>OZ038383.1:7996409-9327232 GCA_964036045.1 Eutreptiella sp. 'Long Island Sound 2002'
GACACTGGACGGTAATGCGTATTTTTACATACTGGATGAGATCTTGAAATCTGATTTGTTTGTCATAATCATGTTCTATCCTTTTTTGTACCACGATCAACATGTTTTATGTTTTTGCACAGACACCGGCACAAAGGCAATCATTGTAGGATCTAAATGTGCACAAAATGAATTAGTAAATATTGACAGATAGTACTTAATATGCAACAATTAATGCATTAATGTACCCGTGATGTGAACAGCATCGAGCAACAGTCTTTGGAGGGTCCGGAAAAGGACGTTGGGTGTTCAACAGAGCTCTATGGGGTCCAACAAAGATCTAGGGGGCTCCAACAACATTCTACGGGATTGTTGTACGATTCTACGAGAAGCATAAAAACGAAATAGCCAAGTCGAGGCGCAGGCGTGGCACAAAGCAAACATACAGCTTACAATGTCGCGCACAAGCTGCACCGAGTCCATCACCTAGAAAGGCGAATTGTCCGCGCCAAATTGAGGTCTGGGATCGGATGACAGTGACCATAGATCGGTGCAGAGGGTGCACAGCAAGAATCTTCGAACACGAGCGGCAGTCAATCCAACCCTGCACTTTGCTGTTCCGCATTGGCACCCGTACCTCGTATATATCACGACTCTTCTACCTTATGTTCCTTTGTTACTTCTTTGGTTCCCTACACTGCGCAACGCCGGAATCGCTGTGTTGTGCTTCAATAACTCCGATCTTGAACAACATCCCTCACTTACCAAAGGGACAACAGCAACTCACTAGTACGGAAGAAAACCATGGGCCTATGTGCCCGCAATGTGGTTCAAAAAAACACATATTCGAGTGAATGTCATGCTCGCCATCACATTGAAGTGACGAACATGCAGTGAAATGTCAAAAGGTTTGCGCTATAGGTCTGCCGCAGTGCAAACGGAGGAGCACGGGTGTTTGGAAAAAGCCGGTGCCCGCCGAGCAATGGGAGGGTAACCGGCAGTGGTTCGAAGGTAACCTGGAGCAAAAGTAATTGGGCTGGGCGCTTTGGAAGATTTTGGTGCATGCGGAATGGCAGATTGCAAATGGGACATCTGCAACGTCATTCTGCAATCTCAACACGACGGCCGTATGCCTCGTTGTTCTTCACTCTGCCTTTAGACTCACCCCTTGCCAAAAAGACGGTCAGTTCGCATATTGATGTGTGCCTTGGGCACCTACATCATCTTGAGGGCCAAATACTGGCACTTACACTTTGTTGGGGACACCTTGAACAGCAATGCACTCCATTCCATTCATGTACACTTCAGTTGAAATATGCTACACAGAGGTTACACTCTTGCTGCACTATGTTGCATTTCTGTAGCACTTTATTGCCCTCCAGCAGCTTCTTACACCCCCTTTAAACTCCGTTGTCATTCTGCCACACACCAATTCATTTCCGGTGTACAATGCTGCACTGCCGTTACACTTTGTTGCACCCGTCTGGCTGCAGCATTCTTTTCACATGGTGTTCACTTCCCTGCTAGCGCGGACAAGCTTCATTGTTAGGCACCCCCACGCCACCAACGGCTAACAACTTAGGAATTAGCACTGCGGCGCAAAGCAAATCTGCCCCTTGGAGCGGGAGTACAACAGCTTTGTGGGTGTGGGGCCCCATACATAGGGAAGCCTAAAGCGCAAATTGCAATGGTGCCTCTGTGGTGTATGGCCATCCACAGATGGGGGTTGGCAAACAAGCAACGGTGGTTGATGCCAAGTTTTGCTCTGGTTGCTTTCTACTGCAACATACACCTCAAAATGATCGGCGCGATGTGATGATCTGATGAGAACCCTACCCCCCTTGGGTTTGTGATCGGAACCCCCTAGCCCTGTGTTACAATTTTCCACCACCACCATGGGGCAGAGCACCCTCCAAACGTCACGGTCCGGGAAAAGACACTTACCATGTGACTTGGGGCTTTGGGCCTCTCTTCCCCCCTCACTCCTGGGCACTATCGTGTCCTTTCGCATCTTCCATCCGCGTCCACCCCTCGGCTGCCTGATCTTTGCAGTCCTCGGGATGAACTGGCATTGTAGTCTGAAATTGCAAGCTATCCGATGTGCCAGTGATCAGTCGTGCTTCAGCATCAAGCGCATGGGTGTAGTCGCCCCTAACGGTCCTTGGTGATGCTTTTGGTGCGCACTGAAGGCGCAGTAGCAGCTTGCTTGTGTGTTGTGGAAGCGCAACTCCAGGATGTCAAGACGGGGGGGGGGGGTGAGGTTTTTTTTGCACTGAACGGCGCCTTTTGTGGCTGGCCAGGCCTGGGGGGGGGGTGAGGTTGTTCCACAATTGTTGGTACGGTACTGCATAGTACAGCCAGTGTCCAGGGTGGCGATGATGGCACCAACTGCAACCCAGCCAGCCTGCATCCTTTGTGCTCCGAGTGGTGGGCCGGGAGCCGTCCTTAGAAATACAGCCAAGACCTCGGTTAGCCAGTGCAGCCTGCTCACCAGACGATACTCGAGATAGGTTGCGGGATCAAATCAGAACTGTACAATTCTACCATTGTCCCTTGCAACAACGTGGTGTCAGTAAATGGGGTTTGCAACAGGGATTTTGTGAAGGTATTGGAGACCGCCTGAGCCGCATGGGCAGCCACGCTGGATAGTACAAGCAAAGGGCAGTGGCAGTCATCACATGCATAGAGCAGAAAAAGAAAGCATCAGGTGGATTGCAACCTGACATGAATGAATTGGGATGTGAACTTTAACACAAATTCGTCTCCATCTTGGAAAAATGAAAACTAGAGCCGCTGCAGCATTGCTTCCAGCCGCAGTTGGGGGAGGGTACACTCAACCTCCAAAAGTTGTAAGGCACCATATGGCAGACCATACAAAAACCAAGCCAGACAGAAAAAACGATTACAACACCAAAACAGCCACACAACATGGGTTGGCAAGCAATGATTCTGAGGGTGTCCCCATTAACAATGAACACAAGAAACAAACGTCTGTTGCCAAAAACAGAGGGGGGGGGTGAAGAAAAAGGCTGACCAAATACCAGTTGACCCAACAAGATAACAGCCAGATACCTCCCCCCCAAAAAACAAAAACAGCCCCCCTCGGTGCATGCCGAACCTCCGCCTATTTTGTACCAACCCTCCCTCCCCCAACCTCAAGTGTTAAGAAATCCCCAAGAGGGGGGGGGGGCACATTCTTCTGTAAATGGTTGCCCCCCTCCATAAGTGCACAGCCCCCCCCCCCCCCGAGTAGTTCGTTTCACTCCCCGGAAATTTTGCCTGATCCCCCCCAGGGGCACAAATGTACCAGAATCCCCCCTACATTTTTGGTTTTTTTGGGGGGTACACTTTGGGTTTTTGTGGTACGTAGTAGTCGTAGTAAGATCCAGCCCATTCTCGCCCCCATTGTAAACCCCAGCTCACACTTGTCGTGGGTGTCCCATGTGTAACAGTGGGGGTTGACAAACGGGGCAAAGACAAAAGAGGACGAACTTCTGTGGAGCAACAGTAGATGTGCACAGCCGTAGCAGGAGCAATCAGAAACTGCAGGCCGCTGCGGCATGCTGCGGCTGTAAGTGCTTGCTGGTGTGCACAGAACCAGCCACACACACAAGATGTGGGGACCATATCCTGGGATGGCAGCCTAGATCTAACATAATGCAGTGCAGGTCCCTGCCCCGCTTCAAACGCAAAATGCAGGTCCAAATGCAGTGTCTCTCGCACCTGGGAAGACAGAGGGGGGGGGGGTCAATCTACTGGTTTCCGGGTCCCGTCGGTGACATTCAGAGTGTGTGGAACTCATAGAGGGGGGACTGCCTGCCCACATGCCTCCTCTATCCGAGTCCAGTGGAGCGGCAGCAGATGTTCCACAAACCCATGGTGCCGCAACAGCATCTCTCCATCTTCAAGCGCTTGGGCACATAACGCAGGCGAATTGCAAACCCTAACAAACACAGAGTACAAATGCTGGGAGGACAGCAAATCTGACAACACTGAGCATGACCGCCAGGCTGAAACAGAATATGGGGGCGTGCCTGCCCTGCATACGGATTACGGTCATAGCATAATAGCGTAAGATAGGAGTGTCCAAAGTGACGGACTGAGCGCACTTCCCAACCCAGTTTTGCAATTTTAGGTGCCGACTCTGCGATTCGGGACCAATCCTTCATCTTGCGCAGAGAACGCTTTGGTCTCACTGAAAGTGGCGCAAACTGTATCACCAACGCACCATGGCTCATTGGCACGTGGATGGGGGTGGGGGGGGGCAGCGACGAGCGACACCGATCCAACGGTCCAGCAGGCAGCCATGACCAGACGCATTTTGCGAAGGGAAAACGGGGGACTAGCCAGGGCCCCGTAAAGAAACCAACGCAGGTCGAACTGTCACACAGGGGGCTGGGCAACGGGTACCCAGGTGGGTTGCATCCTCAATGTGCCCTGTTTAAAGCCTTGTACAAAAGTGGGTGACCCATGAGGTACCAATCCATCCCCCCAAAGGGCGGGAAACATCATACATAATTTCATGGATGGTTGTCCCGGGAACGGCCCGACCCACCTTCCCCAACAATTGTTCAGCAAATCCTCCCAGTCAGAAAGAAAACTGACGTTGCAAGAAAACTATATGACCTGCCCCCCGGCTGGGGCAGTAACTACCGTGGACGGTAGCGATATCTTTATTGATCACAACACCAATACCACGTATTACGAGCCACCACAGGGAGAGGCGTGCAAAACACACTGTACAGAGCACATGTCCGACAGAAAATACACCCGAGTGCAATCCAACCCAAGGGACTGAATGCAGCATGGGGCATGCCAATTAACCTGAAGCCACAAGGACCACGGAGGCCTTGGGAACACGACATATTGCTATTGCTTTCAGTGCCAACTGGCGGTGCGGTCTGACCATAGGATCATGGCGAAATGCGTTGTTCGCCTCCGACTCACACCGCTTTGTGACCATTCATCGTCGCCTTTAGCCCCACGTACACAGACCTGGGCAGTCCGAAAGGTGCATTACCGCAATACAATCGGCATCCCCATCCGTGACATAGGAGCATGCCCCCTGCCGAACTCGCCGTGGGGCATATTGTTCCCCCGCACAGGCTGCAAGAGCTGTTGTTGAAGGAGTACCTGACCGCACCGGTAGAGCGAGAGGCTCCTGCCGGGGGCATAGTGGTCCGGGGGCATAGTGGTCCGGGGGCAGAGTGATCCGGGCACGCTCAGGTGGTTTCTGAGGTGGCTTGGCCATGGCCCCGGTTGCGCCGCCACTCTGAAGTGTGTGTGCGCTGCGGTGCATTGGTACGCATGCTGTGCACCATGGGGTAGTGCATGGGGCAGAGGGAATGCCCGGGGATATCAACAAAGTGAACACCATTTGGCCACATAGAGTAACAGTGGGACAGCGATGCTACGTGGGGCTGCCCGACAACAGGGCCTGATGGTCAGCCTGTGCCCATGGCGGGCCACGGCCATCACATGCCACAAAGGTGGCAGTGCTAACAAAAGCCTGGTGACTGTGTGCCTTTTTTTTTTGTTGCTTTTGTGGCTGTATATGCCCAACCGATCCCTCCCACTCCCCGTTTGTGCGCCAGTTATTGAGGCCAGAGCTTAGGCTCACGCTAGTGCATCAATACCGCCTGTTCCTTCTGCAACACATTGCGGCTTTTTTCAATAAGAACAAAGGGTCAAACAACTTTGAACTTCAGGACGTACTCCGGATAAATCTGAGTGCGCTCAAACACGACATACTCCGTGTGAACTTGATTGCGAGTTGGACCAGGCCAGCCCGTTAAGGGATGACGGGTTGCTTTGGGGCCCTCATATGCCACAACGGAATCTGCACGGACATTATCTGTGCCGATGATCACGGGAGGCGCCTTCTCTCCTTTCATCACGCGGTCTGTCTCATGGGGATGGCCCAACGTAACACGGCAAAGAAGGATAAACCGTTCGCCACATTCGTTAAGCGTGGCATACTGCCATGCCTTACAACGCTGGGGTGTGAAATACACCCCCGCTCCATATAACCCACTTTCCCGCGCCAGGCGTGGATCCAAGCCACTGCTCCTGGCAATGCGCACCACGTCTGGCGGCAACCCATGGAATAGGTAGACCTCCTTCAATTCGGCCGCCAGGTGCTCATTGTTATCCCAAAGCCTCACATGGGGTCTAGGGAGATCCGCATGTTTTGCCTTCTGAAGCTGAGTTCGGACAGCCAGCTGCTTGGCCCGGTATTCATTCCATAACACCGGCTGCTTGTTCAGCTCCACATTCAAGAGTCGTGCCGCCGTGCTGGTGAAATCTCCACCAAAACTCTCGCAATGTTCATGTGTCAATTCCCGTGAGTGCAGCCAGTTCTTCACCTTCCACTCCACTAACGGACAGCCGGGTCTCGTAGTCTCCCAATAATGGGGAAGGTCGGCACATTGCGCAGGTTTCTGCTGTCGCAACTTTTCCACTTCCTTCAAGAACTCGTCGATTTTGGCCACCAGCTCTGACTGTTTGGACTCTAACTCAGAGTTCCTGTGCGACAGCTCTGAAATTTGTTGTTCCAACACAGGGACCTTGTCTGGGACCAACTCATCGAAGATGTGAACAAGCCGAGCTTGATCCTTCTCATCCGAATGGACCAGATAGAAAGAGATGGAGAGATGCCTGCGTGTGCATGCCAAGTGCTGAAATAGATGTGACTCCAAAAGGCATGACTCTTTTTGTGCACCAGGGGCGGGGCCAATTTCACATGGGGGGAGGGGGACCGTCGCACCCCACCCCGCTTAGAGCAGGGGGGGGGGGTTCCTTTTACACCGGGGGGGGGGGTGGGATGGGATGGCATACCTGAGCACTGTGTATTTGCTTTTGAACTGCTTTGATTGAAGATGTGTTCCAAGGTCATGGCACAGCACATCATATATCATTGCGGGTTGCAGTTTGAGTAACCTTGCCACCATTTCTGCCATCCCAGTCTTGTCTGTCACATGTGTTGCCATGGACTATTTTCATTTCCACCTGTTTTGCATGGATACCATTACTCTTTAGACCTGTGGCACGGAGCCACCGTCTGTTGGGATGCATCCAGTGCCCATGATGCACATCACTGTTCCGGACCTGTTAAATTTTCCATTGGTTCATAAGCTATGGAGTTGTTTCCACCAACAAGTGAAGTAAGGGTGCATTGAAGGCATGTGTGCTTTTGCTTTGTACGTGGCTATAATCAAAGTTTTCAATTGCTAAGTATTTGCGAGTGCAATCCGCATGCGCATGGACAAAGAATGCCATCAGCTTCCATTTTCAATCTCGGCAACCTGAGGCACCGCCACATACATGGCTCAAAATGGTCCCCACCATGCGCTGATCATTTTGAGTGATGTATCATGGGGATTGTTTGTGAAAAAGTCTTCTTCCGGGCCGCTTTGTGGCGCCAGTGGCGAGTCATCACTAGTGTTTAGACTAGCGTCTTTGGACTGGCCTGTCACGAGAGCCCCTTTTCCAGACCCCACCCGCTCCGTCCAGGGGCTCAAAGGACACGGTTTTTCGAGACAGGCCTCTAGGCCCTCGCAGGCAGGGTCCCCCCCAGCGTCGCTCAGGGAGATGGCGCACACGTGGGCGGGGTCACGGTACGGCCTCTGAGTGAGTCGACTTAGTCAAGGCTTGCCAGGTCCCGCTTTCACAATTACTTACACAAGCTGAGCCCAGAGGGCAGGGCGACCTGCCCCCAAACTCTGCAGGTAAACCCCCCCCCCCACCCTTGTGGTACAACGATGTGGACCTTTGTAGCCCCCCATCAGACCCATCGGACATCCGGCTGAGCTTACCGACCATTTGATGCCAATCAGGCGAGGGGGGGGGGGGGGGCACCCACTCCATGGTGGAGCAGCCAGTGGCATGCCGAACAATCCCATGTTGGGGGAGGCAGCAAGCTTCAGCTCGTGGGTCACCACCACCACCAACCTTGCGACCCTCCTGAGGCAAGGGGAGAAAGGAAAGCGAAGGGTAGCCAGGTAGGGAAAGCGACGGGGCAAGGGGACGGAAGGTGAAAGCAGGACCAATGAGCGGTTGGGGTGTCCTGGGGGGCCTCCAGACAGAGCACCCTCGCAGGTCGGGGTATCTGAGGAGGCTGTGGGGCGAGTGGGGTGCCTGGTCTGTGGGCTGCGCCGCTGTATCTCTTGTTGCTGTGGCCTGCCACCCCAGCTTTTGCCCTGGTCCTTGCCCCCAGCCCCCCTCTGCCTCCACACCAGCCTTTGCTAGTCTGTAGACCTCAAGGGTGGCGCACTGTGAAGGGGGGGCAGAGGGCTTGGCAGGGGGCAAATTGGCTTGTGCGCGTGGGGGGGGGGGGGGGGTGCCGTAGTGCGCCAGTGCCCCTCCCGCCTGGCGTTGCGGTCTCACTTGCAGCTTTGGGCCCTATATCTCCCTCTCCCTTCGCCGCTCTCCCGCCCTCCCTCTCTCTCTCTCCCTCTCTCTGGCAGGCTTTCCCTCCCTCCCTCCCTCCCTGCCTCTCTCTCTCTCTCTCTCTCTCTCTCTCTCTCTCTCTCTCTCTCTTTCTCTCTGGCACGCTTTCCCTCCCTCCCTCCCTCCCTCTCTGTGCGGTCATCCCTGAAGCACACCAGGTCGCCTTGTGTGCAGGCACTGACAGCTTCCGCCGCTTCTTTCAGCGCTGCATCTCCGAAATTCGAGGTGAACCATTCTGGGACCGGGGTGGTTCCCCAGAGTCGCTTGATCACATCGGGGCCGGCCGTAAAACCGGCGGTGCCCGTCACTGCATTTGGAATGAACAGCAACAATATCATTTGTTTGACATCGATGGAGAGCTTGGGCTTGTGGTTGCCCTCCTTTGTGACCTTATTGCGTAACATGATGCCTAGCACGTTGTCTAGGGAAATCCACTGCAACTTCACCCAGCGCGCCTACAGACACAAGCGCAGGGACCACCACATCAGACCACATGGTTGCAGCCTTGGGGAATGGCTGACTGACTGAACCCCCCCCCCTCCGCCCTTTCCCTCACTCAGGTTAGGCCCTCTCTGGAGCCTTCGTGTGAGGACACAGGAACCTCCACACAGCACAACAAGAAAATGGCAGACTGACCGTGCTACATATTTGTGACTGGGTTGGGGAGGGGAATCAAATATGTGGCATACTGATAAGCAGCGCCTGAATTACTCAGTGAAAACAGATCCCCAGTTGGTTAGCAGCAACCCCCATGGCGCAACATGCGAAGTGTAGCCAGGTCAGGTAAGTAAATCTACAGTAAGAGCAGTAGACATGAAAAGAAGGAAAGCATAAGCCGGAGTGTGGCCCATTGTTAAGGGTTACCAGATCCCCCTACTTCATGCTGATGTCGAAGTAGTCCCCCCCCCCCCCCCCCATGCTCCAGCGCAATCAGCTCAGATGTTGCCTGAGGTGGCCTGACCATGCCCCTTCACAAGCATTTCTTTGCTTTATTGTCTTGGTACACTGTACACCATGGTATGGTGTGTTGATTGTACGCCAGGCAGGGCCTGGGCAGTGGTCATACCGCTCACTAGGTCACATTGCCGCCGCATCAACGGCAGATGAACAGACACCGTCCATTTTTTAAATTTACACTATTTTTACAGAAATTTACGCCACTTTTGAGAAAATTTACAACGATTTACACAATGTGGGGGCCGGGGGCCAAAACCACTGTAAACCCCCGTAACTAATCGGCTTGGTAGTACATGAAGAGTCCTTTGAGGACCCCTTGAGTTGGGGTTAGGGACTCTCAATCCACGCTTTGTTGGGTGGCCCCTTGAGTTGGGGTTAGGGACTCGCAATCCACGCTTTGTTGTGTGGCCCCTTGAGTTGGGGTTAGGGACTCTCAGTCAGTGTGACAGCACAATTTTTGGACCACAACCTGGGTCCGTGGTGCATTTCCCAGCCCACATTACCCCCTCCACCCCCGGCAGTGCTTGGGCAAACCCACCTAAAAAAAACCCAGCCTGCCGGTCTATATAAGTATGTACACACAAAATTTTTTTAATCCAAACACGAAACCAATCATACAAACGGTGGGAAAACGGCACTTGGGGTCACAAGGCCCAAGCAACCAATGTTCAAAACACCATATTACAGTGTTTTGAGTTTTTGTGATTGGTTGAGCTGTAGAGTGCCACGCAACAAAGCGTGGGAAAGAGAAACAAGAAAGAAAGGAAGAACGCAATACCATGTTCGCCCCTGAAAGAATTTGGCGCTGCACTTGGGCCGTGGCTTTGCTCCGAATGCAGGATCTTCACTTCGCAACAAACGACATTTGTATAGCGGCCCGTCTTGCTAATCTTCCGCTAGAAAGCACTTCGCAACGAACGACATTTGTATAGTGCCTCGTCTTGCGATATCTGGCGCTCAAAGGCACTAACGGCTTGATGAAAAAGAATTAACAAAAAAAAAGGGGCGCCGTTGGCGCCATGCAAAAAAACAACCAATTACTTTTATCTCAGTGGTAGTTCATGTGCCAATGCACTAGGTAGGGAGTAGCAAAATGGTACAAACATGGTAAAAACACAAATATACATCACATGTGGGCAATGTGGGCGAGTGTTTGTGATATTTCCCAACATCTAGTAGCATGCAAAAGACATGGGTTCCCGAATTTACACCAAATTTACAAAAATTTACAGAAATTTACGCCACTTTTTGCGCAATTTACAAATTTTTACGTAATTTACAGCGTAAATTGGATTTGGCCCCCGCCGCCCCCCCCACTATTAATCGGCTTGTGTACTACAGACATGAACTCACACACTACCGGAGACGGGATGAGGTGGGGGGTCATTGTAGGGTCAGGGGTACTGCCAACGCCTCTACAGAGGAGCTTCAAGACATGGACATGGCATGCTCCGTACACACACTCTCTGTCGTGCGCATCAGGTGTCCGTTCAATTCTAGGCATTTGAGTGCATACACACCGGGTTAAAAAACTCACCCCACGCGGTAACAGCTGGGACCATGGGACCCCAGCTGTCGTTTGTGCTAGGCTGTCCATTCCAATTCTCCATGCCCCACCTGCGATTCGAACTCGGGACCACTTGATGAAGTACCATGATTGCTGAACCACCTCTAAACCACAGGCACGTTCCCATTCTCCTACACCTTGGCTGAATTGCGTGGCATCAGCACCTCTTTAGAAGTGGGCTGTCTTCCTGTTGGTACACATCGCACCGCTCAATCAGTTTGTCGGCACATTCGGGAGGTACGTACGCCAGGAAGATGCGGCAGCTGCGGGGGGTGAACTTCCCAATACGTATCCCCTTTGGGAGCTTCGGGATGTCAAAATACGGGGCGTCGTTCAGGGCCTCACAAATGTCGAGGTCCGTGGCAAACAGATCGACAAGGCCCTCCGTTCGGCAATGCCGAACAGCCGCCGCACAGGCCGTGGGACTAAGACTGTCTTCGAAGTCGAAGCCCCCAAAGAGCTTCCACTTGTCAACCACCACCTTCCCCCTCTGTCCAATGGGGGTCTTGACGTAGTTCAAGTGCCCAAACAGGATACGGCCGTGTGGAACAATGTGTATACCACATTGACATTCCGGCCGTGTAGGCAGGGGTCCCAGGTGGTGTCCTTTTCAACCCTCATAGGGACATTCTAGACAACCTTTTCAGGTCTCGTAGGGAGGGTACTGGGGCACAGCACCTTTTGGGCTTGTTTGGTGGGGCAGTCTTTGGAAAGATGAGATTCCTGGCAGTAGCGGCATTTGACACCCATAGCGCAGCAAGAGAGCACAATCCTAGTAAAGAGGACAGGTGGCATAAGGGGGGAAGGGGCAAAAAAACACAGGTTGTTGGTAGTTGGCAGCGCTGATCGGCCTCTCTCCTGAGATTGTTGCTGTTGGCAAATCCACTTCTTTGTGAGCCCCATTCTTCAGAGGTACGTTCCCAGGTACCTCTAAGGAAGGGGGCCTTTGGCAGGGGAGAAGATCTTTATATGAGGTCAAACACACATCTTCTCCCCTGCCATGGGCCCTACTCCTTAAAGGCACCTGTACCCAGGTCTCGGAGGCTGGCTTCGTGGGTGGTGGAACTTGCGAGACCCGCAACACCCCCTCTGTATCGCTGGCCCCTTGTTGGGGCGGTTGTTGCCGTCCCCTAATTGTTCGCTCCGCTGCTCCCTCTGTGCACTCATCACGCTCGGTGGACTACTCCTCAAACACGCCCCCACCCCTTGACCCCTTCCCCATTCCAAATCCTCCTGCTGCCCACGATTTTGGCCGACCCTGCCCCCCGCAGGTCGGGGTCTCTCTGGAAAGGCCGTGGGGGGAGAGGGGAAGCCGGGCTGTGGGCTGTGCCGCTGGCACGGCATTCCCTCACTGCCACTCCCGGAGGGGGGCACTGAATCAGAAGATGCATGTGCCTTGGTTGGAGAGAAACGCTGTTGCCTTCGGCAAGGCACCTTGAAGAGCCCCCCCCCCCCCCCCCACACACACAACCACAATACGCACTGGGATAGGCACCCAAGGCCACCGAAGGTTACCACACAGAGTCACAGAGTTCGGTTCAGAAAACTGTTCTTTGGCCCAAAGGCAAAAATTCCCAAAGATGCATAATTTTGAGGGCCAAAATGGGGTTGGGCTAATTGGCTCAAAATTGACCAGAACAAGGCTCACTACATCCGCATTATCACACATGAACCACGGTCACCAGGACAAATTGGCCTTGGGGAAATCATTGCACTGCGCGCGTATTGCGCGCTACTTTTCGACTGAATCTTCCCCCAAAGAACCACAGACACACACCTTCCACATGCCCTCAAAATACAAAAAACAATCAGCGGGCCAAAACAAGCCCACATATAGTCAAATGGTTCAGCAACGCACCTAGTCACCACGAGTACACAAGCACTGGCTTCTTCCCCCCTGTCCACACCCCCTCCAGCCCCCCTGCCCTACTTCGCTTCAGGCCTGAGGGCCTGCACATTTAATGCCTATGGCATCTACGCAAACAATGCTATCAACAACACGCCACGACACACAGACATTGTAAAATTTTTCACCGTAACAATGTGGATGTGATGGGCGTCCAAGAACACCACCTGCCCAATGACACAGAACTGGAAAAGGCTACTGATTTGTTTGACAGCAAAGGCATTTGCTTTCCCAGCAACACCCAATTTTCAGAGCTCAAGGATCAGTCGGTCTTGGAAACGTGGAAACTGATCAAAGCGTGGGTGATGCACCCAAGAATTTTGCATGCAACGCTCCATGATGCCCATGGCATCCCGCATAGCTTTTTGGTCTCGCATCTTGATGATCATGCAGATATCAGAGCACAGCAATGGCGGAAGCTCTCGTCCTTCAACACATCCCTGCTGCCTTTGGACACTACATATTTAAGTGATCAAAATTCCATTCTGCTTCCTCCAGAGACGTGGCAACTCCACATCTAGCAGTCGAACAGCAACCAATCCTGACTACCAGAGAGCATGAAACTGATTTTGTTGCTTCCCACAGTCTCATGGACGCTTACCTCAGTCTTCATGAGGGACGACTGGCTGATGTACCTTTAGAGGGTTACACTTGGGGCTTTCCTAAGCTTCGCCCAGAAGGCGCACCGCCAATTGAACGGGACCAGAATTCATCCAAACCAAACCGGACCGGCGAAGACGCATTGATCGTATCATGGTACCCTCTGCATATCATGACAACATCATGGCGTGATACTGTTCCTCTTTCTTGCGGCATCTGGTTTTTCTTGAACTCAGGCCGACAGATACCAGGCAACACAGCAAAACCAAGCACTGCCCTTTCTCTCGTGCACTGACACAGCCCAGTTTGAAGGACTGGAAGAGCTCCCCACAGACTGATATGCCTTTTGGGCGGATGCCCTTGATTCCATCCACACTACCGCCTTTTTGTATGAGCGTGAGCACAGTTAGACCGGTTTTACTGAGGCACAGGTTTTGCTTTTCGAGTCTAATGTACACTCTCTCCTCGCGCGGGGGGGGGGGGGGGTCTGCATCCTAGGACCTGTGGAGCCGGCCCCCTCGGACATACATCGAGTCATGCTGAAGTGTGCACGCACAACAT
Source organism: Eutreptiella sp. 'Long Island Sound 2002' (assembly GCA_964036045.1). Taxonomy (NCBI): domain Eukaryota; phylum Euglenozoa; class Euglenophyceae; order Eutreptiales; family Eutreptiaceae; genus Eutreptiella; species Eutreptiella sp. 'Long Island Sound 2002'. Next base: position 8,010,428 of record OZ038383.1, read on the forward strand.
GGCGTGTATATTACAAGGGGATTCATTAAATGTACAACGGGCCCCGGTACACAAGGTGTATGAATGGGCATTGGAAGAGAGGCTGGGAAACCTCCGCCGTTGAGGGCGGAACACCTACAAAACAAGCTACATTTTGGATGGCCATTGTGACTTGCAAACCGCTGCTGGAGGACAACAAAGAGCAGCCACTTTTTCAAAACGCTGCGCCATTTATTGGCACGAGCAAAGCAGCATCTGGTGCAAATCGACATTTACAGTACTAAAAAGCAATTCCGTCATCATCATTTCGACAATGAGGAATGGTCGATTGGAGCAAAGCAGGGGCTTCCTATGGAGCAGTGGTGGAAGCCAAAATGGCAATCCTGGACCTTAGACACATTGCCTTGTCCCGACGTTGCATGAGTATTCCTAGGCACCTGTACATAGACAACTGTCCACTCATACACCAGTGACTTCATGCGTACCATGCATGTAGTGCATGTGTGTCCGCCACTGCCGAATGGCATGAATCATACAACCTCCCGTTTGTTCATCAACTGTCGAAAAGATGCAATGCCTCCCGGATGCACAGCGGCCGTCCTCAAGTGCCTGTTCAGGGTTAGGGTTAGGGTCACCGAGCCGGTGGAACCAGTCTTGGTTTTATAACCCTCTTTAGAGTCTAGGGTGGACCTAACAGGTTTGGCAAGCAAGCAGCAAGCAGCAAGCAAGTAAGCAGCAAGCACACGCAAAATGGGCAAAAATCACAGCTCCATGGTGGTGCTTTGGATTCGGCCAAAATTTCGGTGGATGCTACCTACAGGTGTGAGGGAGAACCACACAAAGTATGAGCCAGAAACTTGACGGTGGCGGCCGAGAACAGGCGTCGCAAGTGGCTATTTTAAAATCTGCAATTTAGGGCCAAAATCAGCCTTGTTTTGCCCAAAACTGCCCTAGAACCTGCTGAAAACGGCCAAATGAAGGGAAGTAGTGGCTACTCTACACATGCAGCTAGACTTCCCCGTGCCGAAGCGCCCTCTAGGGCCCTCTAACTCCACAATATGTCCACAAACCGCCCCCAAAAGGCCCCCAAAAGCACCAGAATTTGTGCACCTTGGCCGCCAACAGCCCCAAACCAAAAACAGACCATATCTTGGGCTACGTGGCTCAAAACGCGATTTCGAGCGCACCTAATCCACCCACTTTTGGTGGTTCCCCCCCTCAAAATTCCCCTAACCGACGCCTTGACCCCCGTACCTAGGCCAAGTGGGCTGCTGCAAGCTGCAAATGGTGGCACAAAGAGGTGGGTGCCAAAATGGGTCAACAACGTCCACCGGGTGCAAAAGAATGACTATTTTCAAAAATGATCTTGGACCACATGAAATGCCAAAACAAGTGTTTTTGGTGTGTTTTGAGCTCGTGGTGGCCCGTTTTGGCCCTCCTAAAATCTCAAAATGCCTTGAAAATGGGCTGTTTTGAGACCAAAAAAAATGGGTCAAAAATGTGTTTCCCAAAAATGATCCTAGACCATTTGGGGTGCCTAAACAAGTGAAATGAGCCCATTTTGAGCTCATTGCAAGCCATTTTGGCCCCTCCAAAGTCACAAAATGCCTTGAAAATGGGTTGTTTTGTGACCAAAAATGGGTCAAAAATGGGTCAAAAATGTGTTTTTCCAAAAATGATCCTAGACCATTTGGGGTGCACAAACAAGTGAAATGGGCCCATTTTGAGCCCATTGCAAGCCATTTTGACCACTCTAGAGTCACAAAATGCCTTGAAAATGGGCTGTTTTGGGACCAAAAATCAGTCAAAAATGGATCAAAAAAGTGTTTTTCCAAAGATACTGTTGGACTATTTGGGGTGCACAAACAAGTGGAATGAGCCCATTTTGAGCCTATGTTGAGCAATTTTGGCCCCTCTTAAGGCCAAAAGGGCCTTAAAAATGGGCCAATTGGGGACCACAATTGGCTCAAAAAGGGGTCAAAACCATGACTTTTTCAAAAATGATCCTAATCCAATTGTGGTGCCCAAACAGAGACTCTTGGTGAGCTATGGGGGGGGAAATGGAAAAAACACCTTCAAGCCTTCACCACCCTTGTACTTGAGTAACAAACTTTTGCTACCACTAGGAACTAAACCAAGGACCCTTTGTTTGTCAGTACAGTGTCCCACCAACTACGGTAGTGGCCATCTCTGAGAAACTTTGCGCAGAGGTGGGATACTCATTTCGGGCAGACTGAAAAAATACCCATTTTGCCTAATATTGATTTCTCCTGAAAATTCCGAGTATATCGAGTATTGACACATAGGGTGAAAACACAATTTTTTACCGTTTGCCACATCACGCAAAATTTGCTTTCGGCGCCTTTGGCGCCGATGGTCCGGCACTTTGGTGCCAATTTCTAGAGGGGGGGGGGGAGGGGGGGGGGTCGTCATAAAGGACCCGGGCCCGGCGACCCCCCCCCACCGTGGCTCACCGTTCAAACGCTTGCCAGACGCCATGATAGCACAGACAAAAAGGTGGCCGGGTGGCGAAATTGCGAATGGTGGCAAACCTTGCAATTTGCAATTGGAGACTTGGGACTCGAGACCATGGGAAGGAAGATTATGAAATGGGCATCATTGACCCTCGGGGAAAATGGAATGAGGTGCCTAATTTTTGTGGACTTGGTCCCCCCACCACACCTGCAAAGCCCACATTGCCGGTGTCTTCCAGGAGCCATTGCAGAAGGTGCAATCCCACAGTTTCCGCAGCCAACCCTTGAGTGTGCCTTCAAGCGAGGAAGTCACAGCGCGGGGCATTTCACAATGCAAATCCACGCCAATATGGAGTGTAGCATCGTCCACACACAAGGACATGATGGAGCAGGATATCATACACCTCTTGGGTTTGCCTAGTGCCACCCAACCCTTCAAACCCTTGGGAACGCTTCTTGCGCACCACAGGCACCTCAGGGAAAGGGTGATTAGCTTTAGTGTACACTGCCCAGGAAATTTACAACGGAACAAAAAATTTCCGTACATGTTGATTTGTTGACAATACAACGTGAGAAACTACGGCCCCGCCTCAACGTGCAAAGTGTGGTAGGGAATCCCCACCCCTCTTACTGTGGTTCAAGAGGAGGGACGCCAACCCCCTTGATCAGAAGCAGCACAGCCTCAATGCTCTCCTTCCCCCATGTGCAAAATCAAGTGCACCATTTGTGAAATAAAGAGTCCCAAAAATGTGGTGTGTGTGAAGGGGTAAACAGGATTTTGTAAAAAGTGTGTGTATGTATGCGGCACTATTCTGCCCGTATTTGGCATAAACCGGGGGGGGGGGGTTCAAAAGCCCCCCCCCCCCTTCAACATGCTGCCGAGGTTTATTGACCAACAAGGGGTATTTAATATACCCTCGGCTTGCAAAAAGCAGAAAGCAGTGGTATCACACGAAATGTGCTTTTTTCCGCAATCGAGCTACACTTTCCTCATGCAATGGGGAAGGAAAAACAGGCCAACTTACCTCCAGCAAGGCGCATGTCCCTCATGCGGCAATGGTTGCATGACATCTTCATGTGTTGTTGTCATCAATTGGAGCGTTGTGAAGAAGCTTGGGTACTTTGACCCAACCTTTGCTGAAATTAGGGGTTTGGAGTACAAGTTTGTTGAACCACAGGTACTGGATGCAGAACCTACGGCAAAGCCCAAGCCAAGGCCAACGAGCGCCGGTTCTTTGCAATGCAGCATTGCTTCATACTTACAGCCTGCAGCCGGAAATGCTCCTCAATAGACATAAATGGCCATTTGCATTGTGACCAAGAAAGGCACATTTGGTGTCCAGTTACCCTGCTTTGTCTGTGCCCCCGCTCTGAAGCGTTGGGGACCCCTAGAGGGTAGGGGTTATGTAGCCAATCTGCCCACTTGTGGGCCACCGCTGACTTTGTCCCCCGCTATGAAGCGTTGGGGTGATGGACCCACGCGTTGGCATGGCCCCTCAAGTTGTGGCGATGGACTCCCACACTTTTACGTGGTTGCTAGATACCGTTGTGCCTGTTTCAAAGTAGCCGATCCGCCGGATGCCGGTATTTCCAAGGAGGAGGATACTGCTATCCCTATCCGTGTAGCACGGAAGTTTGCCCGTCGTATGCCTGTGGATGAAACCAAGCCTCTTTTCATGGGAGATTGGTTGAGCAACAAGGACATTATTGCGTGGCTTAACCACAAGTTGTACCTCAATGAAATTGGTGAGCCATGCGCATGGACCACAACAGTGACATACACTGTGTCCCGCCCAAACATCATGAAGAAATACGAAGGCAGTGAAGGAATCAAGCACACAATTGTTGGTTTGGAGGCGCCGGCGCATACCTAGTGCTCATGGCTAAAAGGGCAAATTGCATCTGTTTGCAATCATGATGAGCACCTCATGTGGGTGTGCTCCAACATAATTTCTTTCTTTCCGCCATCTGCAGGCAATGAGTATAAACCACCCTTCACACCAGTGGCCCACAAGTGGGAAGATTGGCCACATACAACCTGCCATCTAGGGGGTCCCCAACGCTTCAATAAGGGGGAGAAAATTAGCAGTGGCCCACAATTGGGCAGAGTGGCTACATAACCCTTGCCGTGTAGGGGGTCCCCAACACTTCAGAGCAGGGGAGAGTTTTTTTTTGTTTTTGGGTGTAAATCGCGAATCTTTTTCTTTACAAAAGCGTAAGCCGCATATTTTTCTTTAAAAGCCTAGTCGCGTAACAAAAAAAGCTTATGCCAAAAAAAATGTGCGACTTATGCCAAAAAAAGGCGACTTACGCCTGACACCTACCTCATTGTACGTCAAAGGTGCATTGTCAGCCAAACTGTCATGAGGATCAAAAAGATCAGAAAATTCCTGCACTTTAACAACTTCGGACTCCCTCACGGCTGCCAACAATTGAATCATGTCATCAGTATTTACCGCATTCACTGTTTCATCGAGTTCGACTCCATCCTCTCTATCAGCCTCCATACTGTCAGCACTACAGTCATCCCTGTTGTCAAACCACTCCTCATTGTCAACCAGTGGAGCTTCATCATTGTCACTCATGTTCAAAAAAAGTGTCAGCAAAGGCAGTTCTGGAATGCAACATTTCTATGGCAATTAACAAAGAGGCAACCCCTGCCCCTCACCCCGGGACTGACATCACTCGTTGGGGGGCATTTCATTTAATATACCCGGGGCGTTTAATGTACCCAGGGGCATTTAATATACCCCGGGAGTATAATGAGTTGGGGACCGGGGGTGAATTACCCAAACTGCGCGCCGCAGGGGAAGCATTCCCCTTGAAACCGGGTGGTCAGGGGCATACCCTGGGTCCTGCATCCAAGTACAGTCAGAGGGATCAAAGCGCATTGTTCACAAACTGGTCAAGCGTGGCGTTACGTATGCACTGGGGCACCAGCCTTTTCCGCTGAATCATGGACACGGGCTGCACAAGGAGCCCATGCAGCCCCAATGTGGCATGCTAAAAGCCAACCCAGACTACATCTGCTGCAAGCTCATATCCAAGGCTGCTGAACAATCGTCTTGAGAGCTGGTTCTCAACCGTGACAAAGCAGTACGGAGCCTGGCAGAACGCCGTACCCTCCTCGATGCGGTCCCACAGAAGTGCCGTCAGAGTGCCGCACACCGCCGCGCTGTACCCGCGCTGACGGTACTCTTCAAGAGTGAACACTTTGCACAAACAGTCATCCGTGCGCTCACACAGGGCCCAAGCCACCGGCGAGTCCCCTCCGAGACACGGCACTGGGTCGTGCTCCAGCCTCCGTGCACCGTCAGGGGCAGCTTCTGTCTCACCGTCCGGGCAAAGCAGAGGGTCAGGACCTTGTCTCACCGACACCCAAAGCCCACAACTCGGTCGCTGCCGGAGACAGGGCAGCACGTGCACCTCCAGCGAGCGCTCCGTCTTCCCGTATTCCCAATGCGCATTCACAACCGCGGCATCGTGCTCCCGCAAGGGCCTCAGGGTCACGTTCTCAGGGCCCACGGGCGGGGCCTTGGGCCTCCGGGGCTCCCAAAGCATGACACACGGGATGACCCAGTGGTCGGAGCTGAGCTGCAGCTGCCGCCAGTGCGGGGACTCCCGTGCCACCGCGATGGCGTGGGGGACGAGGTCTGCGTCGAGGCCGGAGTACAGGACGGACCATTGCTCGCCCTCTAAGGCGAGGCCGTACGGCGCCGCAGCCATGAGGGGGGTCGCGTGCGCTGCAGTAGAGGCATGTAGGCAGAGCTGCAGCCTAGGCTGCCCGGTGCGTGACACGCCGATGGAGCGGCGGAGGCAGGCCACGCCGGGGTCCAGATCCCCCGGGCGCCAGTTCTGCAGGCGGGCCCAAGCGTCGGGCAGCATCATCACCTGCTCATCCGCTTCTGGGCCCTGGGTGGCGCACCGGCGCACCTCTGCGTACATCTTCATGGCCCCTGGCAGACACGTGTTGAGCCATGGCAACAATGCCGGAAGCTCTGCAACCGTGAGGACCATCGGGATCGGGGCGCACTCTGCAGTGCTCACCACGCCGGCATTGGAAGTGGCCTTTAGGTCAGCGTCTAGCATGGGCAAACTGCAACAAAATGAGATGAGGCGTTGCATCAAAAAGACGTGGGTGTGTATGAGGGGGGAATGACTGGCATTGGGGAGGTAGGAATGCGGCGGCGTTGTTGAGAACCTTTGATACCCCCCCTCACCCCTCCCCTTCCCCACATCAGTGGTGGTGGGCACCCTCCAAACTTTATGGTCTTGGGAATGACTGAATGAAGCATGCCGCCTGGGGTATGGGAGGGATGCAAAGGGGCAGATGCAGCACGAGTGAGTAGAGTGAAATTACCCCCCCCCCCGTGCCCCAGTACCAACCCCTGACATGGCCAACACAGTGGGTCCTTGAGCACAATGAAGCCATTTTCGTGCCCTATTTGTCTATTTTGGTGTTGTTCTGTATTGTATTGTGTTGTGCTGTGCTGTGCTGTGCTGTGTTGTATTGTGTTGTGTTGTGTTGTGTTGTATTGTATTGTGTGTTGTGTTGTGTTGTGTTGTGTCGTGTCGTGTCGTGTCGTGTCGTGTCGTGTCGTGTCGTGTCGTGTTGTGTTGTGTTGTGTTGTGTTGCGTTGTGTTGTGTTGTGTTGTGTTGTGCTGTGCTGTGTTGTGTTGTGTTGTGTTGTGTTGTGTTGTGTTGTGTTGTGTTGTGTTGTGTTGTGTTGTGTTGTGTTGTGTTGTGTTGTGTTGTGTTGTGTTGTGTTGTGTTGTGTTGTGTTGTGTTGTGTTGTGTTGTGTTGTGTTGTGTTGTGTTGTGTTGTGTCGTGTCGTGTCGTGTCGTGTCGTGTCGTGTCGTGTCGTGTCGTGTCGTGTTGTGTTGTGTTGTGTTGTGTTGTGTTGTGTTGTGTTGTGTTGTGCTGTATTGGTATTGGTATTGGTATTGGTATTGGTATTGGTATTGGTATTGGTATTGGTATTGGTATTGGCTGGGCGGTGTATATTCGGGGGGGGGGGGTTCCCAGGGAGTATGGCAGTCACCTCATGTGTGGCGGCATGACTATATATTTGTCATGCCCTCATGAGGACTACGCACACCCATCGCCGGCCCCTATACCTCGGATTGGCTCCTTTTGGTAGCCGCGGGGTGGCTTGCCCGCTTTGATTCTTTTGATTTTGCTGGAGTTCTGCTCTTCTCTTTCTTCGGGGTGGGGGGAGGCTGGGGGGCGAAGGGTGCGGGTGTTGATTCATGATTTGGATTCGAGGCTTAACAGACCGAGTCTTTGTCTCATTCATGAGCAGGGTCGTGGCATTGGTTAAGAGGGCTTGACTAGGAGGCAGGAGGGCGAAGGGATTTGGATTCTCATTCATGCGCCGGGCCCTGGCTTTGAGTTTCCCTTTCTTCGATCCTCTTACATGTGCTGCTTGGACTTCGTGAGGCTTGTTTCTATCTTTGATTTGTGCAGTGTTGTGCTGTGCAGAGCTGTGCGGTGCGGTGTCGTGATGTGCAACTTGGTGTGATGCCGTGTGGCCTGTTGTGGTACTGTGCGGTGTTGTGATGTGTTGTGCTGTGCGATGCGGCTTCTTATGATATGCGAGTCTCTCTCTCTCTCTCTCTCTCTCTCTCTCTCTCTCTCTCTCTCTCTCTCTCTCTCTCTCTCTCTCTCTCTCTCTCTCTCTCTCTCTCTTTCCATTCTTTTAAGTTTCTGCCGTATCTTGATTCTGGTACACAGGGTGATTGGGTATGATCAGGAGGCATAAAGGCGGAGGGCAGCACGAAAGCATTCAACATTCATTCGAGCATTCAATCTGAGTCCCAATAGTCACTGAGAGTCATGAGAGGATTCACTTGCAGATGAGGAGATACGGTCCCAGTCCAATGCGGGAGGTTGAGGATCAGGAGCTTGATCCTGTGGAGCGCTTGGCCACTCGTCCTGGAACAAAACTAGTGTAAGCTTTCAAGCAGCAGTGAGTACTAGTTCTCTGTCGAAGCAAATGTGCAGTTCTTCAGATACTCTGAATACCACAGCCTGTGACTGAGCGAGGATGACAGCGGATGCTACTGGTGATAGGTATACCGTGCTTGGTTCGGGGTTAGAGGTGGGGCATTCTGCTTTAGCTTGAAACCTAAGAGGGGTGATGGCCGAGGGAAGGAGGTTCTGTGGGATCGGGCTGGTGTCGCCCATCAGTGAGCTGTTGTGACGCCCAACGAAGTTGAACGCCGCAGCAATTGCATAGTACTTCCCTTCTGTCTTGAGCATGGGCCATCCTTGCGGGTTTGGTTCGGCGATCAAGTGCTCTTTGCGTACAGCAGGTGGCCATGTTCTCATGGTGTCGAGGCAGTTCAGGCAGTTCGAGGAGATGGCTATGGCATCTTCTGTGGTGAGTGGGCTTCCTTTGGAGCGAAGGAGTACTCCCGACCAGGTGATGCACACACTTAGAGGAGACCATTGGTCATGGGATTCAACCAAGAAGTCTGGTATCAGTCCCCATGCATGCTTTTCTTCTTCCTTGGTGGTAGAGAATGCGGGGAGTGCCACTCGATCGAATAGCCAAGCGATTGGCTACGTTGGCGAACGACCACGGGCACAGGAGCGGAAGCATGATGCAAGCAGACTGCATGTGAACACCCCATCCGGTAGCCATGGTGCGGTAGAATGGGCATGAAAACTCGTCTTTGCTTCCTTCGTGGCAGTGAGGGATCATGCGGACCCAATACGCCGCCGTGAGTCCGGTGTTGTTCCAGCGATGTGGCTTCGGAGGATGATCGCCGCACCAGGTCGGCAAGTTCGTGGAAATTGGGAGTCTTGCCGGTAGGGTCCTCAATGGGAAGATTTTTGCGTTCTCGCTGTAATCACAACATGTGAGTGAGAAAGTCCGGATTGTCTTCAGGTGCGTCAGGGCTCATTTCCATGCCTCTCTTGATGTGTTTGTGATCTAGGGTTGTGTCCGGTCTTCCGCCGTAAAGTTCTTGGGCTTGCTTGAGCATCTCCTTCTGAAATTCGGTCTCTATCTTGGGGAAGTGTTTTGCATCGGCACTGATTACATCCACGACCTAGAATTTGTTCTTTTTAAGTTTTATGGCGTGGGTTAGCTGTGGCTGATGTGATAGAGTCCTGTCGGCTTTTCAAGAACCTGTCTCTTCCCTGCGTGCTATAGGGCGGACTTTGTTGTGTCATCGCTTTCCTTCTGCCACTCGGGTGCTGCTTTTAGTGTTGTGCCGTGCCGGAATGTAGAATTCCGGTATACCGTGTTTGCACAAGAACTGTGTGTACGACATGCGGTATGAGTCAACCCAGATACATTTGGATGGTGTGCCTCCGTTGCCGCCATGCATGGCTGCTAGATTGTTCGAAATGGCACCTCTGATTCGGCTTGGATCGATTCCGAATGTGGATGAGCGGCTTGCAGGGGTCCAAGGTTCCCGTACCCAATCGGCGTTTGGTTCCCGGTAGTAGGGAAAAACGGGGGAAAACGGGGGAAAACGGGGAAAACCGGGGGAAAACGGAGGAGAAACGGGGGGGAAACGGGGGGAAAACGGGGGAAAACGGGGGAAATCTGGGGGGGGGGGGATTTTGGACAAGACCCACCCACCCGACTTTTGCCCCACCCCCCCTTTGTAATTCTGTGGGGGCCTTGGAGATGTCCGACGACAAAGCCCATTTTTGTGACACCAAATGTTGTGTGCGCACATACAATATACCTTCATAAGGATGAAAATTGGACATATCTGTGTGGAGATGAGAGCAACATAAGCAGGGGTATGCATATAAAAATTAGTGGCAGTGCAAGAGACCTGAGCACCTTGACCCTTTCATCACAGTTCCCATCCTGCCCCATTTTCCCCCCGTTTTCCCCCCGATTTTCCCCCGTTTTTCCCCGTTTTTCCCCGTTTTTCCCCCGTTTTTCCCCATTTTTCCTCCATCTGTATCCCTTAACCTATGTCACAGCCTTTCCTCTCCTTGATCCTTTAGTAAAAAACCCTCTCCTGTATCCCGCACCCAAACGGCGTTTAGTCGCCTACTGTTCCCGGATCCTGGGAACCTTGGACCCCTGGGCTTGTTGATGAATTTGCCGCACCATTTGGCAATCCAACTGCTGCCTCCTTTGCATCTCACTGCAGAGCTGGCTTTTAGGGCTACTCCATTGCTGTTGATCACAAGTGTGGACCATGCATGGTGCTCATTCTCTTTTGGAACGTTAGACATGAGGATGAGGTCACCTTCAGGAGGGGGCATTCTGTGAGGTCTGCCAAGAGGTGGAAGGAGACGTCATGCTGAGCCATCCATTGTTGCGCGACGATCCAGTCTGGATGGGGGGGTATGTTGGGCTTGGGGTATAGCATGAGCGTTTGAGTGGTCTCCTTGGTGTACGTGCTTCTGTGGTTGCAGGCGAGGAGGAGGCCTTTGATGTACTGGCATTGTAGGCGGGAGACTACGTGGGGGACCGCGAATCCCATGTCATCGAGGCCTGCCCAAAGCATCTTGTTTGGGGTGCGCACGGGGATGTGTAGCGCTTTGCAGACTATTCTCTTGATTTGTATCTGTTGTGGTTGTACCCATTCAGTTTGCACTAGGATGGCCGAGAACACGTAGTCTACCAAGGATAGGGTGTACGTGATCAGGATGCGCAGTATCAGTACGCTTAAGAAATCTTGGAAGGAATGCCAGTGCCCATACACCACAGGCCAGCCAACGAATCAAGTACTCACCAAGAAAGGAATTTCCATGATGGAGATCGATCGGATCTTCCTCCACAGCAGCACCCTGTGCGTGGCGTGCACCACGGAATAGCTACCCGGCCTCAGCACTCACAACGCGCAGCAGTACACCCTTGCCATTGACTTTGACCAAATGAAACCCACAGACCCCTCCAACTGAAGATACGACTTTCGCCACCTCGACCAAGAAGACTTCCTAGAAGTGGCGAACACATGCTCCACCACCGGGCCACTTCTGCGGAACGTCTTCCGTTGTGGGATTGTAGGGTTGCGGCTAGGGCTTTGGCGTCTGCTGGGTGTGCAACAACATCAGAAAGAACATGGACAACCTCTTCCCGTCCGACGCACTCCACGTATGGGCAGAGAGATTCTTCAACTCCTTCGAGATATATATGATATCCCCCTACAGATTGGCCGGTCCATACACAATGCGTCATGGAAGACCCCGAGGCGACTCTATGGGAGTCGGCCTATACGGCACCACAACGTGTGCTTGCTCCAAATTTCATCAAGCATTACACTTCTACAGCACAAGAATCCAGCAGACCTCTCTCCCTGCGCCGAGCAGCACACGTACAAAAGTCTGGCTGCACCATGGGACCCAAGCATCAAAGTACTTGAAATTGTATACAGCGATGATCGTAGAGGCTCTGCCCTCAAGACATGGCTCACATTTACAACACATTCGGCCACGTAGGTGGTCGACAAGAGAATCATCGTAGTGCAAGAAGACAACAGTGCACGGAGTAGAACCAAAAAACGGCACACTAGTGTACGTTGATGGTGAAGTGAAGACGATGCAAGACATGTTGACCATCCCAAATTTTGTGCTCAAGATGACCGGAATCCCTCTCATCCTAGGAAAAATCCCCAAAGAACCTACCCTGAAGTTCGCCAAACGCCTCTCCATCCTGCAAGGAACTCACAACTGCAACCCTCCTTTGCACTCCTTTGCACATTGCCAACAGGCGGGACCATCCATCCCAACAGCCGTTCTCCGGGGTTTGTAGTTCTTAGTGCTGAGAGCGTGATGGCCTCCGTGGGATTCGTACTGAGAGCAATACTGAGTTGCGTTGTAATAGCCGGCTGGAGGTCGTTTGACACACTTGCACCCCATTGGCAATACGCTATTGGAGGATATTATTGGGGAGGAGGGTGTGCATGCTTTCTTGTGCTTGTTCGCTGCTTCCGCATAGGCTTGGAACCAAGCATGGATGATGTGTACATGAGAGATGATGACCAAATCCGGTGTATTTGGTAGTGTCGGAAGGGTGGTCAAATGGTGCGGGATGTTCGATGAGCATTTGTTGGACCAATTGTGTGTTCCGTGATCCCTGCTTTAGGAGACTGTCCAAGATCGTGTTTGAGAGGGCGGCACAGGAGGTGGCTTTGGGGAGTATGACAGGGAGTCATTTGTGCTCGTGCAGCACTCCTGTGACATCGATGAGCCAGTATGGCGGCATGGGAGGAGTTGATGAGATCGCTTGAGAGTTAAAGGCCGGCATGTGCATCATAGGGTTGTGCATGGCGTATGATAAGGGACATCGTTGAAGGCATCATAGGCTGCATCATGGTTGCAAGATCATGGGATGTGTGGGTGTTTGCATTTGTGCGGGCGCTGGTGGGGGCACTGGGGGAGGCATCGGTTGAGCCGTATTCTCTGTCCGCCTCCTCTTGGCTGGATTGAGGGGTTCGTATGGTTCTCCATTCTCGTTCTTCCATCGGATGCCCACGAACTTGTTGTCTCCGATTGGGATCCATACTTTGTCCATTCCTTCCTTCGGACACGGCATGCGAGTCTGCAGGGTTCACGTTGTTGATGAACCAGGAGTTCCTTTGCACAGCATCGGGATCTAGGCCTGTGTTTAGGCCAAATCTTTGATGGATTGCCTCGTCTTGGTTCTTGAATGGTACATCTTTGGTCGCAGTGAGCATGAGCGCCAAACTTGGACGGCTGCCGTCGCTGACTGTACCAGGCGAAAACAGGGGGTGGCACATAAGGTGGGGTCGGTGCAGGAGCATCTTCTTTTCTTATTATGTGCGGCAGTTTGACCACATTCTGTGCAAACGTGTAACGGTGTGTGATGGTCTTTTGACAAGAGTTCCGGAGGATCTTTGAGTAAGGGATCATGCTTTAGCTGCATTCCCCTTTGGTTGTGTGCCGGAGAGGCTAGTGGCAGAGGGAAGGGCAAGTGTGAGGTTTTGTGCTCTTGTGGTCTCTGGTGGAGGTACGGAGATTGATTGGTTGGAGGTGTTGATTGCGTTGGGAGTAGGCGACGCTTGCAAAGGGAGGAGCGTTAGGGGTGGTGTTTAGCGGTGGGTAGTTGTAGATGGTGTTTTGGCGGGTTCGTTGCTGCGGTAGAGTTGTTGTGGGTGATTGCATGAGCGCGGCAGGATTCTCTTCTTCTGCCACCACCCGTTGATTGATCCAGTCCGGCTTTGGTGGAGGACTTGGCTCCGAGAGATTTCAGTTCTTCTTTGACGATGCCAAAGTCGTCGGGGTCTGGGGTGGCCGCCGGGTTGCGGATGACTGCATTCCGCCATTGTGCCACGGTTTGTACTGCGATGAGTCGGAGGCGGGAGCTTTCGTCAAAGTGGAGGGTGAAAGAGAGGGTGGTGGCCAAGATGGCCCAGTCTGCCTCCTTGGGTATGGATTGACACATGGACTTGAGTCCGCCCAGTTGTTTTTTACCATGCCAGGTGCCTTGGGTGCCGTGCGACTGCATGTATTTCAACCGGTCTTGGGGGGCCTTGGATACAGCACGTATATCCGCTGCGAGGGCGCACATGTGTGCCTTGAGTAGGGTACCTATTTGTTGGCTCTGATGTACATTGAGGAAGAAATTCTGGTCTTTGGCCACGGCCTTGATTTGCTCGAATCTCATGAACAGTTGTGTGACGGCCAGTTGGCAATCTGAGTCGTCGGGTTTGTTGCACTTGTCGGCGACTTGCCGTACGATCTCTTCATACTGAGCGCAGGGGTCAATTTGGTGGGGATGCTGCGGCTGGGATGGCCTCCTGGGAAAATTGGCTGATACGGTGGCGTTCCTTTGGGGAGGGATACGTGGAGGTAGAGTGTGGTGCCTCGTGTATAAGTTTGAGACTGTTTGGTTCGGGATAGTGGTCCAAGAGTTGCAAGTCTTCGGGGGGGGAACGTGGGAGGCAGCGAGTGCGACGGGGGCCGAGGCTGTTGAGGGGTCCGCGAAGGCGAGCGATTCTTGTGTGCTCGGGAGTGGTCCGGAGATGCGCCGTCATTATTGAATCGGCAGAAAGTGGGGGTGGACACACCTGGTTTTACTGCCATTTTGGCGACAGCCCCAGATGCCTTGAGTGAGCGGTCCAACATCGTTTGATTGGTCGGTTTGCATGCACGGAATTCTGGGCACCGTGTGGGGTTGAGGCCGTTCTTTGTAGCCTAGGCGGCATGCATGGCACTCCATACGTTGATCCACCAGCAAATGTTCCTCAGACAATTCCACTCGGCGTCAATGGTCTGCAAAAGGGTTTTCTTGTCCTTTGACGCAAGCCTTTCGAAGGTTTCTCGAACTATTGTGACTTGTATGTGATTTGCAATTTGTTGGACGGGTTCTACGACTTTTTCGTCGGGTTCGTTCGTGATGAATTCTCGCATCGGGGTAGTAAGGTCTTTGATGGACGGCCACAGGTATTCGGGGTAGTCCGTATTCAATAGATTGACATCCGGTCGGGGAATGGAGGACCTCATGAGTGAAGCGAACATCCCGAAGCAGGCTTTTGGTGAGGGGAATGTCCGCGACGTCTACTCTCAACGGCTAGTGGGTGACCAGTGCTCGCAGGTTGGGAGAGTGTCCACTAACATGATGGAACCCACATTGGCTGGGGCTATGGCGGCCCTCCGAAAGGCTGGAAAGAGATTGGAGAAATCCTCGGGTTGCATTGTTTGATGGATTCAAAAAGTAGAATTGTATACACGGCAGTGCTGAGAGAGGGACTGGCATACTTTGACTGTCCAATTGTGGCCTTGAAGTTCTAACCTTTTGTTGGTCAAAGATCATTTCGGATCATTTGTGGCCACGGACATGTTGGTCAAGGGGCATGGAGTAGTATCTTGGATACTCGTGTGGAATTGGCTGGATTGCATGCAATACTGATTGACCACCTTATGTCCGATTGATCACCTTGATCATCATGAGCACTGCTGTCTGATCTCATTTGAGGCATGCGGAGTTTAGTTTGTTCTACTCTTCTTTCTTTGGTTTGGGCGTTTGGGGTCAACCAAGTGCATATTAGAGGAGGCCCTGCACTGAACATTAGTGTTCTTGTGTCCGGGTGATTTCCACGGCAGGGCAAAGGTGGCCTTAATTTTGGTCGGCTGAGCGCTTGGGCTTTCATCTGGGCATTCACTCAGGAGAAGGACCTATGCCGTCCCACGCCCCTGTCAAGCGTCATGAGGCTCTGCAGAGCCGCTCGCCCGTTGGGGCCGGGGCTTGGTCCGTCGGAGGGCTCCAGAGCCACGGCCTGGGTTTTCGGTACGAGGCCGACAGAGACCGCAGCGTTGTGGATCAGATGTCGGGAGGTGGACATCTTTAGCAGCTGCTCGGGCTCTGCGCCGGGGAGCGCCCCCGGCCGCTTCACGAAAAGCATCTTGAGAGCTGCCCCGAATATGTACGCGACTACCCTGGAGGCAACGGCCAAGAAATAGGGTGCAGTGCCACGTCCTCGGACCGCAACGCACGCACCCCCGGCAGCAGCGGCTCCAGAGGGGCAGTGGCTGCTGCGGAGGTGCGGAGCAGAAGGCCCAGTGTCCACAACGCAGCCACGTGCAGGCGGCCTGGCTGCACCGCGTTGTAGAAAGGCCGCCAGCGCCTCCAAAGTGTCACTGAGACCGTGCGGGTCTGGCGACACGTGCGCCATCACGACTTCAGAGAGCAGTGCGACAATTGTGTCGGGGTACATGTACTCCACGGCGTCCACCTCCAACGGCTCTTCGCCGCGGTCCACCGCCACACACACGCGGCGAACATCCCGCAAAACGGATCGTCCTCCTCATGCCCAAGGCAGTCCCGCATCCGCTCCGCGCCGAGGGCGTAGCCCAAGGCCTGCACGCACTTCTCCGCCCGGCGGAGACTGCCCCCGGGGCCGAGAGCGGCCTCAAAATCACTCAGTAGAAGATGGCGCGAGGGTTCTAGGACGGCATCGAGGACCGACGCCAAATGCTTGCCCGTCAGCTGTGCACGGGGCGGCCACTCGAGAGGCGCCGAACCACTGCAAATCGCCGGTCTTGAGGTAGACGGCCCAGTGCTATGGGGGAGGCGCGGGCCGGGTGCTCCCGCCCATCCCGGGGGCCAAGTGCCCGACCGGTGCACGCGCTCGAAGCCGTCCCTTGCTGCTCGCGGCCCTTGTGGTCTGTGTCGCCCTCTGCCCTGTCCGCCAGCGCCACCGCCATCCCCCAGAGATCGCCTGCGGCCTGGAACCAGACGGCCGCAGGCGCGTAGTCCCCGATCTCCGCGAAGTGAGCGGCGAGGGCACGCCGCACGCCGCACGTCCACGCCGTCGTCGGAGGGGGTGAGGCCGCACAGGTACGCCTCTGCGCCCTCGGCACAGTGCCCAAGTCCGAAGAGCACGACGCCCTGCCGCAGGGGATGTCCAAGCGCCCCGTACAGCGCCGCGGCGTGCGAGGCAGGACCTCTGCGGCCGTAGTGCGCGGCGGCGGCGAGGGCCACCTGCGGGGCACACCGCAGCAACACGCGGACTCCGTCACAGAATGCCTCCGCCCGCTCGTAGTACTCGGCTGCGGTCTGGCACTCGCCGACCGCCTCTGAACACTGCGCGGCCTTTCGAAGCAATTCTAACTTCTTCTTCGGGGCACCCGGCGCCAGCTCAGTAGCGGCCTGTGTCCAGCAATGCCGCGCGTTGCGGAAGTCTTCGACCCGTTCAAAGGCCGCGGCGGCCGCAGCCCAGTCCCCGGCTTCCCACGAACACGTGGCGGCCTGCCCGAAAGACGAGGCCTTTGCGTAGCAGGCGGCCGCCTTCGCCCACTCGGCAATACGCGCCCAATAGCGCCCCGCGTCATCAAAGGCAGCGGACTTCTCGAACGCGGCAGCGGCGGCGCCCAGCTCTTTGGCCTTTTCCCAGCAACTTGCAGCTTTGAAGTGCATCACTGCCGCCTCGTACCACCGCGCCGCCTCCGCATACTCTTTCAGTTGTCGTGCGGTCTTTTTGTAGAGCCGCACTGCGATGTCCTCATGACCCCCCAGCCCCAGAGCCTTTCGCTTCTGATCAAAGCACCGGATGCGGCTGCAGTAATGCTCCTGCTTCAGACCGGTGGAGGAGGCAAGGTCCCCGGCCCTCTCTAGGGCCACCATCCGCTGCTCCAGTGCCGCTGCCCAGACGCTGCTGATGCTGCTGCTCTTCTTGACGACCTCGTAGAAGAACGCTGCCGCCCGGGCATACATGTCGTAGTCATCTGCGGTGGCGGCCCTTTGAAGCAACATCCTCCCGGCTTCAAAGGGCTGCCCCGCAGCCCTGTACCACCGCGCGGCCCTACGAAACGTATGTCTGGCTTCGAAATGCTGCGCCAGTACAACACGTCGCCTGCGCTGCACCTGCACTTCTTCTTCTTGTGCTTCTTCTTCTTCTCTATCAGACGCGCGCGCCCCGGCTCCTTTATAGGGGTGCGCCTGGGCTCCTTCATCAGTGGCCTACAGTACAGCAGGATGGGCACCCGCAACGCCCAGAGCGGCCACCACAGCAGCCACCGCCGCAGCGGCAGCGGCGTACACTTGTAAATACAGCCGCGCCCCATCATCCCGCCACCCGTACTCCACCAGCACGTCCGCCTTGGCCAGGGGCTGGCCCAGCAAACCGTACAGATCGCTGGCGTATTTAAACGTCGTGGGACCCTCGTAGCGCCGCGCAGCCGCTGCACCCCGCGCCCGTGTGCCGTGCCGCTTCCAGAGGAGAAGTGCTTCAGCAAACCTCGCACAGCGCTCGTAGCAGGAGGTCGCGGCTTCCCGGTCCTCTACATTCTCAGAATGCGTCGCGGCCGCCGCAAAATCGCCTTCGGTCTCCGAACACCGCGCGGCGCGGCGGAAGAAATGGCGCCGGGCGGGCGAAGGCGCAATCTCCGCCGCGGCCGCGTGGAGCCAATGGGTCTTGGCGTTTGCGAAGTCCCGGGCTCTGTCGAAAGCCTCAGCGGCGCCAGGCCCTTTGCCGGCTCTCCCCCAACACAACGCCACGGCGTCGTACCCACACGCCCGGCCGTGACAGCGCGGAGCCCTCCCCCCGTCCTCCGCCTTCTCCCATACGGCCTCGGCCCGAGCAAACGCCCCGCACTTCTCAAGCGCCGCCACAGCCTCCGTGAACCGTCCCGCCGTCTCCCACAGCCCCGCGGCCTTTGGGTACGCGCCCAGGCGCATCAGGCACTCGGCCGCACGTGCGTAGTGGCCCGTTATTTCGAACAGCCGCGCCCGGGCCTCGTCGTGCTCTGAGTCCGGGGACACATCCCGCAGCTTCTCGAGGCACTCGAGGCTTCCCTCACAATGCGCAGTCCGCAGGTCCGCCGGGCTGTCGCCATCAACGCCTCCCGCACCTTCGCGAACGTCCGCAGCCCTTTCCGAACTTTCCCCCGCCTTCTCCAACGCCGTCGCTCTGTGCAGCAGCCACTCGCCCTCGCTGGCCACGAATCGCACAAACGCCGCACTTGCGACCTCCAAGTCTTGAGCCGCGGTGAGAAGCGGCTCTTTGCGGGTGCCATCGTGCACCGCGACAGTGGTGGCGCCGCGTTCCAGCGCCCCCGCCTTCACGTACGCCCGCCAGGCGTGCCGGTGCTGGGCCTCGCGGTGGCAATCCCCCCGCTGTGCCCCACAGCCCCGCCCTCTCGAACTGGGACGCCGCCGGGCCAGGCTGCCCCAACCACCGCAGCATGGCCCCGGCGCACGCCCACAGCCCCGCCTCCGCCCACGCCCCAGCGATGGCCTTGCACACACGCGGTGCAGCAGGGCCTTCTGCCTGGTCCCGAGCACCCACTGCAGCACGCGGCAGCGGAGCGCCGCTGGGAAGCCGCCGGTCACGAACTGCCGCACGAGGAAGGCACTGGCCGCCGGGGCCCGCGCCTGCTCCCGCACAAGGCACAGCAGCCGGTCATGGAGGTCGTACGTGAGGCAGAACTCCAGCGCCGGTGCCCAGGCCTCAGCCTGCACCAACACGCTCACCAGGCGCTCCCAGTCCCCAAGGCGCTCCAGCACCGGCGACGCCTCGCCCCACTGCGCGGCCCCGATGTATGCCGCCGCCACCATATCCCACATGTCAAGCGCCGCGAACCCGTCCCCTGCCGCGTCATACGCGGCCCCCATGGCCCGCTGCGCCGTGGGGTTGGCCAGCCGCGTGCGCTTCTGCAGACTTCCTGCGGCGGCGAAGCTGCGCAGCGCCTCAACCTCCCGCCGGAGCCCGGTATCGCCCGCACATTCAGAGCACCGGACGGCGAGGTCGTGGCGGCCCTGCGTCATGAAGCGGACGCCCTGCCTCCGCCACTGCTCGGGGGTGATGTTCGCCAGCAGGCCTAGGTACGCCTCGCGAGCGGCCGGGGACGCGTTGAAGCACACGCTCAGGAGCCCGTGCCGCCACCACATCGCCAAGACGGGGAGGCTCGCAGCGCTGTCCTCCTCATAGACCAGCAGCAGCAGCCACGCGCGCGTGACGGCGGTGTAGAGCTGCTTCAGCTCGCGGCAGAGCATGTAATCGACCTGGGGATCGAAGCCCCGCCCCGACGAGGGCTTGACCTGGGCCAGCCTCAGGACCAGCGCCTCCCCAGCGGGACTGAGCGGGGCGTCCGGCGGGTCCAGGAGGGCCTCCGGCAGCACCAACGGCCACCGGGCGAACTCGGACTCGCGGAAGAAGTCCACGAGGAAGACCGTCTCGAACTCCAGTCCCTTGGCCTCCGCGATGGTCAGGACCAGCGCCAG
This sequence comes from Eutreptiella sp. 'Long Island Sound 2002', assembly GCA_964036045.1. NCBI lineage: Eukaryota > Euglenozoa > Euglenophyceae > Eutreptiales > Eutreptiaceae > Eutreptiella > Eutreptiella sp. 'Long Island Sound 2002'. The sequence goes on from OZ038383.1 coordinate 8,030,545, forward strand.
CTGCGCGGACAGCGCCGCCTGCACCCGCCGCTTGGCCACCGGCGACCGCACCGGAAACACCTGCTGGGCCCCAAACAGCTGCACCACCGGGGCCTGCGAGGCCGAGGAACGGGGCCCCTGACAGATCAAACAACGGGGGGACAGCGGGGCCTCCGGTGTGGGCGTGTATGCGTGCGCGTTGGGGAGGGCGTCAAAGGGGGGGGGATGAAGCCCCCGAGAAATGGACTGTCTGTGGTGGGGGCTTGGGGCTGGGGCTTGGAGCCCTTTATCCTTTTTACAAACCCCCGGCTGGGGCGGCTCCAAGGGATGCTCTCCCCCTCCCCCCCAAAGACACCCACCCCACCTGCACTTTCCCTGAACCCTAACCAAGACTGAGTATTGTGACCGGGCTGGTGGGGAAGGGGCTGGTACCAGACACATCACATGTTCACAATCGTCAGACATGAGACAACGAGAGGATAACGTACAGATGCCCAGGTGTAAGTGTTCATGCTGACAGAAAAAAGGGTCGCAGAATGGTCATGTTCATAGGCACATCTGTCTCTCTGTGCAGATCTGGAAACATCTGAAAACGCATGTTGCAGCCAGAGGGCTTGATCTCAAAATGGGCCGTTTCGGAGTCAATTTGGGGGCATTGAGGGCTCAGAACACAGTCACCAAACGTCAAATGTTGGCACATGACAAGACAAAGTGCCCATCCGTTTTGTAGGTTTCAATCCGCAGATTCACATACAGAGGGCTGGGGGCAAATTTTGAGCAGGATTTTTCTTGGGAGGACCCAAATTAGGTGGCGAGGTTTTGGTACTCCTGGTAGTGAGGAGGTTGAAGTTGTACTTTCCTGGAGGTGGTGTCTGGATGAATGCTGATATTTCCTGGTGGTCTGTAGATGGATGTTGAAGCTTCCTGGTGGTCTGTGGATGGAGGGTGTTGGTCTCTGTCCCCCCTGCCCTTCTCCCTTGCACGCATCTTGGAACATGCATCCTTAAGTTGAAAGAGATATTTGGTACGAGGGACAGCTTCCAAATTTGTACTTCAACATTTTCACAATCTAGATTTTGCCTCCCCTCGTACCCCAAACGGTCATCATTGGCCATCTTGGACCGTTTTTTGACATAACCCTTACACAAGCACATGCAAAGTGCTCCATGGGCTGTTGAAGGGTGTGTACGAGGCGCGCCGGCACCCTGATTCATCATGATTCAACACCATGAATGATCAACCTCATAAAAAAAGTCGTTCACAATGCCAAAAAAGAGGCATTTGTGGAGTCATTTCAGCATCTTCGTTGGGCGTCACGAAAGCTGATAGGTGGGTCAAAATGGTACCAAAGAGTGACCAGAAGTCTTTTTTCATTTACACCGGATTCAATGCGTAACGACACTCACCACGTACTTCGTATGTACCCTAAACATTGGGGGGGGGGGGATTTTGGCCAGTTTTGAAAATTTTTGGAACCCACCGTCCCAACTTGCATCGATACCGGGCCGCCACTGTTCCGGTTGTTGCCCAAACTTTGTGTAACTCAACTTCATATCCGGCTGCATATGGTGCAGACCAGCGGTTGGAAAGCAGGCCTATGTGGCAGCAGGGTCTTGGGACGCTGCCTCCACTGTTCCTCTGTATTCCGCCTCACACAAGCGTTTTGGGGAGCGGGGGGTCAGATGGCCGGCTCCAGCCCAGAACCCCCTTCGCTGCCTCTCGCAGTAGCGTCCAGGTGCGCCTGCACCTCCATTCCATCGCTTTTACGTGGCGGGAAACTACGTGTCACAGATCATCTTCCTCCTCTTCTTCCTCCCAATGCCCCGTGGGCCAGGCGCGCACAGCCCTCGAGGCCCCACGTGTCCGGCCCAGGCCCGCCACAGCAACATTCCAAGGCCCCTGGTACACACAGGCACTTGCTCGCGCTGGGCGGGGTATGGGGACAGGCAACAGTCCAGCAGGAGTTACGATCGGGATCGCAACGATCGCGTTTGGCAGCAAGCCGTCCATGCCCCACAGGAAGAGGCCGTGTCCCAACCCCCTTAAGTCCCCCAACCCCTCCAACGCCCCTGTGCATCGGTCGTATTCGGAGTTGAGATCATGGCCAAACAGGGCGGTGCTCCCAAGACGGGGCGGCGGCGAGGGGGAGCCACTGCAGAATCTTGTCTGATGGCACGATTCTGGCTGGGGCGACCCAAAAACCAAAGATGGAGCTCCCTCAGCCCGCGTACCCAGTGCAGAGACAGAATCCCCCGCGTACTCTGGCCTGTGTATCCTGCCCGACTGCCCGCCGATGGCTCCGTTGCCCGGCCGTGGCACCGGTAGTTATTTGTGAGGTGCTGCAGTTGCGGGGCTTTGGGGGACGGGAGGGGGGCGTCGTGATCACGACCGCCGCCCCGGCCCATGTGCGGAATCGACGGGGCACCGGCGCCGGCAGCGGCACCGCTCCCGGTCGCGCGGGCGCCCGCTGCATCCTCTTGGTAAGCGCGGAGGAACGCCGTCTGCAGATCGCAGAAGCGGAAATCGACCCCATCTGCGATTGTCTGGCGCGTGTCGCCCGTCAGGAAGAAGCCATCCCTCCAGTTCTGGCACACGCGAAAGAAGAGCCGCATCTCTGCCTGCGTCAAATCCTGCACTTTGTCCACATGGAGGTCGTGGACGGGGGGCACCTGAAAGGCAAGGGCGCGCGCGACTCGCTGGGGGGAGGCTGAAGGGTACCAAACAGGGGACGACTGCAATGTGGGACCTGAACCCCAGCCCAGCCCAGACGTTTCTGGGCTGGACAAAGGTGCAGTGGTACAGGGGACTGATAAGCATAAGGACGGCACTCTGCGTGACACAGCAGTTCCCCGCCTACTTTCGCATCTTGCGGGCATGTTTCCGGTTGCCCAAGGGGGAGGGTTCGGGTTTGGTTGGTTCTCGGCCCCTCTCAGTGGGCTCCTGAAGCTCACGGCCCGGGGCTGTTCCTAGCCGGTCGTGGCTGAGCCTGACGAGCAGATGTCCAAACGGGGTGAGGCGGGGTGTGGCACCTCATAATTGCACTGTGTGCGCGCGTGCAGTGCAGGTAAGGCGCTGTGCAAGAGGGGGGCATGCTGGAGGGAGGGGTGAGAGAGTGCGGGAGAATGGAGTCTGGGAACTAGCCCCTAACTGCCAATCAGGTGGTTGGCTGGAGCTCTGAGGACTTAGCCAGAGGTGTTGGTGATTGTAACCCCACGGCCATCTTCTCCAAGCTATGCCCAGGTCCCACATTAATATGGTCCCTGCACCCCCTGCAGCTTAGACAAGGCGTAGCTCAAGGATACCAACAGTACAACTGCACTTGTGAGCCACAGCATGGCGTCTCACCTCTCAACTGCTACCCATGAGGAGGATTGAAAAGGGTGCCCGATTGATCAGCCAGGCAAAAAACCCTGGGAGGATATGGGAGGATGCCTCTTTGAGGTGGCCTGCCAAAACGTCACCTTCCGGCCACTTCAGTGGAGGGGTTATCTACTACGGTGGCCATTACTTACTGAGACCCTGAGATTTCTTCATCGTCGTTCACTCCGCAGCCTTAGGCTGTGCTGTTGTGTCATCTTGGCCCAGGTGGTGACACTCTGGCTGGTATCTGCATTGGGTTCCTCCCAACGGGACACGTCGGCACTGCCAGACACTGACTCCTGTGATGTTCCTGTACCGTCTCGGCGGTGTGTCAGGGTCGATATTTTGGTTGGTGCAGTGGTATTTCTAGTCTTCAGACACCAGTGTCCCCCCCCGCCCTTCCAAGCAAAATACGGCTGGGGGTTGACACTCCACAATATTGTTTCCGTGCTGGTACGCGTGCAATGTTGTGCATTCACTGTTGCCCTTACCATTCTTATTACTATCGTGATTACCCTGACCATTACTAAAAAATATTACTAAGAAACTGCTCTGGGCAATCAACTGGAAACAAAATACAAAAAAAGCTGCACAAAAATGCATTGTGTTGGAGAAGGCAGCCCAAACTTCGCTCGCAAAAAATTTCAGTGCGCACTGCGAGCCTTCTGGGCTCTACAAATGGACCCAAATCGCTCAACATGTCCAAATCACTTCAAAATTTATTTTCTGCCAGAACAGTGGGAAGCACCCCCGCGAGTAGGAACTAGATGAACTTGCGAATTTCTTTCAACTTTGGTGCAAATTTTGCAATTTGCGACGCATCGCTCAATGCAGTTGTGGGGTGGTGTTTCACTGTTGCAGCACCTGCATGCAACGCACACCTTCTCCTTTTAGCTGCAGCCGGGGCCCCAGACGAGGCTTTGCAGAAACGGGTGTACGGCGACCCCGGACACGGGAACAGAGGGACAGGTCGTCACACCCCACTGCGGGGCCACTATGTTGCTGAGTAACATGACAGCACCCGAACCATAAATTGACAGGCGAAGACGGAGGGTTCAGGTCACTGTGCTGGTGGCAACCGCATACCTGCGACGGGAGCACGTGAAAAATGTGATGCACCACATGCAAGACATCGAAGCCGTTGACCGCGGTCTTGAGGGCCTCGTACGCGCGGAACAATTCGTAGACTTCGGGACGGTACTCATGCAGCACCAGCGATGACTTGCGGCCTAGGGCCATGTACTCGGCCTTGGAGATGCATGGAGGGGAGGACGGTGGTGCGTCAAGAGCGGCCCACGACCCTTTGATAAATGTCGTGAACTCCTTGAAAATCAGGGCAGGTGTGGCTTTGTGCCGGAACCACACGGCTGCGGCCGCCTGCGGCCTGATAAGGGAGCCGAGCACCTAACAAATGGTGATGGGGCAGGGGCAGGGGCAGGGGCGGTGGCAATCATAACCCCCGACCTGACCTGCCTATGGCGAAAGGGTCGATTCCTGCGGTGAGTATGCCCCGCCCCCGCCTCCCCTGTGCACACTTTGGTTATGGGCTTTATGGGCACACTGGGGTTATGGGGTTATGGGTTATCTGCATTACAGAGCGGCTTCAAGTTCATTTGAAGGCCATGTCCAGCAGCCCTTTCATGGCGTGCGGGGGGGGGGCCGGGAGGGGGCTATTGGGCTGGGCGGGCTTACAGATGGGGGGCGCAATCATCATTCACACTGCATCAGTTTTGTAGTCCTTCAAGATATGCTATGTACATTCGAGATGTTATGATACAAGCCATCTGTCATCTTCTGGGCATCCATATCTACGATTAAGTTACAAAAGTGCAACTGCAAAGATGGTTTGGTCGGCAGTATATATTGCCTGCATACTACTTACTGTCTGTCCTACATTCCACAGCCACCGTCATCAAGCACTCCTTTGGGTCTCTGTGGCTCTGGGCGTCCTAGTGTGTTCTGGGTGTGTTGTAATCATACACATAGTATATGTGCTGTTACCAGAACTTCATCACTGAACCCCGGCCCCAAGGCTAAGTGATGAATTGCATCACTGAACCCCGGCCACAAGGCTGGAGCTTACCCATGTCACGGCACGTGCCGCGGAACACTTTCCGATGCCCCCCCCTCCCCCCCCCTCCCCCCCCCCCCTCCGTGTCATGGTGGCACGGCCGGCACAGGCGGCACAGGTGACACAACCGCCGATCACCCTCACACAACACGACACAGCGGCGGCCCCGTGTGACATGACACACCCTATGTGGCGGCACCGTGGCACGGCACAGCCCGAGCCCCCCCCCCCCCCCCTCACCCCCCCCCGCCGTGGCTGGGTAAGCTCCGCTGTAGGACATCAAGCCTAAGTGCAGAAACCTCAGCACTTAACCCCAGCCCCAAGGCTAAGTGATGAATTTCATCACTTCACCCCAGCCCCAAGGCTAAGTGATGAAGTTCATCACTTCACCCCAGCCCCAAGGCTAAGGGATGCATTTCATCACTCAGCTCCAGCCAAGGCTGAGTGATGAATTTCCTCACTTAGCCCCCGGCACCAAGGAGAAGTGATGAATGTAATCAGTGAACCCCAGCCCTAAGGCGAAGTGATGAGATTCATCACTTAACCCCGGCCCCAAGGCGATGTGATGAATAGCATCACTTAACCCCGGCCACAAGGCGAAGTGATGAATTGCATCACGTAACCCCAGCCACAAGGCTCATTCTAAACGGTGGCCGATATTTTAGACGTGCCTTGAAAATGGGAAAAATCAGACCGTCAAGGTGTGTTTATTTTGTAGGGACTTGTGTACAGCCTCTGAGGTTCCATATGCAGCTTGGGGTGCGCAATATTTCATAATCGTTAGCAATTGACGAATATAATCCTGAAATAGCCCTGGGGTAGTTGGGCAAAACCAATCACGGTTGGACAAAATTGGACAAAAGCGATCACATCCGGACAAAACCGGGGTGAAGTGAGGAAATTCATCACTTAGCCTTGGGGCTAGGGTTAAGTGCTGAGGTTTCTGCACTTGGGCTTGCTAGCCTATGTCAACTGGGCTAAGTAACCACTCAGCCTTGTGGCCGGGGACGGGGTTAGGTGATGAAATTCATCACTTAAAAGCATAACAACACACTTGCGCTCCCAAAGTGACTTGTACGGCAATGGTTCACAAGGATGACAAATGCAAAGCAAGTTGCAACATGGCAAGCTCAACGGCTGCCTAACAGTGCGAAACCTTGTCAAAGGTGTGCGACATTGTGTTAAGCACCGCTGCAAGCAAATAAGCACCACTGCAAGCAAATAAGCATCGTTTTGACAACCGCATGGGGAACAAATGCCGAAACAGGAATCGGAATCATCAGTGGATTTTCTTAATATATTTCATGTTCACCTGTGTTAGTTTCGTTGGGGTTCAGTGATGCAATTCATCACTTACCTTGGGGCTGGGGTTAAGTGCTGAGGCTTCATTACTTAGCCTTGGGGACTTTCTGAACCCAAGTTTTTGCTCCTGCGCGACACATCGCGCGCTGCCCGATGGGCAAGGGCGCCGGCCGCCACGGAACACTAGTGGCACCAATTACAGCAAAATATCCAATAATGTCCCAGAAAAAGGTCTGGTAATGTCCCAAATGGCCTGGATAATTTCCCGAGACTTATAATTTCGAAGTCTTGGGACAAGTCTACTTATGTCCCAAATGGATTCATTATCTGTCAGTTTTTTCGCCGTCGCCAAAGAGGGAGTACTCTAGCGGCGAGCTCGCTGGGGTACGACTTGGCACAGGGAGATTCGCTACATTCATGGTTCCTAATGCCTCCAGAAACATTTATCTTCAGCTTTACCGTGTCATCTCCGTATTTTTTTCCGTGTAGTGAATTTTCAAACTTGCCAAAGCCTTCCCGTTGTGTCCAATTTATAATCAACGGAGGTGTCCCAGTCAAAACACGAGCCCGAGATCATCACCTCGCAAAACTGTGTATACTACATACTGCTTCAGAGTTAGGATATTCGTAACCCACCACTGTGTGGCTTCAGTCATCAAAACGGTCGACCTTGTCCAGCCAGAATATAACGGAAATGGAGATCCTGGAAGCTTTCCTTTGTCTTTAGACACTTTCAAAATGCGTACAGGCCCTCCAGGGGTGGACTTTTACACTTACAACGCCCACACATACAAGGGCACTGAGCCAACGTCCCGTGTTACCGAACCGGGCCCGAGTGGTGCGACAATGGAGGAGATGACGAGGATAATATCCAACCTTGAAAACGGTATGTGTTGCTTTGAACGCCTCCAACGTAAAAGTAGCGCCTGCCTAGGAATTCCACCGTCGTTCCCGCAGAAAACACCATCCTTCGGTCGAAAAGCGCCGCAGCGCTGCCGCCGCCTTCGGATTCTGTGACCAAAAAGGTAGCGTGTCTGTCTTTGCGGCGTCTGTCTGCCTTGTGCAGCCATTCCTTTGCATCTCTGGGGATTTTGCAACTGATCCTGTACTGCGGTGTGAAAAATGCGGTTGTCTTCAATTAACCCAACGAGCGAACCTCCCTTCTCTAACGCTGTCACCTCAGAAAGCTTTTGGAAAGAGCAATCAGCAGGTGAAGGATTTGCACAGGCAAATTAGAGATTTGGAGGATTACATCACAGAGTTGGAGGCGAAAAAGTCGGGGGTTGATGCGGATCTTTTGAAGGACGAGAAGAATAGGTCCAGGGATCTGGTATGTGCGGGGGTGGCGTGGTGTTGTGCGTGCCTTGGATATCTGGTGCTCAACTGACGTCAGCGCATTCTTGTGTTCAGCGCCACAGGGGTCCAGGGGAAAAGAAGGGCCACACAAAATAGAAAAGAGGAAAACCAAGGCAAAAAACACTCCAGCGCCAACATCTGTATTTCGACACGCATATTATTTGTTTCAGGCAGGTAGGCTGGAGCAATTGGAGATCGAGAACGAGCGTCTGCGCCGGGAGAACGCCGATTTGGCTGAGGACAAAGAAAAACTGCAAGACGAGGTGTCCTCTATCATATTGGTTAAAAATGATGTTAGGGGGACCTGGCATTCCGTCACACATCCTTATGCTTCACGGTCGCTGGTCCGGTGGCGTTTTGCGTGCACCCTCATACTGACTGATCCACATCCATGCATCCACAGAATACCAGTCTCCGGTCCACACTGGTGGCTGAGGCCGATGATTTGCGCAGAGAGCTGCAAGCGACGAAGGATTTGTTAGCAGATAGCGAACAACATCTCACATCGACGAAGGAAAAGTTGGTCGAGTCTGAAACCGACCGCGACAAGGTAGCATGTGGGTCGGGGTCTTCAGTGGTCATCACGGAGGCCACGCCGCAGCCCTTTCGAGTGAGCTTCGAAACCTGCAGCGTTTGTGCTCTGTCTGTAGTTGAGACGGGATCTCAAAGAGGCAGAGGACCGAATCGTGGAGCAGAATACGACAATCAATAATCAGAAGGAGACACAGAAGCAGTCGGACCATCGAGCCCAAACCGCCGAGAAGGAGTTGGAAGCAGTGCACAAGTGGAATGACGACAGGCAAAAGTGCAAGTGTTTGAAGGTCTGTGCAGGGAAAGTGTTTTTAGAGTATTGATTTCTGGGCTGTTCGTGGTGTTGTAATATGTAGTGTAGAGGTTTCGAGCGCTATTTCGAGTTACACTGCCGAGCGTTGTTTGTTTCCCGCAGAAGAAAGACGCACCGGACCCGTGGCAAAAATACATGAGCGATACCTACAGGAGCCCTGGGACTTAATGCAACTCATGCATCGGCGTGATTTGAACCACGTTCTCCTCATATTTGTCGATCCTTTGAATAAGGGCATCGAGGCACGGTTGGCTTCTGCAAACCCCGGTTGTGGGCTCCACTATGCGAACAACCCCTGCATCATCTACTGACCTGTGACGAAATGGTTCTTTGTAAAAAAAACAGTCGTTGCCCAAATTTACATTCAGCAGCCAGCATGCGCTGCTTTGTCGGTTGTTCTAAGGTCTTACAACGCCATCGCTGGCAGGCACGGTCTTTTCCCAGGATTGGGTACTACGTGGAGAGGATTATTCATTTTGGTACACCAGGAGGCCTTTTGGGGGGCCTTTCAGGTGGTTTCGGTTTCTTTTATCAAGGCTTGGAACGCGCTTCTGCTTGTGGAACGGATCGCATCGCGGATTGCATTGTGTTTCGATGATGCCTCTGGTTTCTCGGGTATTGCTTTCTTGCCAATGACCTTTTGAAATTCATATTTTGTCAGAATACGTCTTGTACCTGTTGATTCTGACAACGGTAATCTGGAAGGATGTTGTATTTTTGTGTTGGAGTTTCCGATCAGCTCTTCCCTCCCATGGTAGTGGCGTCGCATGTTGAATTCAGAAAACAAGGGTGTGAACTGTCCACAGAGCAGATCCATTTCTCGCTTCCCTTTTCGACATTGGTTTGGACAAAATACGCTTGAGACAGGGAGGCTGAATTGTAAGGTCTCAACGTGTTCACACAGGGTTTTGGAATTTTACAATTTTCGTGCTTTTCTTTTTTACAAGGGGAGTTGTAGGTTGCACATTGCGGTACACCCACATAGTTTCTGCATCCAAAAGCTGAGGGGAAACGGCCGTTTTGGATTCTGCAGAAACCAGTAAACCAAATTTCCTTTTTTTCACACGTGCGAATGTTTGGTTGCACACACACACACACACACACACACACACACACACACACACACACACACACACACACACACACACACTTTTCCACAGCTGGCATGGGCCAAGAGTATTTTCTTTCCAAGCAGGTCTGTGGGCATTTAGTGGTATGCAAAAGTTTGATGTGCGAATGCGGCGACGCATTCCTGAACCTTTTTGGGTTTTGGGCAAGTTGCAAAATGTTTCCACACACCCCAGTTTCATTGCCCCAATTATCCAATTGGATAAGTGCTCTGTTCTGTCGCAGATTGCTCTGGGATTCCTTAGCCTGGTTGCAACATCATTCGGGCACTTGAGCAGGCACCCTGTTGTTTATGATGTGGTACACCAGAGCTGGTCGCATTTGGTTGCTCGTTGGGTCAGCATGAGGTAATGGGTCTGCAACCCTTCATGATGATAAGAAAGGGCAACGTTTTGCTTTCATTGCCCTTTCAGTGCCTAAGCCCCCCCCCCCCCAGTCCCTTGCCCAGTCAGTTCTCAGCCCAATGAGTTGCCTCTTGATTTGCCTATGAAGTGAGCACCACCATCTTCCGTTTGGTGGGTCAGCATTGTGACCTGAGTCAGTGTTGTTACCCCATTGTGTCTATGTTCATCAGCCAGTTCATGCTAATGAACGCTTTGTGCTTTCAACCTTGCAGAAAACGGAGTTGTGCAAGGAGATTATTCAGTTGAAGCTGCTTTATATGCTTTTTTTTGTTTTGTCAGTCTTGCAGGTTGTGCTCAAGTCTGAGACAGCCCCAAAAAGATTTGTGCAGCTCCCCAAAAGTTCATGCAACAATGTCTGCTTATTCATCCATACATCCAGGCATGCAGTATTATGTTTGTGTTTGCACTTCGATGGGCCAGCTTCAGAAATGCAGAGCCCACAAACTGCCACTGACACAACTACAAGAGTCATCAATGCCCAATCATGGTAGGTTGCAATAGTACACACCCACACCATTTTATGTGAACAATTCTGAACAACAGATTTCCGTTGTGGTTGGGTAACATGAAACCGCTGGGTATTATGGCCAATTTGAATTTTAATTGCGTTGGTTTGTCGCTTCAATGGTGTTGATGCAGTGACCTGCCACTGGTGTCTGTCTCTGACAGGACTGAATGCCATTACAGGGGGAGGGATGTTGCAAAGAGTGTTTTTCATCACGGGAAATCACGTTGAAGACAGGTTGTTAGATCAAGGTCAGGACCGCACGTTGTATACTGCATTCTTTTGGGGTTGTTCGCGCAGCATAACCCAAGTTGTGGTATTGGATGTCTTTTTGTAAAATCCTCACTTTGGGACAGGAAATGACCCTTTTGATTTTGCCCTGCCCCCCCATACCCAGGTACCCCGCTTTTTGGGGGGGGGGGGAGTCAAATCACTTTGCAGAGGTTGTTAGATCAAAGCCAGGCAGGCGCATGTAGGGGAAAACGCCACATACCCTCCCACTTTGGGCCTTTTTGGGCCTATTCGCGTACCGTACCTCAACGGGTTGGATTGTTAGTTTAACTGTTTGTAAAATCATTATTTTGTCCAGTAAACGCATGCCCCAATGGGTTTTTGGTCTGGACCGCCCCACTTGAAACCCTCTTTTTTGATCTCGTAAGGGGGGGGGGGGGTCCAAAAAATGGCCCCTGTTTCTTTGGATCGAAAATCATGAATCTTTTGGTTTTTTTCAAATTTGAGCTGACAAAGTGTTTCCGGATCCTGACTCCATGGGGTTTGTATGGGGCTGAGTGGGACGGACTCTCATGCAATTTATGCACTTTTCAGCCATTTTTGCTATGTTGGCGGTTTTGGTGACCTTGGTGACCCCATGGTATCCGCTCTGAGGGGTGCGAGTGGGGATGTTGGGACAGTATATGCCTATTCGGATACGAAAGGACGTTTTTTGCAGCCTCTAGCTTTGCTTAGTGCCAGTCACAGCCCACGCCAAAGACCACCAATAATTCCACCAATAATGGTTTACATGAGTGAATGGGCCGGTACGCAACCTGCTCATGCAGCTTTTTACTTTGGACAGCTCAAAAATTGAAGTTTCCGGAACTGATTGTTTTGATATTGTGACCACACAATATGACTATCCAAGGTATCCAAAGCATGTTTTAAGCTGTGTTTATGTGTTTTGTACCCTATTTGGGTGTTGGGTGCGGGAGGGAGGGAGGGGCAACTCCGATTGGTATGCAACCTGCATATGTAGTTTTTCACCCTGGACAACTCAAAAATCGAAGTTTCCAAAACGTATTTTTTGTTTGATATTGTGATCACTTAAAATGAGCATCCAAGATATGTAAAGCATGTTGAAGCTTTATGTAGTTTCGACCCTATTTTGGGTATATGCAGCTAGGGGTAGCTTCTCTGCGAGGTGGATTTGCCGAAGGCAACAGAATCATTTCGCACAGCCGGTTAGATCAAAGCCAAGCATGAGGTGCAGCCAGACAGGATGAGGCCGACAGCCCCCCCCCTGTCGAAGTACATTTTTGGCATCCCATATCCCGCACCTGTGCGTGTCTTTGGGGTTTCTGTGCGGTCAGACGGGTGAAATTAGCCCGAATATACAAGTGGTTGCTTTGTGCGCTTGCGTTTTGGCCAACTTTTTTTTTCAGGACAACACCCGTCTTTGCACAAGACGGGGGGTCTATCGGACGACGGCCCCCCTGTCTTGTGCCACCTGTCTTGCCTGTCTTGAAGCCTGTTTGCCCCCCTTGTCCACGGACAGCCCCCTGCTTTGAAACCTGTCTATACCACTTTTCTTGCATTAGCACCTTTGTCCTCTTTGCAATGCCGAAAGTGGACCCGCTTGCCAAGGGGTGGATTGGCAGTGTGGGGACCAAGATGGGGGCAGCAGTGGTCCATGTGTAACCACCAATCTCAAACTCATACCCATTTGGCTCCATGTGAAATGACCCGTAGCCCTTGCAAAGCATCAACAAGCGGAGGGAGGCTCCACGAGATGGGGAAGGGCGGTGTGCGGGCTGCGATCGCCTCTGAAGGGTATTTGTCGGACGACGAATTCAGATTGCACGATATGCATGTGCATGATCATGTATTTATAACAAAGAACGAATGTTGAGGAAATTTCAATGAAGCAATGATACATGATATGTTGTGGAGGGTGTGGAAAAGTAAGGTTAAATGAATCCTTCGTCTTTCGTGCTTGGTCTGGCTTTTCCTTTGCTGGTGCGAAGCACCATCAAAAGAAAAGCCTTATTACGTTTTTAGCCATTTTCGGGTCACCTTTCTATGTCGGAAATGGAGCCGGGCGGTGACAAGCAAACGCAAAAACACTCCTTTGCCTTATGTTGAAGCTAGCAGCGCAAGGACAGGGAGGGTGCATTGGGCAAGATTAGCGACACAGGGTGCAAATGGCATACAATTGACATATTCATAACTCGGGCCTATTGTATCCGATTTTGACGAAATCAAGAGCATTTTCGGTCAATTTGGGGGTGTTCTTTTCATTTTTGAGCTTAGAAAGGCGGCTTAGTGCGCTGAAAACCGTCAAATCGAAAAGCAGTGCTAAAAAAAATGACGGCGGTTTCTCAATTAAACAGCAGGACGAGGCTTTTAGAACAATTTATGAATCTGGTCTTAGATCGAAATTTCGTGCATTGTAGCCCGATTTCACTTTGGACAGTCAAAATGAAAGATCGCAAATGCCGGCGACTGCAAAATGCATGCGTGCACAGCAAATTAATAATATGTCAAATAGATTTCTTGAGATTTGGGGCCTGTGGCTAATATATAGTGTTGTTCGGCACCTCAACTTTGCTAGTGCACCTTGAAATCGCATCCCTAGCTTATATGGAATTAGTGGATGCCGGTAAAGAAGTTAAAACCTTGTAAAGGTCCTAACTTTGCAGAACAGCCATGATTGATCGAAACGAATATGACACCGCGAATCATCTTCTTAAGGCCGTCATTTAGAGGGGCTGCATCGTACACTTTTGGGCTATGTTTCATTTCGGCGCGCGGATCGTATATAATGGCATAAGGACTGCTTTTAGAGGGGGGCGGGGCCAGGGTGACCCCCAATTAAAAGCCCCCCATGGGGGGGGAGGTGAACAAGACGGAGAAAGCTGAATGTACCCCAAGTACAAGTTCAAGACCAGCAGGTCACGAACTTGTGACGGGTTATGCCCAGCAGGGGGCTGCCCGCAGCCAGATCGCGATCCTGTAGCTTAGGATGCGTCGCGCGCGTGCAGAAATAAAGGATTTTACGCTTCTGAGAAAAGTTCTTTTTTATATTAAAATTTCTGTTTATAATTCAGGGTTCTCTGTATGGACTGATCATGAAGGATTTCGACAATTTCAAAGAGTGATCAACGGAGTTGGTGTTGTGCTTTGCAAATTGCTCGCCGTAAAAGAGATCAGTCCAGTACCCCATAGGGTATACAAAATTGTCGTTCCTTTTGGACTACCAATGAGTTGCGCCACTGAATTTGAGGAGTTGGAGTCTCACGACAAATGTCCTGAAGTTGCCGCCAGCGGAGAGGTCATTGTGGACTTACGGCAGTTGCCTTGTGCTCGTTTGCGGCGGTTAGCAATAAAGGACTGCAGTTTGGTGCCGTGCGTTAACACTGAGCTCAAGCGTCGTGAGATTCAGAAGTATATGGGCTATAGTGAAAGTAAGCTTCGAAACATACGAGCCGCTGTGTGCAACCTAAATTTCGAGACCACTCCAGCTAAGATGGCCCGACAAGAACTCGTTCGGCGAGGAGAATGGGACTATGGAGACATGGGAGAAGAGGCCCTTGTGGCAGCCAGTGGCTTGGCGTGCGCGGTTGCTCTCTGTGTATTCCGAGATACAGAAATTGCAGAAGTTCAGAAAAACAGGGGAGTTCGCATTCGTGGGCGCCGGCAGAAGAGACATTAAAGGAGATAATAACAATTAGCCCTGGTTCGCTCGTGTTGAGTGCTTGCGCTCCGCGTTGCTGCATGTGTGTTTGAGGGCTTGCGCACCACCCTGTAGCTGATGAATTTTGGCTTCGTTGCGTCCTGTTTTGAGTGCGTGCGCTCACGGGCGTGTGTTGTCTTCCTTTGTGTGTCAGGTCCCCTCAGGTCGTCTGCTGTGAAGTCATTTCAAATCAAGGCAACCCGTTTTAAGGTCCAGTCAGTTGTTCGCAAGGGGAGTCGCTCTGCACTTGCCTTCTGGTATGTGCTTTGCGTGCTTCGTTTTTCGCTTCGCTGCTGTTTTGGGTTGTCGTTTGTTCTCTTGGTCTGTTTTTCAGGTTGAGTCATTTCGCGGTGGATGCCAGCAGTTTTTGCTGGTGAGAAGCAGTGGTGTCGAGTGGTTCACAGGTCAGTGTGTGTTGCGTGCGTTTGTGCGCGCTTGCATAAGTGGACAACCACGGGCGTGGCAGTTCCACTGCCCAACCTGGCCTCAGACACAACTCATTCTCACTTCGTGTCAGATCCGCGACCACAGTCATTTGTTGCACCAGCGGAGCTCTGAACAGCTCTGAGCTACGCGCGCCTACCCTGAGCCTTGTGCTTGGGCAGTAAGGCGCTTTGGCCGTTTGCTTTGTTTTGGAGTGTTTTTCAGTGTTCGTCAGTTTTTTTGGGTAGATCCTGGCTCATTTGAGCTAGATGAGAAAAACGGGTTTGACACCAAGCGCCTTCGGCGCTCAAAAAGCACTGTTTTTGTGCTCAGTGGCTCACACTGATGTGCAGCCTTGCTTCAGTTTTTTGAATCTGAGGCTTCAGGCCCAGTTTTACGCTGGCCTGATTTTGAGCATTTTGCTCGTGAGATGTCAACCCAATTTTGGCTTGTTTTGCTGACAAGAGGAATATTTTTCAAAAGACTTCTGAATTTTTTTAGAGTCACAGTGTGGCTCTTGGTTGGTTTTAACTCTTTGCTCCTGTTGGAGAGCTAGAGCACGCCTGTGCATCTGCCGGTGCTCTGCTCCCATATCTATTCTATGGGTAAACTTATTTTTTTGTACCCTCCCCACCCACTGTCCCAGTTTGGGACTCATATACTCTGCCACTGCAGAGTTTCGTTGCAGAGCCACTGCTCTTGCAGTGACTCCAGCCCCCCCACTGAGGGCATGCGTGCCTCAGTGGGCACCTACACTCTAGGCCAGGGTGTAGGGGAAAATTATGCTTTGTTGTTTTTTTTTTTCACAAGAGAACTTTGGGGTGCAGTTTTTGCCTGCGGGTAGCACCCCACAGTGGGAGGGGGGAGTGGTCTCAGCACTATATGTGCTGCAGATCCGTGTACAGTGCTGCGTGCATTTTTTTTCTGGGGACGCACAGGGATTATTATACTAATGTATGCACGTGTGCACACTTGCGCATGCGTTTGTTGCATTGTATGCATGCAAGTTCGTTTGCCCTAACTCTTTGAATTTCTAACCTTCCCTCATCTTTCTGTTTCCTTGTCTTGTCAGGTGGAGATACGTCAGAGGTCGAAATCAGAGAACGAAACATTTCGTTGACGCCCAGTAAAGCCAGGTCTGTTTTTTTTTCTCATTCTGCGCCAGCCCCTCCCCTCCCTTCGGTCTCAGCGCTCCCTTTTCTTCTGCCTCCCTCTGCCACTGCAGTGCGAGGTGATGGAAGCGCCGACGATGAAGGGGTTTCAACAATGCTCAGAAGTAATGTAATTTTACATATTTTACAAGGCCGCAGCAGAAGCTTTTTGTATATTAGCATTAAGGGTTTCTGTACCCTGTGGGGCAGCACAGTGTATTCTTCACTGTCTTTTTTCTTTGCCCTGTTGTTGCTGCTTTTGTGCCTGTTTGTCAATTTTTTTTCAAACTTCTGAGCAGGGTTGTTTTTGGTGCAGGAAATTTTTTTGAATCAGACTGGTGGCAGGGGCAGTAAGTAGAATCAAGTGGAACTGTTTTGGATTCCATTTTTGTAAAACTGCCCCCCTCAGTTTTAGGCCAGGAGTTTTGAGCAGGATTTTGCTTAGGTGATTTTCTGTTTGAAAACTTTTAGTGCTTTCTCGGGTATTTTTTCCCATAGTCAGCTGGGTTTTTAGGTGGCAGTGACCCCCCCACTCAGGAGAGTGTGTAGGATACCCGAAGGAAAGTAGAGGGACCTTAGTTCGGGACTTCAGGTCCTGGGGGTAGGATATTGTACATTATCTCAGTCCATTTCAGCAAATTTTTTCTATAAATATTTGCCTGTGCATACCCCTGGGTTTCTGTCAGCCCTTGCAGGTGGCCTAGTGGCTGCGGCAAGGGCTTGGCGGGGGGTGTGACGGGTTATGCCCAGCAGGGGGCTGCCCGCAGCCAGATCGCGATCCTGTAGCTTAGGATGCGTCGCGCGCGTGCAGAAATAAAGGATTTTACGCTTCTGAGAAAAGTTCTGTTTTATATTAAAATTTCTGTTTGTAATTCAGGGTTCTCTGTATGGACTGATCATGAAGGATTTCGACAATTTCAAAGAGTGATCAACGGAGTTGGTGTTGTGCTTTGCAAATTGCTCGCCGTAAAAGAGATCAGTCCAGTACCCCATAGGGTATACATAACTGCTTCAGTCCTCTACATGGATCTACAAATCAAGTACATGGACACCAAGCATCAAACTAATTACACATAATCTGAACTATCACCGTAACAAATTCTGATTGTCTCTTAACCATTATACTACATTAAAATTGAGATTCCCATTACCCAAATCACAGATCTCGATCTAAATCTCGACTTACAACTAACTATTGCCTAGCGCGCGCATCCATCTTAATGTGCACGCGCTCCGGACGTCGCCTGTTACCAAACCCATAATCCCATCCCAATAGGGCAAGAGGTCACGAGGTTAAGGGTTAATTAGCCGACTCTTTGGTGGTCTATTGCACTCCCGTCAAAAAATATTACTTGGGTTGAAAAGGGGAGTGGGGATAACCCGGGTAATGTTTGATAAAAAAAAGTAATGGACTAAGGAAAGAGAGGCTTCATGCATTGTATCCCCACAAGCTCTGCATACATGCTAGGTTAGGATAGGGGAGGGTAGGGGTGGGGGGGGCTGGCTGGCTGGCTGGCAGGCTGGCTGATTTCATGGGTCCGACAAGGAATTTCACCAAAAATCCAAAACGGATCAACAATCAGTTTCGTAGAATTCTGATGCTCCCTTGGGACCCAAAGCAAGTTGTGGAACCATTTTTAGGTCCACTGCAGCCACCTACACCTACTCAATCTGTACCTAAGCAGCAAAAAACTGGGGAGGGGGGGTTGCTTGTCCTATCACTACCCACCGCCAAGCAACACCACAACCGCCAAAATTTGTCGGAGGGCCGGAGCTAGGTTATGGGTGGGCGACTTACCATGGTAAAGGGAGGTGGAGAGGGGGGGGGAAGGGCAAACTGTTTCGGGGGAGCTGGGATGGTACGTTAGGGTTATGAGGTAAGGCAAAAGGATGGTTAGCACATGCGAGGTCACCATAGGAAAGGGAGGCTAATCAACCTTGTATTGTGCATTTGGACTCCCGGACGCAACACGACCCAATGGAGGTTGTTGCCTTGCACCCAGATCCCACCTTAATATTGGGGGGGGGGGACATGGCACATAGCCATGATAGAAAAGGGCCATTCCCGAATTCCTTAACAAAGAAAAAAGAGCTCATTAAACAAAAGCGGCGCATGGGAAATATGAAAATTCACCAAAAATCGTCTTGGGAGAGAAAATATCGTTAGCTAGCTTTACCAAATCGTTCAATTGAAATGGGCCAATCAATCTCCCAAAAAGTTGGACCCTTAAGGGCTTTAGGCAAACAAAAAATTGTGTCTGCCAACAACCCTCTCGCTTCCACTATCTCACAAAGCCCAAACCGTCGTGCCAAATCACCAAAGTCGTCAAAACACGGCACTTGAATTACGAACATAGGTGTGTGATGTTAGTTTGGCCGGGGGGTAGCAAGGGGGGAGCTGTTCATGAACCATGTTCCTCTGTGGAGGGGAAAAAAATTACCAATACCACACTACAACGCCACTAATGAACACCAACAAATGAGATCGGAGAAGGTATGTCCAAACATTTTATACCAAAAAAACTAACCATTGGTTTCACGTTTCATCTAGGACTTACGTTTCGTATAACTATGCCCACTCACATGTAACATGCGTTTTGCAACCCTAGAGCGCTGTTTGTCTAGTTACTGACACAACCGCCAAGCGGGCAGGTCCACTAGCTTTAAATAACTTCAAATTAAAACAACCGTCGAGGCATCATAATTCACATAGTGCTATTCTAATCCTATACTGCCGTTTGGAATTTGGGATAATTGCTTCGCCTTTTGTGGTTGACATGTGCATGCCACTTCGGGTTGTGGGCATAGTTGCAAAATATTTGTAATCCCGCAGGAAAACCTGAGGGGCTAAAAACATTTGTGGACGTGCATACCCAAACAAAGCATTGTCGCGACCGACAAAATTTGTCGGGAGACCGGAGGCTACTTATAGATGCGTACTTTGGATGGGAAGCATGGAGATGGACCTATTGAGGCGTGTGGGTCAATAAGTTACAGTTATGATGTAATGCAAAAAGTCTATTACCTATATAGGACATCATAGAGAACAAA
The DNA here is from genome assembly GCA_964036045.1 of Eutreptiella sp. 'Long Island Sound 2002'. NCBI lineage: Eukaryota > Euglenozoa > Euglenophyceae > Eutreptiales > Eutreptiaceae > Eutreptiella > Eutreptiella sp. 'Long Island Sound 2002'. Next base: position 8,050,068 of record OZ038383.1, read on the forward strand.
GCCTAGAAAACCATTTCCCTTGAAGGATGGGAAGGGTAATTAGACTCTAGGGTGCGTCACAACCCAATGGGGCTCGTTGCCTGACACCCAGAGCCCATCTTGCGAAGCTAGTGGTATGACGGGGTGGGGGGGAGGGGGGCGAAGGGGGTATGGTCCACAACCGCCTCCAATACCCACAAATGAAACACAAAGAAATGGAACATACGGTTTCTATCAAGAATCATTTGATGCCTTCCTAAGCACAAACCGCAGATTAGTTTTATAGGTTTGTTCCGTATGTCTATACTTTACTATTTCCTACCCTTGGAGAGAAGCCGATTAGTTTTGGACAGAGAAAATTCAACATGTAAAGAAGAGGTAAAAAAAAGTGTGTGGGTATTGGCAGGTGTGGGGGCTTGGAAGATTCAAAGCTGGCAAAATATTGGAATAGAATCTGACGTGATATAACATTTTGGCAACAGAGAAGCGAAAAAAAATCCCATTAACGGATCACATGCCCCCCGGGATTTTTATTACTTCATGGGCATCAAAAGTAGCCATGTATGGTACAACGGGGGTAGTCCTTGAAGGTGCAATACGGCTTCCGTGAATCTAGCCATGAAAATTGATCAAACGCCGGTCCGTGGCATGGCACTAAATGCCCACCGCACAGTGTAAAACTTCGATCGGACATATGGCTCCCCTGGGCAAAAAAGAATCATCTTGGAGATCCGAATAAGAATATAATGGGTTGGGGTGAGGGCTAGTATGCCTAGCCTTCCTTCCCTATGAGCTTCTATGTACTAACCTTGTGCCTTATTTCATAACCCTAACCTATCGACCCTTCATCCACCCCCCCTTCAAAGCCAAATTACGTGCCTATTACTGAGCTCTCGTCCCCCGATGAATTTTGTCGGCCGCGGGGTTGCTAGGTTGTGAGTGTGGTAGCCAACAAGTGTATTTTAACCCCCTAGTTTTTCCTACTTCGGTACAGCTTGAGTAAGCCAACTTGGGAGGGTCACCCACAAATGCCACGGGCTGTAGTAGACATGAAACTAGTTTAACAAATTGCTTAGGGTCCCAAGGGACCACCAAAATCTTACCCAACTGATTTTCGATCCGTCTTTGGATTTTTGGTGACATTCCAGGTCGGACCCACAACATCAGCCAACCTGCCAGCCAGCCCCTCTCCCCTTCCCCTCCCATACCCTAACGTAGCATGTGTGTTGACTTTGGTCATATTGTGGGGTTCAAATGAATGAAACCTTCTCTTTCCTAGTTCCATGACATTTTCTTATCAAACATTCCTTGGGTTGTCCCCACTCCCCTTTTTGAACCCAAGTAATATTTCGTGAAAAGAGCAACCGATGACAGGCGTGCCGGCACACAGCCAAGGAGGGGGTCGCCTACCAAGCAGCGTGGCCCCGCAACTCGAGCCGCAGGGGTGAGGCGATCGTACTGTAGAGTCGCGGGAGCAATACCCCCTGTGGTGAAAGATACTCCACACGGCTGGGCAGTCCCCAGAGCTGCCGCCCGCAGGAGGGGGCATGTGACCCTACCCACGGGCACATGTGGGGACACCCTCCCAACCGGGACACCTGGACCAGGTGGCCGCGACACTGCCTTCCCAAGCGCCTGCGGGAGCGGCTTAAGAGGCACCTGACCTAGGGCAGTGGGAGGGACACGACGTCCCCTTGATAAGACCTTCTTCCTCCATAGTCGAAAGAGGCATCCCGAGCTCCCGAAGATACCTACCTACCTACCTACCTACCTGTGAAAAGAGCACAATAGAATAGTAAAGAGTCATCCAATGACACACACTCCACAAAACATGCAATAAAACCATCAGGACAAACTCCTCGGGCTGCAATGTGACAAAATCATGCCATGTAGTGAAAGACTGTGGCAAATGATGAAGCTTACGCAGTGGCAATATCGGTGGTGAATGCCAAAAAAAACCCACTTTGTACCAAAAAAAACCCGTTTTGGCACAAAATGTACCAAAAACCCCCTCGGCTAATATGCACCAAAAACCCCTGCCAAAATGTACCAGAAAACCTCCCAAAATGCAAGCAAGTAAGGAGAAGATATGGGAAGCAACGATAAATTGTCCATTATGATTGAGTTGTAGACCCGCCGCTTCCACATTGTACCCTTGTCATGATTTCTTTTGAACCTTTGGTGGCATGCAAAACCCAGCAAACAAAGCGAAGAGAGGATTGACCCGTTTGATAACCCGAGTGGCTGTACAGACTTCAGAATCCCAACTATCAACTGAAATCAACATAGTCCTTTTACATGGGTCTACAAAACAACAATGAAATAAAAAGATTCATTCACCAAATCTGAACAATCACAAACACACACAAACTGATTATGCTGTAACCTTTATACCAGTCTAAAATCGAGATTGCCATCCCCCAACCCCCAAAATCTCAATTTAAATCTCGAATCAGAAAGAACTATTGCTCTGCGCGCGCGTTGGTTACAGTGCCTGTTACTAACCTCATAATCCCATCCCATCAGGTCAAGAGGTCACGAGGTTAAGGTTAAGGTTGGGGGTGAATACTGTGCTCACCAAGTTTCAGCACTGCAGGGGGCGTTTTTGACCCTATTGTTCGTTTTTGCTATGTTCCCCCAGAGCAACACAATGTGCACATGTGCCATCAAATGTTGTTCCGCACCCAGGACCAGATTCATACGCATCACAACTGCCACAGCACACTTGCATTGCCTGCAGATGCACGAAATGCATCATGGTACCCATATACACCTCAACAGACATTTAATGGGGCCTCCAACAAGAAGATCATTGGTTGCCATATGTACACGGAACAAGCGCCAATTCTGCTCCACACCAACTTGTTGACTAGATCTAAAACTTGAGACATTTGATTTGTTAACCCACTGTACCTTGCACAAGGAACAGGGATGCAAGAAAGGGCCTAGGGTGTTGAGACTTGTCATCCTACGATACACCACTAAAGGGCTTACAGTGATTCTTTGTTCCTGGCGGCCTCTTTGATTTTGAAGGAGGAGTGACAAATCCCCCTGCGGGACCTCGTGTGGACTCTGAGGATCAAGAGTGACGTCACTGTCAACGTTACTGTCAAAATCCAGCATTGGTCTGCACTGCTGGAGGTGGACATTTCGACCCAACTTCATGGGGACATTTTCTTGTTGGTAACGTTTGGGAGACGGTGATAGACTGGTGCGCTCCACCAAAATGTGTTGCTGGTGGAGAACCCAGTCGCTCTGCCCCTTCTCAAAGACCTGATCGCCGGCTCCACCCACCCGCTCAGCACGATCCCTGTAGCCCACCTGCGGTGCCCCAGTGGTGGCAAGGGCCTCGGCCAGGGCTTTTCGAGATACCAGCAGGCTCGCCTGCCAAGTGCCAGACAAGCGATCATCCCCACCCTCAACGCCCCTCCAGACCGCACGCATGCAGACATGCTGACGACACCCCTGAGGTCATGCTGCCCTATGACTCACATTCTCCAGTGGCAGCAAGTCTTTTGCAGGGGGTTGGGGGCCACTGGAGTCCCTTTTTCCAACCCCCCCTTTCCCCGTGACTGAGCCTATTTTCTGACCCCCACTTTATAAGGGGGATGGCCATTGGGCAGGTTAAAAATTCTATTGCCTTCGGCAGTGCACCTCGAAGAGAGGTTGACAGTCAGCCAATCAGTCAGTTAGCCAGGCCAGCAGTCAGTCAGACAGGCATTCGGGCAAGCAGGCAGGCAGACAGAAACACACAGTTTGGCTTTTTTGTCAGTGGCAGACTCGGCTCCAAGCAGTGGGGAGGGAACTGACATGGGATTGAGTATGGCCGAATGGTAATGCAGCCGACCGCGGACTTTTTGGTCGGCGGTTTGATTCCCGGTCGGCCAACCATGCCAACGCCGCTCAAAAAAGGATTATCCAGTTTTAGGGGATAGAGGCCTCAGAATAAAAAAATCCAATGGGGGATTGTCTTATTGGGCAAAATAATGATTTTAAAAGGGGTTGGACATCAAATATCACGCCTTGGGGTATGCTACGGGACTGACCCCAAAGGGGGAATGTTTGCCCGGCGCGCGCCCGGCGCGCTACTTTTAGACTATGTTCCCCCCGAAGAGCCCCCAAGCACACCCCTTGGAAACGCCCTTAGAATTAGGTGACCCAAACTGCCCCAGCTCAAGAAAGTTGCAAACTGGGGTACACAGTACCACTCTCGCTCCTTTAAGGGCGGTCTTGGTCAACACCTTAGCAAGTTGGGAGAATGGGGGGTTAGGATAGCACAACCGCATCGATCTCCGGTAGAAGCGATAGGCGTCATTGAGGTATCGCGAACAGTAGAGCTGCATCATAACATTGGTCCCACAAGTGTGGGTGTCAATACATTCAGCACAATCGTGCTCCTTACACTCATCCCAAACTACAACGGTGGAGCGTTATGGCAACACAACACACACACTTCTGCCTCATCCTCTGCCTCATCTTGCGTGCCACAACCGAGCAAACGGCTGCTCAATGCGTGCCCTATACCACCCGTGCACGTCATTGTAACATTGTTGGCGGGCTGTCAAATTGCCATTCTTTCTTCCAATTAATGGCACAATGACATGAATCCGGCCCTTATAAGCACCATCATGGCCCCCAACTTCGAAATCAAAGAAATCACCTCGGGTACGAGAAGGTCCATACCCATCCCAAATCTGCTGATGTCCCGGGGGCCAAGGGGCAAATCCATATAATGTTGCCCAACATATCAACGGCAAAAGTCCACCGGTAGGGCACGGGTCAAAAAAGATGCCCGGCGCGCGCCCGGCGCGCTAACGTTCCCCCAAAAAAGGGGGGTATACGACGCCCGCGCCTGCGCTTGATCTAACAACCTCTCTTTGAGGTGATTTTGCGGGGGGGGGGGGTCACTCGAGCCCCCCAAAATAGTGGGGGTGGGGGGGTGGGGGGGAAAGGGGGCTCCCGTGACTGCGCAGTACTGAGGAGGGGAACATTGGTTGTAGGGTTACCATTAACTATCCCTGCATCTTACCTCATTCCGCCCCTTGCTTCGCTTTTAGAGAATGCACCCCCCCCCTCTCCCTTCCAACCAGGTCTGGTTTGGAGAATGAAGATGCAATCAACCCTTTTTATTTGTGAGTGCCCCTCTCTTTGAGGTCCCTCCTTTATTGCGGGGACCCACTTTGGTAGATTCAGACTCCAACAATGAGTCTGAGATGTCAGGGTAATACCATAAGAAAAGAAATGGTGCCAATGCGAGGCCAGGGTGGGGCGCTAAAACATTGTGGCCAAAAAGGACTGGGGGCCATGTGCTCTTCAACAAAAATACCACCACCATTGGCACCAGTGTCACGTGTTGTGCATGGACTACAAAACACCGTTCGTCATGAATGTGCATCACACACACCCTGTTAACGTGTTGGCCCGGACAAGGGTCTTTTTGGGGGCTTCTGCCCCCTGGGAAATAGGCTCAGTCATGGGAGCCCCTTTGGAGGGGGTTGGGGGGTTGGGGAAATGGGCTTGAGTGACCCCTCCCCCCGCAAATGAATTTTTCTTCAGCCTTGCGACTCCTGAATGAGGAAAACCTGATGACGAGCCCCGGGCGTCCCGGTCAACAGCTTTCTCCCCCCACCCCCCGAAATTGGGTCTGCTACAAAAGGGGGCTATAACAGCCATTGACATCACTCAAACCATGCAAAAGGAAGGAGGTGCTCCGCGAGCCATCACCAGCCGACCAGCCGACCAGCCTCAAATGACAGAACGCAAGCACAAAAATGCCTTTTTCTTTGCCAATAAGACTGCTCCATCACAGGAGCCTCTTTTCCATACACCCACCCCCTATTTTGGGCGGCTCGAGGGACCCCTGCCCCCCGCAAACGAAGTCTTCACCCGCCGAGCCACGCAAACATTCTTCCTTGCCCTTCAAGAGGGAGCGGTTGCCTGTGCAGCAACTGAGGCCACACGAGCTGGTACCCACTCCTTCTTGCCTTCCTTTGACATGCCATTCAAACCCCTGCGGACGTTGGCTCCTGGTGGTCACTTCGGTCTCGATCCCCGCCGGTGCTGTTGCGGTTGTGCTGGATCCAGTGCTGCAATGCCCCTGTGGCCACCTCCACCGCCGCCGTGACATTGACTGACATTGGACCGTCCTTGTCGGGCTGGTCCGCGACAATCATGTGGTGGTGCAGGCCGAGGATGTTCGCCAAGTTGACCGCCCCCCCGGCCATGTACGTATTTCCCAGCAGCTCAATAATGTGCGACCCCGGATTGCAGTAGATGATATTGGACCCGATGCCTGCACCGTGAGGCCCAATGAGCACGGACAGGCTGGAGAACAGCCGCATGGTGGCCGCCACAGAAGGAATCTGGCTGTGGCTGAAGACAGAAATCCTTGCCAAATGGCCCAGTTTCATCCGCAGGAGCCGCATTAACTGCGAATGCTGCCGCAGCGACCGCTTGCTGCCAGGCTTGCGCTGGATGACGAGAATGAGAGGTCTAGAGTCTTGTGGAGGGTGCACGCGATACTTTGCAGTGAGGCATCGCAAGAGATCCAGCAACTGCTTCGGAGGGTTGTGGTGGGGCACCCCGTTGGGCACGATCAGCCGCCCAGTAACGCGGAAGTGGCTGGTGAACTCCGGGTCCCAGTGCATGAGACTCGCCCGCACGACACGACTGGGGTCAATTTTGAGGAGCCGAAGGAACTCAAACATCCGGTCCGTTGCGGCGGTGATGATCTTCATTTTCGGGTCCGCCCATACCAAGTGCACCACCTGCAACAGCCGCAGTACCCCCTCCACCACCGTGTGGTAGACCGCATAGATCCACTTGGAAAGCAGCACCACAGCATTGTGCACCGTTATCACACGCGTATGGGGAAACGGCTTGTTGGGGCAGCACATGGTGCCCCCCACATGCAGGTGCAAGGTGCGGTCGGGCTGCTGCACTTCCACAAGGCCGTTCTCACTGGACACCGTCACGTCACACTGGTTGAACTCGAGGTAGAACGGTACGAATGTGTCTGGTGCATAGAACTGGCCCTGGTAGAGGGCGCCGATGACCGCCTCCCCATCCTCCTTCGAATGCTTCCAAAACCGGTGGTCACCCCTAAAGTGGTAGAAGCCCGTGTCCTTGCGGTAGGCAACCATGAGCCCCTCTGGATTCTTGACGTGACTTGTCACGAAGGGCCGGGGCCAGGACTTGTACTCGGGGATGGGGTGGATGGTGGCGCTGCAGAGGGTCCCCCTCTGCGTGCGCAGGCGGCGTGTGGTGTTCAGAACGCACTGAAAGTTCGCACAGTCCTTGTCCTTGTTGTCACACCGCTGGACCGTGAGGCTCCTGGGCGTGCGCTGCAGTGGGTGTGGCAGGCCACTGCACACCCTGCGGCTTTGAGCTTTGTACACGAGGGACAAGTTCATCCCCATGTAGTTCATGGGGAACCAGGACGGGACTTCGGATTGGAACGGGGCATAATTGAGCCCAAAGCAATCGCGAGGGGCAGCCAAGGGGAGGCTAAGGAGAGCCAGCCCAACACCCCAGAGGAGGACCGTGGGCATCAAACATGCAGCAAATCTGAGGCGTGATGGGAGGGTACAACGAGGGGCCACCACGCATCTGGGGTGCACTGCCAGGGCCGACGGAGTAGGTGGGCTGAGTGCGATCGCCGTGTCTGGGGCCGAACGCTCGCTCACAGCGGAAATCACGAACCAGAAAGTGGTGGAGTCGAGGAGCTGCGGCAATGTCCAATCAAATTGGGTCACATCGAGTGTGGATAGGCAGAGGGTTGTTGTGCAGCCTGCTAACTGAGCCGCACTCTGAAAGACGAAGCCCCCCTATTGCCCTGGAGGGGTCAGGCTCTAGCAGCGCACGGAGAGGAAGAGGAGACACACTTGACATCGGCAGGTGGTGAATGATTCTTACAAATTATCTACTGCAGGTTGTCTGCCTTGTTCTTTGTATCATACCCGGGGATGGTGCTGTCCCTGGAGCCAATCAGTCACATCGAATTGTACACCGGTGACGCTGAATCATGCAAACGATGCCCTGCTGCACCCCAGATGCATGATAGCCCCTGCGGTATGTACGGACCTGATACGGCTTACCACCATCCAACCCCTCTTCACCCTCGCCACCTGCAACGACATGGTGACGCCGTGACAGTGGCGTGATTGGCTGTGCTGGATCAGAAGGTCGCCGGCTCGCACCCCCGCGGCCACTGGAGAGGTAAGAGACATGGACCTGTCCTTAGGGGCGACTGCCTGGGGTCAGGGCCCAAAACTCCAGCAACCTCGCTGTTGGAACTGACCCCAAAAACGACAAAACCTCGACCTGGGTGTATGAAACAACTCAGCTGATGCTTTCCTCTTCTCAGGGGGGCGCATGCCAGTGCATCCCACAGATGCCAACAAAGCCAAGCCAAGCCATACCTAGCTGGTGCCCAGGCAGTGATCCTCACCAAAAATGACAGAACGATGCAAAATTTGGCAACTGCCACAATGAAAACATAATGGCCACACAGCACAAGGAGCGTCACAGGATACACCAAAAGAGAATGGTTCTTGCGTGCCCTTGGGAAAAAGTGCTGGCAAAAATAACATGCACTTGGATGTGTTGACAACATTGCTGTTTACGAAGGAGAGACCATGGGTACTACGTCTGCCAGCCCCTGTTTAGCCAAAAGCGCTCGCAACAGGGCCACCTCACGGCAGGGGGGGGGGGGGGGCTGAGGGTCAGCCCATTCCCCCCAGGCACACACACACACACACACACACACACGGTCCTAGCTGAAACGAGCGCCAGCTCTGCCATGCGCAGACTAACCCCCTGGTCCTCCCGACTTGTGTGTAAGGCCCACCATTGTCCCGTTGGCATGCCTCCTCCCCGAGCCTGCAATTGAGGCCCCCACACCAAGTGGCTCCATCCGGCTGCGGGCCACGTCTGGTGGCCGCTCCAGGAACTACCGCACAACGCGCACCGCGTTGGGGTTGGAGTTTGCCCTGTTGCATCAGGCCCGGATGCTTGTGGAGCTTGCAGAGGCTCCATTGCGGCTACCTAGCTCCAACGAGAGTATTAACCCTTTCCATGGCACGGGTACTTAGAGCGAGGAGGTGACAAATTGCCATGTAGCGCTTGGGTGCATAGCACCTGCATATAGCATGCCCCCCAAAGAGGGAAGGTAACAAATGGCTAGATATTGATGGCTGCACAAACTGTGTGCATGTGGGTTAGGAGAGCAAAGAGTTGACCCATAGAGCATAGCCCCTGCTGCGTTGGTGGTCCCAAGAGTAGGGGGTTGACAAAAAGGCTACTTAACCCTTGCGGTATTGGTGATCTACAGAACAGGAAAATAAGAAATGCCTTTACACCCCTTGCCATATGGGGACAATTGGCAGCATCATGATATGCAGCATCATGATATGCCACATTTTCATAGACGTGGCCAAATTGGGATTCCCCGAGCCAGAAGGTGACCAATGGCTACAGGAACCCTCCCATCATCAGTACTTGGTGTTGTGCCAGTGCGGAGGTACACAATCAACATCCAATGGAAACCAAACACTCTGCGAGCAAATGTACACAGTGGTCGCAAACTGGTTATTATAGAATGGCGAACACACAACGTTGACACAGCAAAAAACCTGCCTGTCGAACTTCAGGTCTAACACTAACGTCGGTGGTGCAATATATTACGGTAGGGTGTCTGCTTCAATGTACTCTACACAAGTGTAAGCCAAACAAAACCTTTTGTTGTCACATGGTTGTAAAGGGCCTAAAGGGGCAGTTTCAAAAAAAAAAAAAAGTGCCACCGCTTTGTCCTTTGTGAGCAATTTTTCATGCCTTGCTGACGGTCGCACGTCTCTATTCAGCCTGGAGGTGATAAATGGCTACTTACCCGCCGCCAGGTGATTTGCTGGCTGGTTTGCAGACTGAGGTTCCGCTGACCTGAATGTTGTATATCAATTTTGAGGTAAATTCACAAAAATTCCCCACCTTTGCCCTCAGCCCCATTCAGACCCCCCTTCAAACTGTAGCCCCACCAAAAAAAAAACAACGAAACTCCAAGCAAGCCAAAAAAGAGCAAATCAGCTGATGCAATATGATACGTAATGGTGCAAAAGATACTCATCTATCCTCAAACAATTTGACCTTATGGAGCCCCCCTCTGCACGACCAATGGGAGGCTGGCAGATGATGCACTTTCAAACTTATTCGAAGGGAATCTATCCCAGTCTTTCGAATACACACAGCTCCCAATACCCCATGCCTATGCATTTGTGTGGATCGAGTGCTGTGCTTCTGTGCCTGTCTTTGATCGGATTCCACAAAATCAAATGAAGGGCCCTCAAGGGATCCACAGCGCAAGCATATGCAACAGCAGGGCATTTTGGGGGTTTGGGGGCACCTTATGTTACTGGGTAACATAGGGGGGGTGGGGAGTTGAGACTATCCCTTGAGTAACATTATTTACCTGGTGCCGGCTTTTTTGCTTGCTTGCCACCCATTTTTGAGTAACATAGAGAGGGGGGGATTAGGGGGTTCGGGGCCGGTGTGACCTGAGTAATGTAACATGCTGTGAAACAATCCCCATTAATGAAGCACCGGTTCTCGTTCTGTGAAATGCTCGTTTCGAAGATGAGGGTGTATTTGCATAAAAGCGGTTGTATTTGCATCAAAGCATGGTGAGTCACTGTGCCTGTCACTGTCACTTTTTGTCGTATTTCGTTGCTGCCATCGACTTGCCCTCCCAACACAACAGGAAGTTGAGGGAGTACAAGACAAAGCACCCATGGGGGGCCACCACTCACTGCAGCAACGTCTGGCGGGGGCTAGCCGCAATTAGAACCGCTCGTAAATGCAACAAGGCTTCACAGGGGGGAACACAGAGGGATGCATCCAGCTCGGTGTAAAGAAGGGGACCTTTTCAAGAAGTTTAATTGACAGAGCAACCCAAAGAAACAGTGCTGTCTACGTGGCCTGGTGCTAAGGATTGCCCCTACCAACCTTGAAACTCAAAACAATTAAACACATGTTTTTTTGGAACATGGATTGGCCACCAAGAAAAGCAAACAAAATGGCAACGGATCAGTGCACCATACTACATCCTGAATTGCTTACCAAAGAACGCAAGCAACACATCTTGGCAAAGGTCCAAGCAAAGTCCACTGCTGAAGAGCATGCACGGTGGAACAAGGTACGTTGCTGGAATTGGGTGCAACACGGCCATACGCTGCGACTGTGCCCTTAAGCGAAGAACCCCGAAGCACAAGCTGTGTGCAAAAATGCAAATACCAAGAGGAAGGAGCGCTTGGCTCGTGTGCAATGAGCAGAAGAAAAATCGGCTGCCGGGCAAAGCTCGCAGGATGGAGCAATAGTTTCAGGGAAACTGAAAAGTCGTTTGTGAATTACGAAAAATTGATTTGTGCAAGGGGAAGGGGTCACAGTGCCAGAGGGCGCAATCTCCACCTGTGGTCCTTTATTCCGCCAATTGTTCGCTCGCCTTGCGGAAACCTGCCCCCAATCTTGGCAGCATTTACTTTGCGGCACCATAAGTACTTTGCCTTGGGCCTCTTCGACCGTGCCCTCGGCAACTGTTGTGGAGAGACCTGCACACTGGAAACCGACTGTTGCTGTCAAAAGCAAAACTGAAGCCGCCGTCCAAACACAGCCGCAGTAACTCGCAACTATGTCCGACCGGAAATTGCCGGCCTGAAAGGGCTTGTTCTTCGGAGAACCTGCGGGCCCAATTCTAAACCCAAAACTTTTGGACACTGGAGATGGGCTGGGGTTGAGTTGAACGGGGCATTGGGTGCTGGCCCCGATGGTCCCATGTCAACGGAGCGTAGAGCGAATCAAACGAGAGGTCCAAAGCCTGTTTTGTGTCACCGCCCCCTGAAACCCGCTTCGCTCGCCGAGTCAAGGGTCAGGGCGCAGCAACCAAACTCCAATTTTGCCAGAACTTGGCGTACATTGCGGCCCAACACGCAACTGCATCCCATGCGGGCGGCCGCACCAGGAGGGCACACTGTCCCAGAGGACGGCCCTACGCGTACCTGATTGTGCCCAGTGACGGCACGACACCCCTTCCACAACACCCGCGGCCATAATCCCGAATCCCATCCCGAGGCCTGTCCTGACCCACGCCCGTGCCCATATCCATCTGCACCGAAGGAACTCTCCGCATCTTCCGCATCGGTGCCCTGCCCTCCCCATCCCCTCCCCTCCTCCCCGTCCCCATCCCCATCTCACACAGTTCGCCCTGTTCATCAACATGACATGACGGCAATCCAGGCCCTTGTTCATAAAGGTCAACATCATGGCCACCGCATGATGACTGACGGAGGGTCTACCGATATATACGTGTGTTCGAGATACCCGCACAGATGACCACACCGTCAAACCCCCCAAAATGTGATGACATTGTGAATCCTGCCCCGGCACTGCTTAGCAGAAGCGACGCAGGCACGCTAGCGGGTTCGTGCCGCTGGGTCCGCTGTGCTTGAGACAGGTGAAAATGCCTTCATTGCGCCGCATGAGAAGACTGATGCAGACCATCTGACCATAGAAGTTTGAGCTGCCCAACGTGGCACACGCGGATCATGTCTGGGCAACGGGAACTACAAAGTCGGCGACAAACTGCTGCACATCTGCGGGATACAACTGCACTTTGTCCACCAGGAACGTGCGCCACTTGGGCTGCATCAACACCGCACTGAGCACAAGCTCCAATCCCGGGGTCAGCCTCTGTACAACGCCCGCCAACTCCTCAAAGACCGTCAGCTGTCCGGCCCCGAACATCAGCATGCGCCCCGTGTTCACGGGGCACTGCAGCTCGTGCAACCGCCCGACAAACTCATGAAACGCCTGCGTGTACTCGTCGTTGATCGACAACCGGCTCAAGGCCTCGGAGGCTTCATCGTCGTCCCCGGCCGCAGCCTTGGCCTCCTCCTCGACCACGGTCCACAGCAGCGCATGCGCAACAGACCGCCCGGCGGCGTCCACCAACGAGCGCACGCCGCGTGGATCATCGTCCACCAACAGCCGCGCCACGGCCAAGTGGTGCGGCAGCGCGCTGAAGTGCGCGGACCGGCCCTGCGCATCGCGGGCGTACAGGTCGGCGCCGGCGGTGAGCAGCAGCTGCGTGCACCGCGGGTGCCCGTGCGACGCGCACAAATGCAGCGGTGTGCTGCCGTCCTCGTCTGCCATGTTGGGGTCCAGTTCGTATCTGAGCCACGGAGGACGTGAAAGAGCAGCGGATGGGCTGGAGACGACGGGTGAGCAGAGCCTGGACGCATGGCTGTTTTCATTACGTCCGAACCACGTTGCATCACGTTCGGGTGATGTGGTACGCCATCATTGCGCGCCACATGTCTACCGCAGCGCCCCTTTCCCGCCCCAACGAAGGAGGAAAGCACCCGGAGTGTTGCGCGTGCAGTTGAAGATGGCCAGCTTTTGAAAGCCGAAGCCCCCTGCCCCACCCGAAGAGGACGCGGCAGTACAGTGATGTGCCCCCTCCTGCAGCGACTGCAGATTCCGGCAGGGACCAGACAGAGTGGGGGGCGGGGGATCCCGGCGTCAGGGTTGTGTGTGGGCGTTGCCCACCGAATAGCATGGTTTGCAAGCGAGAGACGGCCTTCACATGCAAACCACCGACTGCCGCATCACGCAGACGTCGATGCTGCTCGCGCCAAAGCTTCTAAAAGAACTTTGCGCAGGCTATTGTGGGCCGACTGCGTCCGGTTCCATGAGCAGTCCGAGTTGGAAGGCCCGCACTTCACACAATGTGATGGTCTATGGGCTTTGTGTCCCTCAAGAGTGGAGGAGACAGGACCCCCCCCCCGCGCGCGCGCTGTCCAAGCTACGGAAAAGTACCAAATTAATACGGTCCCTACGCCTACCGTAGCTTAGACAAGGCCGTAGCTTGCACACGGCACATGGAAAGGGGAAGTGCTGGGCTGGTGCAAGCGAAGGGTCAGGATAATCCCCAGGGCCCCTCAAATGAACTGGGTGCTTGAACAACCCTGGCGCACCCGTGTGCACCCCTGGCGCCTTCATCAACAGCGCCCTGTGCAAGAACCACCTGTGTAACTGTTGCAACAGGCGGTGCAAATCCGACCTGCTGCAGGACATGGTCAGACCATAGCTTGGCCATGGATCAGCGATGGTTGCCACCCTCCAGAATCACTCTGGCATCCACATCACTACGACAGGTCTAAATGCGTTGAAGCCGCGGCACAGACTGCCCAAGCTGCCTAGCAAGGTGCCGTTCAGACCATTGCTTGGCCATAAAGCGGCAATGTTTGTGACCCTCCGGAATCGCTCTGGGAACTCTCACAGTGCGTTGTCATGAGTACGGCATTGGAGGCGCCGTCGCCGTAGCTTGACCACCAAGCGGCGATGGTCAGCACCCTCCAGAATCAATCCAGGAACTCTCACAGTGGATTGTCATGAATATGGCGCCGGAGGCGCCGCTGCAGATTGTCCACAGATACGGTGCTGGAGGCGCCGTCACAGGCTGTTCATAGCAATGTCAGCAAAGTCCTGCACAGGCCTTTAGGCGCTGTGAATTGTCTCTGGATTATCCCTTCCCTCCCTACCCGATTCACTGTTCACGCTGCCTGAATTTGCCCCAACACGTGTCACTCACATCCGTGCTACACTCTATCCCCCCCGACTCCGAGCTCTCTGCAGCAGCAGTGGGAGGGGTTGGGACTGGAGGGATTGTGTTCCAGCAGTGAGGGCAGGGCGCGGGACAGTGCAGTGGGGGGTCGCGGGATGGCGATCAATCCATGCACAGTGAGTCATCGGAAGCAGGAGGCGGGACCACGGTTCAGTACAGATGTCAGTGTCACCGTAGCTCGGCCATAAATGGACGATGGTCGTCACCCTCCACATTCCCTCTGGCATTCTGAACAGTACGACAGGTCTCACAAGGCGGAGCCACGACACGAACCGTCCAGCAAGGTGCCGACACACATCGTGCAAGATGTCCAGAGGGCGCCTCTGGCACCCCCAACCGATTGAGTTTCAGGTCAGAACCAGTGCGTTAGGGACCGTCAGGATTCCTCTTGATTACCTGCCCTGCGCCTCTTCCTTCGTGTATCACTGACATCAGTGCTGGCCCGTCACTGTCCCCATCCCCCAGCCAACCCCCCAAACGGGTTTCACTGGCATCCGTCCCTCGCTGTCCGGACTGTGCCGCACGTCCTCATCGCTACTCTCTGACGCGCTACTGGCTTGACACGAGCCCCCCCCGCCCAAGTCCGCATCGGAGGTCACCTGCAGCCCCTCCGCCTCTTTCCCCTGGTCTGCTGACAGCCCCTGCACCGGGCCGTGCACGAGGGTGGGGCCAAGCCGGGCATGTGATGCAGAGGCCCAACGAAAATTGAAATTTTCATGGCTGAAATAAGGTTCTTAAGGCGCACTACACATCAGGACATGCCATGAGCCCCACCATCCTTCCAACAACGGACCCTCGTCCAGGACAAACTCCACCTGAGCAGATGTTCAAGGAAGGCCGCATCGCCCGAGGTGACCGTGTCAAGCACCACCCGCGGGTTCTGATTGATGAGGAGGTCAGCCATGTCCCGGTTGTTGTGCAGCAGCTGCTTGGCCATCTCGAAGTGCTTCTTGCGCACCAAGAGCCCCAGCGCCGTGCGCCACGGATGCGCTGGTGCCTCCGCAAAGGCGTCGGCCTTGTGCTGCAGCAGCAGCGCGAACAGCCGCTCGTCCCCGGTGCGGCACGCCCACTGCAACAGCGTGATCTTAGGGTCGGGAGGCTCTGAGAAGCCGTTCAGCGCACATTCGTCGTCGTCATGGGGCGGCACTGCGATCTCCTCGTCCGGCAACGGCACATCCGGATCGGCACCGGCCTCAAGAAGGCACTCCACGTATTCGTACTTGAGGCTGAAGACGGCAAGCGCCAACGCCGTGTGGCCATTGTCATCCACCGCATCGATGGCTTTGAGGCACTCCCACTGCGCCAAAGCCTCTTTCAGAGGCCCCAAAGCAGTCTCCGTCTGCACTACGTCATGCAAAGTCGCTTCGGGTGCTGCCATGTGTGCCACAAAGAGAACGCCAGGGCACTATGAAGGCTCGCGGAGAGACCCTTGGAGATTGGTGGCCTGAAGCAGGGACAGTTAGGTGCGCTGGGGATGAAGAGCACAGGCTGGGGTGGGGGAGGGGGAAAAGGTCTGCGCGGGGCGGCGGATGCACGTAAAACCGGAGGGCGGCAAGGGGCCAGCATTGGGATGTCTCAACAGACCAGATCTGCATCGTGCCGCCTGGTGCTGGCCATGGCACACTTGCGGGCAGGGTAAAGTGCCACATTGGTGGTGGCGTGGCTTGTCCCTCAGCCTCCCACTCCAAGGCCCACCGCCCTTGCACGGCGATGGAGCAGATTGCCGCCCCGCAGGTAGCCAGTGCCACCGCATCCCTGCGGCAGAAGGCCTGCCATGTGTTGGCTGCCCAGGGGTGGGGTGACCGGTAACCTGTACCCAACGCGTGCTGCGGTACCGGCTCGGTGCCCACCAGCGACACGTGTGCCGGCTCCTCACGGATGTAATCCAAACCAAACAGGGCAGCTCGCAACCCCCCCCCCCCCCTGTAGCTGCCCAACTTGAGGCCCTCCCTAGTCATTGCCCCGCTTGTCGAAACAGGTGTTGCACTCGTAGCAGGTCTCTGGGTCACAGGTTCATTTTCTACGGGCTTCCCCAGCCCTCAAAAGGCATTTTTTTTTTTGGGGGGGGGTGGCTGGAAGACCAGGCTGAGCTGGCATAGCCTGCTCACTGCATTGTGCTCAAGATTACTTCTCGGGATCAACCTTCAGAGCTGTCCAGTTCTACAGTAATCCCACAAATGACTGTGGTAGCGGACAGTGAGGATGAGCTGAGCTGGATACCAGATTATGCAGTGGGAAACTGCCACACCGTGAGGTTTCCCGGAGTGCACATGAGGCACAAAACATTGTAGGCCGACAGCGGAATGCATAGCATGGTGGCACAATGAGGAACACCTTGACCTTCCCCAGCCCTCAATAGGTACCGCTAATCCCAAGGCCACCATTGCTGGCATGCACCACCGGGTGTCTTGTCAGCCATCCAGCTGGCAAAGAAGCTAGGACTGGTGGTGCCCGCAGTCTCCAAGATGAATTGGTGCATGGACAGTGCCACTGTGGCTGTCCCGAATCCCCAAAAATGCAGGCTATGGGTGGCAATGGGCACCATCCAGCACCTTGGCGGGCAGCAGCGTGATGTAGCGGTAGAGGCCCCGTATGTGGCCACCACCGTAGCATATCTCTTCAGGGCCCAGAGCTTGCCAACCCATCTTTGCACTGTTCCTGGGGCCCAGTTTTTGAGGACCATAGCATCAGAAACCGTCGCCCGGTCCCGTCGTGTTGTCGCCCAAACCCCATGGCACGCCAATACAGGCCAAAGATATGGATTCCAAACATTCCAAACCCGCGCCCACACACCGGCACAAAAGTGCGCACTCACTGTACACTCATGACAGTGACCCCCCCCCCCCCCCTCGGACACTAGATACCATGGCTGAGCCGTATGCCCGAAAGTGGTAGACCACACAAACCATGCACCACATACCACGTCAGGATTGTCTGCTTGAAAGCAGCAATCCACAGCCTTTTACGCATTATGCGACACGACTGAGCCACAATACTGTGCATTATGCAATACGACTGAGCCGCAATACGTGTGCGACCCGTCCCCAAAGAATAACAGATATCCAGACAACAACCCCAGGTGGGGTGGACCGCCCTCTCTCCACCGGTCAAGTAAACACCTCACCACACAGCCCAGACTTGTTGAATCATTCACAGGCCAATTCATATTCCCATTCAAACCATTGTTCAACTTGGTCTCACTGTGGCCCATCAACGGCCAAATGATGGTCAGGCCCTGGGCGCCACCGCACTGTCCCGCCCTTCACGCCATCCCTTCGCTCTACCATCACTTGCGTGTATTTCAGGCAGGCAGCCAGGCACCCTCAGCACAGTGATGCCCGATGGTAGGGTCGACAGCGGGCAGAGCCCCGCTGACCACGAGGGACTCTGGTCTCGACGAAAACCGACGAAAACCTGGGTGCCCCCCCCCCCCCCCACACACACCATCCACCTCCA
Organism: Eutreptiella sp. 'Long Island Sound 2002'; assembly: GCA_964036045.1. NCBI lineage: Eukaryota > Euglenozoa > Euglenophyceae > Eutreptiales > Eutreptiaceae > Eutreptiella > Eutreptiella sp. 'Long Island Sound 2002'. The sequence continues at coordinate 8,068,174 of OZ038383.1, forward strand.
GTCAGTCTTCCAGTTCTGTGCCCGCCAGGCTACCAGGCTCTCCTCGGCCGCTGGGAGCCCGGTAGCCCTATTTTCCTGCCACCCTGCCACCTAGTGGAGCGGGTCCCCCCCCCATCGCGGCTGCACATTCGTACCCGTCGCAGTGACTGGCACGCGGGGCCTCACCAGGCGTGCCCTCCTGTAAGGAGCCCCGCAGCCAATCGGTCAACAGAACTGCAGGACAGTCACAGGCAAACTAAATGCATGGGTAAGTGAAACCGCAAGTACAAAGAGCATGATTGCCATTGATACAGAGGTCTACCCACGGTAGCCAATTGGCTTTTCTGTGGTTGCAACTTGCTGCGCTGTGGAGAACACGACTTCAAAATTCCATTAGGATGACGATACTTGGTTCGCACGGACCCCAAAGGCAACATGGCACATGAGAAGCATCCGTAAGTTTCATGACCAATCATGGGCTACACAATTCGTGAACTATGTGAGCCCTCCGTAGCATCAGATTTACATCCCCGTTGTTACTCTGCTGGGAGAAAGCTGGCCGCACAGTGGCAGGCGGAGCTGTCCTTGGCAGTCTATGAAAGAGACCCCAGATTCAGTGATGCAACTGCGGATAAACCCACCGTCAGCCAGCGTGGGGCTCCATAGCCTTTCCCCCAGCTGTAGGTCACATGGGTGACTGATCTCTCACGTGCCACTGAGCCTGGCCACAAGGTGCGTGCCTTCGATGCCCCGAGAGCCATGGAAGCATGCCCACCCCTGAGGGTTTCCCCACAGACAGCCATCAAGCACTGCCCCCTCCCCCAACGCACCCAGGCGTCCCCCGTCCAGATGCCCCCACCACGTGCAATCTCTTATCAGAATGTGTACGGACAACCAGCGTGCTTCCAAGAGGATTGTCATGATGCAGCCCCGCCTCCCTTTCAGGTGCATTCCCGGGGTGTACCGCAAGGCAGGCGTAATCAAACTCAGATGGGTTAGGGGTAGGAGGTCCTGGCAACGGTGTTACCCTGGGTGATGGAGTTTGTTCCAACCAGTTGAGACAGAATGAACTTTCTTAACCTGATGGCTTGAGACGGGTTGTGACAGGGTTGGCACAGATTGACATGCGGGTGAGACAGCATTCGAAAGGGTGAAGAAAGGGTTGAGACCAATAGTTGCAGAGTTGAGACAATTTTGTCTCAACTAGTTTGAGGGCCGCTCATCATCTCGGATACTTACACAGTCCCAGAGCCCGTAGGCCCAAGGCTCGCCCTTTGGTCACAAGTGATGCAAATCCTATGCACGGCGTAAGCAATGGGTGCAAATTTTGCAGCACGGGTTTGGCTTTGTCTATCTGCCGAGTGTGTGACGCTACCTCCCGTTTGCACCGATTTGCAGGTTTCTCCACATCTGCACCCCCTCCATCTGCTGGTCCCCACGCCCACTTCGGCCCTGCAGCGGCAGTGCAATGAGATCATGGGCAGCTCAAATGGTGGCCCCGTGAAACGTGACCCCCGCGGGACCGCAGGGCTTGCATAACACTCCTTGTCAAGAACACAACGATGTACCTGGTCCGGGGGGTCTAAGAGGGGGAAGTATGATAGAGAAGAGATGGATATGATTTCAGGCGGGCGAGGCCATCGGTCAGTGGAAGGTTTGCAGCGCAAAAACAGTGCAATCTGCGTAAGCGTCCGGTCAGGCCCTTTGTCACGAGGGGGAAGGGTTCTGAAGAATCACAAACACCGCACCCTCCCAAAGATGAGGATCCGAGGCCTGGCTCAACAACAATCAAATTTGCTTGCATCCCATGAGACATACATGCCCTGTGCCGATGGCCTTTTTGGGGGGCGGATCCGAAGTGATGTCCCCCTCATGGCACACCAAGCCCAGGGTGCCATTGCAAAACGACAGATGCAGGTCGTCTGCTACGGAACAGAACTGTGAAACCGGGTGATACTCAGTACATCCCTTTCGAGTCACCCCAGTATCGCCGGGTGGGAGGCAGAGCTGTTCCAGTAGGTCATGCGGCACTGCTCCGTGATCATCAAATGGTGTTTGGGAAAATTCTGGGTCTTGCGCCTCTGTTCCGTGCGCCGGTGAGAGATGAGCTGCGCATCGCGGCAAAACGACACATCGTCTGTGCGGCTGCAATCCGCATAATACGACGCGTTGCGGGAGAGGACAACCTGCAATGACAGATGAGACGTTGGACTGCAGCTGCGGATCCAAACACCCGCCAATTCAAATCCAGACTTACAAGCAAATGAACCGTTGAAAAGGGCAGATCTTCGACTCATTGGGCAATGGCAGAGAAAAACGGAAAATGATGAGCGTGTCATGGTCCCATTCAGGGGTCCTCCCGGGTAGCCATCCATCCCGGCACACACACAGACACACACACTTGGTGAAGGGGATCTGAGGACGAAACCGCGGAAGCGCACCGTCAGGGAGGGCGAGAGTACGCGGGCACGACACTGATCACCAAAAACAAACTCATCAGGCCATTGAAGACAAAAAGTAGGCAAGGTCCTTTCTGCAACAGGAGTACAGTTTGAGGAAGCACAGTTATCACAGGCACTGCTGGTCACATCTGGCACCTCTAACTGATTGGCACTGATTAGTCTGATTAGCCTGGGGTTGTGAGGTTGAGACTACCTGCCTGCAGCGCTACTTACATGTCCACTCGTATCGTGGCGCAAATCTCTGGAGACAGGTGTACCCAACCGCTCACACACACACACACACACACACACACACACACATACATACAGACACGCGCGCGCACACACACGCACACTTTGTTGTGACACTCAGTGGGCCCAGCCACAGCTCGTGCGTGGCTTAGTGGGAATAAGATCCACCCCACGTCCCCCGCGTATTTGAAAGGGCCACTTCCCCAACCCCGATCCGATGGAGCCGTGTTGCGGGGTGGTCATCATCCATTTGTGTGGCTTGCGCGCATCCCTTCGTCCCATTGCACAGAACTGGGGAAGTAACACAGTGGCTCCTTTCTTTCCTTATTGTTTAAGTCAAGCAGCAAGCGTGGCACCTCCCCTCATAGACGAGCAGCGCACGTCTCCCCGATGTGAGCAATCTGGCACCGCACCTTAATGAGCAAGATGGCAGCTCCCTTGCGAGGAGGAAATGTGACGATCGCAACACACGCTGGGCGACGGTCAGCATCACGCAGGCAGGGCTGGTGTGGCAGGCGGTGCCACAGCATTCGTGGCAAGAAGGGGCTGAAGACTCAAGAGCAATGTGCGACACCCAAGCGAGGGATCCAGCGCCTGGCCAAGTCAGGCAGTATGATCTTTCGTGGTTGTTGCTCGCATCACCCTTCACCAAATCTCGGCCTCTCAACTCATGATTTGCAGCAGGGATGTGGTATTGGGGTTCCCGCTCTCGCTGACGCCCCTTTGGCGTCAAATTGCAGTGACTGTTGTGTGCCTTGGTCCTTGGGACTCCTTTCTTTGACCCCCCACCTCCCCTCCAAGAAGCGGACCCGCGGACTTCAATTTGCTGTGTCCCCCAGTCGCACGTCCAGTGTGTCCACGGACCTCAGCGGTTTATGGGACAGACACCTCATCTTTTGTTCTCATCTCCAGGAAAGGAAGGGGCACATAGCCCCTGTCCTACATACCCTCAGCCCCTCACATCGCAATCCTCGACATCAGCCCCTTCACACCTGCAGTGAAGGGGGCCACTTGGGTTTTAGCTGCCTGAGAGTGTCGTAGTGTGCAGCCTGCACAGCCGAGGGCTCCCCTGCGTCCTTCAGCGCCTTCTCCTTCCAAATGTAGCCCAAGTGGTCCCAGCTCAAGATTACATTATGATGCCATCCCGCGTACTTCTCCACCTCCCGAATCGCCGATTCGTTGAGGCAGTTTTGCAGAGCAATGCACGCGTAGCAATATCCCTGGATCAAGAAGGTCTGCAGCAACCACGGCACCCACCCCCTGGCATGCGTGGCGACCCGGGCGACCGGTCGGTTGTACTTCCCTGCATGATGACACAATGCTGCGGACGATTTGCAGAACAAGCCACAGCACGCCAGCGTACCAATGAGAGACTAGTGTGTCATGCAGCATTTAGGAAACCCCAGCCCGTAAATTGCGTGCTGTTTTGAAGAAAACATTTGCAGCAATTGTGTGACAGGAAATTATTTCCATGCTTGTTTTATTGCATGTCGCTGACAGCCAATTACTGTTGGCAACTTCTGCGTCTGTTACACTCAAAAAAGGGCAGGTGCACCACGACATGTCCAGACAACAAAGAAGAGGTCGCGGGCCAAACGCCAGTGTGGACAGCCCCTGAAATTCGACACCAAGCGCCCGAAGTGGCTTCACCACTTGGCCCGAGAGGACACTGGACTGGTTCAGTGGCAGAAAGCAGCACGGGAAGGAAGGGGTTGCTGGTTGTGCCAGCAGTGGCGTTCGCCTGACAAAACCAGCGCAAGTCCAGCGTCAAAATTTTCATGTCCAGCGTAAATCCAGCGCAACCAATGCAAAGAAAGGCGAACCACCACAACCGCCAGCACAACAAAGCATGAAGATGGGGCTCCAACTGAATTTCTCTACTTCAATCCCAAGGCCTCCTTGACATGATGTAGCACCAACTGAGCACGGTTTCCAAAAGGCATGTCATATCTCTTTAAATCTTCTGGCCGAAGCAATGTGATGGCACGGCCATTGTCAAAGCCAGGCATTTCTTCACTGAATTAGGTGCAGCTGCCCAAAACCCACATTTGACCCACGGTGCTGGCCCTCTGATGCCTCAAGGGGACTTGTAACATGGGTTGCTGTTTATCTTGTGTCAATACTTGTAGAGTGTTCTTCTGCTTCAGAGCCAACGTGGCTACTGCCCTCTGAATCACACTAAGAAACCAGAAAGAGGTGCAGCACGCATCAAGAGGGAGCACACCACCCTGAAAAAGTGGTACATTTGCGCCACTACATCCTGAGGCAACGGCAGCAACACCTCTCCTAAAGCGTGCCCCTCAAGTACCACAGCAGCCAAGTACTATGGCGCCTGGCCTGGACGCTCCAACCCCCCCCCCCCCCGACACAGCACGGCACAAGCCACCGACGCCCCCCCCCCTGTGTGGCATTTTGTCGGGTTGCTGTTTCTTTACGGGGCCCTGGACAGTCACCCGTTATTCCCTTCGCATGTTGCGTCGGGTCGCTGCATTTTGTCGGCCGCTGCGGTCGGTGCTCCTGCTGGTGTCGTTTCCACGTTCGCGGAGCCGAGTCCCCCCCCCCCCCCCCCACAAATTCCAACCCATCAAAACCCCCACGAACTCCGGACGGTTGCTGTTATTTCCTGCTGGTCTCTGCATGGTTGTTGTTATGCGCCCGGAATTGCCCAACGCTAACCACACTGCTGGGTCGTGCGCCCGTCCCCAAAATCCCTGAAACCCTGCTGCACGCAACAAAACTGCGTATTGGTGTGGTACCACAAAACCCGACGGATGTTGCTTGGGCTGGAGAGGGATCCGTTGGCTCTGGAGCCTTGCCAGGTTTCAGGAAGTTTGGCAGCATCAAGTGCGCTTCCAAGATCCGCTGGAAATATTGTGAACCCCCACCCCCCAACCCCCCAACCCCCTCGGATTCCATCCATAAAAAGCAGTGAGCACCTCAGAGCCCCAGCCACAACTGGTCACACACGCACTGCGCGCAGTACCACCCACCAGACATTCCTGGTCATATCATGAACACCTGATGCAAAATCCCCCTCTGAGGCCACCGTCGACTGCAAATGCCACTCGTACAAGTCGTGCTGGAAGTACCAGGCGTAGTTCAGCAGGATCCCGATCTGGCAGTAGCTCAGCTTCTCCATTGCAATCACGCGGAACGCGGCCTCAAAGGACGTATTCAGGTGCTTCATGATGTGCTGGCGGCACAACACAAACGTGTCCCGCCGGATGAGCACCGGAAAATTCCACATGAAATCTGCCACCTGCTTCAGCCCGAGGGCGGTTTTGGTTGCCTCGGCCCACCGCCCGTTCTGGGGACCATCGCGTGGCCACCAGACACGCCCATCCTCCAGATACACGGTATGTTTGCCGACGATCCGGGGCACATACCCACGCCCGTCGCGCGCCCGCGCCCACAGCGCCTGCGGCGTCACCGGCGTCGTGAACATTGCGTCGTTGTCGATGAGCGCAATGTACTCGTGGTCAGTGTAGAGATCCGAGTGGAAGGTCGTGTACATCTGCCAGTCGTACCCCGCGGTGCGGCCACACACGCGCCCAGGCAGTGTGCCGTTGGGAGGTGGCACAGCAAACGCGATCTGCAAAGACGATGAGATCGTTGGACGTTCGACACGCCCCCCCCCTTTAGAGACTTTCATCCACAGGCCCCCAGTCCGCGCTCATCGGCACACGCACCCTCCCGGTGGCCTCCGTTGGAACACGGTCCGGGCCACGCACAAACTTCTGCAGACTTTCTACCATCGTGGGTTCGTGTGCAGGACATCCATGATAAAAGTAGTCGCCACCACCACCCCCTCCGTCACCTCCGAAGAAGTAGAGGAGGTCGGAGGCAAGCCCAAGTCCAAACACACGTCCAAGCCCAACCCCAAGCGCAAGTCCCAAGCGCAATCCAAGACCGGGCCCCAGCCCCAGCCCCAGCCGCAGTCGGCAGCACAACCGCCACCCAAGCAGTGTTGTCTTTCAATGACGTCCCTCAACTACAGGACCTCTAGTGCCCACCATGACTGATGTTCTGCTTGCACCTGGCCTAATTGAGTACCTAATAAGTTAGGTCCCAAAAGAATACGGTCTGAACGGAAGTGTTCGTTGGACACAGTGTTCGTTGGACAGAGGGGGGGGCTGTGCGCATCCTGCACTGGCGCAAGGGAACACGCTTCACAACACACGCCCAAGAGCCCCCACGCGCAGCAAAAATATTACCTGAGGGTACGGAGGCAGTTTGCGCAGAAGCTGGGCGAACTCGTGGTCGCGCGGGGAGTCCTCGTCCAACACCACTGTGAGGTGCCCATACCCCGTGGGCCAAAATAGTTCCAAAGACTCATACAGCAGCGTGAGCAGCTTGTTTGCCCCGGGGGCGAACGTCCGCACCCACAGCGTCATGTCTGGCAGATGGCGCCAGGCGGGTGGCACAGTATTGTACGGGGGGTGCGGCTGCCGGCCCCACTCCTCCCACTTCCAACGCACGTCTTCCCCTACGGAGTGCAGGTGTTGTGTATAATCTTCAGGGGTCACACGGAGGGTGCCCTGTGCTCCAGCATCTACGACGCCTGTGATACCGGGGACAGATGGTACATCAGAGCCATGCACCGTAGTGTTGCGCCCTGAGGCCTGCAAAGATGCAGTCGCAAGTGCCGCAGCCCTCGGTGCAGTCCGCGGGGAGGGGTTGTTCTTCGGAATGGTGTCTTGGAAGGTTGCTTGGCTTCCCATGGGCAGCGGTATTTCCGCTGCCACCATGTGCTCAACATCACCCTCCGGAACGTACCATTTCTGGAGGAAGATCGTTGCGGTGCCCAGCGACACTGCCATCACAACCACAATGGCCAGTACTATGTTCCCAATAGTCATGCCCCTCCCCCTTAGCCTCGGTCAACCACAGGCTTTCGGGGGCAGGGATGCATAGTGGCATATGGGACCGAGGACGGCCCCATGGCACGCTGAAATGAGAGTAAGAAGCATGCGATGCAGCCACCAAGCACAATGCACATCTACTGTTGTGTGTGGATTTGCCGAAGGGTTTTGAAGGACCACAGCCGTTGGTTGCCAACTAGTCTGGGACCATAACGGTCGTCTCTGGGAACACGTTTCATGACGTGCTCAATCAAAAGAAACGAAAACTCTTGACAAGCATGAAACAGTAGCCCAGTGGACAATGACCCCTCCTATCGAAATGCCGCGAAAAACGGATAAGGGGTACGGAGTTTGGGCTGCTAATGCCTCGCTGCAAAAATTGCTGATGCATGAACCCGTTTGGGACCATCAACAGGGCAGCACATACACCTGATCCTTGATTCCTCACATGCTGTTCAACCATCGTTTTTGACAAAAGGCACATCAGCCTGAGCTGTTAGATTTGTCTTACCATTGCAAGCGTCTGTAGTGTGCCGAAATGAAAAGGTAGCGTTCAACGAATGTGCCGCTCGAGGTGTAACACACAATCCTTCCGGCAAACTAATCCCATTGGCATCCAATAACTAACCTTGGGATTTTTTTGAATTTCTCGATGTAACACTTAGGAAGTTCACAGGTTCTCAACTCAAGTTTTGTGCCCGACAGATGGCAGCGTATCTGCACACATGCATTGATATTGTATGCACAGTGGAGCTTACATACAGGCACACGGGGAGGCACAGTCATAGGCTCAGGCAGAGGATTGTCTCGAAGCATTGGATAGCCAGGACCACCACCTAGGTGGTGAATCGCGGACAGCCAATCATGAAGTGTGGCAGTTCTTGGCTAAATTATGTCAGCTAACCGCCAACCAACGTCGTTTAATTGCCGAACGCGATTATTCACCCAGCAGCCGATGTACTTCTGTAGCTCACTGGTCATAGGCACCAAGTCCTGAAATAGACGCCCGGAGGCGACACCGTGCGGCGGTAGGGACCATGTGGAGCCGCCACCGTACATGCGCCCTACGTGGGGCACCTTATGTTTATTGTACATCGGTCTGACATAGTGTGTTCGCCAACTATTTGCACCTTTCATCAAAGGAGCCTCATGGACGTTTTGGTCAATATGTTTGTGTGAGGAGTCTTTGTATGCTGTGTGTTTGCCCTTGTAGCTGATATCCGTGGCAAGGGCCCGAGGATATCGGCAGATATCCGTGGCATATGCCCGGGATACAGCAGCCACGGACATCTGCCGATATCCCGGGCATATGCCACGGATATCTGCCGATATCCCGTGGGAGGTACCCAAACCCTAACCCTAACCTAACTAAAAAACTGAAAATGCACTTGGTTACCGAACAAAATTGTTCGGTAACCAAAAATGCGGTTTGCAACTAGAAAACATCATCACCATCATCATTACGAAATGGCAATAATTCAACAATGATAACAACAATGAAATAAAGAAGAAAAATAACAATAGGAATAATAAGAATAATGACGATATCATTAGAGTATCACGAAGAAGTCAATTTAGACCATGCAACCGTTGCCATCATTTAGTGTCTTTCTTCAATATGAGCGTGAGATGCACCGTTCGTGAGCAGCTTTTCTTTGCTCGTGCACCCAGTGGGCCTTTAGTCTGCATGGGCGGCCCCAGCCACACTTGCAAAGGCCCCCACAAGCCAGGATCTCACAGGCACCCCATCTCCTTTCGACTCTGCTAGGTTTGAGGGACCACCCACGAAGTTTCGCAAAGTTCAGGTGCCAAGCTTCGGTTTCCTCGAAAGCATGGATCGTGGGCATGTGAAACATGTATGCTCATGATACTTGCTTATTTATGGCTAAGTGTAGGGAACAATGTCCCTTTCAGACAAATTGGCATCACATTTTCGCATCAGTACAGAGCACATTTTGTAGTGCTCCAACTTGGACGTCTATCCACAAAACTTTCCAAAATTGTTGGCGTCCTGAATTGTTGTGTTGTGCATGGCTCAAGTATGCAATGAGGGAAAGGGAAGGTTGGGCGCATCTATCCTGTGGCATATGCCACGGATATCTGCCGATATCCTCGGGCCCTGATGCCACCGATATAAGAATTGTGCCTAATGCCACGGATATCTGCCTGTATCCCGTGGCATAGGCACGGATACTGACCGGATGCCACGGGATAAAAGCAGATATCCGTGGCATAGGCACAATTATTGTATAATGTTGTGGTTGGGCACCAACCACTCAAAGACATATTGTCAAATAAGTCCAAGCGGGCAAGCTACAAGACACCGGTTTGAAGGAACAATTTGACAAAGAGCATGCATTGTCAATATCATCTTCTATCTCGACTATTTGGCCCCAGAGCCACTGGAGCCACCTCGGAATGAAGAATTCTTGAAGCGTACTTGGGGCCCCCCATCGGGTGTGTGCAATATGCACCTCCCGTAGTTATGAAGAGATTTTCTTCCAAAAATGGTGTGCATGAAAATAACAATATCTTTGCCCTTTTCACGCGGCCACCCATGGAAACAGTGGTGGCTACCATGTAGAGCACGCTTGTGCAACTCCAGCTTTGGCAGAAGGTGCCACTGCACGGGCTGAAGCTTTAGTATTCACAAGGGAAAGCCTTTGGAGAGGAGAGGATGGGCACTTGAATACTGAGATGACTCTGTATTCCTCGCAAGTAGTGCCGTGTAGGCGGGAAAAAAATCAAGCATTGTGTTGTTATGTTCACAGATTTAATGTTGTTTCAACGCGTTGAGCCTGTACTGATGTCATTGCTTTGCATGGAGTTGTGTGCATTGTTCTATGCCTCGCGATGCCGGTGTAGAGATCCTTGTGAGCATGTGCTCACCACCCATACAACATGCATACAACATGCATCCCATGTAGCATGCATGCAATTGGAGGGTAGGTGGTAAGACCGCGGCACCTCCATGGCCGATTCCGAGTGTCCTAACAGTGCCCTCATGACACGAGGGTGCCAGAACTTGCACAAGGAGGGTGAGTGCCTCACCCTCTTGTGCTGGTCTTGGACCACGAGCCACATGCATGTGGGGGCCAATGCCCCCAAGTGACCCCCCCTTGTTGTACCAGCATTGACTTCCACATTCAATCCCTCCACTGTGGCCAGTGGGGGCTGCTCATGGAAGTAAATGCCTGGTTGCTGGCAACCTAAGGGGGCAACTCCCACCACTTGCGGGGGTATTGAGTGCACACTGCCCCACCATCTCAGATCATTGTGTACACAATGCACAAGCAAACCGAGCAAGAGGCTCAACCCCCCAGGCACTGGTAGTTAAGGCACTTGATTGGTCCCCGGAGGTGCACAATTGCGAGCCCCGGGAAGTGCAACCATGTCCAAGGGCCGCGTGTTGCACAGATCACTAGTGTTGTGGATGTGGGGTCCCGGTGCGCATCCCACCATTCCTATGAGGGCTCCGTTGTGACCTAGAAAAAGGTGGCAATGGGCTCTTGTAGTTCTTCCCCTGCCTCACACCTGCATCATGTATTCACATGTGTCTCCCGTTTGTCCCACTCTTGGGCTACAGCAAACCCGTCTTTTGCATTTGCATTCTACTTACCCTATATATTTGGTCCATGCGCAACTGCACAATCGGAAACACAACAGATGTGCAGCACGGCACAACAATGCACGTCAATGCCTAGGCATCACCAACGTAGCCCAAGGCGTTGATGACTTGTGTGTCATATGAGTGTTGGTCAAGAAAATACGATTTTTGGAGATCATGGAGAAGTTTTCCAAGCAAGTGAAGGAGGACTGGCCCGATAGGATGCCACCACTGGGTTTAGAGGCAGGGCCTACATTGACGTTCCCCAAAGTAGCCAAGGTACTGAAGACCTTATGTTGACACCCAAGGCAAGCATTCCAAATTGTTTGGGTGCTTACTATTTGTGGTTGCATAGTTGAAGTACACTATCTGGATTGCCACCTCGAGGGAAGGGCGGGTCACATTGTGGTTAGTGCACCAAGCCTTGTGTGTGGCATTCATTCCTTCATTATGTGGAAGCTCAAGCCCCTACGTGTGCACATGCATGGAAATCTTGTTACTCGTGTGCACATGACAAATGGTCCTTTAACTAGTCCCGTTCAAGAGCCCGAGGGGCTAGTTTTGCCATGAGGTGAGTGTTCTATTGTATGACAACCCTATACAACTAGCTCACACAGCAGCAAGGCGCCAACCTTTTGGTCATTACTCAAAATGATGATAGGGTCTCGACAAGGCACAACGATGTGCTTGTACCACTAGAATGGTCACAGTTGGGGCTGTGGGGCCGACAATACTCATCCCACGTTGTCCCTTGTGGCGCCTCCGGAGCTTACCCATGTCACTGCACGTGCCGCGGCACTTTCCGATGCCCCCCCCCCCTCCCCCCCCCTCCATGTCATGGTGGCACGGCCGGCACAGGTGACACAAGTGACACAAGTGCCAATCACCTCATACACGAACCATTGCACCATAGCACAACACAACACAACACGACACAGCGGCGGCCCCGTGTGACACGACACACCCTATGTGGCGGCACCGTGGCACGGCACGGCCCAAGCCCCCCCCCCCCCCTCCGTGGCTGGGTAAGCTCCTCCGTACAACACAAATGAAGGGACCTCAAGGCACTGCGGTGATAGCCAATCTACGGCTAGGAGGCGCAACCGGCGGTCACCCCACTGTCTCATGATGCTGCAATCCATGGTACCCCCGCATTGTGTATAAAGCCCTCACTGGTGGTTCGGCGCGTGCATGCAATGTACTTTGGATCCGAATACAACCCAAAGGAATGGTGGTACTTGCCACTCAATAATATGCCGAACGGGTGGATGATTTTCGGCCAAGGATTGTGTGCTTGAAACTGCAGGGGAGGCGCGCACGTGTGTGCGCGCGGGAACACTCTGCACTCTGCTAAACGCGCAGTCTGGGATATGGCTAAGCAGATACGGGCCCGTAGGCAGATACTGTGGATACGAGCACGCGCGTCAAATTTCAGACCTGCAGATCCAAGCGGCGGCCGATAATTGCCGCCGACGACGACCAAACTACCAAATTGCGTGCGGTTGAGGTTTTGTATTGAGCAGTGAATAGCTATCTATGTGGCAAGTACGTGCGTGAAAGTTCACGCACGTGATGAACAGTGGTCGCAAGCCCAACTGAAGAGTTGTTGCATCAAGATTGGGTATTGGAAAGTACCTTTTTGATCACCGCAAATGTGGAGCGTTGCTTCAAATCACTCCTCGGTGACAAATGATGCTCTAGAAAAGGGGGACGAAGGTAGGCGAAAGCTGCCTCACTCTGCGACATCTAAAATTGCACGTCTGAGTATGTACGCAACCGAACAAACGGTGGCGGAGACACGCGAGTGAATACGTGAGCATTTCCCGTTTCAAAACCTTTGCATCTTGTGAAACGGGTTTCGAAGTAGGCAATTGTGGTGGTGTAGATGAAATTAGCATCGCCCGTTTTTTGTCTTTGAAGCATCTTTCTTGGCATTGATGGCAACTTGATAACCCGACTTTGCATTCAGCTGCAGCCTGCCACCCCGGCTTTCCTACAAGTGCTCTATCGCTTTCTGTGTGGCGCTTGTGTTGCGGTGGTGAATCCAAGAGCCTCCGATAAAGCCAAGAAGACCCGCCCATATTATCGTACACCATTGGGAATCGCATGATGTATTGGCATTGGCTCATGGGAATCTCCGAGGGTGATTCGCTCAAGGTAGCTCCTCCTACTGAACGCCAAATGTGGATACGTGAATGTCCAACACAATAATTGTTGGTTGGTGAGGAAAGTGAGTTTATGTAGCAATCTAGCACGATCGGCCCGTTGATGCATGTACTTGCTGTGTGGTGTGGTGCCTCTTTGCTCGCCTTCCCTTCAACGTTGGAATGCACGGGACGTTTTCCACGCCTTGTAACCTACTCTCATCGACGCTACCGGATGTGCATTTGTACGAGCAATGTCACGCTATTGCGCTTCGAAACGTTGTCTTCCAAAGTCGACACATTTGCACTCAGAAAGCAATCTTAGGCCACCCATTTTGTGGTCATAAATGGAATGGGCGAGCGCTTGTACGCAGGAAAGATGGCATTTGGCATCTGTTCGGCTTTGTGCAAGTTGTTGAAAGGAATTCATGTTTTTCGTTCGATCCACCATTCATACGACCTTTTAACCCATCAGCGACCAAAACGTCAAAACCAATCGTGAAGTTCCAAAGTTTTGTTCAAGTGGTGTTAGAAAAGGCCAAAAGTAGTTACAATAGGCAGAAGAAGCTTCCAAGTGTGGTTTTTTGAGTCCCCCCCGGTGTTTTTTACTCTATTCAATAGGCTTTTGTTTCTCTCCGACTGGCATTTTAGTGCTGATTAGGTCAAAACTAAGCATGAAGTTCCAATTTATTGATCATGTGGTGTTAGAAAAGGCCAAAAACAGTTGCAGTACGAAGAAGAAGCATCAAGACGTGGTTTTCCAAGTCCCTCCCGGTGGTTTTCACTCTATTGAATAGGCTTTTGCTTCCCTCCGAATGGCATTTTGGTCCCTCCGAATGGCATTTTAATGTTGATTCGGTTAACACTCAAGTGGTGTTCAAAAACAGTTATACTACGTAGAAGAATCATCTAAATGTGGTTTTCTGAGTCCCCCCCGGTGGTTTTCATTCGATTCGATAGGCTTGTGTCTCCGTCCGAATGGCATTTCAATGCCGATTAGGTCAAAAATAAGCATAAAGATCCAAAGTTTTGTTCAAGTGGTCTTAGAAAAGGCCAAAAACAGTTGCAATAGGTAGATGAAGCATCCAAATGTGGTTTTCTCACTCCAGTGTTTTTCACTCTATTTAATAGGCTTTTGTCTCCGACCGAATGGCATTTTAGTGCTAATTAGGTGAAAACTAAGCATAAAATTCCAAAGTGTTGTTCAATTGGTGTTAGAAAAGGCCATCGAAAGCCACAGGGGCTACAGGGGGCATGCAAAGGTGGTCAGATACGGGTCCGTCGGCAGATACTGTGGATACGAGCACGCGCGTTAAATTTCAGACCTGCAGATCCAAGCGGCGGCCGATAATTGCCGACAAGGCAACTAAACTGGCAAATTGGATGCAATTTGACTGATAAAGAGAGAGCCAATAAGGTAAAATGACCAGTTATGAGGCCAAAGATTTAGCGTTGGGCCTGGCGGCTGCGATTACTGTCGGATGGTAAATTTGGACATGTACGTAGATCAACAATGAAAGTTTTGATTTTAAAACCATCCTCACTTGCATTTCATTAGTGGTTGGGGAAATCTCACTTCTGCCGGGCACCGGAATCGCACCGGATTTGGGGTGGTGACCGAAGCAGGGCCAGGCAAGAAGAGATGTGTTACGCTGATTTGCATGCTTTTATTAACAATTAGTGCCTGTTTGTTTGTTTTTAAATTGGATTCCTTTTATTTCAATATTTAGATGCGGGCGGCGAAGGGTCGTGCTAAGGCCTGGCTCATGGAGGTCACCTCAAGGGAGCGAAGGAGGTCTCAAAGGCCTGAGCAGAAGCAAAGGAAGCCGCCACGCCCCAAGGCCGCCCCGTGCTGCATCTACCGACTTCCCAAGGATGCCTATGAGGTTACCAAGGCCGCCGCCGCTGCCATTGCTGGACAGATGAGCCAGCGACAAGCATCAAGGGAGGACGCCGTCAGCCGCTCAGATGTACAGCGCGCTGTTGATCGCCACAAGTACACCACAGCACGGAGCACGGACTTGTCTCTGCCCTGTTCGTCATCTGCGATGTAACCTTGCATTGCTGTCTGCCATCTTCATCTTCTGTCTCTGCAGTGTGGGAGACACCTTGCAGCCCAAGCGCAGAGGGCGAAAGCCTTTGGTGGACGAGAGCGCGCTGGTTGAATGGTTGGAGCGAGAGCGCCAGCAAGGAAGGCCACCCACAAGGGACAAAATCATCAGCGAGGCATCCAGGATGTACAATGACAGCGTGCCAACAAATGACAGGCCGTCGACGACGCTGACGCTCAAGGGTATGGACAAGTGGTGGCGCCTCTTCCTTCGTCGCCACCCTGAGCTGTCTGGTCGCCTTGCGCAGCATGCTGAGAGTGTGCGCCTCGACAAGAAGCTGACGAAGGATGCGTGGATGACCTGGTTTAATGAGTCCCTGAGTCCAGCGCTCCCCAAAGTGGGGTACGACCCACAATATGTGTTCAATGAAGACGAGTCAGGCATGTTGATTGACTTGGACAAAGGCAGCCTTAAAGTGTACAGGGGGTGGTAATAGTTCGTAAGTGTAAAGGTTCGTTTTGTAGCAGTTCCTATGGGTTGTGTTCCGAATTGCTGCATGTAGAAACCGCCCGCTGTTACGAATCGCTGCAGCAACGAACTAAAACCGCATAGATGTGTTCCGGGATTGGTCAAATATGGGAAAGGAGAACAGAGGCTTTTGTATCGCACTCTGTTGAGCTTCTGTGGTCATAATAGTATTCATAATGATGATAGTAACAATAATGATCAATAACATTCAGAATTTTTCTGTCTTCAGTCATGCAGCGCTTCCTCACAAAGGGAGGCCAGTCCATGAACGACGCTCTGGCTGCAGTGGTGTCGCAGTCCCAGAGCAAGAAGGTCTCCACCAGTTCTAAGGCCCAACAATACAAGAGCTCAGCGCCGAGGACTTGGCTAGAGTGGACGCCGTCGCAAAAGTCCCTTTGTGTGCAACTGTTCCCGGAAGGTAACTACAACCACGTTGTGCTGCGTTACGGGTGTCAAGCGCCGCCCCTTAACACGCTTCTTACCTGCGCTGGCAAGGTGCAGGAGGGTGAGCCACTGGAAGGGTACGGCACCAACTCAGTTCTCAGCCGCACAGAGCAGAGTTCAAAGCCGGGCAGAGGGGGAGGACAACATTGACGTCCTGTCAGTCCCAGGCACACCACCTGTACAAAGAGCAGCAAAGAGGAGGGCTGAGACCCGGTTGGACAGACTTGCCAAATAGTTTCGTGCTGCCCCACGTGATGTACATGCTCAGCGTGTGGCCAGGGAGAACAGGCAAAGGGCAAGGGAGGCGCGGGAGGCAGTGCAGACTTCGGATGATGAAGGCACTCTGAGCTGTGCAGTGATGCTTACCATGAGTGAAAGAGAGTAGTACCTCCTGTTTCCTCTTGAATAACAGCGAATCGATCAAATTGAATATGTGGTTCATCCTTTGCAACAGCGACATGTCCCTCAAAGGGCCGTGAGGTCTGTAGGGTTGGACGATTTGCACACGAGAGCACTTTTTTTTTTGTAAGCATTTTTACTAATTCACGCGAGTTGCGCACGGCAATGGTGGTTCATAAAAAAGCAGGAACTCTCACCACTTCAGAGAAGAAAAACAATATAAAAAAAAACAGGATTTTCAACATAGAAGTCAGTGACAAAAAAAAACAAACAATATTTCAGTAGGTAAAAAAAAACCGGCATTTTGAATGCAGAAGTGAGTGACAAAAAGAAACAGTGTAGGTTTTTCAGCACAAAAAGGAGAGCAGGTTTTGAAGAGAAAAAAAGAGATAAAACATTTTACACCAATAGCAAGAGTGCAAGGTGTGGAAAAAAAAAGTGTAATGTTTTGAAAAAACGAGGGGAGAGAAATAGTACCAGTGTTGTACAAATACAAAGAAACATTAAGGTAATCAAAAGAAGAGGATGTCGGTACCAACCTTTACATGGAAAAACACCAGCCTTTTACCAACCGCTGCATGAAAAACACGTCTAAAATCACCTTTTACCAACCGCTGCATATATGAACTATTACCACCCCCTGTATGACCTAAGAGGTACTAAAACTTGCGCTAGGAGGAGAGGCGACGACAGACGCCACGTGACCCTGGTGGCATGTGTACGCGCTGATGGCTTTTATGTTCGTCCTGCTCTGTTGTGGCCTAGTGCGCTGACCAGAGGAGACCCGTTTCAGCATGAGGCTTGCCCTATCTCAGTGAAAGCCACCAAAACAGGCTGGTCCTCAGAGGACATTTTTATCGAGTGGCTGAGGGAGTTTGCCTCCCTCACCAGCCCAACCGCAAACCCCCATAAGGCTGTGGTCCTCATTGTGGATGGCGGCAAAACCCATTTAACAAGAGCCATCATTGAGGAGGCTGTAAAGTTAGGAGTGCACCTTGTGGCGCTCCCCAGCCACTTGACTGATGTGGTCCAACCTCTAGACCTGAGTGTTTTTAAGCCTTTCAAGGCAGCGCTGAAAAAAAGACAGCGCGACTGGCGCGCGAAGAACAGAGGCAAGAGCTACACACCCTTTCTGTTTGTGAAATTTGTCACTGAGTCTTGGATGCAGTGTGTCACCCCTAGTGTCATCATGAGTGGGTTCAGGAGGGCAGGCATCGCTCCATTCTCCCCGGAAAATTTTTTTGCCAGCTTGGATCCGTGTCATCTGGCCTATCAAGCACCGCCTCCATCTGCTGCAGAACCTGCGGCAGAACCTGCTGCTGAAGCTGTGCTACCCTCACTTGAAGCATCTCCCCAGAGAGTTCAGAAGGTAGATTTCCAGTGCCAAGCCACTACTCGAGCAATCAACATGGCGACTCGGCATGACCCATGGAACATGAGGCTCGGTGGTTTTGTCACTTCCCAGTCTTTCAGAGAAGCTGCGGCCAATTATGAGAAAGAACAGGAGAGGAACAAGGAAAGGCCTGCAGCAAGGCGCCAAGCAGGACGTGTAAGGCCTCGGGCCTTGCCACAGCACCAACAACCAAGGGCAAAGAGGGCACGGCAGGACCCCTCCCTAGACGACAGTGCAGTGGCGCACTCAGACCCAGAACCCCCAGCCCCCCCCCTCCCCAGGGACGTGGAACACAGTTCCGACGCCGATGGAGACTTTGTCCCCACAGTCTATGTGTCATGTTGCTCAAGCTCTTAAGGACAAGTGTAAGGGAAGTTTGTTCCTCAACATGACCATCCCAGAGAAACAAAAAAACTGCGACACAGTTTTGCAGCCTTGCAGCTTGTCTCAGTGCGTGGGTGCTTCAGGGCAAGGTAAGAAAGGCAAGGAAAACATCATGCAGGGCCAAGAAACATATTTCAAAAACCAAAAAAAGCAAGGTTTTTGTATGAAAATGGAAAGAAAACATTTTGCAGGGCCAAGAAACATTTTGCAAACAAAAAGGCAAGGTTTTTGTGTTGTTTTTCTGTCTATTTTGAAAATTGGAACAACTGGACCCACAACCGGTCACTGGACTGAAAACTGGTCATTTTACCTTACCTATGTGTTCCAATCTTCAGTGTAAACGAAATGTAAAAATAATGTAAGCTCGAATGTTTGACAACTTTGAGAGGAGGGAAAAACGAAACTAACATGGTTTTGGTGTGCATCGATGGAATAACACATGAACATGGATGAACATTGTTTTGAAGGGGAGGTTGTGCATGGCAAAAGAGGGGACACATAGTTGTCATGTGGCCAATAACGAAGATCAAAATATGGAAATGAGGGAAATGGATAAAAAAAAGGACAGATGGACATGAAATAGGAGGGAGAAACAGATGAAATACAAAACTAACATGCTTTTGGTGTGCATCGATGGAATAACACATGAACATGGATGAACATTGTTTTGAAGGGGAGGTTGTGCATGGCAAAAGAGGGGAGGGATAGTTGTCATGTGGCCAATAACGAAGATCAAAATATGGAAATGAGAGAAATGGATAAAAAAGGGATAGATGGACATGAAATAGGAGGGAGAAACGGATGAAAAACAAAACTAACATGCTTTTGATGTGCATCGATGGAATAACACATGAACATGGCTGAACATTGTTTTGAAGGAGAAGTTGTGCATGGGTCAATGATGGCGAATAACCAAGATCGAAACAGGAAAATGAGGGAAATGGATAAAAAAAGCATAGATGGATGGTGCATGAAACAGGAGGGAGAAATGGATGAAAAACAAAACGGACATGCTTTTGATGTGCATGAACAATGGCAATGAATTGGAATTTCATCATTTACTTCACAGTACTAACTTTTGCTGTGAAAATTTCACGGAAAATTGGTCTATAGACCGCTTTTCGCAGTGTTTTGAGGGACGTTTCGAGGGACTGCAGGTCTGAAATTTGACGCGCGTGCTGGTATCCACAGTATCTGCCTACGGGCAGGTTGGAAAAGTCGCAAAATATTTTCATATTTGTAATCTCATGCTTCGAGCGGGCCGTTGAATTGTCCCCTCGTGCTCTCATGGTGAGCAGTGGGGGGGAAGGGCAAAAGGTGGCGGAGTTTTGGGGGAGGGTGGTTTCGGTGAAGGCCACACAAATCACAGCAAATCAACAAGTTGGAGCTTTGCATGTGCTCATCCCGATGACACCCACGCATGCTTACGGCGTCGCTGTGCGGTTTTTAACTTGAGGCACAACAGTGCGCGAAGAACGCCAACTTGTGATCCAAGGAAGTCGACCCGAGACGATGATCACGCTTGTGTCATGCATACTTCATGCATGGATGGGTGGTCTCTTCAGCACGCACGATATCACGCAAGCATGAAAGCAAAGATAGCTAGCTTGCGCCCACACACACTATTGCGGGGGGATAATGTCATTTGAGACAACGTAACCAAGGAGTGCAAATGCAAATCGTGGAGAGGAGGGTTATGAGACAAAATTTTTCATTGTTGCAACGACGTAGTTTACGTCGATCATATCACCGTCCTTGTCCAACCATCCCACCCTCTCCTTTCTGCCTTCTTGCACGTCTGCCTCAAGTGGCCTGGACTGGACAGTGTGGACCAGGCGCAACTGCCGGTCGGGTGTGATTCACCTGAATCGATTCCTATGCAACACATGCGACAGCCTGCTGCGCGGTAAGGGAAAACCCCGGTGACGGTATGCAGACTGCGGCCCTAGCAGACTGCGAAAGACTGCGCACGAACAGGCGACACGCGTAACTGAAAAAACCACCGCAACTGACAGAAAGGTACGAATTTTATGTTGTTGTTCTAATTACCGCAAGCGGTTCGAATTTCACCTTCTGGTCACTCATGTGGTGGACATCTGATAGTAGCGTTCAGCTGCTCTTACAATTTCTTCGGTGAAATCGCCTGTTTAAATCCTTACTGGCAGATGTGTGATTGGCGAGCGTTGCCCTTTGCTTCGCTGTTTTGAACGCGTTTAGCGCTGTGCGCAAATCCACTCCCTCCCCCTCAATTTCAACTCCCTCCAAGTGAATATCCCCTCCCTTCTACTCAATTTCTACTCCCTCCAAGTGAAACATATACATATACATACAAATACATGTATGTACATCTATATATATATATATATATATATATATATATACATACATATATATATATATATATATATATATATATATATATATATATATATATATATATATATATATATATATATATATATATATATATATATATATATATATATATATATATATATATATATATATCCTCCAATCTACACTCCTCTCCCCAACTCTAGGTGGCTCCACCATCTGGCTCTAAGACACGTGCAAAAGGTACAACGTGGTGCATACATGTGGCGGAAGCGGCTAAACTCCATCAAAACAAGCTCAAAATGGTCTCAAAACACTTGTTTGTGCACCCCCAATGTTTCAGGGTCACTTTTGGAAAAACGCGTTTTTGGCCCACTTTTGACCTAGTTTGGTCCCAAACCGGTCCCTTTTCAAGGGATATTGGGATTTTCCATGGGCCAAAACCCGTCTGAATGGGCTCAAAATGGGCTAAAAACAGTTGCTTGAGCATCCCAAATGGTCCAGGATCACTTTTTGAAAAACGCGTTTCTGACCTACTTTTGACCCACTTTTGGTCCCAAAACGGCCCAGTTTCAAGGCATTTTGGGATTTTCCATTGCCCAAAGCGCATCACCACGGCCTCAAAATCAGCTAAAAACACTTGTTTGAGCATCCCAAATTGTCCAGGATCACTTTTGGAAAAACGCGTTTTTGACCCATTTTTGCCGCATCTTTGGTCCCAAAACGGCCCGTTTTCAAAGCATTTTGGGATTTTCCATGGCCCAAAGCACGTCACCATGGGCTCAAAACGGGCTCGAAACACTTGTTTGAGCATCCCAAATGGTGCAGGATCACTTTTGGAAAAACGCGTTTTTGACCCATTTTTGCCCCAGTTTTTGTCCCAAAACGGCCCATTTTCAAGGCATTTTGGGATTTTCCATGGCCTAAAACGCGCCCCCACAGGGTCAAAACGTGCTAAAAACACTTGTTTGAGCATCCCAAGTGGTCTAGGAACAACTTTGGAAAAAATATTTTTTTTTGACCCTGGGACCCTGGTGGACCCACCGGTGGCCCCCACCGTGCGCGGGCCGGGCTGCCCCCCGGCTCCACCAAGTGACCACTGGTTCGGGGGTCTAGGTGGCTTGTTGGGCGATCCTGAGAGGTGGAAACCACAAAAAGTGGGGGGTTGCGGGTGGACTAGGTGCCCTCGGAATTCGGATTTGAGCCACGTAGCCCAAGATACGGCCTGTTCTTGGTTTTGGCCGTGTTGGACACAAATAACGCACGTTTAGGCCATTTTTGGCCATTTTTGGGGTGTTTCTCGCACATATTGTGGAGCTAGAGGGCGGCAAATAGTTCTTTGTCAAGGTGCAATTGAGGCTCACGTGCAGTGTAGCGACCGTTTCTCTTCGTTTGGCCGTTATGACTGGGTTTTGGGGCCGTTTTGGTCCAAAAAAGGCTGTTTTGGGGCACAAAATGCACACTTTTGGAAGGGCACCTCCCTACTTGGCGCCCCCGCCTAGGGCCGCCGCCGGTGAGTTTGTGGCTCAAAACTTGGATTTGGCAAGGCCACCACCTAGGCTCTAGGATGGCTAGAGTAGAGTAGAGCCCGGAGCGATGAAGCGGAGCAATGGCCAAAACGAAAAGGAGAAGTGCTTGCTTGCTTGCTTGCTTGCTTGTTGCTTGCTTGTTAGCTAGATTTAAGGGGAGAGGGGTGTAGTAATATATACATATATATACATATATATCCTCCAATCTACACCCCTCTCCCCAACTCTAGGTGGCTCCACCATCCGGCTCTAAGGCACGTGCGAAAGGTATAACGTGGTGCATACATGTGGCGGAAGGGGCTAAACTCCATCAAAACAAGCTCAAAATGGTCTCAAAACACTTGTTTGTGCGCCCCCAATGGTTCAGGGTCACTTTTGGAAAAACGCGTTTTTGACCCATTTTTGACCCATTTTTGACCTAGTTTGGTCCCAAACCGGTCCCTTTTCAACGGATATTGGGATTTTCCATGAGCCAAAACCCATCTGAATGGGCTCAAAATGGGCTAAAAACACTTGCTTGAGCATCCCAAATGGTCCAGGATCACTTTTGGAAAAACGCGTTTTTGACCCATTTTGGACCCATTTTTGGTTCCAAAACAACCCATATTATCATTCTTGAATGATTCAAGGCATTTTGGGATTTTGCATGGGCCAAAACGCGGCAGCACGGGCTCAAAATGGGTCAAAACCACTTGTTTGAGCATCCCAAATGGTCCTGGATCACTTCTGGAAAAACACGTTTTTCACCCATTTTTGACCCATTTTTGGTTCCAAAGCGGCCCGTTTTCAAGGCATTTTGGGATTTTCCGTGGCCCAAAACGCGCCACCACGGGCTCAAAACGGCCTAAAAACACTTGTTTCAGCATCCCAAGTGGTCTAGGAACAACTTTGGAAAAAATGATTTTTTTCGCCCCGGGGACCCTGGTGGACCCAGCGTTGACCCCCACTGAAGCCGGTTCGGACCCCCGTGGCCATCTTTGGGTCACTTGGGGTGTGTATCTATGGGCCGGCCAGCCGCCATGGGCTGACATCATACTCTCCCATCCACCTGACCTAACCTGATGTGATAGTGTGATAGGTTTGGCCATTCCAGCTATGAGCGGCCATATTCAATACCGAGGCGCCGCCGGCTGAGATTTATATATCAGAATATCAGGAATCAACAGGGTTTTTTATCATAAGGTTTCCGTAATTTTTCAGCTATCCGTTCTGATTGTCAGTGTATCGGCGACTGTCAGTTGGCTCGCGATTTTGCGGTAACCGATTGGTTAACTGTTATTTCCAGATATTTTAGCGGAAACCCCGATGAAGGGTCAGATTTCATCAGAAAAGGGTTCGTTGCTTCCAAGAAGAAGGACAAGAAGGACAAGCATGGAGTGGGGCTGCAGGCCAAGACCGTCGCCAACGCCATGATCAGGCATTGGCTGACGATTTTTGATGTCCCAGCTGTCATCTGCAGCGATCGGGGCGGTCAATTTGTGGGGACGTGGTTCAAGACGATGTGCAAGCACATGGGTATTCGGCATGCCAAGACCGTGGCGTACCACAGCCGGTCGAATGGCCGGGCTGAGGTGGCCGGGCGGCAGATGTTCGAAAAGTTCCGCTAGCTGCACATTGACCAACCGGGCCTGAATTGGTATAACTCGCTGTGGAGAGTACTCCAGGCGTACCATGACCTTCCGGGGCTCACTGGACTGTCGCCCCATCGTATCCTGTTCCTACGGGATCGAGTGTCACGCACTCTCCCGTGGTTGAACCACCGCAAAGTGGCCCGGGATGCGAGCGCTATGATGGCTGAGGCAGACGACATGGCGGCCAAGGTGTGCAAAGCACTTCAGGACGAGCATGAGAAGAGGGCCAAGTACTTCAAGCAGGGAAAAGTCCAGAAATATGCTCTCAGAGACACCGTATGGGTGGAGCAGCACCACAAGGATGTCCTGTCCAGGCATCGGCAGGCGTCTTGGTATGTGCCGGGGGTAATCTTTCGGAAGGTCGGGCAGGATGTGTATGCGGTTCGTGTGGGGGATAACAAGATCCTGGACCGCGACCATACCCAGCTTCGTCCCCGAGCACCAGACCCCAGCGGACGTCCCGTCACCTTCGAGTTCACAGCCGGAGATCTGGACTGTGATGCTGAGGGGGAGGACGACGACTTCACCGCCGAAAAGATCCTGACGGACAAGCCAGACCCGGGGACGCCTGGGGGGCGGCTTTATAACGTCCGTTGGAAGGGATTTGCCACATCCAGAGATTCGTCGGAGCCTCCAAGCATTTTTGTGCCGAGGTATACTACGATCTGAATGGATTATCTAAGGAAAAAGAACATTTCCTTGGATGTCAAGGATGTGTTGGTCCATTTGGTGGCTGCAGCAGCACCGTGATGGATCCACCTTGGCATTTCTGTTTGTTTTTGTGCCTGGGAGACGGGTGAGGGCGTTATTCCCGGGATTTTTGGGCCTTGATTGGCCATATATCCTCTTCACTCGGTCTCCACATATATATTTCATTGTGGTATACGTATTTAGGTTAACCGACGACGTTTCTCTATCTTTGATCCCCTTGGTCCATGTTGTAGATCAAGAGGAGACCGGATATGGCGGAGGGCACCGATTATGAGTGTCCTCACCCCTCCCTTGGGGCATGGGGGACGCCTACGCCGTATGTGGGGCCTCCATGCGTCCTTGGGACATGGGGGGGGGGGGTTGGAGCCTATTGGGGTCCTCCCGTCCTCTCTACAATGACTTCCGAGCAGATACAACGCTCTGAGAAGGGGGGTGAAGCCGGTTCAGACCCCCGTGGCCATCTTTGGGTCACTTGGGGTGTGTATCTATGGGCCGGCCAGCCGCCATGGGCTGACATCATACTCTCCCATCCACCTGACCTAACCTGATGTGATAGTGTGATAGGTCTGGCCATTCCAGCTATGAGCGGCCATATTCAATACCGAGGCGCCGCCAGCTGAGATTTATATATCAGAATATCAGGAATCAACAGGGTTTTTTATCATAACGTTTCCGTAATTTTTCAGCTATCCGTTCTGATTGTCAATGTATCGGCGACTGTCAGTTGGCTCGCGATTTTGCGGTAACCGATTGGTTAACTGTTATTTCCAGATATTTTAGCGGAAACCCCGATGAAGGGTCAGATTTCATCAGAAAAGGGTTCGTTGCTTCCGCAATTTTCATGTTATACACTCGCAAAATTAATCCGATTTTTTCAGACATTCAGAATCGGATTTTCAACTTCGAGGTCGCCGCACTGGATATGATGAATTTCGAGTGGTCCTAAATTTTTCCCCGATCACGAATCAACCTTCCTTTTGTTGTCTCCTTCATTTTTCTTGGAAACATAGGCGAAACAAAATTGATTCGTGAGACCACTTTGAAGAATCATATCTCCGGCTCACTGCGAGGGACTCCAATTTTGAGACTTGGGTTGGAACCGCCTTGGTCTCAACTTAATTTAGGAAGCGTCAAACGCCCTTGGTATGCACACCTGCCCATGATATCAAAGGATCATGGTCAAGAGGGTAAAAAGTGCTTTACAACTCTTGGACCATGATACCGAATATTTGAATATGGGTTTCGAGTGTACCGCACGAGTATTGGTGTTGCATAGAAACTTTCCTTGGGTTCCTACGTATTTTTAACGTGAAGTTATGTCATGGAGGGGCATGGCATATCATGGTGGGAGCCACTTTTAAGGGTATATGTTATATGGATGGTATGTGCTTTGCTATGCTCACGCCCATGTTATGTATCTCCGTTTGTAGGAAGATATGTGGAGTCATACGTGGCAAGGGCTTTGCCCATGTCCGAATGGTGAGCTCCATAGCGCTAGACTAAGTCTAACACACATATAGTGCATGTGGGAAGGCTTACGGAGCGACCCACAAGCGCCACTATCAATTTTCCCATTTTCATGGTGCGTGCCGTGAGGAGGTTCGAAGGTGTCCCTATGCGTCCATGTGGGGATCCAAGTGGGGGGATTTTTTGCAAATGGTCCCAAGCAATTGTGTTTTGAACCATATGTTAATACCATGGGTGAGCGAAGTTATATACTATTGTGATTATCTTGAATTTGGCAATATTTGCATGTTTTTGACCTCATTTTATGCTCATTTTTGTATTTTATGTGCTCAACTGGTCGGCTAACAGTAAAGTGCCTAGAGATCCGGGAACTATGGCATGTTGCTTATATGTTGGCATATGCTTCGGTGTTGCACCTCACCATATGCCGGATCACGTGGTCACTTTGGCGTGGCACACGAGGCCTCACAAAATTAGGTCTCCAATTCGTGGGTTGACTTGTGAAGCATGGCATGTATATATCTGGAGGGGTTTGGGAGCCAATGTTGGGATATTCTTGGGCATGGACCTTTGGTCTATATCACCCTTGTATATTACTTTCCGGTTTGACACATGCATGGAGCATTTGAATACTTGCCATATGCATTTTTGAGTATATAATTAAATTTTGGGCAGTATGGTGTCATTTGCCTAATTTTGCTATGTTGTGAGGTCATCTTCATGGGGCAATTCTCCAAGCCCAATCGACACCAAGTCCAACCAAGGTTATGTCAGGGTAGGGCATGATCCTGAGTGCCACTCTAGGCCATGACAAGCCACCTCCCCTTTTGGGCTAGGATTTAGAGGCTTGGGAGTGAACACACTTTTGGGGTTTGTGTAGTGACCTTTGACACATGGCATTTAGCCATCTTATTTGACTTGGTTCAGGGCATCATGTTGGCGAGTCAAGGGAAGGTCTTGAGTCCAGGGGATGAGGGGTCTATGGCTGTGATTGTGTGTGTTTTTCTCTCTCCCCAATTTTGCTTCATTTGTGTTCATATGCCAATTTCAGGGCTTTTTCCATTATTCTATTGGTGCAATTCTATGTACATGCCCAACGCCCGTGTCCCCGTGTGCACCGTGAGACGACCGGCGTGTTGAAAAGAGTTGTTGAGTGTCAACGCGGGACCTCAAACGCCCTTGGAAGCCCACAGTGTGGATTATTTGGATTGGATCTATTGTACTTGGGAGTTGGTTATTGCAAGGGATCAGGATTTGTGTGAAGGAGCCATATTTTACTATTTTTTGTGGGAAATTGTGCAGGATCATGGAGAACCTGGTGAGAAGCAAGACCATAGGAGTGACAGGAAATGGTGGAAGGGGTACAGCAGGGGCCGGTCCTGGTAGGGACCTTCTTTATGGTAGCAGAGGAGTACCTGCCCCCTACCGCCGCGACGGGGACTTGGGCCCTCATGAGCCATGCCCAAGGACGCCCCGGGTGCAGATCGTGGAGTCCGTGGAGTCGACGCCGGACTTGGAAGCCCGAGAAGAGCGAAGATGCTCAGGACGGAGAGCCCTTGTAGGACATGGGCTAGACATGGAGGACCTGGCCTCCATGTGTGAAAGGCAATGCCGCAAGGCTTGCAATCTCCGCTCCGCTGCGAAGGAGTTGGAGGAGACTGGTAGCAACGGCAGAGCCCCGCGTTACCGGAAGCGCGGGTCCCCAAAACCCGCGGCGGAAGCCAGGGTGATGGAGACGGATCCCAGCCCGCTTTCCCTTCGGAGTCGGAGGAGATGGCCAGACCGCCCACAAGGGCGCACACAGCCCCCGAACCCAGCCTGGAGCATGACGCTGAGGCGTTGGAGAGGCCTACCAGATCCAGAACGGCGCCTGTGGCCCGGCACACGGAGCCACAGTGGGATAACATGGGCGACACACCCATGGCGGAGGAATCCGTGGCGCCGGGAACCGTGGGATGCGCCGGATCAGGTGGAGAGCACGTTGAGTGCCACTGCGAGCACGTATCCTTCCTCATCGGCAAGTACCCAAAGATGGGGATGGACGCCATCGTGCAGCACCTTGACCGCCTGGACAACCAGAAGGACGGCCTAGAGGAGGACATCGCGGGGATCCTGGATGACCAGTCGGAAGCGGACAGAGACATGGCGAAGCTGCGAGCGGAGCAGGACCAGTACCGGGAGAAGCTGGAGAGGGCCCTGCAGAAGCAGCAGCGAGTGGTGGACAGCCTCCGCCACCTGGTGGAGGACATGTCGGGACGCCTCAAAAGGATAGAGGAGTTACAACCCCTCGCGTCGGGTCCGGAGCTCCCAGCAAGGCCGGCAACGGCAGAGCTGGTGGAGCGGGTTAAGACCCTCAGGAGCACCATGGAGAAGATCACTTTCTGAGTGTCTATTTTTTTTCGATTGACCCTCAGCATTTTGTTGATGGATCCACCAGTAGTCCAGGCTATTCGGTGATTGGAGAAAATCCTGGGCTGTTCAAGTTCTGGAGTACTTCCCGCAGTTTTCAAATCATCATCTCAATTCCCGAGTTCAAATCCACGCTCGCAATCTTTCAATTGACGCCAAGCCACCTTTTCGTTCATCCCGAAAACACCATGAATTTCACCCTATTTGGAAGCTCCAAAGCCGCCGATGATGGCCTTTCAACGCTATTCAACTATTCTCCGTCACACCTCTTTCAAAAACACCAAGCCTCAAATTCGCCGTTGCAAACACGCTTTCCGTCACGCCAACTTGAAGCCATTGAAGGCAAAATATTTGACACACGCCAGCGCATTTTCGTTCCCGAAGTCTACCGCCGACTACAAGACTACTCCGAGTTTTACCTGGATGTGGAAGGCACCGATATTCAATCCGCCTTCGTTGGGAGCAACTCCACGGAAATTCTAGATCGAGGTAGGGTCTCTTCCGTTGCGCACAATAACTACAACGAGCTCGAAAAGCTTTTGTTCAAGCACAAGCGTTTCTACCTAAAGCCGTATGAGTTGGACTATTCCCAAGCCGAAGCCAAGGAGTCTCCACCCACCGCCACCCCGTGGGCTAAACAATTAAGAACCGTGCTAGATAAAGCCAAAGAAGAGAACAAAGACCTCAAAGGATGGTTCGTTATTCCGGCGTGGGACGCTCAAGTGGTTGCCGCCACCTTTCGCATGCTAGGCTCAACTTCCGCCCTTTTTCCTCTTCTTCCGTACATTTCTAGCGTGATATGTATGCACGGGGCGCAGCTCCGGGACGCCTACAAGGTCAAAAGGGACGGCAAAGACTCCTACGAGTTCCGCACGAGCGGCCATCAAACGATGCCGTATGTTGCCTTGCTCCTAAACACCTCTTCCTTTGACGGGTGCCGATATGAAGACATCAATTTTAAGTTTGAACCTTTCCGCTTCGCCGCCAAGCACGCCCATCCAACGGTGCGAGACCTCCGGTTGCACAAAACACTACGTTTTGAGGTGAGCATAGAATTCCTTGATCACATTGAGCCTTCGCCGCCGGAAGAGAGAGATAAAACTAAACCAAGGCAACGCAAAATTGGAGACGCCCGTGCTTTCATGAAGTTAATGAACGAAATGTTTGTCCCCGCGCTAGCGAACGTATCGGTGAACACCAAAAATGCCTACTACCCGTTTGGCCACATAGTCCCTTCCGAGAGCCCGCATTGGGCCTACTACCGGTTTGATTGGGAACTCCCATCTCGCTTTGCCGACGAGCTCATGTTTAAGGTCCGAGAGTGCGCCCAATTCCTCACCGGAGAACTCCTTGCAATGGACATGCACGCTTTGCCGACTACCGAAGTGTATCGAGCCGTGATCGCTAGGGACCGAAAGGAAAGAAACAAAGACCTACAAGCTCCGGAAATGCTCACCATGATGATCGCCAACCTGCCCGGTGGACGGGGCGCCTCACCGCCCCTAGGAGCGATGTTCCGGTCTAAAGATTCCTTGGTCGTGGCGATTGACACCACTCACGCACCGTGCGACGTCATGAAGACCGGTGTCCAAACGTTAGCTATCCGCTTCTTCCACTCATGCGGCATTGTTCTCTTTCATGGCATAGATGGGCAATTAGTGCGGTTCTCGTCACGATCCGACGGCAACGCGAGGTCCGCGCCTTCGGGCGCCCCCGAGCGAGCCCACGCGACGCCGGCCCCGCCCTCATACGACTCATCTAAGGCCCCGAAGACCGCCGTGCTCCTAGTGGCCCCAAGATCGGCGCACGCTCTCGACTTGCGCGTCCAAGCGGGGTTCCTTGGCCCGTACGTGTCGTTCGAGCCCACGAGGCCTCCCTACGAACACCAACAAGCCTACCTCGTGGTCTACGAAAAGGGGGAGTCCGCGCTGCTAGCGCATGATTTCAAATATGGAGACGCTGCCTTTGCCCCACTACACCGCAACCTCATCGCCCTCGAGAAGATCCTCCCCGCTCAAGACCCGGATGTGGCCGAGCACGAGCGACCCATAGTGCAGCGCCTCCAAGCGGGAGCCGCCTTGGGGTCCACGGCCTTCGTGTCCCAACTTGTCACCGCCCTTCGTGAAAGGCCCGCTACGGGGCTGACTGAGCGCATCAGCGAGTGGAACGCGGCACCGGAGGACGCCGGCGCCGCTACGCCAACGCCGGGACCAAGCCGCATCGAAGAGATGTCCGAGACCAGCGTCCCGCTGCTTGCTCCACTAGGAGGCGAGGCGACCACCCTCCTACCCCCCGACCACGGTGCCCCCACCCCCGCCTCGGATATTCAAATCGACCCCCGCCTCCCCGCTGGTTTTTATTACGTCCGCGACGTATTCTCCGAAAGCCAAGAGGAAACGGTAAAAAAGATTCTCCACGGCAACACGTGGGAGAAGTACCACGGGCGCTCAGTCCAACACTTCGGCCACGCATACCTCGGCCCGAGCAAAGTCGCCGCCACGTCCCCCATCCCGGAAGAGTTTTCCTCCATCCTCCAAACCTACAATGCCGCGCTGGAGCGGCTAGGCCTCTCACACCCTCCTCCCAACCAAATCACGGGCACAATGTATCTCCCGGGAGAGGGCATCGGCTACCACGGGGACGACCCCTTGCTAGGCGACCCAGTGTCCATTTTTGGTTCCCAATCGGACACCACAATGTTCTTTAAGAACCCCTCCAACGGGGACTCCTTTCGCATCCGCCTGTTTGCCCGCTCTCTCCTGGTCCTCACGGGGGCCGCACGCCATGAGTGGCACCACGGTATACCTCGACGGAGAGAAGACGAAGTGTTTGGGCTAACCGTCCCTCGTACCGTCCCTCGCCTCGCTCTAATCCTCCGACACATACCACAGGCAAGCTAACCCACGAAAGCCAGAGGGCCGGGTACCCGCCTCCTGCACTGTCCAGCCCCCTCTACCTGAACACAAAAGGGCCAAGATTCAGTGAACCACTGGCCCAGTCACGGCTTCCACCATCACAGGCAAGGGGCTAGACAACGAGCTCACCTCGGCCGGGATACCGGCCGACCAAATTCAGCACTTTCTTTGCCTTAGCCAGCCCAGCCAGCCCGGCTCCCCAGTGCCCCCCCAGCCCCCCCCTATCCCGCCCCCCCCGAGATCCAAAACGCGCCTACGGAAGGGTTACCAACGGCCTCACCGCCCCCCCATACCCCTCCCTTCAGAACTGCGTTTTCTATCCCACAACTTGCAGAAGAAACCCATAGTGAGCAGCCAAATTCTCCGACACCTCAAGAACGACTTCGACATCCTCTTCCTCCAAGAAATCAATCACGCCCCCATCCTCCCCCACGTATACGCCTACGGTTCGGGCACTAAAGCCACCATCGTTTCGAATATCAGCCAAGACAAACACTCCAGAGGCGAGCATGGTTCCGTCTTGGTCTGTTCCCCCCGGCTCTCCCGCTTCGTTACCCCCCTTCCCCGACTAGATACAGAAGGGATGCTGGCGGCAGCCGTTCTCACTCTCCCGGGGGCCCCGCCCACCTTGCTGGTCTCGGTATACGCCCCAAGCACGGACGTCCACCGCTCAAAAATTGAAAACATCCTACGGCCACTCATGCATCAGTATCCTAACCACGTCCTCGGTGGGGACACCAATTGCATAATGTGCCCTGAACTAGACGGATCGAACCTCCAAACGGACAACGAATGGCCGTGGCTTCGCAGACAGATCACGAGCGACCCGCCGCGTCTCATCGATACCTTTCGGCACTTTCACCCGACCGAGCGGTCCTTCTCCCGATACCCCACCCCGTACAGGGCAAGCAGTAGCCGCCTTGACCATATTTTGCTCTCCCCGGCGGCCTCGGAATTTTTTGCCCCCACCTCTGCAACCATCCAAACCGACGACAAAACGTCAGACCACCACCCAGTCACGTACACCTCTCAGGTCCCCCCTCACCCTTTCACCGAAGCTCCCACCACTAAGAGGAAAGTTTTCCGAAAACTGACGGAGCGGGAACGCTCCAAGCACCACGACTCCCTTGCCCCCCTGGCGCGGTGGTGCGAGTCTACCCTCCCCCGCTTTGAGTCCTTGTCCTCGGCGGACATCGAGCTTTTCACAGACGTGGTGCTGGAGGAAGTGGCGACCAGTTACCACAGTATCACCACGCCGTCACGCCCTACCTCCTCGGCTCTGGTAAAGAAAATCAAAGAGTCCCTGCAAACCCTGCCCCCCCCCAACCATCCCAACTACCCCGCTTCCATGGACACGCTCAACAAACTCGTCAAGGAGTGGGAAACCAAAGTGAACAAGGCCGCAACCACCAAAATCCATCGGTGCCTAGTGAGGAAAACTAGGATCAAACGCACCATCAACGAGGCGCTCAACCCCGTGGAACGAGGTGAAATAACGCTGAAGCGCCCGGGCACCACACAGCTCGTCTCCACCCCCAAAGAAGTGGGCTCTATTTTCTCTTCTACACTCCTCACCCTGGGGGGCAGCCTCGAATATGCACCGCCGAACACTCTAGTGGATCGCCTACTCGCACACTCCCCCGCCTGCCCCGAACCCACAAAACACGGCCTCCTCCCTGACATTACCTGGGAATCGTTACGCAACACGCTTAAGAGGTCCAAGCCCAACAAGGCGGGAGGGCGGGACTTCACAAACAACTACACTTTGCACGTCTCTCCCCCCCCTATCCAACAATTCATTTGGAAGGTATGCAACTACTACCTCCACCGGCCGTTGCCCGAGAAATGGCTCGCAGCCAACATTATCTTGCTTTTTAAGAAAGGGGACGTGATGAACCCGGTAAATTACAGGCCTATAGCCTTGCTGAACAGCGTTTACAAAATAATTGCAACACACGCCAACCGAGAACTACTGGCAGCGGCCATTGAACATTCCATCATACACCCCACCCAGTTCGGCGGGCTTCCGAACCGCAGATGCCAGGACCACATTTTCAACCTCTTATCCACGTTTCGGGAATCGGTCGGTAGCTACAGCCTCTACATTGATTTCAATAAGGCTTTTAACTCCGTCCCCCACACCACCCTCTTCACAGTTCTATCCCGCCTGAACTTTCCTACGCCCCTTGTAAACCTCATTCAATCCTTGTACCGTGCCCCTCGCGACTTCCCAGTGGTGTCAGGTCAAACCCACTCCTCACACCTGCAAACCAGAGGCGTTCGGCAAGGATGCCCCATGTCACCAATCCTTTTCTGCCTCTACCTGAATGTGCTCCTCTTCGCCTTGCCGTCCCACGTCACTGCACCCCCCTCCTCACACGAATCGGGCCACGCCTTTGTTGACGACCTCCTCTATCGATCAGAGAATGGGGACCGCATACAGCAAGTTTTAAACTTCTTCGACACGGTCGCCAGGGAGTGGGGTCTAGACCTTAACCTCAGCAAAACCGAGATCCACGCTATGGGAACAGCTCCCCCCAGAACCTTCACCTCCCCCTCGGGCACCCCCCTGTCGACAACAAACCAAAAGACGGGGCAACCACACAATTGCTACAAGTACCTAGGGGTATACATCTTCACCGCCAACCATGAGGCACAAACACTGGCATTGGCCAAGTCGGAAATACGCTCATTTTTCACAACCCTCCAACCCCTCCAGCTCACCCTTTCGGAATACATTCTCTTGGTGAACGTCCAACTCATCCCTATTCTTTCCTACCGCCTCATGGCACACCCCCTGGCCCTGAACGAGTTGGGGGCCCTTCAGGCCATGATCTGGCAAAATGTTGCGCATGACCCCTCCCCGGACAGAGCCAACAGGATCTCCCGCCTCGTCTCCCCTAAGGCCCGCTACACCCCTCGCCACCAGGGAGGCTTAGGACTCCGCCACTTCACTTTTTCAATTTGCATGGCCCTGGTAAACACCGCAATAAGGTACCTCAACGGAGACGGCCCGGCCTCGACAAACGAATCTTTTTCCGAAGCAATGCTCTCCACCACACGCAACCCAATCCAAGACACCATCATGGACGCATGCCACACCATAGGCTTCCGATACCACAGCACCGGCCTCTGGGCCTCCTGCCCCCCCTCCCTTTTCCTCCCAAAAGAAAAAGTCCAGGTCCGGTTCCTAGCCACCAAGCCGGCACCACAATACAGCAAGTTCGGCAACAGATTAAAACGGACGCCCCAGGACCTGGGGTTCCACCTAGGTACAGTCACGGAAGTGCACTCAGAATCGGCCACACTCCAGTTTTCGGACGGCACCACCCACACCATCAAAAACCCCGGTCTCCGCCGCAACGAGAAAGAATACACCTTTCAAAACCCAGCCATTTCTGTCCTCCCTCAACTGGCGGGGCGCCACGAACTGCTCACCCCCCCCCTTCTTCACCCTCAAGAATACATCCTCAACCCCCCCCCCGGGCCATACGGCGGGGTCCTACTCGACTCGTCACTGCATGGCGAGCTGTACCGGCTCCCAGATGAACCTCACTCCCTTGACCCCGACGACCTCGAAGAATGGGGTTGTGAAGCAGCCCTTGCCCTCCTCCTCGCATCGTCCCCCGGCACGACATGGGTGTACTTGGATGGCTCAGCGGGCGCCTTGGGCTACGGATCGGCGGCCACCCTGTTTTTTCCAAATGGCTCCAGATGGGTACTGTGCCAAACGTCCCCGTACCAGTCATCAGAGGGATCGGAGTTCTGGGCCGCTATTATGTTCCTACGGTGGACCCTTGCATCTCACCCGCACCTCACCTTCGCCGTGCTAGGGGACAACCTCCACGTTATCACTGTTCTCTCTCCGAACACCCCCCCAGGCCTCCCATCACGCTCGCCAGCCGGCACGTGGGAATCCTCTCTCCAGTCCATCCAGGCCTCCCTACGCCCAGGGATGATCCAGGGTTGGGGGTGGATCAAGGGGCACG
This sequence comes from Eutreptiella sp. 'Long Island Sound 2002', assembly GCA_964036045.1. Lineage (NCBI taxonomy): Eukaryota > Euglenozoa > Euglenophyceae > Eutreptiales > Eutreptiaceae > Eutreptiella > Eutreptiella sp. 'Long Island Sound 2002'. Next base: position 8,103,643 of record OZ038383.1, read on the forward strand.
CCGGGTTCGTGGGGAATGAAATCTCAGATGCTTACTCAAAGTGGGCCGCCCACGTGATGGTCTGGGACCCCTCCCTCCTTCCCCCCCCCCCGATAGGGTGCATATCCAGGGGCCCCCTCCCAGTCATACACAAATTGACTACAACCTCAATCAAGCATCTCCTCCCTCGCCACAAACACGAAAACATCCACGCACCGTCCAGCTTCCATTTTTACAATCACACTTCGTGGTTCAAAGGCCTCCCTTTCAAATGGTCCTCCGGAAATTTCAACATGGCGCCATTTGCTTTCCACGACGACTTGCGCCCTCGCCATTGCCACGCTTGCCCCGACCCGCACCCGATGGATGTTATCTCTTTCGTCTCACACTGCCCAACGTGCGAACACCTGGTCCAAACCTACATTCAATGCTGGCGCCCCCCCTTCACCACGGTGGTGTCCCAATGGTGGTCCGCGACCACACACGTGGGGGAGAGACGCAATTTCGTCCGGGGGCTTGTTCCCATGACGCTGTACACCAAACTCACAACCCCCCCCTCCGGCCGAAGAAAACCAGCACACTGTCACGACTTAAAACTCGCCCTGAAGGATCGTGTTCCCCTGCTCCTCAGCGCCCTATACCGCACGCTGGAATGGCTAAAAGACCACCCCCCTCCAGCCCCGCTCACCCCCCCTACGGGCCCCAACTCATGGGGACGCCCCTGGTCGCCCTACAGCACGTCGCACACCGCCCAACAACGCCCCTCCCCCGCCTACCACCCTCCCCCCCCCCTCCCGGACAAAGTCGCACACAAGCCCCCAAAGCGCCCCCGCCCCCCATCTCCTGCGGCACACACCAAAACTCGAAAACACGGCCGCCAGCCCCCAAGGCCCGTCCGGCCTCTATCACTGAAACGCGGTACCGCTAGTCAACCCCAGCCAGAGCCTCCGCCCCCCAAACGGCCGCTCACAATCAGGGACATGTTCAACCTCCCCCCCCCCCCTAGACCAGCACCCCCCCTCGCCGCCTCCGCCCCCATTTCCGCCCCTTCTCCTCGCATAACAAAGTACTTCGCACCAGCCCCCCCCTCCCCCGCGAGCACAAACTCACAATCGTCCTCACACTCGTCCAACGTGTCATCTCTTTGAAAAAGCCACACTTACACATTTTCTCACGCCGACCCTCGACAGCCCTAGCGGCGCAATCCATCAGTACTACCACACTGGCACTCACCAGTCACTTCTGCAAATGAATCCCTCCCCCAAGCCACCCCCCGTGCTCAAGCCGTCATGCTCTAACCCCCAATCCGCAACCACACCGCCTTCGGGTATCAAGCAGAGACCCCGGCCTGCGGTTGTCTATAACGGGGCTGCCAAGTCTCTTTGAGATGAAGCAGACGAGGACAGCAACGTGCAGCGGTACTCAGCCCGCGATTGAACTTGATTTCGGGCTCCCGCCCCTCCCCAAAAAAAAGCTTGGCGCGCAAGAGCCTTTCTCCCCGGCCTGGCCAGCCACAAAAGGCGCCGTTCAGTGCAAAAAAAAGGAGCACCATGGAGAAACCGATGGGCGGCCCTGGGGAGGCACCATACGCGCCTCCGCGTGTTGACCCGGGTGCGCTGCCGTTTGTTCCCATGTTCAGCGAATCCATAATGCTCGGGGAGCATATGGCACCGGCTGGGTCCATGCGGGAAGAGCACGCAACCACGGACCTGAGGAGCCTGACGGTACAGATGTCCCATGCCGCCCAGGATCCACCGACCGCTATGACTGCCCATGCAGTTTATGCGGAAGAGGAGATCAAGACCATGCAGGGGCGAACCATGGGAAGGGCCGACGGACATGGTCGAGGCCATCCAGGCGGAAACCTGTGGGTGAAGGACCCCACTACGGGGATATGGACAGCCGGTGGAGCAAGTCCTTCCCGCATCTCAAAGTCCATGGGTTCAGGCCCAACTGGACCGCACTCCATGGAGGAGAGGGATGTACGGGGAGTGTACTCACACCCCCCCGGCCACAGGTGGTATCCGTCTCGGTGGAGTGGTGGCTGCGGACGTCGGAGACGCCATCAGGATTGACAACCTCAGGGGAATCAAAATCCCCTACTACGATCGCAACCCCTCCAACCTGGATGACTTCATCCTGGATTGGGAGGACTTCGGCGAGGAGGTCGTCGGCGAGATGAAGGGAGCGCCAAGGGACAAGTGGGTATGTCGGACATTCCCACACAGGCTGGCGCAGGACCTGAAGGAGGAGCTCAGGGATCAGATCCGCGAGGGATTGATCCAGACGGAGCAGGCCTGCCTCCAGTGGCTGGAGGACGAGGAGCGAGTGGACGCCCCCAACCAGAAGTTGGAGGATTTCTGGTCCATTCCGCTGCCGCTGGAGCGCGGGGAGTTGAGGGTCCGGGAATGAAATCGGTACATCCGCAAGTCCCGAAGAAGCCTCAAGCTGGTGGAGGACTGGAACGAGTCCAGCGAGATCCGACACCTGCTGAAGGACGTCCTCCCCGGCCACTGGAAGAAGCGAGTGGAGGACGAGGAGAAGAAGAGAGCAAAGAAGCGCGTGGCCGTACGGATCATGGCATCGGAGGACACCCACGCCGGAATAATGGAGTTTTTCCGGCGAAACCTCGGCGAGCGCAGCCGAATGTTGGGGTTGAAGAACGCCGTCTACGTGGAGGTATTCGGCGACACCATGGGACAAAGGCTGATGCGCCTCAACAACGCGGAGTGGAGGCGCGGAGAGCCGCTGAGGATGCAGGTCATCTTCGACCGCATGAGCCTGGACGAGATCGTGAAGTACATCACGGTGGAGCTGAAGCTCAACGCCAAGAACGAGGCCCACGTGCAGGATCGAGAGGGCCATGGACATCGAGGTCATCGGGAAGATCGCCAGCACCGAGAGGTCAAGGAAGACACGGTCGGCACCGCGGAGGAAGGGAGTGGAAGCGGCCAAAATCTCTGGACCGCGACCACCCGAGAGGATCAGGAAGAAGCCCACTTCTTCGCGTTCGTAGCGCACAACATGGAGGAGCATGGGCAGGACAGGTCCAGGTGGAACCGCCTGGACCCAAGGACCAAGAACCGCAAGGAACCGCGGACGATTGGGAACCCGCCGCTCTCGTTTCGCGAGTACAGATCACAGTACGACGGTTGCTGGGTCTGCTACGGCAAGGGGAACAACCATGCACTTGACCACCGGCATTGCAAGGTATATGGGGAAGACAAGAAGACCTACTTCGCCGCCCATCCCGACAAGAAGCCCAAGGAGCAACGAATTGCCGATTGGAAGGCAAAGGGCGGAGATGGTGGAAAAGGCCAAGGAAAGGGCCAAGGGAAAGGCGGAGGAAAAGGCTATGGTGGAGGACCCGGCCCAGACCGACGCGTGAGGTCGATCGGGGAGGTTGCTGGGGACATGCTGAGGACGTTGGAGGAACTCAAAGCCCAGCAACGTGGTGGAGGAAGTCTGGGCGGATCGCAGCAGGAGGGAGCTGCAGCAGGCCACGTCTAGAGGAGCCCCCACGGGAGTGGGACCCCGGAGGCCTCTCCTCCGAAAATCAGTGGAATCCTAGAGAAAGCGAAGGCACATCGGGTGCCAAAGAAGGCTCCAGAAGAGCCAAAACCACTGAGTTTCGCCAGTCCCAACCCCTGGAGCGCCCTGCCAAGGCAAGTGTATGTGGGCAAGGGACGTGGCAAGAAGGAAGGAGCGACCACGGAGAGCCCCGTGGACGGGCAGGACCAGCCCAGGATCTACACCATCCGTGACCATACCCTCGAAGTCCTGATCCACCCTGATGTGCTAGAGTTGCATGCCGTGAGAGTCGTCCACACACCGCAGGGTGACGAGCGGCAGTTGCACTTGAAGTGACGCGTTCCCGTGGGGTGCCTGGCCACGGGACGCTGCGGTGGACACGCACAAGCAAGCAGGCAGGCAAAGAACTGCGCTCACAGGGGCATCATCACGCTCGTGTCATGTGACAAAGCGTTTCAGGATCCTTGCCACTCTGAAACAAGGGAACAAAAGTATGTACAGCAACACATCAGGATATTGACGCGTTCCCGTGGGGGGCCGGCCACGGGACGCTGCGGAGACACGCACGGGTGAGCAGGCAGGCAATGCACTACGCTCACAAGGGCATCAATGCGCTCATGTCATGTGACAAAGCGTTTCAGAATCCTTGCCACTCTGCAAAGAGGGAACGAAAGTATGTACAGCAACACATCAGGATATGTACACATGGGGTTAAGACTGGACTGGCCCAAGGGCATCACAGGACCATAGACACTCAGTCCCAACTCATATCCCAATCCCAGGTCCGACCCTCTCAGTGGCTGATGGGGGCGGGGGCTCAAACACAACCCATGCCCTGCTCAGTCCGGACCCTGAAACCTTGCCAATGGGAGAGGTGTCCCGCCCAGCCACAGGCGAGTTCCTGGTAACCAAGGTGCTCCAAGGCCAACCGACAGTCGCTCCCTATGCTCCCTTAACGGCAGGTCCCAACTCCTCTCTGAGCCAGAGATATGGCCCCGCCATTATCACCCAGGAGTTGGTAGCTGAAAATGGGCTGTTTCAGCCCAAACTGAAACTAACTCAAAAATTCCCAAAATCGACCCCTCGTCCGGACCCGCCAGAGGTAGGGACGAGGCAACTGACCCTATGCCCTTCGAGTACGAACTCCCTGGAGCCCTCACCCAACCTGGTTCCCTCTGAGGTCCCGGCATCAGGGCAACACGGATGAGTCAAGTGGGGTCATGATGCCAAAATCACCAAAATTGGCGTCATTCCCACGCGTGGCTCGCCCAGCCAAGGTAAGGCCAATGGCTCACAGGGTAGGAGGCAGGACCTAGGACTTATATCTGAGTGTACAACTTGGATTTAGGTCCGGGCTCCCTATGGGCTTAGAGAAATGGGACCGCCAATTGACCACACGGAAGGGGGAAATTGGGGTCCCAAAATTGGGTCATTTTGGCTGCCTGAAATGAGCCAAAATTCGGTGTGCTCCCAATAGTATATCTCCACGCCGGCTTGGAGATCCGATCCGCCATTCCATACGTGATCCACCGGGAGTCCAACGGAGACTCCCATGCTCTTGGCTCTCAAAGATCTCCATGCCACTCGGTGTGGTGACGATCCCAATTGGGTCCACAAATGCAAAAATGGCAAAATTGCCCATACTCAATTTGGCCTAGCGCCTTGACGAAGGCGGCTCCGCTTCGCCCACGTGGTGTGTGGACCATGGGGACCATTACCCATAACACCCATGTCATATATGGTCCATTGGTCCATGCGTCCGGCGTGCACGAAGGTTAGAACATGGGGCACGGCGGGCAGCAAAAGTGGAAAAATGCTCAAAATGGCCAAAAATGCGCACACTCATGGTTGAGGCAAATGAGGCACATGCCCGACTCGGACCGGAGTGTGCCATAGGATTGGTATCAAGTCATGTTGGTCCAACATATCTTTTGGGCGTCGCCCAACTCCTCCGGTATTGGGAATGGCAGGGTCGCCAAGTGAGCCCATGATTTGGGATAGTCCCAAATTGCCAACATGGCGGCCACGGTATGCCAAGCCTAAGAGGAGTTATTCACCGGGTCCAAGATATGTTGGCTATCGAAGTATGTACCCTCATCACATACTTGGGTCATGATGTCAATTGAGCGCAACGTTGAGATACACGGTCGCCACTTGACATCATGACGAGCCAAAAATGGCAAAATTGGCACAATGACACACAAAAGTGCCTTGAAAGGTCTACAATTATATTATAATATCTCCGGCTTGGATCGTGCAATCACTTAATCCTTCTAAACACAATGACTTGACACCATTGACCTTCGATCCCACATATGTGCTCCACTTGGGGCGCCTTGAAAGGTTACGAGCGCTACTTCCCAAGTGGGCACATGAAAATATGGAAAATTGTAAAACACACACCTTGCTCCCAACGCATCGCTTCGGGATCACCACACAAGCTTCCCTTCACGAAGGTTAGGCTTGCAATTGACCGTAGGGAGTATGGAGAAGGGGCTTGCACAATATGAGGTCCATTGGCGGGCTTGGCTTGGAGTAATGGACCCGCCAAATGGGCACACAACACAACACATGGCACATACCACATATTGCCCAAAAATGTAGCTCCCACCACGATATGTCATGCCCCTCCAAGGGCATATCTTTGTGTCAATCGCTCATAGGAACTCAAGGAGAGTTCCTATGCAACACCAACACTTGCGCGCTACACTCGAAAGTTATCTTAACGCACGCAATATCATGGCCTATGAGTTGTAACGCAAACTCTACCCTCTTGACCATGATCCATTACACTAGCGCGCACGTGTGGAGACGCAAGGCATATAATGCTTCCTAAATTACGTCGGGAGTATTGTGAATACATCCCACGTTTCCTTATCGTCAATACTCGCAAGCAACACGAGATATGACCTTCACAAGTGGCCTCACGAATCAACTTTGTTTTGCCCATATCTTTAAGACAAATGGAGGGCAGGATAAAAGGGAAGTTGATTCGTGCATACGGAAGCACGTAGGTCCACTCGAAAGAGGTCAAATCAAGTGCGGGGATGTCGAAGTCGAAAATCCGATTTCGACATCCTGAAAAATTCGGATTAAGGTTGCGAGTATTAATTATGAAAATTGCGGAAGCATCCATGCAGTTCCTGGCGACTTTGGAGCCTTCGTGACGGATAGCGTTAAAATTTCCATTATAAACAGTTAAACTGGCGGTTACGGTAAAGTCGCGAACCAACCGCCAGCAGTCAAAACAGTGAGTATCGGAACGGAAGCGTAAAAATTGACGGAAACAATATGAAAATAAAACCCTGTTGATTCCTGATATTCTGATACACAAATCTCCGCTGGCGGTGCATCGGTTGCCGATGCGGGGCTTCACGGCACGGAACACGCCGTGCATGGGGTTAGTGGACCGGAGACCGGTTGTATGCCGTAACCTGGCCATGGGGTTCTGGGTACCGCTTCACCCCCCTCCTTAGAGCAAACCCTGGGGGGGCTCGATAACACCCACGCATGGCAGCGGGTACCCAGGACCACTCCCTGAAAGGGGGGGGGGGGGGTGTCACATCCTCACTTCAGTAAGTCACAGTAAGATAGGTATCCCACAGTGGGATAGGTATGCTGCTGTAACAGCTCGTAGCACATGTATAGTATCAAGTATCAAGTCCCGGGTCCTGGCGGCGATTGTTCGGCATCCAAGGGACCCGTTAACCCATACCAGGCGCACCGGGTGCCGGCTGCTACGGTCACCACCACAGTGGCAGTGGCATACACGGCCAACATAGGCGTCACACGACGGCCGAGGTGGCCCCACAAGTCGAGAGCGACCACAAAGATCCATCAGGCTACCCCAAGCTTCCCAAGGCCCGCCGACTGGGGAGAGTCCCCACGGGTCCTTCCTCGGGCGCACCATGTCCATATCCATACGACGCGAGTCCAGAGTGCCATAGTCGAACTCCTTACGAACCCCAAATCGTAAGGGAACTCCTCCTGAAGGGATCGGGCATCAAGGCCGTCTTTTCCCTCGCCCTACTGCCACGAAGGCCATACATGAGGGAGTCCTCATGCAGTGTGGGCCGAGGCGTCGACTCCTCAAACCACCAGTTTCCCAGGCAGACTGACCGAGGTCAGGAGCACCGGAGGCCGCCATCCGAATGCAAGTGCGTCTGCAAATCGGTAGGCTCACACTGGGACTGACAGTGGCGGACCGCTGGGAGTGTAGTCAGGCAACTGGGCTTCCCGCCTGGCGCCATCAGGATCTCCACACATCACAGCGAATAGGGCAACACGGTATCACGGGCACTCAAACAGTAGAATCTGTAATCAAGTACTGGTCCAGGCTGGACCAGGCTGTGGGATATGTACACGGCGACTCAAGGCGCCTCTGTATCCCGATTCGTGGTGAAAAACAGTCCATCCCTCAGCGATGGGCTGATGACACTTAACATACAGATGCACATATCCTGGAGGGCAGAAAAACAAGCAACAATTTGGGTAAATAGGCGTGTAAACACACTCAGAACAGAGTGCCAAACCACGCCACGGTCAGGATAAGGCAAATGCAGGAGGATGGACAGGATAACGCCTGAGTTCAGGCATATATAGTCTCGAGACACACGTCGACTGGTCTGGATTCCGCAAATGCCATGGAACCAGACCACACACCAAAAAATTGCAATGCCGATGACAGCGGCATCCGTTGCGCAACGTCGTATGGGCTTCAAGGCCCCAAGAGCTCAGAAAAATGAAGGTCAGTCGCCCTACCTGGTTTCCCAAGGATTCAGCAGGGGGGGGAGTGACGAATGGAATTGAAGAGAGGGGCCATCCTCCTCTGGAGTCAGCAGGGGGGGGTATATGGCCACTCTGTCACCGAAAGATGGAAGAGAGCAAGCAAGTAAGGGACGATTCGTCGGCCTCACAAGCGCTCATAACACATCAGGGGAGAGCCCAGGGCGCTGATCAGGCACCCCTGGCTGCAATCGCCCGGGTGAGTGCTGCCAAGTCCGAAACGTGGATCTTGGTCGTGTGTTTGCGGATGTACTCCATGAAGGGAGTATTGACCCGCGGCACGAATGAGGAGACGGGTTCCCAGGTGTCGTGGGACGGCCCATAGCCTCGCCAACGAACCTTGAACTCCAGACCTCCGGGTGCCGAGGCCTTCGGACGCTGAGCCAGGATCTTCTCGACAGTATAGTCGTCCTGCTCAGCATAGTCGTCGTCCGAATCGGCCTCATGTTTGGCGTAGTCCAGGGACACGTGTCGGCCACGGAGGTCGGGTTCCCGCACACGGAGTTGACTCTCGTGGCGCTCCCGGAACTGTCCGTGACCCACCTTGATGCGGTAGGTGTCCTCACCAATCCTGCGGACCACCTCGCCGGGTGTGAACCAGGTCTTGGTGCGGTGGGTGCCCATGGGGCGGGGTCTGATCACCCACACCGGGTCTCCCACCCTGAACTTCTGCGCTGTCGAGCTCGGGGCGGACTTCTGACGCTCAGCATGCTCCTTCTCAAGCTGCTGGCGGATGTCCCGCGCCGTTTGCTCTTGCCGCGCGAAGAACTCCTTGGCATCCATAGCCATGCCATCACCAGACAAGGGAAGTCCCCTACCCAGGGGGTCCCTGCCAAACAGAATCTGGTGAGGGGACAAACCGCCCGGAGTGGGGGTGTCATGATGGGCCTTCAGAGCAGGCCACATCTCCTCGAACCAGTTCCGACGTGGATTGGTGATGTGGATCTTGCGCAGCTTCTCGAACAGCTGCCGTCCAGCCACCTCAGCACGGCCGTTAGACCGGCTGAGATAGGCCACGCTCTTGGCATGACGTATCCCCATGAGGGAACACATAGCCTTGAACCAGCCACCAGTAAACTGGGGCCCTCGGTCACTGCAAATGGTGCGGGGGATGTCAAAGACGGTCAGCCAATGACGAATCATCATGACTGCCACCTCCTTGGCAAGCAACCCCTTTTTGCGTGCCGGAACGGCTACAACGTAGCCGCTGTGACGGTCCACACAGAGAACCACACAGTCAAAGGTCTCCTTGCCAATGTGTACTTCGGGCATGGAGAAGACGTCCATGGCCACGCTCTCCATGGGCTGGTCAGGAACCGGGGTCCATTGGGGTTCCCCCTGGACGTTCCGGTTATCGGGATTGCAGGCCTGACAGACCGAACAACCCTTCCTGACCTTCTTGATGGCGGTGTAGAGAACGATATGGTCGATCTCGAACCGACGCTGCATGTCAAGAGCTTGCTTCTTGACCCCTGGGTGCAGCATGTGGTGGTGCCAAGCTTCACACAGCTCGAGCACCCGGGACTCCGGGACTAGCAGCTTACCATTCCGGTAGAGCTTGCCATCTTCCTCGGTCAGCCCCTTTGGCCACTTCTGCCCGTCGTCAGGGTCGGTCACAGCCCTATACTCGGCCGCAAAGGCCTCAGACTTGGCGTAGTCGTCGGTCCAGTCGTCCTGGAGGCAAGACTCCGGGAAGAGGTGCTTGTCGGACTCAGTTCCCACAGGGGGTGCCGGACCGGGCCTTCCGCCCGCGGCACCCACAGGGGCGAGTACACTGACCGTTCTGCTCACCCTCGAAGCGAGGGGGGCATCGGCAGACATGACGACGAAGCATTTAACATCCTCCTCCTCCATCAGGCGCTCCATTTCAATGATCTTCTTGGCTTCAGCGGTCTCAGCCTCATCGCCATGGGCAGAGATATCCTGCATGCCCTTGCTGGCGGGATAGGCCCACCTACTGAGACAGTCCGCCACGGTGTTATCCTTTCCAGGAATGTAAACAACCGTAAGGTCGAACTTGGCCAAGGTCTCATGCCATCTTGCCCGTCGGGAGGCGGGACCTGAGGGGGTGTCCACGTGCTCCTTGTATCACGACTGCAGACTCTGATGGTCGGTGCAGACGGTGACTGGATGGAGGGCTATGTACCCATCCCATTTCCTGAGAGCCATGACGATGGCATACGCCTCCTTTTCACGGGGCGTCCACGTCCGTCTCTGGCCTTCCGCCAGGACTCGGCTCCAGAAGGCCACGGGCACGTGCCTCCCGTCGTCAAGCACTTGCTCCAACACAGCGCCAATGGCGTAGTCGGAAGCGTCGGTGCGCAGGACGAACCCTCGGTCGGGATCCACGAGGTGCAGACCCACTGCGGATAGCAGCGCCTGCTTCATCCCTTCAAAGGCACGGTCGGACTCTTCAGTCCAGGCCAGAGCCTTCTTGGACCCCTTCTTGGTCTCCTCTCGGTTGCCCTTGAGCATGGTCGTCATGGGGGCTGCATACTCGGCATACATTTTGATATACCCCGAGTAGTAATTGCAGAACCCCAAGTACGCCCGTAGCTCAGAGACCGTTTTGGGCTTTTCCCAGTGCTCAATCGCAGCCACCTTGCCAGGTATGGGTTTTCGTTGCCCGTTCCCAACTACGTGGCCAGCGAAGACCACCTCGCTTACCGCAATGGTGGCCTTGTCACTGCTGCCCGTGAGTTTGTGCCGAACCAGAAGGTCCAGCACTCGAGTGGCGTCCCTCTCGTGTGCCTCCAGGAGCTCCTCGTAGCTCATGCTGGGGTCCCCGGACGCGATGATCACGTCGTCCACAAAGGGGTCCGCACAGTCGCGCACCGGCTCAAGCAGGTTCTCCAGCATCCGCTGAAAAGCCGCATTGCCGTTGGTAACGCCCATAGGCATCACCTTCCACTGGAGAGGTCCAAGTGGGGTACTCATGGCTGTGCAGGCACGGGACTCCTCGGCGAGAGGCATCTGATGATAACCATGTTTCAGGTCAATCACCGTGAAGATCCTCCGCCGGTGTTGCTTTTGCAGCATGTCCTCAATGAGGGGCAGCGTATAGCTGTCGTGCTGCGTTTGGGCGTTCAGGCCGCGGTAGTCGACCACGAGCCGCCACTCACCGGCAACCTTCTTGGGGACGACGAAGCAAGGAGAGGCCCATTCGGAGTGGCACGGCTCGAGCCAGCCTCTCTGGATGAAGTCACGGAGGATCTTCTCCATGGCCTCTTTCCTCTCGCCCCTCAGGGCAAACTCCCGTTGACGATACACACGGGGGTCCTGCTTCAGTCGTATCTTGGCCTCGCCATACGGTCCACGCACCGGTGGGGGGAACACAGGTTTGCCGCTGAAGAAGGTCTCGCCATACTTCTGCTTCAGCCTGGCCCTCAACGCCTGGATTTTGGGGCAGTCATCGGACTCCGCCTTGGCTTTCCCGGGCACTTGAACCACGGAGCTTACTTGAGGGGTAGCGACCCCGCTCGCTTTCGGCTCAGGTGGTCTTCCCAGGTGGCCCAAAGGGCCATCTCTGGTCTTGCCTCGGAACAGATCGCCGTAGGTGGGTGGGTTACCGCCAGGCGGCTCGTCTTGGCTGGACATGTGATCCAGCACCCTCTGCACGAAGGTATTCCCGTCATAGGAACCGGAGACAATTGAGTCCACTTCCCACCAGGCTTTGTCCTGGCCTTTGCCCTCACGCTGGTTTCCCCAGTCGTGAAAGGGCTGATCCATATACCCCTGAACCAGATCCCACTCCTCTTCAGTGAGGGGGTCTTCGGAGTCCGATTCTTCGATGTCAACAGGGGGAACCGCAAAGCATTGCCTCCAAGGCTCTGCTATGATACGGTTGACACACACGAAGTCCGTGGTGTCGGCCTGATCAAGGCCCCCATCCACATAGTGGAATTCTGTTGGCCATCTCTGGGGTGGCATGGGCTGTCCCTTAGCGTCCTGATAGACACTCTCTCCAGCCGGTAGGACGACCTTGTTCAAGGTCATGTTGGTCAATGAGGCTACCCAATGTCGGGTACTTTCCTCCTCGGTGCATCCCATAGGAACAACCAGCACTGCCTTGGAGCGGTCCTTGCGAATCTTCGCTATCGCTCTTGGAATGTCCCAACGGGGGCAATGGATCCACATCAATCCCTGATGCGGACCCCAGTGCTTCTTCCACGCGGAGTCCTGTGCGCTCCAGTACTTCTCACACACCCGCAGATGGGCGGAGGTTCCTGAAGAGAACGCATCCAGGGCCAGATCCGAAGCTCCCAAGTCCGCGACAACTCGGCTCGCCACTTCCGGCCTTACGCCGTACTCCTGGTTTGCAGGACCAGTTGGCTCAGTGTCCAGCGCGGCCACTTCGAGCTGATTGCGTTCGGGGTGGATCCATTGGCATTCCACATGGTGCTCAGGTGACGAAAGCCACGAGAGTTGGTCGTCCTGGTACAGGGTCATGGAAGCCTGGGCCGGGAGGACGCCGGAGTCCGTCTCCATCATGAAGTCGTACCCGACGATCATGTCCCAGTCCATCTCGGCCTCGTAGAAGCTACCGTGCAGGAGGATTTCCTTGCCGAGGTCTGGGCGGCTCAGTTCACGATGGTTCACGAACTGCAGCCCAATGGCCGCTTCCTTCGTGCCTCCCACCATGTACTGGCCGTTCGCCACCTTCAGCCTGACAGGCTTCCGACTGTCGGTCAGACACTCTGGTGGAAGTAGGCCAGCCTTGACCAAGCTGACTTGAGCTCCCGTGTCGACCAACACGTCGAAAACCTTTTCCACTTCCCCGCATAGGGCACGGACCTTAAGATGCAACTGCCGCTCGCGACCGACACGGCGCACGGCGTGCAAACTCAGGATCTCCGGCCGTTCCAGAAGCTCAACAAGCGACTGGTGCAGGTCGTGGACAATGGGCTCAGGCTGCCCATCTGCAGCATCCAGCTGCGGTCCGGGTGATCCTCCGATACTCTCGGATAGATCCTGTAGTACATCAAACACGTTCTTGGTCGCGAAGGACGGACGGGTGCAAGGGTTCGTGCCTTCACTTGCCCTCACCCCGCCTCCGCGACTGGGCGCCGGACCGGGCCTTCCGCCCGCGGCAGTCCCCTTGTGCTTATCGACTCCCGACTGGGATGGATCGGCGCTTCCCACGTCACCATCCTGCGACCGCCCTAGCTGGGGCCCTTGGCTGCAGGGGCTCCGCTAGGGGGCGTCGGTTGTGGAAGAGGGGGTGTTCTCCTCGGCCTCAACGTCGTTGACGCCCTTCTTTCTTCCCCCTTTACCTCCTCCTTTACCCTTCTTGTCCTTGTTCTTGTTCTGGTCATTCTGGTTGTTCTCCTTGTTCTTGTTGTCCGACCTGGGGACCCAGTTCCGCTTGATCTCCTGGATCTCCTTGGCCAACTCGGTCCCCACCGACGACATCAGCTTGGCCAGCTCGTCCTTGTCGACCTCCATTTTGGCTTCCCGGATACCCGCGGGCGCACGCTTCTTCGACCCGTGCGCCTTCTTGTAAGCCTCCGTGTCGGCCTTGTGGACGGGGCATGTTCGGTGGTCATGGTTGAAGCCTTTCTTCCTCCCATAACACACGAAACAGCCCTGAGGGTGAGCTTGTATGAACTCCCCAAAGGACAGCGGAGGGTCGCCAATGCGGCGAGGATCCCTCTTCTCCTGCTTCCTCCAACCCTGCTGCAGGGGCTTCCAGTTTCCCGGTTTGCTCCCCGTGTTCAGGTTCTTGGCCACGAAGGCACAAACGGCCAATTCGGCGGGCTCATCGTCGTCGTCATCGTCAACGAGAGTCTCATCGCCGCCGGCTCCCGCTGGGTCCATGGCAGATTCCCCGCCAGGTCCCTCGCCAACGTAGTTGACGTCGCGGTCGCCGGGCCTCAACCCGCGGGTGTGGTGGAGGTCTCGGTACTCCTTGAGTACTTCCTTGCCAACCCACTCCAGGATCTGGTCGCAGCTCATCCGCGCCGGGATGGGCTGCAGACGGATGGTCTGGCCGCTCAACTCACAATCGTCAAGGCGCCACATCGCGGTCTTCTCGCGATCGCCCGAGACGGTGATGAGAAGAGCGTTCCGCAGGGAGTGCCGTTTGACATCCCGGGCCACGTTCTTCTTCGCCCAAGACACAACGTTCGTATGATACTCCTTGGGGAGCATCATCTTGACCGTGTGGTTGGACTTGGCCCTCTTGGATTCCTCCTTGGTGACCCTCTTGATCCATGCTTCCGGCAGCATGGAGAGCAGGCGAGCCTGCTCGTCACCCTCGTTCCAATCCTCCACATTGCGGCGGAAGAGGGTGTATTTCCCTCGGAAGTCACGCCAGTCCCGTAGGCGGATCTCCCGTCCATCAAGCTCAAGCTTGATGGACTTCCACCGCTTGGCAGCCACCTGCGGAGCGTCCACCCGCTCCTGCTCGTTGAGCCACTTCTTGGCGTCCTTGAGGGTCTTGATTTTCCCCTCCTTGGTCGCCACGAAGTATAGCTCGCCGAGCACTTCCGGCAGGCGGTACCTGAACCGTTTGAAGACATATCTCTCCGCATCCGCGGGAGGTAGGTCTTCAGTAACGGTCAGCCCCCAATCGTCCAGCTTCTCCAAGAAGCGGTCGAGGTTGAGGGGGTTGCCATCGTACATGGGGGGCTTGATGTCCTTCAAGTCTTCCCACACGGCGGCGTCCGCGGCCTTAGAGACCATGAACGCCGGCCGCGAGGTCGACCGAGGTTCCCATCGGCCTCGCCCACGGACTCCCACGGCCGCCACGTCCATCTCCTCCATGGAGTCCCTGTGGCTACGCCGCGGTTCCTCCACGTACGCTGAACCAAAATGTTCACGCCGTACTGCATCCATGTACGCATCCTCATCACGGCGCCGGCGGCTGCGTTCAGCGGCCTCCCGTCGTACACCACGCGGCGGGCTGATGTCGAACTCCTCCAGGTCCAGGTCCAGGTCCAGGTCCTCACCTTAGCCGACATCCCACTCCACGTCTCCTCTGGGGACCTCATCCCTGAGTCCACCATAACGTCCTCCAGCCCTGGGGATTGGCACCGGGGCTGGTGGCGGGCGTCGGGGGCGTACAGGCGTCCGCGGTGGAGCACGGCGGTTGTGGTAGTCCGCGCTGAGCCACTCATCGCGCCATTCCTCACTGCCACTGCCGGGCGGCACGCTCTCGTTGCGGCGGCCCGCGCTGTGGTGAGAGGGGGCGGAGAGAGAGGGGGCACTGGCGCTGGGGCGACTCCTGGGGGCTCCGCCGGGGGCGTGGGGTCTGCCTGGACCTGGTCCGGGTCCCCAGCCGTCGTCCGACGAGCCAGACTCCAGGGGTGGGTGGTCGCTGCCGACGTTCCCACGGGCTTCCAGCGCGTCCAGCCTCTCCTGCAGGCCGCTGACGACGTTGGTCAGCGACTTGGTCTCGGCCCTGGCGATGTCCAGGTCCTTCTGCGCGCGCGCGGCGACCCCGGAGATGCGAGCCATCTCGACCTTGCCCGTGTCTACCTCGCACTCGAGGGCAAAGACCCTCCTGCGGAGGTAGACAATCCACCGCCAGGTGGAATCCGGGTCGCCGTTCCCTGGTGGGTCGTCGGGGTCCCCAGGGGGTCCTCCAGGAGGGCCTCCGCCGGGTCCGCCCGGTCCAGGGGGTCATCCCCCGCCCGGTGGTCCGCCTCCAGGGGGTCCACTTGGTGGGCGTCCTCCAGGGGGTCCTGATGGTCCTCCGCCAGGGGGTCCCGGTGGGTCTCCGCCGGGTCGCCTCAGTGGGTCCGAGGATGGGCGCTTCCTCGTGATGCCGAACTCCATGTCGTCATCCTCGTCCATGTCGCCCCACCTGGGCGTCTCGGTCACGGAGGACTCCGAGCTCCGGTAGGGAGGAGGGAGATCCTCATCCTCACCTTCCGGTTCCATGGGAACGTCTCCGCCACCTCCGCCCGTCCAAGCCACCACTTGGCGATGTCGACGGCCTCGTTCATCCCCGTCACTGGCGGTGAAGAAGGGGTCACTGTCGTGGGGGTGCCCACCCGCTGGCCTCCGCGGCCTCTCGGGGGTCTTCCCCTTGCCCTTCCTCCGTCGACGGGCGGTGGTGCTACCGCTCCCACTGCTGCCCGTGTCCGCCTCATCCAGCTTCATCCTGGAGGAGGCGTCCCCTTCGAAAAGCCTTCGAAGGGTCTCCACTCGCGATCCTCCCGGGGGAGTCTCGTGGCGGAGTTTGGCCTCTGCCTCCTCCATTGCGGCGGCGGTGGCTGCCGCAGCTCGCGCTTCGGCTTCTTCCCGAGCACGAGCCGCCTCGGCTTCCCGGGCCTGCAGCAGCTGCGCCTTCTGCGCCTCCAACGCCGCCAGCTCCGCCTCCGTCTTGGCCTTCTCCTCAGCGATCTTCCGTCGCGCGGCCTCGATGGCTTCCTTCTTGGCGGCGTCCTCCTGGGCCTTAGCCGTCGCTTCGGCGTGGGCCCTTTCCTCCGCCTCCTTCTTTGCCCTCTCTTGGGCAAGCGCCTCTTCCAGCGCCTTCACCTCGGCCTCCTTGCAGGCAATGGCCTCCTGCGTCAGGCGGGCTTCCTCGTCGGCTGCCGCCAACTCACCGTTGACCTGGGCAGTCGCTGCCCCATGGGCGGCTACGGCCGTGAGTCCGGCCGCAATGGCCGCCACGGTCTGGGTGTGGATGGCCATGCCATGCGCCCACTGCGCAGCCTCCTCCTGGGCGATGCCGGCGGCGCCCTCCACGGCAGCGCTGTACTGCTTGGCCCGTTGCCGGGCAACCCGACGGTTGCAGGGCACCCCACAGGCGCGCTCACAGGCGCGCGCCACGTCCCTTTCGGGAGCGACGCTGCTGCTGGAGCTGGCCTGGTCGGCCGGCATCCTCCCGCGGTGGGCCGACTCCACGTCGCTGCTGGGGCCTGTTGGGGCCTGCCGGGCCCTCAGGAGCAGCGGACGGGGCTTGCCCTGGGTCTGCTTGGCGACTTGGATGTAGTCGCCAAGGGTGGTGGAGCCGGGGTGGTGACCACCATTGGCCCGTTGGGGACTGGGGGCTGGGGTTCCGCCCTTGGCGCCTTGGGCGGCTTCGGCGGCCAGGGACTCCTGGTACTCCCGCCACTTCCGGTCCCTCTTCCTGTCCCCGGCGGACCGCTTCTCCGTCCCCGGAGACGCGCTGCTGCTGCCCTGCAGCCTGCGCTCGCTCCCCGGTTCCGGGAACTTCCTCTCGATCACGTCCCACAGGGAGACGTTGATCGAGGCGCCCGACGGGTACACGTTGGGCTCCTCGTCCTCCTCAATCCCGTCGGGACGCAGGCCTTCGCCGGGCCTGTCCGGCCAGGTCCACGTCCTCCAGCGCCTCTGCTGGTGGCGGTACTCGTAGCCTTCCGCCCGCAGCCAGTCCTCCACGGCCTGCAGGCGGTCGGGGGCGATGTCCGTGCGGAGCTCGAAGCTCCTGGGCATGCCGCCTTCGCACTGGGGGTGGCTGTGGCGGTAGTGCTGGTCCCAAACCAACCCACGCAGCAGGCGTGCTGCATGGGGGTGGGGCCGCGGCCACGTCCTGCCCGCTTCCTGCCAATTCACCATGGCAGCGGGGGCGTAGTTGATCTTGAGGTCCTTGATGTGCACTCGTTCAACTCAACGAACTGGTTGTGGTTGTTGAGGAGGGTGCTGCAGCACTGGATTGGAAGTGCGGCTGGTGCTGGTCAGCCGGTGGTTGTGGAGGTGGTTGACGCGGCCTTGCTGGTCGGCCGATGGGACTCCGGGTCGGCCGATGGGGTTGATGCAGGGGTCCTGGTCTGTGCACCTCTTTCACGGTTGCTGCGCGGTCAGGGCGATGCACTGGACGGCACTGCGGGCTCCGTGACCAACTCGGCGCTGTCGCTGAGTGGCGCTGCGAGCCGCTGCGCTGCGCTGCGAGACGCTGCGCTGCGCTGCGAGCTGCGAGCTGCGCCGCGCTGCTGCGACGCGCTGCTCGGGGTTGGTGGCCCCGAGTGGCACGCGAGGGCTGGGTAACCCCGCGGCGGTGAAACGCTTTTGACGCGTTCCCGTGGGGGCCGGCCACGGGACGCTGCGGAGACACGCACGGGTGAGCAGGCAGGCAATGCACTACGCTCACAAGGGCATCAATGCGCTCATGTCATGTGACAAAGCGTTTCAGAATCCTTGCCACTCTGCAAAGAGGGAACGAAAGTATGTACAGCAACACATCAGGATATGTACACATGGGGTTAAGACTGGACTGGGGTAAGGGCATCACAGGACCATAGACACTCAGTCCCAACTCATATCCCAATCCCAGGTCCGACCCTCTCAGTGGCTGATGGGGGCGGGGGCTCAAACACAACCCATGTCCTGCTCAGTCCGGACCCTGAAACCTTGCCAATGGGAGAGGTGTCCCGCCCAGCCACAGGCGAGTTCCTGGTAACCAAGGTGCTCCAAGGCCAACCGACAGTGGCTCCCTAACTTCCTTAACGGCAGGTCCCAACTCCTCTCTGAGCCAGAGATATGGCCCCGCCATTATCACCCAGGAGTTGGTAGCTGAAAATGGGCTGTTTCAGCCCAAACTGAAACTAACTCAAAAATTCCCAAAATTGACCCCTCGTCCGGACCCGCCAGAGGTAGGGACGAGGCAACTGACCCTATGCCCTTCGAGTACGAACTCCCTGGAGCCCTCACCCAACCTGGTTCCCTCTGAGGTCCCGGCATCAGGGCAACACGGATGAGTCAAGTGGGGTCATGATGCCAAAATCACCAAAATTGGCGTCATTCCCATGCGTGGCTCGCCCGGCCAAGGTAAGGCCAATGGCTCACAGGGTAGGAGGCAGGACCTAGGACTTATATCTGAGTGTACAACTTGGAATTAGGTCCGGGCTCCCTATGGGCTTAGAGAAATGGGACCGCCAATTGACCACACGGAAGGGGGAAATTGGGGTCCCAAAATTGGGTCATTTTGGCTGCCTGAAATGAGCCAAAATTTGGTGTGCTCCCAATAGTATATCTCCACGCCGGCTTGGAGATCGGATCCGCCATTCCATACGTGATCCACCGGGAGTCCAACGGAGACTCCCATGCACTTGGCTCTCAAAGATCTCCATGCCACTCGGCGTGGTGACGATCCCAATTGGGTCCACAAATGCAAAAATGGCAAAATTGCCCATACTCAATTTGGCCTAGCGCCTTGACGAAGGCGGCTCCGCTTCGCCCACGTGGTGTGTGGACCATGGGGACCATTACCCATAACACCCATGTCATATATGGTCCATTGGTCCATGCGTCCGGCGTGCACGAAGGTTAGAACATGGGGCACGGCGGGCAGCAAAAGTGGAAAAATGCTCAAAATGGCCAAAAATGCGCACACTCATGGTTGAGGCAAATGAGGCACATGCCTGACTCGGACCGGAGTGTGCCATAGGATTGGTATCAAGTCATGTTGGTCCAACATATCTTTTGGGCGTCGCCCAACTCCTCCGGTATTGGGAATGGCAGGGTCGCCAAGTGAGCCCATGATTTGGGATAGTCCCAAATCGCCAACATGGCGGCCACGGTATGCCAAGCCTAAGAGGAGTTATTCGCCGGGTTCAAGATATGTTGCCTACCGAAGTATGTACCCTCATGACATACTTGGGTCATGATGTCAATTGAGCGCAACGTTGAGATACACGGTCGCCACTTGACATCATGACGAGCCAAAAATGGCAAAATTGGCACAATGACACACAAAAGTGCCTTGAAAGGTCTACAATTATATTATAAGATCTCCGGCTTGGATCGTGCAATCACTTAATCCTTCTAAACACAATGACTTGACACCATTGACCTTCGATCCCACATATGTGCTCCACTTGGGGCGCCTTGAAAGGTTACGAGCGCTACTTCCCAAGTGGGCACATGAAAATATGGAAAATTGTAAAACACACACCTTGCTCCCAACGCATCGCTTCGGGATCACCACACAAGCTTCCCTTCACGAAGGTTAGGCTTGCAATTGACCGTAGGGAGTATGGAGAAGGGGCTTGCACAATATGAGGTCCATTGGCGGGCTTGGCTTGGAGTAATGGACCCGCCAAATGGGCACACAACACAACACATGGCACATACCACATATTGCCCAAAAATGTAGCTCCCACCACGATATGTCATGCCCCTCCAAGGGCATATCTTTGTGTCAATCGCTCATAGGAACTCAAGGAGAGTTCCTATGCAACACCAACACTTGCGCGCTACACTCGAAAGTTATCTTAACGCACGCAATATCATGGCCTATGAGTTGTAACGCAAACTCTACCCTCTTGACCATGATCCATTACACTAGCGCGCACGTGTGGAGACGCAAGGCATATAATGCTTCCTAAATTACGTCGGGAGTATTGTAAATACATCCCACGTTTTCTTATCGTCAATACTCGCAAGCAACACGAGATATGACCTTCACAAGTGGCCTCACGAATCAACTTTGTTTTGCCCATATCTTTAAGACAAATGGAGGGCAGGATAAAAGGGAAGTTGATTCGTGCATACGGAAGCACGTAGGTCCACTCGAAAGAGGTCAAATCAAGTGCGGGGATGTCGAAGTCGAAAATCCGATTTCGACATCCTGAAAAATTCGGATTAAGGTTGCGAGTATTAATTGTGAAAATTGCGGAAGCATCCATGCAGTTCCTGGCGACTTTGGAGCCTTCGTGACGGATAGCGTTTAAATTTCCATTATAAACAGTTAAACTGGCGGTTACGGTAAAGTCGCGAACCAACCGCCAGCAGTCAAAACAGTGAGTATCGGAACGGAAGCGTAAAAATTGACGGAAACAATATGAAAATAAAACCCTGTTGATTCCTGATATTCTGATACACAAATCTCCGCTGGCGGTGCATCGGTTGCCGATGCGGGGCTTCACGGCACGGAACACGCCGTGCATGGGGTTAGTGGACCGGAGACCGGTTGTATGCCGTAACCTGGCCATGGGGTTCTGGGTACCGCTTCAATATGTACACATGGGGTTAAGACTGGACTGGGGTAAGGGCATCACAGGACAAAAGACACTCAGTCCCAACTAATATCCCAATCCCAGGTCCGACCCTGTCAGTGGCTGGCAGGGGCGGGGGCTCAAACACAACCCATGCCCTGCCCAGTCCGGACCCTGAAACCCTGCCAATAGGGGAGGGTGTCCCGCCCAGCCACAGACGAGTTCCTGGGAGCCAAGGGGCTCCAAGGCCAACCGACAGTAGCTCCCTATGCTCCTCCCACGGCAGGTCCCAACACTACTCTGAGAAAGAGATATGGCCCCGCCATTATCCCCTAGGAGTTGGTAGCTGAAAATGGGCTGTTTCAGCCCAAACTGATATTAGCTCCGAAAACTCAAACATTGACCCCTCGTTCGGACCCGCCAGAGGTAGGGACGAGGCAACTGACCCTATGCCGTTCAAGTACAAACTCCTTGGAGCCCTCACCCAACCTGTTTCCCTCTGAAATCCCGGCATCAGGGCACCACGGGTTCATCAAGTGTGGTCATGATGCCAAAATCACCAAAATCAGCGTCATTCCCACGCGTGGCTTGGCCGGCCAGGGCAAGGCCAATGGCTCACAGGATAGGAAACAGGACTTAGGACCTATATCTGAGTGCACAACTTGAAATTAGGTCCGGGCTTCTTGTGGGCATGGAGATATGGGGCCGCCAATTGACCACACGGGGAGGGTGAAATTGGGGTCCCAAAAGGGGGTCATTTTGGCTGCTCAAAATGAGCCAAAATTCGGGGTACCCCCAATGGTATATCTCCACGCCGGCTTGGAGATCTGATCCGCCATTCCATATGCGATCCACCGGGAGTCCAACGAAGACTCCCATGCCCTTGGCTCTCAAAGATCTCCATGCCACTCGGCGTGGTGACAATCCAAATTGGGTCCAAAATTGCCAAAATGGCAAAATCGTCCACACTCACTTTGGGCTAGCACCTTGACGAAGGTTGCTCCGCTTCGCCCACGTGGTGTGCGAACCATGGTGACCAATATCCATAACACCCATGTCATATATGGTCCATTGGTCCATGCGTCCGGCGTGCACAAGGGGGCTGAACATGGTGCACGGCGGGCAGAAAATGTGGAAAATTGCTCAAAATGGCCGAAAATGCGCACACTCATGGGTGGGGCAAATGAGGCACATGCCCGACTTGGACCGGAGTGTGCCATAGGATTGGTATCAAGTCATATGCGTCCAACATATCTTTTGGGCGTCGCCCAAACCCCTCCGGTTTTGGGAATGGCAGGGTCGCCAAGTGAGCCCATGATTTGGGATCGTCCCAAATCGCCAACATGGCGGCCACGGTATGCCAAGCCCAAGAGGAGTTGTTCGCTGGGTCTAAGATATGTTGGGCACCGAAGTATGTACCCTCATGACATACTTGGGTCATGATGTCAATTGAGCGCAACGTTGAGATACAGGGTCGCCACTTGACATCATGACGGGCAAAAAACAGCAAAGTTGACGAAAAAAAACGCAAAAGTGCCTTGAAAACTGCACCACAAATATATTATAATATCTTCGGCTTGGATTGAGTAATGGACCAATCCTTCTAAACACAATGACTCGACACCAATGACCTTCGATTCCACATATGTGCTCCACTTGGGGCGCTTTGGAAGGCCGCGCGCGCTGCCTCCCAAGTGGGCACATGCAAATATGGAATATTGCAAAAAACACACCTTGCTCGCAATGCATCGCTTCGGGAGCGCTCCACAAGCGTCCCTTCACGAAGGTTAGGCTTGCGAGTGTTGGTTGCGAGTACAATGAAGGGCCTCGTGCGATATGGGGTCCATTGGCGGGTTAGTCTTGGAATGGTGCACCCGCCAAATGGGCACGTGATATGACACCAAATATGGCATACAACCCTACCCTCGCCTTCTACACCCAACCTAGTGGCCTAGAATCAAAGTGTGCCTATATTCTAGAGTAACTTTGGTCCCTTAACACGCATGCAAGTGCTTTGGTCGAAAATCGACCTCCTTTCGGAAAGCCGAATTTTAGCATGCACGCAAAATATATTGCCAATATATATATGGAGATCATATATGCACTATCCGGGGAAGACAACTGATATGCCCCGGATGTAGAGGCAAGCAAAGAGGGAGAAAACGCCAACTCAACATACTTTTACACGTACTTGGACGCCAAGTACGTGAGATTGCCCATTCCTTGGAAAACACTCAAAATACATAACCCTTTGGGCCTATGGAGTTGGGATCCTTTGGCCTCATCCTATGACTATGGGGGGCAAAACCTCATACACAGTGCCTATGAGGCACGTTAATTCGTCCTTGGGCGCTTGAACGCTCGTAACCCTTGTTATTTCACTTGGGGGTTCAAAGCACCTTCGGCCGCCCAGATTTTCTGGGGAAAATCTGGGACGCGATGCGTTGTATCAAGGAAAAAATTGCGGATCACTCGAAGAGTGTTTCAGTCTTAACTTCAAGAAAAATCGCTTTACAGAATCATCTAATGCAGTGCACGGAACGGGCGACGTCAGGCGGCGATTTCACGACAATTAGAAATTGCGGTAGAAATCGGCTATTTCACCGATTTCTAACCGCAAATCGACCAAGACAGTAAAATTATGGTAATTCCACATTGATTTAATGGTTAGAAATCGGATTCCAGATTTCGCGGGTTAGAGAACAGGGATATCCCGCTGACGGTCTGTGTCAACGGCTTCCGCACAGGTGTGACGGCTCACAGGCCTCCGGGCCATGGGCCATAACGGGTGTGACGGCTCACAGGCCTCCGGGCCATGGGCCATAGGTTATGGGTACCGCTTCACCCCCCTCCTTAGAGCAAACCCGGGGGGGGGCTCGATAACACCCAAGCATGGCAGCGGGTACCCAGGACCATCCCCTGAAGGGGGGGGGGGGTGTCACATCCTCACTTCAGGCCGATTTGCGGGTTAGGCTGCGCAGTACAATCCCACAGTAAGACAGGTACGGTGATGTGGCTGTTAGTAACTGCAAGTATAGTATCAAGTATCAAGTCCCGGGTCCTGGCGGCGATGGTTCGGCATCCAAAGGACCCGTTAACCCATACCAGGCGCACCGGGTGCCGGCTGCGATGGTCACTACCACAGTGGCAGTGGCATACACTGCCAACATAGGCGTCACACGACGACCGAGGTGGTCCCACAGGTCAAAAACGACCACAAAGATCCATGCGGCTACCCCAGGCTTCCCAAGGCCGCAGTCTGGGGGAGAGTCCCCACGGGTCCTTCCTTGAGGGGCACCATGTCCATATCCACGACGCGAGTCCAGAGTGGTAAAGCCGAACGAGCTCCTCCATAAGGGATCGGGCATCAAGGCCGTCTTTTCCCTCGCCCCATTACCACGAAGGCCATGCATGAGGGAGTCCTCCTGCAGTCTGGGCGGAGGCGTCTGCTCCTCAAACCACCAGTTTCCCAGGCAGACTGACCGAGGTCAGGACACCGGAGGTCGCCACCCGACTGCAAGTGCGTCTGCGAGTCGGTAGGCTCACACTGGGACTGACAGTGGCGGACCGCTGGGAGTGTAGTCAGGCAACTGGGCTTCCCGCCTGGCGCCATCAGGATCTCAGCACATCAAAGCCACTAGGGCACACGGTATCACGGGCACTCAAACAGAAGAATCTGTACTTAGGTACTGGTCCAGGCTGGACCTTATGTAAGCGCATGTACACGGCAACTTAGGGCGTTCTCATATTTCGATTCGCATCCCCTCGGGGGGGGAAAAACAGTCCATATTTCGGTGATGGGCCGATAATACGCAACATACAGATGCACATATCCTGGGGAACAGAAAATAAGCAATAAGCGGGGTAATAGGCGTGTAAACACACTCTGGACAGAGCGCCAAACCACGCCCTGGTTAGGATAAGGCATATGCAGGAGGGTGGACAGGAAAACGCCTGAGTTCAGGCCATATAGAGTCTGCAGACACACGTAGACTGGTCTGGATCCCGCAAATGCCATGGGACCAGACCACACACCAAAAAATCGCAATGCCGATGACAGCGGCATCCGTTGCGCAACGTCGTATGGGCTTTAAGGCCCCAAGAGCTCAGGCAATGTCAAGGTCAGTCGCCTGCCCGGTTTCGCAAGGATTCAGCAGGCGGGGAGTGACGAATAGGAGTTGGAGAGAGGGGCCATCCTCCCCTGGATTCAGCAGGGGGGGTATATGGCCACTCTGATGGCAGGTCACCGAAAGATGGAAGAGAGCAAGCAAGTGAGGGACGATCCGTCGACCAAACAAGTTCTCAAACCGCATCAGGGGAGAGCTCAGGGCGGTGATCAGGCGCCCCTGGCTGCTATCGCCCGGGTGAGTGCTGCGAAGTCCGAGACATGGATCTTGGTCTTGTGCTTGCGGATGTAGTCCATGAAGGGGGTGTTAATCCGCGGCACGAACGAGGAGACGGGTTCCCAGGTGTCGTGGGACGGCCCATAGCCTCGCCAACGGACCTTGAACTCCAGGCCTCCGGGTGCCGAGGCGTTCGGACGCTGGGCCAGGATTCTCGACGGTATAGTCGTCCTGCTCCGCATAGTCGTCGTCCGAATCAGCCTCATGTGCGGCATAGTCCAGGGACACATGTTGGCCACGGAGATCGGGTTCCCGCACACGGAGTTGACTCTCGTGGCGCTCCCAGAACTGTCCGTGACCCACCGTGATGCGGTAGGCGTCCTCACCAATCCTGCGGACCACCTCTCCGGGTGTGAACCAGGTTTTGGTGCGGTGGGTGCCCATAGGGCGGGGTCCGATCACCCACACCGGGTTTCCCACCCTGAACTTTTGCGCTGTCGAGCTCGGGGCGGACTTCTGACGCTCAACATGCTCCTTCTCGAGCTGCTGGCGGATGTCCCGCGCCGTTGCCTCTTGCCGCGCGAGGAATTCCTTGGCGTCCATGGCCATACCGTCACCAGACAAGGGAAGTCCCCGACCAAGGGGGTCCCTGCCGAACAGAATCTGGTGAGGGGACAAACCACCCGGAGCGAGGGTGTCATGATGGGCCTTCAGAGCGGGCCACATCTCCTCAAACCAGTTCCGACGTGGATTGGTGATGTGAATCTTGCGCAGCTTTCCGAACAGCCGCCTTCCAGCCACTTCAGCCCGGCCATTGGACCGGCTGAGATAGGCGACGCTCTTGGCATGACGTATTCCCATGAGGGAACACATGGCCTTGAACCAGCCACCAGTAAACTGGGGCCCTCGGTCACTGCAAATGGTGCAGGGGATGTCAAAGACGCTCACTCAATGACGAATCATCATGACTGACACTTCCTTGGCAAGCAACCCCTTTTGGCGTGCCGGAACGGCTACTACGTAGCCGCTGTGGCGGTCCACACAAAGGACCACACAGTCAAAGGTCTCTTTGCCTATGTGAACTTGGGGCATGGTGAAGATGTCCATGGCAACGCTCTCCATGCGCTGGTCAGGCACCGGAGTCCATTGGGCTTCCCCCTTGACGTTCCGGTTTTCGGGATTGCAGGCCTGACAGACCGAGCAACCCTTCCTGACCTTCTTGATGGCGGTGTAGAGACTGATCTGGTCGATCTCAAACTGGCGCTGCATGTCCAGGGCTTGCTTCTTGACCCCTGGGTGCACAATGTGGTGGTGCCAAGCCTCACACAGGTCGAGCACCCGGGACTCTGTGACCAGCAGCTTACCGTTCCGGTAGAGCTTGCCGTCTTCCTCAGTCAGCGCCTTTGGCCACTTCTGCCCGTCATCAGGGTCGGTCACAGCCCTATACTCGGCCTCAAAGGCCTCAGACTTAGCGTAGTCGTCGGTCCAGTCGTCCTGGAGGCAAGATTCAGGGAAGAGGTGCTTGTCGGACTCAGCTTCATCAGGGGCGAGTACTCTGACCGCTCTGCCCATCCTCGTTCCGAGGGGGGCATCCGCAGCCATGACGACGAAGCATTTAACACCCTCCTCCTCCATCAGGCGCTCCATTTCAATGATCCTCTTGGCTTCAGCGGTCTCAGCCTCATCGCCATGGGCAGACACATCTGTCATGCCCTTGCTGGCGGGATAGGCCCACCTACTGAGACAGTCCGCCACGGTGTCGTCCTTGCCAGGAACATACCCAACCGTGAGGTCGAACTTGGCCAAGGTCTCATGCCATCTTGCCCGTCGGGAGGCGGGACCAGAGGGGCTGTCCACGTGCTCTTTGTGCCACGACTGCAGACTCTGATGGTCGGTGCAGACGGTGACGGGATGGAGGGCTATGTACCCAGCCCATTTCCTGAGAGCCATGACGATGGCATACGCCTCCTTTTCTCGGGGCGTCCACGTCCGCCTCTGGCCTTTTGCCAGGACTCGGCTCCAGAAAGCCACTGGCACGTGCCTCCCATCGTCAAGCACTTGTTCCAACACAGCGCCAACGGCGTAGTCGGAAGCGTCGGTGCGCAGGACGAACCCTCGGTCGGGATCCACGAGGTGCAGACCCACTGCGGACAGCAGCGCCTGCTTCATCCCCTCAAAGGCACGGTCCGACTCAGCATTCCAGACCAGAGCCTTCTTGGACCCCTTCTTGGTCTCCTCCCGGTTGCCCTTGAGCATGGTCGTCATGGGGGCTGCATACTCGGCATACATCTTGATATACCCCGAGTAGTAGTTGCAGAACCCCAAGTACGCCCGTAGCTCAGAGACCGTTTTGGGCTTTTCCCAGTGCTCGATCGCAGCCACCTTGCCAGGTATGGGCTTCCGCTGCCCGTTCACAACTACGTGGCCAGCGAAGACCACCTCGCTTACCGCAATGGTGGCCTTGTCACTGCTGCCCGTGAGTTTGTGCCGAACCAGAAGGTCCAGCACTTGGGTGACGTCCCTCTCATGTGCCTCCAGGAGCTCCTCATAGCTCATACTGCGGTCCCCGGACGCGATGATCACGTCGTCCACGAAGGGGTCCGCACAGTCACGCACCGGCTCAAGCAGGTTCTCCAGCATCCGCTGAAAAGCCGCATTGCCGTTGGTAACGCCCATGGGCATCACCTTCCACTGGAGAGGTCCAAGTGGGGTGCTCATGGCTGTGCAGGCACGGGACTCCTCGGCGAGAGGCATCTGATGATAACCATGTTTCAGGTCAATCACCGTGAAGATCCTCTGCCGGTGTTGTTTTTGCAGCATGTCCTCAATGAGGGGCAGCGTATAGCTGTCATGCTGCGTTTGGGCGTTTAGGCCGCGGTAGTTGACCACGAGCCACCACTCACCGGCCACCTTCTTGGGGACGACGAAGCACGGGGAGGCCCACTCGGAGTGGCACGGCTCAAGCCAGCCTCTCTCGATGAAATCACGGAGGATCTTCTCCATGGCCTCCTTCCTCTCGCCCCTCAGGGCGAACTCCCGGTGTCGATACACACGGGGGTCTGGCTTCAGTCGTATCTTGGCCTCGCCATACAGTCCACGCACCGGTGGGCCAAACACAGGTTTTCCGCTGAAGAGGGTTTCACCATACTTCTGCTTCAGCCTGGCCCTCAATGCCTGGATCTTGGGACACTCATCGGACTCCGCCTTGGCTTTTCCGGGCACCTGGACCACTGAGCTTACTTGAGGGGTAGCGACCCCACTCGGTTTCGGCTCAGGTGGTCTTCCCAGGTGGCCCAAAGGGCCATCTCTGGTCTTGCCTCGGAACAGGTCGACGTAGGTGGGTGGGTTGCCTCCTATTGGCTCGTCCTGGCTGGACATGTGGTCCAGCACCCTCTTTACAAAAGTATTCCCATCGTAGGAACCAGAGACGATCGAGTCCACTTCCCACCAGGCTTTGTCCTGGCCCTTGCCCTCACGCTGGTTTCCCCAGTCGTGAAAGGGCTGATCCATATACCCCTGAACCAGATCCAACTCCTCTTCAGTGAGGGGGTCCTCCGATTCTCCGATGTCAACATGGGAAACCGCAAAGCATTGCCGCCATGGCTCCGCTATGATGCGGTTGACACACACGAAGTCCGTGGTGTCGGCCTGTTCAAGGCCCGCATCCACATAGTGGAATTCCGTTGGCCATCTCTGGGGTGGCATGGGCTGTCCCTTAGCCTCCTGATGGACACTCTCTCCAGCCGGTAGGACGACCTTGTTTAAGGTCATGTTGGTCAATGAGACCACCCGATTTCGGGTGCTTTCCTCCTCGGTGCATCCCATAGGAACAACCAGCACTGCCTTGGAGCGGTCCTTGCGAATCTTCGCTACCGCCCTTCGAATGTCCCATCGGGGGCAATGGATCCACATCGAACCCTGATGCAGACCCCAGTGCTTCTTCCACGCGGAGTCCTGGGCGCTCCAGTACTTCTCACAAACCCGAAAATGGGCGGAGGTTCCTGAACAGAACGCATCCAGGGCCAGATCCGAAGCTCCCAGGTCCGCGACCACTCGGCTCGCCACTTCCGGCATTACGCCGTACTCCTGGTTTGCTGGCCCAGTTGGCTCAGTGCCCAGCGCGGCTACTTCCAGCCGATTGCGTTCCGGGTGGATCCATTGGGACTCCACATGGTGCTCAGGTGACGAAAGCCACGAGAGCTGGTCGTCCTGGTACAGGATCATGGAGGCCTGGGCCGGGAGGACGCCGGAGTCCGTCTCCATCATGAAGTCGTACCCAACGATCATGTCCCAGTCCATCTCGGCCTTGTAGAAGCAACCTTGCAGGAGGATTTCCTTGCCGAGGTCCGGGCGGCTCAGCTCACGGTGGTTCACGAACTGCAGCCCAATGGCCGCTTCCTTCGTGCCTCCCACCATGTACTGGCCGTTCGCCACCTTCAGCCTGACAGGTTTCCGACTGTCGGTGAAACACTCTGGCGGAAGTAGGCCAGCCTTGACCAAGCTGACCTGAGCTCCCGTGTCGACCAACACGTCGAAGACCTTCTCCACTTCCCCGCATAAGGCACGGACCTTAAGGTGCAACTGCCGCTCACGCCCCACACGGCGCACGGCGTGCAAGCTCAGGATCTCCGGCCGTTCCAGAAGCTCAACAAGCGACTGGTGCAGGTCGTGGACAATGGGCTCAGGCTGCCCATCTGCAGCATCCAGCTGCGGTCTGGGTGATCCTCCGATACTCTCGGATAGATCTTGAAGCACATCAAATACATTCTTGGTCGCGAAGGATGGACGGGTGCAAGGGTTCGTGCCTTCACTTGCCCTCACCCCGCCACCGCGACTGTCTTTTGTTTCGGGTGCCGGACCGGGCCTTCCGCCCGCGGCAGTCCCTTTGTGCTTATCGTCTCCCGACTGGGATGGTGTGGCGCTTCCCACGACACCATCCTGCGACCGCCCTAGCTGGGGCCCTTGGCTGCAGGGGCTCCGCTAAGGGGCGTCGGTTGTGGTAGGAGGGGTACTTTTCCTCCGCATCAACCTCGTTGACACCCTTCTTCTTTCCCCTTTTCCTACCCTTCTTGTCCTTGTCCTTGTCGTTCTCCTTGTTCTCCTTGTTTTTGTCGTCCGACCTGGGGACCCAGTTCCTCTTGATCTCCTGCATCTCCTTGGCCAACTCGGTCCCCACCGACATCAGCTTGGAGAGCTCGTCCTTGTCGACCTCCACTTTGGTCTCCCGGATACCCCCGGGTGCACGCTTCTTCGACCCGTGCACCTTCTTGTAGGCCTCCGTGTCGGCCTTGTGGATGGGGCATGTCCGGTGGTCATGGTTGAACCCTTTGTTCCTCCCATAACACACGAAACAGCCCTGAGGGTGAGCTCGTATGAACTCCCCAAAGGACAGCGGAGGGTCGCCAATGCAGCGGGGGTCCTTCTTCTCCCTCCTCTTCCAACCCTTTTGCAGGGGCTTCCAGCTTCCCCGGTTGCTCCCCGCGTTCAGGTTGTTGGCTACGAAGGCACAAACGGCCATCTCGGCGGGCTCATCGTCGTTGTCATCGTCGTCGAGAGCCTCATCGCCATCATCTCCCGCTGGGTTCATGGCAGCTTCCCCGCCAGCCCCATCGCCAACGTAGTTGACGTCCCGGTCGCCGGGCCTCAACCCGCGGGTGTGCTGCAGGTTCCGGTATTCCTTGAGTACCTCCTCTCCAACCCACTCCAGGATCTCGTGGCAACTCATCCGCGACAGGATGGCCTGCAGACGGATGGTCTGGCCGCTCACGTCACACTCATCAAGGCGCCACATCGCGGTCTTCTCGTGATCGCCCGTGAGGGTGATGAGGAGGGCGTTCCGCAGGGAGTGCCGTTTGACATCCCGGGCCACGTTCTTCCTTGTCCAAGCCACCACGTTCGTATGATACTCCTTGGAGAGCATCATCTTGACCGTGTGGTTGGACTTGGCCCTCTTGGCTTCCTCCTTGGTGACTCTCTTGATCCATGCTTCCGGCAGCATGGAGAGCAGGCAAGCCTGGTCGTCACCCTCGTTCCAGTCCTCCACGTTGCGGCGGAAGAGGGCGTATTGCCCCCGGAAGTCCCGCCAATCTCGTAGGCGGATCTCCCGACGGTCATGCTGAAGCTTGATGGACTTCCACCGCTTGGCAGCCACCTGCGGAGCGTCCACCCGCTCCTGCTCGTTGAGCCACTTCTTGGCTTCCTTCAGGGTCTTGATTTTCCCCTCCTTGGTCGCCATGAGGTATAGCTCTTGGAGCACTTCCGGCAGGCGGTACCTGAACCGTTTGAAGACATATCTCTCCGCATCTGCGGGATCCATGTCTTCAGTGACAGTCATCCCCCAATCGTCCAGCTTCTCCAAGAAGCGGTCGAGGTTGAGGGGGTTGCCATCGTACGTGGGGGGCTTGATGTCCTTCAGGTCTTCCCACACGGCGGCATCCGCGGCCTTAGAGACCATGAACGCCGGCCGCGAGGTCGACCGAGGTTCCCATCCGCGTCCCCCACGGACTCCCACGGCCGCCACTTCCATCTCCTCCACGGTATCCGTGTGGCTACGCCGTGGTTCCTCCATGTATGCTGAACCTAGATGTTCACACCGTACTCCTTCCATGTATGCCTCCTCATCACGGCGCCAGCGGCCGCGTTCAGCGGCCTCCCGTTGTACACCACGCGGCGGGGTAATGCCGAACTCCTCCAGGTCTTCCTCACCTCCGCCGATATCCCACTCCACGTCTCCTCCGGGGACCTCATCCCTGAGTCCACCATAACGCCCGCCAGCCATTGGGATTGGCTCCGGGGCTGGTGCGGGGCGTCGGGGGCGTACCGGTGTCCGCGGTGGAGCACGGCGGTTGTGGTACTCCGCACAGAGCCACTCATCACGCCACTCCTCACTGCCACTGCCGGGCGGCACGCGCTCGTTACGGCCCCCCGTGCTGTGGTGAGAGGGGGCGCTGAGAGAGGGGGCACTGGCGCTGGGGCGACTCCTGGGGGCTCCGCCGGGGGCATGGGCTCTGCCTGGACCTGGTCCAGGTCCCCAGCCGTCGTCCGATGAGCCAGACTCCAGGGATGGGTGGTCGCTGCCGACGCTCCCACGGCCTTCCAGCTCGTCCAACCTCTGCTGCAGGCCGTTGATGACCTCGTTCAGCAGCCTGGTCTCGCCCCTGGCGATGTTCAGCTCCCTCTGGGCGGCGGTGGCGACCTTGGCGATCTTGACCATCTCCGTCTTGGCGATGTCCAGCTCCTTCTGCGCGCCCGCGGCGACCCTGGCGATGCGGATCATCTCGCCCTTGCCCGTGTCTACCTCGCGCTCGAGGGACTGGACCCTCCTGCGGAGGTGGACAATCCACCGCCAGGTGGCATCCGGGTCACCGTTCCCTGGTGGGTCCTCGGGGTCCCCAGGGGGTCCTCCAGGAGGGCCTCCGCCGGGTCCGCCCGGTCCAGGGGGTCCTCCCCCTCCCGGAGGTCCGCCTCCGGGGGGTCCACTTGGTGGGCGTCCTCCAGGGGGTCCTGACGGGCCTCCGCCAGGGGGTCCCGGTGGGTCTCCGCCGGGTCGCCTCGGTGGGTCCGAGGATGGGGGCTTCTCCGTGTAACCGAAGTCCATGTCTTCATCCTCGTCCAGGTCGCCCCACCTAGGCGTCTCGGTCTCGCACTCGGTGGATCCCGAGCTCCGGTAGGGAGGAGGGAGATCCTCACTCTCACCCTCCGGCTCCATGGGGACGTCTCCGCCTCCTCCGCCAGCCACTCCTCGGCGATGTCGGCGGCCTCGTCCGTCCCCGTCGCTGGCGGTGAAGAAGGGGTCGGAGTCATGGGGGTGTCCGCCCGTTGGCCTCCGTGACCTCTCGGGGGTCTTCCCCTTACCCTTCCTCTGTCGGTAGGCGGTGGGGCCACTTCCCCACTGCTGCCCGTGTCCACCTCCTCCGGATCCAGCGTCATCTTGGAGGAGGCGTCCCCTTCGAAGAGCTTTCGAAGGGTCTCCACTCGGGATCCTCCCGGGGGAGTCTCGCGCTGGAGCTTGGCCTCTGCCTCCTCCATTGCGGCGGCCGTGGCTGCAGCAGCTCACCTTTCGGCCTCCTCCCGGGCGTGAGCAGCCTCGGCTTCCCGGGCCTGCTGCAGCCGAGCCTTCTCTGCTTCAAGCGCTGCCAGCTCCGCCTCCGTCCTGGCCCTCTCCTCAGCGACCTTCCGTCGCGCGGCCTCGATGGCGTCCTTCCTGGCGGCGTCTCCTTGGGCCTTGGCCGTTGCTTCGGCGTGGGCCCTTTCCTCCGACTCCTTCTCTGCCCTCTCTTGGGCAAGCGCCTCTTCCAGCGCTTTCACCTCGGCCTCCTTGCGGGCAATGGCCTCCTGGGCCAGGTGGGCTTCCTGGGCGGCCGCCTCCACCTCACCCCTGACCCGGGCAGTCACTGCCTCCTGTGCGGCTGCAGCCGTGAGTCCGTCCGCAATGGCCGCCACGGTCGAGGCGTGGAAGGCCATGCCTCTGGCAAAATCTGTGGTCTCCTCCTGGGCGATGCCGACGGCGCCCTCCACGGCAGCGTTCTGCCGCGTGGCCCGTGCCGGGCAACCCGAAGGTTGCAGGGCACCCCACAGGCGCGCTTGCAGGCGCGCGCCACGTCCCTTTGGTCGGGAGCGACGCTGCTGCTGGAGCTGGCCTGGTCGGCCGGCATCCTCCCGCGGTGGGCGGACTCCACGTCGCTGCTGGTGCCTGACTTCCTCAGGTGCAGCTGACGGGGCTTGGCCTTGGCCTGCTTGGCAACTTCGAGGAAGTCGCCAAGGGTGGTGTGGCCGGGGTGGTGACCGCCACTGGCCCGTTGGGGGCCCGGGGCTGGGGTTCCGCCCCTGGCGGCTTGGGCGGCTTCGGCGGCCAGGGATTCCTGGTACTTCAGCCACTTCTTGTCCCCCTTCCTGTCCCCGGCGGACCGCTTCTCCTTCCCAGGAGACGCGCTGCTGCTGCTGCTGCCCTGCAGCGTGCGCTCGTTCCCCCGCTCCGGGCACTTTTTCTCGATCATGTCCCACATGGAGACGTTGATCGTGGCGCCCGACGGGTACTCGTTGGGGTTCTCGTCCTCCTCAATCCCGTCGGGGCGCAGCCCTTCGCCGGGCCTGTTTGGCCGGGTCCAGACCCTCCAGGGCTTCTGGCAGAAGCGGTAGGCGTATCCTTCCACCCGCAGCCAGTCTTCAACTGCCTGCAGGCGGTCGGGGCCTATGTCCTCGCGGAGCTCGAAGCTCCCTGGCATGCCGCCTTCGCACTGGGGATTGCTGTGGCGGTAGTGCTGCCCCCACGCCAACCCACGCAGTAGGCGCACCGCATGGGAGTGGGGCTGCGGCCACGTCTTGCCCGCCTCCTGCCAATTCACCATCGTTCCCCTCGATGGACTCGTCCTGGGGGTGGCTGTTGAGGCGGTTGATGTAGCTGGGAGTGCGGCCTTGCTGGTTGGACGAAGGAACTCGCTGATGTCGGAGTTCCGGTCCCTACACCTCCTTCACGGACTCGGCGCTGTTGCCGGGCGGCGCTGCGAAGCCCGTGGTACTCGGGGTTCAGGTGGCCCCGAGTGGCACGCGAGGGATGGGTAACCCCGCGGCGGTGAAACCCTTTTGATGTGTTCCCGTGGGGGGCCTGGCCACGGGACGCTGCGGTGGACACGCACAAGCAAGCAGGCAGGCAAAGCACTGCGCTCACAGGGGCATCATCACGCTCGTGTCATGTGTCAAAGCGTTTCAGGATCCTTGCCACTCTGAAACAAGGGAACAAAAGTATATACAGCAACACATCAGGATATGTACACATGGGGTTAGGACTGGACTGGGGTAAGGGCATCACAGGACAAAAGACACTCAGTCCCAACTCATATCCGAATCCCAGGTCCGATCCTCTCAGTGGCTGGCAGGGGCGGGGGCTCAAACAAAACCCATGCCCTGCCCAGTCCGGACCCTGAAACCCTGCCAATAGGGGAGGGGGTACCGCCCAGCCACAGGCAAGTTCCTCTGAACCAAGAGGCTCCAAGGCCAACCGACAGTAGCTCCCTATGCTCCTGACACGGCAGGTCCCAACTCCTCTCTGAGCCAGAGATATGGCCCCGCCATTATCCCCTAGGAGTTGGTAGCTGAAAATGGGCTGTTTCAGCCCAAACTGATATTAGCTCCGAAAACTCAAACATTGACCCCTCGTCCGGACCCGCCGGAGGTAGGGACAAGGCAACTGACCCTATGCCGTTCAAGTACAAACTCCCTGGAGCCCTCACCCAACCTGGTTCCCTCTGAGGTCCCGGCATCAGGGCACCACGGTTTCATCAAGTGTGGTCATGATGCCAAAATCACCAAAATCAGCGTCATTCCCACGCGTAGCTCGCCCGGCCAGGGCAAGGCCAATGGCTCACAGGATAGGAAACAGAACTTAGGACCTATATCTGAGTGCACAACTTGGAATTAGGTCCGGGCTTCTTGTGGGCATGGAGATATGGGGCCGCCAATTGACCACACGGGGGGGGGGGGTGAAATTGGGGTCCCAAAAGGGGGTCATTTTGGCTGCTCAAAATGAGCCAAAATTCGGGGTACCCCCAATGGTATATCTCCACGCCGGCTTGGAGATCTGATCCGCCATTCCATATGCGATCCACCGTGAGTCCAACGAAGACTCCCATGCCCTTGGCTCTCAAAGATCTCCATGCCACTGGGCGTGGTGACAATCCGAATTGGGTCCACAATTGCCAAAATGGCAAAATCGTCCACACTCACTTTGGGCTAGCACCTTGACGAAGGTTGCTCCGCTTCGCCCACGTGGTGTGCGAACCATGGTGACCAATATCCATAACACCCATGTCATATATGGTCCATTGGCCCATGCGTCCGGCGTGCACGAGGGGGCTGAACATGATGCACGGCGGGCAGAAAATGTGGAAAATTGCTCAAAATGGCCGAAAATGCGCACACTCATGGGTGGGGCAAATGAGGCACATGCCTGATTTGGACCGGAGTGTGCCATAGGATTGGTATCAAGTCATATGCGTCCAACATATCTTTTGGGCGTCACCCAAACCCCTCTGGTTTTGGGAATGGCAGGGTCGCCAAGTGAGCCCATGATTTGGGATCGTCCCAAATCGCCAACATGGCGGCCGCGGTATGCCAAGCCCAAGAGGAGTTGTTCGCCGGGTCCAAGATATGTTGGGCACCGAAGTATGTACCCTCATAACATAACTGGGTCATGATGTCAATTGAGCGCAATGTTGAGATACAGGGTCGCCACTTGACATCATGACGGGCAAAAAACAGGAAAGTTGACGAAAAAAAACGCAAAAGTGCCTTGAAAACTGCACCACAAATATATTATGATATCTTCGGCTTGGATTGAGTAATCGACCAATCCTTCTAAACACAATGACTCGACACCAATGACCTCCGATTCCACATATGTGCTCCACTTGGGGCGCTTTGGAAGGCCGCGCGCGCTGCCTCCCAAGTGGGCAAATGCAAATATGGAATATTGCAAAAAAACACACCTTGCTCGCAATGCATCGCTTCGGAAGCGCTCCACAAGCGTCCCTTCACGAAGGTTAGGCTTGCAAGTGTTGGTTGGGAGTACAATGAAGGGCCTCGGGCGATATGGGGTCCATTGGCGGGTTAGTCTTGGAATGGTGCACCCGCCAAATGGGCACGTGATATGACACCAAATATGGCATACAACCCTACCCTCGCCTTCTACACCCAACCTAGTGGCCTAGAATCAAAGTGTGCCTATATTGTAGATAACTTTGGTCCCTTAACACGCATGCAAGTGCTTTGGTCGAAAATCGACCTCCTTTCAGAAAGCCGAATTTTAGCATGCACGCAAAATATATTGCCAATATTTATATGGAGATCATATATGCACTATCCGGGGAAGACAAGTGATATGCCCTGGATGTAGAGGCAAGCAAAGAGGGAGAAAACGCCAACTCAACATACTTCTACACGTACTTGGACGCCAAGTACGTGAGATTGCCCATTTCTTGGAAAACACTCAAAATAAATAACCCTTTGGGCCTATGGAGTTGGGATCCTTTGGCCTCATCCTATGACTATGGGGGGCAAAACCTCATACACAGTGCCTATGAGGCACGTTAATTCGTCCTTGGGCGCTTGAACGCTCGTAACCCTTGTTATTTCACTTGGGGGTTCAAAGCGCCTTCAGCCGCCCAGATTTTCTGGGGAAAATCTGGGACGCGATGCGTTGTATCAAGGAAAAAATTGCGGATCACTCGAAGAGTGTTTCAGTCTTAACTTCAAGAAAAATCGCTTTACAGAATCATCTAATGCAGTGCACGGAACGGGCGACGTCAGGCGGCGATTTCACGACAATTAGAAATCGTGGTAGACTTAGGCGGCTCAAGTTGCATGGTCAAAATGCGCCCAAAACTGCCTCTGCACGGCACTGCGAAAAAATAGTCCTTTCCGGGGGGACCTAAAAAACAAGAACCAGAAATCCCGTGAAAAGCAATTAACTGGTCCATTTTCCTTAATTTTCAACAAAACCGACTGCCCGGGAAAATGATTTATTTCCAGAAAAATGAACTTCTTTTTGGGAAAATCACGGCTCTTTGTTTCCTATACCACCTATGCTGTACAATAAAAACACCCGTGAGCTTTCAATCTTTTGGAAAACCAGTTTTCGAAAACCATGTTGCACGCTGCATGACAGGAAGCATTTTTTGGCACCCCTTCTTTGCGCGAGGCCTCGCGCAAACACCAACACAACAGCGCAGAAAATTCATTACAGAGAAAAATGTGCGGCACAAGGTGACAGCATAAAGGTCGTCGAAGAGGAATGCATAGCGCGAGCCCTGGCGCATAATATATCAGAACAAGCGAAGAAATTACTTTTTCTTCGGAACAGTTTGCATCTTAGAACCCCGTGCCTTAGCAACGGACGTGTTACCCTTAGGCGGTGGCTTTGCGGGCGCGCTTCTTGGTTGGGACTGACGGGCTGGCTGCATGAATGGAGCTCGGGCCCCGGTTTCCTCGGACCTCGGCTTCGCTGCCACTTTCTTTGCTGCCTTACCCTGGGAGACCTGCGCTTCCTCCTCCTCTTCTTCCTCGCTCTCCTCCTCTTCATCCCCATCGCTCTCGTCGGATTCTGCACCGGTAACCGACTTCGCTGCCTGAGGCTTGGAGGCAGTCTTCTTCTTCTTGGGGGCTGGTTCCCAACCAGTAGACTTCCGCTTTGC
The DNA here is from genome assembly GCA_964036045.1 of Eutreptiella sp. 'Long Island Sound 2002'. Classification (NCBI taxonomy): domain Eukaryota; phylum Euglenozoa; class Euglenophyceae; order Eutreptiales; family Eutreptiaceae; genus Eutreptiella; species Eutreptiella sp. 'Long Island Sound 2002'. The sequence goes on from OZ038383.1 coordinate 8,142,373, forward strand.
AGGGGCCAGTGCTTCTGCAGCTTGACCTTTCTCAACGGTCTCTTCCTCCTTCAGCGACAACGCATCAGAACCCACCTTGTCATCGCGAACCCAAAGGGGAATACCACGGTTTGCCCACTTGGCTTGCTGGTCCCAATCACCAGACGCGTGCAGTTTCGACTCTTGTGTCAATACGTGGTTCAACTGAGTCTGCACTCTGTTGACCCAATCGGAGAGATTGTCGGAGGTAACACCAAGAAGGTACATGCCAGAATCTGGCTCGATGGCCGCGATCTTGCACACCAGATCCGGCTGATGATCAATAAACACAAACGCAGGCTTGAAGCTCTTATCCTGCTTCAGGTGAAAGAGGTGAGTGTCGAAATACCACATAACCGTCATTATCAGAAGGTGACCGCCAAATTCAACAGGATCCATCTCCTCTACTTGGGTAGGTCCAAACGTCGGATAATTCGGAATCTGCAATGAGGGAGAAGTTATTGCGCGAGGCCTCGCGCAAAGAGCGGACGTAATGAGGGAATTATACCTTTCTCGACCAGCTATCCGGTGACGCAATCAGCAACCAGCGAACGTCAAACGTTGTAGGATTCCCTGCAGGCTTCAGTTTGACTTGCCAACTGAAGATGGGAATAAGCAACATGTGGCCAATGCGGAGGCGCGTTGAAATCATCGTTGAGACGCCTCTCTGTTTCCGTTTCCAGCACGTTGAACATGTTGTCAACAACAGTTTTGGATCCGCAGATAAGGGTATCCGCACGCGCCATCTCTTCATACAGCCAGGCTGGGCACATCGTCTCAGGAGCAAGATGTTCAAATATGTCGCCGTTGATGATAATCAGGTTCTTGTCAATCTCCATGAACCGCTTCGGGGGATCCTGGGTCATCGCTGCAATGCGGGTCGCCTTAACTGTGATAGTTTGACTTGACAGTGATGGATCCTGCTGTTCCACTGTCTTGAAGTCACCAGTAACGCCAGCAGGTGGGGGGACCACACAGCTTCTGGTAGGCTCTTGACCCAGGAGTTTTTGGACGTTGAGGATTTTCAGGGAGGCGGGTTTGCCTTTCTCTGCCACCTGCCACAGTGGTGCGCGAATCATGGATTTCCATGCCGGCCATGGACCGCGACTTTTGCCTTCAGGTTCCCGCCAATAGCCCCATGTACCAAGAGTCACCTTCAGGGCAGGCCTTCCAAGTGCAGCAACCTCTTTGCGGGTCCGCATGTCTTTGGCTAAAGAACAGAAATGGAGAAAGTGCGGCGCACTGATACAGAAATGGAACCCACGTCGCGTCGATGGTACACACCTTTCTCAGGTCGAACGTACTGGCCGCTGTGCGGGTGGTCCAGATGCATTGAGACCCACTGCTCAAGGATGATGTCGTCAAACGAATTTTGCAAGGATTTAAGGGTTGTTTTTTCTTCCTGCATCACTTCTGCCACTTTGTTGTAGAACTCCGGCAACAGGATCCCGTCCAGTTTCTTCAGCGCGTTCTTCGTGACTTTCTCCCCTTTGTCGTGGAACTTCTGCAGACCGTTCACAGCTTCTGGACCAGCATAGTAGGCAAACGTCATAAAATCTTTCCACAATTTATACGTTTTGTCCTGACAGTGACAACGTTATGCGCGAGGCCTCGCGCAACGAAGAGCACCGAAACAACGATTGATGAACATACGAATTGACCAGGTTGCTTCAGTTCAGCGGTTGGAACCAGGGCACTCATCTGCACAGCATCCACAATGGCGATCTTGAGATTGCTGTACGTGTCAGGTAGGCCTCGCGGCCGCTGATCTTCAACACATCGAATGATTTCATCTGCTGCCTCATACAGCGGAATTGGCTCAACGTCTTGTGCGCTTCCTTGTGCTTGTCCCGCCAGCTTTGCACGGAAGGCCCACGGTGTCGTAGGCTTCAGAATATCGGCGATGCATTCAGTATGCCACTGCTGCAGATCCAGACACGCTGTACGTCGCTTCTCCCGAACCTTCGCAATCGCTTCCACGCTGTGCTGTCCAGATACACACCAATAATCGCCATCTGCAAATATGAGACACGTCTATGCGCGAGGGCTCGCGCAACGAAAAGAGCGAAAAGTCGGTTGGCAACATACTATTATCTTCCCAGAGAACGACGTGTAATGGGCCTGTTGGCGGTGCTGCTTCGAGTGACTCAATACGCTTCTGCAGTAACTTCGCATCTTTCCGTCTGATCTGCCCCTTTGTCTTCTCCTGGTCGATTCTCACGTTGTCCAGCTCAACCTCCACCTGCCTCCCGTCCGGCTTCAGGTGGTCCTCGATGTCAGTACCCAAGGTTAAGCCAGGATCTGGTGTTTCCTCCTTCTTACGCCCCTTCTTTGGTGTTCCAGCCTCCGATCCCGAGGTCCCAGGGTCATAGTTGGTATCTTCTCGTTCCTCGGCTGTTTTTTGGGCGGGGCTTGCCATTCTGCGATAAGAAGAAAGCCTGTATTGAAGGAAACATAACATTAAAAATGGTTAAAATCGTCGTCCATAATGTATATGTGGGGTGCTTTTAGCGAATACGAGTAAAGTATGGTTGAGAATGCAAAACTGAAGGGGCTCGGCACTGTTTTTGACTGTTAACCTTGCGCGAGGCGTCGCGCAAGAGAGGGGGTGTACTAACCTGTTGTTTCATGCTGTTTGCGCGAGGCCTCGAGCATCACTGCATGTTTTCCAATCTTCTTCGAACATTTCGCAGCGTGTTGGCCTCTCTCTGTTCCTCCAACACACTGCGTTCGGGGATCAGCTCCGACAGTTTTCGCTTGAAACCAGCCTTAAGTGGCCCCTGCTGCGTTAGCACCAACAAGACAGACACAAGGACTTGTTTGTGGTTGGTTAAAACCCTTTGGAATTAGAAGAGACGGTGGAAAGTTAGGTACACCCCTGCGCGGCCAATGCGCCTGAATTGTACAAGTAGGCTCAGCATACCACCTAACCCAAGGCACATATACACGCTCTGCGTTCAAGTAAGCAGTTAACCGCTGACGCACGGAATTGACAAAGGAATTGGGGATTTTACAGACGTTCACCCTGTGACCTTCTTTGCGGATAGTGATGAGCTGATACAGATCGTCAACATCTTCAATGGTTACTGCACCTCTGTTTTGGCCCTTCTTTGTCACAAGACTGGAAAGCAGACTTTCACAAAATTCCTCGGCAAAAGCCTGTACGGGCATGGCTGTGTGCCATGCAGTGTGGCACAATAGCGCAGTCGCAACAGTGCGTTTGTATTTTAAAAGTGTGTCCCCCATGTTCAAACGGTCTAACAGACACATAACAATCTGCAATCCCTCAGAAGCAAAAACACCCGTGTTGGCCGTCTCCCCAGCCCAATTGCACTGCCTAACGAGGTGTCCTAGGTACAGTAACATGGTACAGTATTGTGTTAACAGAACCTGCATGGCCTTACACACAGCGTAACGGAGGCGACATCGCCGATTTGCAGGACGTGCCAGCTCAAGGGATCGACATTTTCGGTTAAGGCGCCGTATGTGGGGGCCCATACCCAACAGCAGTGCACCAACAGTTATCTCCATTGTGATCAGCTTGGGAAAACAGGGGACTGTGTCACCGCTGCGCAACAAACCCTTACGGAAAAAAGTCACAATCGGCCCAAATGAGCGAAATGTTTGTGTAACGCAAAATTTGTACGCATGCCAGAAACCATATAATATAGGGTTTGAACGCAAAAAAAGCCGGACGTTCCAACCCGTTGTTTTTTCACGATACATCATCTTACAAATGCGGTAATGGATGTTCTCATCACATAAAACAGGGACAACTGGTCGGGTGTGCCGCGCCAACTCCCTAGTAAATTGCAGTAGGTTAAGAAGCGATAGGTTGCCGCTTACCTTCTCTCTGCTTAGACAAAGGGGTCGCCAATGTGGTCTCTTGGCAGGCACAGGGCGAATAATGTCAAGCGGTGCCCTAATGTTTCGCACAACAGGTCACGTGCTTGCAAATCCTAGATCGTGCAGGATACGTGCAAACGTTCCCTCGGTGTTTCCCAGCATGCGTGCAACAACAGGAACACGCCGTTCAAGGTCTTCCAGGCTAGGATGACCATGCCGGTAGCGCGGTGCATCCTTCAGTAGCAACACAGCCAACGCTGTTGCGTTCAGGCTTTTGTCGTTCTTGTCAGGATTTGTGGTAAACTGTTTGTTGTACCAGTTGTCCATCCACAACACAACCCACTGTTGGTGTGTTTTGTCCCATGTAGTCTGTAACCTGACTGCGGCCCTCTCCTTCAGCGAAGGTGCGCTGTATCGCGCCAGACCTGACCTTGCTAAAATGCGACGCTGCGCCCTACTTCCCTCTACCGCAACAACTGACTTTGGTTTTCCCTGGTATGGAACTGCGCGGTGGCGCGTCAGCAAATAAAGGCGCCAGGCCTCCTCTATCAAAACACCAACCCATCTCTTGCCTTCTGCCGCAATCGCCTTTTCAATGCTGCAACGCGTCCGTTCATTTTTGCGCAGACACAGAAAAGACACAAACAACAATCGCGCGCCCTCGTCCCCCTGTTTTAGCCCTTCCCACAGTTCTTCTGCCGTGTGGTACGGCGGTTCCTCTGAGCAGACATCGCGGAAAACTCCGGATGCTGCGGCCACTGTCTTCTCAAGGTCCACCTCTTTTCGCAGGGGCATTGTTGCTGTGAAGAATAATTGCGTACCTGCATCTATGTAAAGATCGCTGTTTGAAAAACTTTCTTGATTTCAAACATCAACCTGTCACTCAGTTTTCGCGCGACCAATTATTCTGTGATTCGCTTGTCGCATGCACCATTTTCGGTTACCTGTAACTGTCTGGTGATCCCACATTTGACTAGTTAATCCTGATTGCGGTACCCAGTTGCGGCGCGCTTCTATCGCTGTTGGGCAGTGAAGTCAGCGGTGACCGCAGTATGAAAACCGGAGATGCCGGCGGGACCTGTATGGGCGCCCATGCAGCAGCGCCGCATCACGGGAATGTACATGCTGTGTAGTTGGTGGATCTGTCCAATTTTGGTTTCTATGAGCGCTTGTGACCTCCATTGCGCGAGGCCTCGCGCAATGATCACCGAAACTTTAATGTTTCTCATGCGCCGTTCCATGCGCGAGGCCTCGCGCTTGAAACTGCAGTTTGTTGCGGAACATTTATACTTTTCAAGATTCTTGGGTACACCATTGTTGCAGTTTATTCGTTAATAGATCTATCTCTATCACGCAATCCTGATAATGGTACTAAGTTACGTGTATAAATACAACAGGGTTCCATTTTTCGACAACCTGCCTAATGCGTCGTGCTGTAGCACATTAATCTGACACAAACGAACGTCTTTGCGCGAGGCCTCGCGCAAAGAAAGGTCACCAAACAATACTTTTCCCTGTCTCGCGCGTGGGACACATCATTCTTATAGAAATATTTAATCCGCCATACTTGTTTTCAACGCTTTTAAAATATCCAGCAAAACAGCTATTTTTCGATGCCTTTGGAAACTCGTCATTTTCCTACCTTTTCCTTCGTTTTTGACCATGCAACTTGAGCCGCCTAAGGTAGAAATCGGGTATCCCACCGATTTCTAACCGCAAATCGACCAAGACAGAAAAATTATGGTAATTCCACATCGATTTAATGGTTAGAAATCGGATTCCAGATTTCGCGGGTTAGAGAACAGGGATATCCCGCTGACGGTCGGTGTCAACGGCTTCCGAACGGGTGTGACGGCTCACAGGCCTCCGGGCCATGGGCCATAACGGGTGTGACGGCTCACAGGCCTCCGGGCCATGGGCCATAGGTTCTGGGTACCGCTTCAGAAGGTGCCTGTACGCTGCGGACAAGAGGAGTTCGTGGTGGATGTTTTGGTGGATACGGGTGCCCAGGTGAGCCTGGTCCGGAGAGGGTTGTTCAAGGAGGAATCCCTGCAGCCCAGCCGTAGACCGGTACGCCTGAAGGTGGCCAATCGAGAGATTATGGTTGGTGGCACCCATGAGGCCACTATCAGTATGGAATTCTGGGAGCATGAGCGCTTGAACCGCCCTGATTTGGCGAAGAGAAGCGCTCTATCCGGGAACTTCTATGTGGCCAACATTACAGATTGGGATGCGATCATGGGGTATGACTTCATGGTGGGAAACGCCATTGGAGCCCTTCCCCATCGTGCAACGCTGGTCCGAGAGGATAATGAATGCCTTACATGGCTGTCCACGGACTATGCATGCGGATCCTCCCAATGGAATGCTGAGGAAGAGGATCGGATCGTCCAAGCGGTGCAAGCTGTGGGTGCCAAGTCCAGAGGAGACCGCGGAGTTCAGCTCACGGAGTATGGAATGGCGCCGCAGGTGTATGCCAGGATGATTCAGACGCTGGGAGCCGAAGCGCCCGAGACGGACGTCTTCGCTTCCCGGGATGCCCCACTTTTGAGGAAGTGTAGGAGGCATTGGCATCGAGGAGACTCAGCCTGGCCACAGGCATTGGGGTTTGAAGGAGTGGGGGCCCATGTATTGGCATGGCTCCCTGGAAAATACCAGACGTACGGTGGATAAGATCGTCGCGGATAGGGCGAAGGGGATCCTGGTCATAACCGGCATAGGATCCAGCCCATGTCCGCTGGAAGGTCTCAAATCGACGCTGGATTCCATCACCCTGAACGAGATGTCATTCGGGCCAGAGGAGGAGTTGTTCATCGACGCCAAAGGTTTATCATTGCCCTCCCCGGGTCAAGCGTGGGGTACAAAGGCTTTCCTGGTGGATGGGGCGCAAGCCCAGCCCACGGGTGATGAAGCATTCATCCGTAGGGTTGAGACGGTGCCCATGCGGGTCATGTTTGAGCCCAAGGAGGGGACGGATCAGCCAATGGATGGCATTGACGTCCTGTCCCACGACGAGATCGACCACGTCGTCAACTACATGCGGATGGGGATGCACGACCGTGTGGCAGCCAAGAAGGGGCGAGCAATGGTCACATCTCCGCATTGGTGGGATGACAAGATGTTGGTCACCGGCCAGTACGAGAAGGATGAGTTCGTGGCGAGGGTCATGGATCACATCGCGGACCAATATGATGGTCCGGTTGGGTCGGACCCGCCGACGTGGGATTTTCCAAGAATGGGGGCCGGTAGCGACAAGAACTCGGCTGATGCCGCAAATTTACGAAGATTATCGGTGGGAAGTGCACCCCACGACGATGAAGACGGCATATCAGACGAGGAGAAGTTGGACTCGGACCCGGAAGAGGCCTATACCGCAGTGCGGTCGGTTGTATCGATACCGAAGCAAGCGGCTGAAGAGGCTCAGGAGAACCCGAAGGTCGCCAAGCTGAAGGAGAGGCTGATACATGCCTATCTGCGGCTATTCAGCGGCGTCACCAACAAGAACCCTCCAGATCGTGGGAGGTTTCGCACAGCGAGGATCAAGCTGAAGCCGAATCCCAAGATCTATCGCCATCAGGAGTACCAACTTCAGGGCGATCGGGCCGAGGCCGTGAAGAAGTTGTTGGCCGAGTTTATTGAGTGGGGCTGGATCGAACCCTCCGACAGTGAGTGGGCCAGCCCAGCCTTTATCGTGCCCAAGAAGGAGAAGGGCGAGTGGAGGTTCGTGGCTGATTACAGAGGTTTGAACGAGCAAACCGAGCACGACTCGTACTCGCTTCCTCTGATCGAATAAGTAAGTAAGTAAGTAAGGGCGGCCGCGTCTGCAGCCTCGTCTGACTCCTCCTTGTTTGTTTTACATGGTGGCCGCCTCTGGCGGGAAGGAGTGCTCTCCACCATCAGTTCCCCTGGCGACCCCTGTCTCACCTCACGGCCGAGAACTTCAACCAGGTTCCCTTGGGGCATGACCGGTGGTAGGCTCCCTTCAGTCGCTGCCCTCACGGTTTCAGCTCCTTCTGGTCACCCTTTGAAGGATCCCTCGGCCTTCCCCCCCTAGCACAGCCTATTGGGCGCCTGCAGGCGGGTTTCCTGTGGATAGCCCTCGCCGACAGCGGAGCATTTCTCTCTGTCAACCACATTCCACCTCTCCCCATCCCTCACGGGCTGGAGTACCCTCTCGGCTCCCGGATGCACTTGGTTATCGTCCATCCACGGCTGGAGGCCAGGGGGCGACCCTTTCCACGTTCCCCCTGGTCCCGCTCACGCGTGAACCTACGAGTACTCAGGCCATTGACCCGGGGATCTCAAGGTCAACCCTCACCCCTGCGGACACCTCACGGCCGTCCCGGAGTTCAGGGCATTTTCCCGACTTCCCGTGGCCAGGTTCCCCATGGTTGGCCCATGGTTCACCACTCCGACTGGTTTCCCAATCCTATGGGGCTGTTGCTTGGCGCTTTTGGCCTCCCTGCCCTTCCCATGTCCCATTCCCCGTTGCCTCATCCCGGCACCGGCCCGTTCCCAGCGTCCCATGGTCTCCCTACCCCTTCGGGCCGTTGTGCGGCCCTAGCCACACGCCCTTCCCCACCCCGTCCCCTTGTCCCTGCATCCCGTGTTTATACCCCACCGGGTCGCCTGCTCCCCTGTGGCGCTGGCCCACTGGGGCCTCTTCCTTCCAGGGACCGTTTCGTGTGCCTAGCACGGGTCGCTCCCTTCCCGCCCCCGTCCCTTTCCCCTGTGCCGCGGCCCTGGCCTAATCCCCCGGGCTGTCTTGCGGCCCCATCCCATTTCTCATTCCGTGTTTATACCCCACCGGGCCGCCAGCAACCCCGTGGCGCGGGCCCACTGGATCCTCATCCATCCGGGGACCGTTTCGTGCGCCTAGCACGGGTCGCTCCTCTCCCTCCCCCGCCCCTCTCTCCTGTGCCGTCTCCCTAGCTGTCCCAGTCACGTGGGGCCGTCGCGTGGCCCTAGCCACTCGTCCTTTTCTGTCCCGCCTCCTTGTGGTGCTGCGGGGCGTTTGTTTCCCCCCCCCTTTTTTTTTCCGCTTTTTTTTTCTTTTTCGCTTGGTTCCCTCCTCCCTGCATGCACGCACAACAACACTGCATCGCCATCTCGTTTCTGTTCGGTGCTCACGTCCAGTCCCTCCGCCATCTTGTGGCGTTGCCCCTGGCGGTCCCCGGCCATGCCGGGCGACCCAGCCATTCAGCCCGCGTTGCTGTACATGTATCCGCTCTCTCCCCTCTCTACCCTCCCCTCCCATCTGTCTCCTGCCCGCCCTCTTAGTGTTGCTCCCCTGCTCCGTGTGCTTGCCGCTGGTCGTCTCCGCGCCATGGCTGTATCTCGCGCGCCCTCAAGTGCCTCAGGGCCTCCGCCCTGTCTTCCGTCCTGTAGGCCGACCTGGGCGGCCTCCCCAGACACCCCTTCGGGGGGACTCCCCCGTCGTCCTCTCCCGCCGGCCGCCCCTCCATCAGTTCCCTGATGGTCGGGCGGGGCGGCCGGTACGGCTCTATGCGGATCAACGGCATGGTGCTTCTCTGAGAGAGACATTGTGTTCCTTTGCGCCCTCGTTGGCCCCCTGTTCCCCCCACCTGCCGCGCCCTGCCTCCTCTTTGTGCCCTTCCTGTGTGTCCGCCCGTCCTGCCGTTGTTTTTTTTTTTTTGGTTCTGTGCTCGCGCTCCTTGCTGCTCCCGCGCGCCCTGCGTGTGCCCTCTGCTCTTCTTCGTGTTACCCTGGTCCCGCTGCCCTGAGCCCCCTCTCTCGCCTGTCTCCGCTCCCATTCTCCTTCTCGCAGTCGACCCTGCCTGCACGTCTGCCCTCCCTGTCCGTGCATCGCTGTCACTCGTGTGTGCCACTCGTGTGCCCTACCCCTGCCCCTCCCTCTCGCCCCTACCCTTTCCCCTGGGTGCTCCCTCGGTCCCCGCCTCTCTCCCCATCCTGGCTCCCTGGCGCCCTGTGTTGGGGGGGGGCCTCAATTGGTCAGGTGTGTACCCGCCACTGAGCTCCAGCCGCGCCTGCCCCTCATCGCCTACTCAGTTCCATGATTGTCCGTGTCACGCAGACAGTGCTTTGCAGTTCGTCCCTTCTGTCGTCCCTGGATGGGGTAAGAGTCCGGCTGCTTCTACAGGGTTCAGGGCATTGTCGCCTTCGGACTGAGTTTGGGGCGTAGCGTGTGATGTGTCCCACTTTGGCTTCCTCCGTCGCACTGGCATGCTCGCTTGCGCTGGCCCCTCTCGGACACACACCTGTGCTTCCGGGTCACCCAGTCGTGGGGGGTGGGGCGGTCAGTGTCACCCTTGTGGGCCGCTGCCACCGGCCCTGGGTTATTTAGGTCCTTAGGATCTAAAAACCCCAGTGGGTACTGGCTTTTCGGAGGTCAACATACAGCCACCCAGGGGAGGGGTGTGGGCAGCGCCTGGGCGCCTGCATGTGCAGTCTGTGTGTGTGCTGGTGCATACAGGGTGGCCTGGCGGAGTAGGTGGGGGTTGGGTTTATCTGTGGTCTGGTCTGTGGCCCTGTACCCCCCATGCGCTGGAGACGCTTGCCGAATTCCCGCCGCTGCAGTTGCATTGTGGAGCCCGGCCACCAAGGCCTGGCGTGGTCAGCCCCTCTGAGCATGGCGCACGTAAGCTCAATGTTTTCAACGCAGCACCTTCCTGCCACGCAGAGAGCTGCAAGTCCGAGCCCTGGCCGTTCTCGCCAGTCACGACCTCGCGCTCCGCTCCGTCACTGTACCACCATACTGCTTCCCGTCTGCTGCCCTTTCTGCCCCACTCTGCTCGCCTTACCCACGATACGTCGCGCGTCCCACTGCCCGGTTGCCTCCTCTGCACTCCCCTGCGCCCCCGTACTCTGCCGCCCCTTCTCCCCTCTCCCCCGCCGCTGGTTCTGTGCTCTCCGCTTGGGGTTCTCGTCCGCGTCCTCCATCTCCACATCCCCCTCCACTGTCAGCCGTGTCCCTGTCCTCCTCTGCGCACCTGCACCTCTCTGCTCCCCTCCTCCCCTCCTCTTGTCCGTCACATCCCCTCCTCACCCTCCTCCACCTCCGCCGACCCCCTGCGTCCGCCTCCGCGCATCCCATCTGCCCGTCCCTCCGCACGCCCCTGGCCCCCTGCCCCTAGCGCTCCCCGTTCCTGTCCCTGCCCGGCCCTACGCGTCGCCACCGTACCGTCCCTCCCGCTGCAACAGCTGTCGCAGCATCTGAACCCTGGGCTTCTTCCCCTTCTCCTGGGGACAGTCCAGGCGCACCCCCGGGAGCGCCGCCCCCAGCATCCTCCTCCACCGCCACTCTTCCATCTCCGGCCCCCTTTCCCCGGGCCTCCCCGCCCTGCCGACCAGGTCACTGAAGGGGCGGGGCCCCCTCTTATCCCGCCTTCCCCTAGTCTTCCCCGCCCACTTCACGTAGCGGGCCAGCTCCGCCACGTCCCCCTCCGCCCACCCCGCGACCGTCCCGGGTCTCCTCCGCACTGGCGGCGGCGCATACTGCCGCGGCGGCGGGGACTCCGAGTCCCAGTCCGTCGGCGTCGGCTCCGGACTGGGGCTGGCCGGCCGTGGTGCCCCCTCCGCCTCCCCTGCCCCTCGCTCCTCCCCCCTGCGCCGCTTCCCCCGTTCCCGCCCTGCCTCCTCGTCCTCCTCCCTGGCCCTTTTCCCTGACGGCGACTGCCCCTCCACGTCCGTGGAGGGGGTGTCCCCTTCCGGATGCGGGAGGACCCAGCGGGCCCCCCGGGCCACCGCCTCCTCCTCCTCCCGCACCCTGCGCTCCCGCGCCGCCAACGCCCTGTCCCTGTCCGCCAGCCTCGCCGCCTCCCCCCTGATCCGCCTCCATGCCCTCTCCTGCATCTCTCCCTCTTGCTCCGGTGGGATAGCCGGCCGTCAGAACGGCACCAGCGGGGTATCCTCCCGCCCCCTACCCTCCTGTTGTCGTCCTCCCTCCCTTTCCGCCCTCTCATCCCCCTCCTGCCTCCTCCGAAGGTCCGCCCACGCCCTCTGCGGCTCCTCCACTGCCTGTGCTTCCCCTCCCTGCGGCCTGTTGGTCCCCTCCGTCCTCCCCTCCTCCGTTCCTCCCACCTCACCCCTGTCTCTGGCCTCCCTCCCCCGCAGGCTCCTCTCCGCCTCCCCGAACCTCTGCCACGCCCTCCTGTGCTTCTCTCCCTTCCCTTCCTGCGCTCCCCACGCTGTCCCACCGGCCTGCTGATGCTGTTGCATGTGCGCCTGTGGCTGCATGCCCGGGTACATTGGCAGGGGCGGGTACATCATCCCCATCGCCGGGTATGGCGGCGGCGGGAACGGTGGGACAATTGGTGGGACCGCTGGTGGGACTACACCTCCCCACCATCCCAATCCCGCCCCTGGGAACACTGGCGAGCCCATGTACCCAAGGCCGACCCCCTTCCCCTGCCCCTTGTCTTGTTGCCCCATCGCCCCGCGTCCCTTGCCGCCTACTCCGTGGAGTCCCGCCTTCCCTTGTCCCTTCCCCTGTAGCCCTTGTTGCCCCGCTCCTTTCCCCTGCTTGCCCCTGCCGGCCTCTACCTGTTCCGCACCACTGCCCTGCACTGCTGCGCTGCTCTGCTTAGCCTGCCCCCCCCTTATCCCCGTCCTCCCCGGCTCCATCTCCAACTGGTAGATGGTGTCCGGCCCTTGCCCTGGGGGCTGGCAGCGACGGCGCTGGTGCTCCACGTGCGCCAGCGCCTCGTACCGCGCCGCCTGCTGGCGGCGCGCCTACCTCTCCTCCTCCGCCCTTACCCCCGCACTGACCCCTGGGGGCGACCTAGGCGGCGGCTGCCTGAACGAGCGTTGGGGCTGCGGCCACTGTCGCCCCCGTCCACTCCCTTTTCCCCCCTTTCCTGCCAGGTGTCCCTTCGCGTGTACAGCCCCCGTCGTCCCTGTCTGCCCTTTCCCTCCCTTGCCCGTCCGCCCTCTCCCTCCGGTGCTCACGCTGCTGTCTCCGCTCCCTGCCGCTCCCGCCTCTAGCTGCCCTCGTCCGCCCTTGCCTTCCTCCTGCCTCCGCACCTCCGGGAGGATGGACTTCATGGCAGCCGCCGGCACATTGGGCACCGACGGCTGTCCTGGGCCTCCCTCCACTGCCATCCTCCCCGCCCCTTCCCCCTCATCCTCCGACACTTCGAGGATGTCAGCGATTACCGACTCCCTCTGACTCCTCCACTCCTTCCTCCTCACATCCACGTCCGCCCTCACATCTCCGACATTGAACGGGTCCGCCCCTGGCCTTTCCGCTGCCCTTTGCCCCTGCCCCTCCCCTTGCCCTTCTGCCCCCGCCGCCACCCCCTCTGCCCCGCCCTTCCCCGCCTCCGCCTGTCCTCCCTTTTCCTTCCCCTCTCCCCTCCCCACCACGGCTCCTTCCCCCCTTCGTCGCCCTGTAGCCCCCGGCCCCTCATCCCTGACCGTCTCCGGGCTCTCCGGAGACGCGGGCGACGACACGCCCGCAGACGATGCCGAGGATGCCGGCGAGGGGGGCCGCGGGGCTGCGCCCGCCTGCATGCGGGCCACTGCTGCCCGCACCGTCGGCGGCTGGCTGGGCTGTGGGTCAGGCATTTGTGACATAGCGCTGCACATGGGATGACGCTTGAGCCCTGCGCCCTGTCGCCGTTGTCCCCCACCTCCCCCGCCCTTTACCCCCGCCGTTCGCGCGCATTACGTGCGGGGTGCTCTGTCATATTCTCCCTGTTGCCTCGGACGCTCCAGTCCGTGGTACCACGTTCACCCCCGGACGGTCCAGTTACTGGGGCTAATGCCGTGCTTCTTTCCGCCCCGGATGCTCCAACCCGGGGCGCGTTTTTTTTTGTATTCTCTCAGTTGCCTCGGACGCTCCAGTCCGTGGCACCGGGCTTACCCCTGGACGATCCAGTCCGGGGGCTAGCGCCGTGCTTCATTCCTCCCCGGATGCTCCAATCCGGGGCGTCTTTTTGTCGCACTCTCTCTGCCGCAGTCTGCACTGTCTCCGTCCTCGTCCCCGCTTCACTGTCTCCGCTTCTTGCTCCGCCCTACGACTCTGCGTACCCAGTCCCGGACGCTCCAGTCCGTGCGACGGGCGCTTCCGCTGTCCCTTTCCCTCCGGTCCCCTTCCTGACGTCCCCCTGTGCGGCGAAACCGTACACCCGTCCCGCCCTCATATCTGCCGGATTCTCTTTCGTCTGCGTGCCATCAGGCGTTCCCTCTGCTCGTCTCCCTCTCTGTCCTGCATTCCCGTCTCTCCCCCTGACCGCCTTGGCCGCCAATCTGGCCGCCTCCGTACTTCCATCTCCGTGATTTTTGGGTTGTACCTGATCAACGCCATCTCCAACCGCTTGGTGACTGGATCACGCATGTCTTCCGCCCGCGCCTCCAACTGCGTCTCTCTGCACGCCATGCGTTCCTGGAGATGTTCCACCATACGCCGCAACAGCCTGTGCGCCATGGCCTCCGGTGCCACTGTATGCTCCTGGAGCGCCCGCCACAGCGGTTTCACTATTACCATGTGCCATAGTCCCTTGCGGTGCCCTTCTTTCCCCAGCTCTCTCTCCACCGCGCTTCCGCCTCTCCGCCATACTTGTTTGCGACGCTTTAAAATATCCAGCAAAACAACTATTTTTCGATGCCTTTGGAAACCTGTCATTTTCCCACCTTTTCCTTCGTTTTTGACCATGCAACTTGAGCCGCCTAAGGTAGAAATCGGGTATTTTACCGATTTCTAACCGCAAATCGACCAAGACAGTAAAATTATGGTAATTCCACATCGATTTAATGGTTAGAAATCGGATTCCAGATTTTGCGGGTTAGAGAACAGGGATATCCCGCTGACGGTCGGTGTCAACGGCTTCCGCACGGGTGTGACGGCTCACAGGCCTCCGGGCCATGGGCCATAACGGGTGTGACGGCTCACAGGCCTCCGGGCCATGGGCCATAGGTTCTGGGTACCGCTTCAGAAGGTGCCTGTACGGTGCGGACAAGAGGAGTTGGTGGTGGATGTTTTGGTGGATACGGGTGCCCAGGTGAGCCTGGTCCGGAGAGGGTTGTTCAAGGAGGAATCCCTGCAGCCCAGCCGTAGACCGGTACGCCTGAAGGTGGCCAATGGAGAGATTATGGGTGGTGGCACCCATGAGGCCACTATCAGTATGGAATTCTGGGAGCATGAGCGCTTGAACCGCCCTGATTTGGCGAAGAGAAGCACTCTATCCGGGAACTTCTATGTGGCTGACATTACAGATTGGGATATGATCATGGGGTATGACTTCATGGTAGGAAACGCCATTGGAGCCCTTCCCCATCGTGCAACGCTGGTCCGGGAGGATAATGAATGCTTTACATGGCTGTCCACGGACTATGCATGCGGATCCTCCGAATGGAATGCTGAGGAGGAGGATCGGATCGTCCAAGCGGTGCAAGCTGTGGGTGCCAAGTCCAGAGGAGGCAGCAGAGTTCAGCTCACGGAGTATGGAATGGCGCGCAGCCGTATGCCTGGATGATTCAGACGCTGGGAGCCGAAGCGCCCGAGACGGACGTCTTTGCTTCCTGGGATGCTCCACTTTTGAGGAAGTGTAGGAGCCATTGGCATCGAGGAGACTCAGCCTGGCACAGGCATTGGGGTTTGAAGGAGTGGGGGCCCATATATTGGCATGGCTCCCTGGAAAATACCAGACGTACGGTGGAGAAGATCGTCGCGGATAGGGCGAAGGGGATCCTGGTCATAACCGGCATAGGATCCAGCCCATGTCCGCTGGAAGGTCTCAAATCGACGCTGGATTCCATCACCCTGAACGAGATGTCATTCGGGCCAGAGGAGGAGTTGTTCATCGATGCCAAGGGTTTATCAATGCCCTCCCCGGGTCAAGCGTGGGGTACAAAGGCTTTCCTGGTGGATGGGGCGCAAGCCCAGCCCACGGGTGATGAAGCATTCATCCGTAGGGTTGAGGCGGTGCCCATGCGGGTCATGTTTGAGCCCAAGGAGGGGACGGATCAGCCAATGGATGGCATTGACGTCCTCTCCCACGCCGAGATCCACCACGTCATCCACTACATGCGGATGGGGATGCACGACCGTGTGGCAGCCAAGAAGGGGCGAGCAATGGTCACATCTCCGCATTGGTGGGATGACAAGATGTTGGTCACCGGCAAGTACGAGAAGGATGAGTTCGTGGCGAGGGTCATGGATCACATCGCGGACCAATATGATGGTCCGGTTGGGTCGGACCCGCCGACGTGGGATTTTCCAAGAATGGGGGCCGGTAGCGACAAGAACTCGGCTGATGCCGCAAATTTACGAAGATTATCGGTGGGAAGTGCACCCCACGACGATGAAGACGGCATATCGGACGAGGAGAAGTTGGACTCGGACCCGGAAGAGGCCTTGTATCGATACCGAAGCAAGCGGCTGAAGAGGCCCAGGAGAACCCGAAGGTCGCCAAGCTGAAGGAGAGGCTGATACATGCCTATCCGCGGCTATTCAGCGGCGTCGCCAACAAGAACCCTCCAGATCGTGGGAGGTTTGGCACAGCGAGGATCAAGCTGAAGCCGAATCCGAAGATCTATCGCCATCAGGAGTACCAACTTCAGGGCGATCGGGCCGAGGCCATGAAGAAGTTGTTGGCCGAGTTTATTGAGCGGGGCTGGATCGAACCCTCCGACAGTGAGTGGGCCAGCCCAGCCTTTATCGTGCCCAAGAAGGAGAGTGGCAACTCGAGGTTCGTGGTTGATTACAGGGGTTTGAACGAGAAAACCGAGCACGACTCGTACTCGCTTCCTCTGATCGACACCATCCTTCAAAAACAACAAAAAAAGCGGATCTTCACGGTGTTGGACCTGAAACACGGTTATCACCAGATGCCGCTACACCCGGACTCCAGGCCCTGCACAGCGATGTCGACGCCGCTGGGGCCCATGCAGTGGAAACTGGTGCCTATGGGCGCCAAGAATGGCAACGCCGCTTTCCAGCGCATGATGGAGGACCCACTCGGTCCTGTCTGGGACTGTGCCGACCCCTTTGTGGATGACATCATCATCGGGTCCGGCACAGAAGACATGACTGAGGACGAGCTCATCAAAGCGCATGAGAAGGATCTGCGCCGAGTGTTCAGTGAGCTGGACAAGCACAACATGGTGTGCAAGCCCACCAAAGCCTCACTCTTCGTAAAGGAAGTGGAGCTTGCGGGTCACGTGGTTGGTCACGAGCAACGCCGTCCCATGCCTGGGAAGCTGGCGTCCCTGCACCACTGGGAGAAGCCCCAGACCATCAGCGAACTCTGATCCTTCATGGGGTTCTGCAACTACTATTCGGGCTATGTCCGAATGTATGCGGAACTATCGGGCCCGCTGCACAAGATGCTGCAGGTGGGCAAGTTCGATGGCCGGAAGGGGAGCAAGAAGAAGCTTGCCTGGACCCCTGAGGCCGAAGATGCCTTCAGCCGCCTGAAGGAGCGACTCCTGGGGCAGCTTGGGCTATTCCTGGTGGACCCGGACAGGGGATTCGTGCTACGGACGGACGCCTCGGACTATGCTGTAGGGGCAGTCCTCGAGCAGGTCCGGGATGACGGGTCGCACGTACCCGTGGCGTTTTGGAGCCTGATCCTGGCCGAGGGCCAACCTCGAACCCGGACCGCGAGGGAGAAGGAGACGTACGCCATTGTTTGTGCGCTCAGGAAGTGGTCTGGCCACATCGGATTACAACCGGTGGTGGTTTGTACGGACCATCAGTCCTTACAGAGCTGGCACAAGGAGCACGTCGACACCCCCTCGGGACCGGCGGCAAGGAGGGCCCGATGGCATGAGACGTTCGCCAAGTTCGACCTCAGCGTCGTATATGTCCCGGGGAAGGACAACACTGTGGCAGATTGCCTCAGTCGATGGGCCTACCTCGCGGGCAAGGCATGGATGGACATATCCAGCCATGGGGACGCCGAGGAGACCGAGGAGGCCAAGCGCATCATCGAGATGGAGAAGGCCATGGAACAAGAGGGGGTCAAGTGCTTTGTCGTGATGGCAAACCGTACAGACCTGGCCAAGTTCAGGGGCGCCCGAGTCCAAGCTATTCGAGAGGAAACCCTCGAGCATTGGATGGTGGCCCCCGTAGAGCTAGTCAGGTCGGTGCTAGCAGAAGACTGGTCGGATGACTATGCGGCATCCGAACACTGGAGCAGGTACTGGAATGCTGTGAGCGGCCCGTCGGACGACGAATGGCCTGAGGGCTTGACCGAGGATGGGGATAAATTGTTCCTCAAGGAAAAGCTATTGGTCCCTGACAACCGAATGGAGGAGCTCATTGACCACTGGCATAACGCCCAGCTCATGCATCCTGTTCAGGACAAAATGCAGCAGGACCTGGAGTGGCGTTTCAAGTTCCCACCGGGGTACTACGCCCTCCTGGACAAGTACTGCAGCGACTGCGCCGTGTGTCGGGCCACGAAGAGCTCCAACCACTCCACGGCTGGCAGCCCGGTGTATTCGGCTATACCGGAGGCCCCTATGCGGTCCGTGGCCATGGATGTATTCGCCATGCCGGAGGTCACCGTGGAAGGAGAGACCTACGACTGTGTCATCCTGGCGGTGGATAGGCACAGCGGGTATATCGTGGCGGTCCCTGGCAAGAAGTCCAAGAAGAAGGACAAGAAGGACAAGCATGGAGTGGGGCTGCAGGCCAGGACCGTCGCCAACGCCATGATCAGGCATTGGCTGACGATTTTTGATGTCCCAGCTGTCATCTGCAGCGATCGGGGCGGTCAATTTGTGGGGACGTGGTTCACGACGATGTGCAAGCACATGGGGATTCAGCATGCCAAGACCGTGGCGTACCACAGCCGGTCAAATGGCCGGGCTGAGGTGGCCGGGCCGCAGATGTTTGAAAAGTTCCGCTAGCTGCACATTGACCAACCGGGCCTGAATTGGTATAACTCGCTGTCCAGAGTACTCCAGGCGTACCATGACCTTCCGGGGCTCACTGGACTGTCGCCCCATCGTATCCTGTTCCTACGGGATTGAGTGTCACGCACTCTCCCGTGGTTGAACCACCGCAAAGTGGCCCGGGATGCGAGCGCTATGATGGCTGAGGCAGACGACACGGCGGCCAAGGTGTGCAAAGCACTTCAGGACGAGCATGGGAAGAGGGCCAAGTACTTCAAGCAGGGAAAAGTCCAGAAATATGCTCTCAGAGACACCGTATGGGTGGAGCGGCACCACAAGGATGTCCTGTCCAGGCATCGGCAGGCGTCTTGGTATGTGCCGGGGGTAATCTTTCGGAAGGTCGGGCAGGATGTGTATGCGGTTCGTGTGGGGGATAACAAGATCCTGGACCGCGACCATACCCAGCTTCGTCCCCGAGCACCAGACCCCAGCGGACGTCCCGTCACCTTCGAGTTCACAGCCGGAGATCTGGACTGTGATGACGAGGGGGAGGACGACGACTTCACCGCCGAAAAGATCCTGACGGACAAGCCAGACCCGGGGCACCTGGGGGGCGGCTTTATAACGTCCGTTGGAAGGGATTTGCCACATCCAGAGATTCGTCGGAGCCTCCGAGCATTTTTGTGCCGAGGTATACTACGATCTGAATGGATTATCTAAGGAAAAAGAACATTTCCTTGGATGTCAAGGATGTGTTGGTCCATTTGGTGGCTGCAGCAGCACCGTGATGGATCCACCTTGGCATTTCTGTTTGTTTTCGTGCTTGGGAGACGGGTGAGGGCGTTATCCCCGGGATTTTTGGGCCTTGATTGGCCATATATCCTCTTCACTCGGTCTCCACATATATATTTCATTGTGGTATACGTATTTAGGTTAACCGACGACGTTTCTCTATCTTTGATCCCCTTGGTCCATGTTGTAGATCAAGAGGAGACCGGATATGGCGGAGGGCACCGATTATGAGTGTCCTCACCCCTCCCTTGGGGCATGGGGGACGCCTACGCCGTATGTGGGGCCTCCATGCGTCCTTGGGACATGGGGGGGGGGGGGTTGGAGCCTATTGGGGTCCTCCCGTCCTCTCTTCAATGACTTCGAGCGGATACAACGCTCTGAGAAGGGGGGTGAAGCCGGTTCAGACCCCCGTGGCCATCTTTGGGTCACTTGGGGTGTGTATCTATGGGCTGGCCAGCCGCCATGGGCTGACATCATACTCTCCCATCCACCTGACCTAACCTGATGTGATAGTGTGATAGGTTTGGCCATTCCAGCTATGAGCGGCCATATTCAATACCGAGGCGCCGCCGGCTGAGATTTATATATCAGAATATCAGGAATCAACAGGGTTTTTTATCATAACGTTTCCGTAATTTTTCAGCTATCCGTTCTTATTGTCAATGTATCGGCGACTGTCAGTTGGCTCGTGATTTTGCGCTAACCGATTGGTTAACTGTTATTTCCAGATATTTTAGCGGAAACCCCGATGAAGGGTCAGATTTCATCAGAAAAGGGTTCGTTGCTTCCGCAATTTTCATGTTATACACTCGCAAAAGTAATCCGATTTTTTCAGACATTCAGAATCGGATTTTCAACTTCGAGGTCGCCGCACTGGATATGATGAATTTCGCGTGGTCCTACATTTTTCCCCGATCACGAATCAACCTTCCTTTTGTTGTCTCCTTCACTTTTCTTGGAGATATTGGCGAAACAAAAATGATTCCTGAGACCACTTTGAATAATCATATCTCAGGCTCACTGCGAGGGACTCCAATGTTGAGACTTGGGTTGGAACCGCCTTGGTCTCAACTTAATTTAGAAAGCATCAAACGCCCTTGGTATGCACACCTGCCCGTGGTATCAAAGGATCATGGTCAAGAGGGTAAAAAGTGCTTTACAACTCTGGGACCATGATACCGAATATTTTAATATGGGTTCCGAGTGTACCGCACGAGTATTGGTGTTGCATAGAAACTTTCCTTGGGTTCCTACGTCTTTTTAACGTGAAGTTATGTCCATGGAGGGGCATGGCATATCATGGTGGGAGCCACTTTTAAGGGTATATGTTATATGGATGGTATGTGCTTTGCTATGCTCACGCCCATGTTATATATCTCCGTTTGTAGGAAGATATGTGGAGTCATACGTGGCAAGGGCTTCACCCATGTCCCAATGGTGAGCTCCATAGCGCTAGACTAAGTCTACCGCACATATAGTGCATGTGGGAAGGCTTACGGAGCGACCCACAAGCGCCACTATCAATTTTCCCATTTTCATGGTGCGTGTCGTAAGGAGGCCCGAAGGTGTCCCCCTGCGTCCATGTGGGGATCCAAGTGGAGGGATTTTTTGCAAATGGTCCGAAGCAATTGTGTTTTGAACCATATGTTAATACCATGGGTGAGCGAAGTTATATACTATTGTGATTATCTTGAATCTGGCAATATTTGCATGTTTTTGACCTCATCTTCTGCTCATTTTTGTATTTTGTGTGCTCAACTGGTCGGCTAACAGTAAAGTGCCTAGAGATCCGGGAACTATGGTATGTTACTTATATGTCGGCATATGCTTCGGTGTTGCACCTCACCATATGCCGGATCACGTGGTCACTTTGGCGTGGCACACGGGGCCTCACAAAATTAGGTCTCCAATTCGTGGGTTGACTTGTGAAGCATGGCATGTATATATCCGGAGTGGTTTGGGAGCCAATGTTGGGATATTCTTGGGCATGGACCTTTGGTCTATATCACCCTTGTATATTACTTACCGGTTTGACACATGCATGGAGCATTTGAATACTTGCCATATGCATTTTTGAGTATATAATTGAATTTCCGGCAGTATGGTGTGATTTCCCTAATTTTGCTATGTTGTGAGGTCATCTTCATGGAGCAATTCTCCAAGCCCAATCGACACCAAGCCCAACCAAGGTTATGTCAGGGTAGGGCGTGGTCCTGAGTGCCACTCTAGGCCATGACACGCCACCTCCCCTATTGGTCTAGGATTGGGAGGCTTGGGAGTGAACACTTTTTTAGGGTTTGTGTAGTGACTTTTGACACATGGCATTTAGCCATCTTATTTGACTTGGTTCAGGGCATCATGTTGGCGAGTCAGGGGAAGGTCCTGAGTCCAGGGAATGAGGGGTCTATGGCTGTGATTGTGTATGTTTCCATCTCTCCCCAATTTTGCTTGATTTGTGTTCATATGACAATTTCAGGGCTTTTTCCATTATTCTATTGGTGCAATTCTGGGTACATGCCCAACGCCCGTGTCGCCGTGTGCACCGTGAGACAACTGGCGTGTTGAAAGGAGTTGTTGAGTGTCAATGCGGGACCTCGAATGCCCTTGGAAGCCCACAGTGTGGATTATTTGGATTGGAGCTATTGTACTTGGGAGTTGGTTATTGCAAGGGATCAGGATTTGTGTGAAGGAGCCATATTTCACTATTTTTTGTGGGAAATTGTGCAGGATAAGGCAAGATCATGCAGAACCTGGTGAGAAGCAAGACCATAGGAGTGACAGGAAATGGTGGAAGGGGTACAGCAGGGGCCGGTCCTGGTAGGGACCTTCTTTACCACGGTGCGCGGGCTTGCCTGCCCTCCGGCTCCACCAAGTGACCACTGGTACGGGGGTCTAGGTGGCTCATTGGCCGATTCTGAGGCTTGAGAACCACAAAAAGTGGGGGGTTGCGGGTGGACTAGGTGCCTTCGGAATTCGGATTTGAGCCACGTAGCCCAAAATACGCCCCGTGCTTGGTTTCGAGGTGTTGGTGCGCATTGCGCAGGTTGTTGGGGATTTTCGGCGCCTTTTCGGGCCGTTTCTCGGACATATCGTGGAGTTGAAGGGCATTAGAGAGCTCTTTGACACGGTGAAGTCAAGCCGCACGTGCAGTCTAGTCACCGTTTCCCTTCGTTTGGGCGTTTCGCCCGGGTTTTGGGGCTGTTCTGAGCGAAAAATGGCTGTTTTTGGCCCAAAACTGCGCAGATCGGGGAGGGCACCTCCAAACTTGGTGCCACCTCCCCGGGCCGCCACCGGTGAGTTTGTGGCTCAAAGCTTGGATTTGGCAAGGCCACCACCTAGGCTCTAGGATGGTCAGAGTAGAGTAGAGCCCGAAGCGATGAAGCGGAGCAATGGCCAAAACAGAAAGGAGAAGTGCTTGCTTGGTGGCTTGCTTGCTTGTTGCTTGCTTGTTAGCTAGATTTAAGGGGAGAGAGGTGTAGTAGTATATGTATATGTAGATATATAGATATATATATATCCATATATATACACGCATACATACACACACATCCACACACACACATACATACATATATATATATATATATATATATATATCTATATATATATATCCTCCAATCTACACCCCTCTCCCAACTCTAGGTGGCTCCACCACACGGCTCTAAGGTATGTGCAAAGGGCACAACGTGGTGCATACATGTGGTGGAAGGGGCTAAACTTGGTCAAAACGGGCTCAAAACGGGCTAAAAACACTTGTTTGAGCATCCCAAATGGTCCGGGATCACTTTTGGAAAAACGCGTTTTTGACCCATTTTTGACCGATTTTTGGTCCCAAAATGGCCCACTTTCAAGGCATTTTGGGATTTTCCATGAGCCAAAAAGCGTCGCCACGGGCTCAAAATGGGCTAAAACCACTTGTTTGAGCATCATAAATGGTCCGGGATCATTTTTGTAAAAACACGTTTTTGACCCAGTTTTGACCCATTGTTGGTCCCAAAACGGCCCATTTTCAAGGCATTTTGGGATTTTCCATGCCCCAAAACGTGCCACCACGGGCTCAGAAATGGCCCAAAAACACTTGTTTGAGCATCCCAAGTGGTCTAGGAACAAGTGTGGAAAAAATGATTTTTTTCGCCCCGGGGACCCTGGTGGACCCACCGTTGGCCCCCACTATGCGTGGGCTGGCCGGCCCTACGGCTGCACCAAGTGACCACTGGTACGGGGGTCTACGTGCCTCGTTGTGCCATTCTGAGGCTTGGAAACCATAAAAAGTGGGGGGTTGCGGGTGGACTAGGTGCCCTCGGAATTCGGTTTTGAGCCACGTAGCCCAAGATACGGCCCGTTCTTGGTTTCGGGGTGCTGGTGCACATTGCGCAGTTTTTGGGGCTTTTTGGCGCCTTTTTGGGCCGTTTCTCCGACATATCCTGGAGTTACTGGGCACCAAAACTCCCTTGGTCACGAGAAAGTCAAGCCGCATGTGGATTGTGACTTCGTTTGCCTTCGTTTGGCTGTTTTGAACCCTTACTAGGGCTGTTTTGGGCGAAAAATGGCTGTTTTTGGCCCAAAACTGCGCAGATTTGGGAGGGCACCTACCGACTTGGCGCTCACGCCCCGGGCCGCCACCGGTGAGTTTTTGGCTCAAAACTTGAATTTGCCAAGGTCACCACCTGGGCTCCAGTATGGGTAAAGTGGAGTGAAGCTCAAGGCGATAGGAAGGTGCAGTGGCCAAAACGAAATGGTGACGCGTTGTTGTTGTTGTTGTTGCTTGTTGCTTGTTAGCTAAATTTAAGGGGAGAAGGGTGTAGTAATATATATATACGTATATATGTATACATATATACATATATATATATATATATATATATATATGTATGTATATATATATATATATATATGTAGATGTATGTATGTATGTATGTAGATATATATATATATATATATATATATATATATATATATATATATATATATATATATATATATATATTACTACACCCCTCTCCCCTTAAATCTAGCTAACAAGCAACAAGCAACAACAAGCAAGCAACAACAAGCACTTCTCCTCACCGTTTTGGCCATTGCTCCGCCTCATCGCTCCGGGCTCTACTCTACCCTAGCCATCTTTGAGCCCGGGTGGTGTCCTTGCCAAATCCAAGTTTATAGCCAAAAACTCAGCAGTGGCGGCCCGGGGCGGGGGCGCCAAGTCGGGAGGTGCCCTCCCAAATCTGCGCAGTTTTGGGCCAAAAACAGCCATTTTTCGCCCAAAACAGCCCCAAAACCCGGGCGAAACGCCCAAACCAAGGGTTACGGTGAGTACACTGCACGTGCGGCTCGACTTCACCGTGTCAAAGAGCTCTCTAGTGCCCTTCAATTCCACGATATGTCCGAGAAACGGCCCAAAAAGGCGCCAAAAAGTCCCAAAAACTGCGCAATGTGCACCAGCACCCCGAAACCAAGAACGGGCCGTATCTTGGGCTACGTGGCTCAAAACCGAATTCCGAGGGCACCTAGTCCACCCGCAACCCCCCACTTTTTGTGGTTTCCAAGCCTCAGAATCGCCCAACGAGACACGTAGACCCCCGTACCAGTGGTCACTTGGTGCAGCCGGAGGGCCGGCCAGCCCACGCACAGTGGGGGCCAACGGTGGGTCCACCAGGGTCCCCGGGGCGAAAAAAATGCTTTTTTCCAAAGTTGTTCCTAGACCACTTGGGATGCTCAAACAAGTGTTTTTGGGCCATTTTGAGCCCGTGGTGGCGCGTTTTGGGCCATGGAAAATCCCAAAATGCCTTGAAAATGGGCCGTTTTGGGACCAACAATGAGTCAAAAATGGGTCAAAAACGAGTTTTTTCAAAAATGATACTGGACCCTTTATGATGCTCAAACGAGTAGTTTTAGCCCATTTTGAGCCCATGGGGACGGGTTTTGGCACATGGAAAATCCCAAAATGGCTTGAAAATGGGCCATTTTGGGAACAAGGATGGGTCAAAAATGGGTCAAAAACGCGTTTTTCCAAAAGTGATGCCTTACCATTTGGGATGCTCAAACAAGTGTTTTTAGCCCGTTTTGAGCCCGTTTTGAACGAGTTTAGCCCCTTCCACCACATTTATGCACCACTTTGTGCCCTTCGCACGTACCTTAGAGCCGTGTGGTGGAGCCACCTAGGGTTGGGAGAGGGGTGTAGATTGGAGGATATATATATATATATATATATATGTATATATATATATATATATATATATATATATATATATATATATATATATATATATATATATATATATATATATATATATATATATATATATATATATATATATATATATATATATATATATATATATATATATATATATATATATATATATATATATATATATATATATATATATATATATATATATATATATATATATATATATATATATATATATATATATATATATATATATATATATATATATATATATATATATATATTACTACACCCCTCTCCCCTTAAATTTAGCTAACAAGCAAGCAACAACAACAACACGTCTCCGTGCCGTTTTGGCCATTGCACCTTCCCAACGCCTAGGGCCTGACTCTACCTGAGCCATCTTGGAGCCTAGGTGGTGGCCTTGTCAAATCCAAGTTTTGAGCCAAAAACTCACCGGTGGCGGCCCGGGGCGGTGGCGCCAAGTTGGGAGGTGCCCTCCCAAATCTGCGCAGTTTTGGGCCAAAAACAGCCATTTTTCGCCCAAAACAGCCCCAGTAAGGGTTCAAAACAGCCAAGCGAAGGCAAACGGCTGCTACACTCCACGTGTGGCTTGACTTTTTGGTGGCCAAGGGACCTGTGGTGTCCTCTAACTCCACGATATGTCCGAGAAACGGCCCAAAAAGGCGCCAAAAAGCCCCAAAATCTGCGCAATGTGCACCAGCACCCCGAAACCAAGAACGGGCCGTATCTTGGGCTACGTGGCTCAAAGTCCGATTCCGAGGGCACCTAGTCCACCCGCAACCCCCCACTTTTTATGGTTTCCAAGCCTCAAAATCGCCCAACGAGACACGTAGACCCCCGTACCAGTGGTCACTTGGTGCAGCCGGAGGGCTGGCCAGCCTACGCACAGTGGGGACCAACGGTGGGTCCACCAGGGTCCCTAGGGCGAAAAAAATCATTTTTTCCAAAGTTGTTCTTAGACCACTTGGGATGCTCAAACAGGTGTTTTTAGGCCGTTTTGAGCCCGTGGTGGCGCGTTTTGGGTCATGGAAAATCCCAAAATGCCTTGAAAATGGGCCGTTTTGGGACCAACAATGGGTCAAAACTGGGTCAAAAACGCGTTTTTCCAAAAATGATCCCGGACCATTTATGATGCTCAAACAAGTGGTTTTAGCCCATTTTGAGCCCGTGGCGACGGGTTTTGGCTCATGGAAAATACCCAAATGCCTTGAAAGTGGGCCATTTTGGGACCAAAAATGGGTCAAAAATGGGTCAAAAACGCGTTTTTCCAAAAGTGATCCCGGACCATTTGGGATGCTCAAACAAGTGTTTTGAGCCCGTTTTGAGCCCGTATTGACCGAGTTTAGCCCCTTCAACCACATGTATGCACCACTTTGTGCCCTTCGCACGTACCTTAGAGCCGTGTGGTGGAGCCACCTAGAATTGGGAGAGGGGTGTAGATTGGAGGGTATATATATATATATATATATATATATATATATATATATATATATATATATATATATATATATATATATATATATCCTCTAATCTACACCCCTCTCCTAAAAGACACGCGGGTTTATTATGTGGGAGTTGAGCACAAGGTGGAGGGGAAGGGTAATGGGAATGTATATCCGCTCAGAAAGAGCCCGTCCCACGTATGTCCATCAAACCGCAATGTACCGTAACCGTGTGGCAGTGTTGGAGGAACGAAACAAAGTTGGCAAAACACGTGAAGGAATTACTTGCGAGTCTCGTGGTAATCACTTTACAGAAACAGTTGTAACCCTTCCTCCCAAGGTTTAGACATGGCATGAAGGTGAAGGTAATTCCGTTAGGAGTACACCTGTACATTGGGAACTCCCACGGATGGCAACCTGAACTGGTTGGAACTCTTGGCTACTAGACAAGTTTGGAATTGAAGGGAACTGGCTTTAGGACCTAGTCGTCGTCGCTGTACAAATCGGGTGAATCGAAGTTTCAAACATAAACGTAAGTGATGGAAACGAATGCCCTTGCTGCAAGTAAGTGAAGGTAGCTCCGTTAAGAGTACACGTGCAACGTACGTCGTGTACCAATAAGTGAAGGTAACTCCGTTAAGAGTACACCTGCATCCTACGTCTTGCACTAATTGTACCCTGCTTTTATGGATTGGCAAATGAGATGGTTGGAAATAGACGAAAATAAGGGGAGGTAAACCCGTTTAGAGTACACGCACTTTGCTACCGAAATGTTCACCGTTTTACTTTAGAAAATGGATCACCCTTTGTTTGAGGGTATTGTAATAAACCGTTCGCAACAATAGAAGGCGCGCGCACAACGTGGATGACAGCTTTGACGGTTGGTGCAAGTAAATGAAGGTAACTCCGTGCAGAGTACACCTTGACTTGTACTTTTGTTGCAAATAAGAGAAGGTAACTCCGTTAAGAGTACACCTGCATCTTACGTCGCTGAATGATAAGTGAAGGTAACTCCGTTAAGAGTACATCTGCATTGTATGTCGTGCACTAATTGTACCCTGCTCTTATGGATTGGCAAATGTATGAAAATAATTGAAGGTAACTCCGTTAAGAGTACACCCGCTTTGCTACCAAAATGTTTTCCGTATGTTTTAGAAGATGCATCACCCTTTGTGTGAGAGGATTCTAACAAAGCGTTTGCAACAATTGAAGGTGCGAGCACAACGTGGATGAGTGCTTTGTACGCTTGCTGCTTGTAAATGAAGGGAACTCGAAGGATAAAACTAGCTGCAACGGAACCTCTCATGCGGCCGACCTGTTGTGTGAAATGTGCAAAGGGACGAAGCACGTGAATGTTGATGTTCGCCTATTGAGAAGCGCTAAGGCATCATCATCTGATGAAGGTTGAGGCTCTTGGACCATTCAAGTATGGAAGAAATGCATATTCGACTGCACAATTGCGGCGGCAGTTCACGAATAATATAGTGTGGCACGACATGTCGCACACATGTATTGAATTAGGCATTCAATTGCATCAAGGAAGCACATTAGAAGGACACAAGCTTGCCGCTTTCCTTCTTGAACGTAAGTACAATATAAGTTGCTTTGTTTTCCTTAGTCGGCTTAGGATGAACTGCTTTTGGAAATTGAATGGTGCGGTGATAACTGTGAGGCTCCGTGCCCTCATTGGTTGTCCCCGGTGTTGGCAATTCATGTGCCAATTGCAATTCGTTCACGTGGACGATAGCTTTGGGGGGTATACCCCTTGGACTCTCGAAGTTCAATGTAACGGCATTGGCATCCGCTGTACCTGTGACTCCGTGTCGAGCGAATATGATGTACGAATCCTCGGTTTCGTACATTGTAATTGGTATGGCGGCCTTGTGTTTCAAGTCTTGAGGGCGCATATAACTTTGAGTTGGTGTTGCGGGATTTGGCCGTGGAATTTTGCGCGGTGGTGTCGAATCCATGGGAGATGTCGATGCTGATGGGGATGATACGGACACACATTCAGTTGTGCTTTCTGGCGTGTACACCCAACCGCATGCAACACAATCACGATGCTGGAGTTCCGGAACTCTGGTTGCGCCGCGTGAGAACTTACATCCCGAAGGGGACTCGTCCCAGCACTTGAATGAGTAAGTTGTGCCCCATTTTTTGATCTGCGCCGGCACTCCGCACAAACATGACGGCCAGTCATGTGGGACATGTTTTGGCGGCTCCGTCCACTTGAAAGCCCCTTGATGACGGTTGTCCGGCTTGTCATTTGGGCATGCCAGGAAAGCTCGGTCAAAATTTGGAGTCGCTGAGCCGCTAACCTTAGGGATGAGCTCGGCTTGGCACACAGGGCAGGTGGGCGAATTGTCCATTATTGAAGTGCAGGTAATTCCGTTAAGAATACACCTAGAAAGAGGGGATGGCGATGTGTGAGATTTAGATAGTCGTACTAGAACATAGCCTCGGAGTAGTTGTGCATGAATGGCAACCCTGTCCCTTTTTGTCATTTGAACACCACGGACAAAATTTTAGGGCGGCTTCCATCCCAGTCATGATGCATCATGATCCAAGGCACGCAAGTTTCAAACATAAACGTAAGTGATGGAAACGAGTGCTCTTGCTGCAAGTAAGTGAAGGTAGCTCCGTTAAGAGTACACGTGCATTGTACGTCGTGTACTAATAAGTGAAGGTAACTCCGTTAAGAGTACACCTGCATCCTACGTCTTGCACTAATTGTACCCTGCTTGTATGGATTGGCAAATGAGATGGTTGGAAATAGACGAAAATAAGGGGAGGTAAGCCCGTATCGAGTACACCAACTTTGCTACCGAAATGTTCACCGTTTTTTTTAGAAAATGCATCACCCTTTGTTTAAGGGTATTGTAACAAACCGTTCGCAACAATAGAAGGCGCGCGCACAACGTGGATGACTGCTTTGACGGTTGGTGCAAGTAAATGAAGGTAACTCCGTGCAGAGTACACCTTGACTTGTACTTTTGTTGCAAATAAGAGAAGGTAACTCCGTTAAGAGTACACCTGCATCTTACGTCGTTTAATGATAAGTGAAGGTAACTCCGTTAAGAGTACACCCGCATTGTATGTCGTGCACTAATTGTACCCTGCTCTTATGGATTGGCAAATGGATGAAAAAAATTGAAGGTAACTCCGTTAAGAGTACACCCGCTTTGCTACCAAAATGTTTTCCGTATGTTTTAGAAGATGCATCACCCTTTGTGTGAGAGGATTCTAACAAACCGTTTGCAACAATTAAAGGTGCGCGCACAACGTGGATGAGTGCTTTGTACGCTTGCTGCTTCTAAATGAAGGGAACTCTGTGAAAAGGACACCTTGACTCGTAGTTCTGTTGCAACTAAGAGAAGGTAACTCCGTTAAGAGTACACCTGCATCCTGCGTTGTGTACTAATAAGTGAAGGTAACTCCGCTAAGAGTACACCTGCAACCTACATCGTGCACTAATTGTATGTAGGTTTGTTAAATTTGCAATGTAGCGGAATCGATTGCAAGTCTGTTAATCGTACCTTTTGAATGCTAATTAAAATTACAATTTTAGAGGACACGCAATTGCACGCAAGAATGAAATAAATGTGTAATACATGCAAAAGAAGTTTTCCGTGTTGGTGGGCGCCATACAAGGAGCATTAGCGAATTTGGAAGAAATAATATAAAGACGATGCCTCATGTATGGCAACTTGTTAGCTAACGAAACATGTCTCTTGCACAACCAAGAACTTGGAATCGTTGCTTTGCTAGTGCGTCCGACGGGTTTTTGTCGGGATGCAGTTGGAGACTGAGAGTGCGGTACTGTAATGTTACCAGGGTACTATCTGCGGCTCCCAAGAAGTGCAAAGCATGCTCGCGGCGTTTTCGTCGACTTAAATTTTCGTCCGTGATAAGGATTAACCACTTCTTGATCTCGTTCTCGGATAGTGTAGCATGATTTACCGGAGCTTTTTCTTGCCGTTGTTTTGCTGTTGGCGGCTTTTGGCTTGTTGATTCGGAAGGACGGCTCGAAGTGGATCTCTTGCGTCTAGTGTTTGACTGCTCGTGGTCCTCTGGTCGACTCTTCTTGGACCTTGGCCCGGACTCGGAGTTGGATGACCGCTTCTTTGAGGAATGTTTGCAAGAACTTTGGTCGGCCTCGTGTCCACTCTTGGGATGTGGTTGACGGTGCGATTGGTAGGGTGGTGGCTCGCAAGTTCGGGTACGTGGAGGCATATTTGTCTTTTTTGACTTTGGAATTTTTCTTGTAGGAGTGGTTTGTGCCGGTGTGGT
Organism: Eutreptiella sp. 'Long Island Sound 2002'; assembly: GCA_964036045.1. Classification (NCBI taxonomy): domain Eukaryota; phylum Euglenozoa; class Euglenophyceae; order Eutreptiales; family Eutreptiaceae; genus Eutreptiella; species Eutreptiella sp. 'Long Island Sound 2002'. The sequence goes on from OZ038383.1 coordinate 8,173,801, forward strand.
TTGTGGGTTTGCCCCCGTAGTCCCCTTACTTGTCCCACTCTTCCTACGGGTTGACGGATGCGGAGGCTGCGGCGCTTTGGACGTCGAAGACGGACCACTTGCCGAATTGGATTGGGGGTTGCGAATTGCAGCTTTCATGTCGCTGCTGGTGACGGTAGGAAGCGGCCCACCCTCCGTCATTGCCCAGTCCACTGGTTCATCATACTCTCTCAAAGCATCTTCATATGCCCAATCTTGAAACGTATTCACCGTAGAACGCAAGCTGCTCGTATTGTCGGCAAAGAGCTGGAGAACGCTTGCACAATACGTCAAGAACCACCGTGGCAGTTGCCCGGTGAGTCGATTGGTCTGACACCATTGCATGGCGAGCATGACGACTCGGAAGCCACATGTATCGGAATCGGGTTGAGTTCCATAATGATGCCATGTAAAAGACCATCCCATTTTACTCATAATTGCCCGGAACCATGCGCCACAGGTAGATGCGTTATCTTTAGGATCGTGGACGACCAAGGTCTTGTCTACAATGGAAATGTCCGTGACCAACACGTAGTGAACTCCAACAGTGGAGTGCTGCGACCTGAGTAGTACGGGTAGGGCATCTCCCAGAGTATACACAACCCGCGACGTCGGAGGATGTTGCATTATTACTGCCAATGTCACATCTTGGATGACCGGCTTAACGGAGGAATTGCCCTGTGGCAACAAGACCTCTAGTAAGCATTGCACTGCTGCGCAAGACAACCATGCACTCTCCAATAAGTGCACATTGTTCTCCGTGGTATCGCTTCTTTCTTGTGGCTAAAAATCCTCTCCAAAGTAATTAAGTCGTGGCTGCAAATGGGGGAAATCATCGATGGATGATGGCACCAGTCGTACAGGTCCTTGTGAATGTGTAGGCGATGGTGTAGATGATGGAGGTTGAATGTGGTTTTGCTTTTGTAGGATGTGTTCTTGAAACTGGGCTTTGGTTCCAGAAGTTGATAGCTTATGTGCAGCACACAATGTCCGCAATTGCACAACCGACATTTGAGCCAAGTCTTGGGCCGCAAACACTCGTGGGTTATTACACGCGTCCAATAGGTTGAAGCCTTGTGCCGGTTGCCGTGTAGCACCAACCGGTCGTCCTTGTTTGCGGATTTGCTCCGTTCCATCCTCGTTTAGATCATCAATGTCCAAAGACAGCTTGTCTCCACGCAATTGTCTCTCAATATACGACCAGTATGGAAAGGACACATATTGGATAATGTGGAGCATGTTGACCTTCAATATCCGAGCATCCAACCGCTGTGGAAGTTGACTTACGACACTCCAAGCACGATGGACACACATAATTCCAATTATGAGTGATGTTGTAAATGTTCTTCGTGGATAAGGAGGGATTTGGCTTGGTGGTTCCGGAGACAACACATTTGTGGCCACGAACCAATCCCATAATTGCACGTAATACGGATCAACAAGGAAAGCGTCACGACGGTAATTGAGGATGAATAGGCCTTGAAGTGAACGAGCGCGTGATAAAGCAACATATGCGTGTGCTGCGGCAAAGAAAGCTGCCATGTCCACCCATACGCGGTTGTAAGAGCAGCCTTGCGTACCGTGCACGGTACATGAGTATCCCGGAAGCATAGGGAATTGGAGTATTTTGACTTGCACGGACGGGCCGTACACCGGAATAATTTTCTGGAAACGGCAGATGGGGTACTCCCTTGCGTGCCCCACCGGGCTTACCACAATGACATCATTTGACCATCTTTTGATCACAACAAGTGTCGAGTTAACGAGTCGATTTTCGATGGACACATTGCGAATAAGCCGTGCCCTCATGCCCGCTGCGACACACACTTGCTGAGGCAGCACACGACGATTGCGAGAATTGATGTAGTCGCACATTGCTTGATTGGTAGGGGCACCACCCATATCAACGTAGCTAGCATCGAACGTAACAATGCTTGACCCCAATTGAGCCATGAAATGTTCGTTCCATCGGTTCATAGCATTTCTACGGCCAACCAACATGGGGGCATCCTCCAAGTCTTGTAGTGACACATCCGAATTTAGCGCTATGTGTTGCTGCAGAATTAAGTGGTCCTCGTCACTCTCCTCTCCAATCCGCACACGATTAAGCAAGTTAATGAAATGTGCATCGTCTTGGCGCTTTACGTCCGTCAGCACAAACGGAACAAAATGGTTTCGAAAGAGTGCACTGTCAAAGATATCCAAATCAACAGCGGGTAGTTGCAATGGATCACCTACGAGGAGCACTGTAATGCCACCAAAAGGATTGCGCTTGTCGCGGCGTACCTTGTGTAGCACATCATGGAGCGTGTGAAGGAGCTTGTTGGATAAGAGGGAGAACTCATCGACAATAATCATATCGGCAGTTCGAATCATCCACCACAAGGTTGTGCCTTCCTTTATTTGCCACTCCAAGTCCAAAGATAATGAGAACAGGCTGTGGATTGTGCGTCCTCCAACATTTAGGGCGGCTACCCCACTAGAACCACAAACTAGGATGCTGAAACCAAGCGCTCTTAACTTGGCAATTAGCAAGCGAACGACATAAGACTTGCCGGTTCCCGCAACCCCTGTGAGAACAACACACAATTGCGCAACACTACTTCCACTTGATGTGCGGCAATGCGGGGAAATATCCGGACCATTCTCAAGAGTTTGCCGTTGAAAATGTGCAATAAAAATGTCAAATACCCGGCGTTGCCCTTGGTTCAAAGCATTCACAAGTGCCTCTGCTGCACGCGTGTCGTCAGCATCCATGAATGCCCTTAACTCCTCCGCCAATTGGGGATCCAGTTCAGCTTCCTCGGCCATTGCTGGCTCATCTTCTCCAAACCGGTGCTTTTCAAGCTCATCTAAATCGGACATGTAGGTATTGAGGAAGGTGGAGTCTATGATCTCTTCGGCCATAAGAACTTGTGCAAGAAGTCGCAAACGCTCAACAGAATAGCCACGTGCTTGGGCATTGTTTAAAGTTTCTCTTGCCTCTTCCTCATAACCACGAAACAATCCTCGATGAATACACTCCTCCATGTATGTTTTAGTGACATTGTTGGATGAAAGGAATTTCCGCTCGTGGTCTGCTTTTGTGAACGGCTGTGACAATAATATCTTTTGCAAGAAATACAATTCTGCATCTTCTCCATACGGGAGGTAAAAGTTCCACCTTGGGATCGCAGTTCGCCTTCGCAGAATCCACTTTTTTCCCACCTCGTCCGTGAATGTCTTCTCCAACTTTTCTGGTGGTGATGGCCACCAAAATGGTTTATTGCCCTCATCGGGGCGTACATTGGCTTGAAAACGATCTCCGCTCACTGCATCATCGGAATCGCTAGAAGGAGAATCATATGCAAAGTCCTCTGCTGGATTGCCTGCTATAGCTGGGGAGTCTCCGGGTTCACGTTGTGTTCGGCGATAATAGCGATAGTAGTCGGGGTACTTGATTGGTATGGCAGCAATGGGGCGTTACAAATAGTGGTCATAGCGATCCAAATACCAAACGTCTGTGGACGTATCTTCGTTTGGGAGATGCTTTCGACGCTTGAGCCGTCCTAGTTTAGGCCATGGATCTGTAGGAATCCATACCACCTCTCGGCTACCTCGACATTGATGGATTCCTAAGAGCATCATGCCATTCTCCATGCGTCCCAATGAACGCAACTTGAGCAAACGCTCCACATCGCTTGCATCGGGCGAGATGGTGATGGGCACCGTCAATGACTTTGCTGGCTTTGTGAGATATTTGGCGAGATATAATTCCCAACCCAAAGATGTTATCCGTTGCACATTATTGTGGCACTGGAGTCGAACCAACAAACGGCGATTGTGTGGAACAACACATGCATCTTCGGCTTCATATCTGCCATAAAGCAAGCGGACTCCACTGTCATCCAATTCTTCTCTCTCCTGCGGCACACTAAAGGGATAACCTGACTTGCACTTGGTGCATACACGCCCACGACCAATATTGAAACACTTGTCGGGGTAGCATTGATGCACCATGTTGCACTCCTTGTACAGATCCCGTAGGTATGCTGTGAACTTTGGATCAAAGCCGTCACTTTCACGGGGCATTGTTGCGCAAACCACATCGTCCGGAATGCTGTTGGCTTCACACCATACGACGCCATGCAAATGCACTCGGCCTCGCTCTTGATATTCAAATCGAAACCAATAATCCCGCACCTTTCCAAATGGACCATTTTTGCCAATAGCCAAGAACTCTCGCTTGAATATCTCCACCCGCTTGTGAAACGCCACACAAGCCTCCATATCGTGGCCATCTTGGATTGGCTTGTTTGGCCCTGTGTTTCTGGGGTATTCTCCAGGCCACACAGCTCCTGCACGGCACCCTTTTTGCACAGCAGCTTGCAAATCAGCCTAGTTGTCATTCATGGTCAACGTGATGAAAAGGTCCGCTTTGCCAAGTTCACGACTCATGGCTGTAAGATCTAAATGTCGCGAGGCCCAATAAGAACGGGTTCCAACCAATATTGAAGGTGCATAAGTTCCATACCGATAATACGGGTTGAGCTCGGCCGTACCTTTATCGGTCCCCTCGCGCTCGAGATTGTGCTTCATAGAATTTACACCGTCGTGGTAGCATGCACGCGGCTTTTTGCCTTGACTGGTAGCCGGAGTTGATGGCGGTGTTGTTGACGTTGTTGCATATTGGGAACTAGATGGAGGGTGTTGGGTGCTTTGGGTTGCGGATTGTGAAGATTGACTCGGCTGGGTGCATTTACTTCCTTGCGGATACTCCGAGGACGTGTGTGGTGATTGTGAGGTAGATTTTTTTGGCGCCGGTTTCGGACCAGTTGAACTCCTTGCACTTCTCAAATGTGCTGCAGTAATGTCCTCTGCCCGATTCGCACGTTGAGCCTTGAAATTTTGTTGATTCCAAATCAATTGGTTTTTCATCTCTTTGCTCACTTGAAAAAAGGACCACCACCGGTCCGGACGCCATCGGTTATCAAAGGCAAGATAACAACTACGGTAGTAGGCAGCACATCCAATGCCGCAACCTACGGTATATCCAAGAACGCCGCCAGGATACAAATCGGGCCATACACACGGTTCCAACTTGGGGTCGTTAAAATGCAAATAACCGTCATTGGCCAACGATTGAGCGGCCGTGGTCACGTTCCCACCCGCTCCCTGGAAGGGTGTCCGATGGAGGAAGCCCACTTTGTCCGAGTGAGGAGCAAAATCCGGAATGATGTTCCGCGGGGCATCACACTCCACAGCCCAAGCAACGTACTCATCTTGTAAATGGTATTCCAAGCGTTTCCCGTACTTGTCTTCATACGAACGCTGTGTCAATGTGCCCATGGTGGTGGCCGCATTCTCCAAGTATCGGTACAACGTCTCATAGTGCGCCAAGAATCGAGAATAAAAAGGGTGAATTTTTTTTAGCAGCAACAACACTTGGTTCATTTGACGGTTGCTTTGCTTGCTGTCCTTTGGCTTTTGGTAATCGCGCAAAATATCCTCTTTCATTGTCATGAAACCATAAAGTGCATTGTAGTGTTGGCTTGGCTTGCGGCCGACACCAACGGTACCAATTGCATGGTGCCATTGCTTGTGACGAAGATCCACGTGCTTCAGCGTATTTGAGTAGAGGGCCCCAAGTGCAATTTGTCGCTTCTGGTACTCGGTGAGGTCCGCAATTTTTGAGGGGATATTATAATGGGTGTCCCCATCCAAAGTGTAGCCATAATTGATGGGGTCATACTTCGCGGAATACTTGCTACAAACGTGGCAAGCATACATACGTGTGGCGGAGTGCCAAACAGGAGTGTCATACACCACAAAGCGACTTGTGCTACGTGCAGGAGATCGCGGGGGAACTGGAAACGGTGCATTTTTGTACTTCAAGTAATTGGCGAACATCTCGTTGCGGAATGCAAATATCCCACTTGTAACCAAATCGGTGGGTGGCACGCCAAACAAAGTCTGTGTACGTATCTCGTCAGTATTGCGTGGAACCGTAAACTTGTGTCCCCCACCTATTGGGCCCCAAAGGAGTTGACCACACCGGTAGCAAAGTGCATCAAAAAGTGGTGAGTACAAAGTCTCCAAACCATCAAGCCAATACTCTCGAACTGACTTCAAAGAAATGTTGGACGGCGATGATGCATTAACACGGAACAACTCCCGAGACACTGTACGAACGACCCCGCAATGACGACGCCCCGATGCCTTGATGTGCTGCTTCTCTGGCGTATTGTCGTGTCCACCAACGATGCCCTTATTCCGTTGCGATTCTGGCGTGTTGTTTATGCCTCCGAAGGAACCCTTGGCCGCTTGGGACTCCGCGGTGTTCTTTTTGCCCTTGATGGCTTGGGACTCCGCGGTGTTTTTCTTGCCCTTGTCGGCTTGGGACTCCGAGGTGTTCTTCTTGCCACCACAAGACCCCTTGGCCGCTTGCGACTCTGCAGTGTTTCTCTTGCCTCCAGCTGAATCCTTTGCCGCTTGGGACTCCGCGGTGTTCTTTTTGCCCTTGATGGCTTGGGACTCCGCGGTGTTTTTCTTGCCGTTGTCGGCTTGGGACTCCGAGGTGTTCTTCTTGCCTCCAGCTGAACCCTTGGCCGCTTGGGACTCCGCGGTGTTCTTTTTGCCCTTGATGGCTTGGGACTCCGCGGTGTTTTTCTTGCCCTTGTCGGCTTGGGACTCCGCGGTGTTCCTCTTGCCTCCACAAGACCCCTTGGCTGCTTGGGACTGAGGAGTGTTGAAACTTGCCACCGTCGATGCTTGGATCCCAAGTGCGGCGCGCTTTTGCAATCGCTTCATCAGCGTGGCGCGCAACTGCGCATGTCGCCGACGGATGGTAGGCGGGGGGACTTTGCTATGCAGCTTGATGAACTCGGCCACCGGGAAGTCAATGTCCGTGTCCAAGCATTGTTGCAACTCGTGCTCCCAGCGATTTGACATGGTGCGAAAGAAAAGTGAGTGATGTTGTAAATGTTCTTCGTGGATAAGGAGGGATTTGGCTTGGTGGTTTGGGAGACAACACGTTTGTGGCCACGAACCAATCCCATAATTGCACGTAATACGGATCAACAAGGAAAGCGTCACGACGGTAATTGAGGATGAATAGGCCTTGAAGTGAACGAGCGCGTGATAAAGCAACATATGCGTGTGCTGCGGCAAAGAAAGCTGCCATGTCCACCCATACGCGGTCGTAAGAGCAGCCTTGCGTACCGTGCACGGTACATGAGTATCCGGGAAGCATAGGGAATTGGATTATTTTGACTTGCACGGACGGGCCGTACACCGGAATAATTTGCTGGAAACGGCAGATGGGGTACTCCCTTGCGTGCCCCACCGGGCTTACCACAATGACATCATTTGACCATCTTTTGATCACAACAAGTGTCGAGTTAACGAGTCGATTTTCGATGGACACATTGCGAATAAGCCGTGCCCTCATGCCCGCTGCGACACACACTTGCTGAGGCAGCACACGACGATTGCGAGAATTGATGTAGTCGCACATTGCTTGATTGGTAGGGGCACCACCCATATCAACGTAGCTAGCATCGAACGTAACAATGCTTGACCCCAATTGAGCCATGAAATGTTCATTCCATCGGTTCATAGCATTTCTACGGCCAACCAACATGGGGGCATCCTCCAAGTCTTGTAGTGACACATCCGAATTTAGCGCTATGTGTTGCTGCAGAATTAAGTGGTCCTCGTCACTCTCCTCTCCAATCCGCACACGATTAAGCAAGTTAATGAAATGTGCATCGTCTTGGCGCATTACGTCCGTCAGCACAAACGGAACAAAATGGTTTCGAAAGAGTGCACTGTCAAAGATATCCAAATCAACAGCGGGTAGTTGCAATGGATCACCTACGAGGAGCACTGTAATGCCACCAAAAGGATTGCGCTTGTCGCGGCGTACCTTGTGTAGCACATCATGGAGCGTGTGAAGGAGCTTGTTGGATAAGAGGGAGAACTCATCGACAATAATCATATCGGCAGTTCGAATCATCCACCACAAGGTTGTGCCTTCCTTTATTTGCCACTCCAAGTCCAAAGATAATGAGAACAGGCTGTGGATTGTGCGTCCTCCAACATTTAGGGCGGCTACCCCACTAGAACCACAAACTAGGATGCTGAAACCAAGCGCTCTTAACTTGGCAATTAGCAAGCGAACGACATAAGACTTGCCGGTTCCCGCAACCCCTGTGAGAACAACACACAATTGCGCAACACTACTTCCACTTGATGTGCGGCAATGCGGGGAAATATCCGGACCATTCTCAAGAGGTTGCCGTTGAAAATGTGCAATAAAAATGTCAAATACCCGGCGTTGCCCTTGGTTCAAAGCATTCACAAGTGCCTCTGCTGCACGCGTGTCGTCAGCATCCATGAATGCCCTTAACTCCTCCGCCAATTGGGGATCCAGTTCAGCTTCCTCGGCCATTGCTGGCTCATCTTCTCCAAACCGGTGCTTTTCAAGCTCATCTAAATCGGACATGTAGGTATTGAGGAAGGTGGAGTCTATGATCTCTTCGGCCATAAGAACTTGTGCAAGAAGTCGCAAACGCTCAACGGAATAGCCACGTGCTTGGGCATTGTTTAAAGTTTCTCTTGCCTCTTCCTCATAACCACGAAACAATCCTCGATGAATACACTCCTCCATGTATGTTTTAGTGACATTGTTGGATGAAAGGAATTTCCGCTCGTGGTCTGCTTTTGTGAACGGCTGTGACAATAATATCTTTTGCAAGAAATACAATTCTGCATCTTCTCCATACGGGAGGTAAAAGTTCCACCTTGGGATCGCAGTTCGCCTTCGCAGAATCCACTTTTTTCCCACCTCGTCCGTGAATGTCTTCTCCAACTTTTCTGGTGGTGATGGCCACCAAAATGGTTTATTGCCCTCATCGGGGCGTACATTGGCTTGAAAACGATCTCCGCTCACTGCATCATCGGAATCACTAGAAGGAGAATCATATGCAAAGTCCTCTGCTGGATTGCCTGCTATAGCTGTGGAGTCTCCGGGTTCACGTTGTGTTCGGCGATAATAGCGATAGTAGTCGGGGTACTTGATGGGTATGGCAGCAATGGGGCGTTACAAATAGTGGTCATAGCGATCCAAATACCAAACGTCTGTGGACGTATCTTCGTCTGGGAGATGCTTTCGACGCTTGAGCCGTCCTAGTTTAGGCCATGGATCTGTAGGAATCCATACCACCTCTCGGCTACCTCGACATTGATGGATTCCTAAGAGCATCATGCCGTTCTCCATGCGTCCCAATGAACGCAACTTGAGCAAACGCTCCACATCGCTTGCATCGGGCGAGATGGTGATGGGCACCGTCAATGACTTTGCTGGCTTTGTGAGATATTTGGCGAGATATAATTCCCAACCCAAAGATGTTATCCGTTGCACATTATTGTGGCACTGGAGTCGAACCAACAAACGGCGATTGTGTGGAACAACACATGCATCTTCGGCTTCATATCTGCCATAAAGCAAGCGGACTCCACTGTCATCCAATTCTTCTCTCTCCTGCGGCACACTAAAGGGATAACCTGACTTGCACTTGGTGCATAGACGCCCACGACCAATATTGAAACACTTGTCGGGGTAGCATTGATGCACCATGTTGCACTCCTTGTACATATCCCGTAGGTATGCTGTGAACTTTGGATCAAAGCTGTCACTTTCACGGGGCATTGTTGCGCAAACCACATCGTCCGGAATGCTGTTGGCTTCACACCATACGACGCCATGCAAATGCACCCGGCCTCGCTCTTGATATTCAAATCGAAACCAATAATCCCGCACCTTTCCAAATGGACCATTTTTGCCAATAGCCAAGAACTCTCGCTTGAATATCTCCACCCGCTTGTGAAACGCCACACAAGCCTCCATATCATGGCCATCTTCGATTGGCTTGTTTGGCCCTGTGTTTCTGGGGTATTCTCCAGGCCACACAGCTCCTGCACGGCACCCTTTTTGCACAGCAGCTTGCAAATCAGCCCAGTTGTCATTCATGGTCAACGTGATGAAAAGGTCCGCTTTGCCAAGTTCACGACTCATGGCTGTAAGATCTAAATGTCGCGAGGCCCAATAAGAACGGGTTCCAACCAATTTTGATGGTACATAAGTTCCATACCGATAATACGGGTTGAGCTCGGCCGTACCTTTATCAGTCCCCTCGCGCTCGAGATTGTGGTTCATAGAATTTACACCGTCGTGGTAGCATGCACGCGGCTTTTTGCCTTGACTGGTAGCCGGAGTTGATGGCGGTGTTGTTGACGTTGTTGCATATTGGGAACTAGATGGAGGGTGTTGGGTGCTTTGGGTTGCGGATTGTGAAGATTGACTCGGCTGGGTGCATTTACTTCCTTGTGGACACTCCGAGGACGTGTGTGGTGATTGTGAGGTAGATTTTTTTGGCGCCGGTTTCGGACCAGTTGAACTCCTTGCACTTCTCAAATGTGCTGCAGTAATGTCCTCTGCCCGATTCGCACGTTGAGCCTTGAAATTTTGTTGATTCCAAATCAATTGGTTTTTCATCTCTTTGCTCACTTGGAAAAAGGACCACCACCGGTCCCGACGCCATTGGTTATCAAAGGCAAGATAACGACTACGGTAGTAGGCAGCACATCCAATGCCGCAACCTACGGTATATCCACCAACGCCGCCAGGATACAAATCGGGACATACACACGGTTCCAACTTGGGGTCGTTAAAATGCAAATAAGTGTCATTGGCCAACGATTTAGCGGCCGTGGTCACGTTCCCACCCGCTCCCTGGAAGGGTGTCCGATGGAGGAAGCCCACTTTGTCCGAGTGAGGAGCAAAATCCGGAACGATGTTCCGCGGGGCATCACACCCCACAGCCCAAGCAACGTACTCATCTTGTAAATGGTATTCCAAGCGTTTCCCGTACTTGTCTTCATACGAACGCTGTGTCAATGTGCCCATGGTGGTGGCCGCATTCTCCAAATATCGGTACAACGTCTCATAGTGCGCCAAGAATCGAGAATAAAAAGGGTGAATTTTTTTGAGCAGCAACAACGCTTGGTTCATTTGACGGTTGCTTTGCTTGCTGTCCTTTGGCTTTTGGTAATCGCGCAAAATATCCTCTTTCATTGTCATGAAACCATAAAGTGCATTGTAGTGTTGGCTTGGCTTGCGGCCGACACCAACGGTACCAATTGCATGGTGCCATTGCTTGTGACGAAGATCCACGTGCTTCAGCGTATTTGAGTAGAGGGGCCCAAGTGCAATTTGTCGCTTCTGGTACTCGGTGAGGTCCGCAATTTTTGAGGGGATATTATAATGGATGTCCCCATCCAAAGTGTAGCCATAATTGATGGGGTCATACTTCGCGGAATACTTGCTACAAACGTGGCAAGCATACATACGTGTAGCGGAGTGCCAAACAGGAGTGTCATACACCACAAAGCGACTTGTGCTACGTGCAGGAGATCGCGGGGGAACTGGAAACGGTGCATTTTTGTACTTCAAGTAATTGGCGAACATCTCGTTGCGGAATGCAAATATCCCACTTGTAACCAAATCGGTGGGTGGCACGCCGAAACAAAGTCTGTGTACGTATCTCGTCAGTATTGCGTGGAACCGTAAACTTGTGTCCCCCACCTATTGGGCCCCAAAGGAGTTGACCACACCGGTAGCAAAGTGCATCAAAAAGTGGTGAGTACAAAGTGTCCAAACCATCAAGCCAATACTCTCGAACTGACTTCAAAGAAATGTTGGACGGCGATGATGCATTAACACGGAACAACTCCCGAGACACTGTACGAACGACCCCGCAATGACGACGCCCCGATGCCTTGATGTGCTGCTTCTCTGGCGTATTGTCGTGTCCACCAACGATGCCCTTATTCCGTTGCGATTCTGGCGTGTTGTTTATGCCTCCGAAGGAACCCTTGGCCGCTTGGGACTCCGCGGTGTTCTTTTCGCCCTTGATGGCTTGGGACTCCGCGGTGTTTTTCTTGCCCTTGTCGGCTTGGGACTCCGAGGTGTTCTTCTTGCCACCACAAGACCCCTTGGCCGCTTGCGACTCTGCAGTGTTCTTCTTGCCTCCAGCTGAACCCTTTGCGGCTTGGGACTCCGCGGTGTTCTTTTTGCCCTTGATGGCTTGGGACTCCGCGGTGTTTTTCTTGCCCTTGTCGGCTTGGGACTCCGAGGTGTTCTTCTTGCCTCCAGCTGAACCCTTGGCCGCTTGGGACTCCGCGGTGTTCTTTTTGCCCTTGATGGCTTGGGACTCCGCGGTGTTTTTCTTGCCCTTGTCGGCTTGGGACTCCGCGGTGTTCCTCTTGCCTCCACAAGACCCCTTGGCTGCTTGGGACTCAGGAGTGTTGAAACTTGCCACCGTCGATGCTTGGATCCCAAGTGCGGCGCGCTTTTGCAATCGCTTCATCAGCGTGGCGCGCAACTGCGCATGTCGCCGACGGATGGTAGGCGGGGGGACTTTGCTATGCAGCTTGATGAACTCGGCCACCGGGAAGTCAATGTCCGTGTCCAAGCATTGTTGCAACTCGTGCTCCCAGCGATTTGACATGGTGCGAAATAAAAGGTAACTCCGTTAAGAGTACACCTATACTCCAAATCCAACTGCTGAGAGCAAGAAAAAACATTAGTTCGGAAAAAACAAAGTGACTACTTTGGGGGTAGAAGCATCATTGATAATGTTGGTGACGCCTATACTTGTACAGCCTCAAACCCAACCGGATGGCAGTATCTTGTTTTGCGTTGGTGGGCCTTACTTATCCTCCCAAAGAATGAGCCCCATTCCTACCCACTAGTACCCCAGCCCAAACGGAACCTCACCTTTTGGTACCCGTGGAACAACAAAGCACACAAAGGGCGAAACACAGCAGGGAACTACTCGTCCCTCTTGTACCAAACACTCCAGCCTATTGTTGCAACTCTTGCCTCTTGACTAGACATGGCGTGAATGTGAAGGTAACTCCGTTAAGAGTACACCTGTACTCCAAGTCCAAACACTAAGAGCAACGGGTAGAGAAGAACAAAGCACACATACGGCAAAACACGGCAAAGAACTACTCGTCCCTCTTGTACCAACTCTTGCTCCCATGATTAGACATGGCGTGAATGTGAAGGTAACTCCGTTAAGAGTACACCTGTACTCCAAGTCCAATCACTAAGAGCAAAAGGCACGAAAGAACAAAGCACACCAACGGCGAAACACGACAAGGAACTACTCGTCCCTCTTATACTTGGCGTGAATGTGAAGGTAACTCCGTTAAGAGTACACCTGTACTCCAAGGCCACTCACTAAGAGCAAAGCACACAAACGGCAAAACCCGGCAAAGAACTACTCGTCCCTCTTGTACCAACTCTTGCTCCCATGACTAGACATGGCGTGAATGTGAAGGTAACTCCGTTAAGAGTACACCTGTACTCCAAGTCCAATCACTAAGAGCAAAAGGCACGAAAGAACAAAGCACACAAACGGCAAAACACGACAAGGAACTACTCGTCCCTCTTATACTTGGCGTGAATGTGAAGGTAACTCCGTTAAGAGTACACCTGTACTCCAAGTCCACTCACTAAGAGCAAAGGGCACGGAAGAATAACGCACACAAACGGCAAAAAAAGACAAGGAAGTACTCGTCCCTCTTGTACCAAACACTCCACACTATTTTTGCAAGTCCTGCTCCGACGATTAGACATGGCGTGAATGTGAAGGTAACCCCGTTAAGAGTACACCTGTACTCCAAGTCCAATCACTAAGAGCAAAGGGCACAATGAACGAAGCACACAAACGGCAAAACACAGCAAGGATGACTCATCCCTCGGTACCAAAAGGGACACAAAATTTCACTTGTTTTTGTCCCATAGTGGCCCATTTTCAAGGCATTTTGGGATTCTCCATGGGCCACAACGCCCGATCTTGAGCTCAAAACAGGCTAAAAACACTTTTTTGAGCCTCCCAAATGGCCCATGATCACTTTCAGAAAACTGCGTTTTTCACCCAGTTTTGACCCATTTTTGGTGTTGAACAAGCCTCTTTTCAAAGCATTTTGGGATTTTCCGTGGGCCAAAACGCGGCACCACGGGCTCAAAATGGGTCCAAACCACTTGTTTGAGCATCCCGAATGGTCCAGGATCACTTTTGGGAAAACGCGTTTTTCACCCATTTTTAACCCATTTTTGGTCCCAAAACGGCCCATTTTCAAGGCATTTTGGGATTTTCCGTGGCCCATAACGCACCACCACGGGCTCAAAACGGCCTAAAAACACTTCTGTGAAGATCACAAGTGGTCTAGGAACAACTTTGGAAAAAATGATTTTTTTCGCCCCGGGGACCCTGGTGGACCCACCGTTGGCCCCCACCGTGCGCGGGCCGGGCTGCCCTCCGGCTCCACCAAGTGACCACTGGTACGGGGGTCTAGGTGGCTCGTTGGGCGATTCTGAGGCTTGGAAACCACAAAAAGTGGGGGGTTGCGGGTGGACTAGGTGCCCTCGGAATTCGGATTTGAGCCACAGAACCCAAGATACGCCCGGTGCTTGGTTTCGGGGTGGTGGTGCGCGTTGCGCAGGTTTTTGGGGCTTTTTGGCGCCTTTTTGGGCTGTTTCTCGGACATATCGTGGAAGTGAAGGGCACTAGAGAGCTCTTTGACACGGTGAAGTCAAGCCGCACGTGCAATGTACTCACCGTATCCCTTCGTTTGGGCGTTTCGCCCGGTTTTTGGGGCTGTTTTGGGCGAAAAATGGCTGTTTTTGGCCCAAAACTGCGCAGATTTCGGAGGGCACCTCCCGACTTGGCGCCCCCGCGCCGGGCCGCCACCGGTGAGTTTTTGGCTCAAAACTTGGATTTGGCAAGGCCACCACCTGAGCTCCAACCCTCAAAAACGGATTCCCCACCCTCAAAATAGGGGGGGGGTCCCCTACACCCCCACCCGACCCCTCCTTCTACCCTACACCCTGGTAGGTACACTGCCTCGGATATGCCATATATATATATATATATATATATATATATATATATATATATACATATATATATATATATATTACTACACCCCTCTCCCCTTAAATCTAGCTAACAAGCAACAACAAGCAAGCAACAACAAGCAACAACAAGCAACAACAAGCAACAAGCACTTCTCCTCACTGTTTCGGCCATTGCTCCGCCTCATCGCACAGGGCTCTACCCTACACTAGCCATCTTGGAGCCTAGGTGGTGCCCTTGCCAAATCCAAGTTTTGAGCCAAAAACTCACCGGTGGCGGCCCGGGGCGGGGGTGCCAAGTCGGGACGTGCCCTCCCAAATTGGCGCAGTTTTGGGCCAAAAACAGCCATTTTTCGCCCAAAACAGCCCCAAAACCCGGGCGAAACGCCCAAACGAAGGGATACGGTGAGTACATTGCACGTGCGGCTTGACTTCACCGTGTCAAAGAGCTCTATAGTGCCCTTCAATTCCACGATATGTCCGAGAAACAGCCCAAAAAGGCGCCAAAAAGCCCCAAAAACCTGCGCAACGCGCACCACCACCCCGAAACCAAGCACAGGGCGTATCTTGGGTTCCGTGGCTCAAATCCGAATTCCGAGGGCACCTAGTCCACCCGCAACCCCCCACTTTTTGTGGTTTCCAAGCCTCAGAATCGCCCAACGAGCCACCTAGACCCCCGTACCAGTGGTCACTTGGTGGAGCCGGAGGGCAGCCCGGCCAGCGCACGGTGGGGGCCAACGTTGGGTCCACCAGGGTCCCCGGGGGGAAAAATATCATTTTTTCCAAAGTTGCTCCTAGACCACTTGTGATGTTCAGAGAAGTGTTTTTAGGCCGTTCTGAGCCCGTGGTGGTGCGTTATGGGTCACGGAAAATCCCAAAATGCCTTGAAAATGGGCCGTTTTGGGACCAAAAATGGGTCAAAAATGGGTGAAAAACGCGTTTTCCCAAAAGTGATCCTGGACCATTCGGGATGCTCAAACAAGTGTTTTTGACCCATTTTGAGCCCGTGGTGCCGCGTTTTGGCCCACGGAAAATCCCAAAATGCCTTGAAAAGAGGCTGGTTCAACACCAAAAATGGGTCAAAACTGGGTGAAAAACGCAATTTTCTGAAAGTGATCATGGGCCATTTGGGAGGCTCAAAAAAGTGTTTTTAGCCGGTTTTGAGCTCAAGATCGGGCGTTGTGGCCCATGGAGAATCCCAAAATGCCTTGAAAATGGGCCACTATGGGACAAAAACAAGTGAAATTTTGTGTCCCTTTTGGTACCGAGGGATGAGTCATCCTTGCTGTGTTTTGCCGTTTGTGTGCTTCGTTCATTGTGCCCTTTGCTCTTAGTGATTGGACTTGGAGTACAGGTGTACTCTTAACGGAGTTACCTTCACATTCACGCCATGTCTAATCAAGAGGCAAGAGTTGCAACAATAGGCTGGAGTGTTTGGTACAAGAGGGACGTGTACTTCCTTGTTTTTTTTTGCCGTTTGTGTGCGTTATTCTTCCGTGCCCTTTGCTCTTAGTGAGTGGACTTGGAGTACAGGTGTACTCTTACCGGAGTTACCTTCACATTCACGCCATGTCTAATCATGGGAGCAAGAGTTGGTACAAGAGGGACGAGTAGTTCTTTGCCGTGTTTTGCCGTTTGTGTGCTTTGTTCTTCTCTCCCCGTTGCTCTTAGTGTTTGGACTTGGAGTACAGGTGTACTCTTAACGGAGTTACCTTCACATTCACGCCATGTCTAATCAAGAGGCAAGAGTTGCAACAATAGGCTGGAGTGTTTGGTACAAGAGGGACGAGTAGTTCCCTGCTGTGTTTTGCCGTTTGTGTGCTTTGTTGTTCCACGGGTACCAAAAGGTGAGGTTCCGTTTGGGCTGGGGTACTAGTGGGTAGGAATGGGGCTCATTCTTTGGGAGGATAAGTAAGGCCCACCAACGCAAAACAAGATACCGCCATCCGGTTGTGTTTGAGGCTGTACAAGTATAGGCGTCACCAACATTATCAATGATGCCTCTATCCCCCAAGTAGTCACTTTGTTTTTTCCCAACTAATGTTTTTTCTTGCTCTCGGCAGTTGGATTTGGAGTATAGGTGTACTCTTAACGGAGTTACCTTTTATTTCGCACCATGTCAAATCGCTGGGAGCACGAGTTGCAACAATGCTTGGACACGGACATTGACTTCCCGGTGGCCGAGTTCATCAAGCTGCATAGCGAAGTCCCCCCGCGTACCATCCGTCGGCGACATGCGCAGTTGCGCGCCACGCTAATGAAGCGATTGCAAAAGCACGCCGCACTTGGGATCCAAGCATCGACGGTGGCAAGTTTGAACACTCCTGAGTCCCAAGCAGCCAAGGGGTCTTGTGGAGGCAAGAGGAACACCGCGGAGTCCCAAGCCGACAAGGGCAAAAACAACACCGCGGAGTCGCAAGCGGCCAAGGGGTCTTGTGGAGGCAAGAAGAACACCTCGGAGTCCCAAGCCGACAAGGGCAAGAAAAACGGCGCGGAGTCCCAAGCCATCAAGGGCAAAAAGAACACCGCGGAGTCCCAAGCGGCCAAGGGTTCAGCTGGAGGCAAGAAGAACACCTCGGAGTCCCAAGCCGACAAGGGCAAGAAAAACACCGCGGAGTCCCAAGCCATCAAGGGCAAAAAGAACACCGCGGAGTCCCAAGCGGCCAAGGGTTCAGCTGGAGGCAAGAAGAACACCTCGGAGTCCCAAGCCGACAAGGGCAAGAAGAACACCGCGGGGTCCCAAGCCATCAAGGGCAAAAAGAACACCGCGGAGTCCCAAGCGGCAAAGGGTTCAGCTGGAGGCAAGAAGAACACCGCGGAGTCGCAAGCGGCCAAGGGGTCTTGTGGTGGCAAGAAGAACACCTCGGAGTCCCAAGCCGACAAGGGCAAGAAAAACACCGCGGAGTCCCAAGCCATCAAGGGCAAAAAGAACGCCGCGGATTCCCAAGCGGCCAAGGGTTCCTTCGGAGGCATAAACAACACGCCAGAATCGCAACGGAATAAGGGCATCGTTGGTGGACACGGCAATACGCCAGAGAAGCAGCACATCAAGGCATCGGGGCGTCGTCATTGCGGGGTCGTTCGTACAGTGTCTCGAGAGTTGTTCCGTGCTAATGCATCATCGCCGTCCAACATTTCTTTGAAGTCAGTTCGAGAGTATTGGCTTGATGGTTTGGACACTTTGTACTCACCACTTTTTGATGCACTTTGCTACCGGTGTGGTCAACTCCTTTGGGGCCCAATAGGTGGGGGACACAAGTTTACGGTTCCACGCAATACTGACGAGATACGTACACAGACTTTGTTTGGCGTGCCACCCACCGATTTGGTTACAAGTGGGATATTTGCATTCCGCAACGAGATGTTCGCCAATTACTTGAAGTACAAAAATGCACCGTTTCCAGTTCCCCCGCGATCTCCTGCACGTAGCACAAGTCGCTTTGTGGTGTATGACACTCCTGTTTGGCACTCCGCTACACGTATGTATGCTTGCCACGTTTGTAGCAAGTATTCCGCGAAGTATGACCCCATCAACTATGGCTACACTTTGGATGGGGACATCCATTATAATATCCCCTCAAAAATTGCGGACCTCACCGAGTACCAGAAGCGACAAATTGCACTTGGGCCCCTCTACTCAAATACGCTGAAGCACGTGGATCTTCGTCACAAGCAATGGCACCATGCAATTGGTACCGTTGGTGTCGGCCGCAAGCCAAGCCAACACTACAATGCACTTTATGGTTTCATGACAATGAAAGAGGATATTTTGCGCGATCACCAAAAGCCAAAGGACAGCGAGCAAAGCAATCGTCAAATGAACCAAGCGTTGTTGCTGCTCAAAAAAATTCACCCTTTTTATTCTCGATTCTTGGCGCACTATGAGACGTTGTACCGATACTTGGAGAATGCGGCCACCACCATGGGCACATTGACACAGCGTTCGTATGAAGACAAGTACGGGAAACGCTTGGAATACCATTTACAAGATGAGTACGTTGCTTGGGCTGTGGAGTGTGATGCCCCTCGGAACATCATTCCAGATTTTGCTCCTCACTCGGACAAAGTGGGCTTCCTCCATCGGACACCCTTCCGGGGAGCGGGTGGGAACGTGACCACGGCCGCTCAATCGTTGGCCAATGACAATTATTTGCATTTTAACGACCCCAAGTTGGAACCGTGTGTATGGCCCGATTTGTATCCTGGCGGCGTTGGTGGATATACCGTAGGTTGCGGCATTGGATGTGCTGCCTACTACCGTAGTTGTTATCTTGCCTTTGATAACCGATGGCGTCGGGACCGGTGGTGGTCCTTTTTCCAAGTGAGCAAAGAGATGAAAAACCAATTGATTTGGAATCAACAAAATTTCAAGGCTCAACGTGCGGATCGGGCGGAGGACATTACTGCAGCACATTTGAGAAGTGCAAGGAGTTCAACGGGTCCAAAACCGGCGCCAAATAAACCTACCTCACAATCACCACAGTCGTCCTCGGAGTGTCCGCAAGGAAGTCAATGCACCCAGCCGAGTCAATCTTCACAATCCGCAACCCAAAGCACCCAACACCCTCCATCTAGTTCCCAATATGCAGCAACGTCAACAACACCGCCATCAAGTCAAGCTACCCGTCAAGGCAAAAAGCCGCGTGCATGCTACCAAGACGGTGTAAATTCTATGAACGACAATCTCGAGCGTGAGGGGACCGATAAAGGTACGGCCGAGCTCAACCCGTATTACCGGTATGGAACTTATGTACCTTCAAAATTGGTTGGAACCCGTTCTTATTGGGCCTCGCGACATTTAGATCTTACAGCCATGAGTCGTGAACTTGGCAAAGCGGACCTTTTCATCACGTTGACCATGAATGACAACTGGGCCGATTTGCAAGCTGCTGTGCAAAAAGGGTGCCGTGCAGGAGCTGTGTGGCCTGGAGAATACCCCAGAAACACAGGGCCAAACAAGCCAATCCAAGATGGCCACGATATGGAGGCTTGTGTGGCGTTTCACAAGCGGGTGGAGATATTCAAGCGAGAGTTCTTGGCTATTGGCAAAAATGGTCCATTTGGAAAGGTGCGGGATTATTGGTTTCGATTTGAATATCAAGAGCGAGGCCGGGTGCATTTGCATGGCGTGGTATGGTGTGAAGCCAACAGCATTCCGGACGATGTGGTTTGCGCAACAATGCCCCGTGAAAGTGACGGCTTTGATCCAAAGTTCACAGCATACCTACGGGATCTGTACAAGGAGTGCAACATGGTGCATCAATGCTACCCCGACAAGTGTTTCAATATTGGTCGTGGGCGTGTATGCACCAAGTGCAAGTCAGGTTATCCCTTTAGTGTGCCGCAGGAGAGAGAAGAATTGGATGACAGTGGAGTCCGCTTGCTTTATCGCAGATATGAAGCCGAAGATGCATGTGTTGTTCCACACAATCGCCGATTGTTGGTTCGACTCCAGTGCCACAATAATGTGCAACGGATAACATCTTTGGGTTGGGAATTATATCTCGCCAAATATCTCACAAAGCCAGCAAAGTCATTGACCGTGCCCATCACCATCTCGCCCGATGCAAGCGATGTGGAGCGTTTGCTCAAGTTGCGTTCATTGGGACGCATGGAGAACGGCATGATGCTCTTAGGAATCCATCAATGTCGAGGTAGCCGAGAGGTGGTATGGACTCCTACAGATCCATGGCCTAAACTAGGACGGCTCAAGCGTCGAAAGCATCTCCCAGACGAAGATACGTCCACAGACGTTTGGTATTTGGATCGCTATGACCACTATTTGTAACGCCCCATTGCTGCCATACCCATCAAGTACCCCGACTACTATCGCTATTATCGCCGAACACAACGTGAACCCGGAGACTCCACAGCTATAGCAAGCAATCCAGCAGAGGACTTTGCATATGATTCTCCTTCTAGCGATTCCGATGATGCAGTGAGCGGAGATCGTTTTCAAGCCAACGTACGCCCCGATGAGGGCAATAAACCATATTGGTGGCCATCACCTTCAGAAAAGTTGGAGAAGACATTCACGGACGAGGTGGGAAAAAAGTGGATTCTGCGAAGGCGAACTGCGATCCCAAGGTGGAACCTTTACCTCCCGTATGGAGAAGATGCTGAATTGTATTTTTTGCAAAAGATATTATTGTCACAGCCGTTCACAAAAGCAGACCACGAGCGGAAATTCCTTTCATCCAACAATGTCACTAAAACATACATGGAGGAGTGTATTCATCGAGGATTGTTTCGTGGTTATGAGGAAGAGGCAAGAGAATCTTTAAACAATGCCCAAGCACGTGGCTATTCCGTTGAGCGTTTGCGACTTCTTGCACAAGTTCTTATGGCCAAAGAGATCATAGACTCCACCTTCCTCAATACCTACATGTCCGATTTAGATGAGCTTGAAAAGCACCGGTTTGGAGAAGATGAGCCAGCAATGGCCGAGGAAGCTGAACTGGATCCCCAATTGGCGGAGGAGTTAAGGGCATTCATGTATGCTGACGACACGCGTGCAGCAGAGGCACTCGTGAATGCTTTGAACCAAGGGCAACGCCGGGTATTTGACATTTTTATTGCACATTTTCAACGGCAACCTCTTGAGAATGGTCCGGATATTTCCCCGCATTGCCGCACATCAAGTGGAAGTAGTGTTGCGCAATTGTGTGCTGTTCTCACAGGGGTTGCGGGAACCGGCAAGTCTTATGTCGTTCGCTTGCTAATTGCCAAGTTAAGAGCGCTTGGTTTCAGCATCCTAGTTTGTGGTTCTAGTGGGGTAGCCGCCCTAAATGTTGGAGGACGCACAATCCACAGCCTGTTCTCATTATCTTTGGACTAGGAGTGGCAAATAAAGGAAGGCACAACCTTGTGGTGGATGATTCGAACTGCCAATATGATTATTGTCGATGAGTTCTCCCTCTTATCCAACAAGCTCCTTCACACGCTCCATGATGTGCTACACAAGGTACGCCGCGACAAGCGCAATCCTTTTGGTGGCATTACAGTGCTCCTCGTAGGTGATCCATTGCAACTACCCGCTGTTGATTTGGATATCTTTGACAGTGCACTCTTTCGAAACCATTTTGTTCCGTTTGTGCTGACGGACGTAATGCGCCAAGACGATGCACATTTCATTAACTTGCTTAATCGTGTGCGGATTGGAGAGGAGAGTGACGAGGACCACTTAATTCTGCAGCAACGCATAGCGCTAAATTCTGATGTGTCACTACAAGACTTGGAGGATGCCCCCATGTTGGTTGGCCGTAGAAATGCTATGAACCGATGGAATGAACATTTCATGGCTCAATTGGGGTCAAGCATTGTTACGTTCGATGCTAGCTACGTTGATATGGGTGGTGCCCCTACCAATCAAGCAATGTGCGACTATATCAATTCTCGCAATCGTCGTGTGCTGCCTCAGCAAGTGTGTGTCGCAGCGGGCATGAGGGCACGGCTTATTCGCAATGTGTCCATCGAAAATCGACTCGTTAACTCGACACTTGTTGTGATCAAAAGATGGTCGAATGATGTCATTGTGGTAAGCCCGGTGGGGCACGCAAGAGAGTACCCCATCTGCCGTTTCCAGCAAATTATTCCGGTGTACGGCCCGTCCGTGCAAGTCAAAATAATCCAATTCCCTATGCTTCCCGGATACTCATGTACCGTGCACGGTACGCAGGGCTGCTCTTACGACCGCGTATGGGTGGACATGGCAGCTTTCTTTGCCGCAGCTCACGCATATGTTGCTTTATCACGCGCACGTTCACTTCAAGGCCTATTCATCCTCAATTACCGTCGTGACGCTTTCCTTGGTGATCCGTATTACGTGCAATTATGGGATTGGTTCGTGGCCACAAACGTGTTGTCTCCCAAACCACCCAGCCAAATCCCTCCTTATCCACGAAGAACATTTACAACATCACTCATAATTGGAATTATGTGTGTCCATCGTGCTTGGAGTGTCGTAAGTCAACTTCCACAGCGGTTGGATGCTCGGATATTGAAGGTCAACATGCTCCACATTATCCAATATGTGTCCTTTCCATACTGGTCGTATATTGAGAGACAATTGCGTGGAGACAAGCTGTCTTTGGACATTGATGATCTAAACGAGGATGGAACGGAGAAAATCCGCAAACAAGGACGACCGGTTGGTGCTACACGGCAACCGGCACAAGGCTTCAAACTATTGGACGCGTGTAATAACCCACGAGTGTTTGCGGCCCAAGACTTGGCTCAAATGTCGGTTGTGCAATTGCAGATATTGTGTGCTGCACATAAGCTATCAACTTCTGGAACCAAAGCCCAGTTTCAAGAACGCATCCTACAAAAGCAAAACCACATTCAACCTCCATCATCTACACCAGCGCCTACACATTCACAAGGACCTGTACGACTGGTGCCGTCATCCATCAATGATTTCCCCCATTTGCAGCCACGACTTAATTACTTTGGAGAGGATTTTTGGCCACAAGAAAGAAGCGATACCAGGGAGAACAATGTGCACTTATTGGAGAGTGCATGGTTGTCTTGCGCAGCAGTGCAATGCTTACTAGAGGTCTTGTTGCCACAGGGCAATTCCTCCGTTAAGCCGGTCATCCAAGATGTGACATTTGCAGTAATAATGCAACATCCTCCGACGTCGCGGGTTGTGTATACTCTGGGAGATGCCCTACCCGTACTACTCACCTCGCAGCACTCCACTGTTGGAGTTCACTACGTGTTGGTCACGGACATTTCCATTGTAGACAAGACTTTGGTCGTCCACGATCCTAAAGATAACGCATCTACCTGTGGCGCATGGTTCCGGGCAATTATGAGGAAAATGGGATGGTCTTTTACATGGCATCATTATGGAACTCAACCCGATTCCGATACATGTGGCTTCCGAGTCGTCATGCTCGCCATGCAATGGTGTCAGACCAATCGACTCACCGGGCAATGGCCACGGTGGTTCTTGACGTATTGTGCAAGCGTTCTCCAGCTTTTTGCCGACGATACGAGCAGCTTGCGTTCTACGGTTAATACGTTTCAAGATTGGGCATATGAAGATGCTTTGAGAGAGTATGATGAACCAGTGGATTGGGCAATGACGGAGGGTGGGCCGCTTCCTACCGTCACCAACAGCGACATGGAAGCTGCAATTCGCAACCCTCAATCCAATTCAGCAAGTGGTCCGTCTTCAACGTCCAAAGCGGCGCAGCCTCCGCATCTGTCAACCCGTAGGAAGAGTGGGACAAGTAAAGGGACTACGGGGGCAAACCCACAAACCACACCGGCACAGACCACTCCTACAAGAAAAATTCCAAAGTCAAAAAAGACAAATATGCCTCCACGTACCCGAACTTGTGAGCCACCACCCTACCAATCGCACCGTCAACCACATCCCAAGAGTGGACACGAGGCCGACCAAAGTTCTCGCAAACATTCCTCAAAGAAGCGGTCATCCAACTCCGAGTCCGGGCCAAGGTCCAAGAAGAGTCGACCAGAGGACCACGAGCAGTCAAATACTAGACGCAAGAGATCCACTTTGGGCCGTCCTTCCGAATCAACAAGCCAAGAGCCGCCAACAGCAAAACAACGGCAAGAAAAAGCTCCGGTAAACCATGCTACACTATCCGAGAACGAGATCAAGAAGTGGTTAATCCTTATCGGTGACGAAAATTCAAGTCGACGAAAACGCCGCGAGCATGCTTTGCACTTCTTTGGAGCCGCAGATAGTACCGTGGTAACATTACAGTACCGCACTCTCAGTCTCCAACTGCATCCCGACAAAAACCCGTCGGACGCACTAGCAAAGCAACGATTCCAAGTTCTTGGGTGTGCAAGAGACATGTTTCGTTAGCTAACAAGTTGCCATACATGAGGCATTGTCTTTATATCATTTCTTCCAAACTCGCTAATGCTCCTTGTATGGCGCCCACCAACACGGAAAACTTCTTTTGCATGTATTACACATTTGTTTCATTCTTGTGTGCAATTGCGTGTCCTCTAAAATTGTAATTTTAATTAGCATTCAAAAGGTACGATTAACAGACTTGCAATCAATTCCGCTACATTGCAAATTTGACAAACCTACGTACAATTAGTGCACGACGTAGGTTGCAGGTGTACTCTTAGCGGAGTTACCTTCACTTATTAGTACACAACGCAGGATGCAGGTGTACTCTTAACGGAGGTACCTTCTCTTAGTTGCAACAGAACTACGAGTCAAGGTGTCCTTTTCACGGAGTTCGCTTCATTTACAAGCAGCAAGCGTACAAAGCACTCATCCACGTTGTGCGCGCACCTTCAATTGTTGCAAACAGTTTGTTAGAATCCTCTCAGACAAAGGGTGATGCATCTTCTAAAACATACGGAAAACATTTTGGTAGCAAAGCGGGTGTACTCTTAACGGAGTTACCTTCAATTATTTTCATCCATTCCCCAATCCATAAAAGCAGGGTACAATTAGTGCACGACATACAATGCAGGTGTACTCTTAACGGAGTTACCTTCACTTATCATTAAACGACGTAAGATGCAGGGGTACTCCTAACGGAGTTACCTTCTCTTATTTGCAACAAAAGTACAAGTCAAGGTGTACTCTGCACGGGGTTAATTTAATTTACTTGCAATAACCATCAAAGCAGTCATCCACGTTGTGCGCGCGCCTTCTATTGTTGATAACGGTTTGTTACAATACCCTCAAACAAAGGGAGATCCATTTTCTAAAAAAAAACTGTGAACATTTCGGTAGCAAAGTAGGTGTACTCTAAACGGGGTTACCTCCCCTTATTTTCGTCTATTTCCAACCAAAACATACGGAAAACATTTTTGTAGCAAAGCGGGTGTACTCTTAACGGAGTTACCTTCAATTATTTTCATCCATTTGCCAATCCATAAGAGCAGGGTACAATTAGTGCACGACATACAATGCAGGTGTACTCTCAACGGAGTTACCTTCACTTATCATTAAATGACGTAAGATGCAGGTGTACTCTTAACGGAGTTACCTTCTCTTATTTGCAACAAAAGTACAAGTCAGGGTGTACTCTGCACGGAGTTACCTTCATTTACTTGCAACAACCGTCAAAGCAGTCATCCACGTTGTGCGCGCGCCTTCTATTGTTGCGAACGGTTTGTTACAATACCCTCAAACAAAGGGTGATCCATTTTCTAAAAAAAACGGTGAACATTTCGGTAGCAAAGTGGGTGTACTCTAAACGGGGTTACCTCCCCTTGTTTTCGTCTATTTCCAACCATCTCATTTGCCAATCCATACAAGCAGGGTACAATTAGTGCAAGACGTAGGATGCGGGTGTACTCTTAACGGAGTTACATTGCACGTGTACTCTTAACGGAGCTACCTTCACTTACTTGCAGCAAGAGCACTCGTTTCCATCACTTACGTTTATGTTTCAAACTTGCGTGCCTTGCATCATGATGCATCATGACTCGCATGGAGGCGGCCCTAAAATTTTGTCCGTGGTGTTCAAATGACAAAAAGGGACAGGGTTGCCATTCATGCACCACTACTCCGAGGCTATGTTCTAGTACGACCATCTAAATCTCACACATCGCCATCCCCTCTTTCTAGGTGTATTCTTAACGGAATTACCTGCACTTCAATAATGGACAATGCGCCCACCTGCCCTGTGTGCCAAGCCGAGCTCATCCCTAAGGTTAGCGGCTCAGCGACTCCAAATTTTGACCGAGCTTTCCTGGCATGCCCAAATGACAAGCCGGACAACCGTCATCAAGGGGCTTTCAAGTGGACGGAGCCGCCAAAACATGTCCCACATGACTGGCCGTCATGTTTGTGCGGAGTGCCAGCGCAGATCAAAAAATGGGGCACAACTTACTCATTCAAGTGCTGGGATGAGTCCCCTTCGGGATGTAAGTTCTCACGCGGCGCAACCACAGTTCCGGACCTCCAGCATCGTGATTGTGTTGCATGCGGTTGGGTGTACACGCCAGAAAGCACAACTGAATGTGTGTCCGTATCATCTCCATCAGCATCGACATCTCCCATGGATTCGACACCACCGCGCAAAATTCCACGGCCAAATCCCGCAACACCAACTCAAAGTTATATCCGCCCTCAAGACTTGAAACACAAGGCCGCCATACCAATTACAATGTACGAAACGGAGGATTCATACATCATACTCGCTCGACACGGAGTCACAGGTACAGCGGATGCCAATGCCGTTACATTGAACTTCGAGAGTCCAAGGGGTATACCCCCCAAAGCTATCGTCCACGTGAACGAATTGCAATTGGTACATGAATTGCCAACACCGGGGACAACCAATGAGGGCACTGAGCCTCACAGTTATCACCGCACCATTCAATTTGCAAAAGCAGTTAATCCTAAGCCGACTAAGGAAAACAAAGCAACTTATATTGTACTTACGTTCAAGAAGGAAAGCGGCAAGCTTGTGTCCTTCTAATGTGCTTCCTTGATGCAATTGAATGCCTAATTCAATACATGTGTGCGACATGTCGTGCCACACTATATTATTCGTGCACTGCCGCCGCAATTGTGCAGTCAAATATGCATTTCTGCCATACTTCAATGGTCCAAGAGCCTCCAACTTCATCAGATGATGATGCGTGTAGCGCTTCTCAATAGGCGAACATCAACATTCACGTGCTTCGTCCCTTTGCACATTTCACACAACAGTTCGGCCGCATGAGAGGTTCCGTTGCAGCTAGTAGTATCTTTTGCCACGCACATTGTGGTTCCATGCACTTACATGAATGATTTGCAAATGAAAGGGTGAAATTGGATTTGCTATGATTTTACCACAGTTAAGAGCTAAAGGGTTCCATATTCCGATTATTTAGAATCCGCAACACCGATCCGCAACAACAGCTCGAATATTTCAATTAACACACCACATCCATCCACGAGAGTGGATGTGGTGGGCGAAGCAGGCACCCGCTAGAGGGCTAGTAGCTTCACAGTGTCATAAGTGGACCTATCTCGTAGCGGAGAATTGCCTTCCGCGGGCCATCGCCACAACGGCCGTCGAAATATGTCGACAGGGTTTCGGTGAACGCACGAAAGGAGGAACGCCGGCCGCCTCCCCCTCTACTTCAGAGGGCCGGCTTTTCTTCACAATGGGCTCCGAAACGACGGACCCAGCGCTCTGTTGGTCAGTGGGCCCGCACACAGAGCGCTGGGTACGTCGTTTCGGGGCCCTGCGCTCTGTTTGTCAGTGGCCTTGTTCGCAAGTGACAACAGAAAATTCCTCCATGGGCGCATGGAGGGGGCCATTACCCACAACGAGGGCCCGGTGAGACTCGTTGTATGGGAGTTATTGTCCATGCGGCGATGGCAACAGGGTAGGTCCGCTCGCTACGGAAGAAACACCAAAATTTGTTGCCATTGCTGTTTGGATAATAACTAATGTTTACTTGACTACCTTGCAAAAAAAGTACATACAAACAGTCGTACACAACGTTGTGCGCGTGCCTCGAGAAAACTTACAGTAACATCTCGTTTACAAAGCAGTTGTACTCGTAACGGGGTTACCTTCACTTATTTTTTAATATCATTTCAGACCATCCATGGCAAAGAAAATAGATATACAAACACAATCACTCGAAAAAATGCCAATGCATTTTCCAAATCGTAAAGTGAACATTGCGTTATGACAGCAGGTGTACTCTTAACGGAGTTACCTTCAATAACTTTCCATGTCATTTCAAACCGTTCCTCGTGAACCACGTTGTGCTTCCATCTTTTCCCTCACTTCATTCATGCTCGACTTCCATGGCACCCGTCAAGGTGTACCCTTAACGGGGTTACCTTCAACAACAAGGAAGACGTTCCATTTAATGAAGCAAACACTCGTATCACTTGCCACCCGCATTTTTATTTCCTTGCACAGGGGGCATGATTCGCTGATGATTCAACGACACTTCCTCCATTATCTAAAGCAAAAACTTGAATCATTTGCTACTTCCGAAAGCCTGCAACTTCGCCGCATGATGTTGTATGTAGAGTCAACGTTCACTTGCATTGTCCAATTGCTATAAAAATACGATGAGACATTTCACACATGAATTCCACCACATCAGAATTGGCGTGTCAAATGTTCGTATCATTTGCCACGCACAGGTGTACTCTTAACGGAGTTACCTTCTCTATTACAAAATGCATCCTGCAAATTCGTTCACATTGGCCAAGGTTCAGTCACTACAAGAAGCGGCAATGACGGCTACGCTTATTATGGCCAAGGAAAACACAGCAAAGCAAGAATTGACCTTCACGAGCGAGTTCAAAGGTTCGTCCGCATGGATCACGACATGGGGCCGCTTCGAATTCGCCGAAGATGACCACATCCGTCTACATCCAGAACCACATTGCCAAGGCCAAGTGCCTTACGAAGGAAAGATCACAACAACATCTGACGATGTTGCACATGTGACGGTGGACAACGTGTGGGGCATCCCAACGGGGTTTTACAGTTTGGAATACGTCCCGGACATGATGCCTGCCGAGTGGGTCAAAGGTGCGCTAGAATTTTCACCTCAGCCTGAGCATACATTGCAAGTGTTGGCGTCAGGAAGCAATAACAAGCCACTCAACCCCATATCCGAAGACACCATCCAAGCCGTTGCAGCAGATCTCAAATTGGAACCGTCCCAATGTTTCGCCCTACAGACCGCCATGCGTTCAAAGGTGTGGGCATCCCAACTCCTCATATGCTCCTCAACAATGCTCTCCAGCATATCAATTCCTGTTCGTTTCGCGTATTACAACCATTACTATACCCGGTTAAATAATCAAGGCGTCCCCGAATTCCATGCCATTCTCAATCTCCTACTCATTCCCTATGTGTTGCAGGTGACTGCCATAATGGGGCCCGCCGGTTGCGGTAAGTCCCATGTTTCCTTGGCCATCATGCAAGCGCGTTTCCTTGCAGCGCAACGCGTGTTGGTCAGAGGTCCTACGAACACTTTGGTGGACAATTTGTGCGATGCCTGGGCGACAACCAGCGGTCTCACTGGTCCAGCAATCGTTCGATTGTACTCCAAGATTCAACGAGATTCCGGAAAAGCAAATGAACTGTACTGTGCCCATGCACTCGCCGTAAGATACCAATTGACAGTGAAGGAAGTGTTGCACAACGCAACCTTCGTATTCGCAACTAACACCCTTGCCTTGTCACCCTCTCTACAGGGCGATTTTCACCACCACATTGTTGATGAAGCCGGACGCACCAATATCCCTATGGGCATAGCGCTCACAGCATGTGCAAAAAACATCACCTTCATTGGTGATTCAAATCAGTTGCATCCCCACACAAACCTTGAAAAGCATTACGCAAATGAGCTTGAATTAACAACGGAGGACATGTCACGCCTCATCGATGACAGCAAAATAAGCATGTTGCATATGTGTGCAGCAGGTTTGGTTCCACATGCATGCATCATAGAGCAACATAGGATGAACAAGCGCTTGACGGATTTCATCAATACATTTTTTTGCGGACTTATGGTCGGTTCGGGAGGAGGACAAGAGCCCTCTTACACACTGCCAAACAAATCATGCATCAAACTTATCGACACATCAGCCAATGGTGCATTCGTCCCAGTCGATGAACTTTTCAATCTTACCTGTTCCGCATTCCAACCTCGTGTTGCCACTTCCGGGTTTTCGAGTATTGCAGCTCGCCACGTGAATGACGTCTTGCATTACGCACAGAACAATTGGCCAAAAGGCAGTGTTGCTATCATTAGCAATCACTACGAGCAAAATTGCTTGAACAAAGCGCTATTTTCTTCCCATGAGTCCGTGTCCGCCATTGACACTTTAGGTAGGTTCCAGGGAAGTCAAGCCGATGTCGTCATACTAACCTTGGCTTCCATTCATCCAGGTTTCTTTACCGAAACCACACGACAGTATGTCGCCTGTTCGCGCGCGCGTCAAGCATTGATCAGTATTGGTGAGATCGCGAAATTCAAAGCGCATCAACAGATTCGCCCACTATTTGAGGCCTTGGAGGCAATGCAACAAAACGCTTCATTGCCCACCACCCGCGTACACACACTTGCGGCCTTGCCGAAATTCGTGGACAACGCATGTTCCATTTTTCCAACCATTGGGTCGTTTGTCAATGGTCTCCCATGAACGATTGCTGTATGCACGGAACCCTCTATCATGACACCATCATGTCGTTCATTCAAGCATCCCTTCACAATCATTTCAATTCATACTTCACGGTGAAATTCGGACGCATCCTTCTGCCCGACTGTAGCTGGTTGTTTACCAATATATTGGCCTTTCCTGTACCCGATGTTCCACAATACCAGTCCCTTATTGATAGCATGGATGCTGCAGTCTTTCACAATGTAGAATGTCGCCAACTATGTGACTGGGAGAGGGAGATTCTACGGGAGATCCCACGAAACTTCCGCAAGACTCTCACCCGTCAAAATAAGCGTTACACACTTACAGTACAGTTGGTCCAAGCTCTGTACCACAATTTCTTCACCAAATGCCGTTCCGCATTCCACCATAATCTCCTCACTCATTTATACGGATTGCTTCCGCAGCATGGTACATGTGATCAAACCACCCACACCCATGGCTCCAACATCTCTTCCACCATTTGCACTTGGTGCCATGTGCTTTCAACACCATCACTCACACGCCAAATCACAGGCTACAATGCCCCACAAGTGCAGGCCGACCTCATTCACACCTTCATTACAGACGTGGCCGCAGATGTAACATACTTTGAGCCAACAAAGATTGCCGTGGGATGTCCTTTACAATTTTTCAAGATGGCAAGGGAATTTCTTCCCTTTACCAAATGGCAAATGAACGATGATAAGGATCATGGAGGCTTCCCCGGTGGTGGCCGTAGTGTGCAAACAACCCCTCAAATTGCGAAGCTCTTTACACAACTTCACCTGCAATCGGGTAATGCCATTTTTCGCAATGTTTTCAATGACACAACTGCAAGTGCAAAGCCTCACATCGATTCTGATTGTTTCCAACGCAATAGGACTTTCCTATGGCACTTTGGACCTCCTAGCTACCTACGCTGGGGAAATTCGAAGTACCCACTGGAACACGCTGCATTGTATGCTTTTGATGCTACATGCACTCATTCCGTCCCGTTGATGGGTCGTTATAGTTTGTCTATTCGCTCGTGGAACTAAGCGTCCATGGCATGCACGATGGTGTTGTTGTCCTCGCTTTGGTGGTCACAGTGAACCAACAAGGAACATATTATTGTTGGCTACATGCGCTGGTGGCCGTATTGTGCAAATAACCCCTCAAATGGCGAAGCTCTTTACACAACTTCACCTGCAGTCAGGTAATGCCTTTTTTCGCAATGTTTTCAATGACACAACTGCACGTGCGAAGCCTCACATCAATTTCGATTGTTTCCAACGCAATAGGACTTTCCTATGGCACTTTGGACCTCCTAGCTACCTACGCCGGCGAAATTCAAAGTACCCACTGAAACACGCTGCATTGTATGCTTTTGATGCTGCATGCACTCATTCCGTCCCGTTGATGGGTCGTTATAGTTTGTCTATTCGCTCGTGGAACTACGCGTCCATGGCATGCACGATGGTGTTGTTGTCCTCGCTTTGGTGGTCACAGTGAACCAACAAGCAACATATATTGTCGGCTACATGACAAATCATATGGAGCACATTATGTCTCGGGTTGCACGACCCATCAACACCGAGTCAATGCATGACACAGTCAGAGAATTTTTGCATGCCGCCGTGCGGTGCCTCTTGTCGCTTGCGTGCTACTCAGTGGCCTTTGCAAGATTGTTTTCTACATTTCCCAACAATGGTGTCCCTTGACCGGCATAGCAACCATCAATTCAATCAAACCAATCCTTTGGCGACATCATTGCCAAATTCCATCACTCACTCACTCACATATATGTGCCATAGTATGCTGCAGTAAGCTTCCGGGAGCAAGTGCACTCTTATCAATGTTATCTTCCCTTCAAAATGACCTCACACGTTCAATCGTGACAATGACCAGCACACCCCTCCTAACTTGCAAGCAATCTTGACTTCCATCATACATGACAATTTGTTCAAATAAACTATCCGTCCAGGGGTGATCAATTGTTTGATTCATCACTATATAATCAATGCCGCGCACAAAAAAACGTTGCACCATTACCCAATACACAAGTACGATGCTTTTCCACCCATCAAGCCCAAAGCTTTCGCCACAATTAGTCATCAACGCCGCTTTCATTGCCATGATGCGACATGATTCCACAAACAATGGTACTATGCACCATTCCACCAAATTCCCAAAAGAATCATAAAGGGTAGGCGTACAAATCCGTCACTATAACCTCCATGATGCAATCCAAGTCAAGGTAGGTAGGTAGGTATCTTCGGGAGCTCGGGATGCCTCCTTTGACGGTGCAGGAAGAAGGTCTTACCAAGGGGACGTCCTGTCCCTCCCACTGCCCTATGTTAGGTGCCTCTTGAGCCGCTCCCGCATGTGCTTGGGAAGGCATTGTCGCGGCCACCCGGTCCATGTGTCCCAGGTGGGAGGGTGTCCCCACATGTGTCCATGGGTAGGGCCACATGCCCCCTCCTTTGGGCGGCAGCTCTGGGGGCTGCACAGCCGTGTGGAGTATCTCTCGCCACAAGGGGTATTGCTCCCGCTTGTCTACGGTACGTCCGCCTCACCCTTGTGGCTTGAGTTGCGGGGCCGCTCCGCTTGGCAGGCGACCCCCTCCTGGACTGTGTACCGGCTCGCATGTCACCGGTTGCATCCATGGTTCCGGGTGACGTTTGCCATGGTCCCCGATGCAGCCTGGCCGGGCTCGGACCAGCAGCCTTGGAGTACCGCTCCTGCCACTGGCCCGGTGGGTCGGCTGGGTCGCCCCAGTGTGTCCGACCCATGGGGTGTTGGTTCTTTCCTGTCCCCCGGCCGCCCTACGTGTGTGCGGTGTCCTGGGCCTCCCGGCTCCTGTTCACCGGTGTGCCCGCTCGGTGTGGTGTGTTGCGTGTTCGGTGTCCTGGGCCTCCCGGCTCCTGTTCACCGGTGTGCCCGCTCGGTGTGTTGTGTTGCGTGTGCGGTGTCCTGGGCCTCCCGGCTCCTGTTCACCGGTGTGCCCGCTCCGTGTGTTGTGTTGGGTGTGCGGTGTCCTGGGCCTCCTGGCTCCTGTTCACCGGTGTGCCCGCTCGGTGTGTTGTGTTGCGTCTGCGGTGTCCTGGGCCTCCCGGCTCCTGTTCACCGGTGTGCCCGCTCGGTGTGTTGTGTTGCGTGTGCGGTGTCCTGGGCCTCCCGGTGTAAGTGCGGCTAACCCCCATCTGCTCAGATTTTCACAGATCCGCCCCAGATTTGCTACTTTTTGGTCATCTTCTCTGCTTCGGCGGAATCGCCGCCCCGCAGCTCAGTCTCAGGATCAGACCTATATATTTCTGATGTGCCGGATCTGATTCCGCGGTCCATTCATCGTAAATCTGTCGCGTTCCGATCATTTACCTGGAATCGCCAATTGCCGCTGATGCGCGCCCGAAGCCAAATCAGCCAAATATTTTTTCACAATCGGATTTATATAAATCTTTTCAGACAGATATGGACACTCAGATGTACTTAGGATAATCCGCATCAATTTTCTTCATAGACTGGGATTTTTTGCCGGATAACAATCAGCATGGATCTTGCTTCCGTTGTTGCTGCTCTCGCCTCCGTTGGTGTCCGTGTATCCGGTTCTGCCCCCAACAGCAGCGTTCAGGTCGACTCCTCGCGTGCCTGCCCCCCCGGTCTTGCCGGCCCTGAGCCCTCCGGCACCATCAACGACCTAGGGCAGCACTTTCATGGTAGCAGAGGCTACCTGAATGTTGCTTCACAGCCCTTCAGTCCACAGCCCGCTCCCCAGTACGGCCCCGTAGACCCCGCCGCTTCTGGAGAAGTAACGATTACGCTGCCATGGTGCTGCGCGAACGAGGCCTTGAGAGGAATGCCTTGCGCAAGCCCAAGCTGCCCAAGAAGGGCGCACATCAGCAGCTGTGGAGACCCAGATTACCATTATGATCCCAGTCGAAATTGGCCATCGAGCAGCTGGAATCCGCCGGCCTACGACGATGGCAACGCTCCGGTGGAGCTTACGGACCTGGCAGGTACCAACCTTCCTTACGGAGGTCCAACATTTGAGACCATTGACGCCGATCTGAACGACATTGAGATGGGTGGTCCAGGTGAGGTACCTAGCTATAATCGACCAGCCTCTTGGGCACACTGGGGCGATCATTTGTCTCCAGAAGTGACCCGTAACCTTGAGGCCCTTGAGGCCCTTTGTCTCTTAGCCTCGTCTAAGCTGATCGAACAAAAAAGAATCGCCTCTGATTTTTTAACGGAATATTTTTTCCTCCTTCAGGACGAAATTAATACCAGGATGTGGTGGCGTTCTCAAGAGGATGACACTTTTGCCATTTTTTTGCAGATCTGGGAGGCAAGCCCCTTCCCGAAGGAGAAGGGCACGGCACCTGTTCCCGGGCCCTCCGCCCCTCATCCCCCTGTTTCCATCCGCGACGATCTAGCCGCCGCGGTTGAGGAAGGAATTTTAGAGGCGGCCAGGCAGGCAAGCCTGGAAATTAGGGCTGAAGGAGCTCCCCAAGTGGACTCCTGGCTGCGGACCACCGAGATCAGCGGTCCGACAGCCTGCTCAGGCCCTTCAGGACACGGTATGTACTGTCCTGCCGACTGCTCCTGCAGATTCTAGCGAGATTCTGAGCTCCAATTGCTCAAAGATCAAATGCACCTCATCATTCAAACGCTGGGAATAAAAAATCTTTTCAAGACGCACATGCGGTCTGGGGGCGCCTCAGCGGTGAAACAAGCAACAGAGCCGTCGGAGGAGGCGACAGAAATTTTTTCAATTGCTCCTTCAGTGGACTCCAGGACCACCGATGCAAGGATCAGCAGGACCAAGCTAAAGGAAAGGGTTAAAATCTCTCGTTCTGAGAGTAGGACGGCGAAGGCTAGGACTGAGGCTCAGAATGCCAAGCGAACTGCCTCCCGTACTGCCCCTCCTGCTGCTGATTCCAATGCCTTAGCCCAGCTGTTGCTCGCCCAGACCCTCGCCGGAGCTGGTGTGGCGAATGATGCCGCCAAGGTGTCTGCCATTACGGCCGGTGTTCGGCTGGATTCGCTTCTTAATCCTACTTCCTTGCGACTTCGTCAGGTTGCCAAGCAACCGAAGTATAATGGGAACCCCCGACGTTGGCCTCAGTTCCAACGGGAATTTAAACTGTGGGTTAAGACTCAAAAACTCCAAGATGATCAGTTCCTGATGGCCCTCTTGGATTGCCTTGAGGGAGCGCCGGCCAACACTTGGCTCAGGACTTGGAGTGATCGCGAGGATACAAGTTCCCCTCTTACCTTTGATGAGGTGTGGGAACAGTTGGAGGTACGTGGATCCCAGCTGCTAGAGGACCACTACCACCAAATGTTGAAGAATTTTCCTTCATTCTCGCGATTAATCTTGCACGAAGTGCAAGACAAAAAACAGCGCTTCTGGAATCTAGTGGAAGAAGCTGAACATTCAGGCGAAAAATTTTCTAGTGCCGAGCTGAAAAATCTGATTTTTGACAAGATCCCCTCAGAAACTGCCGCCACCCTTCGGAACAAACAATCCGAAGAAAAGGTCAAGACCTGGTGGGCGGAGGTGGAAGGCTTCGATGCCTCTGCCAACAGGTTTTCCGTCAGGGAGGCACTTCAAAAGTGCTCCCCCACGTCCTTCTCCAAGGTGAAATTCACTGAGGAGACGTGGAAAATCAAGTTTAATGAACACGAGGATCGGGACTTGTTTGTCCAAGTCCTCAACAGGGGAGTAAGCTTCCGTGGCCATCGCCCGAAGGCCAAGAACTGGGTGTTTTCGTTCACCCCGAAGGAACTCTGGGAGGAGGCTGAGCGGCTCGCCGACGCCGCCAATCAGAATTTCCATGAGGGTCTTGGGGGAAACAAGAATACCCAGCAAAACACCCAAAATGGGGCCCAAAAGGGCAACAAAAAGGTGAATGACACCCGGAATGTTCAGCAGCACTGTAGCATCTGCCTTCTTTTAGGTTCTACGAACCGAGCTAAGACGCATTCTACTGATAATCACCGATGGTCTCCTTACGATCACAAGGTGATTGGTGAAAATATCAGTAATTCGCAGAATTCAGACAAGAATGACAGACAGGTGCACGGTGGGAAGGCTGGAAAAGGGAATCCGACCCCCTCCGGTGGAAACAAAAATCCTGGATGCCCTGGCGGGTCCCAAGGCACAGGAAATCGGACTCCATCCGGCTCCGGTGGGCAGCCGAACGGCCAGAAAAATCCCAATAGCAACGCCAGAGGCGGAAATCGAAATCCAGGCCAAACCCCTCAATCCGGTGCAAACAAGGGAAATGCTCCAGGATTCCAGGGTAAAGGTAAGGGAAATCCTTCGGGAACCCCCTTCTCTGGTAAGGGCAGAGGGCGTGGCGACGGTGGAGGTCCATCATCCGGCGGCCGTGGCCGTGGGCGTGGAAAGGGCAACCATCGTGTGGATCAGGTCTCAGGTGCAGATCAGGTGTCCGATGCGGATCGAGATTACGTTGAAAATGCCTTGAATCCAGCAGATGATCCGCTCCAAGATGAGTGGGTCGACGAATCAGGGTGTGTTCACAATGTTAACGCAGCCACTGGAGGTCAGAACGCCTAGGGGAGCCACGAAAATCGCCCCTCCCCAGGCGATTTCAGGCATGATCCCCAGATTCCTGCTCGACCACTACTTGATGTAGGGTCGCTTGTCTCCTCTCCCCTGGATCCGGCAGCGGATCCTTCTGTTGTAGTGGACGAGGTTGGTGTACAGTCCAAGCACAGGGCCCGTCAGTTTGTCACAAAGCTGTGGGTCTCTGATCGCAAGGGCAATTTCCACCTCGCCACTTGTTTGTGTGACAATGGATCGGAGGTAAATCTCCAATCCAATTCTTTCTTGCCTGACGACTGCGTGTTTGATTCGCTTCATCCTGTTACCCTCGAGGGAGTTTCTGGACATTCTCTCGCAGGTGGGCAACGCGGTTGTTATATATCAACTCATTTGGTCGCTCAAGACCTTTGGGACGAAGGCAATGTGGAGGAAGTTATCCTTAAGGATGACTACTTCTATCGTGCCGACATAAAGTATGACCTTTACTTGGGCCATCCTTGGCTTCGCAAGAACAGGGTGGCGCCCGTAGGTCATCGGCGTTGTTTTTTGCTGGAGTCAGGTCCCTTGGAGCGTCCTGAATTTCGTTTTTTGCACGCAGGGTTTAAAAGTGCAGAAGAATTTTTGAAGCAAAAGGTTACACCAAAATTTGGCGAAGATGTCACCATTGCAGAGGTGAATGGGAGTGCCGATTACTCCCGAGAGTTAGAATGTCTTCGTAGGGACTCCCAGCCACGACGCCCTTCGCGCTGGCACTCTTGATCCTATAGAGTTGTCGACAAATGGCGCGATACAATTTGTGAATATTTTTATGAACACCATTCCTTTTGGCCACAGTATGATGCTTTTGCTAACCGCGAGAACAAGCGCTTTGACAAGCACTTTCGCGACGCTTGGACCCATAAATGGGACAAGAAGTTATGGATTAATCCTCCGTTTCACTTAATCCAGCAGGTCATCCACAAAATCAAGCAAGATAAAACCCAGGCGATTTTAGATGTGCCCTTGTGGGACGACAAGCCTTGGTTTCAGGAATTGCAAGACATTTGTGTAGATTAAATCGAACTTCCCAGGAAGATTAAGCTGTATGCCAGGGACGACACAGGTCCCCTGCCACAGCGGCCCTGGAGTTCGCTTGCATTCCTGGTGGATGGAAAGCTTTCTGACTATGATTCTGCTGATTCTGGTACTGATTCCTGTGTTGGGTCTGAATCTGAGGTTGAGCGTGGTACTGATGATGAATCTATTTTTTCTGATTTTTGTCCGTCAGATGCCCAAGGTGATCCAACGTCAAATGGATCCGCCTCGTCTCCCTCTTCCCCAATACGATCTACATCCAAAAGAATCTACGGCGCACGGACGTCAAAAAAATTTTCTTCGCGCCGCAAATTCAGAGTTTTTTATGAAAAACCCCGTGTGGAAGCTTTCATAGATCCTTTCGAGGAGCTGGATCACGAAGAGAATCTCTGGAATGTCGACACTCGGCCCACCTATCTTCAAGAGGCAGTTGATACGGACCTTTTTAGGGACATCCGTAAGAAGATTCTTCCTGCCAAGGCCGAAGAAATCGCCAAAGTTTTTTCGACAGTAATTCCTGGCGATCAGGTGGACACTGAGTTGTGTTCCAAGAAAAGAGACAAGATTTTTGAGGAACGGAAGGACACAACCCTTTCGGGGAAGTTGATCAAAGACCCCCCTGGCCCTGGGCAGTTCGGTGAAGCCTTCATCGAGCTTCGTGAAGGGTACAAGGCGAAGAAACAGCGTCCTTATGAGAACCATGGACAGAAACATGAGATACTCAGAAAAATAATCGAGAGAAATCTCAGGGAATTTGGTTGGCTTGAGGGTTGTATGACCAGCGAGTGGTGCTGTGCACCCTTCACAGTCCCGAAGCCGCCGCCTGCAGACCAGAACACTATTGATGGTTGGCGAATGGTTGTTGATTTTCGCAACCTGAACGCCGAAACCAAGGCGGATTCACACCCCCTGCCCCTCATTGAGGAGGAAATCGCCAAGAGGGCAAGAGGTCGTTTGTTTTCTGTGCTGGATCTCCGTCACGGCTTTCACCAAATGCCGTTGAGGAAGGACAGCCGACCTCTCACCTGTATGTGCACGCCATGTGGCCCAGTCCAGTGGACGGTCATGCCCATGGGCTTGAAGAACGCCCCTTCGTTTTTTCAAAGAATGATGGAGGATGTGCTTTTTACAGCTCATCCTGAGCTTCGTGCCTTCGTGAGTCTGTACATAGATGACATAATCATCGCGACAGAGGGGGAGGGACTGACCGAAGCTGAGCTGGTGGCCCTACATGAAAAGCAGCTGAACCAGGTTTTGGACATTCTTGATGCCAATCAGCTGATTTGTGGGCCAAAGAAGGGAAAACTTTTTTTAAAATCAGTCGAATTTTGTGGTTCTCTCCTTGAGAATGGCACCCGACGACCCAGTCCAGGGAAGCTCGTCGCTATTCAGAAGTGGAAGCGCCCTGAGACGATCACGGAATTGAGAGGATTCCTGGGTTGTTGCAATTTTTACCACACTTTTGTGCCGAATTATGCCAAATTTGCTGCCCCCCTCACTGAATTATTGAAGGTAGGGAGAGATGCGGGCAAGGCAGGTTCAAAGGTTCGTGTCAAGTGGACTGACGAGTGCGAGGAGGCCTTCCATCAATTGAAGGCGGCCCTCTGCGAAGTCGCCACGTTGCATGTGCCGAAATTCGACCGACCCTTCTACATAAGAACCGACGCTTCTAGGTACGCGATCGGAGCTGTTCTTGAACAGGTTGATGAAGCCACCGGCGATTTTTACCCTCTTGCATTTTGGTCTCGGAAGCTAGCCCCACGCAAAATGCAATGGTCGCCGCGTGAGCAAGAAACGTACGCCATAATCTGCGCTCTGAAAAAGTACCAATCGTGGGTTGGCACCAATCGAGTCGAGGTCCTGACGGATCATCGATCTCTGGAGTATTGGGCCACCGAACACATTGATACTGTCGCGAGCCCAGCTGGTCGACGGGCCAGATGGCACGAATTTCTCAGTCTGTTTGACCTCCATGTGTCGTATTTGCCTGGAAAACACAACACGGTAGCGGATGCTCTGAGCCGATGGGCTTACCCCGCTTCAGAGGGGCTGCAAAGTACCAACATCCATGGTACGGAGCAGGACCGCCACGTCGTGATCGAGTGGGATCAAGAAGAAAAAAAGCTCATCCGACGTGAATGCATGCAATGCGCTGTTAAACAGCATGCATTACCGTGCCATGACATCACGGCCTTCTCAGATCCGGCGCATGCTCATGAAAGCATCACCAAATCACTGAAAGTCGTGGAGAAAGTCACCGATCCCTCCTCAGGGAGTGTGAAACGGTTTGACTATACCCGACGTGTAAGTGGATTTCGGTTGATTCAGGGCATTAAGCGTCGAGATCCGGCCAAAACTCCACCCCTGCCGAAAGATTCCCTGATCATCCGTGACTGGACGAATGATTATCTGCATGATTCCATGTTTAAAGAGGTCTTTGGAAATCTCAAATCCAAAGATGCTCATAAAGATGGAATTTATTCTGAATATTCGTTGGATGGGGGGAAGCTGTGGATGGAGGGTAAATTGTGCGTACCAGACGCCCTGGCCCCCCGAGTGTTAAACTGGTGGCACAAATGGGAGTCCCCCCACGCACATGGCCGTAGATTATGGTCGATGATTAAACATAGGTTGTTTGGCTCAAGGCTATATACTCACTGTATGAAAGTAGCCGCCGGATGTGCCCAATGTGCTGTCGCGACGCCACCCAGCGCGAAGAAGCACGGCCATCTGAGGCCACATCCTATTCCGGAGCGCTTCTTTAACAGAGTCACCAGTGATTTTTTCTATCTTGGTGAACTCGACGACGAAGAGTGCCATTGGACCAACAAAAAGGTCAATGGAGTGCTCCTTATACAATGCCGTCATTCCGGCTACATTCAGGTGTTGCCCTGTAACATCGAGTCGATGACTGGCAAGGCTGCCGCCAAATGGTGCGCGCAGACCTGGATGGGAGGTTGGGACGTCCCATCCGAGGTGGTTACGGACTCAGGCAAAGAGTACACCTCCGAATGGTGGAAGGAATTATGTGCTCGCCTTGGAATCCACCACCTCAGATGTGAAATCCACTCACATCGAGCGCTGCCTGGCGAAAGAGCTGGCCGCTCAATTATAAATATGCTTCGTAAGGAGCTCGCCAGTGAGAAGGACTTCCATTGGCTTGAAGTTCTCTTCGCATTGCTTCGCCGTTACCACAACACGCCTTTGTACCATTGCCTTTCTCCAAATGAAATTGTCTTTGGACGAAAGAAGTGTTGGTGGAACATGCCGTTGAATAATCCTCGCCCTTGTAAAGATGCTTCGTTGTTTTTGGACGAAATCCAACGAGCAGAAAAAACTGTCTCGAAATTAATCGATAAGCATCAAGCTGACTGGCTTTGGGTCCAGAATCAAGGCCGAAAAAACCCCCACAATTTTGAAGTCGATGATCGAGTTTGGCTTCGAAAATCCGAAACTACCCTGGGCGGAGATGATAAGCTTCTTCCCTTGTGGGAGGGGCCATTCGCTGTTACAGCGCGTCTAGGTGAGAACAGGTGGAGGATTCGTGTGGATGTCAGCAGGGAAATTGAAGTTTCGGGCGATCG
The DNA here is from genome assembly GCA_964036045.1 of Eutreptiella sp. 'Long Island Sound 2002'. Taxonomy (NCBI): domain Eukaryota; phylum Euglenozoa; class Euglenophyceae; order Eutreptiales; family Eutreptiaceae; genus Eutreptiella; species Eutreptiella sp. 'Long Island Sound 2002'. The sequence goes on from OZ038383.1 coordinate 8,216,124, forward strand.
CCTCAAGAGAGAGATCCCCTCCCCCAAGGATCGGGTTAAACCCCTTTTTTGGACTTCAAAATTTTTGTCCGATCGGGTCATCGAAGGGGGGAAGTACGAACTCAAGAGGATTTTAGAAGCAAGACGTGACGAAAAGGGCGAATGGGAATTTCTATGTGAGTGGAGGGGCTTTGATTCCAGTCACAACAACTGGGAACCAGCCCATTCTTTTGTCCATGGGTACACCAAGGGGTTCATCGACTTCCTCAAGAAGCACCCCGAAATTGGCGTACTCCTGACAGACTGTCTGTCGAAACCAGACAGACAGGTGGAGAGCGACGGAAAAAGACCTGTGGTGAATCGAGATCCAGCCTTTTACGGCCCTCAGCAGCCACATTCCAGGGCTGATCCGTCGATCCCCCCTCCTGTGGTCAGGCCAGCCCAGGAGCCAAATGAGGACCAAGCTTCGAGTTCGGCCGCTGATTTGCAGCGCCCAAGCCGTACGAGGGCCCCACCAGACAGGTTGGTGGTCACATGTATTCGTGCTTGGTCGAATTGAGGGAGATCCGTCGTGACTTGAGTCGCCGACGCCATAATCTGGGTAACAGTCGTCTAGTCCAGGGCGTCATGGCACTCGTCGCTAGGGCTCAAGGGTGTAGGTTCGAAACCCTTGCATGTCCAACTCCTACAAAAGCTCCAGCCTCGCCCCGTCGACCACTTATTCCAATATGAGTGTTCTGACGACTTGAAAAAACCACATTCTGCTCAATCCACTGTTCATTCTTCCTGATTACATCATGATGTGGAGAACTGCGAATGTTTGATAATTTGACGTCAATCAACTTTTCTTTGGTCTCCGTTCGGCAGACAAGGCGTAGATACGCTGCCGAAAGCCACGGAGTGTGCTGCCGTGTTCAGAAAAAACCAAACTCAGGCTTAATTCAGGCACATTCGGGGTAATCTTGTCTCTGTTGGTCTGTGCATCTTTGGAATTTGGCTACTCGTGCAGATGGAAGCAAATGTACATAGTAAAAACGCTGGCCAGCGACATTCACCCCTACAGGCACCCCCTGTAGTACTGGCTGCACTAGATGCGACGCCAGGAACTCAGATCGTACCTTCATTTGCCTTGGCTTCAGCATCACCAAAGTCCAGATTCAGATCCAGATTCCTTGAATTTACCTTGAATTCCTCAGGTTTGTCCATCATTCTACCACTGTTGCACAGAACCCAGACGTCAATTGTTCAGACAACCTTCACATAGGAGCTCTAGGGACTTCTAACAGCAACCTCTGAAGTCCGTAAGCTTCAGTGTATTTTTGGCACACGCCAATGTGAGCTCAATCCGACCTGAAACTGTCGAAAATGGTGAATCCAAGTGTCTTGTGGGACTCAACCGAAAGATTGGCCTTGTCCAAGTCGATTGACACCACCGCCACTGTAAATAAAGGACTATTCGGTGTCTCTCAGTTATATACTGTCAGTAAAGCGCCTCCAGCGAACCTTCGGCGCGTTACATGCCAAGGATCCAGGGCCAGCATGTCCCATCATGATGCATCATCACATGATCCACATTTTCATGGAATCTGTTGGATGCTCGCGAACCAACGTGCCGGAAAGCACAATTGAGCTGAATAAACGACAATATATATTAACTCTAGTCTAAACGCAGGTGTTAGTAGTTTTAGTTCCAGACATTCCGCTTCATCTCATCTTCATCTTAGGGAATTTCCTCATTTTAGGACAATTTAGGTTGATTTCCCTGTCATCTCCTCTCATTCCTCGAAGATCTGTGCCTAACTAAGTGAACAGAAAAACATCCCTACCTTCTGTGGTTCACTTAGGGCCTGCAGACTACATTTGTATTTGTTTTCCCTCTCTGTGATTGCTTCATCTCCTTTATCTCTGCTCAAATTGATTCTCAATCTTGCTGAATCTTGTGATCATCCACCAGATGCGCCAAATTTGAAGCACATGCTGCACTTTTCAGAACGAGAAAAGCGGGACTAACACGATGTAGAGTACGTGGAGGACACCGTAGCGTGCCCGCGACAGCTTAACTGTGCCAGAGCGCCGAGATGTCACTCCATTTCTTGATTCCCCCACTCAATCCACCAATAAGCTACCTCATTCTCAACCAGGGCATGGTTTGGTATCGATTCTCGATATGTTTACATGCTTTTTAGCCCATAACCTAATGTTTTACTGCACGGAGGATTGTTCGTCACTCCTCATTCTGTCTCATTTCAGGTTCATCCATCCTGATTCAGTGCCAATTCAGCCCAAATCAGGTCAGATCAAGCAGATTTCGCCCCATCGAGGCTACATTTCTATTTTTTTCTGGGACTTACCCGCACTACGTTCTTCGTTGACGTAGCGACACACCCCAGTGTGTTTTTGGAGGGGGAGTGTAAGTGCGGCTAACCCCCATCTGCTCAGATTTTCACAGATCTGCCCCAGATTGGCTACATTTTGGTCATCTTCTCTGCTTCGGCGGAATCGCCGCCCCGCAGCTCAGTCTCAGGATCAGACCTATATATTTCTGATGTGCCGGATCTGATTCCGCGGTCCATTCATCGTAAATCCGTCGCGTTCCGATCATTTACCTGGAATCGCCAATTGCCGCTGATGCGCGCCCGAAGCCAAATCAGCCAAATATTTTTTCACAATCGGATTTATATAAATCTTTTCAGACAGATATGGACACTCAGATGTACTTAGGATAATCCGCATCAATTTTCTTCATAGACTGGGATTTTTTGCCGGATAACAATCAGCATGGATCTTGCTTCCGTTGTTGCTGCTCTCGCCTCCGTTGGTGTCCGTGTATCCGGTTCTGCCCCCAACAGCAGCGTTCAGGTCGACTCCTCGCGTGCCTGCCCCCCCGGTCTTGCCGGCCCTGAGCCCTCCGGCACCATCAACGACCTAGGGCAGCACTTTCACCCGGCTCCTGTTCACCGGTGTGCCTGCCCGGTGTGTTGTGTTGCGTGTGCGGTGTCCTGGGCCTCCCGGCTCCTGTTCACCGGTGTGCCCGCTCCGTGTGTTGTGTTGCGTGTGCGGTGTCCTGCGCCCCCCGGCTCCTGTTCACCGGTGTGCCCGCTCGGTGTGTTGTGTTGCGTGTGCGGTGTCCTGGGCCTCCCGGCTCCTGTTCACCGGTGTGCCCGCTCGGTTTGTTGTGTTGCGTGTGCGGTGTCCTGGGCCCCCCGGCTCCTGTTCACCGGTGTGCCCGCTCGGTGTGTTGTGTTGCGTGTGCGGTGTCCTGGGCCTCCCAGCTCCTGTTCATCGGTGTGCCCGCTCGGTGTGTTGTGTTGCGTGTGCGGTGTCCTGGGCCCCCCGGCTTCTGTTCACCGGTGTGCCCGCTCGGTGTGTTGTGTTGCGTGTGCGGTGTCCTGGGCCCCCCGGCTCCTGTTCACCGGTGTGCCCGCTCGGTGTGTTGTGTTGCGTGTGCGGTGTCCTGCGCCCCCCGGCTCCTGTTCACCGGTGTGCCCGCTCGGTGTGTTGTATTGCGTGTGCGGTGTCCTGGGCCCCCCGGCTCCTGTTCTCCGGTGTGCCCGCTCGGTGTGTTGTGTTGCGTGTGCGGTGTCCTGGGCCCCCCGGCTCCTTTTCACCGGTGTGCCCGCTCGGTGTGTTGTGTTGCGTGTGCGGTGTCCTGGGCCTCCCGGCTCCTGTTCACCGGTGTGCCCGCTCGGTGTGTTGTGTTGCGTGTGCGGTGTCCTGGGCCTCCCGGCTCCTGTTCACCGGTGTGCCTGCTCGGTGTGTTGTGTTGCGTGTGCGGTGTCCTGGGCCTCCCGGCTCCTGTTCACCGGTGTGCCCGCTCGGTGTGTTGTGTTGCGTGTGCGGTGTCCTGGGCCCCCCGGCTCCTGTTCACCGGTGTGCCCGCTCGGTGTGTTGTGTTACGTGTGCGGTGTCCTGGGCCTCCCGGCTCCTGTTCACCGGTGTGCCCGCTCGGTGTGTTGTGTTGCGTGTGCGGTATCCTGGGCCCCCCGGCTCCTTTTCATCGGTGTGCCCGCTCGGTGTGTTGTGTTGCGTGTGCGGCGTCCTGGGCCTCCCGGCTCCTGTTCACCGGTGTGCCCGCTCGGTGTGTTGTGTTGCGTGTGCGGTGTCCTGGGCCCCCCGGCTCCTGTTCACCGGTGTGCCCGCTCGGTGTGTTGTGTTGCGTGTGCGGTGTCCTGGGCCTCCCGGCTCCTGTTCACCGGTGTGCCCGCTTGGTGTGTTGTGTTGCGTGTGCGGTGTCCTGGGCCCCCCGGCTCCTGTTCTCCGGTGTGCCCGCTCGGTGTGGTGTGTTGCGTGTGCGGTGTCCTGGGCCCCCCGGCTCCTGTTCACCGGTGTGCCCGCTCGGTGTGTTGTGTTGCGTGTGCGGTGTCCTGGGCCTCCTGGCTCCTGTTCACCGGTGTGCCCGCTCGGTTTGTTGTGTTGCGTGTGCGGTGTCCTGGGCCCCCCGGCTCCTGTTCACCGGTGTGCCCGCTCGGTGTGTTGTGTTGCGTGTGCGGTGTCCTGGGCCCCCCGGCTCCTGTTCACCGGTGTGCCCGCTCGGTGTGTTGTGTTGCGTTTGCGGTGTCCTGGGCCTCCCGGCTCCTGCTCACCGGTGTGCCCGCTCAGTGTTTTGTGTTGCGTGTGCGGTGTCCTGGGCCCCCCGGCTCCTGTTCGGGTGTGTGCCCGCTCGGTGTGTTGTGTTGCGTGTGCGGTGTCCTGGGCCTCCCGGCTCCTGTTCACCGGTGTGCCCGCTCGGTGTGTTGTGTTGCGTGTGCGGTGTCCTGGGCCCCCCGGCTCCTGTTCACCGGTGTGCCCGCTCGGTGTGTTGTGTTGCGTGTGCGGTGTCCTGGGCCCCCCGGCTCCTGTTCACCGGTGTGCCCGCTCGGTGTGTTGTGTTGCGTGTGCGGTGTCCTGGGCCCCCCGGCTCCTGTTCACCGGTGTGCCCGCTCGGTGTGTTGTGTTGCGTGTGCGGTGTCCTGGGCCTCCTGGCTCCTGTTCACCGGTGTGCCCGCTCGGTTTGTTGTGTTGCGTGTGCGGTGTCCTGGGCCCCCCGGCTCCTGTTCACCGGTGTGCCCGCTCGGTGTGTTGTGTTGCGTGTGCGGTGTCCTGGGCCCCCCGGCTCCTGTTCACCGGTGTGCCCGCTCGGTGTGTTGTGTTGCGTTTGCGGTGTCCTGGGCCTCCCGGCTCCTGCTCACCGGTGTGCCCGCTCAGTGTTTTGTGTTGCGTGTGCGGTGTCCTGGGCCCCCCGGCTCCTGTTCACCGGTGTGCCCGCTCGGTGTTTTGTGTTGCGTGTGCGGTGTCCTGGGCCTCCCGGCTCCTGTTCACCGGTGTGCCCGCTCGGTGTTTTGTGTTGCGTGTGCGGTGTCCTGGGCCCCCCGGCTCCTGTTCACCGGTGTGCCCGCTCGGTGTGTTGTGTTGCGTGTGCGGTGTCCTGGGCCCCCCGGCTCCTGTTTACCGGTGTGCCCGCTCGGTGTGTTGTGTTGCGTGTGCGGTGTCCTGGGCCTCCCGGCTCCTGTTCACCGGTGTGCCCGCTCGGTGTGTTGTGTTGCGTGTGCGGTGTCCTGGGCCTCCGGGCCCTTGTTCACCGGTGTGCCCGCTCGGTGTGTTGTGTTGCGTGTGCGGTGTCCTGGGCCCCCCGGCTCCTGTTCACCGGTGTGCCCGCTCGGTGTGTTGTGTTGCGTGTGCGGTGTCCTGGGCCTCCCGGCTCCTGTTCACCGGTGTGCCCGCTCGGTGTGGTGTGTTGCGTGTGCGGTGTCCTGGGCCCCCCGGCTCCTGTACACCGTCGTGTCCGCTCGGTGTGTTGTGTTGCGTGTGCGGTGTCCTGGGCCTCCCGGCTCCTGTTCACCGGTGTGCCCGCTCGGTGTGTTGTGTTGCTGTGCAGGGCGTCGCTGCGGGGCGCTCACTCGTCCATCCGGACGGCGGCTATCGTAGCCGGCAGGGGCTGGGTACCCTCCGGGCGCACACACGTGCATCCGGACGGCGGCTGTTCGTAGCCGGCAGGGGCTGGGTACCCTCCGGGCGCGCACTCGTCCATCCGGACGGCGGCTGTTCGTTGCCGGCAGGGGCTGGGTACCCTCCGGGCGCGCACTCGTCCATCCGGACGGCGGCTGGCGTGCGTGTGCTTGCTCTTTGTGGCCGGGTCGGGCGGGCCGGCCTCCCGAGCGCGTTGTGGTGCGCCTCACCTTTTGCTTTGGCCGCTTTGTCTTTCTGCTTTGCTTGGCCCCCTCCGGGCTGGGGTTGCCCCCCTCTCTCTCGCTGCCCTTGCCGTTCCTCGTTGCCTTGGTGCTGTGCTTTGGTTGTTTTTATCGGCCTCCCGCTGCCTGGCTCTTCGTGCGCTCGCGCCTCGTTTGTGTCTCTAGCTTGGCCGTTGGCTGCTCTTTGGTGGTTTCTCCCCCCACCTCCTCCCTTTTTGTGTCTCGCTGTTTTCGTCGCTCCTGCTTGGTGTGGTGGTGTTTTTTTTTTTTTTCTTCTTTCCCTTCTTCCCCTGTGCGCCCCCGTTGTCTCCGGCTTTCTCTGGTTTCCGGCCCCGGGTGCCCTGGGCCTCGGCGCTGTGCGTTGTTTGCTCTGTTGGTCTTCCGCCTCTCGGCTCTCCGTGCGCTTGTCCCTCTTTCGTGCTTTCCGCCTGGCTGGTGGTTGCTCCCCGTCGGTTGCTGCCCCCCCCCTTTTTGTCTCGCGGTTTTCGTCGCTGCCGCTCGGTGCTGTGTGCCGTGTGCTCTGTTGTGCTGTGCGTCCCTGGGTGCGGTGCTGCGCCGCGCTGCTGCGCGTTGGCTCCAACATCTCTTCCACCATTTGCACTTGGTGCCATGTGCTTTCAACACCATCACTCACACGCCAAATCACAGGCTACAATGCCCCACAAGTGCAGGCCGACCTCATTCACACCTTCATTACAGACGTGGCCGCAGATGTAACATACTTTGAGCCAACAAAGATTGCCGTGGGATGTCCTTTACAATTTTTCAAGATGGCAAGGGAATTTCTTCCCTTTACCAAATGGCAAATGAACGATGATAAGGATCATCGAGGCTTCCCCGGTGGTGGCCGTAGTGTGCAAACAACCCCTCAAATTGCGAAGCTCTTTACACAACTTCACCTGCAATCGGGTAATGCCATTTTTCGCAATGTTTTCAATGTCACAACTGCAAGTGCAAAGCCTCACATCGATTCTGATTGTTTCCAACGCAATAGGACTTTCCTTTGGCACTTTGGACCTCCTAGCTACCTACGCTGGGGAAATTCAAAGTACCCACTGGAACACGCTGCATTGTATGCTTTTGATGCTGCATGCACTCATTCCGTCCCGTTGATGGGTCGTTATAGTTTGTCTATTCGCTCGTGGAACTAAGCGTCCATGGCATGCACGATGGTGTTGTTGTCCTCGCTTTGGTGGTCACAGTGAACCAACAAGGAACATATTATTGTCGGCTACATGCGCTGGTGGCCGTATTGTGCAAATAACCCCTCAAATGGCGAAGCTCTTTACACAACTTCACCTGCAGTCAGGTAATGCCTTTTTTCGCAATGTTTTCAATGACACAACTGCACGTGCGAAGCCTCAAAACGATTTCGATTGTTTCGAACGCAATAGGACTTTCCTATGGCACTTTGGACCTCCTAGCTACCTACGCCGGGGAAATTCAAAGTACCCACTGAAACACGCTGCATTGTATGCTTTTGATGCTGCATGCACTCATTCCGTCCCGTTGATGGGTCGTTATAGTTTGTCTATTCGCTCGTGGAACTACGCGTCCATGGCATGCACGATGGTGTTGTTGTCCTCGCTTTGGTGGTCACAGTGAACCAACAAGCAACATATATTGTCGGCTACATGACAAATCATATGGAGCACATTATGTCTCGGGTTGCACGACCCATCAACACCGAGTCAATGCATGACACAGTCAGAGAATTTTTGCATGCCGCCGTGCGGTGCCTCTTGTCGCTTGCGTGCTACTCAGTGGCCTTTGCAAGATTGTTTTCTACATTTCCCAACAATGGTGTCCCTTGACCGGCATAGCAACCATCAATTCAATCAAACCAATCCTTTGGCGACATCATTGCCAAATTCCATCACTCACTCACTCACATATATGTGCCATAGTATGCTGCAGTAAGCTTCCGGGAGCAAGTGCACTCTTATCAATGTTATCTTCCCTTCAAAATGACCTCACACGTTCAATCGTGACAATGACCAGCACACCCCTCCTAACTTGCAAGCAATCTTGACTTCCATCATACATGACAATTTGTTCAAATAAACAATCCGTCCAGGGGTGATCAATTGTTTGATTCATCACTATATAATCAATGCCGCGCACCAAAAAAACGTTGCACCATTACCCAATACACAAGTACGATGCTTTTCCACCCATCAAGCCCAAAGCTTTCGCCACAATTAGTCATCAACGCCGCTTTCATTGCCATGATGCGACATGATTCCACAAACAATGGTACTATGCACCATTCCACCAAATTCCCAAAAGAATCATAAAGGGTGGGCGTACAAATCCGTCACTATAACCTCCATGATGCGATCCAAGTCAACATACCAATTTCACATTCAAGTGAAGTCTCCTGCACGTCACGTCAAACCAACACCCTAGCCACCGTTTCCATGCGTTACACTCCAAGTTTTACAAAGGGTCCATTGACCAAATTGTTTCACCGCCTATTGCACCATCCATACACGTCAGCCAAGCCCATCTTCCAGCCACAACAGGAATTTCAAGCAACCACTTCCTTTCATCAGTCCCAGGATGCTCAAATTAGGGCGTGAAGTCATCAACGCCTTCACTCCATTGCATTTCACATTCATTCGTCTTGCTAGGTGTATTTTTAATGGAATTATCAGTCCCAGGATGCTCAAATTAGGGCGTGAAGTCATCAACGCCTTCACTCCATTGCATTTCGCATTCATTCGTCTTCCTAGGTGTATTCTTAACGGAATTACCGTCACTACAAAATATGGACAATACTTCAACCTACGGCGAGCCAAGCAACTATCACCCACAATGTATGCCCTGCGTCAAGAACACACAAAATCGTCAAATGAAACGCAATATCAAAATTGGCATGGTCACGACGCCAACATCATTGCGAGATTTCCCGAAGGATCTCATGTTGCTAATCGCAGAGTACGCACAGCAAATAACCTCACTCAGCAAGTCGTGCAAAAGCATGTGGATAATGCTCCATGGTTCGCGCATCATGAACACCGACGCATGGAATTGGGTGACGAAGGATTTCAAACGTATGATTAATGTGCGTCACCTCATGGCTCACTTCAACGACAATACGTTCGCCTCACTCATTGCGGCAAAGGAATATATTGACAACCTCACCTCCGGTTTCTTCGTCGGTTTGTGTGATCTAATGTTGTGGAGCGATATATCCGGACCATATGCAAGCACTGCAATACGGGCAATTAACACAACATTGCGCTCCTCATCACGTACACTGCACACCCTTAATTTATCCTGCTACATGCCGTCCTTGTGCGCCTCGGTCTTGGCAGAGAACCTACTGAATTGCACATCTCTCACAACTTTGGCTCTCAGTTTGCGCATCGCAAAGAATGAAGACGGGTTGGTAACTTTTATGGACGATAACACATCTAATCGCCTCTTCAAAGACGTTTTCTGTAAGGGCATGCATATGCTTAATTTACTCCACCTCGATCTCTCCTCTGGTTCCATCACTAATAGTGGTGCATGCGCGTTGGCAAATGAATTGTGCAACGCGCAAACACTTACCCACATGCATCTGGACCTAGGTTACAACAATATAGGTCCACTTGGGGTGGCCTCGTTATTTCGTTTAATGGGACAATATAAAAAGCTGCAAAGTTTCTATTTGAACGTCTGTGCAAATCAGAAGTGGGGGACCCAAAATGAATTGGCCAAACCCTTTTACACCCGAGAACTTGCAACCACTTTGTGTTCCATTCAACTGAATTTCCAAGACATTGGTCTTGTTGACCATAGTGTGATTGACCTCGTCAACACCTTGGTTAACAGATGGAATCCGCAAGTGTTGCAACAAAGCAACACATCCGCACTGCTTTCGCTAAATCTTCTCTACAATTATAATATTGATATGGCGGGGGTTTGTGCATTGCAAGTGCTAGTAGACCACTTTGCCGTTGACGTGCATACAACAATTTCATGTGATGCATTCGATTCACCCCATTTGTACAGCGACGACGACTAGGTCCTTCGTCGGCAATTCTATGCAATTGAAAGCCAGTTCCCTTCAATTCCAAACTTTTCTAGTAGCCAGGTGTTCCAACCAGTTCAGGTTGCCATCCGTGGGAGTTCCCAATGTACTGGTGTACTGCTAACGGAATTACCATCACCTTCATGCCATGTCTGAACCCTGGGAGCAAGGGTTACAACTGTTTCTTGCAATGATTACCAGGAGACTCGCAAGTAATTCCTTCACGTGTTTTGCCAACTGTGCTTCGTTCCTCCAACACTGCCACGCGGTTACGGTAGATTGCGGTTTGATGGACATACGTACGGACGGGCTCTTTCTGAGCGGATATAAATTCCCATTAGCCTTCCCCTCCACCTTGTGCACAACTCCCACATAAAGAACCTGCGTGTCTTTTAGGAGAGGGGTGTAGATTAGAGGATATATATATATATATATATATATATATATATATATATATATATATATATATATATATATATATATATATATATATATATATAGGCAGCCCTGGGACCCACGGGATCGAGCGAGGCAGGAACCACCTGTCGGCGCGAGATGCCCGGTAACTCCAGTAGACGGCATGATAAGTGGTTATGACTATGACTATGACTATATATATATATATATATATATATATATATAATTTAAGGGGAGAAGGGTGTAGTAATATATACATATGTATATATGTATACATATATACATATATATATATATATATATATATGCATACATACACACATACATACATCTACATATATATATTACTACACCCCTCTCCCCTGAAATTTAGCTAACCAGCAACAAGCAACAACAACAACAACAACACGTCACCATTTCGTTTTGGCCAATGCACCTTCCCATTGCCTCGAGCTTGACTTCACTTTACTCATCCTAGAGCCTAGGTGGTGGCCTTGCCAAATCCAAGTTTTGAGCCAAAAACTCACCGGTGGCGGCCCGGGGCGGTGGCGCCAGGTCGGGAGGTGCCCTCCCAAACCTGCGTTGTTTTGGGCCAAAAACAGCCATTTTTCGCCCAAAACAGCCCTAGTAAGGGTTCAAAACAGCCAAACGAAGGCAAACGGCTGCTACACTGCACGTGCGGCTTGACTTTCTTGCGACCAAGGGACCTTTGGTGCCCTCTAACTCCACAATATGTCCTAGAAATGGCCCAAAAAGGCGCCAAAAAGCCCTAGAAACTGCGCAATGTGCACCAGCACCCCAAAACCAAGAACGGGCCGTATCTTGGGCTACGTGGCTCAAAAACGAATTCCGAGGGCACCTAGTCCACCCGCAACGCCCCACTTTTTATGGTTTCCAAGCCTCAGAATCGCCCAACGAGACACGTAGACCCCCGTACCAGTGGTCACTTGATGAAGCCGGAGGGCCGGCCAGCCAACGCACAGTGGGGGCCAACGGTGGGTCCACCAGGGTCCCCAGGGCGAAAAAATCATTTTTTCCAAAGTTGTTCCTAGACCACTTGGGATGCTCAAACAAGTGTTTTTGGGCCATTTCTGAGCCCGTGGTGGCACGTTTTGGGGCATGGAAAATCCCAAAATGCCTTGAAAATGGGCCGTTTTGGGACCAACAATGGGTCAAAACTGGGTCAAAGACGCGTTTTTCCAAAAATGATCCTGGACCATCTATGATGCTCAAACAAGTGGTTTTAGCCCATTTGGACCCCGTGGCGACGGGTTTTGGCTCATGGAAAGTCCCAAAATGCCTTGAAAGTGGGCCATTTTGGGACCAAAAATGGGTCAAAAATGAGTCAAAAACGCGTTTTTCCAAAAGTGATCGCGGACCATTTGGGATGCTCAAACAAGTGTTTTGAGCCCATTTTGAGCCCGTTTTGACCTATTTTAGCCCCTTTCACCACATGTATGCACCTCTTTGTGCCCTTCGCACGTACCTTAGAGCCGTGTGGTGGAGCCAACACCAACAAGCAACAACAAGCAACAAGCACTTCTCCTCACCGTTTCAGCCATTGCTCCGCCTCATCGCACCGGGCTCTACTCTACACTAGCCATCTTCGAGCCTAGGTGGTGCCTTTGCCAAATCCAAGTTTTGAGGCAAAAACTCACCGGTGGCGGCCCGGGGCGGGGGTGCCAAGTCGGGACGTGCCCTCCCAAATTGGCGCAGTTTTGGGCCAAAAACAGCCATTTTTCGCCCAAAATAGCCCCAAAACCCGGGCGAAACGCCCAAACGAAGGGATACGGTGAGTACACTGCACGTGCGGCTTGACTTCACCGTGTCAAAGAGCTCTCTAGTGCCCTTCAATTCCACGATATGTCCGAGAAAAAGCCCAAAAAGGCGCCAAAAAGCCGCAAAAACCTGCGCAATGCGCACCACCACCCCGAAACCAAGCACAGGGCGTATCCTGGGTTCCGTGGCTCAAATCCGAATTCCGAGGGCACCTAGTCCACCCGCAACCCCCCACTTTTTGTGGTTTCCAAGCCTCAGAATCGCCCAACGAGCCACCTAGACCCCCGTACCAGTGGTCACTTGGTGGAGCCGGAGGGCAGCCCGGCCCGCGCACGGTGGGGGCCAACGTTGGGTCCACCAGGGTCCCCGGGGCGAAAAAAATCATTTTTTCCAAAGTTGCTCCTAGACCACTTGTGATGTTCAGAGAAGTGTTTTTAGGCCGTTTTGAGCCCGTGGTGGTGCGTTATGGGCCACGGAAAATCCCAAAATGCCTTGAAAATGGGCCGTTTTGGGACCAAAAATGGGTCAAAAATGGGTGAAAAACGCGTTTTCCCAAAAGTGATCCTGGACCATTCGGGATGCTCAAACAAGTGTTTTTGACCAATTTTGAGCCCGTGGTGCCGCGTTTTGGCCCACGGAAAATCCCAAAATGCCTTGAAAAGAGGCTGGTTCAACACCAAAAATGGGTCAAAACTGGGTTAAAAACGCAATTTTCTGAAGGTGATCATGGGCCATTTGGGAGGCTCAAAAAAGTGTTTTTAGCCGGTTTCGAGCTCTAGATCGGGCGTTGTGGCCCATGGAGAATCCCAAAATGCCTTGAAAATGGGCCACTATGGGACAAAAACAAGTGAAATTTTGTGTCCCTTTTGGTACCGAGGGATGAGTCATCCTTGCTGTGTTTTGCCGTTTGTGTGCTTCGTTCATTGTGCCCTTTGCTCTTAGTGATTGGACTTGGAGTACAGGTGTACTCTTAACGGAGTTACCTTCACATTCACGCCATGTCTAATCAAGAGGCAAGAGTTGCAACAATAGGCTGGAGTGTTTGGTACAAGAGGGACGAGTACTTCCTTGTTTTTTTTTGCCGTTTGTGTGCGTTATTCTTCCGTGCCCTTTGCTCTTAGTGAGTGGACTTGGAGTACAGGTGTACTCTTAACGGAGTTACCTTCACATTCACGCCATGTCTAATCATGGGAGCAAGAGTTGGTACAAGAGGGACGAGTAGTTCTTTGCCGTGTTTTGCCGTTTGTGTGCTTTGTTCTTCTCTCCCCGTTGCTCTTAGTGTTTGGACTTGGAGTACAGGTGTACTCTTAACGGAGTTACCTTCACATTCACGCCATGTCTAATCAAGAGGCAAGAGTTGCAACAATAGGCTGGAGTGTTTGGTACAAGAGGGACGAGTAGTTCCCTGCTGTGTTTTGCCGTTTGTGTGCTTTGTTGTTCCACGGGTACCAAAAGGTGAGGTTCCGTTTGGGCTGGGGTACTAGTGGGTAGGAATGGGGCTCATTCTTTGGGAGGATAAGTAAGGCCCACCAACGCAAAACAAGATACCGCCATCCGGTTGTGTTTGAGGCTGTACAAGTATAGGCGTCACCAACATTATCAATGATGCCTCTACCCCCCAAGTAGTCACTTTGTTTTTTCCCAACTAATGTTTTTTCTTGCTCTCGGCAGTTGGATTTGGAGTATAGGTGTACTCTTAACGGAGTTACCTTTTATTTCGCACCATGTCAAATCGCTGGGAGCACGAGTTGCAACAATGCTTGGACACGGACATTGACTTCCCGGTGGCCGAGTTCATCAAGCTGCATAGCGAAGTCCCCCCGCGTACCATCCGTCGGCGACATGCGCAGTTGCGCGCCACGCTAATGAAGCGATTGCAAAAGCGCGCCGCACTTGGGATCCAAGCATCGACGGTGGCAAGTTTGAACACTCCTGAGTCCCAAGCAGCCAAGGGGTCTTGTGGAGGCAAGAGGAACACCGCGGAGTCCCAAGCCGACAAGGGCAAAAACAACACCGCGGAGTCGCAAGCGGCCAAGGGGTCTTGTAGAGGCAAGAAGAACACCTCGGAGTCCCAAGCCGACAAGGGCAAGAAAAACACCGCGGAGTCCCAAGCCATCAAGGGCAAAAAGAACACCGCGGAGTCCCAAGCGGCCAAGGGTTCAGCTGGAGGCAAGAAGAACACCTCGGAGTCCCAAGCCGACAAGGGCAAGAAAAACACCGCGGAGTCCCAAGCCGACAAGGGCAAGAAAAACACCGCGGAGTCCCAAGCGGCAAAGGGTTCAGCTGGAGGCAAGAAGAACACCGCGGAGTCGCAAGCGGCCAAGGGGTCTTGTGGTGGCAAGAAGAACACCTCGGAGTCCCAAGCCGACAAGGGCAAGAAAAACACCGCGGAGTCCCAAGCCATCAAGGGCAAAAAGAACACCGCGGAGTCCCAAGCGGCCAAGGGTTCAGCTGGAGGCAAGAAGAACACCTAGGAGTCCCAAGCCGACAAGGGCAAGAAAAACACCGCGGAGTCCCAAGCCGACAAGGGCAAGAAAAACACCGCGGAGTCCCAAGCGGCAAAGGGTTCAGCTGGAGGCAAGAAGAACACCGCGGAGTCGCAAGCGGCCAAGGGGTCTTGTGGTAGCAAGAAGAACACCTCGGAGTCCCAAGCCGACAAGGGCAAGAAAAACACCGCGGAGTCCCAAGCCATCAAGGGCAAAAAGAACACCGCGGATTCCCAAGCGGCCAAGGGTTCCTTCGGAGGCATAAACAACACGCCAGAATCGCAACGGAATAAGGGCATCGTTGGTGGACACGGCAATACGCCAGAGAAGCAGCACATCAAGGCATCGGGGCGTCGTCATTGCGGGGTCGTTCGTACAGTGTCTCGAGAGTTGTTCTGTGCTAATGCATCATCGCCGTCCAACATTTCTTTGAAGTCAGTTCGAGAGTATTGGCTTGATGGTTTGGACACTTTGTACTCACCACTTTTGGATGCACTTTGCTACCGGTGTGGTCAACTCCTTTGGGGCCCAATAGGTGGGGGACACAAGTTTACGGTTCCACGCAATACTGGCGAGATACGTACACAGACTTTGTTTGGCGTGCCACCCACCGATTTGGTTACAAGTGGGATATTTGCATTCCGCAACGAGATGTTCGCCAATTACTTGAAGTACAAAAATGCACCGTTTCCAGTTCCCCCGCGATCTCCTGCACGTAGCACAAGTCGCTTTGTGGTGTATGAGACTCCTGTTTGGCACTCCGCTACACGTATGTATGCTTGCCACGTTTGTAGCAAGTATTCCGCGAAGTATGACCCCATCAACTATGGCTACACTTTGGATGGGGACATCCATTACAATATCCCCTCAAACATTGCGGACCTCACCGAGTACCAGAAGCGACAAATTGCACTTGGGGCCCTCTACTCAAATAAGCTGAAGCACGTGGATCTTCGTCACAAGCAATGGCACCATGCAATTGGTACCGTTGGTGTCGGCCGCAAGCCAAGCCAACACTACAATGCACTTTATGGTTTCATGACAATGAAAGAGGATATTTTGCGCGATTACCAAAAGCCCAAGGACAGCGAGCAAAGCAATCGTCAAATGAACCAAGCGTTGTTGCTGCTCAAAACAATTCACCCTTTTTATTCTCGATTCTTGGCGCACTATGAGACGTTGTACCGATACTTGAAGAATGCGGCCACCACCATGGGCACATTGACACAGCGTTCGTATGAAGACAAGTACGGGAAACGCTTGGAATACCATTTACAAGATGAGTACGTTGCTTGGGCTGTGGAGTGTGATGCCCCTCGGAACATCATTCCAGATTTTGCTCCTCACTCGGACAAAGTGGGCTTCCTCCATCGGACACCCTTCCGGGGAGCGGGTGGGAACGTGACCACGGCCGCTCAATCGTTGGCCAATGACACTTATTTGCATTTTAACGACCCCAAGTTGGAACCGTGTGTATGGCCCGATTTGTATCCTGGCGGCGTTGGTGGATATACCGTAGGTTGCGGCATTGGATGTGCTGCCTACTACCGTAGTCGTTATCTTGCCTTTGATAACCGATGGCGTCGGGACCGGTGGTGGTCCTTTTTCCAAGTGAGCAAAGAGATGAAAAACCAATTGATTTGGAATCAACAAAATTTCAAGGCTCAACGTGCGGATCGGGCGGAGGACATTACTGCAGCACATTTGAGAAGTGCAAGGAGTTCAACGGGTCCAAAACCGGCGCCAAATAAACCTACCTCACAATCACCACAGTCGTCCTCGGAGTGTCCGCAAGGAAGTCAATGCACCCAGCCGAGTCAATCTTCACAATCCGCAACCCAAAGCACCCAACACCCTCCATCTAGTTCCCAATATACAGCAACGTCAACAACACCGCCATCAAGTCAAGCTACCCGTCAAGGCAAAAAGCCGCGTGCATGCTACCAAGAAGGTGTAAATTCTATGAACCACAATCTCAAGCGTGAGGGGACCGATAAAGGTACGGCCGAGCTCAACCCGTATTACCGGTATGGAACTTATGTACCTTCAAAATTGGTTGGAACCCGTTCTTATTGGGCCTCGCGACATTTAGATCTTACAGCCATGAGTCGTGAACTTGGCAAAGCGCACCTTTTCATCACGTTGACCATGAATGACAACTGGGCCGATTTGCAAGCTGCTGTGTAAAAAGGGTGCCGTGCAGGAGCTGTGTGGCCTGGAGAATACCCCAGAAACACAGGGCCAAACAAGCCAATCCAAGACGGCCACGATATGGAGGCTTGTGTGGCGTTTCACAAGCGGGTGGAGATATGCAAGCGAGAGTTCTTGGCTATTGGCAAAAATGGTCCATTTGGAAAGGTGCGGGATTATTGGTTTCGATTTGAATATCAAGAGCGAGGCCAGGTGCATTTGCATGGCGTGGTATGGTGTGAAGCCAACAGCATTCC
Source organism: Eutreptiella sp. 'Long Island Sound 2002' (assembly GCA_964036045.1). Classification (NCBI taxonomy): domain Eukaryota; phylum Euglenozoa; class Euglenophyceae; order Eutreptiales; family Eutreptiaceae; genus Eutreptiella; species Eutreptiella sp. 'Long Island Sound 2002'. Next base: position 8,233,420 of record OZ038383.1, read on the forward strand.
GGACGATGTGGTTTGCGCAACAATGCCCCGTGAAAGTGACGGCTTTGATCCAACGTTCACAGCATACCTACGGGATCTGTACAAGGAGTGCAACATGGTGCATCAATGCTACCCCGACAAGTGTTTCAATATTGGTCGTGGGCGTGTATGCACCAAGTGCAAGTCAGGTTATCCCTTTAGTGTGCCGCAGGAGAGAGAAGAATTGGATGACAGTGGAGTCCGCTTGCTTTATCGCAGATATGAAGCCGAAGATGTAACGGCAGCAGTGACAGCACTCAATTATACACTGATGTGATCAGAATTCCAATGATTCTCAGATGTACATTAGTGCAGTAAATTTTCCGTTTCATTTCATGTTTTCCGTTCGCCGCCAGATGTCGCCTGTGAGCGCGCGTCGAGTCGCATTTGTCTTTCGTGATTTCCCAATCGGATTTATTTAAATTATTTCGAATGATTTCACGTCGTGTCATTAGTTGCGATGAATGCGCATTGAGATTCTATGTCTGCTCCATTTTTGTAGACCGGGTTTTCGTACTCTTCATATTCCACCATGGAGTTCACTGGACTTACAAGTGCTTCGCATATGTCGCTCCCAGAGGCTGGATATGGGTCCGAAGAGGGTTATGTGGGTTCGGAGATATCAGGGGCAGTGTCGGGCGTTACAACCCCTGTGGCATCAAGGCTACAGGCTTCGCAGTCACAACAAAGATCAACCACTATGCAGCGGTTACATGGTAGCAGAGGAAATCATGACTCTGCTTCTGGAATCTCCACTGATACTCTGAGATCGTCGGACTTTAGCGGGGCTATTACTCCTTCTGGGTCGCTGCGTGTTCCCCTTGAGGTTACATTCGTAGCATCTCCCCAGCGAACCGAAGATCAACCATCAGAGTGCCCTTACTGTGGCCATAAACATTGGCCTGGTGTTCACAATTGTGCTGAGTGTTGCATGAACGCCCCACCCAACCTTAAACCCGGTCGAGAATCTCCCTCCTCGAGTGAATCTGGTTCCTCCTCTCACGCTTTGCCTGATCTGGAAGATAGCAGCAGCGAAGGAGAGCAGTCTGAAGCTGAAATTAGTGGTGATTACTGGGAAAACCACTTTCAGCAGATCTGGAATGAGGAATTCCTGCACAGGCAGAATTGGCTGCTGGCTGAGGCGGGCTATCGTGGCCGCCTGAGGGACTGGTTCAGGGCGTCGTGCCAGTTCCTCAGGGACAGCGGCCGGTCGAGATTCGACGCCCAGCTGCAGGAGCAAGGGGATTGGGAAGAACTGCTGGACCAGTTCGACCACCAGGCCGCCGTGATGGTGCAGATGGCCATCATCGCCGAGGAAAGACGCCAGAATGTGCGTCAGCACGCTGGTCCGTCGGGCGCCTGGGGCCGACACGACAAAGAGGTCGACGAAATGAGGTGTGATTCGACACATTCTCACCTCTCCAGGGAGCAACTGTCCAAGCTTCCTGACTCCAACTCCAGTGTTGACAGCTGGGTTGATGAAGTCAGAAGCAAGGGAAAAGGGACGAGATGCCCTTCCTGTGGCGAATGCGCCAAGGACTGCTCCTGTCGACGCCAGATTTCGTCGCTGGAAAACAAGGTGAAGGAGCTGAAGAAGGACGCCAAGGAGAGAAAGAGGGATGATGACAGCAAGTGGAAGGAGATGGAGCAGAAGCTGGAGAAGCTTACAAATCTGGTACAAAATCTGAGCACTACTGGGCTCACTGGACCAGCGCCTACGATGGCAAGCCACCCAGCACCTACCTCCTCAGCTGCACCCACATCCACGCCTTACGGCGTTCCATATTCCTAGCACCCCCAGCTTTTACTGGCCACCAAACTGGTTCACATCCAGCTTTTACTGGAATTTCTGGTATCCCCCCTACTGGATTTACAAGTCCTATTGGGTTCAATCTGGGTACTGAATGAGGAGAATCTTCGTCGGAGAGGTCTGTACTGTCAGTGGGTACTGTCGGAGACATTGATGGAGAAGCAAGGACCACCGTGAAGGAGAGATCAATGGCCCTGAAGAAGAAGGACAGGCAGCAGAAAGAAAACGAGGCCAAGATCAAAGAAAAGCAGAAGAAATTGAAGGAGATGAGGCTGCATCAAGCTCAACCAACGCCGTTCGTGCAGCCTACTGTGGACCAGGCGTTGCTGGCAGCCGCAATTGCGCAGGCACAGGCAATGGGAGGCGCTGCTGTCAACCCGGTGTTCGTCAATCCGGTCGGCACAGCCACAAATTTCAACCTCAACCACCTGCTGAACCCGTTGCACATGCGGCTCCGAGGCTCCGTGATGAAGCAGCCCAAGTTCTCAGGACACCCAAATTACTGGGCGTCCTTCGAACGGCAGTTCATGGTCTGGTTGCAGACGGAGAAGCTGGACAAGGAACTCTGGATCCTTGGGTTGATGGATTGTCTGACTGGCAAGCTCAGGGAGAGCACATACAATCTGTATGTGGAACGACAAAACCAAGGAAATCCCCTGAGCTATGAGGAGTTGTATCGCAGCCTCAAGAAAAAAGGCTCTCGACTCCCTGAAGATCATTACAGGAACCGTCTGGAGAACTTCAGGGCGATCAAGAAATTGTTTCTGGAAGAAATTCAAATTGCAAGGCAAGATTGGGAGTTTTTGGTGCAAGAGGCAGAGAACTCTGGAGAAGGACTTTCTGAAGGCGAAATGAAGAAGATCCTCGTGAGCAAACTCACGCCGGAGACCAAGCAGAAGATCAGGGACTCTCAGGCGGACCAAAAAGTCCTGGGCAACTGGGTTGAAGTCCGAGGATTACCAGAAACTATGGGAAAAATGGCAGTTCGTGAGTTGCTACACTTTATCAGTGCTACTGGATTGAAGGATATCACTATTCGTGAGGGCAGATGGAGAGTTGGTTTCCACGATTCTGAACAGTCGGAGTTTTTCTGCAGCATGGTGGATGGAAAAGTGAAGTATAAAGGAACAGTTTTGAAGGTACGACCGTGGATCTTCTCATATGGAGTCGAGCAGATCTGGGACCAACTTGAAAAGTATGCAAACTTAGAACGTCAGAAGTCCCAGGATGCACATGGCTTCGGAGGCAAGGTCAACGCCGTTGGTGAGAAGGGATGCTCTGTGTGCATTGCCCTTGGAAAAGAAGGTCGAGCGGCGACTCACACGACCGCAGATCACAGATGGACGCCCTCAGATCTCAAGACAATTCAGTCCAAAATGGATGGAAAGGGAAATTCTCCCAAAAATCCCCAGCAGGATGGGGCACGAGATGCTGACCAGCATGGAAGGGGAAAGGGAAAAGGGCAGTCCAAAGGAAAGAACAGAGACTGGACACCAAAAGATTACTCACAGCAAGGCGGAGATCCAAGCGACTCAAGATGGACCGATGCTGGTGGAAAGTCTGGTGGAAAAAATGGCCAAAAAGGTGGAAATGGCAAGGGAAAGTCCGGGAATCAAGATGATTCCAAGGTGAATGGCAACCCCCTGTACGCGGAGATGCCAGCGAACAAGACCTTCGGCAATAACAACGATACTGGAGGTCGAGGCAAGGGCAGATCCAACGAATCCAACCCCAATTCCAACACCCCTAACAACAAAGGTCAAGGTGGTAAGAAAGGTGGTGGTGGAAAATCATTTGGTGGTCGTGGACGTGGAAAAGGAGTGAATGCTGTCGAAGCAGGAGAAGAATGGGTTGACGAAGGACAAGTACAGGACGTACAGCCGAACGAAGAAGAAGAATGGCAATAGGGAAGCCAACTTGACCCAAATCCCAACACTGGGGTTGAGTGGCAGGAGGAAAAACCCATCAGGGTAATTGGGGCGGTGGATGGACGCTGCTGGGATCGACTAGCGCGGTCCTCCGGCCTCCTGTACCCTGCCTGGGTCCTCAGCGCTGTCCGGCGAGGCAAGCAGCGCCAGTTTGTCTGCTGGATCCAGGTCAGATCGACAGATGGTAAGGTTAAACTTGCCAGATGTCTGATTGACAATGGTTCAGAGGTCAATCTGGTGAGGAAAGTCTTTCTGCAGGAGGATGAGACGAAGATGTCCTCCACCCCTGTCCAGCTGGAGGGAGTCAGCGGACATCGCCTTGACGGTGGCGACAGAGAAGCAGAATTGGCGGTCAGATTGGTGAAACAATCTGTGTGGAGCGTGGGTGAGACGGTCACTGAGGAATGGTTCTCTGGAAAATTCTATGAGGCCAGCATAAAGTACGATTTATTCTTCGGTCAACCCTGGCTTCACGCTCATCGTGTGTCGCCCATGGGACACAGGACGTGCTTCCTCCAGGATCCGTCGACCAGCGACCCGTCTGACCTGTATTATCTGCACCGATATACCAAGAGTATCCACCAATTCAAGGAGAGAAATAAGCTGCATTCTCAGCAAGATGGGCAGGAATGGACAAGGAATCAAGAAGATTTCGACGAAGGAAAGGTGGATTCGTTGAACAGCAAGAAGTGGAAGTCAGTTTGCTATCGTGTAGTCGACAAATGGCGGGACATTCTGGTGGATTATTTCGAAAAGAACCACAATTTTCGTCCTGAAGTTGATGCCTTTGCAAACAAAAAGAATAAAAGATTTCCGAAGTTCTACGACGACGCCTGGAGTGAAGACTGGTCTGAGCCTCTTTGGATCAATCCGCCCTTCGACGTTTTCCCTCGTGTAGTGCAGAAGCTGAAGCAATCCGGCGCAAAGGCGATTTTAATTGTCCCCAACTGGCCAAGACAAGAGTGGTTCAAGGACATTATGGACATTTCTATCGACATTGTCGAGCTACCTCACAAGGGAGTGAAGCTGTATTGCGAAGACAATGGCAAGCCTTTGCCACAGCGTTCGTGGAGCACGTTGGCGTGCTTAGTTGAGGGGAATCTGGGAGATTATTGGCAAGATGGCAGTGAAATGGGAACAGAAGAGGTTATCTCAAATTCCTCAAGAATCGACGAAATTGGGGTGGATGAAGACGATCGAGAGCAGAATCCCGACGTATCGTCGCGGAAGGAGGGAAGGACAATCGGCGTCCCTCAAGAGAACGCCTCCATCCATTACAATTCGTCCCCATCAGACAAGAATCAAGCCAAAAAAGTCAAGATTTCAAGCAAGAATGAAGACAAATCTCCAAGAATCTCGCCTGAATTGACAGGAATGAAGCTGAATTCGTCCGACCATCCCTTCCAGACATTCGTGGACCCCTTTCATTGGTGGGATCCCACGGAGGAGCGAGCACAGGTGAGCTTCATCCGCCAGCAATGCGACGAAGAAGTTTCGAATGAAGTGGCCAAGAACATGAGACCACGACCAACAATTCGCAAATTGGTGGACATAATGTCGGTGATTAAATGTGGGAATCAGGTCGACGGAGACAAGATATCTGCAAGAAGGGACGCAGTGTTCGAAGATTATCAAGATGACGTGCTGAGTGGGAAGTTGTGGAAAAACCCCCCAATTCGATGTGAAAATGGGGAAGCCAAGATTGACATAATCGAAGGCTCCAAGGTTCACAAACAACGTCCATTCCATCTCCACGGCACCAAAGCAGATGCCCTGCGAAAGATTATTGAGCGCAATCTCTATGAGTTCGGTTGGTTGGAGGGCTGCATGAGTTCTGAGTGGTGTTCAGCACCATTTACTGTGCCAAAACCCCCACCTGCTGACCAATCCAGCATAGATGCTTGGCGTCTAGTGGTGGATTACAGAGCCCTGAATGCCGCCACAGTACCAGACGCGCATCCTCTTCCTCTAATCGAGAAGGAGATCGCCGCGAGAGCCAAAGGCAAGCTCTTTACTGTGTTGGATTTGCGCCATGGCTTTCATCAGATGCCCCTTCGAAAGGAGGATAGGCATTTGACGGCAATGTGCACGCCCTGTGGCACTGTCCAGTGGACTGTACTGCCGATGGGTCTGAAGAATGCGCCGTCGATGTTCCAGAAGATGATGGAGACTATTTTATTTCAGAAGCACAAGTCTCTGGATTTACAAGAATTCTGCAGCATCTACATTGACGACCTTCTGATTGCCACGCCGTTGGGAAACAACTTTGATGAGTGCCTGAAGTTGCACGAAGAACAAGTTCGAAAAGTTCTCGAAGTCCTTCGACAAGAGAAGCTCGTGTGTGGACCCAAGAAGGGCAAAATGTTCCTCCAATCGGTGGAATTTTGTGGCTCTGTCTTGGAAGATGGGACAAGAAGACCAGCCCCAGGAAAAATGGCTGCCCTGTAGCTCTGGGAAAGGCCTAAAACCATCACGCAGCTTCGTGCCTTTTTAGGCTGCTGCAATTACTACCACGAGTTCCTTCCTCTCTACGCCAAGTTCTCTGGTCCATTGACAGAGTTACTCAAGGTTGGCAAAATAGAAGGAAAGAAGGGATCTCAAGTCAAGCTCAAGTGGACGCCAGAATGTGAAGACGCATTTACTGGTCTCAAGGAAGCACTGGCAAATGTGGTTACATTAAAGACTCCGTGGTTGGATGCAAGACCTTTTTATATTCGTACAGACGCCAGTCGTTACGCCATTGGTGCTACGATCGAACAAGTCGACGACGAAGGTCACCATCATCCCCTGGCTTTCTGGTCTCGCAAGCTTACAACAAGACAGCGAAATTGGAGTCCAAGGGAACAAGAAGCCTACGCAATCCTTTGTGCCTTACGGCGTTATGAAGGTTGGATCTTGGGCCATCGCCTTGAGGTACTGACTGACCACAAGTCACTGGAGAGCTGGAGGACAGAACATGTGGATACCCCTGGTGGACCAGCTGGGAGAAGAGGCCGTTGGCATGAAACTCTCAGCAGATTTGACCTCCACGTGACTTACATTCCGGGTCGCTACAACACAGTGGCGGACGCCCTGAGTCGCTGGGCCTACCCAGCCTCAGAGGCTTACTCTGAAGTGAGTTTTCATGGGACAGCGACGGATAAAGCTGAAGTGATCGAGTTCGACAAGGAGAAACAAGCACTGATCAAGAAACATTGTCTGCAATGTTCGATTAAAAATCGGATGAAGGTGGATTTGGTCAGATGCAAGGAGATTACCAAGGCAGATCAGACTGCAGGAGTTAACTCTGACTCTGAGTCGTCGCTGCCACTCCTGAATGTGTTTCCTCTGACGAGATCCAAGTCGAAATCCACGCTCCCTCCACAACAAAAGGACAAGGAAACTTCCTTCCTCTATGTGGATTGGACAAAGATGTACAAGGAGGACAGGTTCTTTGGGTCTGTATACCACAAGTTGAAAGGGGACAAGCCTTACGACTCTGAAGAGACGTCTGATTTCAAAATCCAAGGCGACAAGTTATTTTGGCAAGGACGGATTTGTGTTCCTGATTGTCTGATTGACCAATATGTCAAACATTGGCATCGGAATGAGACAGCCCACACACATTCTCGTGTGCTGGAGCAGGAGCTACGCCACAGAGTGTACACAAGGGACCTCAAGGGTGCCTGTGAACGAGTTGCCAAAAGATGCAAGCAATATCAGGCGACCATCCCCAAGAATCAAAAGGCAGAAGGACTACTGAAGGGATTACCAATTCCTGAGAGGTTGTTCGACAAGGTGACAGCGGATGTCTTCGAGTTGGGACAAATCCAAGAGGAATGTCTCTACACGAGGAAGCCTATCGATGGGGTTTTGTTAATTCAAGACCGCCACAGTGGCTACATCCAAGTCCTCCCTTGCAACACGAAGCCTCTCACCTCTGAGATGGCTGCCAAGTGGACTGCAAGTCAGTGGATGAGTAACTGGGATGTGCCCAGTGAAATTCTGACGGACAGTGGGAAAGAGTTCATTGGGACTTGGTGGGAGAACATGTGTGCCCTATTGGGAGTTCATCACCTTCGTGCCCGAGTCTACGACCATCGAGCTCTCCCTGCTGAACGCGCTGGAAGAATTCTTATCTCCATTATGAGAAAATTCCTGGCGACTGAAAAGGACTACAATTGGTTGGAGACAATTTACTGTGTCTTGAGAAGATACCATCGCACCAAGAATTACACTGGATTAAGTCCGAATGAGCTGGTTTTTGGTCGCGAGAAGATGGGTCCAGGACCAGTGATGTATCATCCAAGGCAGGGCTACGACGCCTCGCAATGGTTTGAAAGGATCAAGGATTTAGAAGCCAAGTGGATCCAAGCCAAAGTGGAAAGTCAAGCAGATTGGTTGAATTTCAAAAATAAGTCAAGAACGCAAGGAAAACCCTTCGAGAAAGGCCAGCAAGTTTGGCTTCGTAAGTCAGACGACACCCTGAAGGACGACAACAAATTGTTACCTTTGTGGGATGGCCCATTCCAAGTCAAAAGTCAACTAAGTGAGACTACATTCAACATTGAGATTGAGCCAGGCAGGCATCAAGAAGTACATCGAGATCGTTTGAAGGCCGAAGTACCCTGCCCCAAAGGAAGGTTCAAGCCTCTCTATTGGACTTCGAAGTACCTGAGCGACAGGAAGATGGTCACAAGCAGTTTCGAGTTGGAGAAGATTCTTGAGTACAAGAAGAATGCTCGAGGCAAGTGGTACTTTCTGTGCAGATGGAAAGCATTCGGTCCAGAAGAAGACAAATGGGTGCCAGCTTCAAGTTTTATCCATGGGTATACGGATACTTTCATCAAGTTCCTGAAGAAACACCCTGAGATTGACAAAGAGCTCTCGCTGATCAAGGATTGTGTCACCAAGGAAGACTTACAAGCACAAGAAGAAGCTCCAATCGTGGCATCATCCATCCCAGACAAGATCTGATCAGAATTTGAGTCGCCGAAACTTTCGAAGAGGTTTACGGTCGACATATACCCTTGGCATGGGGACATTACAGTCCAGACGCATCGTCTATGTGGTTCGACAAACAGATGATGGGACATTCTGGGGTCATCCTGGTCATTCCATCCATCATTCCCATCATGGCCATCATGTGAATCATGTGCTTCATCTCAGATGATTCAGATCGGAAGTTCCGAGAGGCCTTTATCCTCAACCACGACGACACTATCGCCTTTTGCTGTCGACTGGACCCCTATACTCGCCTTGGGAAGGACTCGTTCGAGTTCGTGCTCATTTCAGACATTCTGGCACATGACTGAGTCTGATCCATTTCATGTGTTTGACGGATCTGCTCAGAATGCCATCTCCATCAGCTCTTACATTGAGATGGTTGGTTCGTTTTTCAATAGACCACTGTCAAAGGGCTTATATAGACCAAGTGACGACGATGGTGTTCTTACTTGTGTCGACTCGCTGTTCATCTGTGGATTGTGTTCGAATCCCCCTCAGAATCAGCTCAATTTTGGCAAATTCCCAGTACCAAGCATTGGATGCTTATAAATTCTGGGACTATAACGAGTCAATTACCCCTTCTGGCTCATACTGGATTAAACATGAAGCCCTGGGAACAATACTGACAGTGTCGGGAATCCCCACTGAGTTTTCTTGGCTATCATTACTTTAAATGATTGGATTTCCATCATGGGATTCATCATCATCATGAGGGTTTGACCTGGATTGGCTATGAATGAGAACTGGATTTCTGTTCAACACTACACACAGTGTCTATCGACATTGAATTGGACCTATTTTGGCTTGCGGTGAGTTTCGCCACCCTGAATCCGTGTGCGATTCACTGATTTTGGTCCCAATTCAGGCACATTTTGTACCATAATCTGGCATCTGGTCTCATGACTGCAAATGACACCAGCCAGTTTCACTTATCTTGGACTCCATGAAGGGATACCCTATTTTTTTGACGCTCGACGACATGGCGACGCTCGTTTTCTGTTTTCTGGCAGTGGGATGTCAAATCCTGATTTCATCATGAATCATGGATCATGGATCATCATGTACATTCTTCACTCAGACTTTCAATTTTCGAATTTTCGAGCTTGAACGAAGCTTTTTCTGTGTGCCCTAAGGTACCTATGCGTTTCATTCAAGTCGATGGCCATCGCGAAGCACAGATCTCAGCACAATTTTGCTCAATTCAGCTCAATTTCACACATTTTGCCTTAGATCAGGCAGTTTTTGGTCACTTTCGCCGTTTCGTTCACTTCACTTGACCCAGCCTGACATACTGGCGTATGTTTTCAGAGGGGGAGTGTAACGGCAGCAGTGACAGCACTCAATTATACACTGATGTGATCAGAATTCCAATGATTCTCAGATGTACATTAGTGCAGTAAATTTTCCGCTTCATTTCATGTTTTCCGTTCGCCGCCAGATGTCGCCTGTGAGCGCGCGTCGAGTCGCATTTGTCTTTCGTGATTTCCCAATCGGATTTATCTAAATTATTTCGAATGATTTCACGTCGTGTCATTAGTTGCGATGAATGCGCATTGAGATTCTATGTCTGCTCCATTTTTGTAGACCGGGTTTTCGTACTTTTCATATTCCACCATGGAGTTCACTGGACTTACAAGTGCTTCGCATATGTCGCTCCCAGAGGCTGGATATGGGTCCGAAGAGGGTTATGTGGGTTCGGAGATATCAGGGGCAGTGTCGGGCGTTACGACCCCTGTGGCATCAAGGCTACAGGCTTCGCAGTCACAACAAAGATCAACCACTATGCAGCGGTTACAGAAGATGCATGTGTTGTTCCACACAATCGCCGATTGTTGGTTCGACTCCAGTGCCACAATAATGTGCAACGGATAACATCTTTGGGTTGGGAATTATATCTCGCCAAATATCTCACAAAGCCAGCAAAGTCATTGACCGTGCCCATCACCATCTCGCCCGATGCAAGCGATGTGGAGCGTTTGCTCAAGTTGCGTTCATTGGGACGCATGGAGAACGGCATGATGCTCTTAGGAATCCATCAATGTCGAGGTAGCCGAGAGGTGGTATGGATTCCTACAGATCCATGGCCTAAACTAGGTCGGCTCAAGCGTCGAAAGCATCTCCCAGACGAAGATACGTCCACAGACGTTTGGTATTTGGATCGCTATGACCACTATTTGGAACGCCCCATTGCTGCCATACCCATCAAGTACCCCGACTACTATCGCTATTATCGCCGAACACAACGTGAACCCGGAGACTCCACAGCTATAGCAAGCAATCCAGCAGAGGACTTTGCATATGATTCTCCTTCTAGCGATTCCGATGATGCAGTGAGCGGAGATCGTTTTCAAGCCAACGTACGCCCCGATGAGGGCAATAAACCATATTGGTGGCCATCACCACCAGAAACGTTGGAGAAGACATTCACCGACGAGGTGGGAAAAAAGTGGATTCTGCGAAGGCGAACTGCGATCCCAAGGTGGAACTTTTACCTCCCGTATGGAGAAGATGCTGAATTGTATTTTTTGCAAAAGATATTATTGTCACAGCCGTTCACAAAAGCAGACCACGAGCGGAAATTCCTTTCATCCAACAATGTCACTAAAACATACATGGAGGAGTGTATTCATCGGGGATTGTTTCGTGGTTATGAGGAAGAGGCAAGAGAAACTTTAAACAATGCCCAGGCACGTGGCTATTCCGTTAAGCGTTTGCGACTTCTTGCACAAGTTCTTATGGCCGAAGAGATCATAGACTCCACCTTCCTCAATACCTACATGTCCGATTTAGATGAGCTTGAAAAGCACCGGTTTGGAGAAGATGAGCCAGCAATGGCCGAGGAAGCTGAACTGGATCCCCAATTGGCGGAGGAGTTAAGGGCATTCATGGATGCTGACGACACGCGTGCAGCAGAGGCACTCGTGAATGCTTTGAACCAAGGGCAACGCCGGGTATTTGACATTTTTATTGCACATTTTCAACGGCAGCCTCTTGAGAATGGTCCGGATATTTCCCCGCATTGCCGCACATCAAGTGGAAGTAGTGTTGCGCAATTGTGTGCTGTTCTCACAGGGGTTGCGGGAACCGGCAAGTCTTATGTCGTTCGCTTGCTAATTGCCAAGTTAAGAGCGCTTGGTTTCAGCATTCTAGTTTGTGGTTCTAGTGGGGTAGCCGCCCTAAATGTTGGAGGACGCACAATCCACAGCCTGTTCTCATTATCTTTGGACTTGGAGTGGCAAATAAAGGAAGGCACAACCTTGTGGTGGATGATTCGAACTGCCGATATGATTATTGTCTATGAGTTCTCCCTCTTATCCAACAAGCTCCTTCACACGCTCCATGATGTGCTACACAAGGTACGCCGCGACAAGCGCAATCCTTTTGGTGGCATTACAGTGCTCCTCGTAGGTGATCCATTGCAACTACCCGCTGTTGATTTGGATATCTTTGACAGTGCACTCTTTCGAAACCATTTTGTTCCGTTTGTGCTGACGGACGTAATGCGCCAAGACGATGCACATTTCATTAACTTGCTAAATCGTGTGCGGATTGGAGAGGAGAGTGACGAGGACCACTTCATTCTGCAGCAACGCATAGCGCTAAATTCCGATGTGTCACTACAAGACTTGGAGGATGCCCCCATGTTGGTTGGCCGTAGAAATGCTATGAACCGATGGAATGAACATTTCATGGCTCAATTGGGGTCAAGCATTGTTACGTTCGATGCTAGCTACGTTGATATGGGTGGTGCCCCTACCAATCAAGCAATGTGCGACTATATCAATTCTCGCAATCGTCGTGTGCTGCCTCAGCAAGTGTGTGTCGCAGCGGGCATGAGGGCACGGCTTATTCGCAATGTGTCCATCGAAAATCGACTCGTTAACTCGACACTTGTTGTGATCAAAAGATGGTCGAATGATGTCATTGTGGTAAGCCCGGTGGGGCACGCAAGAGAGTACCCCATCTGCCGTCTCCAGCAAAAAATTCCGGTGTACGGCCCGTCCGTGCAAGTCAAAATAATCCAATTCCCTATGCTTCCCGGATACTCATGTACCGTGCACGGTACGCAGGGCTGCTCTTACGACCGCGTATGGGTGGACATGGCAGCTCTCTTTGCCGCAGCTCACGCATATGTTGCTTTATCACGCGCACGTTCACTTCAAGGCCTATTCATCCTCAATTACCGTCGTGACGCTTTCCTTGGTGATCCGTATTACGTGCAATTATGATATTGGTTCATGGCCACAAACGTGTTGTCTCCCAAACCACCCAGCCAAATCCCTCCTTATCCACGAAGAACATTTACAACATCACTCATAATTGGAATTATGTGTGTCCATCGTGCTTGGAGTGTCGTAAGTCAACTCCCACAGCGGTTAGATGCTCGGATATTGAAGGTCAACATGCTCCACATTATCCAATATGTGTCATTTCCATACTGGTCGTATATTGAGAGACAATTGCGTGGAGACAAGCTGTCTTTGGACATTGATGATCTAAACGAGGATGGAACGGAGCAAATCCGCAAACAAGGACGACCGGTTGGTGCTACACGGCAACCGGCACAAGGCCTCAAACTATTGGACGCGTGTAATAACCCACGAGTGTTTGCGGCCCAAGACTTGGCTCAAATGTCGGTTGTGCAATTGCGGACATTGTGTGCTGCACATAAACTATCAACTTCTGGAACCAAAGCCCAGTTTCAAGAACGCATCCTACAAAAGCAAAACCACATTCAACCTCCATCATCTACACCAGCGCCTACACATTCACAAGGAACTGTACGACTGGTGCCGTCTTCCATCAATGATTTCCCCCATTTGCAGCCACGACTTAATTACTTTGGAGAGGATTTTTGGCCACAAGAAAGAAGCGATACCACGGAGATCAATGTGCACTTATTGGAGAGTGCATGGTTGTCTTGCGCAGCAGTGCAATGCTTACTAGAGGTCTTGTTGCCACAGGGCAATTCCTCCGTTAAGACGGTCATCCAAGATGTGACATTTGCAGTAATAATGCAACATCCTCCGACGTCGCGGGTTGTGTATACTCTGGGAGATGCCCTACCCGTACTACTCACCTCGCAGCACTCCACTGTTGGAGTTCACTACGTGTTGGTCACGGACATTTCCATTGTAGACAAGACTTTGGTCGTCCACGATCCTAAAGATAACGCATCTACCTGTGGCGCATGGTTCCGGGCAATTATGAGTAAAATGCGATGGTCTTTTACATGGCATCATTATGGAACTCAACCTGATTCCGATACATGTGGCTTCCGAGTCGTCATGCTCGCCATGCAATGGTGTCAGACCAATCGACTCACCGGGCAACTGCCACGGTGGTTCTTGACGTATTGTGCAAGCGTTCTCCAGCTTTTTGCCGACGATACGAGCAGCTTGCGTTCTACGGTGAAGGGGTTTCAAGATTGGGCATATGAAGATGCTTTGAGAGAGTATGATGAACCAGTGGATTGGGCAATGACGGAGGGTGGGCCGCTTCCTACCGTCACCAACAGCGACATGGAAGCTGCAATTCGCAACCCTCAATCCAATTCAGCAAGTGGTCCGTCTTCAACGTCCAAAGCGGCGCAGCCTCCGCATCCGTCAACCCGTAGGAAGAGTGGGACAAGTAAAGGGACTACGGGGGCAAACCCACAAACCACACCGGCACAGACCACTCCTACAAGAAAATTCCAAAGTCAAAAAAGACAAATATGCCTCCACGTACCCGAACTTGTGAGCCACCACCCTACCAATCGCACCGTCAACCACATCCCAAGAGTGGACACGAGGCCGACCAAAGTTCTCGCAAACATTCCTCAAAGAAGCGGTCATCCAACTCCGAGTCCGGGCCAAGGTCCAAGAAGAGTCGACCAGAGGACCACGAGCAGTCAAATACTAGACGCAAGAGATCCACTTCGAGCCGTCCTTCCGAATCAACAAGCCAAGAGCCGCCAACAGCAAAACAACGGCAAGAAAAAGCTCCGGTAAACCATGCTACACTATCCGAGAACGAGATCAAGAAGTGGTTAATCCTTATCGGTGACGAAAATTCAAGTCGACGAAAACGCCGCGAGCATGCTTTGCACTTCTTGGGAGCCGCAGATAGTACCGTGGTAACATTACAGTACCGCACTCTCAGTCTCCAACTGCATCCCGACAAAAACCCGTCGGACGCACTAGCAAAGCAACGATTCCAAGTTCTTGGGTGTGCAAGAGACATGTTTCGTTAGCTAACAAGTTGCCATACATGAGGCATTGTCTTTATATCATTTCTTCCAAACTCGCTAATGCTCCTTGTATGGCGCCCACCAACACGGAAAACTTCTTTTGCATGTATTACACATTTGTTTCATTCTTGCGTGCAATTGCGTGTCCTCTAAAATTGTAATTTTAATTAGCATTCAAAAGGTACGATTAACAGACTTGCAATCAATTCCGCTACATTGCAAATTTGACAAACCTACGTACAATTAGTGCACGACGTAGGTTGCAGGTGTACTCTTAGCGGAGTTACCTTCACTTATTAGTACACAACGCAGGATGCAGGTGTACTCTTAACGGAGGTACCTTCTCTTAGTTGCAACAGAACTACGAGTCAAGGTGTCCTTTTCACGGAGTTCGCTTCATTTACAAGCAGCAAGCGTACAAAGCACTCATCCACGTTGTGCGCGCACCTTCAATTGTTGCAAACAGTTTGTTAGAATACTCTCACACAAAGGGTGATGCATCTTCTAAAACATACGGAAAACATTTTGGTAGCAAAGCGGGTGTACTCTTAACGGAGTTACCTTCAATTATTTTCATCCATTTGCCAATCCATAAAAGCAGGGTACAAATTAGTGCACGACATACAATGCAGGTGTACTCTTAACGGAGTTACCTTCACTTATCATTAAACGACGTAAGATGCAGGGGTACTCTTAACGGAGTTACCTTCTCTTATTTGCAACAAAAGTACAAGTCAAGGTGTACTCTGCACGGGGTTACCTTCATTTACTTGCAATAACCGTCAAAGCAGTCATCCACGTTGTGCGCGCGCCTTCTATTGTTGATAACGGTTTGTTACAATACCCTCAAACAAAGGGAGATCCATTTTCTAAAAAAAAACGGTGAACATTTCGGTAGCAAAGTAGGTGTACTCTAAACGGGGTTACCTCCCCTTGTTTTCGTCTATTTCCAACCAAAACATACGGAAAACATTTTGGTAGCAAAGCGGGTGTACTCTTAACGGAGTTACCTTCAATTATTTTCATCCATTTGCCAATCCATAAGAGCAGGGTACAATTAGTGCACGACATACAATGCAGGTGTACTCTTAACGGAGTTACCTTCACTTATCATTAAATGACGTAAGATGCAGGTGTACTCTTAACGGAGTTACCTTCTCTTATTTGCAACAAAAGTACAAGTCAGGGTGTACTCTGCACGGAGTTACCTTCATTTACTTGCAACAACCGTCAAAGCAGTCATCCACGTTGTGCGCGCGCCTTCTATTGTTGCGAACGGTTTGTTACAATACCCTCAAACAAAGGGTGATCCATTTTCTAAAAAAAACGGTGAACATTCTGGTAGCAAAGTGGGTGTACTCTAAACGGGGTTTCTCCCCTTGTTTTCGTCTATTTCCAACCATCTCATTTGCCAATTCATACAAGCAGGGTACAATTAGTGCAAGACGTAGGATGCGGGTGTACTCTTAACGGAGTTACATTGCACGTGTACTCTTAACGGAGCTACCTTCACTTACTTGCAGCAAGAGCACTCGTTTCCATCACTTACGTTTATGTTTCAAACTTGCGTGCCTTGCATCATGATGCATCATGACTCGCATGGAGGCGGCCCTAAAATTTTGTCCGTGGTGTTCAAATGACAAAAAGGGACAGGGTTGCCATTCATGCACCACTACTCCGAGGCTATGTTCTAGTACGACCATCTAAATCTCACACATCGCCATCCCCTCTTTCTAGGTGTATTCTTAACGGAATTACCTGCACTTCAATAATGGACAATGCGCGCACCTGCCCTGTGTGCCAAGCCGAGCTCATCCCTAAGGTTAGCGGCTCAGCGACTCCAAATTTTGACCGAGCTTTCCTGGCATGCCCAAATGACAAGCCGGACAACCGTCATCAAGGGGCTTTCAAGTGGACGGAGCCGCCAAAACATGTCCCACATGACTGGCCGTCATGTTTGTGCGGAGTGCCACCGCAGATCAAAAAATGGGGCACAACTTACTCATTCAAGTGCTGGGATGAGTCCCCTTCGGGATGTAAGTTCTCACGCGGCGCAACCACAGTTCCGGACCTCCAGCATCGTGATTGTGTTGCATGCGGTTGGGTGTACACGCCAGAAAGCACAACTGAATGTGTGTCCGTATCATCTCCATCAGCATCGACATCTCCCATGGATTCAACACCACCGCGCAAAATTCCACGGCCAAATCCCGCAACACCAACTCAAAGTTATATCCGCCCTCAAGACTTGAAACACAAGGCCGCCATACCAATTACCATGTACGAAACCGAGGATTCGTACATCATACTCGCTCGACACGGAGTCACAGGTACAGCGGATGCCAATGCCGCTACATTGAACTTCGAGAGTCCAAGGGGTATACCCCCCAAAGCTATCGTCCACGTGAACGAATTGCAATTGGCACATGAATTGCCAACACCGGGGACAACCAATGAGGGCACTGAGCCTCACAGTTATCACCGCACCATTCAATTTCCAAAAGCAGTTAATCCTAAGCCGACTAAGGAGGGCAAAGCAACTTATATTGTACTTACGTTCAAGAAGGAAAGCGGCAAGCTTGTGTCCTTCTAATGTGCTTCCTTGATGCAATTGAATGCCTAATTCAATACATGTGTGCGACATGTCGTGCCACACTATATTATTCGTGCACTGCCGCCGCAATTGTGCAGTCAAATATGCATTTCTGCCATACTTCAATGGTCCAAGAGCCTCCAACTTCATCAGATGATGATGCGTGTAGCGCTTCTCAATAGGCGAACATCAACATTCACGTGCTTCGTCCCTTTGCACATTTCACACAACAGTTCGGCCGCATGAGGGGTTCCGTTGCAGCTAGTAGTATCTTTTGCCACGCACATTGTGGTTCCATGCACTTACATGAATGATTTGCAAATGAAAGGGTGAAATTGGATTTGCTATGATTTTACCACAGTTAAGAGCTAAAGGGTTCCATATTCCGATTATTTAGAATCCGCAACACCGATCCGCAACAACAGCTCGAATATTTCAATTAACACACCACATCCATCCACGAGAGTGGATGTGGTGGGCGAAGCAGGCACCCGCTAGAGGGCTAGTAGCTTCACAGTGTCATAAGTGGACCTATCTCGTAGCGGAGAATTGCCTTCCGCGGGCCATCGCCACAACGGCCGTCGAAATATGTCGACAGGGTTTCGGTGAACGCACGAAAGGAGGAACGCCGGCCGCCTCCCCCTCTACTTCAGAGGGCCGGCTTTTCTTCACACTGGGCTCCGAAACGACGGACCCAGCGCTCTGTTGGTCAGTGGGCCCGCACACAGAGCGCTGGGTACGTCGTTTCGGGGCCCTGCGCTCTGTTTGTCAGTGGCCTTGTTCGCAAGTGACAACAGAAAATTCCTCCATGGGCGCATGGAGGGGGCCATTACCCACAACGAGGGCCCGGTGAGACTCGTTGTATGGGAGTTATTGTCCATGCGGCGATGGCAACAGGGTAGGTCCGCTCGCTACGGAAGAAACACCAAAATTTGTTGCCATTGCTGTTTGGATAATAACTAATGTTTACTTGACTACCTTGCAAAAAAAGTACATACAAACAGTCGTACACAACGTTGTGCGCGTGCCTCGAGAAAACTTACAGTAACATCTCGTTTACAAAGCAGTTGTACTCGTAACGGGGTTACCTTCACTTATTTTTTAATATCATTTCAGACCATCCATGGCAAAGAGAATAGATATACAAACACAATCACTCAAAAAAATGGCAATGCATTTTCCAAATCGTAAAGTGAACATTGCGTTATGACAGCAGGTGTACTCTTAACGGAGTTACCTTCAATAACTTTCCATGTCATTTCAAACCGTTCCTCGTGAACCACGTTGTGCTTCCATCTTTTCCCTCACTTCATTCATGCTCGACTTCCATGGCACCCGTCAAGGTGTACCCTTAACGGGGTTACCTTCAACAACAAGGAAGACGTTCCATTTAATGAAGCAAACACTCGTATCACTTGCCACCCGCATTTTTATTTCCTTGCACAGGGGGCATGATTCATTGATGATTCAACGACACTTCCTCCATTATCTAAAGCAAAAACTTGAATCATTTGCTACTTCCGAAAGCCTGCAACTTCGCCGCATGATGTTGTATGTAGAGTCAACGTTCACTTGCATTGTCCAATTGCTATAAAAATACGATGAGACATTTCACACATGAATTCCACCACATCAGAATTGGCGTGTCAAATGTTCGTATCATTTGCCACGCACAGGTGTACTCTTAACGGAGTTACCTTCTCTA
Source organism: Eutreptiella sp. 'Long Island Sound 2002' (assembly GCA_964036045.1). Classification (NCBI taxonomy): domain Eukaryota; phylum Euglenozoa; class Euglenophyceae; order Eutreptiales; family Eutreptiaceae; genus Eutreptiella; species Eutreptiella sp. 'Long Island Sound 2002'. The sequence goes on from OZ038383.1 coordinate 8,252,692, forward strand.
TTACAAAATGCATCCTGCAAATTCGTCCACATTGGCCAAGGTTCAGTCACTACAAGAAGCGGCAATGACGGCTACGCTTATTATGGCCAAGGAAAACACAGGAAAGCAAGAATTGACCTTCACGAGCGAGTTCAAAGGTTCGTCAACATGGATCACGACATGGGGCCGCTTCGAATTCGCCGAAGATGACCACATCCGTCTACATCCAGAACCACATTGCCAAGGCCAAGTGCCTTACGAAGGAAAGATCACAACAACATCTGACGATGTTGCACATGTGACGGTGGACAATGTGTGGGGCATCCCAACGGGGTTATACAGTTTGGAATACGTCCCGGACATGATGCCTGCCGAGTGGATCAAAGGTGCGCTAGAATTTTCACCTCAGCCTGAGCATACATTGCAAGTGTTGGCGTCAGGAAGCAATAACAAGCCACTCAACCCCATATCCGAAGACACCATCCAAGCCGTTGCAGCAGATCTCAAATTGGAACCGTCCCAATGTTTCGCCCTACAGACCGCCATGCGTTCAAAGGTGTGGGCATCCCAACTCCTCATATGCTCCCCAACAATGCTCTCCAGCATATCAATTCCTGTTCGTTTCGCGTATTACAACCATTACTATACCCGGTTAAATAATCAAGGCGTCCCCAAATTCCATGCCATTCTCAATCTCCTACTCATTCCCTATGTGTTGCAGGTGACTGCCATAATGGGGCCCGCCGGTTGCGGTAAGTCCCATGTTTCCTTGGCCATCATGCAAGCGCGTTTCCTTGCAGCGCAACGCGTGTTGGTCAGAGGTCCTACGAACACTTTGGTGGACAATTTGTGCGATGCCTGGGCGACAACCAGCGGTCTCACTGGTCCAGCAATCGTTCGATTGTACTCCAAGATTCAACGAGATTCCGGAAAAGCAAATGAACTGTACTGTGCCCATGCACTCGCCGTAAGATACCAATTGACAGTGAAGGAAGTGTTGCACAACGCAACCTTTGTATTCGCAACTAACGCCCTTGCCTTGTCACCCTCTCTACAGGGCGATTTTCACCACCACATTGTTGATGAAGCCGGACGCACCAATATCCCTATGGGCATAGCGCTCACAGCATGTGCAAAAAACATCACCTTCATTGGTGATTCAAATCAGTTGCATCCCCACACAAACCTTGAAAAGCATTACGCAAATGAGCTTGAATTAACAACGGAGGACATGTCACGCCTCATCGATGACAGCAAAATAAGCATCTTGCATATGTGTGCAGCAGGTTTGGTTCGACATGCATGCATCATAGAGCAACATAGGATGAACAAGCGCTTGACGGATTTCATCAATACATTTTTTTGCGGACTTCTGGTCGGTTCGGGAGGAGGACAAGAGCCCTCTTACACACTGCCAAACAAATCATGCATCAAACTTATCGACACATCAGCCAATGGTGCATTCGTCCCAGTCGATGAACTTTTCAATCTTACCTGTTCCGCATTCCAACCTCGTGTTGCCACTTCCGCGTTTTCGGGTATTGCAGCTCGCCACGTGAATGACGTCTTGCATTACGCACAGAACAATTGGCCAAAAGGCAGTGTTGCTATCATTAGCAATCACTACGAGCAAAATCGCTTGAACAAAGCGCTATTTTCTTCCCATGAGTCCGTGTCCGCCATTGACACTTTAGGTAGGTTCCAGGGAAGTCAAGCCGATGTCGTCATACTAACCTTGGCTTCCATTCATCCAGGTTTCTTTACCGAAACCACACGACAGTATGTCGCCTGTTCGCGCGCGCGTCAAGCATTGATCATTATTGGTGAGATCGCGAAATGGAAAGCGCATCAACAGATTCGCCCACTATTTGAGGCCTTGGAGGCAATGCAACAAAACGCTTCATTGCCCACCACCCGCGTACACACACTTGCGGCCTTGCCGAAATTCGTGGACAACGCATGTTCCATTTTGTCCAACGATTGGGTCGTTTGTCAATGGTCTCCCATGAACGATTGCTGTATGCACGGAACCCTCTATCATGACACCATCATGTCGTTCATTCAAGCATCCCTTCACAATCATTTTAATTCATACTTCACGGTGAAATTCGGACGCATCCTTCTGCCCGACTGTAGCTGGTTGTTTACCAATATATTGGCCTTTCCTGTACCCGATGTTCCACAATACCAGTCCCTTATTGATAGCATGGATGCTGCAGTCTTTCACAATGTAGAATGTCGCCAACTATGTGACTGGAAGAGGGAGATTCTACGGGAGATCCCACGAAACTTCCGCAAGACTCTCACCCGTCAAAATAAGCGTTACACACTTACAGTACAGTTGGTCCAAGCTCTGTACCACAATTTCTTCACCAAATGCCGTTCCGCATTCCACCATAATCTCCTCACTCATTTATACGGATTGCTTCCGCAGCATGGTACATGTGATCAAACCACCCACACCCATGGCTCCAACATCTCTTCCACCATTTGCACTTGGTGCCATGTGCTTTCAACACCATCACTCACACGCCAAATCACAGGCTACAATGCCCCACAAGTGCAGGCCGACCTCATTCACACCTTCATTACAGACGTGGCCGCAGATGTAACATACTTTGAGCCAACAAAGATTGCCGTGGGATGTCCCTTACAATTTTTCAAGATGGCAAGGGAATTTCTTCCCTTTACCAAATGGCAAATGAACGATGATAAGGATCATCGAGGCTTCCCCGGTGGTGGCCGTAGTGTGCAAACAACCCCTCAAATTGCGAAGCTCTTTACACAACTTCACCTGCAATCGGGTAATGCCATTTTTCGCAATGTTTTCAATGACACAACTGCAAGTGCAAAGCCTCACATCGATTCTGATTGTTTCCAACGCAATAGGACTTTCCTATGGCACTTTGGACCTCCTAGCTACCTACGCTGGGGAAATTCAAAGTACCCACTGGAACACGCTGCATTGTATGCTTTTGATGCTGCATGCACTCATTCCGTCCCGTTGATGGGTCGTTATAGTTTGTCTATTCGCTCGTGGAACTAAGCGTCCATGGCATGCACGATGGTGTTGTTGTCCTCGCTTTGGTGGTCACAGTGAACCAACAAGGAACATATTATTGTCGGCTACATGCGCTGGTGGCCGTATTGTGCAAATGACCCCTCAAATGGCGAAGCTCTTTACACAACTTCACCTGCAGTCAGGTAATGCCTTTTTTCGCAATGTTTTCAATGACACAACTGCACCTGCGAAGCCTCACATCGATTTCGATTGTTTCCAACGCAATAGGACTTTCCTATGGCACTTTGGACCTCCTAGCTACCTACGCCGGGGAAATTCAAAGTACCCACTGAAACACGCTGCATTGTATGCTTTTGATGCTGCATGCACTCATTTGGTCCCGTTGATGGGTCGTTATAGTTTGTCTATTCGCTCGTGGAACTACGCGTCCATGGCATGCACGATGGTGTTGTTGTCCTCGCTTTGGTGGTCACAGTGAACCAACAAGCAACATATATTGTCGGCTACATGACAAATCATATGGAGCACATTATGTCTCGGGTTGCACGACCCATCAACACCGAGTCAATGCATGACACAGTCAGAGAATTTTTGCATGCCGCCGTGCGGTGCCTCTTGTCGCTTGCGTGCTACTCAGTGGCCTTTGCAAGATTGTTTTCTACATTTCCCAACAATGGTGTCCCTTGACCGGCATAGCAACCATCAATTCAATCAAACCAATCCTTTGGCGACATCATTGCCAAATTCGATCACTCACTCACTCACATATATGTGCCATAGTATGCTGCAGTAAGCTTCCGGGAGCAAGTGCACTCTTATCAATGTTATCTTCCCTTCAAAATGACCTCACACGTTCAATCGTGACAATGACCAGCACACCCCTCCTAACTTGCAAGCAATCTTGACTTCCATCATACATGACAATTTGTTCAAATAAACAATCCGTCCAGGGGTGATCAATTGTTTGATTCATCACTATATAATCAATGCCGCGCACCAAAAAAACGTTGCACCATTACCCAATACACAAGTACGATGCTTTTCCACCCATCAAGCCCAAAGCTTTCGCCACAATTAGTCATCAACGCCGCTTTCATTGCCATGATGCGACATGATTCCACAAACAATGGTACTATGCACCATTCCACCAAATTCCCAAAAGAATCATAAAGGGTAGGCGTACAAATCCGTCACTATAACCTCCATGATGCGATCCAAGTCAACATACCAATTTCACATTCAAGTGAAGTCTCCTGCACGTCACGTCAAACCAACACCCTAGCCACCGTTTCCATGCGTTACACTCCAAGTTTTACAAAGGGTCCATTGACCAAATTGTTTCACCGCCTATTGCACCATCCATACACGTCAGCCAAGCCCATCTTCCAGCCACAACAGGAATTTCAAGCAACCACTTCCTTTCATCAGTCCCAGGATGCTCAAATTAGGGCGTGAAGTCATCAACGCCTTCACTCCATTGCATTTCACATTCATTCGTCTTGCTAGGTGTATTTTTAACGGAATTATCAGTCCCAGGATGCTCAAATTAGGGCGTGAAGTCATCAACGCCTTCACTCCATTGCATTTCGCATTCATTCGTCTTCCTAGGTGTATTCTTAACGGAATTACCGTCACTACAAAATATGGACAATACTTCAACCTACGGCGAGCCAAGCAACTATCACCCACAATGTATGCCCTGCGTCAAGAACACACAAAATCGTCAAATGAAACGCAATATCAAAATTGGCTTGGTCACGACGCCAACATCATTGCGAGATTTCCCGAAGGATCTCATGTTGCTAATCGCAGAGTAGGCACAGCAAATAACCTCACTCAGCAAGTCGTGCAAAAGCATGTGGATAATGCTCCATGGTTCGCGCATCATGAACACCGACGCATGGAATTTGGTGACGAAGGATTTCAAACGTATGATTAATGTGCGTCACCTCATGGCTCACTTCAACGACAATACGTTCGCCTCACTCATTGCGGCAAAGGAATATATTGACAACCTCACCTCCGGTTTCTTCGTCGGTTTGTGCGATCTAATGTTGTGGAGCGATATATCCGGACCATATGCAAGCACTGCAATACAGGCAATTAACACAACATTGCGCTCCTCATCACGTACACTGCACACCCTTAATTTATCCTGCTACATGTCGTCCTTGTGCGCTTCGGTCCTGGCAGAGAACCTACTGAATTGCACATCTCTCACAACTTTGGCTCTCACTTTGCGCATCGCAAAGAATGAAGACGGGTTGGTAACTTTTATGGACGATAACACATCTAATCGCCTTCTCAAAGACGTTTTCTGTAAGGGCATGCATATGCTTAATTTACTCCACCTCGATCTCTCCTCTGGTTCCATCACTAATAGTGGTGCATGCGCGTTGGCAAATGAATTGTGCAACGCGCAAACACTTACCCACATGCATCTGGACCTAGGTTACAACAATATAGGTCCACTTGGGGTGGCCTCGTTATTTCGTTTAATGGGACAATACAAAAAGCTGCAAAGTTTCTATTTGAACGTCTGTGCAAATCAGAAGTGGGGGACCCAAAATGAATTGGCCAAACCCTTTTACATCCGAGAACTTGCAACCACTTTGTGTTCCATTCAACTGAATTTCCAAGACATTGGTCTTGTTGACCATAGTGTGATTGACCTCGTCAACACCTTGGTTAACAAATGGAATCCGCAAGTGTTGCAACAAAGCAACACATCCGCACTGCTTTCGCTAAATCTTCTCTACAATTATAATATTGATATGGCGGGGGTTTGTGCATTGCAAGTGCTAGTAGACCACTTTGCCGTTGACGTGCATACAACAATTTCATGTGATGCATTCGATTCACCCCATTTGTACAGCGACGACGACTAGGTCCTTCGTCGGCAATTCTATGCAATTTAAAGCCAGTTCCCTTCAATTCCAAACTTTTCTAGTAGCCAGGTGTTCCAACCAGTTCAGGTTGCCATCCGTGGGAGTTCCCAATGTACTGGTGTACTGCTAACGAAATTACCATCACCTTCATGCCATGTCTGAACCCTGGGAGCAAGGGTTACAACTGTTTCTTGCAATGATTACCACGAGACTCGCAAGTAATTCCTTCACGTGTTTTGCCAACTGTGCTTCGTTCCTCCAACACTGCCACGCGGTTACGGTAGATTGCGGTTTGATGGACATACGTACGGATGGGCTCTTTCTGAGCGGATATAAATTCCCATTAGCCTTCCCCTCCACCTTGTGCACAACTCCCACATAAAGAACCCGCGTGTCTTTTAGGAGAGGGGTGTAGATTAGAGGATATATACATATATATATATATATACATATATATATATATACATATATATATATATATATATATATATATATATATATATATATATATATATATATATATATATATATATATATATATATATATATATATATATATATATATATATATATATATATATATATATATATATATATATATATATATATATATATATATATATATATATATATATATATATATATATATATATATATATATATATATATATATATATATATATATATATATATATATATATATATATATATATGGCATAAGGTGTGAGCCCCCCCCCCCTAGGGACCTATGGGCCGGGGTCGGGTGGGGACGCAGGACCCCCCCCCCTATTTTTGGGTCCAGAAATTCAAAAAAAGAGGAATTAGCCTGATCCCAGACAGTGGAAGGGCACAATTTCAAGATTCAGATGCAAAAAATAGGGTCCTAACCAGTGCACTAAAAATAGCAACATATGCAAGGTTGGCTCAAAAATTGGTACACTGGGGTGTAGGTGGCCTTCCCCTGCCCCTAGTGGGGCAAAAGGGTGATGAATAGATGCAAATGAAGGCATTGACGGCAATGGGCTGGGGGTTTTGTGGGTTTTGTGAGGTGAAGAGGGCTATTTTTAGGATTTTGAGGCTATTTTTGGGGATGATGTCACTCGGTAAGAAATACCTATTTTTAGCAACTTCGAAGGGTCATAGCGGCCCACCACCGTCTCCAATCACTCCAATTCCTCTTTTTTTGAATTTCTCGATTGATATTGCTGTATATTCTATATATATTGATATATATATATCTATATATATATATATCAATATATATATCTATATATATTGATATTGATATTGCTGTATACTCCCTCCAAGTGAAAATACAATCCCTTCCCCTCGATTTCAACTGCCTCCAAGTGAATATCCACTCCTTCCTACTCGATTTCACCTCCCTCCTGCTCAGTTTCCACTCCCTCCGAGTGAATATCCACTCCCTCGGAGCGAATATCCACTCTCTCCTACTCAATTTCTACTCCCTATATACAAATACATGTATGTACATCTATGTATCTATATATATATATATATATATACATGTATCTGTGTGTATGTATACTCCCTCCGAGTGAACATCCACTCCCTCCTACTGAATATTTACGCCCTCCAAGTGAAATATATACATATATATACAAATACATGTATGTACATCTATGTATCTATATATATATATATATATATATATATATATATATGTGTGTATGTATATATATATATATATATATATATATATATATATATATATATATATATATATATATATATATGTATGTATGTATGTATGTATACTCCCTCCAGGTGAAAATACACTCCCTTCCCCTCCATTTCAACTCCCTCCAAGTGAATATCCACTCCCTCCAAGCGAATATCACCTCCCTCCTACTCAATTTCTACTCCCTACATACAAATACATGTATGTACATCTATGTATCTATATATATATATATATATATGTATGTATGTATATGTATGTATGTATACTCCCTCCGAGTGAAAATCCACTCCCTCCTACTGAATATTTACTCTCTCCAAGTGAAACATATACATATATATACAAATACATGTATGTACATCTATGCATCTATAAATATAAATATATATATATATATGTATGTATGTATACTCCCTCCAAGTGAAAATACACTCCCTTCCCCTCAATTTCAACTCCCTCCAAGTGAATGTCCACTCCTTCCTACTCAATTTCACCTCCCTCCTGCTCAGTTTCCACTCCCTCCGAGTGAAAATCCACTCCCTCCAAGCGAATATCACCTCCCTCCTACTCAATTTCTACTCCCTCCAAGTGAATTATATACATATATATACAAATACATGTATATACATCTATATATATATATATATATATATATATATATATATATATATATATATATATGTATAGATGTATATAGATATATACAGACACACACACACACACACACACATATACATATACATATATAATACACACACACACACACACATATATATATATATATCTGTATACATACATACATACATATATATATATATGTATGTGTGTGTGTGTGTGTGTGTGTGTACATATTGAGAACGAGGGTGTGGACTTCCGTTTGAAGGGAGTTGGTACAGGCTGACACGTTTTGCGTTCCGTGGGTGACAACCCAAGCCCTCAGTTGAGATGCACGCACCGGCTTTCAACCCCAATCGCCTGGATCATGACCTGCACTTCTAGAATGCCACCGTCACCGTCACCGTCAAGCCCGGCCCCCGACCCGCCCCACCTGCCCACCACATAGTGCAGCCCCAGGGGCTGCGCACGATGCCCGACCCCCCCCTCCACAAGGGGGACCGGAGTACCCACAAGGGGTCCAAGGGCCATACCCGCAACACCAACCCCACCACAACCAACGCCACCACCACCAGCGGCCACCAGCGGCCAAGACCGCCGCCAAACAGCCACCCAAACCCGTCAGCGCACCACGACCGCAACCCGCAGCCAAGCCCAAACCCAAATCCAAACCCAGCGCCACGACGGCAGCGCGAGCCCGGCCCCCCGAGGACGTCCTCTATGACATTCGGCCCCAGCCGTCGCAGGCCCGGAGGCAGCAGAGCCCAGCACGGCGGCCCCCCACCGTCACCGACGCCGCCGCCACCACCTTCATAGCTGAGCGCGCCGCGGCCGAAGCACGACGCACCTCCTCCCGCCACCTCTCAAAGCCCGCACCCCAGGCCCACGGACCGCCCCCGACCAGGCCAGAACGACGCCAGTGTCCCCCAGCAGCGTCCCCGCCCCCCTACCAACCCTCGATGACAGCCCACATACAGCGCATGCCCAACTACCGCCGCCGCCGCGAGTCCCCGCCCAACCCCGAGGCGGAGACCATGCGCGCACACCCGCGGGTCCACATCCGCACGCGCCCCCACTCCCCGCGCACCCCCACGGAACAGGACTACGAGGAATCCCCCAGGCCCGCCACCGCCACCGGTCCCCACGACCCCGTCACACCCACCCACGCCCACTCCTCCGCCCAAGACCGCAGGCCCGCCCAGGAACAGTGGTGGCAGCGCTGGACCCACACGCAGCTCTGGGAGCTGCGAAAGTGGGCCCGGGGAGAGCCCTCCCTCGAGGGCCTGGAGAACTGCCGCCTCCGGCCGGCGGGGGGGTGGATGCCGCAGGCCGCATGGGAAGCCATGCTGGCCGATGCGCTCCACCCCCTGGGAGTCCACCCCCGCAACCCCCCCGCGCCCCAGGACCACCCGTATGTCCTCAGGCGCCTGCGGGAGACCCTGCAGGAGACACAGCGAGACGGCATCCGCCTGTGGGACATCACCCAAAGCCCAGCCCCGCACAAACACACCCCCTCACCACCCCACAAGCGTCGGCGCACCGACACCGGCGGCACCCACAGCACCCCAGGAGCCCTGCGCACCACACAACAGGACGCGCCTGACCCCCCGGCCAGCGGCGCCGCCACCTAACCCCGTTACCCAGCAAACCACCACCACGGGGCGCCACGCCAGGCCCCGCCCAGAAGTAACCAAACGAACCGGACGCCGAAGGAAGCCAACGCACACGACAACGAGCACCACTACGCCCAAAGGCACCGAACCCAGGCCCGCTACCGTCGCAACCGCCTAACTAAAGAAGGTCCCTACCAGGACCGGCCCCCGCTGTATTCCTTCCGCCTGTAACCCCTGCTGACTTGCTCCTGATCAACGATTGCATTTATCAAAATCCAGGGTTCCAAATCCAAAAATATAGAAAATACTATCCTCCTTCAACCCTGAACAGCAACCAGATCCCACAAATACAGCAATAGCCCAGTTCACAATCCAATACGGGCTGCGGGCTTCCGTTCAGCACACCGGTCGTCTCACGGTGGCGGGCATGTACAAGAATTGCACCAAAGAGGAAAGCCCTGAAATTAGCATATGAACACAAATAATGCAAAGTTGGGGAAAAAGGTAAACAGACACATTCACATCCATATACCCTTCATTCCCCGGACTCAAGACCTTCCCTTGACTCACCAACATATTGCCCTGAACCAGGTCAAATGCGATGGCTGAATGCCATGTGTCACAAGTCATTACATAAACCCCAAAAATGTGTTCACTCCCAAGCCTCTAAATCCTAGCCCAATAGGGGAGATGGCGTGTCATGGCCTAGAGTGGCACTCAGGACCATGCCCTACCCTGACATAACCTTGGTTGGGCTTGGAGTAGATTGGGCTTGGAGAACTGCCCCATGTTGATGACCTCACAACATGGCAAAATCAGGCAAATCACACCATTATGCCCAAAAGTCAATTATATACTCAAAAATGCGTACGGCAAATATTCAAATGCTCCATGCATGTGTCAAACCGGAAAGTAATATACAAGGGTGATATAGACCAAAGGTCCATGCCCTAGAATATCCCATCATTGGCTTCGAAACTTCTCCGGTTATGTACATGACATGCTTCACAAGTCAACACATGAATTTGAGACCTAATTTTGTGAGACCTCGTGTGCCAAGCCAAAGTGACCATGTGATCCAGCATATGGTGAGGTACAACACCGAAGCATATGCCAACATATAAGCAACATACCCTAGTTCACGGATCTCTAGGCACTTTACTGTTAGCCGACCAGTTGAGCACATAAAACACAAAAATGAGCATAAAATGAGGTCAAAAACATGAAAATATGTCCAAATACAAAGTTGTCATGATACTATATCTCTATGCTCACCCATGATATCCGCTCATGGTTCAATACACAAATGATTGAAACCATTTGCGAACAATTCCCCCACTTGGATCCCCAATCGGGCGCATGGAGATACCTTCGTCACTCATATCTACATGCCCCATGAAAATGGGAGGGCACTCATGGATCTCTTTGCCAAACATACCATGAGCAATACATACGCGGTAGACTTAGTCTAGCGCTTTGAATTCCACAATTGGGACATGGGCAAAGCCCTTGTCACGTGTGGCTCCCCATCTCTTCGGCCACACGATGATATATAACATGGGCGTGAGCATATCGAAGCACATACCATGCATATAACACATACCCTCAAAAGTGGCTCCCACCATGGTATGCCATGCCCCTCCATGGACATAACTTCACGTTAAAAATACGTGGGAACCCAAGGAAAGTATCTATGCAACCCCAGCACTCATGCGGTACACTCGAAAGTCGCAATAAAATATTTGGTTGCACGGTCCAAGAGTTATATATCACTTTCTACCCTCTTGACCATTATCCCTTGCTATACCGGGCATGTGTACACACCAAAGGCGTTTGATGCTTCCTAAATTAAGTTGAGACTAAGGCGCTTGCAACCCAACCTTCATTATTCTCTTTCCTCACACTCGCGCGTAGATATGGCCCTTCCAAGTGGTCCCACGACTCACTTTTGTTTCCCTTATATCTCCAAGTCAAATGGGTGGCAAGTATAAGGGAAACCTGATTCGGGCATAGGGAAAAGAGTATGACCACTCGAAGAAGACCAAATCAAGTGCGGCGATGTCGAAGTCGAAAATCCGATTTCGACATCGCGAAAAATTCAGAATAAAATTTCGAGTGCATATTTAGAAAATTGCGGAAGCAACGAACCCTTTACTGATGAAATCTGACCCTTCATCGGGGTTTCCGCCAAAATATCTGGAAATAACAGTTAACCAATCGGTTAACGCAAAATCGCGAGCCAACTGACAGTCGCCGATACATTGACCATCAGAACGAAAGGCTGAAAAATTACGGAAACATTATGATAATAAAACCCTGTTGATTCCTGATATTCTGATATATAAATCTCCGCTGGCGGCGCCTCGGTACTGAATATGGCCGCACATAGTCGGAATGGCCAAACCTATCACACTATCACATCGGGTTAGGTCAGGTGGATGGGAGAGTATGATATCAGCCAATGGCGGCTTGCCGGCACATAGATACACACCCCAAGTGACCCCAAGATGGCCACGGGGGTCCGAACCGGCTTCACCCCCCTTCTCAGAGCGTTGTTACCGCTCGGAAGTCATTGAAGAGAGGACGGGAGGACCACAATGGGCTCCAACCCCCCCCTCCATGTCCCAAGGACACATGGATGCCCCACACACGTCGTAGGCGTCCCCCATGCCCCAAGGGAGGGGTGAGGACACTGAAAATCGGTGCCCTACGCCATATCCGGTCTCCTCTTGATCTACAACATGGACCAAGGGGATCACAGATAGAGAAACGTCGTCGCTCGACCTAAAAAAGTATACCACAATGAAATATATATGTGGAGATCGAGTGAAGGGGGTATATGGCCATTCAAGGCCGAAAAATCCCCGGATGAACGCCCTCACCCGTCTCCTCAATCACAGAAACAAACAAAATGCCAAAGGGGGATCCATTACGGTGCTACAGCAGCAACCAAATGGACCAACACGTCCTTGACATCCAAAGAAATATTCTTTTTCTTCAGGTAGTCCATCCAGACCGTGGTGTACCTCGGCACAAAACTGCTCGGAGGCTCCCACGAATCCCTGGATGCGGCGAATCCCTTCCAACGGACTTTATAAAGCCTCCCCCCAGGCGTCCCCGGGTCCGGCTTGTCCGCCAGGATTCTCTCGGCGGTGAAGTCGTCGTCCTCACCCTCGTCGTCTGAGTCCACATCGCCGGCCGTGAACTCGAAGGTGACGGGACGTCAGCTGGGGTCCGGTGCTCGAGGACGAAGCTGGGTATGGTCGCGGTCCAGGATCTTGTTATCCCCCACACGAACCGCATACACATCCTGCCCGACCTTCCGCACGATTACCCCCGGCACATACCAAGATGCCTGCCGATGCCTGGACAGGACATCCTTGTGGTGCCGCTCCACCCACACGGTGTCTTGGAGAGCATACTTCTGGACCTTTCCCTGCTTGAAGTACTTGGCCCTCTTGTCATGCTCGTCCTGTAGTGCCTTGCACACCTTGGCCGCCGTGTCGTCCGCCTCAGCCATCATAGCGTTCGCATCCCGGGCCACTTTGCCATGGTTCAACCACGGGAGAGTGCGTGACACTCGATCCCGTAGGAACAGGATGCGATGGGGCGACAGTCCAGTGGGCCCCGGAAGGTCGTGATATGCTTGGAGTACCCTCCACAGCGAATTGTACCAATTCCGGCCTGGTTCGTCGATGTGCAGCTGGCGGAACTTCTCGAACATCTGCCGCCCGGCCACCTCAGCCCGGCCATTCGACCGGCTGTGGTATGCCACGGTCTTGGCGTGCCGAATCCCCATGTGCTTGCACATCGTCTTCAACCACGTCCCCACGAATTGACTGCCCCGATCGCTGCAGATGACAGCTGGGACATCGAAAATCGTCAGCCAATGCCTGATCATGGCATTAGCGACGGTCTTGGCCTGCAGCCCCACTCCATGCTTGTCCTTTTTGTCCTTCTTCTTGGACTTCTTGCCAGGGACCGCCACGATATACCCACTGTGCCTATCCACCGCCAGGATGACACAGTCGTAGGTCTCTCCTTCCACGGTGACCTCAGGCATGGCGAATACATCCATGGCCACGGACCGCATAGGGGCCTCCGGTATAGCCGTATACACCGGGTTGCCCGCTGTGGAGTGGTTGGGGCTCTTCGTGGCCCGACACACGGCACAGTCGCTGCAGTACCTATCCAGGATGGCGTAGTACCCCGGAGGCAACTTGAAACGCCACTCCAGGTCCTGCTGCATCTTGTCTCGGCCAGGGTGCATGAGCTGGGCGTTGTGCCAATGGTCAATGAGCTCCTCCACTCGGTTCTCGGGCACCAGCAGCTTGTCCTTGAGGAACAACTTGTCCCCATCCTCTGTCAAGCCCTCAGGCCATTCGTCGTCCGACGGGGCGCTCACGGCATTCCAGTACTTGCTCCAGTGCTCGGATGCCGCGTAGTCATCCGACCAGTCCTCTGTGAGCACCGACCTGACTAGCTCTACAGGGGCCACCATCCACTGCTCGAGGGTTTCCTCTCGAATAGCTTGGACGCGGGCACCTGGGAACTTGGCCAGGTCCGTACGGTTTGCCATCACAACAAAGCACTTGACGCCCTCTTGCTCCATGGCCTTCTCCATCTCGATGATGCGCTTGGCCTCCTCGGTCTCCTCGGCGTCCCCATGGCTGGATATGTCCATCCAAGCCTTGCCCGCGGGATAGGCCCATCGACTGAGGCAATCTGCTACAGTGTTGTCCTTCCCCGGGACGTATACGACGCTGAGGTCGAACTTGGCGAACGTCTCATGCCATCGGGCCCTCCTTGCCGCCGGTCCCGAGGGGGTGTCGACGTGCTCCTTGTGCCAGCTCTGCAAGGACTGATGGTCCGTGCAAACCACCACCGGTTGCAATCCGATGTGGCCAGACCACTTCCTGAGCGCACATACAATGGCGTACGTCTCCTTCTCCCTCGAGGTCCAGGTGCGGCGTTGGCCCTCGGCCAGGATCCGGCCCCAGAACGCCACGGGTACATGTGACCCGTCGTCTCGGATCTGCTCGAGGACTGCCCCCACAGCATAGTCCGAGGCGTCCGTCCGTAGCACGAATCCCTTGTCCGGGTCCACCAAAAATAGCCCCAGTTGCCCCAGGAGTCGCTCCTTTAGGCGGCTGAACGCATCTTCGGCCTCAGGGGTCCAGGCAAGCTTCTTCTTGCTCCCCTTCCGGCCATCGAACTTGCCCACTTGCAGCATCTTGTGCAGAGGCCCCGACAGTTCTGCATACATTCGGACATAGCCCGAATAGTAGTTGCAGAAACCCATGAAGGATCGGAGTTCGCTGATGGTCTGGGGCTTTTCCCAGTGGTGCAGGGACGCCAGCTTCCCAGGCATGGGACGGCGTTGCCCGTGACCAACCACGTGACCCGCGAACTCCACTTCCTTCACGAAGAGTGAGGCTTTGGTGGGCTTGCACACCATGTTGTGCTTGTCCAACTCGCTGAGCACTCGGCGCAGATCCTTCTCATGCGCGTCGATGAGCTCGTCCTCAGTCATGTTCTCCGTGCCGGACCCGATGATGATGTCATCCACGAAGGGATCGGCACAGTCCCGGACAGGACCGAGTAGGTCCTCCATCATGCGCTGGAAAGCGGCGTTGCCATTCTTGGCGCCCATAGGCACCACTTTCCACTGCATGGGCCCCAGCGGCGTCGACATCGCTGTGCAGGGCCTGGAGTCCGGGTGTAGCGGCATCTGGTGATAACCGTGTTTCAGGTCCAACACCGTGAAAATCCGCTTTTTCTGTTGTTTTTGGAGGATGGAGTCGATCAGGGGAAGCGAGTACGAGTCGTGCTCGGTCTGCTCGTTCAAACCTCTGTAATCAACCACCAACCTCCACTCGCCCTTCTCCTTCTTGGGCACGATGAAGGCTGGGCTGGCCCACTCACTGTCGGAGGGTTCGATCCATCCCCGCTCAATGAACTCGGCCAACAGCTTCTTCATGGCCTCGGCCCGATCGCCCTGAAGTTGGTACTCCCGATGACGATAGATCTTGGGGTTCGGCTTCAGCTTGATCCTCGCTGTGCCAAACCTCCCACGATCTGGAGGGTTCTTGTTTTTTGCACTGTGCATCCCCTCAATCCCCGGGGTGCCGGGGGTGGAGGGTTCTTGTTGGCAACGCCACTGAATAGCCGCGGATAGGCTTTGATCAGCCTCTCCTTCAGCTCGGCGACCTTCGGGTCCTCCTGGGCCTCTTCAGCCGCTTGCTTCGGTATCGATACAACCGAACGCACTGCGGTATAGGCCTCTTCCGGGTCCGAATCCGACTTCTCCTCGTCCGATATGCCGTCTTCATCGTCGTGGGGTGCACTTCCCACCGATAATCTTCGAAAATTTGCGGGCTCGGGCTGGTGACTGTCGCTATCGAAACCCATTCTTCGAAAATCCCATGTTGGTGGGTCTGACCCAACCGGACCATCGTATTGGTCCGCGATGTGATCCATGACCCTCGCCACGAACTCATCCTTCTCGTACTTGCCGCTGACCAACATCTTGTCATCCCACCAATGCGGAGATGTGACCATGGCCCGCCTCTTCTTGGCTGCCACACGGTCGTGCATCCCCATTCGCATGTAGTTGACGACGTCGTCGATCTCGGAGTGGGACAGGATGTCAATGCCATCCACTGGCTGATCTGTCCCCTCCTTGGGCTCAAACATGACCTTCATGGGCGCCGCCTCCACCCTACGGATGAGTGCTTCATCACCCGTGGGCTGGGCTTGCGCCCCATCCACCAGGAAAGCCTCGGTACCCCACGCTTGACCCGGGGAGGGCATTGATATACCCTTGGCGTCGATGAACAGCTCCTCCTCTGGCCCGAATGACATCTCGTTCAGGGTGATGGAGTCCAGCGTCGACTTGAGACCCTCTAGCGGACATGGGGTGGATCCTATGCCGGTTATGACCAGGATCCCCTTCGCCCTATCCGCGATGATCTTCTCCACCGTACGTCTGGTATTGTCCAGGGAGCCATGCCAATACATGGGTCCCAACTCCTTCAAACCCCAATGCCTGTGCCAGGCTGAGTCTCCTCGATGCCAATGCCTCCTACACTTCCGCAGAAGTGGGGCATCCTGGGAAGCGAAGACGTCCGTCTCGGGCGCTTCGGCTCCCAGCGTCTGGATCATTCTGTCGTACACCTGCGGCGCCATTCCATACTCCGTGAGCTGAACTCCGCGGTCTCCTCTGGACTTGGCACCCACAGCTTGCACCGCTCGGACGATCCGATCCTCTTCCTCAGCATTCCATTGGGATGATCCGCATGCATAGTCCGTGGACAGCCATGTGAGGCATTCATCATCCTCCCGGACCAGCGTTGCACGATGGGGAAGGGCTCCAATGGCGTTTGCCACCATGAAGTCATACCCCATGATCATATCCCAATCTGTAATGTCGGCCACATAGAAGTTCCCGGATAGAGTGCTTCTCTTCGCCTGATCAGGGCGGTTCAAGCGCTCATGCTCCCAGAATTCCATACTGATGGTGGCCTCATGGGTGCCGCCACCCATGATCTCTCCATTGGCGACCTTCAGGCGGACCGGTCTCCGGCTGGGCTGCAGGAGTTCCTCCTTGAACAACCCTCTCCGGACCAGGCTCACCTGGGCACCCGTATCCACTAACACATCCACCACCTTCTCCTCTCGTCCGCACCGTACTCGCACTTTCAAGTGCAACTGCCGCTCGTCGCCATGAGGTGTATGGACGACTCTCACGGCATGCAACTCTAGCACGTCCGGGTGCATCAGGACTTCAAGGGTATGGTCACGGATGGTGTAGAACTTGGGTTGGTCCTGCCCGTCCACGGGGCTCTCCGTGGTCGCTCCTTTCTTCTTGCCATGTCCCGTACCCACATGTACTTCCCTTGGCAGGGCGCTCCAGGGGTTGGGAGTGGCGAAGCTCAGTGGTTTTGGCTCTTCTGGAGCCTTCCTTGGCACCCGATGTGCCTTCGCTTTCTCTGGGATTCCACTGATTTTCGGAAGAGAGACCTCCGAGGTCCCACTCCCGTGGGGGCTCCTCTAGACTTCGCTCCCCGCAGCCCCTTTCGGCTGCGATCCGCCAGGACTTTGTCCACCACGTTGCTGGGCTTCGAGTTCCTCCAACGTCCTCAACATGTCCTCAGCAACCTCCTCGATCGACCTCACTCGTCGGTTCTGGCCATGTCCACCACCATAGCCTCTTCCTCCGCCTTTTCCTTGGCCTTTGCCTTGGCCCTTTCCCCCGTCTCCGCCCTTCGCCTTCCAATCGGAAATCCGCTGCTCCTTGGGTTTCTTCTCGGGGTGGGCGGCGAAGTAGGCCTTCTTGTCCGCCTCATACACCTTGCACTGACGGTGGTCATGTGCATGGTTGTTTCCCTTGCCATAACAGACCCAGCACCCGTCGTGCTGAGACCTGCACTCCCGGAACGAGAGCGGTGGGTTCCCGATCCTCCTCGCGCTCTGCTCTTATTGGGTCCCACCTGGCTCCATCTGGACCGATCCTGCCCATGGTTCCTCACGTTGTGCGCCACAAACGCGAAGAAGTGGGCCTCCTCATGATCCTCCCGGGACCCGGTCCAGTGGTCTTGGCCATTTCCACTACCATCCTCCGCGGAGTTGGCCGTGTCCTCCTGAGTCTCCCGATGATGGCGGTCTTCTCGGTGGCCTCGTTGTCCATGACCATGTCGATCCTGCACGTGGGCCTCGTTCTTCGCATTGAGCTTCAACTCCACCGTGATGTACTTCACGATCTCGTCAAGGCTCATGCGGGCGAAGATGACTTGCATCCTCAGCGGCTCCCCGCGCCTCCACTCCACGTTGTTGAGTCGCAGCAACCTTTGCCCCATGGAGTCTCCAAACACCTCCACGTACACGGCGTTCTTCAGTCCCAACATCCGGTTGGGTACGCCCAGGTTCCTCCTGAAGAACTCCATGATACCCGCATGGGTATCCTCCGCCGCCATGATCCTCACCGCCACCCGCTTCTTGGCGCGCTTCTTCTCCTTGTCCTCCACTCTCCTCTTCCAGTTGCCGGGGAGGACGTCCTTCAGGAGGTGGCGGATCTCGCTGGCCTCGTTCCAGTCCTCCACCAGCTTGAGGCATCTGCGGTACTTCCGCAGATACCGGTTCCACTCCCGGGCCCGCAACTCACCGCGGTCCAGCGGCAGCGGGATGGACCACAAGTCCTCCAGCTTCTTGTTCGGAGCGTCCACCCGCTCCTCATCCTCCAACCACTGGAGGCAGGCCTGCTCCGTACGGATCAATCCTTCCCGGATCTGATCCCGCAGCTCCTCCTTCAGGTCCTGCGCCAGCCGGTGTGGGAATGTCCGACTTACCCACTTGTCCCGCGGCGCTCCCCGCATCTTGCCGACGACCTCCTGGGCGAAGTCCTCCCAGTCCAGGATGAAGTCATCCAGGTTGGAGGGGTTGCCATCGTAGTAGGGGATTTTGATTCCCCTGAGGTCGTCAATCCTGATGGCGTCTCCGACGTCCCCAGCCACCACTCCACCGAGACGGATACCACCTGTGGCTGGGGGGTGTGAGTACACTCCCCGTACATCCCTCTCCTCCATGGAGTGCGGTCCAGTTGGGCCTGAACCCATGGGGTTTGGAATGCGGGAAGGACTTGCTCCATCGGCCGTCCATATCCCCGTATTGGGGTCCTTCGCCCACAGGTTTCCGCCTGGATGACCTCGACCATGTCCGTCGGCGCTTTCCATGGTTCGCCCCTGCATGGTCTGGCTCTGGATCTCGTCTTCCGCATAAACTACCATTATCGTCGTAATCGGTAGATTCTGGGCGGCATGGGACATCTGTACCGTCAGGCTCCTCGGGTCCGTGGTTACGTGCCCTTCCCGCATGGACCCAGCCGGTGCCGTGTGTTCCCCGAGCAATGTGGATTCGCTGAACATGGGAACAAACAGCAGCGCACCCGGGTCAACACGCGGAGGCGCGTATGGTGCCTCTGCAGGGCCGCCCATGGGTTTATCCATGGCACTCCTGAGGGTCTTAACCCGCTCCACCAGCTCTGCCGCGGCCGGCTTTGCCGGGAGCTCCGGTCCCGAGGCGAGGGGCTGTAGCTCCTCTAGCCTTCTCAGGCGTCCCGAAATGTCCTCCACCAGGTGGAGGAGGCTGTCCACCACTCGCTGCTGCTTCTCCAGGGCCAGCTCCAGATTCTCCCGGTACCGGTCCCGTTCCGCTCGCAGCTCCTCCATGTCTTTCTCCGCGGCCGACTGGTCATCCAGGATCCCGGCGACGTCCGTCTCTAGGCCGTCCTTCGCGTTGTCCAGGCTGTCGAGGCGGTGCACGATGGCGTCCATCCCCATCTTTGGGTACTTGCCCATGAGGAAGGACACGTGCTCGCAGTGGCACGCGGCGTGCTTTCCGCCTCATCCAGCGCATCCCGCGGTTCCCGGCGCCTCACACTCATCGCCCATGGGCGTATTGCCTATGGCGTCCGTCTCTGGTCCCGTGTGCCGGGGCACAGGTGCCGTCCGGGCCCTGGCTGGCCTCTCCAAGCCCTCGGCGTTGTGCTCCAGGCTGAGTTCTGGGGCCGTGTTCGCCCTTGTGGGCGGTCTGGCCGTCTCCTCCGACTCCGATGGTGGCTCATAGGCTGTTGTAATAGGTTTAGGTGTAAAGATCGCTAATGCGATCGCGCGCGCATGTAGACACGCTTGAAGGTAAAATAAGATAGACATTTGGAAAGCGAGGAGCAGCGCATTTGTAGGTATTTTACATTATACATTTCTGTGTGTATACAGACTGATGGGATGACATTAAGTTTTGAGAAATGTTTGTTGATTTGTATCGCGCTGCGCTTGTGAAGGATTTGGGATCTGAAGGATTTTGAAAACACAAGGAGATTTGGAGATTACAAAGAAAATACATCAACAAGCAGAGTATCATTACAATCCCATCAGTCGAAAAATCTTGGAGATCTTCGGTATGTCTACTGTGCAACGGGCGTCATCGTCAAGGAGTGCTTCAAGCTGTGGGGACAACGGCCTCTGTGAGAGCGATCTGCCCAGTACAGCTTCCGGAGCGCCATGTGACGACTTGCTGGATGCCAAGGGAATGATCAGCCGCCTGCTTGAGGCGGCACGCGCCCAGCACGCTGAGGAGCTGCGTGCAGAGCGGAGGCGCGCTGACAAGGCCTGCAAGGGCCTTCATCGCAAAATACGGGTGCTTGCGGCTCGTATGCGGCAGCGGCAGCAGGATGACCAGGGCCGCTTTGAGGCCGCTGAGACGAAGGTCGCCGAACAGAGTGCTAGGATAATTTTGTTGGAACGAAGACTGGCGGCCAGAGATGACGAGAACGCAGCATTGAGAATACGCGTGGAGAATTTGCTGGCAGCCGTAAAGGAGACAGGCGCCATGCAGAGCAGCGCAGCAAAGTTTCAGGGTTGACGATGAACAGGAGTGGCCAGTAAGAAGCGTCCAGGGACGTAGCCAGAGGAGTAATGTAGGTAGAATTTCATGGGTGCGTTGTATGCATTTTTTTTGTTGTGAACGCTTTGTGCTTCGCTTTTGAACGCGCTGAGCTTCACTTCGTATGTTATTAAATTTTATGATTACTACTTTGCGTTTTGTGTTCCGCTCCTGCCTTGCAGGTGGATTCAAATGTCAACGACAGAATAAAGTGCCGAGAGTATGGTGAGCAACAAAGCACACATTTGTGGTGTGTTGCTTGTTGCATGCCTGCTTGGTGTGCGTGCTATCTGTCAGTGTTCCCCTTTGGGTTGTCTTTTTGTTGTCTTTTCTTTGTCCATCATTTTTTATGTATTTTGGACTGGTTGTCTGCCTGCCCCCTTTGGGTAAAGACACGACCCTTATTTCATTTTTGTATTTCACTTCATATTTTTTATAGTTAAGGGTGCGACCTTCCATGGTGAGTTGGTAGGTGTTTCAGGGTTTCTATCTCTACAATTCTGTATGGGTGGTATTTTTCTGTCTGCCGCCCGCAGCAACTGCTGCCCATAATGGGCGATGATTAGATGTACGGTAAACCCCCTACTGTTTAAGGAGCGTGAGGCTCCAAACCCCCAAACCCTAGGGTGTGCGCGTGATGCGCTGAGTGGTGCGTGAGGTGCCCCGCCCGCGCTGCGTGATGCAGCGATTGTTTTTTTGGTGCGCGATGCATCTTGTGCTATGGGTTTGAGTGATTCTTTCCCTGGACACCCCTCCCTGAGATTGGTTGTATTTTTAGGGTGATTTTTCTGCTCGGGGTGGTGCGTGTGTTTCGCTCCGCCCCCTGGCCTTGATGTGTGATTCACAGGGCCTGGTCTTCGGGATATTGTTGTCGTGGGTTGGTGAGCAGGTATTGTATGCCCGCTTTTGTATAACATCTTTTATGACCCTGTGTGTGTTTACCTCAGTGTTTTTGTTTTCGCCTTTTGTGTTTCGGTAAGTTTTTCTTTTCCTTTTCCTTTTTTATATTGTATACGGTGGTACATTTTCTTACGTCTGTGTGAGTGTGTTGTGTTACTTTACTTGCTTATATTGTAAGCGTGTGCATTTGTGCGTGTCCATGGCATGTCAAGGCTGATTGTCGTTGAGTTTTGCGTCAGCCGGCTCAGTTTTTATCACAGATGCAACAAATACAGTTACACGTTTGGCTTCACGACAGCTGATAAAAATTTTGCAGGTTAGGCTCACCTCGTCTTCATGCACGTTTTTATATGTCATGTGCATTAGCATAGTTGTTGTTGTGTAGTGTGTAGTTTCTAACCTCAGTGCTTGCTGTTCAGGTCGCGAGTGAAGTGGGAATCAGAAGTTTCGGTTTGGTGAACATGATCAGGTATGACTGAAGATTAGACACGTCTTTTATATGATATGCATTTTTCTCCTTTTGCCTTTGCACTGCAGCAACAGCGAATGGGCATCACGTGGACGAAGCGCTCAAGGGTCTGAATTCGGTGCAGGAGCATCAAACAGAATGCATTCAGGTTAATACAGGTTAAGTGGATTTTCTGTATATTACTGCAGGTTTGCACTTTCAGAGAATTGGGCAGAGCAAAATAATCACAACACCGTCCACGCTGTTTGTGCTGCAGGGCAGGCAGGGTATTAATGTCTGTACATAGTCTAACCTTTTTACGGGCAGGCAATCGCGAAAATTGTTACAGCTTTTCTGACAGCCCTCCCCCTCGAATCCGCTCACAGCACTGTAGCGCCTGCTTAGCCATTGCTGCAGACAGTTTTTCTGTTTGTAGGCAGGTCAGTATGCTGTGTCACACGCCCCCCCTCAACACCTATGCCTATGCTGACTGGTATGTAGGGCTGCAGTGAAGTTCTGTAGCACGCCTCAGTGACTTTTTTTTTCGGGTGTGTGTTTGACTGTTTTTTGTTTGACACCCTGTGCTGGGCATTCAGCAGCTCAGACCCCCCCCCCCCCCCCGGTGTAAAGATCTGAGTGTCTATTTTTTCTCAGTCAGCCATTTGCTGAGGTGCCCCCCAGCAAATAGCTTGGGAGAAGAGTGTAATAGGTTTAGGTGTAAAGATCGCTAATGCGATCGCGCGCGCATGTAGACACGCTTGAAGGTAAAATAAGATAGACATTTGGAAAGCGAGGAGCAGCGCATTTGTAGGTATTTTACATTATACATTTCTGTGTGTATACAGACTGATGGGATGACATTAAGTTTTGAGAAATGTTTGTTGATTTGTATCGCGCTGCGCTTGTGAAGGATTTGGGATCTGAAGGATTTTGAAAACACAAGGAGATTTGGAGATTACAAAGAAAATACATCAACAAGCAGAGTATCATTACACTGTCCGATAGCCCTCGGAGTGCCCCTCGGATTCCCACAGCCTGACCGGGCTAGGGTCCGTATCCATAGCCCCGGCGTCCCTTGCCGCGCACATGGGTGACCCGCGCTTCCGGTAGCGCCGGGCCCGTCCTCCACTGCTGCCTGAATGGCAGGCCTCATCAGAGTCCTCCGCGGCGGAGCGGAGGTTGCATGCCTTTCGGCAGCGACGCTCACACATGGAGACCAGGTCCTCCATGTCACGTCCTCCTCTTCCCGAATGTCGTACTTCTCTTCGGGCTTCAACTTCCGGAGTTCGCCATGCTCTTGAATGTCTCGGTTCTTCTATGGCTCCAATCTCCGGCGTGGTCTCCACTGAGTCCACAATACGCACCGGGGGCGTACTTGGGCAGGGCTCATAAGGGCCCAAGTCCCCGGGTCGGCGGTAGGTAGGGGCAGCAGGTACGCCTCTGCTAACATAAAGAAGGTCCCTACCAGGACCGGCCCCCGCTGTACCCCTTCCGCCTGTAACCCCTGCTGACTTGCTCCTGATCAACGATTGCATTTATCAAAATCCAGGGTTCCGAATCCAAAAATATAGAAAATACTATCCTCCTTCAACCCTGAACAGCAACCAGATCCCACAAATACAGCAATAGCCCAATTCACAATCCAATACGGGCTGCGGGCTTCCGTTCAGCACACCGGTCGTCTCACGGTGGCGGGCATGTACAAGAATTGCACCAAAGAGGAAAGCCCTGAAATTAGCATATGAACACAAATAATGCAAAGTTGGGGAAAAAGGTAAACATACACATTCACATCCATATACCCTTCATTCCCTGGACTCAAGACCTTCCCTTGACTCACCAACATGATGCCCTGAACCCAGTCCAATAAGATGGTTAAATGCCATGTGTCACAAGTCATTACATAAACCCCAAAAATGTGTTCACTCCCAAGCTTCTAAATCCTAGACCAATAGGGCAGATGGCGTGTCATGGCCCAGAGTGGCACTCAGGACCATGCCCTACCCTGACATAACCTTGGTTGGGCTTGGAGTCGATTGGGCTTGGAGAACTGCCCCATGTTGATGACCTCACAACATGGCAAAATCAGGCAAATCACACCATTATGCCCAAAAGTCAATTATATACTCAAAAATGCGTACGGCAAATATTCAAACGCTCCATGCATGTGTCAAACCGGAAAGTAATATACAAGGGTGATATAGACCAAAGGTCCATGCCCAAGAATATCCCATCATTGGCTCCGAAACTTCTCCGGTTATGTACATGACATGCTTCACAAGTCAACACATGAATTTGAGACCTAATTTTGTGAGACCTCGTGTGCCAAGCCAAAGTGACCATGTGATCCAGCATATGGTGAGGTACAACACCGAAGCATATGCCAACATATAAGCAACATACCCTAGTTCACGGATCTCTAGGCACTTTACTGTTAGCCGACCAGTTGAGCACATAAAACACAAAAATGAGCATAAAATGAGGTCAAAAACATGAAAATATGTCCAAATACAAAGTTGTCATGATACTATATCTCTATGCTCACCCATGATATCCGCTCATGGTTCAATACACAAATGATTGGAATTATTTGCGAACAATTCCCCCACTTGGATCCCCAATCGGGCGCATGGAGATACCTTCGTCACTCATATCTACATGCCCCATGAAAATGGGAGGGCACTCATGGATCTCTTTGCCAAACATACCATGAGCAATACATACGCGGTAGACTTAGTCTAGCGCTTTGAATTCCACAATTGGGACATGGGCAAAGCCCTTGTCACGTGTGGCTCCCCATCTCTTCGGCCACACGATGATATATAACATGGGCGTGAGCATATCGAAGCACATACCATGCATATAACACATACCCTCAAAAGTGGCTCCCACCATGGTATGCCATGCCCCTCCATGGACATAACTTCACGTTAAAAATACGTGGGAACCCAAGGAAAGTATCTATGCAACCCCAACACTCATGCGGTACACTCGAAAGTCGCAATAAAATATTCGGTTGCACGGTCCAAGAGTTATATATCACTTTCTACCCTCTTGACCATTATCCCTTGCTATACCGGGCATGTGTACACACCAAAGGCGTTTGATGCTTCCTAAATTAAGTTGAGACTAAGGCGCTTGCAACCCAAGCTTCATTATTCTCTTTCCTCACACTCGCGCGTAGATATGGCCCTTCCAAGTGGTCCCACGACTCACTTTTGTTTCCCTTATATCTCCAAGTCAAATGGGTGGCAAGTATAAGGGAAACCTGATTCGGGCATAGGGAAAAGAGTATGACCACTCGAAGAAGACCAAATCAAGTGCGGCGATGTCGAAGTCGAAAATCCGATTTCGACATCGCGAAAAATTCAGAATAAAATTTCGAGTGCATATTTAGAAAATTGCGGAAGCAACGAACCCTTTACTGATGAAATCTGACCCTTCATCGGGGTTTCCGCCAAAATATCTGGAAATAACAGTTAACCAATCGGTTAACGCAAAATCGCGAGCCAACTGACAGTCGCCGATACATTGACCATCAGAACGAAAGGCTGAAAAATTACGGAAACATTATGATAATAAAACCCTGTTGATTCCTGATATTCTGATATATAAATCTCCGCTGGCGGCGCCTCGGTACTGAATATGGCCGCACATAGTCGAAATGGCCAAACCTATCACACTATCACATCGGGTTAGGTCAGGTGGATGGGAGAGTATGATATCAGCCAATGGCGGCTTGCCGGCACATGGATACACACCCCAAGTGATCCCAAGATGGCCACGGGGGTCCGAACCGGCTTCATAACCGAGCCAAAACCCAAACACAAATCAAACCCGAGCCACACCCCGAAACCGCTAACCCTTGACTCCTAACCAGGCCTGCCGAGGGAACAACGTAACCACAGCCCACACCCACAGCCCACACAGCCGTCTAACCAGCCAGTTCCAGAAGCAAAGAGACACCTCACCAAACCCACCCTGGCCCAAGCCCGTGTACATCAGGACGCGCGAGCCGCACCCCTGGGGCGCGACCGCCGCCACAGCAACGACGACACACGCCAGAGGACATAACACTATTGCACCGCCGCACCAGCTGCCCGTGCCTGTGCCTGCAGTGTACGCGCGCCCCTGTTTTTCTTTTTTTTCGATCAAAAAAAAAACGAAAATTAGGGGGGGAGGAAGAGGGACACACCACCCATGGCACACGCGCACCGCACACAGCGCGCACACCCGTGAACGGGAGCCAAGTGGCCCAGGACACCGCACACGCACCACAACACACCGAGCGAGCACACCGGCGAACAGGAGCCAAGTGGCCCAGGACACCGCAGACGCAACACAGCAAACCGCGCGGGCACACCGGTGAACAGGAGCCAAGCGGCCCAGGACACTGCACACACGTAGGGCGGCCGAGGGACAGGAAAGAACCAATACCCCATGGGTCGGACGCACTGGGGCGACCCAGCCGACCCACCGGGCCAGTGGCAGGAGCGGTACTCCAAGGCCACTGGTCCGAGCCCGGCCAGGCTGCATCGGGGACCATGGCAAACGTCACCCGGAGCCATGGAAGCAACCCGTGACAGGCGAGCCGGTACACAGTCCAGGAGGGGGTCACCTGTCAAGCAGAGTGGCCCCGCAACTCAAGCCACAAGGGTGAGGCGGTCGTACCGTAGACTAGCGGGAGCAATACCCCTTGTAGTGAGAGATACTCCACACGGCTGGGCAGCCCCCAGAGCTGCCGCCCACCCTGCCCGCCACATAGTGCAGCCCCAGGGGCTGCGCACAATGCCCGACCCCCCCCCCCACAAGGGGGACCGGAATACCCACGAGGGGTCCAAGGGCCATACCCGCAACACCAACCCCACCACTACCAACGCCACCACCACCGGCGGCCCCACCACCACCACCACGAACACCACCCCCACCACTACCACTGCCCACCACCCTACCCCAGCGGGCCACAACCCCCCGTGCACGAAGAGCACCAGCGACGGGAATGGCAGCCACCGAGCTCTCCACCCGCATAACCCAACTACCACCACGGGCCACCCCCCCCCGTACCAGCCACCCCCCCGTACCAGGAACCGTATTCCCCCGGCCACCACGTCCACGCCGAAGGTGCCCCCCGGGCCCAACCCCGCCAAGGACAGTCACTCGACCCATACCACCAGCCGCTGCCGCCACCACACCCCTACGTGGCGGATCGATGGACGACGGGGGACCCCCCCCCCCCCCCCCAGTACCAGGCGGCACCACGCTAGGCCCCCCAGGACCCGCCCACGCCTCCTGACTGGCCCGACTCGAGCGATGAGGCCCGGTCCCGCAAACGGCGGCGCTCCCGCTCCCCCCCCCGCACGGCACACTCGCCCCCGGCGCCCACACTCCCCACACCGCCACCACGCCTCAACCACCGACTCGCGCCGCTCCCGCTCCCCCAGGTGCCACCACGACCCTCCGGGACCCCGCTCCCGCCGCTCCCGCTCCCCCGGGCGCCACCACGAGCGCCACCGCCGCCCCATGTCCACCTCCCCCTCCCCCCTCCGACCGTACACGACCCCCACCCCCAGCCCCCGCCTCCACCGCCACCCCATGTCCACCTCCCCCTCCCCCCACGGGCCCCGCCGGGCTCCCGGTTCCCCCCGCCGCCCATACCCATCCACCACCCCCAGCCCCCGCCACCACCACTCCCGCTCCCCCAGACGCCACCAAGCGCGCCACCGCCGCCCCATGTCCACCTCCCCCTCCCGTTCCCCCCTCTGCCCGTACCCTTCCTCCACCCCCAGCCCCCGCCACCGCCGCTCCCGCTCCCCCAGGCACCGCCACCCCCACCACCACCACAGGTCCACGTCCTCCCCCCGCCGCTCCAGGACCCCGGGCACGGACCCCTCCCCCCCCCAGGCCCCCGCCCACCTCGCCTGGTGGTCTGCCCCCGCTTTGCAGGAGCTCCGCCGCTGGGTGAAGTGGGCCGGGGGAGCGGGAAGGCAAGATGGGGTGCACATGGTGCATACCTTCGAGGAGATGCCCACCCGCACCCCCGCCGACCCCAACGAGGCCGCCCCGGATGCCATCATGCCGCAAGCAGCATGGGAGGCCCTCCTCCGCGATGCGGTCCAGGGCCTCCGCCCCCCCTACACCCCCAAGCCCTCCGCCAATGGCTCCAGGCCACCCACCCCCAGGCCTGGGCCATCGGCGCCCCCTCCCCACCCCGCCAACGCCACACCAGGAAGGGGAAGAACAAGGGCGAGGGGAGGGCAAGGGACACCAAGGGGCACTCAGGCAAGAGGGCACGGAGGGGCCCCAAGTGAGGGCAGGCACCCATAGGGACAGGGCGCCGGAAGGGACACCACATGGGGGCAGGAAACCACCCAAGAACCAGGAAGGGGCAGGAGCGGGGACCAAGGCACGGACAAAAAGGGCACCAGGGCAAATGCCACGACCCACACCCAGGAAGGGCATACCACGACGGGGGGACCAGCGCTGCCCCACCCCCACCGAACGCCGCACGACTCCCGGGGGAGCACCCCCCAACACGCACCGCCGAAGCAAGCATCGGACGCCGTACGGATCACACCAGCGCACACCCACCAGCCACCGGAAACCACACGGGGAATGGAGGGCACACCTACACGGGGAGAATGGGCCACACCCACAGAGGAAACCGCAGGGAACGCCGCCGCACGGCGCACCAGCACGCCCTCACCGCCAGGCGACGACCCCGGCCGCCACAAGGGCCACCTCACAGGCACCGGAAGAGGACGAAGGCACGGCCACAGCGACCAGGGCTAGGGACCGGGACCCCCAGAGGACAGGGGACCAAGGCACAGGCCCCCAGGGAGGGCGACCCCACGGACGCCTACCCGACCCACCAGCCCGAGCGGCACGCCCAGGCCCCCACAGCACGGACCCAGCGAGACACCCACACCTAACCGCAGCCCCCAGCCACCAGCCAGCCACACTCCGGCCCGCACTCCGCACCACGACACAGGCCAGGCTGACCTCCACTGACCCACCACGGCACAACGCGAGACCACGGCACACCGCACCACAGCGCGCCACAGTGCAACGCGCCACAGCACGACGCGACGCGACGCGGCACAGAGCGGCAGAACACGGCACGACTGACCCTAACCTGAAGGGCTAACCGAAGCAAGCCACCGCACACCCCGGAAGGCGCCGCACCAGCACGCCACACACCGGCACCGCAGGCCAACGGTGGCGGACCACGCAGAAGGTTAAAACCGGCACCGCAGAGGAGAAAGGACACGAACAACCCCAGCCCCCTAACCCGGAGCCACACGCAGCCGCCTGGCGCAGCCGCCCAGCCGGCAGAGCCAGGACCTAACCCGGCAGGAAGGGGCGCCGAGCCCAACGTGTACATAGCCCACGCGACCCATGGGGCCGGAACACGGTCAAACAGAACGCAACCGCCAACAGCAGCCCGGAAGACCACACTGAATGCGGGCCAGTGCGTGCGCCAGCCCAGGGAAGGCAGAGGGGGGAACAGGCAGCCCCCCCCCCAAAAAAAAACAGGGGGGGGAGGGGGGGGGCGCGAAAACAGCCCACAGCCACCAAACCGCCCGCCAACACCACCAGAGGCGGCCAAACCCCCCACCCAGAAGGCACCGAAGACAGGACCCCCAAAGAGGCACAGGGGGACCACCCAGCCAAAACCGGCAACACCAAGCCAGGAACAGCGGCCCACCGGGAAAAGGGACACCGAAACATGCAGACACACACCACCAAAAAAAAAAAAAGAGCCAGCAGCCCAGCCCGAAAGAAAGGGGATGGGGTGACAGGGACCACAAGGCCCGGGACAGGGACACCCAGCAACCAACACCACAAAGCCAAACCAAGAAAACAAAAAGTACAAAAAACACACCCCGACAACCCAGCCAAGAAGGGCGGGGCACAGCCGAGACCCGGGCCCAGCACACACGCCCACACCGCACGCCGGAACCGGAAACGGCGGGGGGCAAGCGGGCCGCCCACGAAACCACACACGTCCCATAAGCAGGCCGAAACCGAAGCCCAACCGCGAACACCACAAACAGCCGACACTAGAGGGACAACACCACCAACCGTGCCCAACCACACCCACCCAAGACCCCAGCCAGGACTGGCGGGGTTAACAAAACCCACACCCAAACGCCAACCGGACCCAGACACAAACGCCGCACAACAGTAGGAAACCCAGTGCCCACAGCCCGGGCACTGAGGCAGCCCGTGCCATGCAGGTGACCCGGCCAAACGAGATCCGGAGACCGGGGGTAAGGCTGCATCCTAAGGCCTGCGCTGCTTTGAGACTCGAGGCGGAGCGTGCGACACCCAAGCGCCTCGGAACCCTAGTACCAAGAACGTGCATGCATGCCTTGGGAACGGGATACGACAAGAAGTTCGGTGAACCTCTAGGGTTCCGCCCAAAGGAGGGGACGTGCGCAAGCACGGGGGCACACCCTCCCGGCGAGACAAGCACGTCACGCCGGCGGCAATCAGCCCTCCCAGTGTTGCCCGTGGCCGCTTTGTTGGGCGCCAACAGTCAGGTCTAGCGGGAAGTAAGCCGCCTCCCCTCTTCGGGCGCGGAGCCTCTTCCTGTTCGTCACAGGGGCGACGCCAGGGGGAACCAAGGGGCGCCTCTCCACGACCGAGTGCACCTACCTACCTACCTTCTAGAATGCCACCGAAGACACCAATCTCCGATGAAAAGAAGGCCAAGGCAGCGGCATATGCTGCAGCCATGGCAGCGGAAGGGCCATCACTGATGGAATTAATGGGGAGCGTGCCTGGCCCACAAAAGCAGAAGAAGCGGAGCGTTTCCTTTGCCTCGCAAGCCGAGGTACAAACACTGACGCCCCAGGGTGGGCACCAAGTACTAACCTCTGCGCCCATCTCCACACCCAAACATGAGTCCCAAAGCGCGAAGCCTGACCCAAAGCCTGACCCGAAGCCTAACCCATCCCAGCCGTCAGACCAACCGGTTGCAGCCGAGGCCATACCTGACCCAGAAGCAGAGGTGATGGTGGACGACGCGGAAGACGAAGGGATTTCGCAAACACCTCCAAATCTGGACATGCCGGATCTAGGCGAGTTCACCTCCCAAACGTCCTCTTCACCAGAGCTCCCCACCCCTTCTACCCCTCTTACTTTGACGCCTACCTCAAGCCAACAAACCTCACAACCTTCTCAATCTTCGACGGCTTCATCGGGGCCGTCTAGTATTGGTGATATGGATCTTTCACTTGGAGGGAGTTGAAAATGAGCAGGGGAGAGTTGAAAATGAGTAGGAGGGAGTTGAAAATGAGTAGGAGGAAGTGGATTTTCACTTGGAGGGAGTTGAAAATGAGCAGGGGGGAGTTGAAAATGTGTAGGAGGGAGTGGATTTTCACTTGGAGGGAGTTGAAAATGAGCAGGGGGGGGTTGAAAATCAGTAGGAGGGAGTGGATTTTCACTTGGAGGGGGTTGAAAATGAGCAGGGGAGAGTTAAAAATGAGTAGGAGGGAGTTGAAAATGAGTAGGGGGGACTTGAAAATGAGTAGGAGGGAGTGGATTTTCACTTGGAGGGACTTGACAATCAGCAGCAGTAGCCTTGTTACCAGTAAGGTATCGTTCCCTTATCTGGCGATAAAATAATGCAATTATTTGATAAACTTGGGCTGCAGAACGGTTCAAAACATCCTTGTCGCCTTTTAGCAGAAGATCAGTTGCAGTAGATCAGTTGCAGTTGTTTTTTCAGTTGTCGTAAATGCGCGTGTTGCCTGTTCGTGCGCAGTCTTTCGCAGTCTGCTAGGGCCGCAGTCTGCATACCGTCACCGGGAAAACACCGCTAAGTTAGCACAACAAAAAATTGTCGATGTATGAAAAACGTATCTTATACGAACAGAAATTAACGGATTAATTATTAACATGATGAAGGGTGAAACATTAGATTGGTAATGTCGAATTCCTTGTTTCCATATTTTGGTGCCATGCAGTTGTCAAGACTAGGTGTAATCGATAGCATGACGACTGCGTTTCACATTGTCGCACACATTCGACGAGGTTTCGGACTGATTCGGTGCAATGTCGTTGTACTTGGGTGAGGTCGTAACTAGGGCTGGCTTCTCACCCACTCGTGCCCGATGCCGGACAATCTCTTTCCATACTTTGGTGCTTGTGAGGCCCAGCTGGAGCATGAGTTGTTGTATGTGCAGAAAGAATTTTGGTGTTGGTGTTGGAGCATTCACTTGCCAAGGTGTTGAAGCATCGGGTCACCAATTAAAGGTTGTTGCATGCCAAATAGGCTGGTGTCTAGCCACATTCTTGCCTAAGTTATTCTCAATCATTGAGATGCGGCATGCACATGAGCAAGATGTTTTTGGAATCCTACTGCCATGCACCATAGGGGAGGAGGCAACAAGCCATTGCCAATGCTACTATTTAGTGCAAGAGACAATTGTGACATGTCTTTCCTTTAATGGGTTAATGCATTGCACACTTGGAGGGACGGAGGGAGGGAGGCTGGGTGGGCCGGAGGGAGTGGGGGAGGGAGTGTATGGGTGATGCCATCCGTAGACGTGTAAAAAAATTTTCTTAAGCGGTCGCAGGCAGTCGCAGGCGGTGGGCACCCCCCATGCATGTTTGCCTCACCGCCCTTGCTCTCCATGGAGGGTGTGGTAAAATTTCCTTCTCTTTAAACAAGGCACATCATGCATCAGGATGGGATTTTGGATTTTTTGCTTGTGTGGGAATCCGGACCTATATAGTGGTCCAGTTGCACAATCACCAACACAATTGCCATTGCATTGTGTTGTAGCATCTCCGTGTTCAACTAACGTCGGCAAGCATGCATGGAGATGCCCCAGTGCATGCATTTTTTTAATAGGACAAAATGTGTGATTTTGTTGGCATGCCCAACAAATTCACATGTGTCGATAGGAGCGGGGATGTAGAATGGCCGAGCCCTAGCCGCGTTGGGGTCCCAAGATGGGACACGGACCACTCACACTTGCCACAATTATATAGAGAGGCCAAAACTTGTTTTTGTTGGTTGGTGGTTATTTAGGTGTTTGTTAAAATTAGGCGTTCCGTTTTATGATTAGTGCATGCGCATGCCCCTTTCCGTTCTGTAGTGTGCTTTGCTGTTTGTGTATTTTGCTGTTTTCCGGGGGGGTGGGGGGGTTTCAAAGCCTCCCGGCCACCGAGCCGTGGCTGGGCGCAGGTCCATGGAGAAATGACAGCAAGTACTACCAAAACGTGTCAGAAGAAGTGCACATTCTACCACTCTCTACTACATATCTAGACGTTTCCCCAAATGCCTCAAAAGCGGCACAGTGGGATGCAGGGGGACACGGGGGGGGGGGGGATGCGGGGAGGGCACCCTCTACTGTCTGTCGATCTTACTGTTTTGGACAACATGAAGCTTTTTCAGAGCGAATCCGAAGTGGGCGGTCAATGTGCATTGGCGGTCAATGTGACAAGCAGACTCGCGTGGATTGTTGTTGGCTCAAGGATACAATGTGCGGCCGCAGACCATTTTGTTGAATACTATTAACAATACGACCAAACTCTCGTTGGTATTTCGGCAATTGGTCCAAGTTTCAATGGTACGTTGCTTGTCATCGTGTTGTGTTTCTTTATGGCTTGGCACTAGCATGGAAATTGGAAGCGCAAACCTATTATTTGGATTTCATACAAGCGGATGCGGTTGAGTGAGTTCATCACGGGCAAATCTCTACCACCACGAGATGCGTTGCATGATGTTGACAATGAGGCGGGTGAAAAAGAGACGGAAGATAATGAGTATGTGTTGCCGTGGGATCACCCGCATATAGATTTACCGAGTTCCCTTTTGGTACCTTCGATGCGCGCTTCGGAGCCAATTTCCGTGGAGACGAGACGTGAGGTGTTGTCCGAAATAGCCGAGATTCGTGAGATTCCCCCACCGGTCCGGAGCCGCCTTGTGCCGGGAAGAAGCCTTCCGGACATTTATCGGCGGCAGTGTTGACTGGGTAAACAGGGTACGCTGTACCAATGCCCACCGCAATATTTCGATTTTGAAGTATGATTTTGAAGAACCTTTCAGATATGGTACTGTCAATGAGAAATCTGCGAACCGGGCAGGCATCAATAGGTGATTGCCAGTTTTACCTAGCACAACGCAAAACAGTTTTTGGCGTTTCAGTGCCGGTCACTCGATAGATCTTAACGCAGTGCACGTACAGCACGAACCATACCAATACGTTTATCTCCATCTGAATCTCACTTGGCTTGTGTGAAAGAGTCGGTGAGTGATGCTGTGAGTGGAAATATGACAACAACAACGTTGAAATACGTTGTTTCTTTATGCGTGGCTGAGGGTTGCAAGCTCGTATTATTCAGGTGAAAGTCGACACTTGCTGTTTTCCCTTTGTGCGATTCTTCGGGTCACCCTGTCATTGTGCGTCACAGTGCGCAAAGGCACAACGAAACACGTGCATCGCTTCTAAAGTGGCGAAGATTTAGAGCTTGGGTTTGTGGATTCGCGTTTGCCACTATGGCAGTTGCGAGCACCGGGTTGGCCTCCCACGACAAACGGGTTCGGTTGTAATCCAGGCGTGAAACTGCCAAGTAACAACTCGAGCTGTTGCAGTGACCCCATATCGACTATGACTCACAGTGCCACACTCTGACTCACATTCCAAAGTGCCCCGCACTCACCACCAATGCAACGCTGCAACCAACAGCCGTGACACCCTCCATTCACATAGTGTGCTGGTCGCCAAAGAACAACATGGGAACTGAAAGCGTTGTTCCACAATCGTGTGCGGCGTCGGAGGCTGTGACCATCTGTGGAGAGCTGCCAACCACTCCTCGGCAAAAAGGAACAGCTGCTATGCCCCCTAATATCCGGGAGGAGTATCTTGAAGCTCGGAGAAAGAGATGCACGCACGCCGCTGTTCGGCGAGCTTCTTGTCGTATTCCGATTGCATGGGACGAATCGTACCAGACATCCATGTCTACGGTCCAACCTGATGACGACACTAAGCCTTCCGCTGTGGGCCTCGAACCCCTGTCTCCTAAGCATGAAAGCAGTGAAAGAGAACCGGCACCCACTTCTGGCCAACGTGGGCCATCTGCCGTGAAGGGGGAACCTCACGAAGCTCGAAGGAAGAGAGAAAAGCACATCGCTGTCCTACTTGCGATGTACCCTTTATGGACGAGGGGGGGGGGGGTTGTAAGTGCGCCAACTGGAAATACCAACTGGAAAGAGAATGCAGTCAGGTTCCAGCAGGCGATAGATATGGCTTATTCTTGACGCACGCTCGCAAGCACGTACCCCAACTCACAACGCTCGAAAAGAGGCTCGGACAAAGACAGTCTTTGAGACTGCCTACTTGTCGCAAGATGGCCTCCTGCATCCCTGCTAATGGAGCAACTCTCATGGCAGTTTGGAACTATCTTGCTCGAGGCGCATGGTTGTCTGCCTCTTTCTCTGCTGGTGTCATAGCAGCCGGTGTGCCGTGTGTGTATGTACACACGTGTCATGCCGCGGTTATTGTGTCAGGAGAAGGTGCCTTTCCTCTTCAAACACGTAGTTGAAATACAGTGTCATCCCAATCACCAGCATTTGGGAGAGAGACCCATGCACAAGCAGCGCAGGCAGGTGGGGAGCTTGTGAACTACAGCGTTGCCCAGCTCTGCGCTTTGGTTCCAAGGGTACATGTGTTGCATATCAGCGTTCTCTTGAAGCAGGAGATTTTCTGACCCTGTTGGGCTCCAAGCTGTCGAAGCTGTGTTACGATGGATCGCGCGATGTTGGAAGGCATCGCACTTCCTCTTTTTCTTGTTCCTGAATTCCAACCAATGAGGTTCAGTGGTGTATGTAGTATGGATGATTTGGGTCTGGTGATGGATGGTGGGGTGTGGCCATGCGACAGGTTGACAACATTCTACACCCTGTGGCCCCAAAGCCATGGCCCATGGGTGTCGGTGACACAGTGACATGCTCCTGTGGACCAATGGGCATCACTGACACTGCTTGTACCAAGTATTGCGCCAACTGATGGATCACATCTCCAGGGGTGGGTTCGTAGGATAGAGCATTTGATGCGGCACGCAGGTTCACAACTAGCAGGGGCAACTGGGGGCCCAACCGAACAGAGCGGAAGAAGAGCATGGTGGGAAATGTTTTTTGCGTACCTCGAAAGGTGTGGGGTGGGTGGGGAACGCATGTCGCAAGTGCGGCTCCTGACATTCCCCCCGTGGGACAGCAAATGCTTCCGTTCATTCATTCATTCTCTGGCGGCTTATGCACCCGCCTGGGCAAGTCCGCTTGTGTTCATGTAAGAAGAAACGTGAGATGGGTGTAACTGTAACATAGTAGGTGAGAGGGTGTTGGCCTGTGGGACGGAGCTGCGCTTGCTCCACCCACAGACGGCAGCATTCAAAGGCCACAGGCCAGGCGGATTTGCTGCTCCTTTGGATGGCACTCACCTGGTTTCTGATGTAGATATTTGCAGTTATTTTTATATATGGCCAAGGTCAGGCCTGATTGCAAAGACCAGTCGTAAAAAAGCTACGGCAGGCTTGATGGGGACGTATTGGCGAGGAAGTTTTCATGGCACTTCCTCATGCCCATCTTTGTTTCGCATCGAAAGTGTCACGGTGCGTCATGGTAACGAAAAACAAGTGCTTTTATTGAAGAAAAGGGTGGGGTGAGGAAAGACAGCAACACACTGCCTAAGTCAGTTGATTATAAAGACAATCTGGCTGACATGTCTGATACCAAGGGAAACGAAAGGGAAGTAGGAAAGAAAAGGTAGGCCAGGGCGGGAGAGGAAGGACAAAGGGTGGTGAGAGGCCGATGGGCACCAAGGGAAAGGGTCCAAGGGAAGGGCAGTAAGTGGCGATCGGCCAATTGGCGCCGCCAGCTGCAGACCAAAACACACCAAGGTGTCATACCAAGCCCCCCCCCCCCCCGCTTAACACGGGCTCGTCCAAACACGGTGCTCCATATTTCTGCAATTTTTGTTTTTTTCCTTTTTGGAACCATCGTTTTCTCGGGTCCAATCCAATCGAGAATGTGGTTTGTCTTTGTGCAGTGGCGGGAAGGGTCAATATGTGTATTCTGGTGTGAATGCTGGCCTGGTGAACACCTTTTCTAGTCATGAAGGGGTAGGGTTGGCTTATGTCTGCAACATGTGCTCCGTGGTGCGTGCCCTCCTGAACCAGAACCTGGCCTGTGTCAGGACTTTTCTTGCAAGGCAATCCATGTGGCAATGGGGGTGAGTGGCACCCCAGGTGGATATCCGGATACCCAAGGCAATACAGCAGACGCTCCAGGCACCAACATTGATGCATGGCGCCCTGAGACCATGCTTTTGCCTTTCAGCCACGTCTTCCTGCTTATAATATACTGTATAGTTCTTTGGTTTTGCCTCTGGAGCTTTGCAACAGGTGCAGTTACAACCTCTGAATAATTGTGACGTCAGACTGTAAGATGTTTCCTGTAGCTCGGGCTGCAGAATATCACAGCTGCCACAAGATTGCTGCAGGACCTTAGTGACTGATTGGTGATCCCTTCAGTCCAGATCCCAAACATCCACCATTTGGATCCCCAACTCACTATGAGTCACTAATTCGGTGCAATTGCGCCAAGTGTCAGTGTCTACCTGAAGTGGGGAGTCACTTTTTGTATGTTTCAAAAAAAATATAACTTACAACTTTTGGACGCACTGCGTCACTATGGACGGGTGGAGAAGCCTGCGGTTTGCCAGGGTAGAGGCAATAGAGTCCATCGAGGCACCTCGGCTTCATTGCATGTGTCTGCGAAAGACAGGCCACACAAGGTGGATCAGGCAATGGCAGACGTTGATGAGGTGCTCAGTGGGGCTGGGTTGCTGGTCCCTCACCCTCCCCAGCCTATGTGCTGTGCTCGTTGGACATGTGCTGGTTGCAGAAATCTCCGTTCTGCAACCCATTGCAGCCCGGTTTGAAATGTGTTGGGCGCAGAGCTCACCTACCCCGACCCCCCCCCCCCTTTTGCAATTCTCATGCCCTTGCAACCCCCCCCCCCCTGGGGGGGGGGCGCGTACCCGCCTCTTGAACATTTGAATTTTTTTTGCACATGAACTGTGGTTTTTCAATTTTTAGTGGGATTCCTAGTGTCTTCCGTGGCAATCCATCATCTGCTGTTGGTGATTCGACGACTTGAGACTGCACAGCATGGTACAGGCGGAGGCACAAAGGCAAGAGACAGTCAACGGGATATGCGATGATGCGGCCCAATGGGCGGTTGCATGGAGGCACGCATGGACCAGGAATACCCTCAAATTAGCCACCCGGCTACAGGACATGAAGCACATCAGGCAAATAAGCATGATTGAGGCTGAGCTGAGTGGAAATGCATGAAGCCAAGATAGATACTGGCGTCTGACTGCAGACATGCTGCTGGGAGGCATATCCTGATGGTTGTTTATAACTCTACTGAGAAGCTGGTGTCCGAATGTTTTGTAAAACACCTCAGATAGACCACCATGTCAAACTATTACAAACCATGGCCTGGCCATGATTCTGCTCCCTAAAAAGGAGCCGAACTCAAGACTGGTGGATGAAAAAAAAATTGCGATTTTAGCCATGAGTGTCGATCGTGCTGACACATACCCCCCCCCCCCCCCGTGTCCAACGAACACTACCCGTTCGAACCGTATTTTTTGTGTACATAATTATTCGTTGGACACGGGGGGGGGGTACCCAGCCGGTGCTGTTGTCAATTTCTCTTGTTCAAACAGCACTAGCACTGTTGTGCTTGCCCAGATCCAAGGTCCGTTAGAGCATGGGTCTACCAGACCATCACGTATGAGCGGTCTGGTGGTGTGTTGAGCACAGGCGGTAGCATGTTCTTATGCCCCTGTTTTGTGTGCCGCACCTCTTCAAATTTCCTCGGGCTGGGTATATGGGGAGAAACATCATTTTTGGCCATTTTGGCCATGTTCCCTTGTATGGGGGAATCATCACACACCAGCTGGGGATCACAAAGGGGGGGGGTGAACCAAAAATGAAAACATCAGTCCCCCGAAGCCAGGGATCCAATTTCAATCCCGGGCTGGAGTACTATTGGGTATGTCTTTTTTGTATCATGCCATATGTTTGGCCTTTTGCAGCAATGACTAATCGCTTCAGACACCTCGTTTGATGGTGCATCATTTTATTTTGGCTTGCGTCCATATTTTCGGATTTCTGCCAGGGTGTGGCAGATTTCAACGCCGTGTGTTGATTCAGTGCAAACGGTGCCATTGCTGTTAATGTGTTGCCACTGTGTTGCATCAGACTGCAAAGATCATTGCGAGCAGTGCAAGCATATACTTGTTTACGACAAAATTTGGTCACATTGTCCCAGTCAGCTCATCCTCACTACGTGTCAGATCCGCTACCACAGTCATTTGTGGGACCATCGTAGCACTGGACAGCTCTGAAAAAAAAATTGGTCACATTGTCCCAGTCAGATCTGTTGTATTTGTGTTGCCCCCTGTACAACGCACCCGCCCCACATCTGATTGAAGCAGATTGTACAGGAAGTCTAATTGCCATAAACTAATGTGTGCCCCAACACAGGGATTCTTCAGAGCAGGGATCTGAAAACTCCCTGTCCCAAAATCCCTCTTCCCCCTCCCCCTGCCAATGTGTCTTTCAGCTGAGGAACTCTTGATGGGAGTTCCATCCTGCATGGGCATGGGGGAAATTGGCTTGCGCAGGTGGGGGTGTCGTTCGAGCCCCCCAAAGGAGGGGGGGGGGTCTAGGAAAGGGGCTCTTGTGACAGGCCAGTCCCAAGAGGCTAAAACGTTTGATGATGACTCACCAACTGCGCCGCGAAGTGGCCTGGAAGAATTTTTTTCAAAAAAAAATTTCCCCATGATACACATCTCGAAATGATCAGCGCATTGTGGGGATCATTTTGAGTCATATATGTTGTGGTACCTCAGGACCCCCCCCCCCCCAAGCCAGAGGTTGTGGCTCACAAAACACGGCCAGCCAAAGAACATTGAGCATGATGGTGGTGCTGCGGTGTGCACACCAGTGAGAACTGCCGGCCATTGCTGCATATGCAGACCAGGATGTGCATGTGTGGAGCACTCTTTGACCTATGTGCGGCCCCCCAACCTCCCTTGTCAGCCTGTTGGGGGTCACCGTCAGCCCGTCGGGGGTCCCCGTTTTAGGAGCCCAGAGGGGGGGGGGGTCCAGGAAAGGGGCTCAAACCCCCCCCCCCCCTGCGCAAGCCAATTTCCCCCAGCCATGAGGGTGCTGTCGCACAAAATGGCCAAAGTTTGCCCTGCAGACCAGTGGTGGCAACTAGGGAGGGGGGTTGTAGTCAGTGCTACTGGCGTTGTGTGTCTTGTCACCTCCCCCCCCTTCCCCCCCTTGTCCAAGCACCACTACCTGGTGAAAGCGTCATTTTTTTGCACCGTGTCCTACTTTGCTTATTCAACCCCCCCCCCCCCCTTGGGTGAGCGTTAGCGCACCGGGCACGCGCCGGGCATCTTTTTTTACCCGTGTCCCACCGGTGATCTTTTAGGGGGTGCCTCAAGGGGGCGCACTTAGCGCAGCTATTTGGGTGTCTGCCCGTACTAGAAACCCATACTTTGAGATACTAGGGGGGCGTACCGTGCGCTGTGTGAAAAGTAGGCCATTCTCCACCACCGGTAGGCAGTTTTTTGGGTGTAGGATTGCCGCAGGGTACCATTGCCATGGCATCCCCGCCCCAGCCTGGGGTTTGAAGTGCGCGCGCAGTGCAAGGATTCCCCCTAAGAAACATTCGATAGCTGGCAAGCAAAGTCAAGGCAACATTCAGTACTGGTTTGGAAGTGCTGCAGTGCAGCAGAACCGATGTTTTGCCAAAAACATACGTTTTGTGCATAGTGCTTACTGCTTTTCTTGGCCCCCGCCTGGGTGCGCTTCCATTGGGTGAACACATAAATGTCTGAGACTATGGAACAAGACAAGAACCCGGTGGTGGACAATTCAGGACCCGACCCGGGGCTGGCCAAGTTCAGGATGTGGGTGCTCGGGCCGTTCGAGACAATCCAGGGTCAACAGGAGTACCAGGAGAGGAGCGGCAAATGGTTGATTGAGGAGCAGGAGAGAATAGTGGACCTGCAGGTGGGTGCAGATGTGGTGTCCGAGTTCGCGGGGCAGATTGGTGTCGGCCACCTGGACAAGAACACCTTCCTCACAGCGCTGCGCTGCTATGCGATCCGGAAGGGCCTGGTGCCTGACTACGTGAATA
Source organism: Eutreptiella sp. 'Long Island Sound 2002' (assembly GCA_964036045.1). Lineage (NCBI taxonomy): Eukaryota > Euglenozoa > Euglenophyceae > Eutreptiales > Eutreptiaceae > Eutreptiella > Eutreptiella sp. 'Long Island Sound 2002'. The sequence goes on from OZ038383.1 coordinate 8,294,538, forward strand.
AAAGGTTGGTCCATGATGAGACTCAGGGGACGGGGCAAGGCAATGCGGGAACAGAGATCACAAGACCACCATCACCGGCGGTCGGCGGTTTGGCGACGCATGAAGTGGCAGAGCTGGTGCAACTCCTGGCAGCAACGAAACTGGAGAATGAAAGACTCAGAGCGGCGGCTATACCAAGGCTGACGAAACAAGAACTGGAGCGGATGCTGGCAGAAACACTGCCATACCAATGGATGCAGACCCTGGCGGTTGGACTGATGACGTACTCCAAGAAAGACCCACAGTGGGACGCCCATGAACTGTCAACAACGATATGGAAGGTCGTGCATGAGGAATTGAGAAACAAAAGGCAGGGACGCAATTCCCACATGCCAATACCGCAACAAGTGCAAGGTGCGGGAAATCCAGGAACACACACGGCACCGGGGGCGCCGCTGGGCAGAGTGATCAACACTCCAGGAGGACAGCAGATCATGGGGACCCCGGTGGGAGGGGGTCAGTGTTTTGTCTGCGGCCAGATTGGGCAGTGGGCCAGAAATTGCCCGCAGGCAGCACTGACAGGCACCCTGAACCAACCGCACGTCCAGGCCAAAATATCGCAGGTGGGGGACCAGACTGTGATGACCAGTAACAAGGGGTGGACCTTCGACCTGAATGGCCCACCCCCCGCCAACTGCAGGCGCTGTGGGCAGCTCCACTGGGAGATGTTCCCGTGTGGGGCACAGGGGAGGGTGTCCCTCTTGCCACAGCCAGCGACACCGGTCGGACAGGCTGGGGTGGCGGGCGGACAACGGGAGGGCTCGGATGATGCCGTTCTCCGCATGGTACAGGACTTGCTGCAATCGCGGGCCCTAGACCCAGGACAACAACAATGACAAGAGCTCAACGGAGTCGGGGCCGGGTCGAAGGTGGCACTGGGGCCGGACATGGGAGCCACGGTGGCCGAGACCTGGCAGGCCCACGATGCCGTCATGCACGCCAGGACAGAGGAATGGGGAACAGTGGGTACGGCGATGGCGATCCGAGGAGTGGAGGCCAGCTCATCAGCGACGTATATGCAACAGGTACGGATGGCATTGCGAGGGTGCGGCACCGATGAACCACTGGCGGTGGCGATTCAACGGCGGTTCGCAGAACTGGCACTACGAAAGCGGGGTTACTCGGCGGCAAACAACTTGGTGGCGGGGATACGGATGCTGGAGAAACTCAAACTCATACGGGCTACCGTCACAGACCTACACAGGCTACAACTCAGAGCAATCGGCAAGATGGCCAAGGCGGAAGACAGGCCTCGAGTATGGGCGACAGTGGCCGACTTTCAAACGTTGGCAGAGAGGAGGGTGCACTGGGCCTGGGCAAGGGTGTTCTTTGCCGTCGGGATGGCATTCACCATCTGCCTCAGGATTTCAGACGTCGCACAACTACGATGGGGCTGGTTGGCACACAAAGGGTGGTTGGTGTTCTTCGACTACAAAGTGGCCAAGGAGATGTGTGCCCAGCCCATACCACCGTTTTGGGAACGGTGGCGGCATTGGCTCTACACGCACAGGCGGCCTCACCAGCACGACGAGAACATATTCATCCCGGGAGGACCCGATGCCGTACGGAAGTTACAGACTGACCTGTTCACAGGTACGGAGTGCGGCCTCTCGGGATGGCACCCGTGGAAACGCATGGGGGCTGCATGCTTCAGGGCGCTGGGAGGACCCCTGCAGGCCTTGGCACTATGGGCCCGCTGGCGGACACCAAGGCAAGCAGCACGATACACAGCGCACCCACCGTCATGGAAGATGCCATCCAGGGTCCTCCTTCCATCACCAGTGGGTGAATCAGGGCACTTCACGCGCGACTGTGAGTGGACTTGGATGCCGGTCAAGGAGCTCTGGCATAGGGATGCATTCGCATGGGATCTTGGGAGAAAACGGAACCGGACCCCCCCTACGGTCCACACGTTTGCCCGCCCCGCCACTCCTCAGGAGGTGGACAGCGAGTCCGACGACGACGAGGACCTGGACGATCACGATGGGGAATGCGACCAGGACAATGTAGATCACGAAGAACCCCGAAGAGAAGCGGAGAACAGGAGCATGCAGGACGCCGCACAAAAGGAAATGGGACGAGACGCCGAACTTGTGCCTGGTACAGGACCTGAGCATGAAGCTTAGGCGTCACAAGTTGCCCACCCTCTAGGACCCCGTATACGCGCGATTTGACAATATTCTACATTTGTACTTTGAGTATGATATTTGACGTATGTGACCAAAGTTGTTGGCAGAGCTGTGTGACACCCGTTGAAATACGTGTTGATGTGTTAGCCTTGTGTATACCCGTCTTCTAGTGTGTTGTATTTGACGTTTTTCTGAAGCTGGCCGAAATTTCGGCCAGGTTTTGGGTAACATTGCAAACAACTATGTGTATATGCAGTTTTTGACCCTTCTGGCCGAAATTTCGGCCAGCTTTTTGGTCTGTTCACTATTCAAGCACTTATATTCTGGTTTTTGGCTGGGCTGGCCGAAATTTCGGCCAGCTTTTCCTATTGTTGAACATTTAAGCAATTATTTCCCCTTTGAACACACCTGGCCGAAATTTCGGCCAGCTTGCAATTGTCATTGTTCATGAGTATTACACCATACACTCCTACATAACTGTTTTCTTGTCTCGGCATTAATGTCTTCTGCTATTACTGTCAATGTTGTACATGCTGCAGTTACTGGTGCTTTTGCTACTACAGCCAAAGGGCTGTTGCGAAATGCATTACGTGGTGGGACTCTGCAAAAGCTTTTGCAATTCTGCCTCTTATTGCGGAAGAATCGCAGGAGCCGGCACTCCCTGACACAGTTGAAGGCCGCCGCCACTGAGAAGAAGCCCCCACGATGGTACTTGACATTTTTGTCACAGTTCCATGCCCTATACTGCCTGCTGCGCCGTATGGCCCTCCCATACTCTAACTGTGGGTCTGGTTACAACTGGGGTATTATGTCCTGCCGCCAACGCCGTAAGGTAGGAGTCCTTGGTCAGTGTAACACTAAGCAGGAGTCCATTCACCATCGTGCTGGACTAGCAGCACACAACTTGTGGAACACCATGCAACGTAGGCAAGTTTGTATATGGTTTGATAACCTGAGGCGTTACAGGTCGGGAGCTGATCCCCATTCACCCGACTTAACCCTAAACTGTACAGCTGTTGCTGTTTTGCACACTACTGCCCTACCTGCATACCGGGGTCTGCCGGAGCTGGCCGAAATTGAGGCCAGGGTACCAAAGGTTGCTGATGACATCTTTCGCTCACATAGAGCATTGTTTGATCGTATTGATGTTGCCAACCAAGGTATTCAAAGAGTTTGGGTTCGTGCTCCTTTGGATATTGCCAGAAAAAATGTTCGTTCCCTCAACTGGAGACCCTTTTTCTTGTCTGAGCTCCGCTCCGGCACACACAAAGAGCTTTTGCAACTCGTGGTTGATTTGTCATGTGTGGAACACCGCACCAGGCACTGTGTTCCGATGCTTGTGGACATGAAAATACACTTTGCCCTACTTAAGCTGTGTTATGGTGCTGCTTATGTTCCCTGGAATGTACCACAATTACTGTTGGGTTTTCCTTTGGTGTACGGAGTATGGCATAGCTATAAGTATTGCGTTGAATTGATCTACAGGGCGTTCCTGCCGTTCATTAAGTTTTTGGGGCAGGGGAACAGCTCTCAGGTTGGGTCTATCCTCCCTCGCAAGGTCAAGGTCATCCATATGGAGAAGACGTTGCTTGGACTCATGCTAGCCACATCGTCCAATAGAGGCAGACTAGATGAGCGCGTCACTTCCCTGCTCAATAGGCAGCGGGACCTGACACCCATTCAGCGCAAGGGTTTGCGTATGTTATTAGCCCTTAAGGCTTTGCTGTACACATACTGTCCAGCTGCTTTCAGCATTGGGACTTTGGTTCGTGAGTGCAACTGGGAGGGACGGGGGGCAGGTTCCGGTATTGTAGCTAAGCAGGCACTTGATATGTCCCTACTGCTCATGCTGAACATCCTAAAGCCCGAGGAACAGTTAACCACGGAGTATGTGAAAACCACCGCTGCTGCTCTTTTGTTTTGGAGTCAGTGGCATTCCGCCTCCCTAGGGTGTATCCACTCTGAGGAGCTGGGTGAGGCACTTCTGAGTCGGTTCTCAGCCCACTGTCGCCGCAACACTGCCTGTACTAGTGTCCAACAGTCGTCTGATTTATTTCTGACACTTCCCCCTGTCCAACCGGGAGAGAAAGTTTTGCGTGGTGTGCAGACTGAGAGATCCGTGGCAATGTTCTCTGCCAATCTTAAACAATTCATCTTGACAGCCCATACACAGAGCCTGCCCATTTGTGTTCCCGTTCCGGACTATAAAGTTGAGGTGAGAAGACTGGATGCAGTTGAGGATTTGACGTTTCCCGGTACCATGTCTAGGACACGAATCACCACAGACCGTTTAAAAGTGGTTCTGTTGCATGCAATGCAAAATCTGGTTGCGCGTACCAGGGTTCCTGAGGGTGTTGAGGATTTTTTACAGACAAATGCACCTGCCCGCACTGCTGCCGAGCAAGGGGTGTTGCGTACTGCACATGCTTCTATTCGCGCTGCCAACCGTGCACCGCCTGCTGCTGCTGCTGCTCCTGGTGGAATTGCCTTGCCCCCAAAGCCACCCCCGAAGCCCCGAGCCAGAGGCCCCCCAGTACCCCCCCCGGCCCCCCCCCCGCCCAGTACCCCCCCCCGCCCTTGATGATTCCATTGCTGTCGACTCTTGTGATAGCGACCAGGATATTGATTGTGATGCAGACAGCGTTGCCTCCTTTGAAGCCCTAGATGAGGCGGAACACATCGGTGTGGATACCCAGGATTGGGACTGATTTCTGTTTGCAGCTGTGTTTGTCACTGTGGTATGGGTTCTGCCACGCATTGCCAGTGATTTTGGTGTGTCTCTTTGCTGTTTCACGTTTTTCTGGCCGAAATTTCGGCCAGACTTGTTGTTTTGTCATATGGCTACCCCAGAACACGAATGACTTAAGGTTCTGGCCGAAATTTCGGCCAGCCTCTCAGAATCGTATTTGTACACAGTGGTTTGACATGCAGAGCAGTGCTGGCCGAAATTTCGGCCAGGTTTTCCGAATTTCCTGTCAGGCAGTCCGTTTTGGTCCTTTTTTGGTTGATCTGTGCTTGTTATTTGCTATCTGGGAACTCTCCCCTTCATGAAATGTTGCCCTGTAGCCCTTTATTTTATGACTGAGCCTGGAGGGGTATCGCAGGACATGGCTGTTTCGCCAGATGGTGAGCCCACCGCAGACAATGGGCAATCTCAAGTGCAATCCCAGTCTCAAGAGGACCAGGCGAGCACAGAGGGACTTCAAAAGAAGCCTAAGGCCGCACCAAAGAAAAATTCATCATCCTCCATCAAGTTATCCGACTGGGTTACGTCAACGACGAAAATAAAGGTTCGGTGGGATCAGATTATTATCGACCACAACCGAAAATTTGGGCAGGTCCGTAGGATTTCGGATGATCGCGTGCAACGCCGCTACGACGATCTGAAGGCAGCCCCGCCTGTGGATTACATCCAGGATCTTCTTTTTATAAAGTCACTCGTATGTGTGTTGTGGTATTCTTCTCGATAGTACCGTTTTCGCGTCTGAATTTTCGACCCTGCTGTTACGAATATCCCTGTTGCACAGCCACTCGCTGGGTTCTGTTGGGGGGTCAGCATGTTTACACTGCTGCCCAAAAACACAAGACCGAATTTGAGATGACAAATATGGAGACTCCGGATTGGACCCTGGTATTTGGTGGTTATGAAGTCAAACAGGACTGCCCCTTGCGGACTAGGCGCCGGCTTGCAGGCTTACATCAAATCCAGACCACTGCTGGCTCAGCATCCACCACATCGGAGCGAATGTCCCTACTCCTGGATAGGCTTGAGGATGAGGATGCCAATGAGTACACCCTGTACCATCACATTACTGTTATGCTTGAAGAGTGTGGTGTTACTGCCGAGGAAGGCACTGTGGTGTGTTTCATTTATTAATTCGGTTTTGTCGATCGACCTGGCCGAAATTTCGGCCAGCTTCTGTCTTCCACATGTTCTCCTGTGCAGAGTGCTGTTGCCAAACGGTGGGGTGGCGTTGGGCGTTTGGTGAAATTTGTGGGTCTTCCTTCAGTAGACGCCATGGCAGCCATGGAAAAGCGTGGACTACATCCCGCACTGGGTACGTTCAAGGAAGTGGAAGGCATCACGCCTGACCGACTTCGCGAGATCGTAGGTTACATGGATGGGACAAAAAGTACCCTACCTGGTCTCAAAAAAATTATAAAAGATGTTAAAAAGGCCCAGATGTGGTCCTGGCACATTCTTCATCCCGAGGCGGCTACCAATGGGCTTGTGAACAACACCAGAGGTATGTTTTGGTCAAACAGGGGTTTGTATTGAATAAATCGACCGACCTGGCCGAAATTTCGGCCAGCTTGTGTGTCGTTCAATTGATGCACAATAGGGGCCCACCCTGTGCTACCACCTGTCTGCAGCTACACTTGGTACTATCGAGATGGCCAAAAGGCAGTGCGCTATTGCATCACACCTGAAGGTAGCCTATGGCAGTTGGACCTGGACTGAAGAAAACCCCTGGCCCCCGTGGTCAGCAGTAATTAAGGCCCCTCTTTGGAAGGAACCCAAATATGAGGGGTTGCAGGGATTGTTGCAGAAGCCTGTTGCTAAGCCTGTTTGTGAAAAATCTGATACTGGTCTGGTCAGTATCCAGTGTGCTAGGGAGTCCCTTGTTGAGTCAAGCACAGGCAAACTCATTGCAGAGTCAGGTCGTGTGGAACTGATGGCAATGCGTTGTGGAGTCCCTGTTCCCAGTATCATTAGTTCACTGCCCTTTGCTGCTTGTATCATTGAGGTGCCCCGCCTCTATCCAGCTGGTTTGCATAACCTGGTTGCGCAGTGGCTTTTGTCCGGTGTGCCTGTGTTCATTGCGGGTGAGTCTGCTGATGTGAAAGCCACTGTTGCTGCTTTGAAGGCCACTGTGGCTGAGGATATGTATCAGTGTGATGCAGAGGGGGGGAAAAATTGAGGTCCGCAATTTTTCGCAATTTTCCGCAATTTTCCGCAATTTTTCCGCAATTTTTCTCAGTTCCCGATTTTCTGACTGCCTCCCCACGCTGGTGCAGAACAATGAGATTTTTTTTTTACTACTATGCCATGCACTCTCTAATGTTCCAAGTTTATCAAATGCTGGCATACCTTAGTTGGTAGTAGTACTAGGTTCCATTTCCAAAGGTCCTGGGTCCAAACCCAATTGTGCACAATATTTTAACCTTCGCTTTTTTGGTCTTTTTCATGCCTTCATGTTTGCATGTTTGCATGTGCATGCCGCCCGCAGTGTGGGACAGTTTCAAAGCGGCAGCATAAATTGGATGACAACATCCGCCGCCTTTGGTTCATGCTGCAATTCCACGGTGATATCGAGGGGTGCCTCCTGTAATTGTACTGCCCATGGACTATTTGTTTCAGTGAAATTCTGACAATTCTGAGCCACCTGTCCAGAGCTGTTGCACGTCGAGGGTTCAAGATGGCCGCTTACGACATCGCAATTTTTCCGCAATTTTTCCGCAATTTTCCGCAATTTTCCGCAATTTTCCCGCAATTTTCCCGCAATTTTTCGCAATTGAATTCGACCCCCCCCAGACCGCAATTTTTCCCCCCCTCTGTGTGATGTTGCACTTTACAATTTGTCAAGCAAGACCCCGCTGTACACTTCCACGTCCCATCTGGTTTCCATTTGTTCTGCCACTGCCTTTGATAACAGGCTTCCCCGTTACGTGGCTTTTACTGAAGGACCCATGTCGTCTGTGATGCCTGTTGAAATATTCTCATTTCTTTTCAGCCTGGTTCCGGTCCCAGAACGGGCAGGCAAAGGGTTTTTGCTGGGGACTCTGTCTGTGTATTTTGCAAGCATGATGTCTACCAGATTTTCCAAGGACTGTAATGTTGTGTGTGCCCTTTTGGGTGAGGAGACTGTTGTGCCCGATGACTTTGTTCAGCTCATCAGAGCAGGTATCACCAACGCCGACACGTGCCCCCCCAAGTCATGGGAGGATGTGTACCACGACTTCGGGGCAGGTTTTCCTGTGGATTGTTCTGGGGTTAGGTATGTAGATGAGGATCCTGAGGAGCAAGATGGGGAGGCAGAGTCGCAACCAGAGACACAGACTCCAAAGAAGAAACCCAAAACTGCCCCTGCCCCCTCACCCAGTGGCACGCAGTGCGCTCAGGCCACCCCAGCTTCCTCCTCAGGCACTGGTGCCCCTACTGGCAAAGGTATGAATACTTTTGTGAATCATTTTTCACCATCCCAGGGTGGAAACACACAGTCACAGAACTCTGCCACTGCCAAGTCTGGTGCTAAGAAGCCCCGTGCATCTGGTCTGCGCAAGCGCTAATGCCAGTCCTGCTGCTTATATTGCCTGTCAGCATGAAGTCTGGCCGAAATTTCGGCCAGCATGCAGTCCTCAGCCTCTTCAGCCTTTTATTATTGTGTTTCCCCATAGGCACTGCAAAAGTCTGCTTTGATTCGTCAGGTGGCAAGTATTTGCTTGTAATTGAGTATATTATGTTGCACACCCTGTTCAAATGTCACTGCTCCTGTGTTCCTTGCTCATGTCTACTGTCTTAGGTACCCATTTCAGTGATCATATTCGGAGTTTCGATGGACCTGGCCGAAATTTCGGCCAGCTCAGGCCTGTCTGTCAAATAGGACCATGTGTTTGGACATTTTTCGAAGAGCTGGCCGAAATATCGGCCAGGTTGGTTAAAATAGGAAATACAAGTACATGCTTTGGGATAGTTTTTTGTGTGCTTTAATGAAAGGTATGTTTGGGGTTCCCACATCTGTGGTGTATAGGGGGGTTCTGTGATCAACCTCGAACAAAGGGGAGAGAAAAATAGGCAGCCCCCCCCCCCCCCCCCACACTGGAATGCAGTGGTCTAAATGTAAAACAACACTATATTTTGGTGATTGAATGTCTTTATTTTGAAAATCTGTGTGTTTCCAGAAATGCAAATAATGGCATATATTTGAAATACACACCTTGCTTTTGCATGTTGCCACCAGGGGGGTTTGGGTACCCAAAAAATAACACCCCTTTTCACATACTTTCCCCCTCATTACAACATGGACTTCCGTGGGCCATAGCGCCAGGTGGGGGGTGGGCAACTTGTGACGCCTAAGTGAAGGTGGACCACGGACGGACGAAGGAACGGCAGGACACGGTGCGAGACCCGTCGAGATCATCGACGTGGACGAGTTGGAGGACGGCGAAACGAAGATGGACGCCGACGGGGACAGTGGAGGAGCGGGCGCAGCGGAAGCCGTCACAGCTCCGGAGGGGGCGGTGGCAAGTGGGGCGGACGCGGACAGGCATGAACGGGATGCAGGCGATCAGGCATCAAACGAGGACCGGGCAGGAGAGGACAGACGATGCGGGGATGCAGACGAAGCGCACATGGAGGCTGAGCCATGCCAAGAAATGGAAGCCAGCGCGGAAGAGTCTGGGGACGACGTTGGCTCCGAAGGCAGCAGCGCAGGGGACAGAGACGAGTCAAGCCCAGGTACGCCGACATGCTCTACTGATTGCTCTGAGTCCCGATGGAGATTACATCAAGCCAGGAGGAGAGTATTGGGGAAAAGAACAACACGTGAGTTCGGTGAGGAGGAGCAACGTGGGGCAAAGCGGGGACGCGGAGAGACTTGCGCGGGAGACCAGCAGCTGGTGGCGATGCCCGACGGGACTGAAGCAGACGGGGCCCCACACTGGGGATACCTGGTCACGGCGCCTCAGAGGGGCCAAAGATTCCAGCTGTGGAAGCCTATGCCTCTGCAATGCGAACGAGAGGAACAAGGACGAGATGGGGGTGGACATGGAGCAGCTGACGGAGGAAGTGGCGGAGCGTATGGCGCGGCAATGGAGCAGACCGGGGACGATCAGTGGGCTGTTGCGAGATCTGGCAGTCAGGGTGGGTCAAAGAGCCGGGACGGGCCCACAGCAGGAGGAGGCGGAACAGAATTTCACATCGGTGCTGCAGGCACTCAGGGACGACGAGACGGAGCCATGGGACGTATCGCCGACAGGGGATGTCAGCCCCAAGGGCAACAAGGATAGCGACCAGAGTCGGGGCCAAGTGTCGGTGGAGACGGCGAGCAGAGGCCTTGGAGTAGCTGGCAGAGTGGACATCCCTGAGGAGATGTGGCAACGGCACAGGCCGTGCAATTGGAGAGAGGCTCATGAGAACGCAGCGGTCCAGAAGGCGAGCCGGGGCCCGGCCTTGGCAGCGATGGTCCACCGCATACACGAGGACGGCATGCTGGACGAGATCACTGACGGGAGGCTGCCGAATGCCAAGGCATTCACCAAACCGATGGGAAGAGCTGTACATGGACTGTCCGGAGATGTTTGACAGTACGAGACAGAATGCGAATTGACTGACGTGCAGGGCAGGTGAGGGAAGCAATCACAAAACAGTTATGAGCTGTGACCGGTCGCCTGTGACACAGGGGCGTTCGGTAGCTGAGCATCCGTTGCTTCATGGCCCCTGCGCGCCTTTGTCCCAGGGGGGGGGGGGGGGTCATCGGCTAGTTCCAAAACAGTGTCACATGGTGTTTTTTTTGCACCCTCTTGTGCTATGTTGCTACAGGGAATGAGAAATTTTTCCGCAATTGGGGTCCCCTGTTCATTGTTGGGGACCCAATCTTTGTGTCATGTTGCACAGAACCACAATTGTGAGACTTTGTCGGAGCTCATGCACTGGTGGCACCAGCTCTGCCCAGACCTGCTACCAAACCTGCAAAGCCGCCTGCAGCGAAGCCTGCTGTGGCCAGCCTGTCCATCCCTGTCGCTGATGGGGAATGTGGGTCGCAGTTCAAGACTCTGTGGGATCAGAAGAGGAAGATCTGCACTGTCCCTGTTCAGCAATAGAGGGTGCCTCGCGCGCGGTGCGACTGTAGCCCGGTTGACTTAGAACGGCGGTACCTGTCTGAAAAAGGTGTGCATTTCACCGGTAAGTGACGCGTCTGCCTCAGCGCGCGGTGCGCGCGCGCGGTGCGCTGAGGCACCCTCATAGGGGCAGCCAAAAAACCTTAGTTTATGGATATAAACTATAGCTTAGGACCCCGACTGTGTTGCTTAGTGTGTTCTTTGCACTGATGGTTGGGTCCGATGCAAATGGGGGTACGGGACAAGGGGGGGCCAGTCCAGCAACAAGCGCGTCATCAGCAGAAGTGGTCCAGGACCAGAGAGCCGCAGACATGATCACTGAGGCGGTGGACCAGGTGCGGTCTGACTCGAAGAAGTGGGCAGCAGGGCCGTACAGGGTATTAATCCAGAGCGAAGCCTACAAGATGAACGTGGCGGAATGGGAAATCGGCATGCACGAGTGGCTGGCGGTGGAGGACGTGTCGGACGAGATGCTGCAGTAGTTCATGGATACGGTCGGAGGAGATTTCACCGACAAGGCGGATTTGATCAGGGCAATGGGAGTGTATCACGGCCGGAAGCACATGCGACCCGATTTCAACGCGGGAATCTTCGTCAAAGATGCATACGCCATCGTGGAAGCAGATCAAACGCCCGACAAACAACGGATAGCGGAACTGGAGGCGAAGCTGGCCAGGGCCACCCTCGAGATGGAGAAGGCAAAAGCGCGGGCAGCCCCGGCGCTCACCGACGAGGAGATAGCGAAAATGCTGGGCAGGGCGTTGCCATACCAGTGGATGACCACGCTGGCATCCGCGGTGGCAGAGCTGCAGACCAGACCTTTGAATGCGGAAAACTGGCGGGAGGACAAGTTCGTGTTGGCGGTATGGAACGTGGTACACCAGGAAATCCTGGCGAAGCAAAATGGTAGGGCGACAGTCCAGCAGCACAACGCGCAGACCCCGCAGACACCCAAGCAACAGACGGGAGCTAATGGCGAAGGACGGCCTGCCAAGCCGGGCAGGTGCTTCCGGTGTGGCGAAGACGGGCACTGGGCCGCGGACTGCGGCAAGAAGGGGTCCACTGGAGGTTTCCAGCAAATCGGCGACACCAGGCTCTGGGTGTCGGCGAAAGGAGTGGCGTACAACACCAGCAAGCCGCCCCCCACGCCGTGCATAAAATTTGGCCATATGCACTGGTCCAAGGACCCCTGCCCGGCAGGGGAGGGCCAGTGAAGGGGCGGGGGGGGCCCGGAGGTCCCCACTAGGGCCCCCACAGTCCGCGATGCATGGGAGGCATTACAGCATGTCTGGAGGCTCACGCACACCGACTCAGGGTCGAGCACGGGAGCGACAGCCATCCGGGTCATGGAACCCGGGTCGGTGGACACGTACACCAGCGCTGCGACAAGCACTGCTGGCCAGCACACCAGACGAGCTCCTGGTGGACGCCGTGGAGAGGAGGATCAACGCCTTGGCAGCCAAGCGGAAGAGCGGGTCAAGCGCGACAGCGCTCATCTCAGGGGTGCGACTACTGGAAAAGCTACGCATCATCCAAGCGGTGGTTACCGAGGTCCACTGGATGCAAGCCAGGGCGATTGGTAAAGGATGGGCGCGCAGGGCACAGCCTAAGCCGGTCGCCACATGGGACCACGTCGAGACGATCACCACCAGCCGCGGCCACTGGGCATGGGGCCGGCTGGTGTTCCTGGCCATTTGCAGCATCGTGTACCTCTGGAGGGTGGGCGACGCGGCCAGCGTCACGTGGGAGTGGATATCAGTGCCGGGGTTCGTTACATTCTGGGACGAAAAGCGCAACAAGAAAGTCACCACATACGCCCTCTCGCCTTTTCTTGAGGCATGGAGGGCATATCTCTGGAAACACAGACCTGGACACGTGCAAGTACCACAGCCGCTGGTCCCAGGAGGAAGGTCGGTGCTACAAACGGTGCTCCAGCAAGTGGTGCAACATCGGGACCTCCCAAAAGCTGCCTGGCACGGCCTCAAGAAGCTGGGGGCCGTGTCCTGGGGGCATCAAGGCGGAAAGTTGCGAGGGTTGCAAGTCTGGGGCCGCTGGTGGTCACAGGCCCAGCCCAGACATTACTGGAAGACACCGCCAGGATGGTCACTACCAGCAGAAGTCCACGTGCCATGGCCGGTGGGGAACAGCGGATGGTTGGCCAGAGATGTGGAGGGGCGACTGGTCCAACCCAAGTCACTCTGGCCCGCGGATGCATGGTCGCCAGTGCCGAAGATCCCAGCAGCCATGTTCACTAGGGGGGACAGGGACGACCCCGAACCACCGGGAGACGACTCCGACACCTCCAGCGCCTGCACGTCAGATGAGGGGCCAGATGCGGCAGACGAGGAAACGCCAACGACAGAGCCGGTGGAGCTGCTGGAAAAATTCGATGATGTTGCTCAAGGAGCGGAGGGACCGAAGATCACGGAGGGTGTGGGTGCTGAGGCTGAGAACACCGAGGTGGAGCCAGCTCCTGATGACCTTGCTACTGCAGCAAGCGACAGCAGACCTGCTGAGGAGCATGTGGTACACGTTGTGGTCGATGACTCGGATGATGGTGGTGACCCAGTTAGTGATTTGGGGACAGACGCTGCGACGCCGGCGGCGACGGACGACACGCCAGCCCGACACAAGCGGCAACGCGATGGTGACGACCTGCCTGACAGCGCCAAGCGGGCATGCAGGAGAGAACGTGAAGGTGGAGGCGAGCCGCCTATGCGGGAACCCGAATCCGACACAGCCCCACACTTTGGGTATGTGGTCACAGCGACTCGGCGAGGTCCACAGTACCAGCTGTGGAGACCTGTGCAGGTGCACCGCGCTGGCCCGGATGAAGTGTCCGGAATGCGAGGCTCTGGTGACGGACCACTGGCTACAGGCCTCCAAGAAGGTGGCGGAGACGATCCGGGTGAAGGAGCAGACGGTGAGGGACCTGCTGAGGGACTACATGATGACTACTATGTGCCGATGGAACGAGGAGGCGGGGCCAGTCAGCCGTCACCTGGGAGCGGTTCTGCATGAGCTGGCCACCAATGTGGAAGCGGCCACGGACATCTCACCGCCGGACATCAGCACGTCATCCTCGCGGAGACACCGGTCTAAGTTGGTGGTGCCAGTAGAGGTGGCCGAGAAGGGCCTGGGGGACACGGGGGCCATTGACATACGGGACAGTGTCTGGGATGCCATGGCTCCAGCTAATTTCCTGTGGGCCTCTGAGGGCACTCCCCCCCAACCATTTTCATCGGACCCGCCGTTGGTAGCACTTGTTCACGCCCTGTTGGGGCAACAGCTTGTTGCGGTTTCCCCGTCGCAAAAACCGCCGAATGCAAGGGCGTATGTCCAGCACAAGAATGAGCACAAGTGCTCCCTGATCTTACCCATGCTGGACCTGAATGCCCGCTGTGTGGACCCCCTACCATTTAAATTGCCCACATTGGATGGGCTGGCACACCTGCTGCAATTGTGCGCACTACGTGGGGAGCAATTGTTTTACTGCACCCTTGATATAAGCAACCACTTCTGGAGCTTTCGACTGCCCCCACCGCAGCGCGACAGCATCAGGGTGGGGGTGGGGGGGCGGGTGTACGCACTGCAGTCCCTGCCATTCGGTTGGAAGCACAGTCCCTCCATGGCGCAAGCTCCATGGCGCAAGCCATTTTGGCAGCTTTCCTTGTAGAATATTTCCCAGGGTCGGTGGTGGTGATCCAATATGCAGATGATGTGTTGGTGGCAGGCAGGCACTCCAGCTCGGTCCGTCAGCAGGCACTGCGTACGAAGGCGGATTTAGAAAAGGCCGGTTGGGTGGTCAGCCCGAAGTCCTCCCTGGACCCCAGCGACCGCGTAAAGTGGATGGGAAAGGTGGTCGGGGGAGACCAGGGAGGGGTGCAGAATGCCCCAGCGCTGCAGGCACACCTCGTCTGCTGTTGGCTTAGACTAGCCACCACCGGATATTCGGACAAAGCGCTGAGGCGCATGTTGGGGAAACTACAGTGGGCACTGCGGCCGGGGAGGGGGGCACAGCCTTTCCTAGCTGGCGCGTACCGTTGGCTCAACCAGGGACCCAGTACTGCGAAGTGTACACCACCCAAGGTCCTGCGGGGCCTCCTGGAAGGCATTGCATGTGCTTTGGTCCCATGGGTGCCCCACGGCACCCTGGGATCAACTGATACGTTCTACTGCGACGCGGCCCGACAGGGCCAGAATTATTATGGTGGCATCTGGGGGGATTCACTGGGGATGCGTATTAAGAGGCTGCCTGATTGGGTAGCTACACAGCAAGCAGCGGAGCTGGCAGGTATTGTAGAGACAGTGCGCACGGGGGCATACAGACGGGTGCAGTTCCTGCGAATCTATGGTGACAACATGTCATCATTGTTTTCTGCCATGAAGGACAGAGCAGCCACGGCCTGTGATGCACAAAACAGGCTGCTGCGCCAGCTGCAGCACACTCTGCGTTGGTCTGGGGCGGTGGTTGAACTGTTGTGGGTCAAGGGAGAGTTGAACCCAGCGGATGTTCCATCCCGCTGGAGATCTTATGACTCTCCTGACGACATGCTTGTAGCAGCACTATGCACACAGGCACGTTTGGACCAGGAACGCGTGCACACACCCCTGCATGTAGGGACAGTGCGATACAGAGGCTGGGGGGGGGGGGGGGGGCACAGGCGCAGGGAGACCCCACGGCGGCCGCAAGGGCAACGCGTGGGAGCCATCCGGTTTTCGAGGTCAGCCAGCGCCACCCTGCCCTACCCCCCCGTGCCCTCTCCACAGTCTTTCTTGAGACAGGGGGGGGGGGGGGGAGCCGCACAGCGTATTCATCGGGTAGGGGCATGGACCTGAACCCCGAGTTGTTGTCAGCAATTGACAGGCTGTGTGTTGGACTTGTGGTGCAGTGCATGTTTCAGTGCAGGGTGCATAACCTAAACCTTAGTTTATGGATATAAACTATAGTTTAGGACCCCGACTGTGTTGCTTAGTGTGTTCTTTGCACTGATGGTTGGGTCCCCCACCCACCCACCCTTACTGGCCCTGGATCTGCATCCCCACCAACCACACCGGCCAGTGCCCTGCCCCCACCCACCCCCCCCCCCTCAGGGTCGCTGAATGCACCCAGCGCCAGTGCCTCAGTACAGTCAGCCCTGCCACCACCGCTATGCAAACACTGTCTACTGGAAGCAGCCTGCCTGGCTGCGCATGCCCTGCCCCCGGGTAGGGGCATGGACCTGAACCCCGAGTTGTTGTCAGCAATTGACAGGCTGTGTGTTGGACTTGTGGTGCAGTGCATGTTTCAGTGCAGGGTGCATAACCTAAACTGATGGATGGATGCAGTGCACTGAGATTCTGCTTGTTTGTACCATGTGCCTCACACCATGAGCATCTATGCATGTCAGTGTGTATCCACAGGCCTTTGGCAACCACAGCAAGCAGGTGACTGGCCATGATTTGTGCACTGTATGGGTTGATCTGCGGTGGTGTCCATCCCCCTCGACCTCCCCCCCTCACTTGGTGTCACTTGGTGTATGCGAGATCATATGCCCCCCATTCCAAGGGAGACCTGAAGTACCGCATGACCTGCATGATTGCGCAAGGACTGGACGGTCGCTGTGTTTGATTGCCAAAAAAAAAAAGTTCTGTACATATGAATTGAGCTCTGCGCCAAGTGTGCATGTTGGCTTTGCTTGTTTTGCCTTTATCCCCACCCAGGTTCTCGTGAGACAAGACTGCTGGGAGGCAAAATGTTTTTGCGCAAAGAAAGCTATTGCACTGCCAGAGCCTGGGTTGTACATACTGGACCTTCCCCAAGTGTTCTAATTGCATATCACGGGACATTTGTCATGCCACAAGCTGTGCCCCCTGAGTGTGGCCAATCCTCTTTTCCCAGTGCCCTGAGGTGGTTCATGTGAGCCAGTTTTCTGTTCTCACTTGCTTGGATTGCAGGGTAGATTTTTTCATCTTTGACACTTGAATGTGTTCGAGTGTCAATGTGTGAGTGTGAATGTAATACCTGATCCGCAATCCTTGAAAAACTGTACATTATGATCAATCCCAGTGCATCTGCTGGTGACAGATTCCTAGGTCCAAATAAACGTCCCACCGTTGCTGACGGATTGTGGAATCTCCACAGGGGACAGAATCTCTTGCTTTTTGCCTGCCACGCAGGACTGGTCTGTCTGACCAAGCACTTACGAGGCACACGTAAGTCGGAGCCGCAAGAAAAACTGTACATACTGATGAGCAACACTGGGTGTTGTTTCCGCACCTTTTGGACCCAGGTAAGGGGCACAGAAGGGCCTACAGCGAGGACACCTGAGCCGTTGGTGTGGGTCCTTCTCTCGCGCCGTGTACACTAAGGGTGAGGCTTGGGGGGCGGCACGGTGGCTCTGCCACGTCCTGCTTCTGCGCTGACCCCTGTACGCACAGCGTGCAGGACCTAAATAGGCTGACCTCTGTTTCCGCACCTTTTGGAACCATGGAATTTGGCGATTCCATTTTCTGCTGGTCGATGAAGATCAATTGGTGATTTAGGGCTTCGGCATGGTATTTTGGGGATACGGGTTTCTGCACTGCCATTTGTTGCCCTTGTCTTTCATTTACCATGCCGCATTGTGCCCCTTGCTTCATTTTCAGGGAATGTCTCATGAAGGGAGTTGTAGCCACCCCCCCCCCCCTCTTGTCATTCAAACCGTCGTTCGAACCTGGGACCAGCGCCGCTGGAATCCAGGGTGCTTCCACTGAAGCACGGGGCACCTCGCCAGAAATATGATCCCATAAGCACACAGCCACATGGCACACATGCATCTGCAACGCTTTCTGATTTCTGAGCCTTAATGTATGTTACTCCCTTCACTCTTTGAAACTAAACAGCGACAGACGGGGTAAGGCCGAATGAGTGCCATGCTTTGCAGCCCAGTCAGCTCGCATGTGACACAGTGAATGCAGTCCACATTTATGGACGACTGCTTATATTGATCCAGGTTGTTCGCTAGAGTCGGCAGCAAAGGACAAGCACACAAGTGACCCACGGATTTAACCGCAACGCCTCGCTGTATTTTACATAGTGGAGCACCCCAACCAAGAAGGGGACACGTGCATTGATTGGATTTCGCAGTACTGCTGGACTAATGGCTGGAATTGTCTATGGCGGGGACATTCAGTCTATCAGAACCGACCATTGATCCCCCTTGTCATTCACCACCCTTTGTCGTTCCCCAAGGGGGGGGTGGGGGACCGTCACTGGTCAACCCAAAAATCACCTCGAAGAGAGGTTGTTAGATCAAGCGCAGGCGCGAGCGTCGTATACCCCCCCTTTTTTGGGGTCGTTCGCGTAGCATACCCCAATGTATGGTTTCTAACGTCTAACCCCCTGTAAAATCATCATTTTAGGGCCAAAAATGATCCCCCAATGATTTTTTGGATTTTGACCCCCGTCCCCCCCCCCCCCCCCCGCACCGGGGTACCCCTTTTTTGGGGGGCTGGGGGTGGGGTCAAAACTTCTTTGTGTATTGTGGCCGCTGTGTGTGTATTTGGACGTGGGTATTGAAGAACTTTTTTCTTGTGTATGGACCCCCTAACCCATGGCGGGGTCCCGGGTCCCAACTTCAGGTACCCCCAGTCACCCCCCCCTATATGGCCCCTCGCCAATGAGGAGTTAGCCGTTTTCACGCTGGATAGGCTGTTTAGTGGCACGTGAAGGTTTTTTGAAATTCGATTTTTCATGACTACACTCCGTTGCCCATAGGATTGGTTTGGGTGATCATTTGGTGACAATAGGGGTACTTGAGCACCCATGGGGACCCACAGAGTGGCTGCTAGGCCTATGTAGCCCGTGACATGGGCCCTCCGAAAGCCCCAAAATCGCTGTTGCGTAGGCTGTTGAGTGACACTTGAAAGTTTTTTACATTTCCACTTTTTCCCAAACCCTTCTGCTGCCCCTCGGATGCGGTTGGGTGATCATTCGATGACAATACGGGTGCTTGAGCACCCATGGGGGCCCACATAGTGGCCACTAGGCCCATCTCTTCCGAGCCATGGGGCCTCCAAAAGTTTCAAAATTGTTGTTTGTAGGTGGTTCAATGGCATTTGGGGTGTGCACGAACTGCATGAGCAGCTTTCCACCCTCTACGGGTCAAAAATGGAAAATTTTTGCAAAAGAAAATTAGATATTTTGACCATTTACAATGATGAAATATGCTATGTAAAGCATGGTTTAGTCCCTCTTTTTGTGTTTTTCACCCTATTTGGGTGTGGGGGGGGGTGGGCTCCCAAGCGGTGTAGGGCACACAACCTGCTTATGCAGTTTTCCGGCCTCGGCAGCTCAAAAATGGAAGTTTTCCGAAACTGCTTTTTTTGATACTTTCACCATCCAAAATGGTCAAATATACTAGGCAAAGCATGTTTTGGACCCTCTTCATGTGTTTTTCACCCTATTTGGGTGTGTGTGGGGGGCGGGTACCAAGGGGTCTAGGGCACACAACCTGCACCTTTCTGGCCTCGGCAGCTCAAAGATGGAAATCACTTCGAAGAGGAATGTTAGATCAAGCGTAGGTGCGTACGCCCTATACCCCCTTTTTGGGGGGGGGGGCATTCGCGTACAATACCCCAAGGTATGGTACCGGATGACCAACGTTGTGTAAAATCATTCTTTTAGGAGAGAAAATGATCCTCCAATGAATTTTTCGTTTTTGACCCCTTTAGCCCCCCGTACCCGGGTACCCCTTTTTGGGGGGGGTGGGGTGTCGGGGGGGGGGGGGGTCAACACTTCTTTGCGTATTGTGGGTGCTGTGTGTGGATTTGCACCTAGGTCCGGGGCGCACACTAGAGGACCGTCTACAGAAAGCAGCAAAGCGTCTCAGAGAGGAGATGGCACTACCAGTCCCAAGGAAGCTGCCACACCAAGGCGAGCGGAACTAGGTAAAGTCGTCCGCCGAGAAAAGAGCTGCGGCCGTGCAACTTGTGAAAACGGCTGGGTAGCACCATTTGGCCTTGAAGCACGGCAAAGACACACTGCCGAAGCAAACCGTGTGGAGCTTGGAACGCCAGCTGCAAAAAGCAGAAGAGCATCAGCCTCTGCGCGGAGTGAGCCGACCACAATCACTGACGGCAATTGAGGAGGCCGTTGTTTTGAAGGACATGAACATTTTGATAGAGCATGGCCTTAGACCGGACGGCATAAAAATGAAGGTATGTCTCGCGGCGTGCGACGCGGTTCGGTGCAGTGCAACGCACCATCAGTGAAATGCGGCGACGCGAACTTTGACCTACAGCAACCACTGCTGGTAGTCTTTATGTGCAGCGACGGGCAGAAACTGTTCTACAAAAGTTCCGTCCGTTCAGATCCTTTGTTTGTTTCCTATTTGGCTGCTGAGCTTCCGCGCTCGACATGGCATCACGAAACTGGGGTTAACTTTGAAATGCTCCTTCCTACTATTGCGCTGGGTGCCGTTGCCTGCTCTCCACGTCGAGCCACCTTCGCGAAAGACACGGCCGTTCGCTGCCTGTCGCACCACGTCGCCTCACTCG
This sequence comes from Eutreptiella sp. 'Long Island Sound 2002', assembly GCA_964036045.1. Taxonomy (NCBI): domain Eukaryota; phylum Euglenozoa; class Euglenophyceae; order Eutreptiales; family Eutreptiaceae; genus Eutreptiella; species Eutreptiella sp. 'Long Island Sound 2002'. Next base: position 8,315,066 of record OZ038383.1, read on the forward strand.
CCCCTGGTCATTGTGTCTCGCGCTCGCTGCTTCCATCAGCCGCTCCATGCGTGCATGCAGCGCTCGCTCCCTCCGGTGTGTGCAGTGTGTTCTGCAGAGCCATCACGACACAACGACTGCCATCAAGTGATCCGGAGCTAATCGATGACAAGTGTTGGCGACGGTGTTTGCAGAGATCGTGCAAAGACAAGCCGAACATGGAATTAGTGGCAGCAGCAGAAATGATAGCATCTCTCCTTGTTTTGCAAAGCGCTTTGGATGAGACTTACTTGCAGTATTGCTCCAAGGAAAGGGGGATGCACGTGGCGGACCTGTCCAAGCAAGTTTGCCTGACGACGAACAACGACAAGAGGCAGTTGACAGCAACACCCCGTGTCAGCTGAAGTGGAGAGATCGTCTGCATGCAGACCATTACGAGAGTGAAGACAGCTCGGTTGCACGCCGCCCTTCCACCAGGTCGCCTACTGCATGATGCTGTGTACCAAGACCACAGTGAAAAAAATGTACGGATTGGAACAACGTTTGAGCGTCTCCTGAGGAAGTTGGCTGAAAAGGCACACCGCATCCGTCAACAACATGACCTAGCAGACGACTCCCCAGTGATCATCATCATGGACTGGGTTGTCTCCCACAGTCGAGATGGCGTCACTCGCATCAAAGGGCATCAGCATCAATGCAAGAACCACCCTGAGCACTACATTTATTTTGGAAAACAGACAGGATCGCACATCTCAAATCTGCCACACCAGATGATAAACCCTCAATTAGAAGATTCGTCAAGTTGTCGCTGCGTGACAGGATGGTCAATAACGGCATGAGAATCCAGAACAAAAAGATTCACAGCAGCACCACTTGACAAGTTTGAGAGAACAATGAAAAGCCTGTTCGTCCAATGGGTCGGCGCATGGTGCAGGAAAACAACAACAACGCTGCAAATGGTGACATCATGGAAAAGGGTAGTCGGAGAGGTCCCCATCCCCTATGCCATGCTTGAACCGCCCCCTGTGATTTTGCTTGGACCCCCCCGAAGAGGATGCTCGTGCCATACCCTTCAATCAAGATGTCATTGAAGCAGCCGATGAAGCAAGTGATCATGAACCACAAGCAAAGGCCCTTGCAACATATGAAGCCGCTGCAGCACCTGTAGCCTGTGCAGCACCGCACAGTGCCCCTCTGGCGGGTTTGTCCGCAAGGAGCGAGAGGCGTGCAAGACAAGCAGCCGATCATGAGGTGAGGGCTGCCCAGGGTAATGCCCTGCTGCACAATTACGATGACTCCGACAGCAGTGATCCCTACGCACAGCTTTCTGCGTACGTCGATGTCAAGTATGCAGAGTCATAAGACATATGCTTTTTTAATTGATATTGGTTATCGTGGCTGTATGTTTGTGCCAGCTGGCTTTTTTGCGCTCATGCCAGCTGGCTTATTTGTTTCGTTCCGTTTTTTTTTGGCCATGTGGTCTTCACCAGTTGACCTTATTTTGTGTGAGGCTCTGGCACTTGAGCAATCAGCCGGCTGTGGCACCTCAACAATCAGCGCAGTGGACCTGGAGGGCCTCCCAAGTGGCAAGGCGTCGGGACACTCAGTGCACTCAGTGTAGTGTTGTGATGGTCTGCAGCCACTGTGAAGGGTGGGGATAGGGGAAGGACTCAGGCTGCATTGCGTGGTCTGAGCTGCGGCAGGACATCTGTTTCATACCGATTATGATTCTCCGTTTGAAAAAAATTTTTTTTCAGTCAGTCTGTGTTCAAGTGTGCAAGGGTTCGGACGCAAAGGTAGGATTGTTTTTGACTGCAGGGGCAAAGGAAAAGAAACAATTAAAAAAAAAGATACAAAAAGCTGCAAGGGCAACCGAAAAGAAACACATTGATAAAATCAAAGCATCGGGAAAAAAACATGTTTGCACTTTACAAAAAAAAACTAAGGTGTTGCATTGTAATGCCAAAGGTAGTGCACTTAAGAACATTTTGGCAAAGAAGAAGGAAGCATTGCAAATAGTTTTGACAAGTAGACTAAATTTTCTGAAAAAGGAGAAAAGTTTTGAAAAGTTTTGATAATTTTCAAAGTATTTGGTAATATTTTTTTGTTCGAAACTGAGCTAAGAGCATTCTGATGTCCTCTCAAAAAAGAAGCCTAGTATGAAGTTTTGGTGACAAAACTGGTAGTTTGAGGCCTATTTGGTCTGAAGGTTTGGTGTTGAAACGTGTGTTGCCTTCCTTGTAGAGCCGTTGGTCATACTTTCGCGGCCTCTTTTGCAGCGAGCAACGAGTTTGGATTATTGGGTGGTAGGGCGGCACAACCTTGTGCTAGTAACGAGACTGCAAAGAGAAACTTTTTGTTCTATATGGCGGAGTTGGCGTTCTCTCAAACTTCGGCTACTTAGGGTTGGAGTTGGTGTTGTCCGAGCCTCGCACTTGCTAGAAAAATGCATTCCGTCCATCCGGCGTGGCATAGCCCCTAATAGTAGCCTAGAGGCTTAAAAGTAATATCGTGCAGGAGAGAGCCAACCCGTTTATCCATCTGGGCGGAGATGGCTGGCACACACTTTCCTTAACATTTTCGGTTCACGAAAAGTCAACCATAAAAACTAGGTAAGCCTGGTAGGTAGGGGTGATTGAAAACCCTTGTTACCAAGAACTGCATTGCCGGCTTTGGGGTCTCAGCTTGGTCTCGGCTCCATGGTATTCTTTTGTGTAATTGGTGTATGGTGACATTATCAAGATGTTGATAATGTACCCGGTGCATTCCGGAAGTGGATATGGGTACCTGCTGTGGCAATTGGTGAAAGCAACGGTAAAGAAGTATAGGACCCGTAGGGAGCAACAAGAAAAAGTGTCTCACCTTCTCGAGACAACCCATGGGCAATGAGATAGGCACCCATGACAGTTGGTGCACAAATACAAAGATACAATGTTGTGATGGCCACCCCTTGAGCTCAGGGTGCAGGTTTGTCCACTCTATCACAACATCTTCACGTCATTGGTTGAAATATCAATTTTTCATCGGCTACCTCCACGTTTCCATGGAATTCAGCAATAATTTCTTGTTTTGTGACTATTGATGAAAAGCTCCCATTTGCACAAAGGGCCAAACCCATAGTGAACAGACACGTATGCATAGGTCAACTGACACTGATTTGCACTTGAACACAGTGAAGCAAGCAACGCAACAGCTGCAATGACAAAAAAAAGCACCAAAATTTTTGCTTATCCAATGGAAAGAGTCATGGTGACGGCAACACCGTAATTTGATAACAATTTGCTTTACTAGCAGCCGGGTGGCAGCACTCAGTATCAGCATGGTCATTGCCCCTAAAAATTGGTTGCCATAGTTGATGTTGCATTTGGCTCACCTTGTAATTGAGTCTACTGTGATTTCCATCTTGTCTCTTGCTGGAAAACCTAATACAATGCACCATGTGGTGGCATAATTCAACAGCCCGATTTCAACAACTAGCTTGCCATCCTTCATGCTAAAATTAGAACAATGTACAGAGAAAATGGGGAAGAACGGGATCTGTCCATTTGGACAGATATGATTAGCAATCCATTTCCTTATACGAAAAAATGCTTTCGTCTGTCATATCCGCTTTTTGCTCCTATCTATCTAATGCGGGGCCTCCATAATCTCAAAACCTGGTCTGACCCTGTTTGGCCAGCAACAAGGTTGCAAACCCCCTGAAAATGAATTATCCTTTCTAAACACCCAAAAATCCACAGACTAACACTACCGCAATGCGCTTCCAAACCTTGCAAAGTGTGTATCACACCAGAACAATATGTCATTTGCCGCAGCATTCAACCTTCATGTTGTGCTACTTTCTCAGCGTGGAAGATTCTTTGTCAGGCAAGGCAAAACAAATGAAGACTATGAATGTAATCACCCAGTCTCATCTTCACTCACTGCGGATTTATTTAGACCTCTCGCAGAATGTGCACACTTGATGCATGAGGAAAGAGTGCAACCAAGGATGCCATGCAAGCTGACTTCAAAGAATAACTGGAAAAGCAGCGGCAGAATATACATTCAGACAAAGAATCTGAGGTGTATGCAGGGGAATTGTGGCACATGAGAGCAAATATGATCTGCTTGACTTGCTAGCTGTATGACGTAGGTGAGAGCTGGTGCTGCGTGCAGAATACACCACTGACCAAGAGGTCCACCAGATACGCAAGCTCGTCTGCGAAATCCTTGCCGCGGCAGCAGAAGACGGCAAGCTTCTCCTCCAAACCGCCCAGCCTACAGCTGCCCACGCAAGCGCGCCGCGGCAAGCGGACACATACACCGACACAGCACACCCCACCGCACAATCCCCGCCCATGCCCCTCCCCTCTCGCTGCTCAACCGGAGACCCACACACGCCCACCATCGCGCGCACCCCCGGGCCCCGCGACACGGGCCTCCCCCACCCGCCCGAACACCAGCACACGCCCGCCACACACCCACCCGCCGGACACCCTTCACCGCCCCCCAGACTCGACAACCCACACACACCCGCCGAGGGGAGCCCCGCGCCCCGCGGCACGCCCACCCCACCCAGTGGCCCGCCCACGCCCCCCGCACACACCCCAGAGGACCCAGGCCCACCCCCCCCGGCCCCTGAATGCAGCCCACGCGAACTGTTCCCCCCCGCGGACGCCAACCCACACGACCTCGCACATTGCAGGACCCGGGCCCAACGAAGCCCAGAAGGAGAAGGCCACAGCTCCGCGCCTCCCTCCCCCGCCGCTGCCGACCAGATCGGCCCGCCGGGCCGCCAGGTCACGACCGGGCCCCCCCAGCCGCCCGCCCCCGACCTACAGCCCGAGGACATGCCCTCCATCCTCCCCGCCGTGGCCGCAGCACAAGCCGCCGCCCACAAGCCCGCCCGCATCACAGCCCAACCCACGTCCACCACCTCCTCCTCATCCTCAGCCTCGACCACCTCCTCCACATCATCCTCCGACCCCCCCCTCCCCGCCGCCCGGATCCTCAAGTCCACGGCAAAAGCCAAGGCCGGGGCCGCACACACCGACCCCCCAACCCCCACACAGGCAACTCGGGCACCCCGGCAACGCACCGGGACGACCCCCGACCCGACATCGGCGCCCTCATACCTCCGGACAGAGGTACTCCTCAACCTGGAACCGGACACCAACCCCAAACCCGACCCCAAACCCAAGCCGGCGCCCACGCGAGCACACACAACACCACAAACGCAACGACACAAACCCACCCGACACCACCCCCGCCCGGACCCTCGCCCAAGCCAGGACCCCCCACCCACCGCAACCCGCGCCCCCCTCCCGCCGGCACCCACCACCACCGCAGAGGCGGCCACCCAGCACGACCCCGTCCAAGCCCTCGTCCGCATCCCCGTCACCAAGCGCCCCGTCATCCATCCCCCACAAACCGCCACCACCGCCGGCCAAACCGACCCAGGGACGTGGGACCCCTCGACCGCCGTCACCGTCAAGCCCGGCCCCCAACCCGCCCCCCCTGCCCACCACATAGTGCAGCCCCGGGGACTGCCCACGATGCCCAACCCCCCACCCCCACAAGGGGGACCGGAAAACTAGGGATGCAGATTCGCAGCGAATTCAATTTGAATTCGCCGAATTTGCTGCGAATTCGTTCGCAGAGCGAATTCGCTGCGAATTCGGCCTGAAGTTCTTAGTACTGCGAATTCGGGGCGAATTCGCGCTGCGAATTCGCAGGCGACGGCAAAATGATCACGCGTGCGCCGTCTTTTCTCCAGATGAAAAACTAACTTTGAACTGTGCAATGCAATAATTTTTTTGACTTGAAAAAATGAAAACTATGATGATTGCGCTTCGATTGAGCCGTTGATTTTCTTGTCCGTTGCCTGCGTACCCGTTTTCGAAAACAAAATTTACTTTTGAGTTTTGAACACACCGCTGTGTCCGCCTAGCTCCCCCAAACACGGCGGTACCCTCCATTCTCCCCAGAAGTCCACCAGTTTGGAGAGAAACCCGTCCCGAACTTTTGATTTTCGACTTTTTTTTTCTAATTTGTGACAGTCAAAACGTGTTGCCCCTTGGCAACCACGCACTGTCGGGCGTGTGTGGAAGGAGAAGCAGCCGACAGCAGCCCGACGCAGCCGCAGTGAGGCCCTGGGCACCCACAACGATGTGCACGGAGCTAATGACGTGCACGGAGCTGCACCCAGCCAGCGCACCTGCTCCAACCTCCCTATAAGCTATGTACATAGCCCCTTGTAGCCCTTGCGAATCCTTGACAGCGATACCCTCCTTACCTTTCCCGGTGCCGTGTATTGACGCGTTCCCGTGGGGGGCCGGCCACGGGACGCTGCGGTGACACGCACAGGTGAGCAGGCAGGCAAAGCACTACGCTCACAAGGGCATCAATACGCTCGTGTCATGTGACAAAGCGTTTCAGAATCCTTGCGACTCTGAAATGAGGGAACGAAAGTATGTACAGCAACACATCAGGATATGTACACATGGGGTTAGGACTGGACTGGGGCAAGGGCATCACAGGACAATAGACACTCTATCCCAACTTGTATCCCAATCCCAGGTCCGACCCTCTCAGTGGCTGGTGGGGGCGGGGGCTCAAACACAACCCATGCCCTGCTCAGTCCGGACCCTGAAACCCTGCCAATGGGAGAGGTGTCTCGCCCAGCCACAGGCGAGTTACTGGGAACCAAGGAGCTCCAAGGCCAACCGACAGTGGCTCCCTATGCTCCCTTAACAGCAGGTCCCAACTCCTCTCTGAGCCAGAGATATGGCCCCGCCATTATCACCTAGGAGTTGGTAGCTGAAAATGGGCTGTTTCAGCCCAAACTGGAATTAGCTCAAAAATCTCCAAAATTGACCTCTCGTCCGGACCCTCCAGAGGTAGGGACGAGGCAACTGACCCTATGCCCTTCGAGTACGAACTCCCTGGAGCCCTCACCCAACCTGGTTCCCTCTGAGGTCCCGGCATCAGGGCAACACGGATGAGTCAAGTGGGGTCATGATGCCAAAATCACCAAAATTGGCGTCATTCTCACGCGTGGCTCGCCTGGCCAAGGTAAGGCCAATGGCTCACAGGTTAGGAGGCAGGACCTAGGACTTATATCTGAGTGTACAACCTGGATTCAGGTCCGGGCTCCCTGTGGGCATAGAGAAATGGGGCCGCCAATTGACCACACGGAAGGGGGAAATTGGGGTCCCAAAATGGGGTCATTTTGGCTGCTTGAAATGAGCCAAAATCCGGTGTGCCCCCAATAGTATATCTCCGCGCCGGCTTGGAGATCGGATCCGCCATTCCATACGCGATCCACTGGGAGTCCAACGGAGACTCCCATGCCCTTGGCTCTCAAAGATCTTCATGCCACTCGGCGTGGTGACAATCCCAATTGGGTCCACAAATGCCAAAGTGGCAAAATTGCCCACACTCACTTTGGGCTAGCGCCTTAACGAAGGTTGCTCCGCTTCGCCCACGTGGTGTGTGAACCACGGGGACCATTATGCATAACACCCATGTCATATATGGTCCATTGGTCCATGCGTCCGGCGTGCACGGGTGGGCTCAACATAGTGCACGGCGGGCAGCAAAAGTGGAAAATTGCTCAAAATGACCAAAAATGCGCACACTCATGGTTGGGGCAAATGAGGCACATGCCCGACTTGGACCGGAGTGTGCCATAGGATTGGTATCAAGTCATGTGTGTCCAACATATCTTTTGGGCGTCGCCCAACTCCTCCGGTTTTGGGAATGGCAGGGTCGCCAAGTGAGCCCATGATTTGGGATAGTCCCAAATCGCCAACATGGCGGCCACGGTATGCCAAGCTCAAGAGGAGTTATTCGCCGGGTTCAAGATATGTTGGGCACCGAAGTATGTACCCTCAAAACATACTTGGGTCATGATGTCAATTGAGCGCAACGTTGAGATACACGGTCGCCAGTTGACATCATGACGGGCCAAAAACGGCAAAATTGGTACAAAGACACACCAAAGTGCCTTGAAAGGCACACAATTATATTATAATATCTTCGGATTGGATCGTGCAATCAACTAATCCTTCTAAACACAATGACTTGACACCAATGACCTTCGATTCCACATATGTGCTCCACTTGGGGCGCCTTGAAAGGTTATGAGCGCTACTTCCCAAGTGGGCACATGAAAATATGGAAAATTGCAAAACACACACCTTGCTCCCAACGCATCGCTTCGGGATCACCACACAAGCTTCCCTTCACGAAGGTTAGGCTTGCAATTGATCGTGGGGAGTATGGAGAAGGCGCTTGCACAATATGAGGTCCATTGGCGGGTTTGGCTTGGAGCAATGGACCCGCCAAATGGGCACGCAACACAACACAAGGCACATACTCCATATTGCCCAAAAAGGTAGCTCCCCCCAAGATATGTCATGCCCCTCCAAGGGCATAACTTTGTGTCAATCGTTCATAGGAACTCAAGGAGAGTTCCTATGCAACACCAACACTTGCGCGCTACACTCGAAAGTTATCTTAACGCACGCAATATCATGGCCATAGAGTTACAACGCAAACTCTACCCTCCTGACCATGATCCATTACACTAGCGCGCACGTGTGGAGACGCAAGGCATATAATGCTTCCTAAATTACGTCGGGAGTATTGTGAATACATCCCACGTTTCCTTATTGTCATTCCTCGCAAGCAACACGAGATATGACCTTCACAAGTGGCCTCACGAATCAACTTTGTTTTGCCCATATCTTTAAGACCAATGGAGGGCAGGATAAGAGGAAAGTTGATTCGTGCATAGGGAAGCACGTAGGTCCACTCGAAAGAGGTCAAATCAAGTGCGGGGATGTCGAAGTCGAAAATCCGATTTCGACATCCTGAAAAATTCGGATTAAGGTTGCGAGTGTAAGATGTGAAAATTGCGGAAGCATCCATGCAGTTCCTGAAGACTTTGGAGCCTTCGTGACGGATTGCGTTAAAATTTCCATTAATAACAGTTAAACTGGCGGTTACGGTAAAGTCCCGATCCAACCGCCAGCAGTCAAAACAGTGAGTATCAGAACGGAAGCGTAAAAATTGACGGAAACAATATGAAAATAAAACCCTGTTGATTCCTGATATTCTGATATATAAATCTCCGCTGGCGGTGCATCCGTTGCCGATGCTTGGCTTTACGGCACGGAACACGCTCCCGCCGGGCTCGCACCGGGCGTCAACGGGCCCCCTCCGTACATGGGGTTAGTGGACCGGAGACCGGTTGTATGCCCTAACCTAGCCATGGGGTTCTGGGTACCGCTTCACCCCCCTCCTTAGAGCAAACCCTGGGGGGGGCTCGATAACACCCACGCATGGCAGCGGGTACCCAGGACCATTTCCTGAAACGGGGGGGTGTCACATCCTCACTTCAGGCTGACTCAGGTTAGGCTGTTCAGATTTCACAGTAAGATAGGTATGATGCAGTAAAAGCTCGTAGCACATGTATAGTATCAAGTATCAAGTCCCGGGTCCTGGCGGCGATTGTTCGGCATCCAAAGGACCCGTTAACCCATACCAGGCGCACCGGGTGCCGGCTGCTACGGTCACCGCCACAGTGGCAGTGGCATACACGGCCAACATAGGCGACACACGACGACCGAGGTGGTCCCACAGGTCGAGAGCGACGACAAAGATCCATCAGGCTACCCCAAGCTTCCCAAGGCCCGCCGACTGGGGAGAGTCCCCACGGGTCCTTCCTCGGGCGCACCATGTCCATATCCATACGACGCGAGTCGAGAGTGATACAGCCGAACTCCTTAAGGGATCTTAAGGGAGCTCCTTCTCAAGGGATCGGGCATCAAGGCCGTCTTTTCCCTCGCCCTATTACCACGAAGGCCATACATGAGGGAGTCCTCATGCAGTGTGGGCGGAGGCGTCGACTCCTCAAACGACCAGTTTCCCAGGCAGACTGACCGAGGTCAGGAGCACCGGAGGCCGCCATCCGACTGCAAGTGCGTCTGCGAATCGGTAGGCTCACACTGGGACTGACAGTGGCGGACTGCTGGGAGTGTAGTCAGGCAACTGGGCTTCCCGCCTGGCGCCATCAGGATCTCCACATCACAGCGAATAGGGCAACACGGTATCACGGGCACTCAAACAGTAGAATCTGTATTCGGGTACTGGTCCAGGCTGGACCAGGCTGTATGAACATGTACACGGCGACTCAAGGCGCCTTTGTATTCGAATCGCATCCCCTCGGAGGGGAAAAACAGTCCACACTCCGGTGATGGGCTGAAGACAGCAACATACAGATGCACATATCCTGGAGGGCAGAAAAAGTAAGCAATAATCAGGTAAACAGGCGTGTAAACACACTCTGGACAGAGTGCCAAACCACGCCCTGGTTAGGATAAGGCATATGCAGGAGGGTGGACAGGAAAACGCCTGAGTTCAGGCCATATATAGTCTGCAGACACACGTCGACTGGTCTGGATCCCGCAAATGCCATGGGACCAGACCACACACCAAAAATCGCAATGCCGATGACAGCGGCATCCGTTGCGCAACGTCGTATGGGCTTCAAGGCCCCAAGAGCTCAGAAAAATGAAGGTCAGTCACCCTACCTGGTTTCCCAAGGATTCAGCAGGTGGGGAGTGACGAACAGAATTGAAAGAGAGGGGCCATCCTCCTCTGGATTCAGCAGGGGGGGGTATATGGCCACTCTGATGGCAGGTCACTGGAAGATGAGAGAGAGCAAGCAAGTGAGGGACGATCCGTCGGCCTCACAAGCGTCTCAAAGCACATCAGGGGAGAGCTCAGGGCGCTGATCAGGCACCCCTGGCTGCAATCGCCCGGGTGAGTGCTGCCAAGTCCGAAACGTGGATCTTGGTCTTGTGCTTGCGGATGTACTCCATGAAGGGAGTATTGATGCGCGGCACGAACGAGGAGACGGGTTCCCAGGTGTCGTGGGACGGCCCATAGCCTCGCCAACGAACCTTGAACTCCAGACCTCCGGGTGCCGAGGCCTTCGGACGCTGAGCCAGGATCTTCTCGACCGTATAGTCGTCCTGCTCAGCATAGTCGTCGTCTGAATCGGCCTCATGTGCGGCATAGCTCAGGGACACATGCTGGCCACGGAGGTCGGGTTCCAGCACACGGAGTTGACTCTCGTGGCGCTCCCGGAACTGTCCGTGACCCACCTTGATGCGGTAGGTGTCCTCACCAATCCTGCGGACCACCTCTCCGGGTGTGAACCAGGTTTTGGTGCGGTGGGTGCCCATGGGGCGGGGTCTGATCACCCACACCGGGTCTCCCACCCTGAACTTCTGCGCTGTCGAGCTCGGGGCGGACTTCTGACGCTCAGCATGCTCCTTCTCGAGCTGCTGGCGGATGTCCCGCGCCGTTTGCTCTTGCCGCGCGAAGAATTCCTTGGCATCCATAGCCATGCCATCACCAGACGAGGGAAGTCCCCTACCCAGGGGGTCCCTGCCGAACAGAATCTGGTGAGGGGACAAACCGCCCGGAGTGGGGGTGTCATGATGGGCCTTCAGAGCAGGCCACATCTCCTCAAACCAGTTCCGACGTGGATTGGTGATGTGGATCTTGCGCAGCTTCTCGAACAGCTGCCGTCCAGCCACTTCAGCACGGCCGTTAGACCGGCTGAGATAGGCGACGCTCTTGGCATGACGTATCCCCATGAGGGAACACATAGCCTTGAACCAGCCACCAGTAAACTGGGGCCCTCGGTCACTGCAAATGGTGCGGGGGATGTCAAAGACGGTCAGCCAATGACGAATCATCATGACTGCCACTTCCTTGGCAAGCAACCCCTTTTTGCGTGCCGGAACGGCTACAACGTAGCCGCTGTGGCGGTCCACACAGAGAACCACACAGTCAAAAATCTCCTTGCCAATGTGCACTTCGGGCATGGAGAAGACGTCCATGGCCACGCTCTCCATGGGCTGGTCAGGAACCGGGGTCCATTGGGCTTCCCCCTTGACGTTCCGGTTGTCGGGATTGCAGGCCTGGCAGACCGAACAACCCTTCCTGACCTTCTTGATGGCGGTGTAGAGAACGATATGGTCGATCTCGAACCGGCGCTGCATGTCAAGGGCTTGCTTCTTGACCCCTGGGTGCAGCATGTGGTGGTGCCAAGCCTCGCAAAGCTCGAGCACCCGGGACTCCGGTACTAGCAGCTTACCATTCCGGTAGAGCTTGCCATCTTCCTCGGTCAGCCCCTTTGGCCACTTCTGCCCGTCGTCAGGGTCGGTCACAGCCCTATACTCGGCCGCAAAGGCCTCAGACTTGGCGTAGTCGTCGGTCCAGTCGTCCTGGAGGCAAGACTCCGGGAAGAGGTGCTTGTCGGACTCAGCTCCCTCAGGGGCGAGTGCACTGACCGCTCTGCTCACCCTCGACGCGAGGGGGGCATCTGCAGCCATGACGACGAAGCATTTAGCACCCTCCCCCTCCATCAGGCGCTCCATTTCGATGATCCTCTTGGCTTCAGCGGTCTCAGCCTCATCGCCATGGGCAGAGATATCCGTCATGCCCTTGCTGGCGGGATAGGCCCACCTACTGAGACAGTCCGCCACGGTGTTATCCTTTCCAGGAATATACACAACCGTGAGGTCGAACTTGGCCAAGGTCTCATGCCATCTTGCCCGTCGGGAGGCGGGACCTGAGGGGGTGTCCACGTGCTCCTTATGCCACGACTGCAGACTCTGATGGTCGGTGCAGACGGTGACGGGATGGAGGGCTATGTACCCAGCCCATTTCCTGAGAGCCATGACGATGGCATACGCCTCCTTTTCACGGGGCGTCCACGTCCGTCTCTGGCCTTCCGCCAGGACTCGGCTCCAGAAGGCCACGGGCACGTGCCTCCCGTCGTCAAGCACTTGCTCCAACACAGCGCCAATGGCGTAGTCGAAGCGTCGGTGCGCAGGACGAACCCTCGGTCGGGATCCACGAGGTGCAGACCCACTGCGGATAGCAGCGCCTGCTTCATCCCCTCAAAGGCACGGTCGGACTCAGCTGTCCAGACCAGAGCCTTCTTGGACCCCTTCTTGGTCTCCTCTCGGTTGCCCTTGAGCATGGTCGTCATGGGGGCTGCATACTCGGCATACATTTTGATATACCCCGAGTAGTAGTTGCAGAACCCCAGATACGCCCGTAGCTCAGAGACCGTCTTGAGCTTTTCCCAGTGCTCAATCGCAGCCACCTTGCCAGGTATGGGCTTTCGCTGCCCGTTCCCCACTACGTGGCCAGCGAAGACCACCTCGCTTACCGCAATGGTGGCCTTGTCACTGCTGCCCGTGAGTTTGTGCCGAACCAGAAGGTCCAGCACTCGAGTGACGTCCCTTTCATGTGCCTCCAGGAGCTCCTCGTAGCTCATACTGGGGTCCCCGGACGCGATGATCACGTCGTCCACGAAGGGGTCCGCACAGTCACGTACCGGCTCAAGCAGGTTCTCCAGCATCCGCTGAAAAGCCGCATTGCCGTTGGTAACACCCATGGGCATCACCTTCCACTGGAGAGGTCCAAGTGGAGTGCTCATGGCTGTGCAGGCACGGGACTCCTCGGCAAGAGGCATCTGATGATAACCATGTTTCAGGTCAATCACCGTGAAGATCCTCCGCCGGTGTTGCTTTTGCAGCATGTCCTCAATGAGGGGCAGCGTGTAGCTGTCGTGCTGCGTTTGGGCGTTCAGGCCGCGGTAGTCGACCACGAGCCGCCACTCACCGGCAACCTTCTTGGGGACGACGAAGCACGGAGAGGCCCATTCGGAGTGGCACGGCTCGAGCCAGCCTCTCTGGATGAAGTCACGGAGGATCTTCTCCATGGCCTCTTTCCTCTCGCCCCTCAGGGCAAACTCCCGGTGCCAATACACACGGGGGTCCTGCTTCAGTCGTATCTTGGCCTCGCCATACGGTCCACGCACCGGTGGGGGAAACACAGGCTTACCGCTGAAGAAGGTATCACCATACTTCTGCTTCAGCCTGGCCCTCAATGCCTGGATCTTGGGGCAGTCATCGGACTCCGCCTTTGCTTTTCCGGGCACTTGAACCAAGGAGCTCACTTGAGGGGTAGCGACCCCGCTCGTCTTCGGCTCAGGCGGTCTTCCCAGGTGGCCCAAAGGGCCATCTCTGGTCTTGCCTCGGAATAGATCGCCGTAGGTGGGTGGGTTACCCCCGACTGGCTCGTCCTGGCTGGACAAGTGGTCCAGTACCCTCCTTACGAAGGTATCTCCATCGTAGGAACCAGAGACGATCGAGTCCACTTCCCACCAGGCTTTGTCCTGGCCCTTGCCCTCACGCTGGTTTCCCCAGTCGTGAAAGGGCTGATCCATATACCCCTGAACCAGATCCCACTCCTCTTCAGTGAGGGGCTCTTCAGATTCCGATTCTTCGATGTCAACAGGGGGAACCGCAAAGCATTGCCGCCAGGGCTCTGCTATGATGCGGTTGACACACACGAAGTCCGTGGCGTCGGCCTGATCAAGGCCCCCATCCACATAGTGGAATTCCATTGGCCATCTCTGGGGTGGCATGGGCTGTCCCTTAGCGTCCTGATAGACACTCTCTCCAGCCCGTAGGACGACCTTGTTTAAGGTCATGTTGGTCAATGAGGCTACCCAATGTCGGGTACTTTCCTCCTCGGTGCATCCCATAGGAACAACCAGCACTGCCTTGGAGCGGTCCTTGCGAATCTTCGCTATCGCTCTTGGAATGTCCCAACGGGGGCAATGGATCCACATCAATCCCTGATGCGGACCCCAGTGCTTCTTCCACGCGGAGTCCTGTGCGCTCCAGTACTTCTCACACACCCGAAGATCGGCGGAGGTTTCTGAAGAGAACGCATCCAGGGCCAGATCCGAAGCTCCCAAGTCCGCGACAACTCGGCTCGCCACTTCCGGCCTTACGCCGTACTCCTGGTTTGCAGGACCAGTTGGCTCAGTGTCCAGCGCGGCCACTTCGAGCTGATTGCGTTCGGCGTGGATCCATTGGCATTCCACATGGTGCTCAGGTGACGAAAGCCACGAGAGTTGGTCGTCCTGGTACAGGGTCATGGAGGCCTGGGCCGGGAGAACGCCGGAGTCCGTCTCCATCATGAAGTCGTACCCAACGATCATGTCCCAGTCCATCTCGGCCTCGTAGAAGCGACCGTGCAGGAGGATTTCCTTGCCGAGGTCTGGGCGGCTCAGCTCACGATGGTTCACGAACTGCAGCCCGATGGCCGCTTCCTTCGTGCCTCCCACCATGTACTGGCCGTTCGCCACCTTCAGCCTGACAGGCTTCCGACTGTCGGTCAGACACTCTGGTGGAAGTAGGCCAGCCTTGACCAAGCTGACTTGAGCTCCCGTGTCGACCAACACGTCGAAAACCTTTTCCACTTCCCCGCAGAAGGCACGGACCTTAAGATGCAACTGCCGCTCGCGACCGACACGGCGCACAGCGTGCAAACTCAGGATCTCCGGCCGTTCCAGAAGCTCAACAAGCGACTGGTGCAGGTCGTGGACAATGGGCTCAGGCTGCCCATCTGCAGCGTCCAGCTGCGGTCCGGGTGATCCTCCGATACTCTCGGATAGATCCTGTAGTACATCAAACACATTCTTGGTCACGAAGGACGGACTGGTGCAAGGGTTCGTGCCTTCACTTGCCCTCACCCCGCCTCCGCGACTGGGCGCCGGACCGGGCCTTCCGCCCGCGGCAATCCCTTTGTGTTTACCGACTCCCGACATGGATGGTTCGGCGCTTCCCGCGTCACCATCCTGCGACCGCCCTAGCTGGGGCCCTTGGCTGCAGGGGCTCCGCTAGGGGGCGTCAGTTGTGGAGGAAGGGGTGTTCTCCTCCGCATCAACCTCGTTGATGCCCTTCTTCCTTCCCCCTTTCTTACCCTTGTTCTTGTCCTTGTCCTTGTTCTGGTCATTCTGGTTGCTCTCCTGGTTCTTGTTGTCCGACCTGGGGACCCAGTTCCTCTTGATCTCCTGGATCTCCTTGGCCAACTCGGTCCCCTGCGACACCAGCTTGGAGAGCTCGTCCTTGTCCACCTCCACCTTGGCTTCCCGGATACCCGCGGGCGCACGCTTCTTCGACCCGTGCGCCTTCTTGTAAGCCTCCGTGTCGGCCTTGTGGACGGGGCATGTTCGGTGGTCATGGTTGAAGCCTCGCTTCCTCCCATAACACACGAAACAGCCCTGAGGGTGAGCTCGTACGAACTCCCCAAAGGACAGCGGAGGGTCGCCAATGCGGCGAGGGTCCCTCTTCTCCTGCTTCCTCCAACCCTGCTGCAGGGGCTTCCAGTTTCCCGGTTTGCTCCCCGCGCTCAGGTTCTTGGCCACGAAGGCACAAACGGCCACCTCGGCGGGCTCATCGTCGTCGTCATCGTCGACGAGAGTCTCATTGCCGCCGGCTCCCGCTGGGTGCATGGCATCTTCCCCGCCAGGTCCCTCGCCAACGTAGTTGACGTCGCGGTCGCCGGGCCTCAACCCGCGGGTGTGGTGGAGGTTTCGGTACTCCTTGAGTACTTCCTCGCCAACCCACTCCAGGATCTCGTCGCAGCTCATCCGCGCCGGGATGGGCTGCAGACGGATGGTCTGGCTGCTCAACTCACACTCGTCAAGGCGCCACATCGCGGTCTTCTCGCGATCGCCCGAGACGGTGATGAGGAGAGCGTTCCGCAGGGAGTGCCGTTTGACATCCCGGGCCACGTTCTTCTTCGCCCAAGCCACCACGTTCGTATGATACTCTTTGGGGAGCATCATCTTGACCGTGTGGTTGGACTTGGCCCGCTTGGATTCCTCCTTGGTGACCCTCTTGATCCATGCTTCCGGCAGCATGGAGAGCAGGCGAGCCTGCTCGTCACCCTCGTTCCAATCCTCCACGTTGCGGCCGTGGAGGGTGCATTTCCCCCGGAAGTCCCGCCAATCCCGCAGGCGGATCTCCCGTCCATCATGCTCAAGCTTGATGGACTTCCACCGCTTGGCAGCCACCTGCGGAGCGTCCACCCGCTCCTGCTCGTTGAGCCACTTCTTGGCTTCCTTGAGGGTCTTGATCTTCCCCTCCTTGGTCGCCATGAAGTATAGCTCTCCGAGCACTTCCGGCAGGCGGTACCTGAACCGTCTGAAGACATATCTCTCCGCATCTGCGTGAGGCATGTCTTCAGTGACGGTCAGCCCCCAATCGTCCAGCTTCTCCAAGAAGCGGTGGAGGTTGAGGGGGTTGCCATCGTACATGGGGGGCTTGATGTCCTTCAAGTCTTCCCACACGGCGGCATCCGCGGCCTTAGAGACCATGAACGCTGGCCGCGAGGTCGACCGAGGTTCCCATCGGCCTCGCCCACGGACTCCCACGGCCGCCACGTCCATCTCCTCCATGGAACCCCTGTGGCTACGCCGCGATTCCTCTATGTACGCTGAACCAAAGTGTTCACGCCGTACTTCTTCCATGTACGCATCCTCATCACGGCGCCGGCGGCTGTGTTCAGCGGCCTCCCGTCGTACACCACGCGGCGGGCTGATGTCGAACTCCTCCAGGTCCAGGTCCAGGTCCTCACCTTCGCCGACATCCCACTCCACGTCTCCTCTGCGGACCTCATCCCTGAGTCCACCATAACGTCCTCCAGCCATTGGGATTGGCACCGGGGCTGGTGCCGGGCGTCGGGGGCGTACAGGCGTCCGCGGTGGAGCACGGCGGTTGTGGTAGTCCGAGCTGAGCCACTCATCGCGCCAATCCTCACTGCCACTGCCGGGCGGCACGCGCTCGTTACTGCGGCCCGCGCTGTGGTGAGAGGGGGCAGTGAGAGAGGGGGCGCTGGCGCCGGGGCGACTCCTGGGGGCTCCGCCGGGGGCGTGGGGTCTGCCTGGACCTGGTCCGGGTCCCCAGCCGTCGTCCGACGAGCCAGACTCCAGGGGTGGGTGGTCGCTGCCGACGCTCCCACGGGCCTCCAGCGCGTCCAGCCTCTGCTGCAGGCCGCTGATGACCGTGTTCAGCCCGCTGATCTCGGCCCTGGCGATGTCCATCTCTGTCTGCGCGCGCGCGGCGACTTTGGAGATGCGAGTCATCTCGCCCTTGCCCGTGTCTACCTCGCACTCGAGGGAAAAGACCCTCCTGCGGAGGTAGACAATCCACCGCCAGGCGGTATCCGGGTCGCCGTTCCCTGGTGGGTTGTCGGGGTCCCCAGGGGGTCCTCCAGGAGGGCCTCCGCCGGGTCCGCCCGGTCCAGGGGGTCCTCCCCCGCCCGGTGGTCCGCCTCCAGGGGGTCCACTTGGTGGGCGTCCTCCAGGGGGTCCTGATGGTCCTCCGCCAGGGGGTCCCGGTGGGTCTCCGCCGGGTCGCCTCGGTGGGTCCGAGGATGGGCGCTTCTTCCTGATGCCGAAGTCCATGTCGTCATCCTCGTCCATGTCGCCCCACCTGGGCGTCTCGGTCTCGGAAGACTCCGAGCTCCGGTAGGGAGGAGGGAGATCCTCATCCTCACCTTCCGGCTCCATGGGGACGTCTCCGCCTCCTCCGCCCGTCCAAGCCACCACCTGGCGATGTCGGCGGCCTCGTTCATCCCCGTCACTGGCGGTGAAGAAGGGGTCACTGTCGTGGGGGTGTCCACCCGCTGGCCTCCGCGGCCTCTCGGGGGTCTTCCCCTTGCCCTTCCTCTGTCGATGGGCGGTGGGGCCACTGCTCCCACTGCTGCCCGTGTCCGCCTCATCCAGCGTCATCCTGGAGGAGGCGTCCCCTTCGAAAAGCTTTCGAAGGGTCTCCACTCGTGATCCTCCCGGGGGAGTCTCACGGCGGAGTTTGGCCTCTGCCTCCTCCATTGCGGCGGCGGTGGCTGCGGCAGCCCGCACTTCGGCTTCCTCCCGAGCACGAGCCGCCTCGGCTTCCCGGGCCTGCTGCAGCCGCGCCTTCTGCGCCCCCAACGCCGCCAGCTCCGCCTCCGTCTTGGCCTTCTCCTCAGCGACCTTCCGTCGCGCGGCCTCGATGGCGTCCTTCTTGGCGGCGTCCGCCTGGGCCTTAGCCGTCGCTTCGGCGTGGGCCCTTTCCTCCGCCTCCTTCTTTGCCCTCTCTTGGGCAAGCGCCTCTTCCAGCGCCCTCACCTCGGCCTCCCTGCAGGCAATGGCCTCCTGCGTCAGGCGGGCTTCCTCGTCGGCTGCCGCCAACTCACCGTTGACCTGGGCAGTCGCGGCCCCATGGGCGGCTACGGCCGTGAGTCCGGCCGCAATGGCCGCCACCGTCCGGGCGTGGATGGCCATGCCATGCGCCCACTCCGCAGCCTGCTCCTGGGCGATGCCGACGGCGCCCTCCACGGCAGCGCTGTGCTGCCTGGCCCGTTGCCGGACAACCCGAAGGTTGCAGGGCACCCCACAGACGCGCTCACAGGCGCGCGCCACGTCCCTGTCGGGAGCGACGCTGCTGCAGGAGCTGGCCTGGTCGGCCGGCATCCTCCCGCGGTGGGCCGACTCCACGTCGCTGCTGGGGCCTGCTGGGGCCTGCTGGGGCCTCAGGAGCAGCAGACGGGGCTTGGCCTTGGTCTGCCTGGCGACTTTGATGTAGTCGCCAAGGGTGGTGGAGCCGGGGTGATGACCACCATTGGCCCGTTGGGGACTGGGGGCTGGGGTTCCGCCCTTGGCGCTTTGGGCGGCTTCGGCGGCCAGGGACTCCTGGTACTCCCGCCACTCCCGCTCCCGATTCCTGTCCCCGGCGTGGCGCCTCTCCTTCCCCGGAGACGCGCTGCTGCTGCCCTGCAGCCTGCGCTCGCTCCCCGGTTCCGGGAAGCTCTTCTCGATCATGTCCCACATGGAGACATTGATCGAGGCGCCCGACGGGTACACGTTGGGCTCCTCGTCCTCCTCAATACCGTCGGGACGCAGGCCCTCGCCGGGCCTGTCCGGCCGGGTCCACGTCCTCCAGCGCCTCTGCTGGAAGCGGAAGGCGAACCCTTCCGCCCGCAGCCAGTCCTCCACGGCCTGCAGGCGGTCGGGGGCGATGTCCGTGCGGAGCTCGAAGCTCCCGGGCATGCCGCCTTCGCACTGGGGGTGGCTGTGGCGGTAGTGTTGCTCCCAAACCAACACACGCAGCAGGCGTGCCGCATGGGGGTGGGGCCGCGGCCACGTCCTGCCCGCTTCTTGCCAGTTTACCATGGCAGCGGGGGGCGTACTTGGTCTTGAGGTCCTTGGTGTGCACTCGTTCTACTCAACGAACTTGTGGTGGTTGTTGAGGCGGGTGCTGCAGCACTGGACTGGGCGTGCGGCTGGTGCTGGTCAGCCGGTGGTTGTGGAAGTGGTTGACGCGGCCTTGCTGGTCGGCCGATGGGTCTGGTCTGTCCACTTCCTTCACGGTCGCGGCGCGGTCAGGGCGATGCTCTGGACGGCGCTGCTGGCTCCGTGACGAACTCGGCGCTGTCGCTGGGTGGCGCTGCGAGCTGCTGCGCTGCGCTGCGAGCCGCTGCGCTGCGCTGCGAGCTGCGAGCTGCGCCGCGCTGCTCGGGGTTGGTGGCCCCGAGTGGCACGCGAGGGTTGGGTAACCCCGCGGCGGTGAAACGCTTTTGACGCGTTCCCGTGGGGGGCCGGCCACGGGACGCTGCGGTGACACGCACAGGTGAGCAGGCAGGCAAAGCACTACGCTCACAAGGGCATCAATACGCTCGTGTCATGTGACAAAGCGTTTCAGAATCCTTGCCACTCTGAAATGAGGGAACGAAAGTATGTACAGCAACACATCAGGATATGTACACATGGGGTTAGGACTGGACTGGGGCAAGGGCATCACAGGACAATAGACACTCTATCCCAACTTGTATCCCAATCCCAGGTCCGACCCTCTCAGTGGCTGGTAGGGGCGGGGGCTCAAACACAACCCATGCCCTGCTCAGTCCGGACCCTGAAACCCTGCCAATGGGAGAGGTGTCTCGCCCAGCCACAGGCGAGTTCCTGGGAACCAAGCGGCTCCAAGGCCAACCGACAGTCGCTCTCTATGCTTCCTTAACGGCAGGTCCCAACTCCTCTCTGAGCCAGAGATATGGCCCAGCCATTATCACCTAGGAGTTGGTAGCTGAAAATGGGCTGTTTCAGCCCTAAACTGGAATTAGCTCAATAATCTCCAAAATTGACCTCTCGTCCGGACCCTCCAGAGGTAGGGACGAGGCAACTGACCCTATGCCCTTCGAGTACGAACTCTCTGGAGCCCTCACCCAACCTGGTTCCCTCTGAGGTCCCAGCATCAGGGCAACACGGATGAGTCAAGTGGGGTCATGATGCCAAAATCACCAAAATTGGCGTCATTCTCACGCGTGGCTCGCCCGGCCAAGGTAAGGCCAATGGCTCACAGGTTAGGAGGCAGGACCTAGGACTTATATCTGAGTGTACAACTTGCATTTAGGTCCGGGCTCTCTGTGGGCATAGAGAAATGGGGCCGCCAATTGACCGCACGGAAGGGGGAAATTGGGGTCCCAAAATGGGGTCATTTTGGCTGCTTGAAATGAGCCAAAATTCGGTGTGCTCCCAATAGTATATCTCCGCGCCGGCTTGGAGATCGGATCCCCCATTCCATACGCGATCTACTGGGAGTCCAACGGAGACTCCCATGCCCTTGGCTCTCAAAGATCTTCATGCCACTCGGCGTGGTGACAATCCCAATTGGGTCCACAAATGCCAAAGTGGCAAAATTGCCCACACTCACTTTGGGCTAGCGCCTTAACGAAGGTTGCTCCGCTTCGCCCACGTGGTGTGTGAACCACGGGGACCATTATGCATAACACCCATGTCATATATGGTCCATTGGTCCATGCGTCCGGCGTGCACGGGTGGGCTCAACATAGTGCACGGCGGGCAGCAAAAGTGGAAATTTGCTCAAAATGACCAAAAATGCGCACACTCATGGTTGGGGCAAATGAGGCACATGCCCGACTTGGACCGGAGTGTGCCAGAGGATTGGTATCAAGTCATGTGTGTCCAACATATCTTTTGGGCGTCGCCCAACTCCTCCAGTTTTGGGAATGGCAGGGTCGCCAAGTGAGCCCATGATTTGGGATAGTCCCAAATCGCCAACATGGCGGCCACGGTATGCCAAGCTCAAGAGGAGTTATTCGCCAGGTCCAAGATATGTTGGGCACCGAAGTATGTACCCCCATAACATGCTTGGGTCATGATGTCAATTGAGCGCAACGTTGAGATACACGGTCGCCACTTGACATCATGACGGGCCAAAAACGGCAAAACTGGTACAAAGACACACCAAAGTGCCTTGAAAGGCACACAATTATATTATAATATCTTCGGATTGGATCGTGCAATCAACTAATCCTTCTAAACACAATGACTTGACACCAATGACCTTCGATTCCACATATGTGCTCCACTTGGGGCGCCTTGAAAGGTTACGAGCGCTACTTCCCAAGTGGGCACATGAAAATATGGAAAATTGCAAAACACACACCTTGCTCCCAACGCATCGCTTCGGGATCACCACACAAGCTTCCCTTCACGAAGGTTAGGCTTGCAATTGATCGTGGGGAGTATGGAGAAGGCGCTTGCACAATATGAGGTCCATTGGCGGGTTTGGCTTGGAGCAATGGACCCGCCAAATGGGCACGCAACACAACACAAGGCACATACTCCATATTGCCCAAAAAGGTAGCTCCCCCCACGATATGTCATGCCCCTCCAAGGGCATAACTTTGTGTCAATCGTTCATAGGAACTCAAGGAGAGTTCCTATGCAACACCAACACTTGCGCGCTACACTGGAAAGTTATCTTAACGCACGCAATATCATGGCCATAGAGTTACAACGCAAACTCTACCCTCCTGACCATGATCCATTACACTAGCGCGCACGTGTGGAGACGCAAGGCATATAATGCTTCCTAAATTACGTCGGGAGTATTGTGAATACATCCCACGTTTCCTTATTGTCATTCCTCGCAAGCAACACGAGATATGACCTTCACAAGTGGCCTCACGAATCAACTTTGTTTTGCCCATATCTTTAAGACCAATGGAGGGCAGGATAAGAGGAAAGTTGATTCGTGCATAGGGAAGCACGTAGGTCCACTCGAAAGAGGTCAAATCAAGTGCGGGGATGTCGAAGTCGAAAATCCGATTTCGACATCCTGAAAAATTCGGATTAAGGTTGCGAGTGTAAGATGTGAAAATTGCGGAAGCATCCATGCAGTTCCTGAAGACTTTGGAGCCTTCGTGACGGATTGCGTTAAAATTTCCATTAATAACAGTTAAACTGGCGGTTACGGTAAAGTCGCGATCCAACCGCCAGCAGTCAAAACAGTGAGTATCAGAACGGAAGCGTAAAAATTGACGGAAACAATATGAAAATAAAACCCTGTTGATTCCTGATATTCTGATATATAAATCTCCGCTGGCGGTGCATCGGTTGCCGATGCGGGGCTTTACGGCACGGAACACGCTCCCGCCGGGCTCGCACCGGGCGTCAACGGGCGCCTTCCGTACATGGGGTTGATGGACCGGAGACCGGTCTTCCCCTCCGTACATGGGGTTAGTGGACCGGAGACCGGTTGTATGCCCTAACCTAGCCATGGGGTTCTGGGTACCGCTTCAGTATGCTCTCTCTTAGATTACTTCAAGTCCAACGATTCAATTCAAGAATGCAATGAATGAAGGCCCAATAAGGGCAACAAGTGGTTCACATGTGATGGTTTCTGTGTGGACTGGTGACCTTGCATGCTTCGTTGCTGCTTCTTTTCCAAAAGGCATTTGAAAGAAGCAAGGAACTTTGGAATTCTTGGTTTTGATTTGCTTTATTTTTGTCAAATCGTCAAATCGTTTCAGCATGGTAAATGCAAGCAACAACAAACAACAAAAATTGCAAGGTTACGGAAGCTTTTGGAAAATCTTTTATGCGATATGGTACTGGGTAGTGGCATACCCATATGTAAACAGGTGAACTGCAACCTAGAAGGTAAATTGTAGGTGCCTATGGATTCAATCAAGCGAATCACGGAGGATTCGAATTTGAAGTTGCGAATTCGAGTTCGTAGTGGTCCACGAATTCGTGCGAATTCGGGGCGAATTCGAATTCGAGCGAATTCGTGCGAATTCGAACCTGCATGCCTACGGAAAACCCACAAGGGGTCCATGGGCCATAGCCGCAGCACCAACCCCACCACTACCCACACCACCACCACCCGCGGCCCCACCACCACCACTACCAACACCACCCCCACCACTACCACTGCCCACCGCCCTACCCCACCGGGCCACAACCCCCCGTGCACGAACAGCACCAGCGGATGGGATGGCAGCCACCGAGCGCTCCACCCGCATACCCCACCTACCGCCAGGGGCCACCCCCCCCGTACCAGCCACCCTCCTCGTACCAGGAAACGTATCCGTACCCCCCCGGCCACCACGTCCACGGCGAAAGGGCCCCCTGGGCCCAACCCCGCAAAGGACAGCCACTCGACCCATACCACCAGCCGCTGCCGCCACCACACCCCTACGTGGCGGATCCATGGACGACGGGGGACCTCCCCCCCCCCCAGTACCAGGCGGCACCGCGCGAGGCCCCCCAGGGACCGCCGACGCCTCCGGACTGGCCCGACCCGAGCGACGAGGCCCGGTCCCGCAAACGGCGGCGCTCCCGCAGCCCCCCCACACGGCACCCTCGCCCACAGCGCCCACACTCCCACCGCGCCTCAACCACCCACTCGCGCCGCTCCTGCTCCCCCAGGTGCCACCACGACCCCCCGGGACCCCGCTCCCGTCGCTCCCGCTCCCCCGGGCACCACCACGAGCGCCACCGCCGCCCCATGTCCGCCTCCCCCTCCCCCCACCGGCCATACAAGGCCCCCACCCCCAGCCCCCGCCACCACCACTCCCGCTCCCCCCGACGCAGCCAGGCACGCCACCGCCGCCCCACGTCCACCTCCCCCTCCCCCCACACGCCCCTCCGGGCTCCCCGTTCCCCCCGCCGCCCGTACCCATCCACCACCCCCAGCCCCCGCCACCACCACTCCCGCTCCCCCGGACGCCACGGAGCGCGCCACCGCCGCCCCATGTCCAACTCCCCCTCCCGCTCCCCCCTCCGCCCGTACCCGTCCTCCACCCCCAGCCCCCGCCACCGCCGCTCCCGCTCCCCCAGGCACCGCCAACCCCGCCACCACCACAGGTCCACGTCCTCCCCCCACCGCTCCAGGACCCCGGGCATGGACCCCTCCCCCCCCCGGGCCCCCGCCCACTCGCCTGGTGGTCTCCCCCCGCTCTGCAGGAGCTCCGCCGCTGGGTGAAGTGGGCCGGGGGAGCAGGAAGGCACGAAGGGGTGCACATGGTGCATACCTTCGAGGGAGTGCGCACCCGCACCCCCGCGAACCCCAACGAGGCCGCCCCGGATGCCATCATGCCGCAAGCGGCATGGGAGGCCCTCCTCCGCGATGCGGTCCAGGGCCTCCGCCCCCCCTACACCCCGCAGAGCCCTCCGCCAGTGGCTCCAGGCCACCCACCCCCAGGCCTGGGCCGCCGGCGCCCCCTCCCCACCCGGCCCCTCCCGCCACCACCACACCAGGAAGGGGCAGGACAAGGGCAAGGGAAGGGCAAGGGACACCAAGGAGCACTCAGGCAAGAGGGCACGGAGGGGCTGCAAGTGAGGGCAGGCACTCGCAGGGACAGGACATCGGAAGCGACACCACATGGGGGCAGGAAACCACCCAAGAACCAGGAAGGGGCGGGAGCGGGGACCAAGACACGGAGGAAAAGGGCACCACGACAGGCACCACGACACACACCCAGGAAGGGCACACCACGACGGGGGGACCAGCACCGCCCCACCCCCACCAAACACCCCAACACACACCACCGAAGCAAACATCGGACGCCATGCGGATCACACCAGCGCACACCCACCGGCCACCGGAAACCACACGGAGAATGGAGGGCACACCTACACGGGGAGAACGGGCCACACCCACAGAGGAACCCGCAGGGAAAGCCGCCGCACGGCGCACCACCACGCCCTCACCGCCAGGCGACGACCCCGTCCACCACAAGGGCCATCTCACAGGCACCGGAAGAGGACGAAGGCACGGCCGCGGCACCCAGGACTAGGGACCGAAACCCCCAGAGGACACGGGACCAAAGCACAGGCCCCCATGGAGGGCAACCCCACGGAGCGTCACGCGATCGACCTACCCGACCCACCAGCCCGAGCGGCACGCCCAAGCCCCCACAGCACGGACCCAGCGAGACACCCACACCTAACCGCACCCCCCAGGCCACCAGCCAGCCACACTCCGGCCCGCACTCCGCACCGCGACACAGGCCAGGCTGACCTCCACTGACCCACCGCGGCACCACGCGAGACCACGGCACACCGCACCACAGCACGCCACAGTGCAACGCGCCACAGCACGACGCGACGCGACGCGACGCGACACAGAGCGGCACAACACGACACAACTGACCCTAACCTGAAGGACTAACCGAAGCCAGCCACCGCACACCCTGGAAGGCGCCGCGCCAGCACGCCACACACCAGCACCGCAGTCGACACACGGGGCCACAGCGCGCCTGGCGACAACGGTGGCGGACCAACCAGAAGATTACAGCCGGCACCGCAGAGGGGAAAGGACGCGAACAACCCCAGCCCCCTAACCCAAAACCACAAGCAGCCGCCTGGCGCAGCCGCCCAGCCGGCAGAGCCAGGACCTAACCCGGCAAGAAGGGACGCCGAGCCCACCGTGTACATAGCCCACCCGACCCATGGGGCCAGAACGCGGCCAAACAGAACGCAACTGAAAACAGTAGCCCGGAAGACAACACTGAATGCAGGCCAGTGCGTGCGCCAGCTCAGAGAAGGCAGAGGGAGGAACAGGCAAGCCCCCCCCCCCCAAAACAAAAAGGAGGGGGGAGGGGGAAAAGGCAGGAAAACAGCCCACAGCCGCCAAACCGCCCACCAACACCACCAGAGGCGGCCAACCCCCCCCCCCCCCAGAAGGCACCGAAGACGGAACCCCCACAGAGGCACAGGGGAACCACCCATCCAAAACCGGCAACACCAAGCCAGGAACAGCGGCCCACCGGGAAAAGGGACACCGAAAAAAAAAAAAAAAAAGGGAGAGCCACTAGCCCAGCCCGAAAAAAAAAAAGGGGATTGGAGGGACAGGGACCACAGAGCCCGGGACAGGGAAAAAAAAAGAAAAAACAAAAGCGCAAAAAAAAAAAACACACCCCGACAACCCAGCCAAGAAGGGCTGGGCACAGCCGAGACCCGGCCCCAGCACACACGCCCACACCGCACGCCGGAACCGGAAACGGCGGGGGGCAAGCGGGGCGCCCACGAAACCACACACGTCCCATAAGCAGGCCAAAACCGAAGCCCAACCGCGAACACCACGAACAGCCGACACTAGAGGGACGACACCACCAACCGTGCCCAACCACACCCACCCAAGACCCCAGCCAGGACTGGCGGGGTTAACAAAACCCACACCCAAACGCCAACCGGACCCAGACACAAACGCCGCACAACAGTAGGAAACCCAGTGCCCACAGCCCGGGCACTGAGGCAGCCCGTGCCATGCAGGTGACCCGGCCAAACAAGATCCGGAGACCGGGGGTAAGGCTGCATCCTAAGGCCTGCGCTGCTTTGGGACTCGAGGCGGAGCGTGCGACACCCAAGCGCCTCGGAACCCTAGTACCAAGAACATGCATGCATGCCTTGGGAACGGGATACGCCAGGAAGTCCGGTGAACCTCTAGGGTTCCGCCCAAAGGAGGGGACGTGCGCAAGCACGGGGGCACACCCTCCCGGCGAGACAAGCACGTCACGCTGGCGGCGAACAGCCCTCCCGGTGTTGCCCGGGGCCGCTTTGTTGGGGGCCAACAGTCAGGTCTAGCGGGAAGTAAGCCGCCTCCCCTCTTCACGCGCGGAGCCTCCTCCTGTTCGTCACAGGGGCGACGCCAGGGGGAACCATGGGGCGCCTCTCCACGACCGAGTGCACCTACCTACCTACCCTAGCAGCCGGGTTGCAGCACTCAGTATCAGCATGGTCATTGCCCCTAAAAATTGGTTGCCATAGTTGATGTTGCATTTGGCTCACCTTGTAATTGAGTCTACTGTGATTTCCATCTTGTCTCTTGCTGGAAAACCTAATACAATGCACCATGTGGTGGCATAATTCAACAGCCTGATTTCAACAACTAGCTTGCCATCCTTCATGCTAAAATTAGAACAATGTACAGAGAAAATGGGGAAGAACGGGATCTGTCCATTTGGACAGATATGATTAGCAATCCATTTCCTTATACGAAAAAATGCTTTCGTCTGTCATATCCGCTTTTTGCTCCTATCTATCTAATGCGGGGCCTCCATAATCTCAAAACCTGGTCTGACCCTGTTTGGCCAGCAACAAGGTTGCAAACCCCCTGAAAATGAATTATCCTTTCTAAACACCTAAAAATCCACAGACTAACACTACCGCAATGCGCTTCCAAACCTTGCAAAGTGTGCATCACACCAGAACAATATGTCATCTGCCGCAGCATTCAACCTTCATGTTGTGCTACTTTCTCAGCGTGGAAGATTCTTTGTCAGGCAAGGCAAAACAAATGAAGACTATGAATGTAATCACCCAGTCTCATCTTCACTCACTGCGGATTTATGTATACCTCTCGCAGAATGTGCACACTTGATGCATGAGGAAAGAGTGCAACCAAGGATGCCATGCAAGCTGACTTCAAAGAATAACTGGAAAAGCAGCGGCAGAATATACATTCAGACAAAGAATCTGAGGTGTATGCAGGGGAATTGCGGCACATTAGAGCAAATATGATCTGCTTGACTTGCTAGCTGTATGACGTAGGTGAGAGCTGGTGCTGCGTGCAGAATACACCACTATTTCGGGACTGGACTGGGTGGTAGCTACACATTGCTGCACAGCGTCGCAAAATACTATGTGTGAAATGGTTGTTGTGAAATATGTTTTTGCGTTTCTGTTTGCGATTTTTCCAAAAATGTGGAGGTGCTACCCATTGCTCAAGCCCACTCTGGGATTGCAATCCATAGGACACATATGCAGCAGTGGAAGAATACAGTTTCCGCGTTTTGTTCCATATACATACATATATATATATGTATATACCAAGGCTTCCATTCGAATCATGCTCAAACTGTGGTTCAACAGACCTACTTTCCTACAAAGCTGCCAAACCATGAGTTCTCGGTCCATGGTGGGCCTGACAGGGGCCCCTAGCACACTGATTCACAGCTTCCTAGCCATAAGAACAATACTCCATCCCTCCCATATGCACAGGCCCATCTGGGCAGGCAGGCATGCGGCAGATTGACTGCCTGGATGGTCAGTCTGGTCACAGAGGCTGGCCCACCCAAAACTGGCAAAACGAGCGGCAAGACAGAAACACCGCAACAAACAAACCATGACAGTGCTCCTGATTAGCCTTAGGGCCAGACACGAGGCCCTTTGGAACGGTGCAAACGTTTGTGCCTGCCGAAACACTGCAACGAACAAACCAGAGTGCATCCGTGCTAAGGCAGGAGGCTACAGTGAACTGTGCTAACGTCAGTGCTGCAGAAACACCGCAACGAACAAACCAGACGGCCTCCAACAGGTTTTGTGCTGTGCTGGACAGCAGTGCGGAAATCAAGAAGGGGAGGGGGCAAGGGCCCATACCCCTTGCTGTAAAAAAGGTCCCTACCAGGACCGGCCCCCGCTGTGCCCCTTCCGCCTGTAACCCCTGCCGATTTGCTCCTGATCAACGATTGCATTGCTCAAAATCCAAGGTTCCAAATCCAAAAATATAGAAAATAAAATCCTCCTTCAACCCTGAATGGCAACCAGATCCCACAAATACAGCAATAACCCAATTCACAATCCAAATCAGGCTGCGGGCTTTCGTTCAGCACACCGGTCTTCCCACGGTGGCGGGCATGTACAAGAATTGCACCAAGGAAGAAAGCCCTGAAATTGGCATGTGAACACAAATAAAGCAAAGTTGGGGAAAGATGGAAACTTATACAATCACAGCCATAGACCCCTCATTCCCTGGACTCAAGACCTTCCCTTGACTCACCAACATGATGCCCTGAACCCAGTCCAATAAGATGGTTAAATGCCATATGTCAAATGTCATTACATAAACCCCAAAAATGTGTTCACTCCCAAGCCTCTAAATCCTAGCCCAATAGGGGAGGTGGCGTGTCATGGCCTAGAGTGGCACTCAGGACCATGCCCTACCCTGACATAACTTTGGTTGGACTTGGAGTCGAATGGGCTTGGAGATATGCCCCATGAGTTTGAATTCATAACATGCCAAAAAACTGCCAATTCACACCATATTGGCCATATATCAAATATATGCTCAAAATTGAAGTTACCACTTATCCGAAGGCTCAAAGCATGCATGGAATCGAAGTCTAGTATTCATGGAGGATAGAGACCAAAAGGTCAATGCCCATGTACATCCCCACTTTACCCTCGAAACCCCTTCGGATATGGGCGCCACGCACTGCCCAAGTCAGCCCATGATCTTGAGACCAATTCTTGTGATCCTTCGTGCACCAAGCCAAATGGAGTACGCGATCCGGCATATGGTGGTGTTCAACTCCAAAGCATATGCCAACATATGAACAACATACCATGGTTCGACTCTCCATAGGCTTCTTGCTGGCCCCAACCAGGTAAGTACACAAAACGCAAAAATGAGCAAAAATTGAGGTCAAAAACATGAAAATATGACCAAATACAAGGTTGTCATGATAGTATATCTCTATGCTCACCCATGATATCCGCTCATGATTCAATACACAAATGATTGGAACCATTTGCGAACAATTCCCCCACTTGGATCCCCAATCGGGCGCATGGAGATACCTTCGCCACTCATATCTACATGCCCCATGAAAATGGGAGTGCACTCATGGATCTCTTTGCCAAACATACCATGAGCAATACATATGCGGTAGACTTAGTCTAGCGCTTTGAATCCCACAATTGGGACATGGGCAAAGCCCTTGTCACGTATGGCTCCCCATCTCTTCGGCCACACGAAGATATATAACATGGGTGTGAGCATATCAAACATCTACCATGCATATAACACATACCCTCAAAATGTGGCTCCCACCATGATATGCCATGTCCCTCTATGGACATAACTTCACGTTAAAAATACGTAGGAACCCAAGGAAAGTTGCTATACAACCCCAACACTCATGCGGTACACTCGAAAGTCGCAATAAAATGTTCGGTTGCACGGTCCAAGAGTTATATATCACTTTATACCCTCTTGACCATTATCCCTTGCTATACCGAGCATGTGTACACACCAAAGGTGTTTGATGCTTCCTAAATTAAGTTGAGACCAATGCGCTTGCAACGCCACTTTCCTTATTCTCGTTCCTCACACTCGCTCGTAGATATGGCCCTTCAAAGTGGTGCCACGATTCACTTTTGTTTCCCTTATATCTCCAAGTCAATTGGGTGGCAAGTATAAGGGAAACCTGATTCGGGCATAGGGAAAAGAGTATGACCACTCGAAGAAGTCCAAATCAAGTGCGGCGATGTCGAAGTCGAAAATCCGATTTCGACATCGCGAAAAATTCAGATTAAAATTTCGAGTGCTTATTTAGAAAATTGCCGAAGCAACGAACCCTTTGCTGATGAAATCTGACCCTTCAACGGAGTATCCGCCAAAATATCTGGAAATAACAGTTAACCAATCGGTTAACGCAAAATCGCGAGCCAACTGACAGTCGCCGATACATTGACCATCAGAACGAAAGGCTGAAAAATTACGGAAACATTATGATTATAAAACCCTGTTGATTCCTGATATTCCGATATATAAATCTCCGCTGGCGGTGCCTCGGTACTGAATATGGCCGCTCATAGCCGGAATGGCCAAACCTATCACACTATCACATCGGGTTAGGTCAGGTGCATGGGAGAGTATGATGTCAGCCAATGGCGGCTTGCCGGCACATAGATACACACCCCAAGGGACCCCAAGATGGCCACGGGGGTCCGAACCGGCTTCACCCCCCTTCTCAGAGCGTTATTACCGCTCGGAAGTCATTGAAGAGAGGACGGGAGGACCCCAATGGGCTCCAACCCCCCCCCCCCCCCATGTCCCAAGGACACATGGAGGCCCCACACACGTCGTAGGCGTCCCCCACGCCCCAAGGGAGGGGTGAGGACACTGATAATCGTTGCCCTACGCCATATCCGGTCTCCTCTTGATCTACAACATGGACCAAGGGGATCAAAGATAGAAAAACGTCGTCGACCGATCTAAATACGGATACCACGATGAAATATATACGTGGAGATCGAGTGAAGGGGGTATATGGCCAATCAAGGCCGAAAATCCCCGGATGAACGCCCTCACCCGTCTCCTCAATCACAGAAACAAACAAAATGCCAAGGGGGATCCATTACGGTGCTACAGCAGCAACCAAATGGACTAACACGTCCTTGACATCCAAAGAAATATTCT
Source organism: Eutreptiella sp. 'Long Island Sound 2002' (assembly GCA_964036045.1). Lineage (NCBI taxonomy): Eukaryota > Euglenozoa > Euglenophyceae > Eutreptiales > Eutreptiaceae > Eutreptiella > Eutreptiella sp. 'Long Island Sound 2002'. The sequence goes on from OZ038383.1 coordinate 8,347,471, forward strand.
TTTTCTTTAGGTAGTCCATCCAGACCGTGGTGTACCTCGGCACAAAACTGCTCGGCGGCTCCCAAGAATCCCTGGATGCGGCGAATCCCTTCCAACGGACTTTATAAAGCCTCCCCCCAGGCGTCCCCGGGTCCGGCTTGTCCGCCAGGATCTTCTCGGCGGTGAAGTCGTCGTCCTCACCCTCGTCGTCCGAGTCCACATCGCCGGCCGTGAACTCGAAGGTGACGGGACGTCCGCTGGGGTCTGGTGCTCGGGGACGAAGCTGGGTATGGTCGCGGTCCAGGATCTTGTTATCCCCCACACGAACTGCGTACACATCCTACCCGACCTTCCGCACGATTACCCCCGGCACATACCAAGATGCCTGCCGATGCCTGGACAGGACATCCTTGTGGTGCCGCTCCACCCACACGGTGTCTTGGAGAGCATACTTCTGGACTTTTCCCTGCTTGAAGTTCTTGGCCCTCTTGTCATGCTCGTCCTGTAGTGCCTTGCACACCTTGGCCGCCGTGTCGTCCGCCTCAGCCATCATAGCGTCCGCATCCCGGGCCACTTTGCCATGGTTCAACCACGGGAGAGTGCGTGACACTCGATCCCGCAGGAACAGGATGCGATGGGGTGACAGTCCAGTGGGCCCCGGAAGGTCGTGATACGCTTGGAGTACTCTCCACAGCGAATTGTACCAATTCCGGCCCGGTTCGTCGATGTGTAGCTGGCGGAACTTCTCGAACATCTGCCGCCCGGCCACCTCAGCCCGGCCATTCGACCGGCTGTGGTATGCCACGGTCTTGGCGTGCCGAATCCCCATGTGCTTGCACATCGTCTTGAACCACGTCCCCACGAATTGACTGCCCCGGTCGCTGCAGATGACAGCTGGGACATCGAAAATCGTCAGCCAATGCCTGATCATGGCATTAGCGACGGTCTTGGCCTGCAGCCCCACTCCATGCTTGTCCTTCTTGTCCTTCTTCTTGGACTTCTTGCCCGGGACTGCCACGATATACCCGCTGTGCCTGTCCACCGCTAGGATGACACAGTCATATGTCTCTCCTTCCACGGTAACCTCCGGCATGGCGAACACATCCATGGCCACGGACCGCATAGGGGCTTCCGGTATAGCCGTGTACACCGGGTTGCCCGCTGTGGAGTGGTTGGGGCTCTTTGTGGCCCGACACACGGCACAGTTGCTGCAGTACCTGTCCAGGATGGCGTAGTACCCCGGAGGGAACTTGAAACGCCACTCCAGGTCTTGCTGCATCTTGTCTCGGCCAGGATGCATGAGCTGGGCGTTGTGCCAATGGTCAATGAGCTCCTCCACTCGGTTCTCGGGCACCAGCAGCTTGTCCTTGAGGAACAACTTGTCCCCATCCTCGGTCAAGCCCTTGGGCCATTCGTCGTCCGACGGGGCGCTCACGGCATTCCAGTACTTGCTCCAGTGCTCGGATGCCGCGTAGTCATCCGACCAGTCCTCTGTGAGCACCGACCTGACTAGCTCTACAGGGGCCACCATCCATTGCTCGAGGGTTTCCTCTCGAATAGCTTGGACGCGGGCGCCCCGGAATTTGGCCAGGTCCGTACGGTTCGCCATCACCACAAAGCACTTGACCCCCTCTTGCTCCATGATCTTCTCCATCTCGATGATGCGCTTGGCCTCCTCGGTCTCCTCGGCGTCGCCATGGCTGGATATGTCCATCCACGCCTTGCCCGCGGGGTAGGCCCAGCGACTGAGGCAATCCGCCACAGCGTTGTCCTTCCCCGGGACGTACACGACGCTGAGGTCGAACTTGGCGAACGTCTCGCGCCATCGGGCCCTTCTAGCCGCTGGTCCTGAGGGGGTGTCGACATGCTTCTTGTGCCAGCTCTGTAGGGACTGGTGGTCCGTGCAAACCACCACCGGCTGCAGTCCGATGTGGCCAGACCACTTCCTGAGCGCACATACAATGGCGTATGTCTCCTTCTCCCTCGCGGTCCATGTTCGGCGTTGGCCCTCGGCCAGGATCCTGCTCCAAAACGCCACGGGAACATGAGTACCGTCGTCCCGGACTTGCTCGAGGACTGCCCCCACGGCATAGTCCGAAGCGTCTGTCCGTAGCACGAATCCCTTGTCCGGGTCCACCAGGAACAGCCCCAACTGCCCCAGGAGTCGCTCCTTCAGGCTGTTGAACGCATCTTCAGCCTCAGGGGTCCAGGCAAGCTTCTTCTTGCTCCCCTTCCGGCCATCGAACTTCCCCACCTGCAGCATCTTGTGCAGCGGCCCCGAGAGTTCTGCATACATCCGGACGTAGCCCGAATAGTAATTGCAGAACCCCATGAAGGACCGGAGTTCGCTGATGGTCTGGGGCTTCTCCCAGTGGTGCAGGGACGCCAGCTTCCCAGGCATGGGACGGCGTTGCCCGTGCCCAACCACGTGACCCGCGAACTCCACTTCCTTCACGAATAGTGAGGCTTTGGTGGGCTTGCACACCATGTTGTGCTTGTCCAACTCGCTGAGCACTCGGCGCAGATCCTTCTCATGCGCGTCGATGAGCTCGTCCTCAGTCATGTTCTCCGTGCCGGACCCGATGATGATATCATCCACGAAGGGATCGGCACAGTCCCGGACAGGACCGAGTAGGTCCTCCATCATGCGCTGGAAAGCGGCGTTGCCATTCTTGGCACCCATAGGCACCACTTTCCACTGCATGGGCCCCAGCGGCGTCGACATCGCTGTGCAGGGCCTGGAGTCCGGGTGTAGCGGCATCTGGTGGTAACCGTGTTTCAGGTCCAACACCGTGAAAATCCGCTTTTTCTGTTGCTTTTGGAGGATGGAGTCGATCAGGGGAAGCGAGTACGAGTCGTGCTCGGTCTGCTCGTTCAAACCTCTGTAATCAACCACCAACCTCCACTCGCCCTTCTCCTTCTTGGGCACGATGAAGGCTGGGCTGGCCCACTCACTGTCGGAGGGTTCGATCCATCCCCGCTCAATGAACTCGGCCAACAGCTTCTTCATGGCCTCGGCCCGATCGCCCTGAAGTTGGTACTCCCGATGACGATAGATCTTCGGGTTCGGCTTCAGCTTGATCTTCGCTGTACCAAACCTCCCACGATCTGGAGGGTTCTTGTTGGCGACGCCACTGAATAGCCGCGGATAGGCCTTGATCAGCCTCTCCTTCAGCTCGGCGACCTTCGGGTTCTCCTGGGCCTCTTCAGCCGCTTGCTTCGGTATAGATACAACCGACCGCACTGCGGTATAGGCCTCTTCTGGGTCCGATTCCGACTTCTCCTCGTCCGATATGCCGTCTTCATCGTCTCGGGGAGCTCTTCCCACCGATAATCTTCGGAAATTTGCGGCATCGGGCTGGTGACTGTCGCTATCGGCCCCCATTCTTGGAAAATCCCATGTTGGTGGGTCCGACCCAACCGGACCATCGTATTGGTCCGCGATGTGATCCATGAGCCTCGCCACGAACTCGTCCTTCTCGTACTTGCCGGTGACCAACATCTTGTCATCCCACCAATGCGGAGATGTGACCATGGCCCGCCTCTTCTTGGCTGCCACACGGTCGTGCATCCCCATTCGCATGTAGTTGACGACGTCGTCGATCTCGGCGTGGGACAGGACGTCAATGCCATCAATAGGCTGATCCGTCCCCTCCTTGGGCTCAAACATGACCTTCATGGGCACCGCCTCCACCCTACGGATGAATGCTTCATCACCCGTGGGCTGGGCTTGCGCCCCATCCACCAGGAAAGCCTTGGTGCCCCACGCTTGACCCGGGGAGGGCATTGATACACCCTTGGCGTCGATGAACAACTCCTCCTCTGGCCCGAATGACATCTCCTTCAGAGTGATGGAGTCCAGCGTCGACTTGAGACACTCCAGCGGACATGTGCTGGATCCTATGCCGGTTATGACCAGGATCCCCTTCACCCTATCCGCGACGATCTTCTCCACCGTACGTCTGGTGTTATCCAGGGAGCCATGCCAATACATGGGCCCCCACTCCTTCAAACCCCAATGCCTGTGCCAGGCTGAACCTCCTCGATGCCAATGCCTCCTACACTTCCGCAGAAGTGGGGCATACCGGGAAGCGAAGACGTCCGTCTCGGGCGCTTCGGTTCCCAGCGTCTGGATCATCCTGCCATACACCTGTGGCGCCATTCCATACTCCGTGAGCTGAACTCCGCGGTCTCCTCTGGACTTGGCACCCACAGCTTAGGGCGGTTCAAGCGCTCATGCTCCCAGAATTCCATACTGATGGTGGCCTCATGGGTGCCCCCACCCATAATCTCTCCGTTGGCGACCTTCAGGCGGACCGGTCTCCGGCTGGGCTGCAGTAGTTCCTCCTTGAACAACCCTCTCCGGACCAGGCTCACCTGGGCACCCGTATCCACTAACACATCCACCCCCTTCTCCTCTCATCCGCACCGTACTCGCACTTTCAAGTGCAACTGCCGCTCGTCGCCATGAGGTGTATGGACGACTGTCACGGCATGCAACTCTAGCACGTCCGGGTGCATCAGGACTTCAAGGGTATGGTCACGGATGGTGTAGATCTTGGGTTGGTCCTGCCCGTCCACGGGGCTCTCCGTGGTCGCTCCTTCCTTCTTGCCATGTCCCGTACCCACATGTACTTCCCTTGGCAGGGCGCTCCAGGGGTTGGGAGTGGCGAAACTCAGTGGTTTTGGCTCTTCCGGAGCCTTCTTCGGCACCCGATGTGCCTTCGCTTTCTTTGGGATTCCACTGATTTTCGGAGGAGAGACCTCCGAGGTCCCACTCCCGTGGGGGCTCCTCTAGACTTGGCTTCCCGCAGCCCCTTCCGGCTGCGATCCGCCAGGACTTTGTCCACCACGTTGCTGGGCTTTGAATTCCTCCAACGTCCTCAACATGTCCTCAGCAACTTCGTCGATCGACCTCAGTCGTCGGTCTTGGCCAGGTCCACCACCATAGCCTCTTCCTCCGCCTTTTCCTTGGCCTTTGCCTTGGCCTTTTCCCCCGTCTCCGCCCTTCGCCTTCCAATCGGAAATCCGCTGCTCCTTGGGCTTCTTCTCGGGGTGGGCGGCGAAGTAGGCCTTCTTGTCCGCCTCGTACACCTTGCACTGACGGTGGTCGTGTGCATGGTTGTTTCCCTTGCCATAACAGACCCAGCACCCGTCGTGCTGAGACCTGTACTCTCGGAACGAGAGCGGTGGGTTCCCAATCCTCTTTGGCTCTCTGCTCTTCTTGGGTCCCAGCTGGCTCCATCTGGACCGATCCTGCCCATGGTTCTTCACGTTGTGCGCCACAAACGCGAAGAAATGGGCCTCCTCGTGATCCTCCCGGGACCAGTGGTCTTGGCCACTTCCACTACCATCCTCCGCGGAGTTGGCCGTGTCCTCCTGGATCTCTCGATGATGGCGGTCTTCTCGGTGGCCTCGTTGTCCATGACCATGTCGATCCTGCACGTGGGCCTCGTTCTTCGCATTGAGCTTCAACTCCACCGTGATGTACTTCACGATCTCGTCAAGGCTCATGCGGGCGAAGATGACTTGCATCCTCAGTGGCTCCCCGCGCCTCCGGTCCACGTTGTTGAGGCGCAGCAACCTTTGCCCCATGGAGTCCCCGAATACCTCCACGTACACGGCGTTCTTCAAGCCCAACATCCGGTTGGGTTCGCCCAGGTTCCTCCTGAAGAACTCCATGATACCCGCATGGGTATCCTCCGCCGCCATAATCCTCACCGCCATGCGCTTCTTCGCCCTCTTCTTCTCCTCGTCCTCCACTCTCCTCTTCCAGTTGCCGGGGAGGACGTCCTTCAGCAAGTGGCGGATCTCACTGGCCTCGTTCCAGTCTTCCACCAACTTGAGGCATCTGCGGTACTTCCGCAGATACCGGTTCCACTCCCGGACCCGCAACTCACCGCGGTCCAGCGGCAGTGGAATGGACCACAGGTCCTCCAGCTTCTGGTTCGGAGCGTCCACCCGCTCCTCGTCCTCCAACCACTGGAGGCAGGCCTGCTCCGTACGGATCAATCCTTCCCGGATCTGATCCCGCAGCTCCTCCTTCAGGTCCTGCGCCAGCCCGTGTGGGAATGTCCGGCATACCCACTTGTCTCGCGGCGCTCCCCGCATCTCGCCGACGACCTCCTCGGCGAAGTCCTCTCAGTCCAGGATGAAGTCATCCAGGTTGGAGGGGTTACCATCGTAGTAGGGGATTTTGATTCCCCTGAGATCGTCAATCCTGATGGCGTCTCCGACGTCTCCAGCCACCACTCCACCGAGACGGATACCACCTGTGACCGGGGGGTGTGAGTACACTCCCCGTACATCCCTCTCCTCCATGGAGTGCGGTCCAGTTGGGCCTGAACCCATGGCGTTTGGAATGCGGGAAGGACTTGCTCCATCGGCCGTCCATATCCCCGTATTGGGGTCCTTCGCCCACAGGTTTCCGCTTGGATGGCCTCGACCATGTCCGTCGGCGGTTCCCATGGTTCGCCCCTGCATGGTCTGGTTCTGGATCTCGATCCTCTCTTCCGCATAGACAACCATATTCGTCGTGATGGGTACATCCTGGGCGGCATGGGACATCTGTACCGTCAGGCTCCTCGGGTCCGTGGTTACGTGCCCTTCCCGCATGGACCCAGCCGGTGCCGTATGTTCCCCGAGCATTGTGGATTCGCTGAACATGGGAACAAACGGCAGCGCACCCGGGTCAACACGCGGAGGCGCGTATGGTACCTCTGCAGGGCCGCCCATGGGTTTCTCCATGGCGCTCCTGAGAGTCTTAACCCGCTCCACCAGCTCTACCGCGGCCGGCTTTGCCGGGAGCTCCGGACCCGAGGCGAGGGGCTGTCGCTCCTCTAGCCTTTTCAGGCGTCCCGACATGTCCTCCACTAAGTGGAGGAGGCTGTCCACCACTTGCTGCTGCTTCTGCAGGGCCAGCTCCAGATTCTCCCGGTACGAGGCCTGATCCGCTCGCAGCTCCTCCATGTGGTTCTCCGCGGCCGACTGGTCGTCCAGGATCCCCGCGACGTCCTCCTCTAGACCGTCCTTGGCGTTGTACAGGCGGTCAAGGCGATGCACGATGGCGTCCATCCCCATCTTCGGGTACTTGCCCATGAGGAAGGACACGTGCTCGCAGTGGCACACAGCGTGCTTTCCGCCGGATTCAGCGCAACCCGCGGTTCCCGGCACCTCAGACTCATCGCCCATGGGCGTATCGCCTATGGCGTCCGTCTCTGGTCCCGTGTGCCGGGGCACAGGTGCCGTCCTGGCCCTGGCTGGCCTCTCCAAGCCCTCGGCGTTGTGCTGCAGGGCGGGCTCGGGGGCCGTATGCGCCCTGGCGATCGGCGCGGACATCTCCGGCTCCGAAGATGGCTCGTAGGCTGTCCCATAGCCCTCGGAGTGCCCCTCGGATTCCCACAGCCTGACCGTGCTGGGATCCGTGTCCATAGCCCCGGCGTCCCTTGCCGCGGACTTGGGTGACCCGCGCTTCCGGTAGCGCCGGGCCCGTCCTCCACTGCTGCCTGAATGGCAGGCCTCATCAGAGTCCTCCGCGGCGGAGCGGAGGTTGCATTCCTTTCGGCAGCGACGCTCACACATGGAGACCAGGTCCTCCATGTCACGTCCTCCTCTTCCCGAATGTCGTACTTCTCTTCGGGCTTCAACTTCCGGAGTTCGCCATGCTCTTGAACGTCTCGGTTCTTCTATGGCTCCAATCTCCGGCGTGGTCTCCACCGAGTCCACAATACGCACCCGGGGCGTACTTGGGCAGGGCTCATAGGGGCCCAAGTCCCCGGGTCCGCGGTTGGTAGGGGCAGCAGGTAAGCCTCTGCTACCATAAAGAAGGTCCCTACCAGGACCGGCCCCCGCTGTGCCCCTTCCGCCTGTAACCCCTGCCGATTTGCTCCTGATCAACGATTGCATTGCTCAAAATCCAAGGTTCCAAATCCAAAAATATAGAAAATAAAATCCTCCTTCAACCCTGAATGGCAACCAGATCCCACAAATACAGCAATAACCCAATTCACAATCCAAATCAGGCTGCGGGCTTTCGTTCAGCACACCGGTCTTCCCACGGTGGCGGGCATGTACAAGAATTGCACCAAGGAAAAAAGCCCTGAAATTGGCATGTGAACACAAATAAAGCAAAGTTGGGGAAAGATGGAAACTTATACAATCACAGCCATAGACCCCTCATTCCCTGGACTCAAGACCTTCCCTTGACTCACCAACATGATGCCCTGAACCCAGTCCAATAAGATGGTTAAATGCCATATGTCAAAAGTCATTACATAAACCCCAAAAATGTGTTCACTCCCAAGCCTCTAAATCCTAGCCCAATAGGGGAGGTGGCGTGTCATGGCCTAGAGTGGCACTCAGGACCATGCCCTACCCTGACATAACCTTGGTTGGACTTGGAGTCGAATGGGCTTGGAGATATGCCCCATGAGTTTGAATTCATAACATGCCAAAAAACTGCCAATTCACACCATATTGGCCATATATCAAATATATGCTCAAAATTGAAGTTACCACTTATCCGAAGGCTCAAAGCATGCATGGAATCGAAGTCTAGTATTCATGGAGGATAGAGACCAAAGGTCAATGCCCATGTACATCCCCACTTTACCCTCGAAACCCCTTCAGATATGGGCGCCACGCACTGCCCAAGTCAGCCCATGATCTTGAGACCAATTCTTGTGATCCTTCGTGCACCAAGCCAAATGGAGTACGCGATCCGGCATATGGTGGTGTTCAACTCCAAAGCATATGCCAACATATGAACAACATACCATGGTTCCACTCACCATAGGCTTCTTGCTGTTTGCCAACCAGGTAAGTACACAAAACGCAAAAATGAGCAAAAATTGAGGTCAAAAACATGAAAATATGACCAAACTTCAAGGTTGTCATGATAGTATATCTCTATGCTCACCCATGATATCCGCTGATGATTCAATACACAAATGATTGGAACCATTTGCGAACAATTCCCCCACTTGGATCCCCCATCGGGCGCATGGAGATACCTTCGCCACTCATATCTACATGCCCCATGGAAATGGGAGTGCACTCATGGATCTCTTTGCCAAACATACCATGAGCAATACATATGCGGTAGACTTAGTCTAGCGCTTTGAATCCCACAATTGGGACATGGGCAAAGCCCTTGTCACGTATGGCTCCCCATCTCTTCGGCCACACGAAGATATATAACATGGGCGTGAGCATATCAAACATCTACCATGCATATAACACATACCCTCAAAATGTGGCTCCCGGCGTGATATGCCATGTCCCTCCATGGACATAACTTCACGTTAGAAATACGTAGGAACCCAAGGAAAGTTGCTATACAACCCCAACACTCATGCGGTACACTCGAAAGTCGCAATAAAATGTTCGGTTGCACGGTCCAAGAGTTATATATCACTTTATACCCTCTTGACCATTATTCCTTGCTATACCGAGCATGTGTACACACCAAAGGCGTTTGATGCTTCCTAAATTAAGTTGAGACCAAGGCGCTTGCAACGCCACTTTCCTTATTCTCGTTCCTCACACTCGCTCGTAGATATGGCCCTTCAAAGTGGTCCCACGATTCACTTTTGTTTCCCTTATATCTCCAAGTCAAATGGGTGGCAAGTATAAGGGAAACCTGATTCGGGCATAGGGAAAAGAGTATGACCACTCGAAGAAGTCCAAATCAAGTGCGGCAATGTCGAAGTCGAAAATCCGATTTCGACATCGCGAAAAATTCAGATTAAAATTTCGAGTGCCTATTTAGAAAATTGCCGAAGCAACGAACCCTTTGCTGATGAAATCTGACCCTTCAACGGAGTATCCGCCAAAATATCTGGAAATAACAGTTAACCAATCGGTTAACGCAAAATCGCGAGCCAACTGACAGTCGCCGATACATTGACCATCAGAACGAAAGGCTGAAAAATGACGGAAACATTATGATAATAAAACCCTGTTGATTCCTGATATTCCGATATATAAATCTCCGCTGGCGGTGCCTCGGTACTGAATATGGCCGCTCATAGCCGGAATGGCCAAACCTATCACACTATCACATCAGGTTAGGTCAGGTGGATGAAAGAGTATGATGTCAGCCAATGGCGGCTTGCCGGCACATAGATACACTACCCAAGTGACCCCAAGATGGCCACGGGGGTCCGAACCGGCTTCAGCTGGTGGGACACACCACCAAAGAGACGAGAGAGACCAGGCTGCATGTCGGGTGCATGCATATATATATATATATATATATATATATATATATATATATATATATATATATATATATATATATATATATATATATATATATATATATATATATATATATATATATATATATATATATATATATATAGTCATAGTCATAGTCATAACCACTTATCACGCCGTCTACTGGTGTTACCGGGCATCTCGCACCGACAGGTGGTTCCTGCCTTGCTCGATCCCGTGGGTCCCAGGGCTGCCTGAGGTGGCCCACAGCTTGACGGAGGACCCAGAGGACCGGGGATACCGGCCAACCAGGCTTTGGGGGCAGTGGCAACTGCAGAGCGTTAGCATTAGCAACGGCGACGAGCGCTGGCCCGTTTGTTCGCCGGGGGTAAGGGTCAAGGCATGGCAGAGCTGCAGCACTGCAACAAGCAAGCACAACTCCTAGGGGTGCAGCACTGCAGCAACCAAGAAACAAAGCAGCAAGCATGGGCACAAGACGAGATTGAAGATGGCGTTGCTACCCACGTGCTGGCTCGAAGGCCTTGGGGCCTGCAGCAAGCCCAGCGCTGCCCCAACCGTAGTCACCAGGGTACTCACCGGTCAAGTAGTCTGGGACGTTGCTGTCCGCAGCGTTGGGGCCCAACCACCTCTTGCGGTGAGGACCACACCAGTCCGACAAATCCACCTGGGGCTCCTTCTGCTTCCCAGCATCTGTGAACTTGGCCACAGACGGCGTGTACTGGCCGGCTTGCTCAAGGGTCAACCCGTTCACCGCGAACGGATCAGCATTGTGGGAGGCCCAGTGCTCAACAGGGCCCTGGCCGGTGACGGCAGCCTGCACATAGTTGCCGAACAAGGAGAGCATAGCCATTCGGCCCTCCTTGACCTCCTTCACCTTCAGTTCGGCAGCCGTGTCAGGGTCTTCGGCCAAACCCAGAGGGTCAAATTGCTTGCCACTAGGGTTCACCAGATCAAGGTCCCGTCCACCGAATGGACCACCCTTCACACGGTAAGCCTCGATGGCACCCTTCACGACAACTTGGCTGGCCAACTCGGCGGTTTTTTTTTTTTTTTTTTTACCTCCACCGCTCGCCACTCGTCTCTCCCCCCGGCGTTTCGGTCTGTCCTCTGCCCCCCCCCATGTCCCCTCGCCGTCTCCGTGCTGTCCTCGCCCCTTTCTGGGGTGGGTGGGGGAGAAGGGGGTGGGGGGGGGGGGGCGTCCTCGCTGTCCGTCCTCTGGCGTAAGCACGTCGCAAGCACGGCGCAGGCAAGAGGCGCGGCACTTGTCCCTCTGCAGGGGGGGGGGGGGCTAGCCGTGTGGCTCCCGTCATCGCCCTTCCTACCCTGCGTTCGCTCCCCCGGTGCCCCCCCCGTTGGGGCTTGCACGGCGCGTGCTTCCTACGGGCACGGTCGTGTGGTCCGTCCCGCACCCTCTCTCCGCTGCCTCCCCACCTTGCCGCTTTGTCCTCGGGGGGGGGGGCCGCTGTCCGCCCCTCCCTACCTTCACCCCCCACCCTTGGGGGGGCGGAGGTGTGTGTGGGGGGGGGGGGGCTTGTCGTCTTCCCTTCGTTGCACGCATGTCGCAGGCACGACGCTAGCACGGCGCAGGCATGAGGCGCGGCACCTGTCCCTCTGCAGGGGGGGGGGCATGCCGTGTGGCTCCCGTCGTCGCCCTTCCTACCCTGCGTTCGCACCCCCGGTGGTCCCCCCGCTGGGGCTTGCACGGCGCGTGCTCTCTTCGGGCACGGTCGTGTGGTCCGTCCCGCACCCTCTCGCCGCTGCCTCCCCACCCTGCCGCTTTGTCCTCGGGGGGGGGGGCGCTTTTCGCCCCCCCCTACCTGCATCCCCCACCCTCGGGGGGGCGGAGGTGTGGGGGGGGGGGGGGGGCGCCCTTGTCGTCTTCCCTTCGTAGCACGCACGTCGCAGGCACGACGCAAGCATGGCGCAGGCACGAGGCGCGGCACTTGTCCCTCTGCAGGGGGGGGGGCCTGCCGTGAGTCACCCGTCGTCGCCCCTCCTACCTTGCGTGCGCACCCCCGGGGGGGCGGAGGTGTGTGGGGGGGGGGGCGCCCTTGTCGTCGTCCCTTCGTTGCACACATGTCGCAGGCACGACGCAAGCACGACGCAAGCACGGGGTGCGGCACTTGGCTGCAGCGGGGGGGGGGGGGTTTCTCCTTTGGGCCTTCCAGCCCTCCTCCACGGTAGGGGCTCCGCACCCCAGGATCTCCAGCCGCCGTTGCCCCTTGGCGGTAGTCGCCAGGACGCGCACGGCGCACGACACGACGCATGGCAACTATCCCCTACCCTGCCCCCTCTGCTCCCTCCCTCGCCCTCAGTGCTCGCATGGTGCTGAGCAATGCCCCTGCCTCCCTCGTCGCTCCCTCTCTCTGCTCCGGCTGTCCGGCCTTCGCTCGCCTCCTAAGTGTCCTACCTCTTTCGCCCTGCCCGTGCCCTCTTCCCTCGTCCTTGCCGGCCCTCGATGCTTGTCACTACGCAGGCACACAGCACACTGCACCTTTGGGGGCGGGCTGTCTTGTGGCAGCACGCCGCGGCACCCCGCCTTGCCCAGAGCCCCCGCGCGCCGCGGGCGGCTCACTCGGTTGTGGGGCACCATGTTGCCCCCTTCTCTGCCGTGCCATCTCCGACCCTCTGCCCTCCGGCTAGCGCGAGCACAGTGCGGCGCAATTCGCGAAGCAGCGCTCCCTCTCTGCCCCCCTCTTTGCCCCGGCCCCCCTGCCCTGTCCTGCCCCCTGTCCGCTCGCCCTCCCTCACCTTGCCCTGCCCCTCGTCCCTGGTTGCTGGGTCTCCGGCCTCCTGTCTCTCTGTCCCCCTCCTCCCTCTATTCCCTCGGCGTGCACCGTGCAGAGCAATGCGCAAGGCAACCCTCCCACTCCCTCTCTCCCTTGCTGCCCCCTGGTGTCCTGAGCTCCCGGTTTGTGGCACGCACCTTGTACCGCACACGATACCTCCGGGGGCACGCTGCCTAGCGGCCGCGGCACGTCCAGGGCCCCCGCTCGCCGCAGGCGGGCAGCTCGGTTGCGGGGCACCCTCGTCGTTCTTGCCCCTGGTCCGCTCACACTAGCCGCCCTCCGGCCAGCGCGAGCACGGTGCGGAGCAATTCGCGAGGCAACCCTCCCTCCCTGCTCCCCCCCTCTGCTCCCGCTCCCTGGCCCAGCCCTGCCCCTTGTGTGCTCGTTCTCCCTCGTCCTCTCTTGCCCCCCTTCCCAGGCCCCTGTGTCCCTGGCCCTCTGTCTCCCTGTCTCCGTCTTCCCTTTACCTCCCCGGCGTACACTTCGCCGAGCAATACGCGTGGCATCCCTCCCTCTCCCCCTTCACCTTTCCACCCCCTGGTGCCCTGGTCCCTGGGCTAGTGGCACGCACGTCGCACTGCACCCGCCTGTGGCCTTTTTCCTAAGTGCCCTACCTCTTTCGCCCTGTTCGTGCCCTCTTCCCTCGTCCTTGCCGGCCCTCGTTGCATGACACTACGCAGGACACTGCACCTTCGGGGGCGGACTGCCTTGTGGCAGCACGCCGCGGCGCCCCGGCTTGTCCAGTGCCCCCGCGCGCTGCGGGCGGCTCGCTCGGATGTGGGGCACCTTTTTGCTCCTGCCCCACGTTTGCTCTTTCATGCCGCCGTGGCACGCCCCCTTCCCTGCCCTGCCACCTCTGTCCCTCTGCCCTCCGGCCAGCGCGAGCACGATGCGGAGCAATTCGCGTGGCAGCGCTCCCTCTCTGCCCTCCGTCTCTGCCCCGGCCCCCTGGCCCTGTCCTGCCCCCTGTCTGCTCGCCCTCCCTCGTCCTCCCTTGCCCCCCTTCCCATGCCCCTGGGTCCCTGGCCCTTTGTCCCCCTGTCCCCGTCCTCCCTTTACCCCCCTGACATACACTTCGCGGAGCAATACGCGAGGCATCCCTCCCACTCCCTCTTCACCTTGCCGCCCCCTGGTGCCCTGGTCCCTGGGCTTGTGGCACGCACGTCGCACTGCACCCGCCTGCGGCCTTTGTCCCTCTACGCCCGCCCTGCCCCCCCCTCCCTCCCCTGCCCTTTTCCCCCTCGGACACTACGCAGGACACTGTGTAGGCAAGTCGCAGGCACGTCGCAGGCATGTCGCAGGCACGCACCTGGCCTCTATCGGCGGCGTCGTCGGGCTGGTTGGCACCACGCTGTGGCCGCCCGCCGCTGCCACAGCCCCCGCAGGAGCCGCCGCCGCGGGCAGCCACTCCAAATGTCGCGGGGGGCGCGGCCCTGGTAGGCCCCGGCTGCCCCCCGGCCAGGGTTTCACCGCACCTGCACCTTGCCCACCAGTTGTACTCTGGGCGCCGGACTGCACGTGCTGCCAAAGAAGCATCACGCTGCGGCTGCCCGCCGCTGCCACAGCCCCCGCAGGAGCCGCTGCCGCGGGTGGCCGTTCCAAATGCCGCGGGGGGCGCGGCCCTAGCAGGCCCCGGCTGCCCCCCGGCCAGGGTTTCACTGTACCCCCCGCGGCGCCTGGTCGCCGGGGGGGATCCATCAAAAGTTCCTGTAAGAGATCGAAAAAATATATATATATATATATATATATATATATATATATATATATATATATATATATATATATATATATATATATATATATATATATATATATATATATATATATATATATATATATATATATATATATATATGTATATATATATATATATATATATCCCTAGTGACCCCTTTTGCACACCTTTGAGCGTAGCGGTTGAACGGCGGTTGAACCCAGTTGAACAGCATGTTGCTGTTCAACCCCCCAGTTGAACTCGGTTGAACGCGGTTGAACAGTTCAACTGGCCTATCGCGCCAATCGGTGGCGCGTGCTCGCGCGATCACGCGTTCAACAGTGGTTAATTGGTAAATGTAGCCTGTCCCACAATTCTGGTTTTGAGCTGTTCCCTAAAACCCAGTTAAAACCTGGAACCTACTACTAATGGGCAGGTGGCGGTGTGGTGACCACATACATGAAAACTGGAGCCGGCACGTGGTGGCCAACACGTGGCGGTAAAGGGAATGCACATGGTGTGTAGTAGTTGCCACCTGCTCGCTTTTTACTATATACATGACGCATTGAATTGAAGAATATTTAATTTCACCTTTGTGCAATATGGTAGTGTCACCAAAAATAACGTAACAATAAGAACAAATTAGAGCACCAAGAGATTCCCCATTGTGGTTTCTTACTTGTATGCAACGATCCCTCTCATTTTACAATCAAAAATGCCAACGTCAAACTTGAAGCAATGTATTGCAGATCACTACACTGGATTACAATCGGATGAATTGATGAGTGATTTGGTCAACTTGTTCACCGCATCCAAGGGTGGTCGTACACTATGGGAACGCCTCAAGACTAGAATGGCTAGTGGGCGGCGTAGTCGACGCAATGACCGGAAGGTCATGGAAAGGGTGTTTACACCCAAGGATGCCGTCCGGTTGATCCTTGACTTGGAAATGCCGAAAAATAGGTGCTCTACATGTCCTACATGCATACCATGGTGCGTTGCATGTATGCAAGGAGTGTTCAACCGTATGCGAGATGCGTTCAAGTGTGCGGTTGAACACATATGAAACAAATGCGACTCATGTTTGTGCAACATAGAGTGCCTACCTAGGTTTCATCGAACTATCATGTATATGTCTTCTTCCACATGCAATTGTGGCCCCATTTACATGCTACCATCAAGTGTTTTCTCATGAAAACAACAAATTGAACATTTGTTAAAGTCATGTCCAACTGCCCGGTTGAACAAGTTGAACGATTTCAACCAACGCTCACGTTGTGCACCAACTTCACGTTGTGCGCGTCACTTTGTTCGAATTAACATGCCTCAAATTTAGGTACAAGAATCTAATATCTTGGGCCAACCGGCGAACAAAAGCTGCCCAAGAAAAGTTGGATGTTCATTGGGTGCACCCATTTCCATCTTTCAAGCGTATGCACCGTGAATGGCAACGATTGGGTAAGGCCCAAAAATTGGAAACCACTATTCACAATGGCAAAGTTGGTGTACGACCGGACTTACCGCATTTCTTTAATTATGTCGCAACACAAAAGGAGCTCATGGGGTCCATGGACTTTCCAATGATCGATGGCGAGCAATTATTCGTCATCATAATTAGAGGCGACGGGTTCCCATGTGGCTCACGCCCATGGGTGCAAATTGCGATTGGCTTTGCCAATCACATGGAAAAGGCCCGCACTCTTCAATATAATTGGACATTGGATGTCGCATTGACATCTGAACATGACGACGAAGCAATGCGTGTCTTATTTTGTGCCACGTTGCAACACATCCAAACTATCATTGATAGTGGATACATCCAAATGAATAATGTTTATTATCGTGCACGAATCATGTTGGGTGGAGACTCTCCATGGTTGCGTCTACTTTTAGGATTGTCGCCTTACTATGCCATTGGAAGCATCTACTCTTTTTCCACATGGTGTAGTAGGCGTGAACGATGGATGAACACTAAGGTGCGGCGCACAACGCACCTTGATGGAAAATTCCGCGCTTTGTACGATAAAGGTTTGGATTGCACTACGGCCAAAGGGTGCACTTCAAAACCAATGCTCCGCGTGGATGACCGCACACGGTTCATTGTGATGTGCATTTTGCACTTGGTGATCCGACTTGGCGACTACCTTACACACTTCATTCGCGCGTTTTGCAAACGTTTGCCGCCTCTTGTCCGTGCACGCGTGCAAACCGTGTTGAATGAATCTAAGACTAATATTAGTCTCAAAGGTAAGGCAAGCCCGGACGGTGAGGAGACATGGCGTCTCCTCGCTAACTGGACAATAATAGGTAAGACCATGAAGTTGCCTCCAAAGTATATATCTGTTGTACAAGAAATGGCAAACCTTTTGACGGCCATGCAATCATGGCGCTACGAGGCCGCGGCCCTTTCAAAGTGTAAATGTGTGGCACGTCGATTTCAGAAATTAATTTGTCCGCATAAGCGGTCACCTTACCTTTTGTGGCTTAGAAGAGAGGCTACGGAGGTTCTGAAAAATATTTACCCATGGGGGGCGGGAATGTTTAGTGGGGATATAGTAGAATCACTAAACTATATATTAAAAGACCACTTCTTATGCTCAAGTGGGCGTGGCGGTGGCCCCGGTGGGCGTGTAGCTCGTGATAAGCGCATGCTAAAACAAGCGCACGAAAGGATCTTTCTGGCAAAAGAGCTACCACGGTGGGAACGTACGAGTGCGGGTGGAGAATGATCAAACTCTAGGTGTGGGTTATGTGGTTTGTCGTTGGTGCTTCATACTTTATGCTCCGTGTTCCGTGTGCAACCGTGTTCAGCGGCACTTCAAGTTGTTCAACCGGTCGGTTGAGGTGTGCAAGCATGTTCAACCGCGCGAGTGTCTATTTTTCTTTGTTTTTAGGGGGGCGTCATGGAAGGACAACAAGCGTCGGCGCAACAAGCGATTGGGCTCGCACTCATGCAGTTCTTACAAGCCGCACAAGGGGTACAAGGACCGCAAGCACCACAAGGTGCCCAAGTGCCGCAATTGGGACCACCGCAATTGGCCGCGCCGCAATTGCCACACCCAAATGTAATTGCGCCGACCCAAAGTGGGCCTACGGGATCAACGGGGCCGATAGGCGGGGGTACAACAGGAGGAGCATCCTTGCCTTTGCCACAAGTGGTCCCAGCGTTGGATGCTTTGTTCCCAGCGAAGGAGGAGTTGACCCAACTTGGGGTGTGCCAGGACTCATCGTCCTTGGCGGATGACTCCCCTCAATGGAGATGGCTCCGGGACATCACACCCCGGTTCATGTACCGGAGGAGTGTCGGGGTGTGGATGAAAAAAAACGCCCAGTATGACCTCCATGGCCACCGGAGCCACCCGTGGACAACGAAAGCACTCACAGCCGGGAATTGGGCCGAGTGGAAACGTTTGAGGATTGGTTTGAGCACGCGCCCCGGAATTGCCATGACGTTGTCGGAGACCGCCCTCCATGCCCTCTTTAGGGTATGGGAATCCTACGGGCTGGGGACTGCAGTGGCACCCCAATGGACCGGCCCTGGGTGTGCTGGCCGAAGTGGCGGCCATGGCAAGGGCCATGGGCCGCAATTCTTTTTTAAAAACGTGGAGTCCGTGCCGCACAATTGGTATGACGCCTCTGACGCCACCAACTACAACGCGTCACTGCCATCCATGGTCGAGGTCGGGGGAACCATATCAAGTGGCGGGCGCAGCAAGAAGTCCAGCATGGAGGAGGCACCTGCAGCGGTTGCACCAGCAACCACACTACCCAATGCGGCCACCAGCACTTCGTCAATGATGCGAGGCGTGGAGCAGGTGTGTGCAACAAGTGTTCAACCGGTGTTCAACCGTGTTCAACCGGGCAGTTGAAGCAAAGCGAACGGAGAGAGTATGGATACAGTCCGTGTGTGACACGTTCGGAGTGGATGTTTTGGGCAATTGGTGGCTAGGACATTGAGACCTGCATGTCTGGGATGCATACATGGTTCAATAATTGAATACCCTGTGTTAGTGCGCTGAGGGTGCCGTGCATATGAGGTGGTGGCCACATATGTTCAACCGGTGTTCAACCGGTCGGTTTCGCACCTCAACCCCATTCAACCGCTCATCTCTCTTAGTTGTCAGCCCAAGACGTCCCACCCCACATGTTCGTCATTGACAAACGCGGACCGGCGGTCATGCTCCATGGAGCATGGCCGCCATTACCCATCGATGAATGGTGGCATGGGCCAGGTGCACGGGTTTCCGATCGCGACGCCCTCGTGAAGAAATGGACCCGAGGACTCCATCGCGCACTCCAAGAGCTTGCACATGGCGGGTCCCCACATGCGATTGACACACATGCGATTGGCACACCCATGGAGTCCACCCCAAAGCATCGGAGTCAGTCGGGCAAGGCGAAGCAATTCCCCCAATCAATGTTTGGCGTGAAGGAGGAATTGAGGGATGACATGAACACCGACGATGGCACGTGGTGGGAGAATTCTAATGCATGGTTTGCGCCGGATCATGGAGACGTGGAGAGTGAAAATCCCGTGGTCGACGAGGCAGAGAGCTCAACATCACCCTTCCGAGAAGAGCCAAAAGTCCACGTCCCCATTCGTGGACTCTTGAAGCCTCCACCAAAGGCAATTCCACAAGCAAAGGGAGGAAGTGCAAGCCCAAAGGTTTTGCTCCTCCAAGCGCAAACTGCGCTCAAACAAAGAGTGCAAGACAAAACCGACAAGAAGAAGAAGAAGGACGGGCGGGGAGTGCATTCCAAAAAGCGGCAACGGGTGGCAACGTCAGCGGACTCGTCGTCCGACTCAAAAGGGTCAAGTGCAAGCCAATTGTCGGACAATGATGAGGGGTGGACACCTCCCAAAAAAAAGGAGGCTCCCAAGGCAAACAAGAAGAAGAAGATCGAAGCAAAACCAAAGAAGGACAAAAAGGACAAGGACAAGAAGGAGAAGGCATCTCTGCGGCCCAAAGACGCCAACAACGCAAATGTGGGAGCAAAGGAAGGACAACGGTCAACACCGAACGTGACGGAGGCAAGTGGCACAGCGAAGGCAAGTGGCGCGACGAAGGCAAGTAGCGCGATGGAGGCAAGTGGCGCGACGGAGGCAAGTGCCGCGACAGAGGCAAGTGGCGCGATGGAGGCAAGTGGCGCAATGGAGACAAGTGCAAGCACAAGTACCACGGTGCAAGCAAGCGCACCAGCGGAAGAGGTGATGTCCCCATGTTCCTGCGTATGCATATGCCTCTACATTTGATTGCAATGCGCCTTCACAACGTCGAAGCATGCCGGTGCTATAGTGTGTGGCGGTACGTCGTGAAACACGGTTGAACACGGTTGAACACTTCAACCGGTCGGTTGAACACGGTTGAACGCGGTTGAACTCGGTTGAACTCTCTGCAACGCTTTTGCATAGGAGATGGTGAAAGTGCAACGATTGGAGGAAAAACGCCGCCTCGACGAGAAGCGCCAAGAGGCACGTGAGAAGTTCGGGTTGCCAGCGGGATCCGCAGTACGGTGGGTGCTGACCGAGGGTCCAGACAAGCGCCACCGCATCGCAGTGGGCGCCGTGGCAAAGCCAACGAAGGACGACCCCAAGCCACGGAAGGGGGAGGAGATGGTGAAACTCCCCCCCCAATGGCCCGGAGAGCAGAGTGAGGCCAACGTCACGTGGCCAGTCATTGTGCGCCTCCGCCACACAGCGTTCACGAGCGAGGATGAGGCAAAGGCCATGTTGGCGAAGTGGGAGGAGAACATGGAGAAAGCGACCAAGGAAACCGAGAGCGGAGATGCAAGACATGGAGGCCAAGACAAGGAAACCGAGAGCGGAGATGCAAAACATGGAGGCCAAGACGCGGCAACCGAGAGCGGAGATACAAAAGATGGAGGTCAAGATGGGGCAAGCACGGAAGCAATCGCAAGCACGGAAGCAATCGCGGGAAGTACCACCAATGCGTCGGACAATGGCACCAAGGAGGACTCCGAGGATCCCATGAAGGAGAGCACTTCAAATGACGTGGACGATTCCAACAAGGAGGGCATGTCCGTGGAGGATTCGAACAAGGAGGGCACGTCCGTGGACAATGCCAACAAGGAGGGCATGTCCGATGCCCTCAACAACCCCAAGGTGGAGCACGATGCCAAGGAGAATGAACGACCTCATGTTGGAGATGATGCAAAGGAGGAAGGTGGACCTCAAGACGGCATGCACGAAGGTGGGAGCGAAAGGGCAATGGCGAGCACAAGGGAGAAGGAGTGTGCCGATGATGGGAAGGAGGAGGTCGGACCGGAGACGCAAGCGCTATGGGCCGTGGACTCAAAGTGACTAGCCGACAAGGTCCATGAAGCCTTACAAGGCTTGAAGGGATGGCTCCACAAGAAGAAACATGGAGGAGAGTACCGCCGGATCCTATGGGGAGCAACAGGGAAGTTTCCGACGTTTACACACGTGGGCATGTCTAAGAGGACACATGATGATGCACATGTTCTGCGCCTTGTAAATAATTTCCTCACGGTTTGTTTACCGTCCCTCAGTTACACCGCAATTTCCATCGTGTGGGGCAACGGATGTGCACCCATGGATGTACACAAACATCCAAGGGATGACTCCGCGTTGAGTGGGGTGGTGGCGGTGGGTGATTTCCGTGGTGGTGGTTTCTTTACTACGGCGTGGATGGGTGGTGGGGGGGAGGGGGGGGCGCAGCGTCAAGCATGGATGCAATGTGGGCGTCAAATTGTGCAAGGGGTTGTTGTGGATGCACGAAAGGGGGTGATTTTCAATGCGTGGCGTACGCATGGGCCGGAGCGATGGGAGGGTGAAAGGTATGCCATCGTGGCGTATACATCTATCGCTAGGCACCGCCTTCCCGCTCCGATGCGCACTGAACTCCTGGACCTGGGGTTCCCATTGTGACAGGCACTGGGATTGTTCATCCAATTTGACGTGAATTGTTGGTGCCATTGTTTTGTGATTGCGATTACGTGCGGCATTTCTCCTAACGCGCTCCAGTGTGTGTTCAACCGTGTTCAACCGTGTTCAACCGTGTTCAACCGCGCGGTTGAACACGCAGTTGAAAATGGCCGAACGCGTATGGGCGGCAATATGAAAGTAGCAGAAAATCCATGGTTTTGTGGTTATAATTGATTTGGATAAGGCAGGTGCACACTGCAAAAACCTCTGAACACCATCCACGATAGAATGGAAGCCAAAGGACCACAATGAAGGTCAAAGCTTAGGGGAATGTGTCAAGTGGGGTGTTCAACCGCATGGTTGAACACCAAGGCGGCGTTGACGCTACTCTTGGACATGATAGAAAGGGAGTGGCAATGTGAGGGGTATGGCATGGAATAGTGCATTGGGCATTAGTATGTTGTCAAAAGCATGGTACATCGTCATGGATGGTTCGGAATGGCATGGTGATACGTCAAAAGTTTAATTTTTGGTAAAATTGCACTACGCGCGGTGGGGGTGTTCAACCGCTGTTCAGGGGTGGTTCAAGGGCCCAGGTGAAGTCAGTTGATCACCGGTTGAACATAGGACATGGCACCATGGTGTGCAAAAGGGGTCACTAGGGATATATGTATATATATATATATATATATATATATATATATATATATATCCTCTAATCTACACCCCTCTCCCAACTCTAGGTGGCTCCACCACACGGCTCTAAGGTACGGGCGAAGGGCACAAAGTGGTGCATACATGTGGTGGAAGGGGCTAAACTCGGTCAAAACGGGCACAAAACGGGCTAAAAACACTTGTTTGAGCATCCCAAATGGTCTGAGATCACTTTTGGAAAAACGCGTTTTTGACCCATTTTTGACCCATTGTTGGTCCCACAACGGCCCATTTTCAAAGCATTTTGGGAGTTTCCAGGAGCCAAGACTCGTCCCGACGGGCTCAAAATGGGCTAAAACCACTTCTTTGAGCAACATAAATGGTCCAGGATCACTTTTGGAAAAACACGTTTTTGACCCATTTTTGACGCATTGTTGGTCCCAAAACGGCCCATTTTCAAGGTATTTGGGGATTTTCCATGGCCCAAAACGCGCCACCACGGGCTCAATACGGCCTAAAAACACTTGTTTGAGCATCCCAAGTGGTCCAGGAACAACTTTGGAAAAAATCATTTTTTTCGCCCCGGGGACCCTGGTGGACCCACCGTTGGCCCCCATTGTGCGTGGGCTGGCCGGCCCTCCGGCTGCACCAAGTGACCACTAGTACGGGGGTCTACGTGTCTCGTTGGGCCATTCCGAGGGGTGGAAAGCACAAAAAGTGGGGGGTTGCGGGTGGACTAGGTGCCCTCGGAATTGGATTTTGAGCCACGTAGCCCAAGATATGGCCCGTGCTTGGTTTCAGCGTGCTGGTGCACATTGCGCAGTTTTTTTGGGGCTTTTTGGCGCCTTTTTGGGCCGTTTCTCGGACATATCGTGGAGTTAGAGGGTACCAAAGGTCCCTTGGTCACGAGAAAGTCAAGCCGCACGTGAATGTAGCAGCCGTTTGCCTTCGTTTGGCTGTTTTGAACCCTTAGTAGGGCTGTTTTGGGCGAAAAATGGCTGTTTTTGGCCCAAAACTGCGCAGATTTGGGAGGGCACCTCCCGACTTGGCGCCACCGCCCCGGGCCGCCGGCGGTGAGTTTTTGGCTCAAAACTTGGATTTCACAAGGCCACCACCTGGGCTCTAGGATGGCTCAGGTAGGGTCAGGCCCGAGGCGTTGGGAAGGTGCAATGGCCAAAACAGCACGGAGACGTGTTGTTGTTGTTGCTTGCTTGTTAGCTAAATTTAAGGGGAGAGGGGTGTAGTAATATATATATATATATATATATATATATATATATATATATATATATATATATATATATATATATATATATATATATATATATATATATATATATATATATATATATATATATATATATATATATATATATATATAGGTGGCCAGGAGATGCCACAAATGAATCCCCCGCCCGTCTCGCCGCGTCTCTGCCATAGGACCTCAGGGGCCTCCATCGCGCTCAGGGGTGGCAGAGGCCCGGGGGACGAGAGCGCCCGGCCGCTTTGTAGCCGCCACTTCCAGCGGACTGATACCACGGCACCGGTATCAGGCCGCTTGGAAGTGGAAACACAGGCACCAGGGAGAGGATGGGCAGTCGGCCCCCCCCGGGCTGTTGGGTGCCGAAACAGGGGCCCTCCCCTCGACCAGGGCGGCGGATGGCGCAAGAAGCCTTCGAGGCGTACGGTAAGTCCTCCCCGCTGCCCGCACGTCCTCATCATCCGTTTCCACCCGGGTACGTACCTCCTCCAGTAAGTATGGGCACAGGAGGGAGCAGGCACGGGACACTGAGCAGCATCCGGAGACGTGGCGACTACCGCCAAGGGGCAACAGCGGCTGGAGATCCTGGGGTGCGGAGCCTATACCATGGAGAAGGGCGGGAAGGCCCAAAGGAGAAACCCCCCCCCCCCGCTGCAGCCAAGTGCCTCACCCCGTGATTGCGTCGTGCTTGCGTCGTGCCTGCGACATGCGTGCAACGAAGGGACGACGACAAGGCCCCCCCCCCCCCCCCCACGTACCTCCGCCCCCCCGGGGTTGCGCACGCAGGGTAGGAGGGGCAACGACGGGTGACACACCGCAAGCCCCCCCCCCCTGCAGAGGGACAAGTGCCGTGCCTCGTGCCTGCGCCATGCTTGCGTCGTGCCTGCGATGTGCGTGCTGCGGAGGGAAGACAACAAGGGCGCTCCCCCCCCCCCACACACCTCCGCCCCCCCAAGGGTGGGTGATGCAGGTAGGGGGGGGCGAAAAGGGCCCCCCCCCCGAGGACAAAGCGGCAGGGTGCGGAGGCAGCGGCGAGAGGATGCGGGGCGGACCACACGACGGTGCCCGTAGAGAGCACGCGCCTTGCAAGCCCCAGCGGGGGAAGCACCGGGGGTGCAAACGCAGGGTAGGAAGGGCAACTACGGGAGCCACAAGGCATGCCCCCCCCCTGCAGAGGGACAGGTGCCGCGCCTCGTGCCTGCGCCGTGCTTGCGTCGTGCCTGCGACATGCGTGCAACGAAGGGATGACGACAAGGCTTCCCCCCCCCCCCCCCACACACCTCCGCCCCCCCAAAGGGTGGGGGATGAAGGTAGGGAGGGGCGGACAGCGCCCCCCCCCCCCGGAGGACAAAGTGGCAAGTTGGGGAGGCAGCGGAGAGAGACTGCGGGACGGACCACACGACCGTGCCCGTAGGAAGCACGCGCCGTGCAAGCCCCAGCGGCAGGGGGCACTGGCGGTGCGAACGCAGGGTAGGAAGGGCGACGACGGGCGCCACACGGCAAGCCCCCCCCCCCCTGCGGAGGGACAAGTGCCGCGCCTCGTGCCTGCGCCGTGCTTGCGACGTGCTTACGCCAGAGGACTGACAGCGAGGACGCCCCCCCCCGCCGACCCGCTTCTCCTCCTCCCACCCAAGAAAGGGGCGAGGACAGCGAGGAGACAGCGAGGGGACATGGGGGGGGGGCAGAGGACAGACCGAAACGCCAGGGGGAGAGACGGGTGGTGAGCGGTAGGGGAAAAAAAAAACAAAGGACACCAACGCGCCAGAGCAGGGACAGACAGCAGGGGCAGACGGGACTTGCAGGAGCCAGGAAGCACGGCAAGGGGCGCGGGAAAGGGGGACACCCCTGGGGAAGAAAGCTGGGAGGCAGGGACCAACACCGCAGTGAACGGGGGGGGGCCGGGGTGACAAGAGCCCGCAAAAGACGCTGGTGAGGTACGTGACCTCAGGGGTTTGGGGGCCCCCCCGGTGTCCGTATCGGCCCCACCTGAGTGCAGGCAATAAGGTGGGTTACGCCCGGGACCGTTGGCCAGCGGCCCGAGGTGGCACCGGCCTGGGGGGGTGGCCAATGGGCCTGACCAAGAGCACTCCCCACGGCACGTACTGCGGTTTGTGTCCTGTGAGGGGCTGCGGGTAGGGCACACCGTCCATCGGGGTAGGCAAGAGACGCGCCTATCCTGCAAGGACTCCCCTGCGACCAACAGTGTACCCGACCCCGGTGTGGTGAAGGGCCGACGTACCTGGTTACGGCGCAGGTCCATTTGTACGGAGCGGGTACAAATGGACGGCCCGTACAACAGAGTTACACCCTGACGGGGAGTGCATGCATCGGCCCCCCCGTGGGGAAACTCCCGGAGGGAGGGACCAGAGCAAGCGTCGGGCGCCCCCCCCCCCCCAAACCCTACCTGGCAACACACCCACCAACAACCGGGTAGAACCAAGGAGCAAACCTAGGGGGCGACACCGGGGGCACAGGAGCACGAAAGGGAAGGGGCGGGGGGGGACGCGCAAGAGGGGAGGATAACTGTGTCGTACAATGTGTCGTGCAACATAAGGCCAGCAGCGAGTGGGACGGGCCACAGAGTCCACCCGCACTGCCATGTCCATAGCTCACACAGCCTGCGTTAGCTAAATGTCGCTATCTGTCCCCACCGATCCCGCGGAGTTGCCAGCCTTCCGGTGACGTTCCCGGCGCCTGGTAGACACGGTGTCTGATCTCGCCAGACACGGGCCGCACACGTATGCGGCGTTCCAGGCGCGCGAGGACGCGGACCGTCCGGCCAGGGACAACGGATGGGACCACTTCGTCGACGTTTGCTTGCGGCAGATGTTGGCCCACGATCCCCGTGCGTACAACGCGCCTGACGTTCAGGCGCGGTTCGCAGCGGGCACGGTGCCGTTCGGGGTACACCTGCTAAACCGACTACTCCGATGTCTACAAGATCTCGGGCAGCTGGAGGACGCGCAGCACGGGCGGCCCCCAGTGGGACCGGCGGGGCGGCCGGGGTATGCGGCGCCGGGTGCGTTTCCGATGCCAGCGCCCCGGGGCCTCGGGCCCCTGCCCTTCCCGCCTTTTGGGGCTCACCACCACCACCAACTCCATCTCCATCACCTACTTCATCACCCCGTCGGGTTCCCCATGATGCATCATCACTTCCCACACCAACACGTACACCTGGCGGCCGTGCCACAGCTCCCCGTCCACCTTCACCATCACCATCAGCCGGCGGCTGTGCCACAGCACCCCGTCCACCTTCACCATCACCATCACCATCAACGTCCGCACCAGCATGTGGTGTACCCGCATCCCCTGCCCCAGCAGCACCCACGGCCGCCTCAGCACACAGTACCGGTGCCGGTACCGGTACCGGTGCCTGCGCCAGGGCGGGGCGCCCAGCAGCTGGGGGTGTCGCAAGGGCAGGCACGTGGCGTGCCCCCGGGCGAGGCGGGGAGAATCGGGGCGCTTGCGGCTGCGCCACCCCTGGCAGTGCCCCAGCCGGGGCATACCGCGGCGGGGTCTCCACCGCGGACGGTCCCGGTGCCGGATCCAGCCGTGCTGCGCGGGACCCCGTTCGTGGTGCCGACGGGGCCTGAGCCGGTGGTGCCGGGTGGTGGTCCACCCCCGACGCATGGGATGCAGGGCGCAGCCCCCGTGGGGAGGCCTATGGCGGTGGAACAGGCGGGGGATGCGGCGCGGGAGGCGGCAGCGGCCGGCCCGCGAGACATCAGCGAGCTGCTCGCGCAGGCCCTGGAGGCGTACCGGCGGACAGCCGCGGGGGGCGATGGAGCCGCGCCGGAAGCGCCGGGGAGGGGGGCTGACGCCGGCGAGCTGATCGCGCAGGCGCTCGCGGCTGTCGCCCCGAGGGCGGAAGGGGCCAAGGAGAAGCCGTCGAAGGTGGTTGCTTCGGGGGGACAGGACGCGGGGCGAGGTGTGCCGGAGGCGCAGGCACCGGCGGAGGGCGGCGGGGTCGTGGAGCCCAGTGGGAGGCGTGCCAAGGGGGAAGGAGTGGAGGACTGGATGTTGGAGTGGCGGGAGTGGTGCCAGGTGGCGCCATGTGAGCCGTGTCCGGCGGGGCTGGCGTACAGCATGGACCTCGATGCGGGCACCAGCTGGGCCCGGCTGCCCGACAACCTGCGGGCACCGCTGGACGCGGCGGAGGCGGCAAGGGGCGGAGGCGCTGACGAGCGGCCTCTGGCGCCCTTCCCGCCGCGGCCGGACACGCCGCCGGCGATGATTGCGGCTGGGGAAGGCACAGAGGAAGAGCAGGGGGCGGAGGAAGTGGAGGACAAAGAGGCGTACGGGCCCGGTGATTCGGTGGTGGCTCTCATGTATGAGGACGACGCCAGGCCCGACGTCTACGCCGGCATGGACGTGGACGCGGCCCACGCGCCGCTGCGGCCCATGCCCACTGCGGTGCCGCCCCCTGTCCTGGGGAGCTGTGAGCAGCGGCACTGCAGGTACTATGCGGCCGAGGGTGCCAACAGGCACCGCCTCATGGGTACGGGGCGGCGGGAGGCAGGGATGCTGGCGAGCGTCCTGGAGCGCTACGAGGTCCAGCGCCCAGGGCAGGTCGCCCTGGAGGTGGCCCTGGTGGCCGCGTCTCCAGACAACAGCCAGGTCGACTGTGTCCAGCTGGGGGACGCGGCGGTCCTGGTTCACCACCCCGGTGATGTCCGGGCGGCCAAGCCCCAGGAAGGCCTCCCCCTGTCGGTGCACCTGTCCGTGGGGCGCCTGCTGGAAGAGGCAGGGCTGGAGGACGTGCGGCGGGACGAAGGCCTGTACGTGGCCTTGTGGCGAGGTGGGGCTGACGCTTGCCGTCGCGAGCAGGCCGTGCGGCCCCTCACGCCCCAGGCGCTGGGATCCCATGCGCTCCCGGTGGCGGTGCACCCCGAGGGTGCAGAGGTTGTGTTCGGCGCGGACCGCCTGCTGCTGACCGGGGATGGGGTGGTCCTCGTCCTCACCTCCAGCAGCTACCGCCTTGAGAGCCGCGGCGGTGACCTCAAGCTGCTGGTGGTGGTGGGTACGCGCCTCGACGAGAGCGCCGCCCCCCAGGGGTCAGAACACGCGGTACCGGTGGGGAGTGATGAGGAGGCAGGCCGCGACGGTGACGAGGTGGGGCAGGAGCAGCCCACGGGGGAGGAGCAGCAGCAGGGTCAGCCGGAGGTGGCCGGGGAGGAGGTGGATGTGCAAGCCATTGTGGCGGCGGCCCTGACGAGGTTCACGGCTGCAGCGGGTCCGCCGCCGACGACGGAGGCAC
This sequence comes from Eutreptiella sp. 'Long Island Sound 2002', assembly GCA_964036045.1. Taxonomy (NCBI): domain Eukaryota; phylum Euglenozoa; class Euglenophyceae; order Eutreptiales; family Eutreptiaceae; genus Eutreptiella; species Eutreptiella sp. 'Long Island Sound 2002'. Next base: position 8,376,271 of record OZ038383.1, read on the forward strand.
TCGAGGAGGAGGACCAACGCAGGAGGAGTGGAGAGGCGCAGGTCGCCATGGAGCGGGACGAGGAGCCGGAGTTCATGGGGACGCGGGAAGCGCAGCGTGAGGTGGGCCCACGGGGGTTGGGAGTGGTGGACAAGGCTGGGCCGAAGACGGGGGAGGTGGAAACCTGCAGGCACTGGGCCAAGGGGTGGTGCATGCGGGCAGATGCCTGCCGGTTCGCCCACCCCCAGCCGCCGGTGCCGCCGGGAGTACCCCAGGAATTGCTCCTGATCCTCCAGGCCATGGCCCGTGTCGGAGCTCTCAGCCTCGACCGCAGCCAGAGCCACGGCCGGGGCCACGGAACGTTGCTGCGGGACGTGGTGGTAAAGGCGCAAGGAGGAGGCCCCCAGCGGTGGGGTATGCGATGGAGAGTGGGGGCCTGACCGAGTGGGCGGTGGCGTTGCCATGTGGCATGGCGGCCCTGCTCACTCCGTTCTTGGTGGTCCCGTGGAGGGACATGGTCACCGTCCAGGAGGCCAACCTGGGGTGGGTGTGCACGTGGCACACACATCCTGCCGGCATGGACCCTCGCGAGTGGCAGGCTAAGGCGGTCATGACGTACCTGTCCTGGTCGTTGCCGGCAGCGCCGGGTGCGTGGGCGCAGTGGTGGGACAGAGCGCTAAGCTGGGCGAGGGATGGCAATGCTGTGGCGGCCTGCCCTGATCTCCCGCGCGAGCCCGTCTCAGTCCAGCCGTGGACTGTCTCCCTGCATCTCCCCACGGTGGCGGCTGGCCTTGCGGCCAAGGACCCGGAGGTCTTGCTGCTGGGAGACCGAGAGGGGCCAGGGTTTCGCCTGGGCCGGGGGCTGGAGGTTCGCACTGCCCGCCTCCCCTGCCCTGTGGACAGGGACATCCTGGATGGACTCCAGTTCACGCGGGCTGACGGGGCAGATGCGTGGACCGCCGTCCATTGCCGGCTCCCAGACGCATGGCCGCAGGTGTTCCGGCCCCCTGGTCAGGAGCGTCTGGTGGGATTGGAATGGCGCGTGTGGGCCACCAACAGCACGTGCCCACCGGAAGTGGTCCTGCCCAGGAGAACCAGCCACCCCAGCTGGGAGACAGTGACGGTCTTGTGGGGATGGGTGGCGGTCCATCGGGCTGGTGGCCACGTCTTGACTGGCCCACGGGGCACGGTTATCGAGACCGATGGGGGGATGGCGTTGCAGCTCGCGGCAGAGCCCCTGACCACACATGTGGTGGTGGCTGTCCTCCAATGGGGAGCCGACAGGCCACAGCCCTGGCGCGACCCGGTCGCTGGGGCTGTCTGGCGCGACCTGCCGCTCCTTAGGGCCGCCGTCTGGCCAGGAGGAGCAGGGCGGCATCTCCCGGGCGCACTCCCCTGGCTGCGGGACTGCGGAAACGCCTCTCCCCCGCCAGCTGAGTTGCGGGGCGCCCTGGAGCACCTGGAGCACCGTAGGCAGTTGTGGGGGGCCGTAATGGTGCAGGGGCATCACGGTGTGCAAGTTGCAGTGCAAACGAGGAGAGATCCGGACCTGGTCCGGCGCGTGAACGCACACATCCGAAGTGTACTCCCCCAACTAACCTACACTGCGCTCGCAGTGGTCCATGGGGTGGGCGATCATCCCATCCTTGTACATACGCATCCAAAGGATGACAGTCCCCTTACGGGGGAAATAGCCCTGGGTGATTTTGTGGGGGGGGGACTGTTTACCAGTGCCCTACTTTGTGCAAATGGGCCTTCTCGTCCTGCATGGATACGTTGGGGGCGTGATTTATTATGGGGACACATTGTGGATCCTCGATATGGGGTCATGTTTAACGCTTCCAGGCCCCACATGCCTCTGGCGTGGTCTGGACAGCGCATTGTGCTCGTACCGTACACAGGCATTGCATGGGGACGTCTGCCTGTGGCGATGCAGAATGAAGTGGTCACGTTTGGCTTCCCAAGGTGAAGATGTGTTTTTTGTGTAGCGCTTCGTGCAACAGCGGTTGAACCGGTGAAGCCGGTGCAACCGCGCGCCTGTCGAGCGGTTGAACCACCTCGAAAGCCGGTTACATTTTAGTGCAATCCATGAGGAAACAAGCTTCTGACAATCAAGTGTAGGCTTGCATGTAATTGTTGTTCACTAAAAAGGGTCCAAAGTCCTAAAGGGAATCCAAAGAAGGCGCAGGGGTGTATGTCACCACGCCTAGCGAAACGTTGATGGTGAAGCCGTGCAGTTTCACCAATACAGCCGCCGCCACTGGCACCTACACCACCACCGCCGTGAAATATGATCCAAGAGAAATAGGTCTCCAGTGTTTTGCACCAATGAGGTAAGAAGGTTTTCAAAAACATTCTTTTTAGGGGGTGTGGCATCTCTTGCAGGGCTGAAAAGTAGCGGTTCTCAGGTTGCTACTTAGCACTTTATTGCTGTACCACGATAGGGGTTCAACCGTGGGGAAGCCGTAATGAAAGTGCGCGGTTGAACTCGGTTGAACCACGGTTTCACTTGGGTAATTCAAGGGTACCTGATCCAAATGAGCACGTAGGGCTGTACTCCAAGCCCAGGCACCACTTCCTGGTGGCCGCGGACCATGGGGTGGAGCTCAGCGATGACCTGGTCGCGCTGGCAGCTGACGTGGTGCAGTGCCTGGCCCCCCACACCATGATGCTCCCGAGGGAGGGGTGGGAGGGCCAGCCGCACGACCAGACCCCGGCTGCCCTCCTCATTGCGAGGTACGTCGAGCTGGGGGGCTCAGAGGCGGTGTACCTTGACCGGTCGGAGACGCCGAGCATGCAGCACTTGACGTCTCACCACCTCCTGGCCCCCGCCACGCAGTTGACGGTGGACCCGCTAGGCCAGCCTGCGGTGTCTGGAGCCCAGCCCCATTGGCCACACACATGGGACATGGCAGTCTGGACGATGCGCATGGCGCCCAGGGGTCAAAGGGCGGGGTGGTCGGGCGCGGAGCATCTGCTGGCGACGGCCAGGGCGGCACAGGTGCAGCAGCCAGCCGGCAACAACAAGGACGGTGGCGTGTGCGCCCTCATGTCCACCGTCGGCACCCTTCTTCGGGTGCCAAGACCGGGCAACCTCCTGTCCGCGCTGGACAGGCGGTGGGTGGCGGCGGTAGTCCTCAACAGGGACATGGGGCCCATCGCGCGTCTGCCGTCCCTGGGGGAGCTGCCTGCAGCGGTGCTGGATGCCCTGCTGGCGCCCCGCACACCCTTGGACGTGGCGGACGTCCAGCACAGCGCGGGGTTGCCCAGGGCGCGCATGCAACATGCCCTGCTGTGTATGGCGGCGGCAGCGGACGGGGGGATGTCCATGCTGATGAGGGTATCCCTGCAGCACGTGCAGGACGCGATGCAGCAGCAGCGGATGCATGCCCCCCAGCCGTGGGAAGAAAGCGCCAAGCGGTGGCTGCGGGTGGAGAGCGTGCCTCCCACCAATACGGTGGGCGTGGCGAATATGGGGCGGCTGGTGGTGTTGGAAGGAGCGGAGTATTGGGCCTGTGCTTTGGTGGAAACAGGGGGACTGGAGTGGGTTGTCGTCACCGCGTGCCGGCTCAGGAGGCAGCAGTCCAGGGGCCCAGCCTGCTACAGGGTGTTCCGGGAGTGCCTCAGGGAGCTGGGGCCCGTGCGCAGGGCACATAGGTGCACGGCCGAAGACATCCCGCCGGCGCCAGCGGTCTTCGTCGAGGTCACGCGACCGCCGGCAATCCAGGGGCAGGACGTCTGGCCCATAGCCCCGAGCAACATGTGGCAGGCTGAGCATGCAGCTGTCATGTGCAGGGCGTTGCAGGGTCACGCAGCGGCCCTCCCAAGGGCCCCGGCAGCGCAGTCCTCCAGCAACAGGCCGGCAGGCTCGCTGGCACTGCTGCATAGCGTGTCGCGGGCGTGGTGCTGGGTTGTGGCGGCGTTGGAGCCCCAATCCTCGGCACTGCGGCTGTACGATCGCGGAGAAGGCACGGTGCTCACGGTCCGCCCCGCCGACCTGGAGGCCCTGCACCTTAGTGCACTGAGTGGCGAGGGGGGTGAGGCGCTGTACCTCCAAGGGAAGGTGGCAGGCGCGGCTGCGACACGTGAGCTCCTCTGGACTTGGCACCCACAGCTTGCACCGCTTGGACGATCCGATCCTCTTCCTCAGCATTCCATTGGGATGATCCGCATGCATAGTCCGTGGACAGCCATGTGAGGCATTCATCATCCTCCTGGACCAGCGTTGCACGATGGGGAAGGGCTCCAATGGCGTTTGCCACCATGAAGTCATACCCCATGATCATATCCCAATCTGTAATGTCGGCCACATAGAAGTTCCCGGATAGAGTGCTTCTCTTCGCCAGATCAGGGCGGCTCAAGCGCTCATGTTCCCAGAATTCCATACTGATAGTGGCCTCATGGGTGCCCCCACCCATAATCTCTCCGTTGGCGACCTTCAGGCGGACCGGTCTCCGGCTGGGCTGCAGGAGTTCCTCCTTGAACAACCCTCTCCGGACCAGGCTCACCTGGGCACCCGTATCCACCAACACATCCACCACCTTCTCCTCTCGTCCGCACCGCACTCGCACTTTCAAGTGCAACTGCCGCTAGTCGCCATGAGGTGTATGGACGACTCTCACGGCATGCAACTCTCGCACGTCCGGGTGCATCAGGACTTCAAGGGTATGGTCACGGATGGTGTAGATCTTGGGTCGGTCCTGCCCGTCCACGGGGCTCTTCGTGGTCGCTCCTTCCTTCTTGCCATGTCCCGTACCCACATGTACTTCCCTTGGCAGGGCGCTCCAGGGGTTGGGAGTGGCGAAACTCAGTGGTTTTGGCTCTTCCGGAGCCTTCTTCGGCACCCGATGTGCCACTGATTCCTCAGGGATTCCACTGATTTTCGGAGGAGAGACCTCCGAGGTCCCATTCCCGTGGGGGCTCCTCTAGACTTGACTTCCCGCAGCCCCTTCCGGCTGCGATCCGCCAGCACTTTGTCCACCACGTTGCTGGGCTTTGAGTTCCTCCAACGTCCTCAACATGTCCTCAGCAACCTCCTCGATCGACCTCACTCATCGGTCTTGGCCAGGTCCACCACCATAGCCTCTTCCTCCGCCTTTTCCTTGGCCTTTGCCTTGGCCTTTTTCCCCGTCTCCGTCCTTCGCCTTCCAATCGCAAATCCGCTGCTCCTTGGGCTTCTTCTCGGGGTGAGCGGCGAAGTAGGCCTTCTTGTCCGCCTCATACACCTTGCACTGACGGTGGTCATGTGCATGGTTGTTTCCCTTGCCATAACAGACCCAGCATCCGTCGTGCTGAGACCTGTACTCCCGGAACGAGAGCGGTGGGTTCCCGATCCTCCTTGGCTCTTTGCCCTTCTTGGGTCCCACCCGGCTCCATCTGGACCGATCCTGCCCATGGTCCCTCACGTTGTGCGCCACAAACGCGAAGAAATGGGCCTCCTCGTGATCCTCCCGGGACCAGTGGTCTTGGCCACTTCCACTACCATCCTCCGCGGAGTTGGCCGTGTCCTCCTGGATCTCCCGATGATGGCAGTCTTCCCGGTGGCCTCGTTGTCCATGACCATGTCGCCCCTGCACGTGGGCCTCGTTCTTCGCATTGAGCTTCAACTCCACCGTGATGTACTTCACGGTCTCGTCCAGGCTCATGCGGGCGAAGATGACCTGCATCCTCAGCGGCTCGCCGCGCCTCCACTCCACGTTGTTGAGGCGCAGCAACCTTTGCCCCATGGAGTCTCCAAATCCCTCCACGTACACGGCGTTCTTCAGTCCCAACATCCGGTTGGGCTCGCCCAGGTTCCTCCTGAAGAACTCCATGATACCCGCATGGGTATCCTCCGCCGCCATGATCCTCACCGCCACGCGCTTCTTCGCTGTCTTCTTTTCCTCGTCCTCCACTCTCCTCTTCCAGTGGCCGGGGAGGACGTCCTTCAGCAGGTGGCGGATCTCGCTGGACTCGTTCCAGTCCTCCACCAGCTTGAGGCTCCGTCGGTACTTCCGCAGGTACCGTTCCACTCCCCGACCCGCACCTCACCGCGGTCCAGCTGCAGCGGGATGGACCACAAATCCTCCAGCTTCTGGTTCGGAGCGTCCACCCAGTCCTCATCCTCCAACCACTGGAGGCAGGCCTGCTCCGTACGGATCAGTCCTTCCCGGATCTGATCCCGCAGCTCCTCCTTCAGGTCCTGCGCCAGCCGGTGTGGGAATGTCCGGTATACCCACTTGTCCCGCGGCGCTCCCCGCATCTCACCGATGACCTCCTCGGCAAAGTCCTCCCAATCCAGGATAAAGTCATCCAGGTTGGAGGGGTTGCCATCGTAGTAGGGGATTTTGATTCCCCTGAGGTCGTCAATCCTGATGGCGTCTCCGACGTCCCCAGCCACCACTCCACCGAAACGAATACCACCTGTGGCCGGGGGGTGTGAGTACACTCCCTGTACATCCCTCTCCTCCATGGAGTGCGGTCCAGTTGGGCCTGAACCCATGGGGTTTGGAATGCGGGAAGGACTTGCTCCATCGGCCATCCATATCCCCGTATTGGGGTTCTTCGCCCACAGGTTTCCGCCTGGATGACCTCGACCATGTCCGTCGGCGCTTCCCATGGTTCGCCCCTGCATGGTCTGGCTCTGGATCTCCTCTTCCGCATAAACTGCATGGGCAGTCGTAGTGATCGGTAGATCCTGGGCGGCGTGGGACATCTGTACCGTCAGGCTCCTCGGGTCCGTGGTTACGTGCCCTTCCTGCATGGACCCAGCCGGTGCCGTGTGTTCCCCGAGCATTGTGGATTCGCTGAACATGGGAACAAACGGCAGCGCACCCGGGTCAACACGCGGAGGCGCGTAGGGTGCCTCTGCAGGGCCGCCCATGGGTTTATCCATGGCGCTCCTGAGGGTCTTAACCCGCTCCACCAGCTCTGCCGCTGCCGGCTTTGCCGGGAGCTCCGGACCCGAGGTGAGGGGCTGTAGCTCCTCTAGCCTTTTCAGGGCGTCCCGACATGTCCTCCACCAGGTGGAGGAGGCTGTCCACCACTCGCTGCTGCTTCTCCAGGGCCAGCTCCAGATTTCCCCGGTACCGGTCCTGTTCCGCTCGCAGCTCCGTCATGTCTCTCTCCGCGGCGGACTGGTCATCCAGGATCCCCGCGACGTCCTCCTCTAGACCGTCCTTCGCGTTGTCCAGGCGGTCAAGACGATGCACGATGGCGTCCATCTGCATCTTTGGGTACTTGCCCATGAGGAAGGACACGTGCTCGCAGTGGCACTCAGCGTGCTTTCCACCTGATCCAGCGCATCCCGCGGTTCCCGGCGCCTCAGACTCATCGCCCATGGGCGTATCGCCTGCGGCGTCCATCTCTGGTCCCGTGTGCCGGGGCACAGGTGCCGTCCTGGCCCTGGCTGGCCTCTCCAAGCCCTCGGCGTCGTGCTTCAGGGCGGGCTCGGGGGCCGTATGCGCCCTGGCGGTCGGCGCGGACATCTCCTCCGACTCCGAGGGGAAGCAAGTCGGATAGCCATCGGAGTGCCCCTCGGATTCCCACAGCCTGACCGGGCTGCGGTCCGTATCCATAGCCCCGGCGTCCCCTGCCGCGGGCTTGGGTGACCCGCGCTTCCGGTAGCGCCGGGCCCGTCCTCCACTGCTGCCTGAATGGCAGGCCTCCTCAGAGTCCTCCGCGGCGGAGCGGAGGTTGCATGCCTTTCGGCAGCGACGGTCACACATGGAGACCAGGTCCTCCATGTCGAGTCCTCCTCTTCCCGAACGTCGTCATTCTCTTCGGGCTTCAACTTCCGGAGTTCGCCATGCTCCTGAGCGTCTCGGCTCTTCTCTGGCTCCAATCTCCGTCGTGGTCTCCACCGAGTCCACAATACGCACCTGGGGCGTACTTGGGCAGGGCTCATAGGGGCCCAAGTCCCCGGGTCGGCGGTAGGTAGGGGCAGCAGGTACACCTCTGCTACCATAAAGAAGGTCCCTACCAGGACCGGCCCCCGCTGTGCCCCTTCCGCCTGTTACCCCTGCTGATTTACTCCGGATCAGCGATCGCATTCCTCAAGTTCCAGGGTCCAAAATCCAAAAATATAGAAAATAAAGTCCTCCTTCAACCCTGAACAGCAACCAGATCCCACAAATACAGCAATATCCCAATTCACAGTCCAATCCACACTGCGGGCTTCCGTTCAGCACACCGGTCGTCTCACGGTGGCGGGCATGTACAAGAATTGCACCAAAGAGGAAAGCCCTGAAATTGGCATATGAACACAAATAAAGCAAAGTTGGGGAAAGAGGTAAACAGACACATTCACAACCATTAACCCCTCATTCCCTGGACTCAAGACCTTCCCTTGACTCACCAACATATTGCCCTGAACCAGGTCAAATGAGATGGCTGAATGCCATGTGTCAAAAGTCACTACACAAACCCCAAAAATGTGTTCCCTCCCAAGCCTCTAAATCCTAGCCCAATAGGGGGGGTGGCGTGTCATGACCTAGAGTGGCACTCAGGACCATGCCCTACCCTGACATAACCTTGGTTGGACTTGGAGTCGAATGGGCTTAGAGATATGCCCCATGAGTTTGAACTCATAACACGCCAAAAAACTGCCAATTCACACCATATTGGCCATATATCAAATATATGCTCAAAATTGAAGTTACCACTTATCCGAAGGCTCAAAGCATGCATGGAATCGAAGTCTAGTATTCATGGAGGATAGAGACCAAAGGTCAATGCCCATTTACATCCCCATTTTATCCTCGAAACCCCTTCGGATATGGGCGCCACGCACTGCCCAAGTCAGCCCATGATCTTGAGACCAATTCTTGTAATCCTTCGTGCGCCAAGCCAAATGGAGTACGCGATCCGGCATATGGTGGTGTTCAACTCCAAAGCATATGCCAACATATGAACAACATACCATGGTTCGACTCTCCATAGGCTTCTTGCTGTTCGCCAACCAGGTAAGTACACAAAACGCAAAAATGAGCAAAAATTGAGGTCAAAAACATGAAAATATGCCCCAATACAAAGTTGTCATGATAGTATATCTCTATGCTCACCCATGATATCCGCTCATGGTTCAATACACAAATGATTGGAACCATTTGCGAACAATTCCCCCACTTGGATCCCGAATCGGGCGCATGGAGATACCTTCGCCACTCATATCTACATGCCCCATGAAAATGGGAGTGCACTCATGCATCTCTTTGCCAAACATACCATGAGCAATACATACGCGGTAGACTTAGTCTAGCGCTTTGAATTCCACAATTGGGACATGCGCAAAGCCCTTGTCACGTGTGGCTCCCCATCTCTTCGGCCACACGAAGATATATAACATGGGTGTGAGCACATTAACACATATACCATGCATATAACACATACCCTCAAAAAGTGGCTCCCACCATGGTATGCCATGCCCCTCCATGGTCATAACTTCACGTTAAAAATACGTAGGAACCCAAGGAAAGTATCTATGCAACCCCAACACTCATGCGATACACTCGAAAGTCGCAATAAAATATTCGGGTGCACGGTCCAAGAGTTATATATCATTTTCTACCCTCTTGACCTTTATCCCTTGCTACACCGGGCATGTGTACACACCAAAGGCGTTTGATGCTTTCTAAATTAAGTTGAGACCAAGGCAGTTCCAACCCAATTCTCGAAACTGGTATACCTCGCCGTGAGCCGGAGATATGACCTTTTAAAGTGGCCTCACGAATCAATTTTGTTTTGCCTATATCTCCAAGCAAAACGAAGGACACAACAAAAGGAAGGTTGATTCGTGATCCGGAAAAAATGTAGGACCACTCGAGATTCGTCATATCAAGTGCGGCGATGTCGAAGTCGAAAATCCGATTCTGGAACTCTGAAAAAATCGGATTAACTTTGCGAGTGTATAATATGAAAATTGCGGAAGCAACGAACCCTTTACTGATGAAATCTGACCCTTCATTTGGGTTTCCGCCAAAATATCTGTAAATAACAGTTAACCAATCGGTTACCGCAAAATCGCGAGCCAACTGACAGTCGCCGATACATTGACTATCAGAACGGAAGTCTGAAAAATTACGGAAACATTATGATAAAAAAACCCTGTTGATTCCTGATATTCTGATATATAAATCTCCGCTGGCGGCGCCTCGGTATTGAATACGGCCGCTCATAGCCGGAATGGCCAAACCTATCACACTATCACATCGGGTTAGGTCAGGTGGATGGGATAGTATGATATCAGCCAATGGCGGCTTGCCGGCACATAGATACACACCCAAAGTGACCCAAAGATGGCCACGGGGGTCCGAACCGGCTTCACTTCTGCCGGCAGAGCGGAGGAGATGCCCTCCGCCTGGTCATGGCGGAAAACATGGGGCCGTGGCTCCGGGAGTTCTCCACGTCCAGGTGGAAGGTCGAGGGCGACCGGGAGAAGTTCGCCGACGCGTGGCGCCGCTGGGTGGAGGAGCAGTTTCCCCTGGGGGGAATGCTGCACCTGCCGCACCAACCAAGCGTGCCACCGGTACGGCCTGCGGCATCTGCGGCCGCGGCAGTGAGGCCGGCCCCGAAAGCAGCGCCCATGCCGCCGCCCAAGAGGAGCCCCCCGCCTCAGTATGGCACCTATGCCAACATTCGGTACGTGCTGCAGCACTTCGGCGGTGACTTCGCCACGGAGCAGCTTGGGTCAAAGACAATCAACGTCTGCCCCTGGTCTCGGCTGGAAGGGGCTGGTCACCGCACATGGAGAGCTGGCAAGCACTGCTGGCCCACCCACCTCCACCCCAAGGACCTGCTGGACCACATCCAGCGGGACCATGCGGCTGATCTGGCGCAACGGGACCAGGCGCTGGCCATGCTGGCTGGCGTTATGCCGGGGGGCCAGGCGGGGCCTTTCGCGTCGGCCCAGGCGAGGTCCAGAATGCTCATGCTGCCCACGGGTGCCCGCCCCGCGGCGGAGCGCGGGGCGTCACCGTCGGCGGCGCCATCTGGAGCGATTGGGTCTGCAGCACGGCGTGGGGCGCTGACTTCTACGGGGAGTACGGCGGCAAGTACATCCGGCGGACAGGCAGAGGGGGAGCCCGCCGCATCTGCCGGGTCTCAGCAGACAACAGCCGCCTCGGGCGGAGGCCCACAGGGACAGGGGCCACCTCGCCAGCCACCCGCGCCGGGTGCGGGTGGCTCCCCTGGACCTGCTGGTGGCCCCCCTCTGTCCAGTGATCCGGATCCGGCGGGGGGCCCCGGTCCGCACGTGCAGCCATGAAGGGGCCCCGCCTCCGACACCCGAGTGGCGGTGTCCTGGAAAGTCCAGGGCTCGATGCGGGGAGACGGCGTACCAGTGACCCCAGGTATGCTCGACAGTGAGGCGGTGGCGGCAGGCGTCATGAAGGCCGAAGGTGCCATCCTGGGCCTCTTCCAGGAGACCGGCCTGCAGGACCCTCAGGGTGTGGTGCACTCGGAGAATCAGTGGCGTCACCACGGGTATCATGCGTACCCAGGGGTGGATGCCCAGGCGGCGTCGGCGGCAGCGGTGCGCGGCGGGCTCTTGATTGCCCTTCCGGCGGACATGTTCGCCGCGGAGGAAGTTCGAGACGTCGTGGACATCGTGCCGGGCAAGGCCATGGCCGTCGATGTGGTGACCGCAGGTGGCCCCCTCACGGTCATCAACGTCCACGGCCCGGGCAGCGGCGGCGACTCCTGGGCGTCTAAGGCGTCCTTCTGGGCTGACGTGGCCATGTACGCGGCGGCCAAGAGTGCGGGTGGCACCAGGGCCGTGCTGCTCGGAGGAGACTTCAACGTGTGGCTGGAGTCCCCGTGGCACCCCACCACGAGGAGGTTCCAAGCCCTGTGGGAACAGTGTGGTTTCCGCAGGGCAGGCCCGGAACGGGAGGAGGACAGGAGGCCCACGAGGTCAGGGCACCGACTGGACTCCTTCCTTCTGAACTCGCCTCTGGTCCCTTGGGCGGCGCGTGAGCGCCCACACTTGGCGCCAAGGCGCTCTCCAGCATCGCTGGGGTCGGAACATGGCCCTGTGGTACTGGACCTCCCGCTGGCGGTGGCCAGCAAAGGAAGGGTCACCAGGATGGCCTACTCGCACGCCCAAGGCAGGCTGCATGCCATACGCCCGAACCCCCTGGGGGTTCGTGAGGCGGCGGCGGCAGTACTGCATAAAGCCTGCGGGGATCGGCGGCTGCAGGCGTGGCTCTCGTCGGACCAGGACACTGCCACCATGGGCACGTCGGAGGTGCAGGCGGTCTCTGACCTGCTCTACGCCTTCCGTGATGACGTGTCCAGGGTCACGGGAGTGCGCACACCATCAGGCGTGGACCCGCAGTACCCGTACGGGCAGGCGGAGACGGAGGCGTCACTGGCCCAGGTCCTCTCGGATCAGAAGGCCCTGGCCTGGCGCGCCCATGAGCTGTGGCAACGGGACGCGGCGGCGGCCGGACTCCACTCCCAGAAAGCGACTGCCTTGCTACAGCACCTCCGGCGGGTGGACCCCGACCTATCCCCCGCTTCGGTGGAGGACCTACATGCCGCGTTGGACCAACAGCTCCACCAGCTAGAGACAAGCGTGGAGGAGCTGCGGGGTGTCCTCAGGAGCAACAGGCGCCAGTCCATCAAGGACTATCGGCGGGGCAGGGTGCCGGATCTGCAGCTCCGATGGACGGCAATACGGGGGGCCATCAACGTGGTGAACTATGCCCCGTCGGGCCTGTGGTCCGTACGCGTCCGCGAGTCGGAGAAGGTGCTCTTGGAGGCCTCGGACGTCATTGGCGAGGTCCAGAGGTACTGGGAGGCGCTGCAAGCCAAGCGGCCAGTGAACCTGCCGGCCTTCGAGCGGCTGGTCCGGGCCCACATTCCCAGGGGGGAGCCTGAGGAATGGAGGTCGGTGCAGGACTACACCCTGCAGGACCTTAAAGACGCCGTGAGGCAGGCCGTGGCAGACGACAAAGCTCCGGGGTCCAACCGGGTCACGGCTGCCCTCATAGCAGAGCTGCCTGAACCCGTGCAGGGGCTCCTGGTGCACGCGTACAGGGCTATCCTGCGGGGTGCGGACGTCCTGGAGTCCTGGCACGACGCCATTATCTGGCTGATGCCCAAGGGCATAGCCACGGGCAACCTGGACGAGTACAGGCCGATAGCACTGGGGCAGCAAGACATGCAAATGCTCATGACTCCCCTCATGCGGAGGTTCATAGCTGTCCCGGCACGCAAGGGACTGGCTGCGGACTGGCAGTTCGGGGCCATGCCGCGCTGCAAGGCGGCTGCCCCGGTGTTCCTGGCCGAGCGCAGGCTGCAGCGTGGGCAGGAGGAAAACCACGTCCTGGCCTTCGATGTGTCAAAAGCTTTTGACACAGCGCCGCACGGGGCGCTGGCGCTCCTCCTGCGCCACATGGGAGTCCCAGAAGAGCTCATCAGGCTCTTCCACACCCTCAGCTGCGGGTCTCTGGTGCGCATCTTCACTGCGCACGGCCCGGCGCCGAGCATTCGGCTCCACAGGGGCCTGCGGCAGGGCAGTGCGGAGAGCGCTGTGCTCTACCTCCTCCTCTTAGAACCTCTTCTGCGGAGCCTTGCCTGCAAGGCGCGGGGAGATGCTCGCCATGCGGTGCCACCCCTGATGCAGGCGTACTGTGATGACCTCCTGTTGATAGCGCACTCCCTGCCGCAATTCCTGGAGTATGCCGCGGCGATAGCGCGATATCTCACGGACATGGGCATGTCCCTCAACGTCGGCAAATGCGCCTATGCCAATACTGCTCGCCTCCATTCTATCATGGTGTGCCTGAGCCCAGGGAACACGGCGGCCCCATGGGTATGCTTACGTGCCAAGGGCACGGTACCATACTTGGGCCTGCGCCTCGATTTCAGGGGGTTGGCGACCATGAAGGAGAAACATGTACTCCGGTGTGAACCTCTGCTGGGCTGGTGCAAGAACACGTTGGGGCCAGCGTCGGTGCCTCATGAGGTGATGGCGGCTGTGGTTGGAGGCATCGTGCGGTACGCGGCGCCCTACCTGTCCGACACGGCGGAGGCGGTGATCAAGCTGAATACTGCCATCACGGCTGCGGCCCTGCAATTTGAGAAGCTGCCCAAGAACCTGTCCAACGTAGCGGTGCGGTCGGGTCATGGGTTACGGTTGGCGGATGTCCAGGTTATCTGCCGCGACTCCGTCGTGGCGACCATGGCTCAGCTCACCCACCACAGGTCGACGACAGTCCGGGATGAGCTGCGGGCCATGCTCCGGGACATGCACGTGCAGTACGGAGTGTGCGGGCAGTTCATGGTGCTCTCTGCGTCATTCGCCAGGCACGCTGGCAATACTGAAGCGGTACCCAGAACCTATGGCCCATGGCCCGGAGGCCTGTGAGCCGTCACACCCGTGCGGAAGCCGTTGACACCGGCTGTCAGCGGGATATCCCTGTTCTCTAACCCGCGAAATCTGGAATCCGATTTCTAATCAATAAATCGATTTAGAATTACCATAATTTTATTGTCTTAGGCGATTTTCAGTCGGAAATCGGTGAAATACCCGAATTCTACCGCGATTTCTAATTGTCGTGAAATCGCCGCCTGATGTCGCCTGTTCGCGCGCTTTCGTCGCTTCTCCGTGGCGAGTTTTGTGAGGGATTTTTCTCGAGTACCTATGAGGCTCTAAGAGAACTTAAGGGCTGAATCTAGAGGGCTTTCAATGTACTTTCATCTGGTGTGTTCACCAGAATTTTTCGCCGTTGCGTCTTCGAGAAAATCAGCGCGCAAGCTTTTCCGTCGATCGCTCGAACTCATGGTTCTCAAGGACCATGAGTTCGGACGGAACCCTACATTCCCCCCCCTATGCCTTTCATCCACCCCCCTTTCACGTGGGCATATTACTTTGTATAGGGAAGCGGGCAATGGCGATGTTTTAGGCAGCCTATGGGTTTCGAAAACCCAAGTCGTTTGCGTGCGCAAACGCTAACTTTGTGGCCTTCTGAGCATGAACGTTAATAACCGAACACAATGCTGACAAGACCAAAGGCCCTAGGCCATTTTCGTTTTTCGAGCCAACTCAACGATGGCTCCACGCAATTCAATGCGTACTAAAACTCCATTTTCGAAAGAGGGCAAGTTTTGGTCGAAAATTAGGCCAAATGGCCAAACCACCGAGGCTCGTACTCAAAGCCTATGGGGAGTTGAGCCTCGAACCAAGGCAATATGTCAAGTAGAGACCACGAGGGACATCGTGGATGGCTTGGTTTTTTTTTACAACCTTGTCTACTCTTTTATATACTTTCGCCTTGTGAGCACGCGTGCCATACAGCCTCTTTGCACACGCGCTCATATGCAAGCACTAATGAAACGAGTGGGCGGAGACAATCTAACCATAGTGTGCATATTTGAAGGCACCTACTATGGGCCTACTCCGAAAGTGTGTACTCATATTTCTGTTCCTCAAGGTCCCAAAGATATGTTTATGCCAATATCGCCGATATATGCACTTTTCCCCATAAATAGTGTGCTTCAAGGATTGAGGTGTTAAAAATGTTTCCATTATGCTTTGAACCTCAACCCTTGTTGCAAAAGGGGAGCAAAGCTTCGGTTTGCATCCATGCAAAAGCCCGAGGCTCCTTTCTCTTGTGATACGGAGATACCATTTTTCGAGGGACCACTTTTGGGTGAATTTTGGCCGTTTTGCCCAGAATGGCCACAAACCCCTTCTCCCCCTGATTTTGCCCCCGAGGTTGCGTGCGCCACTTGACCAAGGGTAAGGGCGATTCGGAGAGGGCACATAAACCCGCATCGAATGGGGTGTTTCCCCATGTGGCCTCTCCTCTTGAAGGGAGAGTTGTGAGTCACCCTATTTGGGGTATGTTGCCATTCTGCCCCATTTGTGTGTCACTTTCCCTTCAATGGTGAAAAGAGCTAGAGGCGACCATGAGGGTTGGCAAGCGGCATATATTGCGACCTAAGTCCCATGTGTCTATAGCATCTTTGGTTGAAAGGATCCTCGCCGTGGCCATGGAGATATGGAATCATGAGTGTGGGCCATTTTGGCCATATTTCGCTGTTTTTGCCATTGTGTGCCATATTGGAATTACCATATCTCCATGGGGCACGGGATCTAGCCAGAAAGGGAGGTAGAATATTGTAGCATATGACCAAAGGTTGAACGCCATTGAGTTTCGTATTTGGTCCTCCGGCTCATCCAGAGTTATTCAACTTTTGGTGTGATCCATGATCTCCCCCGTTGCACGGCATGCTGCTTTCTGCCCCATCCGCGTGTTCATCCCCTCGATGAACAGCAAGCAGCCAGTGTGACAGCAAGCCATAATCCAGGGCATGGGACCAAAGGGGATATCAAGGATTGTGAATCAAGGCTTGGCGCGTCAATATCGCCAAGATTTCCTACCCTGGACGGTCGCCCGAGACGGCCGATTTTGCCATTTTGGCAATTGTGGACCCAATTTGGATTGTCACCACGCCGAGTGGCATGGAGATCTTTGGGGGCCGAGGGCATGGTAGTCTTTGTTGGACTCCCAGTGGATCGCATATGGAATGGCGGATCCGATTTCCAAGCCGGCGTGGAGATATACCATTGGGGGGACCCCCGATTTTGGCTCATTTTGAGCAGCCAAAATGACCCCCTTTTGGGACCCCAATTTCAGCCCCCGGTGTGGTCAATTGGCGGCCTTATATCTCTGTGCCCATGAGGAGTCCGGAACCAATTTTAAGTCTTGCACTCAGATATTGGTCCTAGGTCCTGCCTGCTATCCTGTGAGCCATTGGCCTTGCCCTGGCCGGGCGAGCCACGCGTGAGAATGACGCCAATTTTGGTGATTTTGGCATCATGACCCCACTTGATGAACCCCTGGTGCCCTGATGCCGGCACCTCAGAGGGAGCCAGGTTCGGTGAGGGCTCCAGCGGGTTCGTAATGGAAGGGCATAGGGTCAGTTACCTCGTCCCTACCTCTGGCGGGTCCGGACGAGCGGTCAATTTTGGACATTTTTGAGCTAATATCAGTTTGGGCTGAAACAGCCCATTTTCAGCTACCAACTCCTAGGGGATAATGGCGAGGCCTTATCTACAGCTCAGAGGGGAGTTGGGACCTGCCAATAAGGGAGCATAGGGAGCCACTGTCGGTTGGCCTTGGAGCCCCTTGGTTCCAAGGAACTCGCCTGTGGCTGGGCGGGACAGCCTCCCCCATTGGCAGGGTTTCAGGGTCCGGACTGAGCAGGGCATGGGTTGTGTTTGAGCCCCCGCCCCTGCCAGCCACTGAGAGGGTCGGACCTGGGATTGGGACATGAGTTGGGACTGAGTGTCTATTGTCCTGTGATGCACTTACCCCAGTCCAGTCTTAACCCCATGTGTACATATCCTGATGTGTTGCTGTACATACTTTTGTTCCCTTGTTTCAGAGTGGCAAGGATCCTGAAACGCTTTGTCACATGACACGAGCGTGATGATGCCCCTGTGAGCGCAGTGCTTTGCCTGCCTGCTTGCTTGCGCGTGTCCACCGCAGCGTCCCGTGGCCAGGCCCCCCACGGGAACGCGCCAATACAAGGGTGGACAGGGTACTCCGGGCGATGGGGACGTTGCGCGTAGGACTTCTCATGCCATCGTCAGTGTACTCGTGTGTACAGGCCCATCTGCCGCAAGTGCAGTGGGCGGGACGGAAATGGGTGTCCCAATCCTATTCCTTCAAGGGTAGAGACATCTGCGTTCTCTCGGGGCCCCGCACAGATGCGGCGGTACAGTCCCTGACTGATCCCGCAAATGACCTCCTGCATGCGCGGCTCCCCTGTCCTGCGCCTGGGCACTGGGCTGTCCAGCTCCAGGAGTGTCATGAGGACCACCTGCACCTTCCGCACGCAGGAGTAGGGCCCCATCAGCTGGACCACGTGTGGTTCACGGGGCTCCGCAACGTCTTCCGGCCACAGCTGCCTAGTTCGTTGACTCACCGGCTACTTCACCCGGTGCGCCGAAAGAAGGCCAGCAAACGCAATAGACAGTCCACTGCGGGGGACGTGTATGTGGTGGGCGGGTACAGGGAGGAAGGATGGGACCCGGCCAACCCGGGGCTATCCATGCCGTTCGTCCCGCTAGCAGCCCTCCTGTTTCTGTTGGGGGACGTCTTTGAGGGTTACCAGCAGGAAGACGATCCGGCGTCCGTCCCCCTACTCACTACACACGCCTGGGGCGGCATAAACCTGTCACCACTGTGGTCTGTGCACGGGCGGCCAGCGTTTTCCAGGGCATGCGCGGCGGTGCGCGGGTGCAGCGAGTGGGCAATTGTCCTTCTGCTACCAGCAGGCCCTGTCCCGGATCCGGATGAGTACTCGGTCCCGGAAGTGGTTCGGATGTCCAACGTGCCGCACGATCCGCACGTCGCTCTCACATTGTTGCGTGATGGCGGCGCCGTGGAACAGGGCTCTGTGGTGGTGTACCAGCCCTCCTGCTCCGCAACGGTTTGGGGGGCGGAGTATACCACCGCCCTGGACGCCATCAAGTCAGTCTGTGGATGTGACCTGGCCTGGAGACCACATGCGGTGTATCGGCCGCAGGGAGTCCTGTCCCCGGAGCTCACGACCTCCAGTGCGGCGTCCCTTGGAAGAGTGGTGCAGAGCCCCCACTCCGACGTGGCGTGGCTGGAACCCCACCGATACTGCTGGGTGCCGGTGGCGACTAAAGTCACATCGTCTGACGCTTCGCCCCAGGGAGACGACGCCACAAACGTGGCGGTGGCCAGCCACGGAATCCCCACATGGACGGGGGCCATATACGGCACGGTCCCGGAGGCAGAGATCATCGGCGCGGCGACATACCTGTTGCACACGACCCCGTCAGCGTGCACGGTGCACGTGGTGGATGCGTCCATCCTAGGAGCGCATCTCTGCAGGGCGCAGGAGGCCCTGTACCGTGGCATCAAGGGGCCGACATCACATCTGGTCAACCAGCACGCACTGAGCTGGATAGTGGAGCGGCTGCGGCGGCTGCCACACTGAGTTCCGGGGCCGCACCACTGGCCGGTGAGGCAGAGCTCGCACTTGGCGGCGGTCCCGCTCGAGGCGCCGGACTCTGCCGCGGCCCGTGCAATGGCCCCGCCTGTCCATCTCGTCCTACTGGTGCCGGGGGATAATGGAGAGCTCGAGCCGCGTGTGCCATCCATGCAAGCCCTGCAGCAAGTCCGGGAGATGGAGTGGCGATTGCTAGCGGCACGCACCAGGGCGCACACGCCACTCGCTGGCGCCTGCGAGGCGGTGCCCCTGGGAGTTGTACACCACGGCCCAACGCACAGAAAGATGCTGCGGGCGCGTGAAGGTCGCTTGTCCACAATGCAGGTCATGCGACGGTGGAGACAGAAGCTCACGCGTATGGCAATACCGGCCCACCGCTGTATCTTCTGTGGGGGGCCGGAGGAGGACGTTGGCCACATGCGCCTGCTGTGTGCGCGGGACGAGGAGGTGGCACCACTCCTGTGCAGGCGTGTGGAGGAGTTCCCGGCGGAGCTACCCCTGACAGACAGGGCGGTGGAGTTTGTGGCGTGGAGGGAGCACGGCTGCAGGTGGACTGAATCCCTGATGGCGGGTGTCGTCCCCGGGGACCTGAAGCGGCTGTTCGCTGCGGTGCGAGCGGCGTCGTCCCGGGGCCCTGCCAAGGCCAGGCTCTTTGTGGAGGACATGGTCCAGATTGGGGAAGATGTGTATGCCCGTAGGAACCAACGGCTCACCCAGATCATGCAGCTGCCGATGCAAGATCGAAGGAGGGCGGTATACGCGTTCCTGCGAGGTGACACACCCTTCTGCCCGCCGGCAGGGAGGATCCAACGGCGTCCGCCGTGGAACCCGTTTGCCGGCCTCCCCGGCGACCTGCGGGCAACGTTTCAGAGGGCACCGCTGCACGCACTGCTGGTGCCACGGTCGTGCATCGCGCACGAAGAGGCCATGTCCTTGTTCCCTCACTGGATGGCAGCGGTGGCGCAGGCCTTCAGCCAGTGGATCGGTTCCTGGGTGGCCCGGGACATCACGGCATTCAGGGAGTGGTCCTGCGTGGTGTCGGCGCAATCGTGGGCCCTGGTGCGTGGTACCATGGTGAGAAGCCCTGACGGCCAGAGTGATCTCTGGCTCAAGGTGTACGCCAACCATCCAGCTGTGGGGAACGTCATGGGCTGGCCTCGCGAGGTGCTGCCGGTCCTTCAGCAACCTCTGTGCAGTCTTGCAATCCTGGCGGTGGCTGTCGTACTTGACGTGGGTACGTTGTGGCTGTATGACCAGCAGCTGCGACGAGCCATACCAGCGGTTACGGAGCGGCGGTCAATGGCAGTGTTAGTGGGCTCCAAGCAGCTGGCACGGGTAGAGGGCGACAACGCGCAAGGCCACGTCACGGAGGCCATGATCTCTCTGCCAGAGGGGAACCACCACGTGGCTGCCGATGTCCGTCACACCCTTGACACCCTGGGCCTCGCAGCGGTCATTGAGGCTCGGGCAGGAGGACAACGCTTGGTTCTAGCATCCTCCAGGGGCCCGGGAAGATGGGGTTGATGTCATCGGGGAGGTCTTACGGGACTACGGTTGGGAGCTCCTGGCGCATGGCACACACAGTCCCAAAGTTGCGGGATGGCCCCGGCTGATTGCGGGCCTGCCGGGGATGCCCGACGGGCGACCGATACTCCGCTTGGTGTCCACGTGGGAGGAAGCGAGGCGCAGCCTACTCAGTTGTGCCACAGCACGCACGCTTGCAGGTGCTTTGCTCGGACTCCAGGACGCGTGCTGCGATGTATGGCAGGACCTGTGGTCGCAGTGTTGTGATGGTAGCTGCGTTCCGTCGCGGTCTGTGCTTCCAGAGCGATGCCACGGGTGCGGAGAGACAGCGTCAGTTTGGGTTCATCAATGTGCCTCCGTCCCACTATGCGGGACATGTAAGGAGCGTGCCGATAGGGGGTGGCCTAAGGCGAGGTGGGCACTGCGGCACTCTGGACAGATGTCCTCAAGTGCCTGGAAGACAATCCAGGGTGACCTGAAGAGCGTCCGAGTGGAAGGGGTACGGTGCCCTGGTACGCCATCGGCAGCCCTGCCCCTGCTGCTATGGTGGGCGGCTCTGGAGGGCGACTCGCGGATACTCTGGTTGTGGCATCACAGAGAAAATGGTGACAGCGTGGTGGGGGCCGGGGGTGATGCAGATTGATGCAGTTAGGAATTGTGGGTGCACCTGCTACCGTCCCTACGCTGGACGCAGCCGAGGGGGTAGCGCCTGAGAAGCAGTGCCCTCATGGCCTGATTGTGCGGTACTGGCAGGCGGGGTATGACGGCCAACGCGATGTGACAGGTCGTGCCGGCCTGATGGTGAGCCGTACTGCCCCCGTGCATGAGGGTCGGACAGGGATGCCTCACCCGCCTGCCCCTGGTTGCCGCATACAACAGTGAGGTGTCATGGGTTGTCCGAACCAGGGTAATAAAGCCGAAACCCCTGTAGGCTATTCCCATGGCACCGGGGTCTCTACTGGCGGCCTGGCTACGGCAGAATTGGGAGTGGTTGCTCGGGATACACCGGGGGTGCACGGAGTTGTCTGGGGGCCGGCGACATCGTTGCCGGCACTACGGTGCACGCGTTGCGGCGCCCCCTGGGAGTGTTACACGGGGTTGCGGGGACAGCCTGCGGGGCCCGGGAGCGGCGACGAAGTGGTGATGTGTGCATAGAGGGATCTGACGGCGAGGTCGTCAGGTGGACTGTATGGCGGGCGTACTTGAGACGGCGTGGCAGCCTGGGAGGAGCACTCACGAGGGGCACGCGGAGTTCAAGGTGACGGTGTACTGGCGTCTTGGGGGTATACGCGGCGGAACTGGGGTCCGTACGTGGGGGTACGCGGCGGTACTGGGGAACCGTACAGTGGGGGAGCTGCGGGAATGCATGGCGGTACTGGGGTGTCCCCCTGACCCCTCTAACAACTCAGGAGGCGCGTAGGGGCATCTCCTGGCCCCGTTAACAACCTAGAGGGACCGTGCCTACGGGCATGTACATAGCTTAACCTCTGACCATGGCCTTGCGGTTGCGATGGTGCGTGTGGTGGCGGCTCGCAGGTGGCATCGGCGTGGCAACAGCGGTACTGCGCGGCGTCGTAGCGAAGAGTATGCGGTCGCCTCACCATTAGTAACGACTTACCCCTGGGGGGCGCCAGTCCGGTCAGCTAGAGGCGGGGAGGAGCAGCATGCTGAGTGGTTCGGGGGGTGACGCGCGGGCCAATGCTATAAGTAGGCTCGCCACGTCGTCGGTGGGGGCCGAAACTGCGGCCTGGCCGCTGCTGTGGCGGAAGAGGCGCAACCACGAAAGCTGGGCAATCAGTGCAGGTAGGAGTCAAGGGTAGGCACCAGGGCACGGTATGTGGGCCAGATGAGGTGCACCTGGTTACCACAGCCCGGGGCGAGCCTCTGGTGGGTACCCCTACAGGGGGTCGATAAACAAGCTACGGCACCCACCAGCCCGAATTCCAGCCAGCGATATTCACGGGTTGCGCCACTCCCGTCGCGTAGCGGCCAGCGTCCCCCCCTGTAGACCCTCAGGTTATATTATACGTGGGCAAGAGGATGCCTCGAAGCTGATTGGGTTCTGGCCCCTGACAAGGAGTGCCGGCACAGTATATGTATCTGGGGTGTGGGTGCTGCTCAGGGCCACGGGGACGTGGAGTTGATACCGTGTTTCTGTACTATACTAGGGGACTGATGCGGTGGGTCGGCGGCGTACATTGTGGGGACACGGGGGCGATGAAGGCTGAGGGCCAGGCTAGGCTGGAGCCTCCCAGAAGTCCTGGCTGTGAATAAAAGGGTTATTGCGTGCTGGCAGTAGGATATGAGGAGTCAGGGGTGGTGGGTATTTACGAGTACGCAACTGGCAGTGGATTACGTGGGGTCACGGGTACTGGACATGTCCACGGTGGCGGGGGTACGCGAACAACGGAGAGTCCGCTCTTGCTTCGCCGCATGCGTGCTGCTTTGTGCCTTGGTTGCCGCTTTGCGCCGGACGGAGAAGCCTTTGCTTTCTGCTTGTTGCGATGCTGTTGCATTGATGTGCCTTGCCCCCTTACCCCCGGTGAGCAAACGGGCCAGCGTCCGTCGCCGTTGCTAATGCTAACGCTTTGCAGTCGCCACTGCCCCCAAAGCCTGGTTGACCGGTATCCCCGGTCCTCTGGGTCCTCCGTCATGCTGTGGGCCACCTCAGGCAGCCCTGGGACCCACGGCATCGAGGCAGGAACCACCTGTCGGCGCGAGATGCCCGGTAACTCCAGTAGACGGCATGATAAGTGGTTATGACTATGACTATGACTATATATATATATATATATATATATATATACACACACACACAGACATACATATATATCCATCATTACATAATCACTGTCAAAAAGGTTGGATAACACTGACAAAATCAATGGCAACTTGTTCTCTGAGGTGCCAGGTGGACCACTGTTTGCCACCCCTCAGCCTTGAGCGTTTTAACCCCCCCCAATCCCATGGTTTCCCCCAACCATCACTAATTGGAGGCCCGAGTGTATATTCAACTTGGGGTTTAAACAAAAAACACTCACACATCTCATTGCAAAAGCATGCACTACACTGTAGCTACCAACACCAGCGCCTCAGAATAATAAACAACTCTGAAATACAGAAAACAGTCTCATCAACAACCAATTCTGGGTGAAAGGGCAGCATGTTCAACAGCTTGTGACTATCAGCGTTAAGCTTCGTAGTGGCAACAGTTGTCTGTGTTGGCTGTCTGATGTGTTTAGGGTCTGACATCCAAGCGAAAACCTGCTAATGGTAATGCCCTGCATGGGCATCCCCATGGGAATGGCCAGCGCCGCAATGCTCGTGACCCAGTAACACTAGACCAACCAACGTGGCTCCGAGGATGAAGCACAGGGTCACCATCACAAGATACACCATCGTGGGTTTTTCAATCAACAAACCATGCCAAATAGGCACAATCCCAAGATACATCAGGTTCCCGCCCCCAAGAGCCAGCAGTGGGCCCAAAACGTTTGGCCCGATGTCCGTGAAAAAGATGATTAGTGCGCCGAGGACAACAGCCAAGGAGCTGATGAAGTTGAGAAGAAGGGCCTGAAGATACGTCAGCCCACCCTTGGTCATATCCGTCAGCAGCCAGAACTCGGAAATTTCAGCCGCCAGTGGTTGAGGGGATCAAACGGAGGAAGGGGGTTCAGGTGGGGTGAGGATGGGATGCAGAGGGGGGTGGGGCCAAGCGATGCAGGCAACGCGACGTGCGGTGCGAGAGTCGGACTTGACTTCCAGCATCTTGTGGGGACTGTACCAGGATGAAACATGAGGAAGGCAAGCACCCATTCAGCTGCTGCATCAGGGGCTACTCTGGGCCCTGACTTTGCTACACTGCCCCCATATGATGCGGTGCAACAATAAGGCTGGAGTGCAGAGATTAGTTGTGGTTGTCACCACTAGGCAGCCCACGGGGGAGGGCAGGGGCATGAAGAAAGTTGAAATCCAGGAGGAAGCAGGCACTTTTTGATAGCAGTCCCTGCATACGTCATACCCGGACTCCAGGGGCGCGTGGGTCCCGTCGTAGGATTACCCCGCCGACTGGTGTCCACCCCCTCTGCTCCACCTCACTCCACTTCATGGGATCAGGTCAGGGCAGCCCAGGAGTGAGCCCTCATATCACCCCCGGCAGAGTTCCACTGGTCCAAGGGGTCCAAGTGGTGTGGGTGGGTGCACCCCCCCCCCACCCCACCCCAACCCCCCCATACTGCCCACAAAGTGATGGAGGGCAAAGGGCCGAAAGGACCTAAACTGACTGGTGCCCAAGGCACTAGAGAAAATTTTTGATTGGCCGAAGGCCTGGAGCAAAATTTTGCCCAATCACTGAAGTGGGGCCCTACTGTTTAGGGGAACTCTGCCCACGGGCACAGGTAGTGAGCCGAGTCCCCCAGCTGATGGGACAGCCATCATGACCCAGCCGATGGTGATCCCTAGGATAGCCTAGACCATAGGTCAAAATGGGTCACTATCTTATCATTCATGTTCCAAGCGCTCTGTGCTATATTGTGCGCGCTCTGTGTACACTCTGTATTGTGCTATGTGTGTATTGTGTTTGCTCAGCTGAAGCCCAGACCTACCCCGCGTTGCTCCCCTCCCATCAAGAACACAGGGAATGTCTATGCACCGCGTGCAGTACCCACGGAATGAAACCCAACCAGGAAGGAAATGAGGAAACCACCCTGCATTTATGCAGGCATCATAAGGTTCTTCATATCCCTGGTGCTTGGCGGTCGTGGCCAAGTGCAACCTGCTGTTGCCTAAGTATGTTGGAAAATGGTGGTAGCCTGCTGGGGACAATGGCATTCTGCCTTGACGCGATTGGGGCCCAACTTGTAGCAGCCCTATGTGGGCTGTTACTGATAAGCGCTGCCAATGATTCGCGATGATCCGAGAGCGTGGTTGTAGGGTTCAAGTGCCCGCTCATAAAGAGAATCCACAAAGGAGGTTGTTTACTAGAGATAGCAAGGCGGTGGCCGTGAAGGTTGGAAGTTAGGAGTGTGTAACAACCCACCTACCGATTTGTTGTATTGTGAATGTACAAGACGTCCGGTGATTCCCCATCATCATAATCCAGAATTCTCCTAAAACAAAGAACGTGCAACAAGACCGGGTGAAAAATTGGTTAAAATGGTCGAAAATGGGTGGCAATTCAAATGTGCCACATCCTCAATGATCAAGAAGCGTTAAAAAACTTGTTATGGAACAACAAACTTGTGAAAAGGAGCCAAAACTAGGGTTCAAGTAGTTGCTGCCATACAAAACTTTGCACTGCATTCGCACTGCATGAACGGCATTCCCACCGAGATTGTCATTGTACTGCATCCCACGGGGTTGCACTGGCACCACTACCGGAGACAATGAACACCATAAGGCCGCACAGCAAGGCACAAAGGAGTCTGAGTGAGGCACCTCAGCACAAAAGCATCAACTGAATGTGTAAGAGAGCAAATGACATGGGATGAGTCACTGGTTGGCAGTGCGGGCAGCAATTCGCTGAAGTACCAGGAAACAACATGCAGAGCAGCTGGCAGCGCGGGGGAGGTGGAGGGAGATCTCAATCCTCAGGTCAGTCACTGCCCATCCCCCCGAAATGCTACTCCTGATCTTGTCACATTACGTAAATAGCATATCAAGAACCCACGAACTTTGCAGTTTGAATCATGATTGCTGCCAAAACGCTACTGACTCTAAACCTCACTAAACAGGAGCTTGGCCTGCCCATCGTCCTTGTGGAACGGTGCTCTGGCGCTCAATCCATCGGCAGCGGCCCACCGGGGCCTCGTCCAGTGGTGGGGTTTGCACACACACGAGCAGCATCAGCTTGCTGATGGGCCCACTTGGGTCAGAAACTGAGCACCGGATGCCCCTGCCCACTGCCCACAGGTTGCTGTTGCATGTTGGATACAAGGTGCATTTGCCCAACAACTTGTGGATTCACACAATTCGGTCATTTCGTCCCGATCCGCACTGTGCCACTCGGTGCACTATTACACAGATTCCTCCGAGTTACTTCATAATATCCTCCAAGAATATCAGGAGGCTCCTAGACAGGGCTGTCCTTAACACAAAAAAAAAAGTTGTTCCAGAACCAGGTAATTTCAAAAGAGCCCGCGGACAGTACATGTCTTCACCCCGGTGTTCCCAATTGTTCAACCATGAGTCCCTAGCCCCAAATTGGTCGCAGCACACAACCATATGATCCTAGCCCCACATGTGTTGCATGATAGAGTCAGAACCCTACCTCACACCCTGCACAATTCAACATGAACAAGAGCAATACTTTTTCTGATCAAATACAGTGATGCAGCGTTCGACTACCCAAATGTTCCATCGCCGGTGGCACAGCTGATAACAAACTCCCTACTGCTGGTACAACCTCTGGAAATGCACCCTGACACGCTCCATAAGCTCACCCTTCCCCCCGCTCACACTCAGACCATGCTTCCTAGAAATGGCCTTAAACTCAACTTTAGTCCACTCATGCAACCTCCCCCTCTCCATTGCCTTCAACACCGCCTCGTCCACATCATACCGAAACACCAACTGCGCGGCAGGGTTAGAAGAGGTGGAGGGGACAGCTCAGGGGTTACGAAGGTCAGAAGAGGAGCTACTGGCATCTGCACCTGCCTCCTCCAAATCCTCGTCCTCACTGTCTTCGTCCTCACCCTCCAACCCAACCCCATACACATCGCCAATGTTGGCGTCACGTGTTGCCCTCTTGGGGACAACCCACAAATCTTGAATGTCCAACGGAACCTCTGCCTGACCATCCTCTTCCAAAGAAACTGCCAAATCCTTGAAAGCCGCAAACCCAAGCAAACCACCATCTTCCACCTCAACCGCGTGCCCTTGCTTCCGTTTGCGCGGGCGGAAAGGGGTCTTGCGAAGGTCCTCAAAAACCTCAAAGGGCCCCTAATCCTCTTGTGCCTCCCCATTGCACCTTACCCACAGCGTCTCACACATGCGCTCCGTGGTTTGGCCAAAGTCCGTAGCCGTCACGTAGCTAAACACTCTCTCACACAAACACGAGCTTGCCTCAACCCAATCCTCCAGGTTAGCACTACCATCCCACTCAGTTTGCTTGAATCGTGTCTGCACGTCCTCAATCAAACTACGAACAAACTTCATCCGGCTACCCTTGATGAGGCTACTCCCTACGTCAACACCCAACGATTCCTCCCACCCCCCTGGAATGACATGACGCATGGCGGGGGGCAAAATCAGAAGTGGCCCACAAGTGGGCAGAATGGCTACATCACCCCTGCCGTCTCGGGGATCCCCACCGCTGCAGAGCGGGGGGCAAAATCAGAAGTGGCCCACAAGTGGGCAAAGTGGTTACGTCACCCCTGCCGTCTCGGGGATCCCCACCGCTTCAGAGCGGGGGGCAAAATCAGAAGTCGCCCACTTTTGGGCAAAGTGGCTACGTCACCCCTGCCGTCTCGGGGATCCCGACCGCTTCAGAGCGGGGGGCTAAATAAGAAGTGGTGCCCAAAAGAGGGCCGGAATTGCTGCGTAACTCCTGCTTTCCCGGTGATCCCCAAAAAGGGGGGGTAGACGTGGCCCACGTTCGGCCGGGGCAAAAAGGCCTCTAGGGGCTGTCCTTAAGGGCTGTTCTTAACAAAAAAAATATTGTCCCTTAAGGACGGCCCTGCTCCTAGATTACTATCCTACAGCAGTCTAACAGACCCTGCAGCACAACTGAAGCGTCAGGTGCGAAAGCAGGTGGGGCCATTGAAATGCATACCAACTCGTGCAAAATGGTTGCAGCGGTCACCGTCCAACCAGTGGTCGGGTTTCAAAGCTTGAATGCAACACCAATCAACACCCCGTCCACAAAATTGTGCATTCCGTCTCCGAGGAGCACGGACCATCCAACCGCATTCATTGGCCAGCAAGGCCTCTTCGTAGCCCCAGACGAAGGGTCCTCTGCATCGCCTTCAGGTTTGACGTCACCTGTCGATGGCCCTTTGGAATCCATGACTATGGTCTTCCACCCCGCAACGACCAGGGTATTATTGCGCCGCGCATCATCATCGGGGTCGTCATGGTGGTGTGCGTGATGCCTTTTGGGGAAGAGCATTGCCATCAACCATTCGATCAGGCATGGAACGAAAAAGCCCAACAGCACCGAGCACCCCCACCACGCCGACGCCAACGACTCTTTCGGGTACGCCACTGCGATGTTTAAATAAGACTCCGGATAAATCAAGAAGAACACGGCTGCAAGCACCGCACCGGAAGCAAAAGCGTCGATGTACTTGAAAAGGCGGAACGGTATCATTGCCGCTCTGACCCCTGGAAGAATGAGCATCAACCGAATGAGGGTCGCAAAACACACAATAAACAACGCGAGTATGGCCAAGCCCATGTTGTTAGGCGGAGCTGCCTGATCAGATTCTGTGTCCTCCGGCTTGGCATCCTGGCCCTCGGGGTCGCTTAAATAGTGAATGCGGAGCTCAAACTCCACAGGGAAATGTTGCGCGAAGATCACAAACGGATGCTTGTCATCATGATCATGATCATGACCGGCGCTTGCGACTGTGTACTTGGCGTCGGTGAAGAACGTAACTTGGAAGGTGCTAGTGCTCGCATCGCTGTTGAACTCCAACTCATAAAGCTTCCCCACACCAAGGGGCAAGGCCGAAGGCGCTGACACGTGTGTTGCGGTTCCCTCCCAGATCTCCTCCAACTCATGTTCCACCTCGTGGATGGCCGCACTGGTCGCGTTCTCCGCAGGCATGATGAGCAGTTTCATTGCAGAATCCGCATACTTCCCGCCCACCTTCTGCGCAATCCAAGTGTATTGCTCATTCGTATGCACGTTGAAGACCCCCGCCCATTCCCACGGTGTCCTGTGTTTGTCATGGCCATGATCATGGTTGTGGCCCTCTTCGCAAAAGCACGAAGGGAGCAGCAACCACGTGATTAAAAGACAAACCAAACATCGTGAGTGTAGGCTGGTGCAGCCAGTGTAAGACATCTTGAGTTCTGAATCCTACAAAAGAATGTTAGAGACATGTTCACCTTGAATGAAGTGTTTTTTGCACATTGCAGCAGTAACAAGCCTTGAAGACACATGAGGTAGGTAGGTAGGTATCTTCGGGAGCTCGGGATGCCTCCTTTGACATTGCAGGAAGAAGGTCTTACCAAGGGGACGTCCTGTCCCTCCCACTGCCCTATGTCAGGTGCCTCTTGAGCCGCTCCCGCATGTGCTTGGGAAGGCATTGTCGCGGCCGGCCGGTCCATGTGTCCCAGGTGGGAGGGTGTCCCCACATGTGTGCATGGGTAGGGCCACATGCCCCCTCCTTTGGGCGGCAGCTCTGGGGGCTGCCCAGCCGTGTGGAGTATCTCTCACCAGAAGGGGTATTGCTCCTGCTAGTCTACGGTACGACCGCCTCACCCTTGTGGCTTGAGTTGCGGGGCCACTCTGCTTGGCAGGTGACCCCCTCCTGGACTGTGTACCGGCTCGCCTGTCACCGGTTGCTTCCATGGCTCCGGGTGACGTTTGCCATGGTCCCCGATGCAGCCTGGCCGGGCTCGGACCAGTGGACTTGGAGTACCGCTCCTGCCACTGGCCCGGTGGGTCGGCTGGGTCGCCCCAGTGCGTCCGACCCATGGGGTATTGGTTCTTTCCTGTCCCTCGGCCGCCCTACGTGTGTGCAGTGTCCTGGGCCGCTTGGCTCCTGTTCACCGGTGTGCCCGCGCTGTTTGCTGTGTTGCGTCTGCGGTGTCCTGGGCCACTTGGCTCCTGTTCACCGGTGTGCTCGCTCGGTGTGTTGTGTTGCGTGTGCGGTGTCCCGGGCCACTTGGCTCCCGTTCACCGGTGTGCGCGCTGTGTGCGGTGCGCGTGTGCCATGGGTGGTGGTGTCCCTCTTCCTCCCCCCCTATTTTTCGTTTTTTTTATGGAAAAAAAAGAAAAACAGGGGCGCGCGTACACTGCAGGCACAGGCACGGGCAGCTGGTGCGGCGGTGCAATAGTGTTGTGTCCTCTGGCGTGTGTCGTCGGTGCTGTGGCGGCGGTTGCGCCCCAGGGGTGCGGCTCGCGCGTCCTGATGTACACGGGCTTGGGCCAGGGTGGGTTTGGTGAGGTGTCTCTTTGCTTCTGGAGCTCGCTGGTTAGGCGGCTGTGTGGGCTGTGGGTGTGGGCTGTGGTTACGTTGTTGCCTCGGCAGGCCTGGTTAGGAGTCAAGGGTTAGCGGTTTCAGGGTGTGGCTCGGGTTTGATTTGTGTTTGGGTTTTGGCTCGGTTAGGCGGTTGCGACGGTAGCGGGCCTGGGTTCGGCGCCTTTGGGCGTAGTGGTGCCCGTTGTCGTGTGCGTTGGCGTCCTGCGGCGTCCGGTTCGTTTGGTGACTTCTGGGCGGGGCCTGGCGTGGCGCCCCGTGGTGGTGGTTTGCTGGGTAACGGGGTTAGGTGGCGGCGCCGCTGGCCGGGGGGTCAGGCGCGTCGTGTTGTGTGGTGCGCAGGGCTCCTGGGGTGCTCTGGGTGCCGCCGGTGTTGGTGCGCCGACACTTGTGGGGTGGTGAGGGGGTGTGTTTGTGCGGGGCTGGGCTTTGGGTGATGTCCCACAGGCGGATGCCGTCTCGCTGTGTCTCCTGGAGGGTCTCCCGCAGGCGCCTGAGGACATATGGGTGGTCCTGGGGCGCGGGCAGGTTGCAGGGGTGGACTCCCAGGGGGTGGAGCGCATCGGGCAGCATGGCTTCCCATGCGGCCTGCGACATCCATCCCCCCGCCAGCCGGAGGCGGCAGTTCTCCACTGACCCCTTGCAGGGCCGATGGACCAGGCCCTCGAGGGAGGGCTCTCCCCGGGCCCACTTTCGCAGCTCCCAGAGCTGCGTGTGGGTCCAGCGCTGCCACCACTGTCCCTGGGCGGGCCTGCGGTCTTGGGCGGAGGAGTGGGCGTGGGTGGGTGTGACGGGGTCGTGGGGACCGGTGGCGGTGGCGGGCCTGGGGGATTCCTCGTAGTCCTGTTCCGTGGGGGTGCGCGGGGAGTGGGGGCGCGCGCGGATGTGGACCCGCGGGTGTGCGCGCACGGTCTCCGCCTCGGGGTCAGGCGGGGACTCGCGGCGGCGGCGGTAGTGGGGCATGCGCTGTATGTGGGCTGTCATCGAGGGTTGGTAGGGGGGCGGGGACGCTGCTGGCGGACCCTGGCGTCATTCTGGCCTGGTCGGGGGCGGTCCGTGGGCCTGGGGTGCGGGCTTTGAGAGGTGGCGGGACGAGGTGCGTCGTGCTTCGGCCGCGGCGCGCTCCGCTATGAAGGTGGTGGCGGCGGCGTCGGTGACGGTGGGGGGGCGCCGTGCTGGGTGCTGCTGCCTCCGGGCCCTGGATGGCTTGGGCCGAATGTCATAGAGGACGTCCTCGGGGGGCCGGGCTCGCGCTGCCGTCGTGGCGCCGGGTTTGGACTTGGGTTTGGGCCTGGCTGCGGGTTGCGGTCGTGGTGCGCTGACGGGTTTGGGTGGCTGTTTGGCGGCGGTCTTGGGTTTCGGCTGGGTCGCCGGTGTGGGCCTCGTCGGGGCGTGGGCCTTGGCGGCGGCGGGGTTGCTCGCGGTGGGGGCGGGTTTGGGGGCCCATTTGGGAGGTGTCCCCCGCGGCCTGGGGGGTGGAGTGCTGGATGAGGACGTGGTGGTGGTGGTGGATGAGGTGGTCGTGGTGGTGGAGGTTGTGGAGTCGGAGGCGGAGGAGAGGGCTGTGGGAGACGGCGGAGGGTCCTGGGCTTCGGGGGCGGGCGTATGATGCTGGGTCCTGCAAGTAGGGAGAACGAGGGTGCGGGTTCGGGCACCGGGCGTGTGCGCGCGTATTCCCTGGTGCTCCATGCGTGCTGGTGCTGGTGTGGCGGCGTTGTCTCGGCTGCGCGGGCACGTGGGTTACCCGGGGGGTGGCCATATCTGCTCCAGGACGTGCGGGTGTGATTGCTGGAGGTAGTCGAGGGTGCGGAAGAAGCATCGCTGGATGCCGGGCATGTCCTCCTCTGTGAGGTGGGGGTAGTTTTGGGTGGGGGTGTCTCAGCCTGGCCACAGCAGCGCCATGAGGAGGGCTGCCACCACGTATGGGCAGAGCTGCAGGGTGGTGGGGCGTGGGGGGGTGGGTCCCCTGCGGTTTGGGGGGGCTTCCCTCTGCTGGGGGCGCAGCGTGACCACCCACACCCAGCGGTCCGTGGGGATCCCCCAGGTCCGCTGGGTCCACTTGGCGAGGCAATATATCGCCCTACCAAGGCCCTGGCTGCCGCTGCGGATGGAGAGCAGCGTGTCCAGGGATTAGCGTTCCCACGTGCCCCAGATGTGGGGGTCGTTCGGGTCGTCCCCCCTGGCGTACGTGTCGAGGCCTGGGTTGTGTGGCAGGGGTGCGTAGTCGGCGGGGAGGAGGGAGTCGGTGCCGTGTACCACCCAGTGGTCAGCGGGTGCGTGGTAGTGGGTGGTGGAGAGGGTGTAGTGCAGATTGTACATGAGGGTCATGTACGTGGAGGGGGCTGGCTGCCGCTCGTCGGGGGTGGGGATGTCCCCCGGGACGTGGTGCCGGAAGTTGATCAGGGAGGCCGTCCGGGCTACCCATGTTTCCCGCTCCCACTCTTTGGTGTTGTCGGGGGTGGCGCCGGGTGGGGGGTGGGCCATGTTGGGCTCGCGGTAGCGGGTGCGGCCCTGGGTGCTGTCCCGCTCCGGCACGGGGTGACCGACTAGGTGTCGCCCCACGTTGATGGGGGGCACCCAGATCCGGCTCCCCGTGGGGGGCGGGCTCTCGCCGTCTGGGGTGGCGCCGGGGGGGCGGTCGTGTCGGGCGACGTGGAGGAAGGCGTCGAAGAGGAAGTCTCGGACGCCTTCCCCCAGGGTGGCCGCCTGGACCAGGGTGGCCGCCCGGATGCGGGTGCTGGTGCCGGAGGTGCGGAGGCACAGCACGACGTCCTGTTCCCCGAGTCCCCGGAGGTGCTGCCGTACCGCTGCGGGGTTGTGTAGGGCGTAGGGTTCGGCCCGTGCGGCGGCTGGTGGTGCGGGGTGTGATGGGGGGGGTGGTGTGGGTTTGGGGGGGGGTGGTCGTCGTCGTCGCGCGTGGGGTCCGGTGATGGGGTCTCTTGTGGCGGTCGCGGGAGGGGGGATTCGCGGTGGCGTGTGTCGGCGGGGGCATCGACGTCAATTGGCTGGTGCTGGCTGCCGCGTGTTGCGTCCTTGGCCTGGTCTCGGGGGGGGGGGCGGGGGGGGGGGGGTGGTGTGGAGGTGGCGCTGTTGGTGGTGGGGGGGGCGGGTGTGGGTGTTGTGCTGGCTGGGGGTCTGGGCGTCCCTGTGGGTCGTGTGGGTGCTGCGTGTGTGCGCCGTGCGGCCCTTGCGGTTCTTGACTGGTTGTGGTGCCGGGGTGTGGGTGGGAGGCGGCCGCATGGGCGTCCGGGTGGGGCTGTGGTCCGATGTAATGGGTGGCTGCTGGTGGATGGTGCTCGCTGGTATGGGGTGTGGGTGGGGGGGCTGCTGGTGGTGGCGGGGCGCTCCTACTAGGCCCTGGTGTTGCTGGTGTGCGTGCGCGGCTCCCCGCGGGTCTATGGGGGTGTACCGTGGCTCGTGTGTCGTGGGCCCGTGTAGCGGGGGCGGCGGGTGGTGCTGGACCGCGTGGTGGTGGTGTTGAGGGTGTGCTGGTTGTGTGTGGTACCCCGGCGTTGGTGGGTGTGGTGGTAGGGGCTGGTGGTGGTGGAATACGTGATGGTGTGGTGCGGTGATGTGTATTATATGGGATGGGTGGTTCGTGGGGCCTGGTTGTGCTGGGGCGTGGTGGGGATGTAGCTGGTGGGGGTCGCTGTAGCATGGGGGCATTAGGGGGTAGGGGTTGGGAGGGACGGGGGCGTGGTGGTGGTGTTGGTGGTGCCATGTCCCCTGGCTCTGCGCGTATGGTGGTCCTGGCTTGGTGTGGACGTGTGTGGGCGGTGGTGGCTGACTGGGCTGCAGGGTTTGGGTGCTGCGGTACGGTGGTGGTGGTGGGCGTTGGCGGGGGCGGTGTTGTTGGTGTGCACCTGGGGTCTGGGCGTGGGGTGGTGCGGTGTGGCTGGACCCGGGCCCTGGTCGGGGTGTCGCGCCCTGCTGGCGGGCGCGGTGGCGGGCCCCCTGACCTGTCGTGGTCTTCTTGGCCTGGTGGGTGTCGGGGGCGGGTGAACCCCCCTGTCCCTGTGGGGGCGACGGGGAGCGGGCGTGCCAGCGGTGTGCCTCTTGGAGGCTCGTCTTGAGGCCTCTGACATAGGTTTCCTGGTCCGTGAGGCCCATCCGTGTGGCGGTGGCTTTGTCGGGGGCGGCCAGGTGGGCGTCCTGAAAAGACGCCCAGCCCTCCGGGGGCTTCTGTTGTGCGGGGTGGGGTGGTGTGCCGGGTAGAGGAGTGCGCTGAGTGGGTAAGGTGAAGACACATGAGTTCAAATGCAAAGGCAGCGACCGAACACTCGCGCACAGGGCTTCGTGAGGCAAGGGTGGTTGTATTTCACGGAGGTCCCTCAGCTTGCCTTCTAATGTTTCGAGTTCCCATGACAAAAAGGTGAGTGGCACAATTAATAAAAACCCTCTTGCATTGAGAGCCGAGCTGGAGGGAATACAGCTGCAGCCAAAGAGCATTGTGCCCCCCCAACTCCCCCACTCTCCCCTGCCGTTTCAAGGTAGGTAAGCAGCAGCTCTGCCCTTGAGGGCATGAATATCATGTCTTGGCCTGATCTCACGGACATAGATTGGCAGCTTCTGACCTTGATGCCGGTGTACTGTTGTTGCATATGTTTTCTTTGGCAGACATTCAATATGAGATTGAATATCTGCAGGAGCAAGGAGAGTCTAGCTGAGTGTCAGCAAACAGATAGATAGAGATAGAGATAGAGAGAGAGAGAGAGAGAGAGAGAGAGAGAGAGAGAGAGAGAGAGAGAGAGAGAGAGAGAGAGACAGAGAGAAGAAGAATCAGCAAGAAGACAGATTTGTTTTTTTCTTGCTCAGACTCACGTGTGCCTCGTAAGTGCTTGGTCAGACAGACCGGATCATGCTGACAGTCTAAGTGCAACATATGTGTCCTGTGCGAAAAATTTCACATGCCGCTTGCAGTGGTAGGACGTCCATTTGGACTCTGGGCACCGGTGGCAATATTTTCAAAAATTCTAAAAAAAATTAAATATGGGTCTCTACAAAAAGAAACGGTCCTTTTCCGAAGCATTAGGGTACCACGGTACCCTACAATGTCGCATGTCAATGGCGAATTCTTGACCACGGCTAGAGGTGTGTTTGGGAAAGACGGTCGCTCCATCTTTCGAAGACCACGGCGCAATAGATCACTCCTCATCTAGTTGAGGGAGACCTGAGGAGGATGTGTGGGCAACAGTGCAGCAACCTACACAACCCACCGCAAAGGGGTTCGTAGCCACGTTGGGTGACAACACTGAGATGTAACTTGCCGCCTACCCAATACCAAACCGGTTGCAACACCTGTATTGTTGCAAACCGGTAGAACCTGTCCATGTCCAACAACTAGGCGATCTAAGGCTACATTGGATGCCCATTGCAGTGGACGGAATGTCTCACCGTGAGCCATCGTACATGTATTGCACTCTAGGGGGAACAAGTAGCCCCGACCATCTTTCAAGCTGGTGGCTACTTTGGGGTAGCAAGGAGTGGGCAACATTGTATGCGGCAGCCTAGGAACTGGACTTCGACAAACAATTGTGGGATGCTAGTAAGGTCGTCTTGAAGGATTCCTCGAGTGGTGACTAGGAAACGCTTTTTTTCCAGTGTGCTGATGGCAAGGCACAAGATTTAATGGCCAATTGTAAGAATTGGAAAGCTGGGGCTCCTCAAGCCTCGGTGTGGTGGGTTTGTGGCCACGATAGAGCGGATTGCCTTGCCAACTTTAGTTTGGAATTCTCCATTAATGGCTACCATGAAACGGTGCTCCCAATTGGAGATATATATAGACACATTGCAGCCGACCATCCTGTTTCCAACTACGGGTTGCACGGGGTGCTGTGTGTCACTTTTTGTGGCATATCGGGCATGAGGGACGCCGTGTCAGCGGCCACCGGCAAATCCGTGGCCGTCCCGATGATGTGATTGTGTGTGCGAAGAAAATATGGGTACCTACATGGGAGGCCTGGAGGAGACGGGCGTTCGGTGGTTCAAAGGTAACAGTAACAGAGGCAAACCACAAGTATACTACAGAATGTTGGAAATGAATGGGCCGAGCCCACTTACTCTTACAATGGCCTCACCTACTGTGGTCGCAGATGTGGATTGACCACATGTATTTTTTTGCCCGCAAGTGGAGACTCCTCTCCAAGTTGTCATGCTTCGCCATGGAACGCAGTCATCGCAAGCTAGAGTGCATGTTGGGCAATAGTGGGGGCCTAAGCTTCCTGCATGGCCGCTTAGGGGTGCTAGTTGTGGTCGACAACCACACCATCGGCGACAGCCTCCATCGAGAGGGGTAGGATGTCACCAATGGGTCCATGCATGGACTATGTGGTAGTTGGCTAGCCGGGCCCGCAAGAGGGCACTTGGTGACGTCAACGATTTAAACATCTTTGCGCAACATTTTAGAATCCGCAAGTGGCGGGCATAGGACATGTGGACACCACCACGGCTTTCTATGGCATCCTGCGACAAAACAGCCGGACAATGAGGTACTGAGATATTGTTGCGGCATTGATCCCAGCTTCAATGGCTGCGGGGAGTCATTAAACACCTTGTGATAAAGCCATGGCTTTTTTGTAGCTTTTTTGTGGGTACTTGCTATTGCTGCGCGCCACGAGGAACATGTGCGCGTGTATGCAGAATATTGGCGTAGAAATCGCACGGCAATTGTGCGAGTAATTTGAATATGCGCATACGCAATCTCACCACAGACACAGCCGAATTGTACACTGTGAATAGGGCAATCGGTGGGCCTGCCCTTTGTGCGCAGTCGCCGTTGGAATCCCATCGTCCCAGCCAAACCGGATGACGTGTGTCGTGACTGCGCTGGGTCTGGTGCTAACTGTGATAACGGGGGTTTTGGGTGGCGATGGGGGCGCGGGTCTTCTCCCGCTTGTCCGGTCGTTGTGTCGGTGTCACTCAAATCATCTGAATTAGTTTTAATACAAGAAACAATGCCAACCAAATTGTAGTTTACTTTGGTGCTGTACAATCTAGGATGAGAGATGCAGAGCGGAAAGGCGGGTGCCAACGCGAGTTGCAAATTCTGCGCAAAGGTGTACCACTCGGGGGGTTCCCCAAGCGTCGCACAGATGTTTCCCCAAGCGTCGTGGTAGACTCTGTCAAATTGCTGCTTGGGGCTTTTTCGGTTATTCTTGTTTTCGTCGATGTAACAACATGTCGATGGTTTTGACTGTGGTCCTCCGTATACCAGGGATGTGCGGCCAAGAACCAGATGAAGTTTCAACGAATAGGCGTGCCACCCGGCGTTTGTGTCCCCCACCAGGACCAATGCTAGACCCTGTCTTGGTCTTGGTCTTGGTGACACACAGTGACTGTTTCCAACGGAGCACATCAAGTGGCGAGGCAATGATACCTGTTTTCTGAGTTCAGACGATATTGTCTGTTGATCTATAATTAATTGAGATGAAAATTTATCAGCCGGATGTGTTATCATAATTGGCGGAACACGGGATTTCCATTGCAAAATCTCAGGTTCGTTTCCCGGATGCCATCCATGCAATTTCCTAACAGCGATAAATCCATTTCAGCATGGGATGTTCCTAATCAATGACATTGATATAAAGTGAGCTTTTGCATGATTTACAAATGTTTTTATACCAATTTATAAGGTTCAAAAAGGCTTTTGTACCATTCTTCTTGCAACCTTTTAAGTTGGTGTTTTGTTGACACATTGAATTGTCACTACTCAAGTGAGAGATCATTCCTGGAATTCACTGCATTGTTTGCTATTGAAAAGAGCCAAGGGAAATTTTAACACTGGTAGCATCACTATTCCATGGCTGGACTTACCTTGGATGATCTGGATCCTACTTATACTCCTGGGGCAGGACCGTCTGGTCACACTCTGTTGTATCCTCCTGATGGTGTGACTGGCATTGCGCCGGTTGATTTGAACACGTCTATGGGCACGTTGCAAAGACAGTTGTTTCAGCAAAATCAAGTTCTACATGACATGAAGCAAGCATTCGACGCACAGGTGCTTTCTCTGCAGGCTGAGCAGCAACGAGTTCAACAAGACAACGCCCACTTACTGCATCGCTTGAATACGTTACCCACTCCGATGTCTTCTGGATCTCCTTCCCGACTCCACTGTCCGACGTTTGGTTCTGAAGCCGGGGCAGTGGACAGCAAGCTTGGTTTACACAAGTTTCACGTGTGGCGCGTACAGGTCGTTGCGTGGCATGCAGAGAGTATGCTTGCAGTGTCAACACGCAATGTTCAGGTTTTTACGAAGCTACGAGGGCGTGCGGCGCGCGTTGTCCCTGCGAAGATGCCACTGGACGCGCTTCGTACTGATCAAGGCTGTCAAGGACTACTTGGGATACTAGAGTGGGGGTACGGTGGAGATACTGCAGACAATATACTTCAGGCGGTTGTTGGACTGCTGGAGTGTAAGCGAGGTGACAGTGACATGCTTACCTGGATTAATCGGCTGGATATGCTGGTCTATTGTCTTGCGAATTTTGGCATTGTCTTGGATGAGCGATTTTCGGGGACGCTGGCGTTGCTGAACTCCAACCTGAATGCGGATCAGCGGGCGATGGTAGTCGCGAGCACAGGTCGGTCGTTGGTTTTCTTGCAGGTGCTGGTTGCTATTAGACAGCTTTTTCCAGGCGCGTCCACGTCAAGACCAATCGATTGCATGTTTGGGGCTGAGGCGCAGCGGCGGGGGAACAACGAAACACCAACCGGAAATAAGGTTAACGCGCAGAGTGGGTCCCGGGTTACCTGCTGGAAGTGTGGGAAGCGTGGGCATGTTCAACGTGATTGTCCTGAGAAGACGACGTCAGCTTCGACCCTGATGGCACAGAAGGCGTCGACGGAAGAGGAAGGGTCTTCGCGTGCGGTGCCAACCGCTGAGAGCAAGTCCGGTGGGGCTGGCATGCGTGAGGTTTTCTCGGTGGTTGGTCATGACACCACTGCTGATTTGTTTCACAACCCTGGTGTGTGTTTGATGGCGCAGTCTGGTTCATTGTCTTCTGCACTTCACAAGCTTTGCTCCGAATCTTTTGGTCGTGGGATCATTGATCTTGGGTGTACCGACACGATGTGTGGGGAATTTTGGCTCGATCACTATCTGCGCAAGCTTGGACCAGATGGCTCTGATGTTCGTCGGAGTGACACCAATGCGTGGTTTGTGTTTGGGGACGGTGGCACGAAGTCAGCGCTCTACAGAGTCGACTTACCAGTACAGATTGGTGGTCGCGTGCAGTTCTTACGTACGCACGTGGTTTCTGGGGAAAGACCTCTGTTGATTGGCCGGCGATCTATGGCGAGAATGCGCATGAGGATTGACGCGGCGAACAACACGGTTATCGTAAACTTGGGTGCTGGCGATTTTACGATTCGTTGTGATGTCTCTTAGGCGGCTCAAGTTGCATGGTCAAAATGCGCCCAAAACTGCCTCTCCACGGCACTGCGAAAAAATAGTCCTTTTGGGGGGGACGTAAAACACAACAACCAAAAATCCCGTGAAAAGCAATTAACTGGTCCATTTTCCTTTATTTTCAACAAAACCGACTGCCCGGGAAAAAGATTTATTTCCACCAAATGAACTTCTTTTTTGGGAAAACCACGACTTTTTGTTTCCTCTACCATTTATGCTTTGCAATAAAAACACCCGTGAGCTTTCAATATTTTGGAAAACCAGTTTTCGAAAACCATGTTGCACGCAGCACCACAAGAAGCATTTTTTGGTACCACTTCTGTGCGCGAGGCCTCGCGCAAACACCAACACAACAGCGCAATAAAATGCATCACAGAGAAAAATGTGCCGCACAAGGTGACAGCATAAAGGTCGTCGAACAGGAATGCATAGCGCGAGCCCTCGCGCATAATATATCAGAACAAGCGAAGAAATTACTTTTTCTTCGGAACAGTTTGCATCTTAGAACCCATAGCCTTAGCAACAGACGTGTTACCCTTAGGAGGTGGCTTTGCGGGCGCGCTTCTTGGTTGGGACTGACGGCCTGGCTGCTTGAATGGAGCTCGGGCCCCGGTTTCCTCGGACCTTGGCTTCGCTGCCACTTTCTTCGCTGCCTTGCCCTGGGAGACCTGCGCTTCCTCCTCCTCTTCTTCCTCGCTCTCCTCCTCTTCATCCCCATCGCTCTCGTCGGATTCTGCACTGGTAACTGACTTCGCTGCCTGAGGCTTGGAGGCAGTCATCTTCCTCTTGGGGGCTGGTTCCCCACCAGTAGACTTCCGCTTTGCAGGGGCCAGTGCTTCTGCAGCTTGAC
This sequence comes from Eutreptiella sp. 'Long Island Sound 2002', assembly GCA_964036045.1. Lineage (NCBI taxonomy): Eukaryota > Euglenozoa > Euglenophyceae > Eutreptiales > Eutreptiaceae > Eutreptiella > Eutreptiella sp. 'Long Island Sound 2002'. The sequence continues at coordinate 8,417,156 of OZ038383.1, forward strand.
CTTTCTCAACAGTCTCTTCCTCCTTCAGCGACAACGCCTCATAACCCACCTTGTCATCGCAAACCCATAGGGGAATACCACGGTTTGCCCAGTTGGCTTGCTGGTCCCAATCACCAGACGCGTGCAGTTTCGACTCTTGTGTCAATACATGGCTCAACTGAGTCTGCACCCTGTTGACCCAATCGGAGATATTGTCGGAGGTAACACCAAGAAGGTACATGCGAGAATCCAGCTCGACGGACGCGATCTTGCACACCAGATCCGGCTGATGATCAATGAACACAAACGCAGGCTTGAAGGTCTTATCCTGCTTCAGGTGAAAGAGGTGAGTGTAGAAATACCACATAACCGTCGTTATCGGAAGGTGACCGCCAAATTCAACAGAATCCATCTCCTCTACTTGAGGAGGTCCAAACGTCAGATAATTCGGAATCTGCAATGAGGGAGAAATTATTGCGCGAGGCCTCGCGCAAAGAGCGGACGTAATGAGGGAATTATACCTTTCTCGACCAGCTATCCGGTGACGCAATCAGCAACCAGCGAACGTCAAACGTTGTAAGATCCCCTGCAGGCTTCGGTTTGACTGGCCAACTGAAGATGGGAATAAGCAACATGTGGCCAATGCGCGGCGCGTTGAAATCATCGTTGAGACGCCTCTCTGTTTCCGTTTCCAGCACGTTGAACATGTTCTCAGCAACAGTTTTGGAGCCGCAGATAAGGGTATCGGCACGCGCCATCTCTTCATACAGCCAGGCTGGGCACATCGTCTCAGGAGCAAGATGTTCAAATATGTCGCCGTTGATGATAATCAGGTTCTTGTCAATCTCCATGAACCGCTTCGGGGGTTCGTGGTTCAACGCTGCAATTCGGGTCGCCTTAACTGTGATAGTTTGCGACAATGATGGATCCTGCTGTTCCACTGTCTTGGAGTCACCAGTAACGCCAGCAGGTGGGGGGACCACACGGCTCTTGGTAGGCTCTTGACCCAGGAGTTTTTGGACGTTGAGGATTTTCAGGGGGGCGGGTTTGCCTTACTCTGCCACCGGCCACAGTGGTGCGCGAATCATGGATTTCCATGCCGGCCATGGACCGCGACTTTTGCCTTCAGACTCACGCCAATAGCCCCATGTACCAAGAGTCACCTTCAGGGCAGACCTTCCAAGTGCAGCAACCTCTTTGCGGGTCCGCATGTCTTTGGCTAAAGAACAGAAATGGAGAAAGTGCGGCGCACTGATGCAGAAATGGAGCCCAAGTCGCGTCGATGGTACACACCTTTCTCAGGTCTAACGTACTGGCCGTTGTGCGGGTGGTCCAGATGCATTGAGACCCACTGCTCAAGGATGATGTCGTCAAACGAATTCTGCAAGGATCTAAGGGTTGTTTTTTCTTCCTGCATCACTTCTGCCACTTTGTTGTAGAACTCCGGCAACAGGATCCCGTCCAGTTTCTTCAGCGCGTTCTTCTTGACTTTCTCCCCTTTGTCGTGGAACTTCTGCAGACCTTTCACAGCTTCCGGACCAGCATAGTAGGCAAACGTCATAAAATCTTTCCACAATTTATACGTTTTGTCCTGAAAGTGACAACGTTATGCGCGAGGCCTCGCACAACGAAGAGCGCCGAAACAATGATTGATGAACATACGAATTGACCAGGTTGCTTCAGTTCAGCGGTTGGAACCAGGGCACTCATCTGCACAGCATCCACAATGGCGATCTTGAGATTGCTGTACGTGTCAGGTAGGCCTCGCCGCCGCTGATCTTCAACACATCGAATGAGGTTATCTACTGCCTCATACAGCGGAATTGGCTCAACGTCTTGTGCGCTTCCTTGTGCTTGTCCCGCCAGCTTTGCACGGAAGGCCCACGGTGTGGTAGGCTTCAGAATATCGGCGATGCATGTAGTATGCCACTGCTGCAGATCCATACACGCTGTGCGCCGCTTCTCCAGAATCTTTGCAACCGCTTCCACGCTGTGCTGTCCAGATACACACCAGTAATCGCCATCTGCAAATATGAGACACGTCTTTGCGCGAGGGCTCGCGCAACGAGAAGAGCGAAAAGTCGGTTGGTAAGATACTATTATCTTCCCAGAGAACGACGTGTAATGGGCCTGTTGGCGGTGCTGCTTCGAGTGACTGAATACGCTTCTGCAGTAATTTCGCATCTCTCCGTCTGATCTGCCCCTTTCTCTTCTCCTGGTCGATTCTCACGTTGTCCAGCTCAACCTCCACCTGCCTCCCGTCCGGCTTCAGGTGGTCCTCGATGTCAGTACCCAAGGTTAAGCCAGGATCTGGTGTTTCCTTCTTCTTACGCCCCTTCTTTGGTGTTCGAGCCTCCGATTCTGAGGTCCCAGGGTCATAGTCGGTATCTTCCCGTTCCTCGGCTTTTTTTTGGGCGTGGCTTGCCATTCTGCGATAAGAAGAAAGCCTGTATTGAAGGAAACATAACATTAAAAATGGGTAAAATCGTCGTTTATAATGGGTATGTGGGGTGCTTTTAGCGAATACGAGTACAGTATGGTTGAGAATGCAAAACTGAAGGGGCACGCCACTGTTTTTGACTGACAACCTTGCGCGAGGCCTCGCGCAAGAGAGGGGGTGTACTAACCTGTTGTTTCATGCTGTTTGCGCGAGGCCTCGCGCATCACTGCATGTTCTCCAATCTTCTTTACGCATTTCGCAGCGTGTCGGCCTCTCTCTGTTCCTCCAACACACTGCGTTGGGGGATCAGCTCCGACAGTTTTCGCTTGAAACCAGCCTTAAGTGGCCCCTGCTGCGTTAGCACCAACAACACAGACACAAGGACTTGTTTGTAGTGGTTAGAACCCTTTGGAATTAGAAGAGACGGTGGAAAGTTAGGTACACCCCTGCGCGGCCAATGCGCCTGAATTGCACAAGTAGGCTCAGCACACCACCTAACCCAAGGCACATATACACGCTCTGCGTTCAAGTAAGCAGTTAACCGCTGACGCACGGAATTGACAAAGGAATTGGGGATTTTACAGACGTTCACCCTGTGACCTTCTTTGCGGATAGTGATGAGCTGATACAGATCGTCAACATCTTCAATGGTTACTGCACCCCTGTTCTGGCCCTTCTTTGTCACAAGGCTGGAAAGCAGACTTTCGCAAAATTCCTCGCCAAAAGCCTGTCCAGGCATGGCTGTGTGCCACGCAGTGTGGCACAATAGCGCAGTTGCAACACTGCGTTCGTATTTTAAAAGTGTGTCCCCCATGTTCAAACGGTCTAACAGACACATAACAATCTGCAATCCCTCAGAAGCAAAAACACCCGTGTTGGCCGTTTCCCCAGCCAAATTGCACTGCCTAACGAGGTGTCCCAGGTACAGTAACATGGGACAGTATTGTGTTAACAGAACCTGCATGGCCTTACACACAGCGTAACGAAGGCGACTTCGCTGATTTGCAGGACGTGCCAGCTCAAGGGAACGACATTTTCCGTTAAGGCGCCGTATGTGGGGGCCCATACCCAACAGCAGTGCACCAACAGTTATCTCCATTGTGATCAGCTTGGGAAAACAGGGGACTGTGTCACCGCTGCGCAACAAACCCTTACGGAAAAAAGTCACAATCGGCCAAAATGAGCGAAACGTTTGTGTAACGCAAAATTTGTACGCATGCCAGAAACCATATAATATAGGGTGTGAACGCAAAAAAAGCCGGACGTTCCAACCCGTTGTTTTTTCACCGTACATCATCTTACAAATGCGATAATGGATGTTCTCATCACATAAGACAGGGACAACTGGTCGGCTGTGCTGCGCCAAGTCCCTAGTAAATTGCAGTAGGTTAAGAAGCGATAGGTTGCCGCTTACCTTTTCTTTGCTTAGACAAAGGGGTCGCCAATGTGGTCTCTTGGCAGGTACAGGGCGAATAATGTCAAGCGGTGCCCTAATGTTTCGCACAACAGGTCGCGTGCTTGCAAATCCTAGATCGTGCAGGATACGTGCAAACGTTCCCTCGGTGTTTCCCAGCATGCGTGCAACAATAGGAACACGCCGTTCAAGGTCTTCCAGGCTAGGATGACCATGCCAGTAGCGCGGTGCATCCTTGAGTAGCAACACAGCCAACGCTGTTGCGTTCAGGCTTTTGTCGTTCTTGTCGGGATTTGTGGTAAACTGTTTGTTGTACCAGTTGTCCATCAACAACACAACCCACTGTTGGTATAATTTGTCCCATGTAGTCTGTAACCTGACTGCGGCCTTCTTCTTCAACGAAGGTGCGCTGTATCGCGCCAGACCTGACCTTGCTAAAATGCGACGCTGCGCCCTACTTCCCTCTACCGCAACAACTGACTTTGGTTTTCCCTGGTATGGAACTGCGCGGTGGCGCATCAGCAAATAAAGGCGCCAGGCCTCCTCTATCAAAACACCAACCCATCTCTTCCCTTCTGCCGCAATCGCCTTTTCAACGCTGCAACGCGTCCGTTCATTTTTGCGCAGACGCAGAAAAAACACAAACAACAATCGCGCGCCCTCGTCCCCCTGTTTTAGCCCTTCCCACAGTTCTTCTGCCGTGTGGTACGGCGGTTCCTCTGAGCAGACATCGCGGAAAACTCCGGATGCTGCGGCCACTGTCTTCTCAAGGTCCACCTCTTTTCGCAGGGGCATTGTTGCTGTAAAGAATAATTGCGTAACTGTATCTGCGTAAAAATCGCTATTTGAAAAACTTTCTTGATTTCAAACATCAACCTGTCACTCAGTTTTCGCGCGACCGATTATTCTGTGATTCGCTTGTCGCATGCACCATTTTCGGTTACCTGTAACTATCTGGTGATCCCACATTTCACTAGTTAATCCTGATTGTGGTACCCAGTTGCGGCGCGCTTCTATCGCTGTTGGGCAGTGAAGTCAGCGGTCACCACAGTATGAAAACCGGAGATGCCGGCGGGACCTGTATGGGCGCCCATGCAGCAGCGCCGCATCAAGGGAACGTACATACTGTGTAGTTGGTGGATCTGTCCAATTTTTGTTTCTATGAACGCTTGTGACCTCCATTGCGCGAGGCCTCGCGCAATGATCACCGAAACTTTAATGTTTTTCATGCGCCGTTCCATGCGCGAGGCCTCGCGCTCGAAACTGCAATTTGTTCCGGAACATTTATACTTTTCAAGATTCTTGGGTACACCATTGTTGCAGTTTATTCGTTAATAGATCTACCTCTATCACGCAATCCTGATAATGGTACTAAGTTACGTGTATAAATACGACAGTGTTCCATTTTTCGACAACCTGCCTAATGTGTCGTGCTGTATCACGTTTATCTGACGCAAATGAACGTCTTTGCGCGAGGCCTCGCGCAAAGAATGGTCACCAAACAATACTTTCCCTGTCTCGCCCATGGGACACATCATTCTTATAGAAATATTTAATCCGCCATACTTGTTTGCGACGCTTTTATAATATCCAGCAAAACAACTATTTTTCGCTGCCTTTGGAAACCTGTCATTTTCCTACCTTTTCCTTCGTTTTTGACCATGCAACTTGAGCCGCCTAAGTGTCTCTTCGTCCGGACATCTGGTGTTATCTCTTTGGGATTCATCGCATCGTGCGTTGTTGTGACTAGGTTCCCTGCCGGTTGGACACTCGTATCCGATGTTCGCTGCTGAGTCTTGGGGCGATGAACGGGTGGCGCGCAAGGAATTGCTGGCCTTACATACCAAGCTCGGGCATCCAGCGTTTCCTCATCTGGTTAAACAGTTGGCTCTGGCGTATCCGGATCGAGATGCCTCTCTTCTTCGGTCTGTAACACGGGGATTGGTATGTGAATCCTGTGAAAAGCGGAAGAAGGCACCAAGGCGTCCTTTGGTGGCCATGCCCAAGGAACCGCATTTCAATTACGAGACGGGTGCGGATCTCTCGTATCTTCGGGGACAGCCTGTTTTGCACGTCATCTGTTTGTTCACTCGCCTCCGACATTGTTCTGTTCTTCGTGACAAGTCCGCCACACACATGTGTCATTCGTTGTTGCATCTGTGGGTCAAGTACTATGGTCCTCCGGTGCTGCTGTACACTGATTTGGGGAAGGAGTTTGACAATGAGCTCATCAGGATGTTCGCTGAGCGTTATGGCATTACGCTGCACTGTGCGCCGGGTGGTTCACATTGGTCTTTGGGAGGTGTGGAGAGGCACCATTATCAACTGAGACATACCGTGGAGTTACTTCTGGAGGCGGATGACACTCTGTCATTGCAAGATGCGTGTGATGTGGGATGCATGTCGTTGAACTATCATCCTATGCCGGATCGAGGTTTTTCACCTCAGCAATTGGTGTATGGGGTGTCTTCACGCTGGCCTGATTTTGTGGCTGCGAAGTTACCTGCTCTGGCCGAAACACCTGTGCCTTCTGATCATGTGGGCCACTACATGGTGAAGTTCTTGGATGCTATGTATCGTGCACGGGAAAAATTTCATGCAGCGGATGTTCGTGCGAAGGTTTCGCTGGCGAAGCGTAGTCGGCCGTCTACTAACCGTAAGGTTGAGCTTGTGACTGGCGATACAGTTTTTTACTTGGGATCACTTGAGAAGGGCAAGGATTCTTGGCATGGGCCGGCTGTGGTCATTGGTGCTGACGGTGACTTTGTCGTGTTACGCCACGGCGGGAGTGTGAGGCGCGTACCTCTGTTACACTGCAGACCTGCTTCGGCGGTGCTTGGCTCTCCTGACGTTGATCCGGGGGTTGCGCCTGTGGCAGTGCCTGATGCAGCGCAACAGGAGTTGGAAGAGTTGCTCGTTGACGAGGCGGGAAATGAGCTGAGCGCAGAGGAGGTTGCTGAGCTGAGACGGATGAGAGACGACACGGAACCTGTGGTGACACGTTCGCAGGCCAGGGCTGCGATGTCCGTGCTTACGAGGTTGGGACTTGGTCTTCCTGAGTTGGTGTGGCAACGTTACACATCTGTGATACCTCCTGCTGTCTCGGCTGAGGTGTTCCTTTCATATTGCTATGTGGCGCATCGCTCTGCGCGTTGTGGCATGAGGGAGGTGACACCTGAAAGGGCACAATCGCTGGATTTTGTCGTGGCGAAGCAAAAGGAGTTGGCATCCTAGGGTTGCTTGTCATGTGTATGACCTGGTACCAGACAATGGGCAGAAGGCGATATCGTGTCGGTGGGTTCTCGTTGACAAGGTGCAGGACGATGGTTCACTGAAGCCGAAGGCGCGGTTGGTTGTGCGGGGTTTTCAGGAGGCGGGTCTGCGGGACCTGGATACCTTTTCTCCCACGTGTTCCAAGTCGTCCTGGCGTGTGCTGCTCACGGTGGCTTCTTATCGAGGATGGGCTCCGATCGCTGTGGACATTTCCACTGCCTTTTTACAAAGAGGCGCCCTGCAGCGTGAGGTGTATGTACGGCCACCACAGGAGTTGCATGCACCGGGGCAGTTGTTAAAGCTGCGGAAGGCGGTGTACGGACTTGTGGACGCTCCACTGCACTGGTACCAGGCGCTGCACAAGGCTATGCTGTCTATTGGTGCGATTGTGGTGCCGTTTGACCTCGCAATATACCTTTTTCGGGATCATGAGAATCTTTGTGGATGGGCAGCCGTTCACGTTGACGATATCTCCATCGCTGGGACTGACTCTCCCATCTCATCCGTTCTGGAGGCGTTGCACGGTGTCTTCTCTGTTGGGTCTGAAAAAAGAGAGGAGTATGTGTTTTGTGGAGTGCATTTGGAATGCAAACGTGACGATAACGGCAATCTGATCGAGATAACGTTGGACCAACAGAAGTACATTGATGAGATCGCGGAGATATCTCTGGAGGAGTCTACAGATCGTGGAACACTATTGAACGCGAAAGAGACCACTTTGTACCGCAGCTTGATTGGAGCGTTGTCCTGGTGTACCAGGCAAACGAGACCTGACTTCTCTTATAGGGTGTGCCGTCTCTCACAACGATCAAGCAAACCTACAGTCTCGGATGCGCTTCAAGCGAACAAGACCTTGCAGCACAGGAGGAAGAGATCGCTATTCATCAGATTTCCCAAGTTGAGTGGACCTGTTCGTCTTATTGGATACCATGACTCGTCATGGGGCAATGGGGAAGAAGGGAAAACTGTTGGTGGCTGGCTGTAGACTATCGCAAGTGTCGGTGAAGACAAGAAAGAGCGCTACTGTCTGATCAACTGGAAAAGCCGTACCCTGCGCAGAGTCGTAAAGTCCACCTTTGCTGGGGAAACCCTTGCTTGTTCAGCCTGCTTGGATGACCTGTTCTTAACGCTCAATGTCGTTACTGAGATTACAAAGATGCGAGTCCCTGTTACGCTACGCATTGACGGTGCTTCACTATTCGACCACGTCTATCTGCACAAGGCTTTGTCTGAGAAGAGACTTCTCATTGAGCTTGCGGTGATTCGTGATGCTATAACGTGTGGAGAAGTTACCAATCTGGAATGGGTGGCTACGCAAGATCAACTCGTAGATGCACTGACGAAGTCTGGCTACAGTTCTATATTCTATAACTCCCTCAATAATGCAGTACTACCATGAGCATGAGAGTACCTGTTTATCGTCTTCGTGGTTGAGACTTGGTAAGGACTTTGTCGTAATCGCTGATCGATCTGTCATGCATGATTGCTGTGGATCTGGACATTGTTCGGTTGGGGCACAAAAAGAAAAAACGGATGTTTTCTGAGTTTGGACGATATTGTCTGTTGATCTATAATTAATTGAGATGAAAATTTATCAGCCGGATGTGTTATCATAATTGGCGGAACATGGGATTTGCATTGCAAAATGCTAGGTTCGATTCCCGGAAGCCGTCCATGCAATTTCCTAAAAGCGATAAATCCATTTCAGCATGGGATGTTCCTAATCTATGACATTGATATAAAATGAGCTTTTGCATGATTTACAAATGTTTTTGTATCAATTTATAAGGTTCAAAAAGGCTTTTGTACCATTCTTCTTGCAACCTTTTAGGTTGGTGTTTTGTTGACACATTGAATTGTCACTACTCAAGTGAGAGATCATTCCTGGAATTCACTGCATTGTTTGCTATTGAAAAGAGCCAAGGGAAATTTTAACAATACCAATGCTGCGCAATACAGCGTACGTTTTATATAGGAGTTCCACATGGTCTTTGTATTGGTCAAATGCTAGGTGGTGTGGTGACTTGACGTTTAAAACATCGAGGAGTGGCAAATCATCTGGCATGTGTTGTAGGGTCACCCCCTATGCCATTCTCCGGGATGGGAGTGTCAAGTGTCTCTGGTTCACGACATTCCACTTACAATGCGACACACCTTCCTACATCCTCCCCTGACAACCACCCCGTTCGCCATGGATACACGCACGTCTTGGCAAAACTGTCCCACCACTCGCTACAAACATCCCCCCATAGTCTTCCTCCCACCCACTTGTTGCTCATTCTACCCTTCAAGGCACACGGTAATGAGTGTCTGCCACCTCTGGCTGCGCATGAATTGCGCGGCACACGCCAACCCAACCTTTCCCTTCCCATTTGCGTTGTCATTGTTCAACCTTCCCTTTGGTACCGTTGTGGCTTGAATGCGGCCAACATCTGGGATAGGTGAAAAAAAAATTGTGGAGTATTCCCCCTAATTCTACCCTAGACTAGATCTGCCTCTGCACAAACTGTAATCCCCCCCAACATCCGTGTGTGATGACATGTCTCCCTGTTGGATAAGTACCTGGCATCGGACCATTTGATGCTAATGGCAAACATGTCCATGTACCACAATAGCATGGGCTCTCACAGGGGAACAAGTCCACTGGAACAGCTTGTAATTGGGTTCACCAGCAAATCGGCGTTGGCGACACCGGTACCCAGATCGACATCCTAGAAAATTATGAGATGGCGAAATTGGAAAGCTCTTTGGCAACCTGGCAGATCGAGCAATATTTGAACTTACCAGCTTGTCGTTCAGCAACAATGATATTTGAACTCAATATGTGCGTGTATACGCGACCCATTCAAATTTGGAAAGCAAGTTCACATTGTAAAGACACTTCAATCAAGCGGTTTGAAACCCCGAATTTTCACAACTTGGTAACTGCTGACACTAACGGATTTGTTTCGCTCAGGCTCCAACTGTTGAACCGGACACCGGGCATCAAGTGTTGGTGGCGTGGTGGCCCCAGAACAAAAAATACATGATAAATGACCCCAATGGCCCCTATACAACTACTGACAGGCACATGAATGCCTGCATGGTATGGGTGCACCTTAACCTCCACCCACCTTCCCAAAGGCATGCCAGCACCAGAAAGTGTTTGGAACATGAAAATTCACGTTCACACCTGTGTTCTCACAAGCAATGAAGCATGAGAAAGGCTGCAAATGTTCGGCTTGCAAACCCTTCAGCAGGGGGTTCCGCCAAAGAGGCAGGCACCTACTGACCAATAGGGGAAAAACACACACAAAAAATTTTTCAGCCCTTCTTCGGTGCCGGGAATATAAGGCTCACGACCAACCCACCAATCCGGCAGCGACATGCTCCCTATGTATGGCAGGGTGAGGGAGGTCCACCTGAAGGAGGCACCCACTTTCTGAAAAGGGCAGGCACCCCCCCCTCCCCCCCGGGTAGGCCTGACCCTGCACTACGCAAAAGCCTGATCCACAAGCACTGAATGAGTCGACACAAACTTCTTGTTTACACATAGGGTGTACAAATAAAACATAATTTTGAGAACACAAAAACCTTGCGAACAGATGCATTATTGTGAGATTGTTTTTGGAACATGTGGGTGCTTGGTCTTACTGTGGGACTTTTCACGCAAGCTTGAGCTTGGATCCAAATGCACTCCAGAAAATGAAGCAGAAAAAAAAGTGAAGCACATGCACCATCCCTTACTTGTGCAATGCAAAATACCCAGCACCAAATCAAATACGAGACTGGTACGATTCTTTCATAACCAGGTTAACTGAAACGATGGAACACCACTGACCCTAATGGTGGAAACAGCAACTTGGGCGGTGTTGGAATGGCAAATGGTATCAGACATGTGGTTTGGTTGCTTGTTGCCTCAAGATCAGGCGGCTTGATCAACAATATGCATCTGCACCTTGCTGTTGGAGTTGAATGCACTGCCCTGAACTACTCAAAAAGACACGGAGAGCATTTGGGACCATGCATATCAACACAGGCCGTCATGTTTGCGCTTTGAGCCCCTGCAAACGTTGGTGCCTTCCCAACACAAATCTTATAGCTATGCAAGTGCAGCATACATTCAGCAAGATGGATTCGGACAGCAAGGAATCATCGGTTAGAAATGCGTCTGCAAGCACCGCTGATCTGCACCTCCTGGAAGCTTCCTCCCTTTCAACGCATCAAAAATGGCATAGTGCAATTCAGTATTCAGAGGCAGGGAAGAACACCCCAGATCCCCCAACACATACCATAGTACGCCACCCTGTCATGTGTGCCCGAAGCCAAAGGTGCGGGGGCTCTGCAAGCAGAAAACGTCAACCATTCGCACATAACCATTCGATTCTGTAATTGAGATTCCAATGAGCACCAAAGTGCATGACAGGTTGCAGAATTTCTTGCCTGAAATGCACTTTCCAAACCCCATGTCATGCTTGCATGGATGCTTGAAAAACACACCGAACCACACCGAAATACAGCACCATTGCTCCAACCACATCCTGTGTTGGGTTTGGATCATTCACCACCACACTCAGCTTGCATGTAGAGGCTGATGTAATCCAACCGAGTACTCCTGAAACATAGGAGAGGGGCAGGGGGGTATCCCCCGACGTTTCACAGCAAGCAGCAACTCCCTGGGTTTGGCTTGCACACCGACACACCATGGCAAGAAATAATGATGCCTCTACAATGAGGGGTGGGTTATTCTGCAGCACTGCAGAGCAAAATACACGTGCAGGTGATTGCCACATTGTCCTGAGCACTGCAAACGCCACGGGCAAAACCGTTCTGACTCTGACAGATTGCAAACGGAGGAGGCAGTATCAGGAGGTTTCGCCTCAATGTCTGATCAGCGACGTGTGATGAGCTCACAGATGACCTGAGGGGCCAGAAGATGAAGAAGAAGAGCAAAAAGTTAGTTGGGTGGAAGGCATGCTTTTGTATTTGCTCAATGCAGAAAATTGCCCTGGGACAGTCCATGTGTGTTTGCAAGTGTGTCTGTGGCTGTGTGTGTGTGTGTGTGTGTGTGTGATCTGTACTTTTAGAGGTGGATCCTTGTGCAGCGTTGGGCTGGACGCCTCATTTGGCTCAGGTCTGCTGAGGCCTCTTTGTGACGTTGTTTCCCTCCCTTCTGCGGAATCAGAACCTCTGTATTTTGCTGGCTAGGTATCCAGAGTGTTTGCTCTCCCGTGCCTCGTCACGAAGAGCGGGCGGGCGACATCCTCGGCCACGGTCTCCTCCAGCCCCCGTGGAACTGGGGCCGGTGGGGACGGAGGGGGGGGTGTTTTCGGCCTCCTGCGTTTGGGGGCTGGAGGGGTGGGGGGTTGGTGTGGGGACCTCAGCAGACCCGTAGAGATACGTGCAGGCCCTTGCAGGCGTGGTCGTTTGTTGGGCAGTTGTGCATGTGCAGCAGGGGGGCGCTTCCGGCGCGCAGGCACTGGGGTGCACACTTTATGGTGTCCCCGCTGACAGCAGTGGCGCACTCCCCTTTGCTTGAGTGTGCACCTCGGGCACGGTGGCAGGCCATGCAGTGGGCACAGTTGCAGCTGCGGTCTGCGTGCTATGTGGTCATCAGCGTGATGTCCCAGCGCACAGCATGCTTCAGCTGTGCGCCGAAGTCTCTTGCAGGTCGTGCATGCGTCAGCAGAGTGCTGGGCACATTTTGACGGATCAGCCGGCGGCGCCAGTGGTGGCGCCCTGTGTGTGTTTGCGCGCCTGCGTGTCCCGGTGTAGGGGCGCTGTGGGAGCTTCCCATCCCCTATCACAGGGAAGAAATCAGCTGCAAAGGAGGAGCAGCCCCCCCCCCCCCCCCCCTTTGGCAAAAGTGGTCTGCTCCGAGGACGGAGCCAGCCCCAACTGCAGGAGTGCACGCTGTAGTCGATGCTCCTCCACTTCCTGCGCTGTTCTGCGTGGCCTATGTGTGTACGGGCGCAGTTTGTGTATTCTGTTGAGACCAACCTTGGTGGCCCACGTGCGCTCACAGTATGCCGCTAACTGCTGAACGTGCATGTTCATGGCGCTGCGGCAGGTGAAATAGGGGCGGCAGTTCAGGCCGCAGAGTGCCGGCCCCCCCAAAGGAACTAAAGAGCTGCAGCGTGTGACCACACGCGCTGGATGCAAATGGCCTTTGGTGACCAGGCGCTGCGCATTTGCCATTGCCAGTCGTAAGACCCGGCCTCTCTCTTGCACTGAAAGGGTGGTGCCCTTAAATTTTGCCTGTGGAGCGTGTGGGAGGGTGCGTTGCGCAAATTCCTCAAAGTCCAGTGCGAGTTCCAAGAACGTCACTGTGCCTGGTTCAGGGGCCCAGTGCAGTTCCCTCAGCCAGCGTAGCAGGTCCGCCAAAAAGGGCATTTCCCACTGCCATTCCACCTTCTTAGGGGTACGCAAAAGAAGTAACCCTTTGTCTTCCGGTCTGGGGAGGGGTCCCACCAGTTGGTGGTACGGGTATTGCCGAAGCTGCTGTGAGAGGCTCGACCCCATGAAAAGCATGGGGGATTGTGTGTCTCGTAACTTGCGGGCCTGCAAAACAGCTACTAACATATTGTGCAGAGCTGTCATGAATGCGAGCGCTGTCCCTGACTTGACGCTGTCTGTGTCTAACTCTGGGGCTAATCCACAAAGTCGTAAACATGGGGGCCACTGGTCCATGAGGGGAAGGCCTGTGAGCTGTGCTGCCGCCGTCCTGATGCCCGGCAGGTGGGTGTCCCGCACCGTACTCCAGGCTGAACACTGCCAAAAAATGTGCTCCTCGTTTTCCGGAGCATTGCCACAGTACGGGCACGTGGATGTGGCTCTCATGCCACGTTGATAGGCCCGGAGGGCTGTCCAGGTTGCTCCTGATAGGATGCCCCGCAGGATAGAGCGTTGTAACTCTGTGGCAAGTGACGCTATGCTGGGCTGGACCAGGCGCCGGCATGTGGTGTAATGAGCCCCCGCGAAAAGGCGGGGACGCCTCTGGACCAGGCTGTCCAGCATTTGCGAGCGCAGCTGTTCACGCACCTCGTGCTTGATAGTGTTTTTATCCCCGTATAGGAGGAGGGGTTCCTGGCGCCCAGGCACTTTCCATCCCCACCATCCCTGCGTAGCGACCCAGCCACACTCCTGTGCTGTGGACATGGCTCGACCGTATGGGCCGGAGCCTTTGTGAAATGTTGTCATCTCCCAAATGGCCTGGGCTGTGATCTGCCCAGCACCCCTAGTGCGACACAACTGGGATAACCACAGGATGCGATGATACTTAAGTACCAAGGTAGGTGCAATCCGGTGCCCTTTGCACAGCAAGGTGAAAAAGATTTCTTTGGCCCTGCCGGGCCGTGACCGTCCCCAAATGGTCTGCATGACCTTAGTCTCGAAGGGCAGGAGGTCTTTGGGTTGAAGTGGCACTATTTCTGCTGCGTGCAGGCCAGTGGCCGTGATCATTGTGGAGATGATGTCGCATCTCCTTTCAAAATTGCCCTGAGCGCCATGCACCCTATCCAGGAGGCTGCAGGCTCTGGAAATCCTTTTCTTGATGAGCGGTCCCGAACAAGTCGCGTCCGTGGTGCGGACCCCCGCGCCCAGGGACTTAAACTCAGAAGAGATAGGGAAGGGCACCCCCTGTAGTGCTGCTTTCACTGGGTGACGGGCGTCAGACGAAAAGCCGACAGATTTCTTCGCGTTCACCCCTTGACCCGTGTCCTCAAGCCAGTCAGTGGTGCAGTCTAGCAGGGGGGTGAGGGTATTGCTTCCGGCTGCAAACCCATAAGTATCATCCGCATACCCAAGGGCAGTTAGGATGAATTGCAGGGCCTGCGCTGGCTGATCGCTGGGGGGGAGGGCCTGTACTGCGACTTTGATGCCCTGTTGCTGTGCATCCAGCACCCGTTTCCAGACCGAGGTCAGGAGGTTGATGAGTATCACACTCAATGGGCAGCCCTGGAGGATGCCATTGGTGGCATCGAAAAAACTGGCCAAACATCCCATTATTTTAAAGCACCTTGTGAGGGTGCGATACATGCCAGAAAGGGCCCTGTGTGTGCCCAAATCCATCCCCTGCGTCAGTGCAATATGCAGTACCATGGATTGTGGGATTAAATCAAAGCATTTTATGTAGTCTAATCCAAAACCATGCAAAACTGTTTTCATCAGTCTGTGTAGCTCAATGAGCATGGAGATAAAGGCGGCCGCATCAGTGGCGCCGCACTTCTTGCGAAAACCGTAAGCGTGCGGGTGGATCCACAGTTCCTGCCACACCATGCACTCCTCTAACCTGATCCCTGCCCAGACCCTATAGATCTGGGACAGCACGGACAGTGGGCGCTGCTGCATCGGCATCATCCCTTCCCCTTTCGGGATCAGCGAGACGTATCCCCTCGCCAGGACCCTGGGCCAGGTTCCTGTTGCCTCAACTAGAAACAGAATTTCTGACAGCATGTCCAGCAGACAGGTGGGCAGCAGTAAAAGGTCCGAAACACACCAGCCATCCAGGCCGGTGGCTGTGTGAACACCCATCTTTCTAAGGCGTTTCGCGAGCCGGGACCCTGTGATAGGGGTGGACTGCATCTGCACTCCCTTTATCAGAAACTTATCATACTTCTGTGCAAAAGCGTGCACGTCTGGCTCTGGGGTGTCTGCATATTTTCGCATAACCTGGTCCCAAGAGGCATGAAGAATTTCATCCATGCGGGGGATGTTCGCCGTTGGTTGGCTTGTGTCTGGGTCCAGGAGCATAACCAGAGGAGGTTGGTACTCGTTCTGTATCCACTGATAAACCTCCTTTGGCCTGTCCAGCCAGGCTTGGTCCATTTTGGATTTCCATTTATCAATGCGCGTGCGCTCTTCATAGCGGGCATATCTCTTCCCTAGTGCGCATAGGCTGTCATACAGCGACATGCAGTCTACCAGCGTTGGCAGGGGGCGTATGAGTGGGAGGGAGGGGTCAGGGGCACTGGCCACAAATTCATGAAGCAGCAGGTCCTCACGAAAGGCCAGCGCCGTTTTGCGCATGCGGCGGCACGCGGCCTGCCACGATAGTTCCACCTGTCTGGGCACCACCCCTGGCCTGAAAACCTGGCTGGCTTTGCGTTTGGCGGATGCCGGGACTCGTTTGCCCCTGATGCCCAGCTGGGCACGTTGCCATTGGATGACCGAACGAAGGGCTCCCAGGGTCCCTGTGATTTTGGAAAGTATGCGCGTGCGCGGGCCGCCGTTGGGCGCCAAGCCTGTCGGTGCTAGCGTAGTGTCCCGCAGCATTCGCTCCGTGCCACGCCCCCGTGGGGCACTCTTGGGTGCAAATGGGAGTGTGGGGTTGGGGGTGTCCAGTGTAAGATGCGTGCATGTGAGTGCCATGCCTACTTCCTCGGCCAGCCAGGTCCACCTGTCCCAAATGTCATTGACATTTCCCTGTTGCAGCAGGGCATTCCAATCAACCTTGTGTGGCCGGAGCAGCGAGTCACAGATTTTCTGAGTGTCCTCAGCCGATCTGGGGGGGGGGGGGAGAAAGGAGGCAGTTTCTTCATTTTAAGAACTTTTTGCATTGGGACGTCAAGCGAGAAAGTGAAGCACACGGGAGCATGCCCAGGGAGGGAGTGAGACTTCAGCGCTGTGACATCAGTCAACGTGCCTGCTTGCGCTGGGGTGACCAGGAGGCCGTCAATGCGGTTGGGGGGTTTGCCTGCCGTCGTGAAGCCACATGCACATGGTGTGCCATGGAGAACGCTAAAAGTGCGGTCGGCATCCACCAGCCAGCCGTCTGCCAGCGCCGTCAGGAGTGCGGCAGGAACTTTGTGCAGCAGGTCGAAATTGAAATTTGCGTCCGTTAGCAGGATGCATCCAGCATTGCCTAGTTTGCTCATATAGCAGACCACCTGCTCCCAGAACTCCTGGTTCAAAGATTCGTTGCCTGGGATGCCATAGGCCACACATATGTTCAGCACACAGTGCCCTGCACCGGTTCCTGCCCGTGTGTGTAGCCAGCGCCCTGAATGCCACAGCCTGCAGGCAATTGGGTCGTCTGGATCTGGTTCAACCTTGCGGACACTCCAGCCCTCCTGAACAAAAGTCCCACCCCTCCTTGGGGAGCTCCCCAGATGCCCCCTGTTGGGGAGCCCAGGGGTTTTCCCCAGTGGCATTCCCAGCCCCATTCTTTTGCAATTGCCCTCATGCAGCGTTGCCCAACCTCAGTGAGCCGGGTTTCTTCCATTCCAATCACATCTGCCTGAAAATTGAATACGTCCTCGTGATGGACGCGCAAAGAGGTAACGTTTGTCTGAACGAATTTCAGAGGACCTGTAACTCAGTGCCATCTTCCAGGGGGGGGGGGGGTTCAGAGAATGCTCTCATCCTCCTCTGCCGCGGGGGCTCCTGCAGGCGAGTCCTCCATTTCTTCATCATCAGGCAAGACACACCCCTGGACCGCAGGGAGCGTCGTGTTTTTCCCCACCGGGGTGTATGAGGGGCCAGTGGATTTACGCAGACATAGGTGCCACCTCCGGACAGGCATCCGCGAATCCTTCGCCGGTGCAGTGCAGCCCTCCCAGTCTTGGGGGACTCCCGTAATATCCATATCAAACACAGGGTTGATCAGCCCACTGTGCTTCAGGTGTTGACATCGTTGCACTTTGACAGTGTTAGCGCCGAAAACGCGGTCAGCCTCCCTTTGGGCCGCAGACTGCGACCCTGAGACAAGGCCCATAGAAATACCATAGCCTCTCACTCTCACTCGTGTCACGGGGGGGGTGAGTTGTATGCCCAACAGTCCTGCGATTTCCTCCCTGGTTTCGGGCAAGACAGCCCCCCCCCATACTCGTACCCCGAGTCTGTCGTCCTTGTCCCCTGCCATGAGGCCTGCGAACCAAGGTTGCTTGCTTAATCTACGCCACTGCTCCGAAATGGAGCGCTTGTTGGATGGAGGGAGCTTGACCCAGACCATGTTGGCCTTCAGGTCATCGACATCGATGGTTTTGCTCATAAACAACCTGTATTCCAGGCCGACGATTTTGCCACTGCTGCAGAGCACCTGCTTAGCCATGGGCGCTGGTAGCACCACCGTGACTTCATACTTGCTGCCCCTCTTGCCCACTTGCATGGGTGGGGGACTGGTGAGTGCCGGCCGGAGTAGGGGGGCCGTCAGCTCCCAGCACGTGTTTTCAGCCCAGCGGGATGCCTTGACTTTGGCGCTGTCCTGTCCCGCGCGCAGTGCGGAAGGGTCTAGGCAGCACACTATCCGAATGGCAGCCTTGTCCTGAGGTAGCACTTCTGGCTCCGTGTCCTGTCCTTCGACGCCGTCTTTGGGTCGCTCCCAGCAAAGCAGGATGGAGTGCTCAGGTGGGATCACAGTCACATCCGGGTCTCTCTTGACTTCCCAAGACATACGTTTGGTAACGACCTTGATGCTGAGAACGAAATCCTTGACATGCAAGCATTCTCGTGAACTGCCAAGCGCTGCCAGTATGCCTGGCACATTGACCACTCCCCGTCTGCAGTTTGTCACTAGCACGTGTGCGCTGACGCTCTGGATGCTGTCATATTTTGTCAAGGCCTGTGCTGCTATTGCGTGCGCTTCCGCCAGCGGTTGCCCCACAAGCAAAACGTGTTCGAAGGCCTTTGCGGTGGCCTCTGTGACCTTCCAGTCATGGACAGGCTTGTTTGCTCCTATCTGTTGCAAAGACTTGAGTGCAGTCTTGTGCTCTCCCTGGTAAATGCGGCGTCCTTGGACCGCAGTGAAGCCGTGTTTGCCCTCAATTTCATGCACCGCAGTGGCTGTTGGCTGCAGTGGTTCTCCCAGGTCTGGGACATCCTGTACGACAAGACGGCTCTGTGTGTGTGTGTGTGTGTGTGCGCGTGTGCACGCGCGCGCGTGCATGCGTGCACACAGTGGGATACGTTCGCTCCATCATGTCCCAAACAGCCCAGGGCATCCTCAAAGAAGGTGCCCAATACCAACGTGTAGCTGTCGTTGGGTACCTGCACAAATTCAATCCCTGATGGTCTTGCACGCGCTGTACCAGTCGGGTTCCTGCTCCACTGTGCTGAGTAGGACTGCAATGGGAGTGAAGGGGCCAGAGATTGTGTTGGTGTGCGGGGCTTGCCGCCTGTTATAAAAAGACGCGGATTGGGCCAGGAGGTGCAGGGGACTGAAGGGTTCCTCAGTGGATTTTCGTTTGATTTCCCATGGGACTGCGACCCCTGCTCGCGTACCTGACCAACTGGTGCCCCCCCGGACACACGTCGGTGCTCCCCATAAACTTTCCAAAACCCTGTGGAGCTCTGCATCATGTCATTGTCATATCTGTCAAATTCGTCCTCTCTCTGTCACCTTTGGGTTCTGCTGCCCTTCATCCATGCAGTTTATACAATCAGCACATGTCTTTGAATGTGCAATCTGCACTGTGCAAGCATTCCACCATTGCTCTGCTGGTTCTCACGGCGCTGTGTCAGGCCCGGCTTGTCCAGCTTCGCTCCTTGCCTTCACATTGGAATTTGCATGGTTGCACAGAGGAACGTGTGTATTGGCCTTGCTGGCCCCCTCCGTTGCAACCCCCAACCCAACCCCACCCACCCACCATCAGAAGCTCGCGGTGGGTGGCTTTGTGGAACCAGGTCAGTCTTCCAGAGGTTCCATCCACACCGTTTGTCTGCAGCCAGACTGATTTGAAAATAGTGCCTGTATTTGTACCAAGTGTGTGTACCGGCCCCCCTGTGCCCTTACGGAATCCTCCCTGTGTACTTTACCCTAAACCGACTTGTGACAAGCCTGATGCCCTCCGACTCGAATATCATTTGTACATCTTACATTGAATGTCATTTGCATCCTTATGCAATACCTTGATTAGGGTTATGCCGTTGATGGTGGGCGGGGAAATCCTATTTTGATGACTCCCAAATCATAATCATGAGCTGACATAGACATCAAGCACAGCACGGGGTCATAACCGTCCCACAAGGCTCGTCACATCATCGTGCCTCCTCACATCATATGTGCATGGAACCCACTGCTGGAGGAGACTTAAAGGGTTTTGCTCGTGCCAAAAACGGGAAACGGGGAGCGGTTGCCTCAGGATCAAGAGTAGCACGTTGGGGGTAACGCAGGGTTAAGGGGGGATGCGCATCACCAACCCGCCAAGAGCAGCTCATCATGAGGTGTCCACAATTCCAGAGTCCAACCGATTGGACCGACAGACGCAGACCACATGGCCAGCCTTGTGGCAAGCTACGTCATGCATCCATCGAGTATGGTACAAAAAGTGGCAGGGAACCCATGCCACCACTGCAATCAGCAGCACTTTGTATTGGCTCCCAGACAGGGTGGATATGTGTTTTTCGGCAAAAGGATGCGATCTGGGCCCTGAAGTCGACCCTGGTTGGAAGCACAGCTGCAAGGACTTCCAAAGCAATAGCAGGGCGGGACCATGTGCAGTCGGGGTCCTTGACCACGCAGCAGTGCCAGTGAGTGGCCTGCATGCTTTGAAAAGGTTGCAAAGGTGTGCGTGCAGTGCACACGCGAGCACTCACCCAATCGACTACACAGACAGAGTTGTCCACAACAGAGCCATGAGTAGTCATGCCTCTATGTCCCGGTGTTCTCAGACCTCTAGACATTGACCAGATCGATCTGCACTCCCTGCCACAGCCTGAATCCCAGTCGGCCATTGACAAGGGGTATTGTAGCGTCTGAAATGGGTTCCTTCACCTTGGTCGCGTACGGACATCCTTGCTTTCTCTTCTTCTCATCTGCAGGCGGTTCCCCAATGCGCAAGAAGGAGACCTGTGACACAGTAACGTAGTGGACGCACAGCACACCTTGGCGGGTAGTGCACAACATGTATGCGGCCTAGACAAATCACTTTCAACCACCAGACTACGGTAGAATACAGGCATGCTTTGCAAAAAGCTAAAAGAACCTCCGGTTCTTTATTGTTAAACATTTCAGTGGTCACGATATTCACAAGAGTCCTCACGACAAACCTTGAATTGTAAACTTTTGAAAATGGTTCAATCCTTTGTCACCCAAAGGGTCGCCCAAAGCACAGCAGAATGGAGTTCTGAACCTCAAGGCTGCTAAACACTTGTGCAGTTTGGGTGATGTTCCAAGCAAACGGCCACAGCCAGCCCCAAGCTGGGCATCAAGCTGCAAAGTACGCAAGTTGCATCTTATCATAGTATTGGCATGCAAAACAAACCAAGTAGGGGTGTGGGCAATGGGGGGTGCACGGCGAGTGCTCACTCGGTGGCAGGCTGGACGTTGGCCGTGGTGCTCACAGCATAGTGGTGCTCACATTCCATGTGGTGTGGGAGGAGTGGGGTGGGTCCACCACTGGCATGGGGGGCTTGGTGGGGTGGGCGCGTGTGGTGGTGGTATGTTCGTGTGGTGTCTGTGGTTGTGGTGATTTCAAAGTTCAGGTTGGTAGGCTCCCTGTGCTTGTAGTGGATAATCTTGTTGTAATACTCTCTGTTTTCAGGTATTGCATGTATGACGAGGTGCGTGTAGTGTTGCATACACAGGCGCAGGCGCAGCTGTGCATCTGCTTTTCGGATAGCTGTGAGTTGTAGAAGCTCAGCCGTAGCTTTGGGGTTCGGGGCCTGCGTGTGTAGGATGCGAAAAAGCTGTGTGCACAGTGTGCCCCCCAGTACCGCCTCTAGTATGGCCGGTTGTTGAAAGAGGTGTGTCGGCTTGTTTGTCATGGGTTCTTGTGATCCCCATGCATCGCGTAGAATGGTGTTGACTAGGGCAAAGAGTTTGCACTGCGTGCGCACTGCGTGTGCACTGCGTGGGCACTGCGTGGGCACTGCGTGCGCACTGCGTGCACATTGCAGCGAAACCCACCCCATGCCACCTCTGTATAACATTGCAAAGCAACAAAGCCAACAGGACACACATTGAACCACTACCAACCCGGTACGTTGATGTACCTGTGAACATCTCATTTAGTGTTGTAGAGTACCACTATGCAGTTGCAACCACAGTAACCCTTGTAAGCGCCATCGTGATTACCTACTTCATAATCAAAGAACTGTCCGTGCATTCGTGAAGGACCACGTTGATCCCAAATCGTAACATCCGCCGACTTTCCCGGCATAAGAACACATATCCATACTATATTCCCAAGGTTGCCCACGGCCACCGTTACCTTATAAACATGGCCTGTGTACTTGGGATTTAAGAGTACATCACATATACACATCATCCGAACAATTTGAGCGAGACATATAGGCACAGTTGTCCCAACTTGGAATTTGCCGAAGAAAACAGAGGTTGACATGTTTATGGAGTTGTGAATATACTTCCCAAGGCTCCTTGGAGCGCCTAGCGGAGCACTGATCAATCCACCAAGCCGGATCTTTGGGGTCAGCGTGTGGGAGTCCACATAATCCACCATCCATCTACAACGAGGAACATGCGGAAAAAAAGCGGGGGTGAAAATGGGTACAAATGGATGAAAATAGGTGATAATGAATGACAATTCAAATTTGTCATATCCTGAATGCATAAGAAGCTTAAAAAATCCTACTATGGAACAACAAACCTCCGCAAAAGGCCCAAAACTAGGGTTCGGGTAGTTACCGACATACAAAACTTTGCACTGCGTGCGCACTGCGTGGGCACTGCGTGCGCACTGCGTGCATGGCATTCCCTAGATCCCACGCTACCAAGTGGTCGGCGTCCCTGGACAGGGGACATTGTTTGAAATGATCCCATGTTTCGGGTACATGCCAGGTGCACGGGCATATGGTGAACTTACCCGGTATCTCTCGACCACGGCAACAGTACCATTACACAATGCGGGAGGAGGGGCAATTGCTCGAGGAGGAGTTGTGCCCGTCGTTTATGCAGGTGGACAGGAAGGGTGGCCGGGTTGAGGGCAAAGAAGTAGAGGGCAGAGAAGTAGAATGGTACTTGCAGCCTTTGTTGGAGGTCCCTTATGACTTGTGTTGGCCCGGTTGCCCCGGATGCGTGCCATGGTGCACAGTGGCTGAGGGTAATGATAGACCCGTTGCGGATTACGTCATCAGGCACCCATTTCGGTGCCTTTTCTGGGTGGGGGACAGGGGGAAGGTGTTGTAGGTGTGTGGGTGTGTGGTCGGGTAAAGGAACATGTTCGAGGCATGGGGGGAGTTCTGCCAGTTGGTTATGGGCGAGCACGTCCACATGTTCTGATTCCCAAGTTGAAGAGATGGGATTCTTGTTTGATTAGGTGGAGGTGGAGATTACTTGGCTGGGCAGGGGCTGCAGGGCCGTCCACATATGTAAGGCTTGGGTGCCAAGCCTTGCGTCGACCGCTTTGTGGAAGGGCTTGATATATGTTGGTAGTTGGTGGCTGGCCGCACCGTTCTGAGATGGCGTCTATGATAATGGCTAAGGTTTTGAGCTTTCCATGGGACCAAGCGCCAAATACTGTGGTGTTCAACATGTGGTGTTGTCTCACGGTGCCATTGGTGTCCGCCCTGAGGTCCAAAGATGCCCCCCCCCCCCCCATAGCCTCTCTCAGCCCAAATTCAAGCCACCACAAAGCGAGGGTGCAGGCCGTGGGCTGGCCCCCGCTGGGGACCTGGAAACAGGGGGCACACTTTTTGCTGCCCCCCCCCCCCCCCCCCCCAAGGGGAAAAACCAAACCAACACACCCTGTGCCCCACATCCTCGCCTTTCGCTCTGCAGGTACAAAAAGGGTCAGAGATCCCGAAGGAGCGCGGGGCAACTCTGGCGGTAACAAGTAGCACCGGTCTTGCGCTCCTTCGCTCCCTCGCCTCTGACCCACCTCCGCCCCCCCGCCTTGCCACGAGACCCCCCCGCCCCCACCCCCAACGGGAGGGATTAAGGATGTCGCGCCCTCTGGGCCTGCACATGGTGGTGGCTGTGGAGGGCTCGGAGTGAGACTGCTATGAGTATCCCTGGAGCAACATGCTTGGGGAACCTCCAGGTGTGTAGGCGCCCCTCCTACCTCAACACGACCACCCGTGCCTGCGCAGCCCCGTGCACTCCAGTGCAGTCGTGGGTGGCCCGATGGCCACCAGTTGACCCTGCCCCCCCCCCCCCCCGTTGGAGGGGCCATTCAGGTGGTGTGCCCTCATGGCCCCCCTGTCTACAGGGGCTAGGGGCTGTAGCGTCGCATCCGGGACATCCCCGGCAGGTCCCATGGGCAGGGAAGCGCTCGGCGCGACCTGGGACCCCTCCAATAGCCGCGGTGGCACGCACAGGCCGTGGGACGTTGGCCTTTGCCGTCAGGCAACACCACCTGTGCCGTGCGGCAATCAAGGAGTGTGGGGCCTCCCCAGTCGGACCTCAAGCCCCAACCGCGCCCGTGCCCCGGCATTTGTGGGGCGGCCAGGCAATATGTCTGTGTGACCTGGAGGCTGCGTTGCCCTGGCCCGTATCTCCCCTGGTGGGCTCAGGGTTAGCCTCCCCAAGCCTCCCCACCAGGGCCCGGAGCACCGGGCTTACACACTCCCCACGGCTCCCCTCCAACCGTCACGTTTAAGTTGAAAGAATGCAGCGCCCATGAGGAGGTGTGTTTGCGGCCACGCGCAAAACTACGGGCTGCACCCCAGATGTGAACGTAGGGGGTTGAATGTGGGCTGGGCCAGGCGTAGTATCAGTGTGTGACCCGACGTGCCTGCAGTACGCCCCTATCCCCTGAGCGCGCCCGCCCACACACACCTGCACCATGACAGCATCTCCCGCTCACCTACGCTGCGGTGTGGTCCATGGGGGCTGTCCCAGTCCGCTCGGCCTTGGAACCGGACAGCCAGGATCTGGGACCAGTGCCGCACAGGGAACGACGCGCTGGCCTGCAATCCCTGCCTGTGTGAGGCCCTGTCCCAACCCAACCCAACCCAACCCCCCCCCCCATAGCGGGCGTCAAATTCGTGGTGCTTGACGCGTCGGTGTGTATAATGACTTGATGAGTCCCCGGCCATGGTAGTCAGCAGGGTGTCGTGGGTTGGCAAGTGTGTATTGTAGCCCCCTGTGTTGCGGTGGCCATCGGGGACGGCAGTTGGATGTGGGGGACAACGTAAACACCCACTCCTCACACTCTCCTGAATGATGGTCTGGGCTGCAGAGTTCATGCGGAGGTGGTGGTAGTGGTGGTGGACATATTGTCCGCAGAGGCCAAGAGTGTGGTGTGTAGGGGATACGGGGTGATTCCCCGTACTTTCATTGCAAGTAGAAGGCCAAGGGGAGGGTGGGCAAGAGGAACGGAAACGGCCCTTCCGCTCCCCCTTGTGGGACCCCGTTGTCCGGGTGGATCCATGGGGTGACCCAAACTGTGGTTTTTGGCCGGATAGAGTTGAGTGGCCAAGTAGATGGTTAGAAAGCCGCCGCAGGTAGCCCCATTTGCTTCCAAATGGCCTCCAGGAGTTGGTGTGGGGTGTTGGGGAAGGGCACCTGGACATCGAGGGAGGTAATCATCAGATCGATGGGGCCCATGTTTGCCACGGCACCCTACATGAATGTGGCTTCCACCGGGGACCTTCCCCGGAAAGCCCACCACAAAGTCAATGGGATGGCATCAAATATTTGCTCGCGCTCCAAGGCTAGGATCATCTTGCAAGTGAGCTTGGCTTCAGTGGCGGCGCATATGATGGCGCGCAAGTTGGAGGGTTCTGCCCAATCCCCTGTTATGTAGAGTCGGTGGCCCAAGTTGGCCCACTCTAGTTGAGCGTACGCCCTATGGCAATGTCCCAGAGGCTACCAGATGATGCCTGAGAGGGAGGGGGAGTCTGTGGTACGCCTCTGCTGGTACCTTGTCCACTCGGCGTCTCGCCTAGCTGGCACCTATTGAGCGCTCCGTCAAGTTCTTGTAGGGTGAAAAGGGGATTGTGAATGTCCCTTTGTTGGCATCCGTTGAACAACTGGGAGAGGTATGATATGAGTTCTTTCGTGTAGTCGGAGAGTTCCTCCACACTGGAGTTGTGTTGGTCGCAAAAGCTGCGGAGGCCCTCTCGGAGGAGCATTGGGTGGTCGTTTGTTAGGGACCCATCTTGCAGGCAGACCGCTTTGATGCCCCGGCGACCCATGTCACTAGGGACGCGGTCCACATGCTTAAGGGACTTGTTAGGCTAAGCGCGGTGGAGGTAGCATTGGTGATCCCGGGCAACCCCTGCACGCGCTATGCGCATGACATTCATGAAGACGTTGCCATAGCGTTTGGAGGCAGGCGGTGAAACCTTGCATGGTTTGTTGCTCCACGGGGGCTTCGGAGTGGGTAACATTGCGGTGTTTGCGTTTGGTGCGCAAGAGGTTGTGGACTACAGAATGGAGTCTGTGGGGGTGTCCACGAGTGGCGGGGCCCGATCCGGTGTCCTATTGGAAGCCACACGCCACTGCTGCTTGTCGCATGGCAAGGTTGAACGTCCAAGTACACGTCCACTAGGACCTCGGAGTGTCAAGCGGACTGGCAATGTAAGAGTTGGTAGGGCCCACGTGGCAACTCAACGTCCTCAACATGTAGGTGCCGTTTGGGGATGCCACCAGTGATTTCTTGGACCACGTCATGGAAGTTTGCTGCCACATGGCAATCACGGGTCCCGCCATCATCATTGGCGATCCCAACACCGCCCCCACACAGGACAATAGAGGAGCACAACCGACACCAGCAGACATGGCAGTGCGCATGGCTATACGCCTCCTCAGTCTCCACGCTCTCACCGCCCCCCTGTGGAGACAATCATCCCACCGACCACCGTAGCCGGGGGCGACCAATTCCCGCATAGACCTATGCTACGCCAACCTGATGCACGTGATACCTATCACCGTCCGGTACCACGACCTAGCATCCAAAGTCAGGACACCACCCCATGCAGGTCCGTCTGCGCATACACCAACTAGCGCCCCCCCAAACAATAGATGCACACCTCGACCGACCCCCACCTCTAGGGTTCCCGTCCTAAGCTGAAGGACCACGATGGACGGCATACTACCGGACAATGGAATGGATTCTCCAAAAGCAATCACCGTCCGACCTTTGTTGGTGCATGATGGGCACCCCCTTGCCCCAAAATAATTGTACTAGTGACCTTTGCAGATGAGCAATGGTGTGAGGTCGGGTGTCATGTTGTATCCCTGGAGGCCCTGCTACTCAAATACCAGTGCATCCTGGTCATTGTCTGGGAGGTGGTATTTCTTGTAGATCAAGCGCTTTTGACAGGGTGTAAGTGATACCCGGCTTAGATTGGGAGATGAGGGTGATTTCAGGTTCGGTGACGGGCGGCAGTGCCTCGGGTTCACATGTCGGGGCGTCCACAGCTAGCCCGTAGAGTCATTGTCCCCGTTCCAATTTGTGTTTCAAGATGGCCACCGCTCTATCCTCAACCGGGGCATCGTGTCTCACGTCCCCTGTCCATGTTGTGGCTGGTACGATGGCGTTCTCTGGTGTACGTATTTGGAGGGGTACATTTGGGAAGCACCGGTCGTTTCATGGCTGCGTCTTCCCTCTTTGGCCCCACAACGGCAATGGGTCCCAGTAGATTCACATGCACCCAAATACGACCTGGGGACACTAGTACGGGGGCTCTTCAGCATGCAACTCAACGAGGGTCAATGGCACCGTCAAAGACTGCATGCTAATGCCATGGGACCATGGCGCCTTGCGGTTGCGTTGGCACCGGTTTTTGGCTAGATTTGTGCTTCTTGGACCTGGGGGGGGGGGGGGGCGTTGTGGCTAGGTGGGGTCCATGAGGTGCCTTCTTGCGGAATCTTGTGGGTGGTATCCGTGGGTTAAAACCCAGCTGAAGAATTGCATGTTGGGTCCTATCCTTGCGATTGTCGGTGCATTCCCTGTGCCCTAGTGGTAGCCGCTCGCACGGTGTTGGTGGGTTGTGGAATGGTGTCGGCGGTGTTTGTGGGCCATGACATCCATCGTTGTGTGACATCCACGCACTTCCGCTGAAAGAAGGCACGCAGGTTATGTGTGAGTGTGAGCCATAGGTGGGGGACCGTGGTGTTAGTGGCCGGGGCGTCCACCGCTTAGTGTCTTGGGGGCCAAGCAGTGGGCGAATAGATTGGTGGTGAGGTGGGTGGTGTGCTGGAACCTACGTCCCATCTCTTGTTTGGGGTTCTGGGAGAATGTTCTGACTAGTGTGACGATGCACTTTGCAGTCCATTCCATTATCCACCATGCAGGGTGGAAGCAGGTGAGCATGATGGTGGGGATTGTTGTTGGGATTTCCAAGATTGTCCGATCCATGAGTTGGAGGGTGCTTTTTATGCACTGCTGCTCCAATGGGTTGTTGAGTTGTAGCAATTGGTCTATGAGCTTTGGGGTGAGAATATCCTCTTTTCTTGTACTGCTTCCGGGCTCTCACTGGGGTGCCCAACCCAACGTCCAAGGTGTTGTTGACATCCGCACTCGGGGCCACATCTCGACGTGGTGCACTTGGTGGTATGGCCTTCCCCAAGGTGTCCCCCGTTGTGAGATACACCCCATGTTTGCCATGTACCATGTTCGAGAACACTCCTTGTAGGGGCGCCAGTTGGGAGGGTGGTGGCAGGAAGAGGGAGTGTGTGCATGGGTGCCCACAATGGGGGTCCCCCGGCCGGAGGCCGTGGCAGGGCGTGTCAATTCCTAGAGGCACCGGCAAATGGTCCTGCTATGCATTGGAGATTTTTGGAGGGTAGAGTGTTGAGCCATCTCCCTGCCGGGATGGGGACTGTCTCATGATCTAGCCAAGTCGCCTAATCACCATCAATGTCTTGGTGGAGGCCTCTCCGGATGTTGTTCGAGGTACGTTGGTGCGCCGCGTTGGTGCGCTGCATTGTCAAGGTGTGTGTGTCCCGTGTCTATGAGGGGCATCCAGGCATTCGCTCGGGCCAAATTGATGATGTTGGGATCCTTTGGTTTCCTCTTTGGTTCTGCGGATTGGGGTGGTGGGTTGCGCTTGTTGGGGACCCGCTCCCCATGGAAGGGCACTTTCCACTGCGGTGTGTTCTGCCAATCCGGACCCGGAGAGTCGCCGTACCGTGCCCATGTGTGCATTCTGTAGGTTGGTGCGGCATATGTGGTGGACACCGGTGGTATGTGGAGGGTCGTGGGTGACTATGACATTCGACGAGGGGTTCTAATAGTGGAGGCAGGCATGCGGCATGGTATGTATGAGGTGGGCGTCCGCCACCACGTGGGGTGTTGCGCTTTGGTCCTCTAAGACCAGGTGTACTTCCCATGGGTCACACCGTGGGAGGGTGTTTTCTTTGTCCTTGAGCAGCGGGGATAGTTGACATGTAGTCCCGTGTGGTGTTCGTTGTCATTGTTATACTAGGTGCGTTGTTCGATGAGCATGATTGGGCCTTCACATGTCTGGGGCTCCTGCATATTGTGCTACTTTTTGAGCTCCTTTGTCAGGATAGTGAGGGCCCGGGTCATTGTGGGTTCGTCTAGTTGTTGCATTGGTCATGTTGGGGTTGAGAAACGCCCACTAGTCGGGCGGTAAACGTTGTGGTGTTTGGGGAGGCCCACTGAGAGGGTAGAGTTGGCATGCGCCACCTCTTCGCGTCATATGGTGGTGGGGTAGTGCCAAACGGTGTGCTCTGTGTCCAGGTTGGCCGCATCATTCCGTTCCTTGGCTGGCACGATGTTTTCGGGGTCAGTTTGCCATCGGGGTTGCCAGCGTCGAGGTCACCCACCACCTCATCCCAACAGTCTTGCCACTCGTCTGACATCGTTGTAGTATCCGGCGTCACACAGTGGATGGCATTCCAAGAGGGATGTGGGGCGATGTTGATGTGGGTGTTTTTTGTCATGCGTAGCCATATGGCTTGCATTGGTAAGGCTGTGACTGTTTGCTACCCCATGTCATGTTCGACCCCTTTGATGGTCGCCGATCTGCTCATTGTGAGGAGGAGATGGTGTGCCGGCTGGAAGAGGCGTTGTTGCGGCACAACAAATCATCGACTGTGATCAATAAAAGTGGCCGAGTGTCCACCATAGTAGTAGGATTCTGGGTGGGAGAGTGGGAGCACCCCGATCCGTTTAACCGACGGCAGTGACACTCAACCGATGGAGGTTGGCGCTTAACCGACGCCTGTTGGCCGATGACCGATCGCAGTTACTGGCCGGCTGGCGCTCTGCGGAGTTCGAGTGCACTCTTTGACGACTCTTGAACCCCTTCCAGTGCTGGAACCCGCACCGGAGTCCCCTTTGACCGTTTTGGGCCATCTTTGCAATTTTGCCACATGGCAGCACACAAGTTTCAGTGGGCCCAGCCCCATTGCAGCTGCCAGTAAACCTTAAATGGCTTCTTGAGGTGAAGGCTTTGTTCTGGCCTGCTGCAGTGTGCTGACATTTTGGTCCCCAATTTTAGCAATATATTTTTGATGATGTAGATGGTCATGCAATATGACACAAACGGCTGTGATGTGGGCAAGCTCCGACTGTAGCATCGCTTTGTCCCATGATCTTCATATCTATCTGCCTGCTGCCAGATGTCACATAGCATGGGCGCACTTCACTTTGTCTCGACAAGCCATCCCTTTGAATCTGGAAATGTGAAGGTGAGTCAGCATCAGCGTGGGCAGATGCTGCTTTTCAGGGCTGTGTGCAAGACGGAAATTCGGGATGAGTGCGGGTTGTAGAGGGGGGGGTTCAGCAAATTCTCTTTGCCCGTTACACTGTTCGGAATAGGTTCTACTCCTTCCTGCCCACTTTCCACACCCCCTCCCCTGCCTCATCCCCCTGCTCCATGGAATGAAGCCTGCACAAGCCCTGCAGTACCTGGCCATTGGAGATCTTCACTACGTATCGCGACATGGACGGCAGAGGGATGGCGTTTGGGTGGTAAACAAAGAAATTGATGAAGAAAGGGTACTGTGAGAAATCTTCGCCAGAAAAAAGGATGAAGTCGGAGTTACTGCCGGACACAGTGAAGGACAGCAACAAGGAGCCGTTCTGTATGCCTGGAGGCAGGCTGAGATAGACATCGCCGCGGCAGATCGTACACTTCGCCGTGGTCTGATTCAAAGAGAGCTTCACAGAGTCCAGTTCACTGTGTTCTGGGTCAAAGCAGATGCCAGAGGACTTGCACTGGCTCGTGATGGAATAGAAATCCATTTCAGTGTGCAGCTCCTGAGCAGATGGCGTGCCATGGACAGGGCAGTGGGAAATTCCCCAAGGGTCTCCCACGGGAGGGGTTGGGGCTGGACTTCTGTCATCCTGAATTCCTCCACTGCTTGCTCCAAGTCATAATGCTGTCCTATGTCCTGTGCCCTGCAACCACCAGACCTCTGTCATCCCATGGGGGCCTTGTGGGCTGTGTAATGCATACTTCTAGAGATCCCAACCCAAGCTCGCATAACGCAGCACTGTACATCACATAGCAACGAAACATGATACAGCACAGCAAAGAAGGCTTATCAGTGGCAATGCACCTCCCCCCGCCTTGAGAAATCTTGTCTTTGAAAATTGTGGTCACCTGAGTCCCCAACCCTGACCCAAAGCTCCCCGTCCCTGTGTTCCGCCAGGTGGCAGAACAAGCATGATACTTAGTTGCTGAATGAAATTTGCAGCTCACCCCAGCACATAACTCACTCCCTCATGTGCACAACATGGCACTCACTGCGTTCTTTACAGAGGGATTTTCACTCCCTGGCCATGTGCATCCATGCTACGGCCATATCTGTGGTGGTGACAGGGGTGACGCCGTGTAAAGCCTGCAAATGGCAAGATGGTGAAAATGAATGACTGCCAAGACCCCCCGAAGAAGACAAGGATCATGCCGGCTCATGTTACATCGACCCTCTGCGACCCTCCACAACCCATCTACAACCTTCTACAGCGGCGGACAAGGGAGGACTGGCTCATTGTAAGGGACATGTAGTGTCTGAGCGGTCCAGAGGCAGGTGGAAAAAGAGGTGCACCTTAAGTTGCTCATCAGACATGGTCCAGATGTCCAGCTTCCCACTGTTCAGGTACCGCAGGATCAAAGGGAAATATGTGGGACTCCTCTCAATGAGATATTGCCCTGGGATTGAAGGGAGTAGGGGCAGGGAACGTGATACAGGACAAAACCTGGCTGTTTGGTGATAGAGGCACGTCAGGAGACCTGTCGAGAGGGCTCAAGTGACCAGAGTGTGATCCGTGACTGAAACAGCCTCAACGGAATCTCAACCCCAAACGTCAGAAGAGTGACAAGGGCTTTTCTTCTTGGAATCAGTGTGACGAGGGGGTCACGAGGGGCTCAAAAAAGAAATCATCATTGCCTTTCGTTGAGTGAACAAACCTTTCATTCATTGTTGATCCCCAAAACAACGTCTTAGGGTGTTTGCTGCTAATTGATAGCCTGGTTGGTCAGCTGAGCAGGGAAAATGTCAACTCAAGCATACAAAGGTGTCACAAAAGCACTCGCGTGAGACGCGAATATGCATTACTATATACCTCTGCCCTTGCATCTCGCTAGCAATGACGAAGCAAGCAACAAGCACCACCTCCAACAACAAGCAATTCTACTTTCTGTTCTGCTAATATATCCATCCCATAGCTCCAGGCTCTACTCTACTCTCGCCACCAGTTCGGGAGGTACGCCAAATCTGCACAGTTTTGGACCATCACCAGCCATGTTCCCGCCCAAAACAGGTTGTATCAAAGAGCGCTCTGCTGGTCCCCACACCCACGGTGCATCTGAGAAACGCCCCCAAACTGCCCCAGAATGGCCCAAAATCTGTGCCTGTGCATTCTGGCTGCAAAGAACAAAGACTGGGTGGTATCTGGGGCTATGTAGCTCAAGAAACAATTCTGAGGGAACTCAGTCCATCCACAACCCCCCACTTTTTGTTGTTTCCAACCCTCAGAATCACCCAACTGGGCGCCAAGACCCACGTACTCGTTCTGGCATGCCAGAACCTGTGAGAGCAGTGTAGGGAGTCCAAACCAACTTGGGCCGAAATGGGTTAAACAGGGGTCACCAAGGGCCTAACAAGGACTTTTCCCAAGGCTGTTCAAACCACTTGAGATGCCCAAGCAAGTGTTTTTAGCACCCATATACTGACCACACTACATATTCAAATGCACAGTGTTACCAGCTCTGTTTAGGAGGGGTACTCCCCAACTCTGACTTACTGACAACAGAGGGGTGACCACACGAACCCTGTTGCCCTCTCCTAGCCCCTAAAGCACGGGAATTAAATTCAATGCACCAGAAGGAGGCATCTCCGAAGCCAAAGTGGTACAGTCAGTTGGTAGGGGGCCACACGTGAGACCCTCAAAGCTTCAAGAGTGGCCCCTTCCAGACTTGAATGAGCGCAAGGGTAGAGCATTGTGCAACCAGGCAGATCACCTTCCAAACGGAAATTCAGATGGCCCAGCAGCCCAGTGGTGGCATCCCCCCTGGGGAAAATTTCCCTTTCCATGTTTCGATGTGGCGCAGGGGGTTCCCAGGTTGATTGCTCGGCTCAAGTGAAGTGCCAGCAAGCGGAAAAAAAACTAGCGAAAATCTTGTACATTTTTTTGACACTCATAACACCTTGTTCAGAAAATTTGTTTGAGTGTGTTCATGAGTTTTTTCGTTTATTTTTTTTTGCGAGGTTCAGTTCTGTTGATAACTGAGGCAATTTGCTCAGAGGTTAAGGTGCCCATGTGTATACCAGTGGTCCAGACTTGCTGTCCCTGAAATGGTGTCTCCTGTCAAAATCCTCAGCCAGGACCACTCTTGTTTTGTTTGGTTCTCCTCATTGCTGATGCAGTGCAGATTACAGCACCCAGTGCTTGCATCCATGCAGACAGTCACGGTCTGGCTGTCTGCAAACATTTTTTTTGCCAGGTTCGAGTGATCAGCACTCTCCCGCTACCGTTTCGCAACACTGACTGCCCTCTGCCGTAAGGGTCACTTGTCAACGCCTCATCCATGGTGGGTCTAAACCTGTGGGGCAGAGGCCAGGGTGCGGCAAATAAAGGCTGATCGATTACCATTGTGCACAGTGGGAGCAGGAGGGGAGGGAGGGTGGGGGGCAGAGTGGGGTGTTGGTTCCACTATCACCAGGGCAGCAAACTTCCCCCATGGCATCCACTCCTCTCCCGGCGCAGGCAAAGGCTTTACATGCAGTTATACCCATGGCCGTGAAGTTTGGAGGGTGCTTTCAAATGCTGCGGAAGGTCTTCAGGGGCGTAGGCCAGCGCCGTTCTCTTGTGCCTGCGCCTCACAGGTGTATCTTGCCTTTTGCATCCCCGATCCTGGGCACGCCACAACGCCCAAGATGTGACCCCCTTCCCCCCCCCCCCCCTACAGCACTCAGGTCCCACGCCCCCCTGCCCAGCTCCGCTGGGAAAGGGCCTCAGGTCCGTGGTTTTCTGCACAGACCTGAACCCTTGGCAGCAAATGCACCGCATCTCATCAAAAATCCATCACTACAACCTTGGACCAGGTGCTTGCTGCCTGGGGAAATGCTCACTGTGAAGGATCTGCACGTATGGGAAGCACTAGGTGGTGGACCCATACTGATGCCACCCCAACTGGCTGTCAAGCAAGGAAAAGTACGGCCTGCCAAAGAAATACAAACCCCTGCAAATACAGAGCAGACCTTTCTCGTTTGGTTCCCATGTGCCACTGCCAAGAAGCGCATCGAAAAACGTGTCTGGCTCCTTCATCAGCACCTGACGATAAGTTGATGGGATCCACAACGAACGATACGAGTTGCTACTGCTGCGCGTGTGGCACTGCCCAGCAGCGGGAAGGTGGGAGGAGTGGGGGGAGGACATCATGGCACAGTTGCCTGGCATGTGGGACATTCTTATGGAGCTTTTGGGAAATACGGTTGTACTGCACAGTTTGGAGGTTCGCAATCGATAATACCCATGAATCCATGTGGTTTTACACAGCACTGGGTGTCCACTGCAAGGATGTCCATAGCATGGCGCCATTTTACCATGCCACAATGCGTATGGCGACTACATACGACAGCATGAAGCATGCTTATCATTCGGGAATCTGAAATTGCCAAAGGTCACACACAATGGGGGTGATTGTCCAACAAGGATCATGCAGATCCAAAGCACAAGCACAAGCACATCACCAGTGCTGTATGCCCTGGGTGTGGGAACTAGCACGCACTGTCCCAATTCAATTGCCTTTGGCAAGGCATCTCAACGTAATGGAAGCCTAGAATCTTAGAATCTTAGAGTCCTAGGATCTTAGAGTCTTAGAATCCTAGAATCTTAGTATCCTAGAATCCTAGAATCTTGGAATCTTCGAACCCTAGAGTCCTAGAATCCTAGAATTCTAGAATCTTAGACTCCTAGAATCCTAGAATCTTAGTATCCTAAGAATCCTAGAATCCTAGACTCTTAGAATCCTAAAATCCTAGAATCTTAGAATCTTAGAATCCTTGAATCCTAGAATCTTGGAATCCTAGAATCTTAGCATCCTAAAATCCTAGAATCTTAGAAGCCTAGAATCTTAGAATCTTAGAATCCTAGAAACTTAGTATCTTAGAATCCTAGAATCTTAGAATCCTAGAATCGTAGTATCCTAGAACCCTAGCATCTTAGAATCTTAGAATCCTAGCACCTTAGAATCCTAGAATCCTAGAAACTTAGAATCCTAGAATCTTAGAACCCTAGGATCCTAGAAGCTTAGAATCCTAGAATCCTGGAATCTTAGAATCCTAGAATCGCAGAATCTTAGAATCTTAGAGTCCTAGAATCCTAGAATCTTAGAATCCTAGAATCCTAGAATCTTAGAATCTTAGTATCTTAGAATCCTAGAATCTTAGAATCCTAGAGTCCTAGAATCTTAGAATCCTGGAAGCTTAGAATCCTAGACTCCTAGAATGTTAGAATCCTAGAATCCTAGAATCCTAGAATTTTAGGATCTTAGAATCCTACAATCTTAGAATCTGTTGAACACGTGTAAACGGAGATGAAGACCAAAAAGGCACTTCGTGTTCATACACCAGAATCCTACAATCTTAGAAGCTCAGAATCCTAGAATCTTAGAATGCTGGAATACTAGAACCCTAGAATCTTAGACTCTATCTTAGAATTATAGAATCCTAGATTCCTAGAATCTTAGAATCCTAGAATCCTAGAATCATAGAATCTTGGAATCCTAGAATCTTAGAATCCTAGGATAGTAGAATCCTAGAATCTTAGAATCCTAGAATCTTAGAATCTTAGTATCCTAGAATCCTAGAATCTTAGAATATTAGAATCCTAGAGTCTTGGAGTTTTAGAATCCTAGAATCTTAGAATCTTACAATCTTAGTATGCTACAATCCTAGAAACTTAGAATACTAGAATGATACAAGCGAAGTATTTTCGTTATGCCAGTCAACAAGCTTTTGCTTCATTTGGCCGCACGGCTGTGCGCAACTTTGAGGTGAGTTGCGCAGGTAAGAACATGGCCATGGAATTCTTTTGATTCCAACTCCCCAGCCAAATCTTACGTTCCTCCATATCAATGGGGAATCAAACCGCCCTCTTTTGTGCCGTCATTTTGCCAAAACAGTTCTACGCCTTCTGTACAACCTTGGCCTTTTTCACTGGCACAACTGTCCAAATTTGGCACATTTCCCCCATGGTTGTCACTTGGGGTGCCCAAA
Organism: Eutreptiella sp. 'Long Island Sound 2002'; assembly: GCA_964036045.1. Taxonomy (NCBI): domain Eukaryota; phylum Euglenozoa; class Euglenophyceae; order Eutreptiales; family Eutreptiaceae; genus Eutreptiella; species Eutreptiella sp. 'Long Island Sound 2002'. The sequence continues at coordinate 8,453,780 of OZ038383.1, forward strand.
GATGGAAATCCAAAAAACGTCTACTGCATAAAGTGTGTAAATAACAATAAACGGACGGCACCATCCCAAAGCAGTGACAGCTGTTTAGTGATTGTATCATTTCTGTGCTTCAAGGGTGTTCTGCGATTTCTGTGGTTTTCCGTGATTTTCATGATCTGCCATGATTTTCACAATCCTTCATTTTTGTGGTGTTCTGTGGTGTTTCGTGACACGGAAATACAAGGACCCCTGCATTCACTCAAGACAATTGAGTGTATACATTGGACAACATAACAACCATGGGGTGCATTGCCCATTTCGGAAGCACGTTGTGAACAAAAATGACACAATGGAGCTTGGAAGGCTTTCCGCATTCAGGCCAAAGAGTTGTATTGTGCATTTGTTAGTTACAATCAACAACTGACAAAATATGAAATGTTTGTGGGCCTTCAAATGTACGGTAAACACAGATTGCCCGAAAAATCCAACACAAATATTCACGATCATAATGTCAGTTGCAACACGTGTTGTTGCAGTTGAAATGTTGAAAGCAATGGCCCATTTCACAGGTACACATCCCCTTTGACAACCCAATGCATTGGGAATTTGGTTGTCAAATGCATTGGGAATGTTCATCGGGAACGTGACATTGCACACGCCCCCGATAAAGTGTATCCCAAGGTTAAGGGTTGCATTTGACACTTACGTAGTGTATTGGAAGCAACAAGGAAGCTGCACATCCGTATTGTGCGGTTTTGGGGACATGGGCTTGGGCAATATTCCGCATATACTAAGCGAATACGCAAACAGTAGGGTGGAATTCAATGAAAAAAGGGGCGGGGAGGTGTCATGGGGTATGGGGCACATCAATCAAAATGTGAGCCCATGGGGGCTATTGCAACCCAAGGTGAAAGGGGCCACTGGTTGCATATCTGCATCAATGCAGAAACAACCCCCCCCCCCCAAAGAATATCAAATGTCTAGAATCCATGTTAAAAGCAATGGCTACAGATACCTGTTGCTCAGACAAGCGCAAACATGTCGGAACCCAAGAACCCAAAGGCAAGTGTTGCATGGCGCAATAGGGTGAATCACACTTATCCCCCCCCCCCTCCGAAGAAAAAAACAATAAAGCAAAAGCACCTCTTTTCTGTGCTTTGGAGACATCAATAGGAAGGGATGGGTGGCACATCCACACGACACTGCGCTGGCACAAACCGTCAAAGAGGATTGTGCCTCAAGAAGAGTTTGTGTCAAGGTTTTTGCAAAAGTAGTTTGGTGGGCATGCCTTTTTGGGTTGCAAGATGTTTGAGTGCTGAGTTGATGCGACTTGGGAGTAATGACCGAAGCATACAAGAGTGGGAGGCGATTGGAAGGTGGTTGGTTGGGCTTGCATATTGTAGAGCCCTCCATTGGTCCGCATCGAGCACAATATGCCATGAGGCGGTCTAAATTGAGGCCCCTGCATGGTTTTTAGGGATGAGGGTTCTTTTGTGTATTGTTCACACAGTCAACACCAGCAGGGGGTTGGGAGTTGTCAACAGATTTGGGGAACGCTTTTTTCGCATTCAGAAGCCAGTCGGCATTGTCGTGCTTGGAGTTCTTTGCTAGAGTATGGTGTGTTGGATGGAGCGCACAACTTTGACTTGTGTGTAGAGGAGTGACATGCTCTCCTTTAAACACATGTTCACCATAGCGTGCACAGAGATCCAATGCCAGGCACGATTAACGACCCATAACAGCAACAACCTGTCCACTACCATTGCTCCCTTCCATTTCCACTGCATGCAGCTGACCACCATCTATTCCTAGTGCCTGCTAACAATTTACACTGTGACCTAATACCCCAGCACAAACGTCTGATGCACGAGCAACACAGGTACCACCTTTCGCGTAGTGTCAAACAGGATGCCGCTAATGTTCAATCTGACCCAGTCCTCACGGATCTCTTCAAAATCTGTGAATCCCAATTGTGAATGTAGAGTCGGTCTAAGGGGAGTGTTGTCAGGGCAAAAGCACTGGAGGATAGATACAGTGCAGGGCAGAGGTAAGCCCCCTCACCCATGGCAATATCCCGATTTGTGTGCACCAGTTACTCCACACTCCGGGAACGTTGCCAAAATGACACCCCACCACCACCCGAGGCTGGGGAATTGAAACGGTGAACGAGACCTGGCAACAACTTGCACTGCAAGACACTGCACAAAACATGCTGCAAACACACAAAGAACATCCGTCATATGAAATGGCATGTGCCAGCGGGAGACATGGCTGCGGGGTCGAAATCCATGGCTGGACGTGTGAGATGACTGCACAAAAGCCCCACAACGCGAGGCACAGGCGCCACACCCACAACCACGGGAAACCTCAGAAACCGCCAACCTTGTTCCTGCCCGCCCCCCCCCCCCCCCCGAAAAATGCACGTGGCCCCGTGGGGGCTGCTGGGGCGTGGTGTATGACACCAAAACGGCACGTTCCCCCTGCGGATCATGCCACAGAGCACCTGTTTTCTGAAGCCACCCCCGCCCCCTCAGCCACATCGCCCAGTCCAGGAACGCTCTCACTTCTACGGCATTTCGACCCACTTGCCAGGCATGGGCTGCCCGCCCAGGGGAGGACGTGGAACTGCCTATTGCTTCCAGCCCTGGGGGTGCACGTAGACTCGGTGCTGATGACGGACGCTGTGTGTGTGTGTGGCTGTGCAGGAGGCCTACGTCCCGGCCCTGGATGCCCTTGCCTGCGCCTGTGGCATGCACATGACAGACAATGCACAACGTTGGGCTCTGTGGGAGGCATCAGCCCGGACACACAAACGACAGTACACACCATGCAGCACACACACAACAAGCAACTGCACAATCTCCAGCCTGGCTGGACGTCGCAGTCATACCCGGCAATTGGCAGGGGTTCAGAGTCAACTGGGCGCCTGACCAGAGCCGAAAGATCAAGCGGTCTCCCTTCCATGGCACACTGGGATCCTTGACAGAAAGAGCCATGGAGTCCGGCAGACTGTGCAATGCGGAGGAGTGCTTCGGCAGGATGAACTTGGGCCGCTGACTCCGGCGAAAATGCCTGGGGTCTGCCTTGGGAATTTGGGCCGAGCAGGAGAAGCTCAAACGACCATTGCAGGCAGAGACGGTGTATGACGATGCCTTGGGTAGAACGATGCACTTCGGGTGCCAACACACGAAATTGGAGAAGAAATTGGAGTCCGACGAAGGATCCGTGCAGAACATCAGGAAATCGCTGTTCACTCCTGGAGACCACGTGAATCTGGACAGCTGGGCCGCTGGGGTGCACGGCCGGTGGTGCTTGCCCATGGGCAGAGATTTGAACAAATGGAGTAAGATGACACGCAGTGGCGCTTCTGTATGGCCCTGCCCGGTGTGGACACATGGCTTTGAAAGAGGCGTCCCTTGCACTTGCCTTTCAATGGGGGTGGCCCTCTCATTGTGGCACCTTCTTGCCCACCTTCGCAGCCCAGGCTTGTTTTGGAACGGGGGGAGGAGGCACCATGAATCAATTGAATCACTGCCTGACGTGTGAAGCTCAACTGACCTGCAACCAACAGCAAGTTCGTGTGCGTGGTGTGCTGTATTCTTCGCCCTTGTGATGGTCACAGCGGCAATTTGGCGGGACTGTGTCCCATGAATCTTGAAATTGAGGAAAGGCAAGTCAACAATCCACCCCATATTCCTCTCCATTCCCTGGCAGACAGTGCCGAACAAAGATGCTCCTCCACACCTTAGGAACGGATACTGAGGCTACCCAAGGCCCATGAGGGCAATCCAGTCACAAATTCAGGGTGAAAATGAAGACGGTTTCGGAATGGCGCAAGAGAGGGGTGATGCACAATGCATCTCAGGGCCTACTGACATTAACTCTGCCCTTTCCCATGCCCTCTGCCTGTTCCTGCTCTCTGGCCCATTTGCTTTCCGTGCCCTCTATACTCTGGAGTGCATGAATTGCATTGGTTTCCAGCAAGCAGGTACACGGCCATCATCACACAGCTAGCCCATCTTGTATTACTCTTTGGTGCCTGAAATGCAGAACCTGATTGCGACCCATACACAGGGGAGTGCAAACGGTTCGTGCCAGAAACCCAATTTGAACCACATCCCAAGCGTCTGTTGTCAACTGACTCACATGTGTCTTCATATTTTTTCCATCTTCATCTTCATCATCATCTTTTTTCTTCAAACTATCAAAACATTTTCTGCTGATGAATGGTTTCGGAACATTTTTCTCGCTGAGTTTTGGCCTCTCATCAACACCGACTTTGGGCAGTTGGGAGAGCCCCAGAGGCAATTCAGGGGGACAACCATGAATCTTGAAAGTAAAGGAAAATAATTCAGGATAGGGCACTTGGACAACCACGTCACCATGGGACAAGTGGCACTGGCATGCGTCCAACTGAGGATATCGGATAGCGCCATCTTCATGAGTGTGGTCAAACTCAACAGCCGTTTCATAGTGCCAGTGCTCCACGTGGGAATCACACATTGTTACATGCTGCACAGGTGAAGACAGGCATGGCAGAAAGTCATGGGTCGGCTACAAATGGAGGCAGTCTGAGGTCAAGCGCTTGGGCACGCATTGATGAATATCAACGCATGATGCACACGTGAAATGCATTTGGCATGAACGTTTATTGATGCTTTGCAGTGGTAGCAAATTCCCCTTGCTTTCATACCCCGTTCTGGGTCTCAGCTCACCTCAAAATGTAGGCCCACACTGATAACACTGATCAACAACCTGCACTTGCATCTGATCACATCACCATGAACTCGGGCCGCTTGTTCAAAAACCACTTGCTGAATGAATTACAACAACTCATGCAATCTCACAACACAAAGGTGCAAAAGTTGCCATGCAATGCTGAACGCCCACTCACATTCCAATGCCCCTGGTTCTGCTCTGAAAGTTTGGAATTCACATACTGTGGCCAAAAAAATTTCTCTATATGCTGCCGCCTGGAAAAGATTGAATGATATTGTGCCACTTCGTCAAGGAATACCGCAGGGGGGCCGGGGGCTTGGTGCATTGCGAAATTTGGAATGGCCAAATTTGCTGCGGAGAAAATTTGGTGCCAATTATCAAATACCATTGGAAAATTCGGTACAAATTCCCAGATTGTGGCACAACAAGCAGAGACTGTGAATGGTTATTGTTAGTTCCTGTTGTTTCTTGTGGGCCTGTGGTTGGATGCTCAAGATGGGTTGATGCCAAGGTCGCTCTGCAATGTGTTTATGCGTAGCTCAGAAGTATATATAAATGTGCAATGGCTACTGTTGTAGCTGCATTGCAAATACCTTGGGGTTAGGCTAAAATCATTAATCGACTGCTTCCCTCCCTCAACTACCCCACCCAATTGCCAGCCCACAGCCCCACTTCCTCCAATCTTTCCACCCATTTCCTCCCCGCTTGCCCCCCCCCCCCCTTTTCCCTCATGGTTTTTCACGCCTGAAGTTACTACTTCACAGAATGTCGCGCGACCGCCAGTTTTCACCACCTCCCGCCAGTTTTACAAGTCCCCTGTTGTCCCTTGTTTTTGGCGACCAAACCCTATTTGGCATTGGCAACCATGGAGGCCTATATTAGGTTTGACATGGTACCTACCCTCACCACCGGATATGGACTGGGCCTAGCACAAGAACAGACCACTGGCACACACCTTGCGTCAACCTACCATCTATCATGTAAGTAGCTTGGGGAACTGGCATCATCAGATTCCTCAGCATCACATCATACCAAGGCTAGCATCGCATCATACCAAGCCTGCTTAGAATGAAATCTCAATCCTTACACTTTCCGATGTCCCCATTGCCCCTTCCAAGCGAGATGGACATTGAAGATACTCAGGATTAGGTGGGGTGTGCATGTCCACACTGGAACCCAACAAAGGTAATGCGGAAGCACACGTGGAAATGTGGCGACTGCCCAGCAACCATATATGGGAATCTGTTGTGCGGCCACTGCAGCAAACATGGAGAAAAACAATAAGTGGTGCTTGCAAAGGGAGGAGAAAGGATGGCACTCTAACACTAAGAAAGAAGAGAATAAATGCGTGGGGCTAAGTTAGCAAGGTTGGTGTGTAAACCACAAAGGTGTATGTCCGTGGAGGTCATGGCAGGACCAAAATGAGGCACTTTTGGTAGCAATCCACAGGAATACAATTGTTCTTGGTTCTTTGTCCACTCCAAAACACTGTTCAACTGTGCCACTACAAAAATCATCCTCCTCCTGCAATATTGCTTCATCAATGATCATGACGTGAGGTACATTAGGCATGAGACATTCGTCTATTTGCACATGACTTGAGTAAATGCAGCTTCTTCTTCAGTGCCCAAACCCATATGGTGCCCTTCTTGAAAAGGTCTGTTGGAGTGCTTCTTTCTCTGAAATCCCAGATGACATCACCCAAAACTGCAGCTGTCTACTGAGTGCCTTTGTCACACATTCATTTTTGGTTGCCACGTCATTCATGAAATCCATGAATAGTTTCATCTTATTTTTTTGAGCTTCCATCAATCGTAGTCCACAGTAAACGCCATTCGCTCACCATAAATTCGTGTTTCCCCAATTTTTTTCTGCAAATGGTGTACCTCACAAACCTAATGGAACTACTCCAGGGGTAGCTCATGAAATAAATCCTGTCAATCACAAACCAGAGACCACCGGTCATGGGGGGTGCCCAGGTGCTGTCCTTGACCCCGACAACCCTTGAACATTTTGGCCCCTTGAAAGGGGGGGGGGGGGGGGCACTGGGACCAAAAATCACCCCTTTCTTTGAACCACGGTGGTGTCCAAACAATATTCACACCCACGCACTCCGTGCAGCCACCTTCCGGTCTACTCACACCAAAAGCAACCTTGGCGATCATCTCATAATGATCTCCACTCATGTCGTTTCTCATAAACACATGAACATCATGAACACAGTGGCATGGACGCGGTGGCCTCAGGGGTTAGCATACAAATCTCCACTCTCCCTGCGCACCAGTTTCACAATGGTTGTAGCCGCCCACACCCCTGTCCGGGGGTGAGGGGGGTGTTAACAATAAAATGTGTGAAATGCGTGAAAAATGTAAGTCGTGTACAAAAAAACCGTATAGTCGTGTAATTTTTTTTTTATGCTGTAAATGCGTGTAATTTTTTTTTTTTGCTGTAAGTCGTGTGAATTATAAAAAAAAATTGAATCTTTTAATTTTTGCGGTAAGTCGTGTAATTTTTTTTTTGCTGTAAGTCGTGTAAATTATAAAAAAAAATTGAAAAATTGAAAGAAATCCAACCTTTGCAATACATGCGCAATATGTACAGCTGCCGGTTCCGTACGGCACCCCATAGCGACCTTAACGATGGGACGCCGAGTCCACAAAGCACATAGTACTCCGCGTGGCCACCAATTAGTTGGGACTCGGCCAATATAACATAGTTTCACATGTTGTCATTGGCACTAGACTCAAAATCAGGCCCAAGAGAAGAGTCCTGACAGGGCCATGGCCAACATCCAGTGTGCCCGCACTGGGAACAAAATCAGGCTCAAGAAAAAGAGTCCCGACAGGGCCATGGCCAACGCTACTGCCACCATTATAGGCCACCAAGGCACTGGCATGGGGCCAATATTATAGCAATCTTATACGCTCCACCATTGGTACACCAAACGGCGGAGGAAAATACAGCCCACAAAACATGCACCCGCTACAAGTAGTTGCAGAATGCACGCTTGTAGATCAACTCCGTTTTTGTGTCACCGGACTTGGGCACCAGGATTGGCGTTAAGCTGACAAGCGGCGCGCAACTCTGGAACTACCTGCTTGCACAGGTCATCAATGAAAAGCTGGTCACGCTCCAGCTGGCCAGATACATCTGCTGGGTAGCCATCCGGCACCTTGCGCCACTCTCCACGGATGAGGACCTTGGGACGGGTGTCCTCCTCCTCGGTGGGAGTGTCCACGGAAGGTTGCGGCCTAGCCTCCGGGCTTTCCACGCTCTGCTCGGCGGAGGCCTCCTTGCCTTCGAGTGGGGTGGGGGTGGCCTGAACACTGTCCTCCTTAGCCGAAAGTGCACCTTCAACTTGGGTGCTGGGGGGGGACTCAGGAGGGCCAGCAAGCTCGATCACGCCCTCCACATCATCACCGGGCGCTTGAGCGACCCGCACAGCACGATCAGCGTTAACAATGCTGAGCACATAGTCCACCAAACCGGCACCCATTGGGACAAGGGGCACATTGGAAAAAGTACCCCGGTGCTCCACCACCTGCTTTGCGATGTTCAAGCTTTGAAAACCACAAGACCAACCATCCGTTTGGAATCCCAAGGCGCGGTGCTTGGTGGTTCGCGAAAGCTTCTTCAAGGCCGACAAGAAAGGACGGATCAAATGAGTGGAGCTTAGGGGTTCCCAAACCCAAATAGTGAAAAGCTCCAACCGGACACGACAATCGAAGGCACACACAAACCGGTGCAACCCTTCCTTGTCATTGGAATTAACCACAAAAATGTGGCGGCAGCACCACCTCATGTTGGTCATTCTTTCGCCGGATTCAACTCTCTGCATGTACTTGGAGAGTCTCTTGATATATATAACCGCGAGAGTCCACGCACGTGGTTCATCGATTTCATTGTGGCAGACCTCTTGGTTCAACCAACACAGGATATCCTTGTCGGTCAACCAATCTCCCACCCCCAAAGGGGTTGTTTCGCTCGGAATGGTGCTCCGAGTACGCCTTTGGGGATAGGGAGGGTCGATAGGGGGTGCCTTGGGCAAGACCTTCTTTCCCTTCGCCTTCTTCTTTGGCACAGGGGCCGTAGGGGGAGGCGCAAAGAGGTCCACCTCTGAATCAGATGACTGGACCTCTTTGTTCTTCACCTCCTTACCTGGGGGAGAAGCCAATAGAGGATTAGAAAGGACGTCCAACTCCTCGTCACCGGACACGGGCTCGTTGGGGAGGGTGGCGGTCAAAACCTCCTCAACGTCTACCTCCTGACACCACTTTTGAAAAAGCCACTTGTCCGTGCTGGGGTGGGCCCTTCCACGAACTGGACACTCCAAAGTGTGTAGGCAAAAGCCACACCCCTCACAATGCATGCACCACAAGTACACGGTCTTGTGACATTGGCCACACACATAAGGTGGCCGGAAGAGATTAAGGCAATGCCAAGTTCTCCGATGCACCTCCATGGGTGCAGCAACGGTAGTAGACGTAGACTCATCAGCACTGGGTGCGTTCAGAGCAAGCGTGGAGACATTAGCGTCGCTATCAGTGAGATTGAGCCCCATGGAGTATATATTTTGAACTCAGAGTGTACTTTATTTGAACTCAGAGAAGATTCAGATCAATCATCATCATTCATCATCATCATCATTCATCATGCATCATGTGTCATGTGTCATGCATCATGTGTCATGACATGCTGGCGCCCTAGCATGTGTTTTTCACATTCCAACCCAAAACTTCACTTTCGCTCAGAACTAACACAACCACAACCCCACTCTTATGGGTTCCTAAGAAGGTTATACTATTCATTTTTCATAAATCTTTGAATTTGGATGATCACATTTTTGACATCATGGATTGTCATGCATGTCATGCATGAACGACTCATTTTGTGAGTGATACCACACATACTACCTTCGAAGGAGTCTAAGGCCCCTAAGGGACCTCTATTTACTCTACAACCCTTTTCCATGGTTGTCCCTACTTCTACATGTATTTTAATGCCTATTTGGTGGGTCCCAAGCATGTTTCATGTATTGGGGGATCCCAAGAGTATACCTAGGCCTAAGCCAAGCCCCAAACACAAGAGGAGAGAAGAGAGATAGATAGAGGAGAGGCGCCTGGCGGCGACACCAGGGAGCACGTGGTGCTTCCTAGGTAAGTCCTAACTAGGTGTATTTTACTACAAGAGGGATATTTGTATGGTGAGAGTGGAAGAGAGGTAAGGAGTGAACATGAGTGTAAATAATGATTGTGTTTCATAGTCCCCTTTTTTTGCTATGGACTAAGCTGGAAGACTACAATTCTATGAGCCCATTACTTTGCTGTTGTTGAGGAGGGTGTGGGCAAATTGGCTACCTCACCCCTGCCGTATCGGGGAGCCCCACCGCTGCAGAGCGGGGGGCAGAATCAGAAGTGGCCCACAAGTGGGCAAATTGGCTACCTCACCCCTGCCGTATCGGGGATCCCCACCGCTGCAGAGCGGGGGGCAGAATCAGAAGTGGCCCACAAGTGGGCAAATTGGCTACCTCACCCCTGCCGTATCGGGGAGCCCCACCGCTGCAGAGCGGGGGGCAGAATCAGAAGTGGCCCACAAGTGGGCAAATTGGCTACCTCACCCCTGCCGTATCGGGGAGCCCCACCGCTGCAGAGCGGGGGGCAAAATCAGAAGTGGCCCACAAGTGGGCAAATTGGCTACCTCACCCCTGCCGTATTGGGGAGCCCAACCGCTGCAGAGCGGGGGGCACAATCAGAAGTGGCCCACAAGTGGGCAAATTGGCTACCTCACCCCTGCCGTATCGGGGATCCCCACCGCTGCAGAGCGGAGGGCAGAATCAGAAGTGGCCCACAAGTGGGCAAGGTGGCTACATAACCCCTGACACTTTTTTTTTCTGCTGTAAATGCGTGTAACAAAAAACCGTCAGGTCGTGTAATTTTTTTTTTTTGCTGTAAGTCGTGTAATTTTTTTTTTTCGCTGTAAATGCGTGTAACAAAAAAAACGTCAGGTCGTGTAATTTTTTTTTTTTGCTGTAAGTCGTGTAATTTTTTTTTTTCGCTGTAATGCGTGTAACAAAAAAACCGTCAGGTGGTGTAATTTTTTTTTTTTCGCTGTAAGTCGTGTAAGCCGGCTTACACGACTTACAGCAAAAAAAAAAAATTACACGACTATACGGTTTTTTTGTTACGCGCATTTACAGCGAAAAAAAAAAATTACACGAATTACAACATACACAGGAATACCGCAGGAGGGCCGGGGGCTTGGTGCATTGCGAAATTTGGAATGGCCAAATTTGCTGCGGAGAAAATTTGGTGCCAATTATCAAATACCATTGGAAAATTCGGTACAAATTCCCAGATTGTGGCACAACAAGCAGAGACTGTGAATGGTTATTGTTAGTTCCTGTTGTTTCTTGTGGGCCTGTGGTTGGATGCTCAAGATGGGTTGATGCCAAGGTCGCTCTGCAATGTGTTTATGCGTAGCTCAGAAGTATATATAAATGTGCAATGGCTACTGTTGTAGCTGCATTGCAAATACCTTGGGGTTAGGCTAAAATCATTAATCGACTGCTTCCCTCCCTCAACTACCCCACCCAATTGCCAGCCCACGGCCCCACTTCCTCCAATCTTTCCACCCATTTCCTCCCCGCTTGCCCCCCCCCCCTTTTCCCTCACGGTTTTTCACGCCTGAAGTTACTACTTCACAGAATGTCGCGCGACCGCCAGTTTTCACCACCTCCCGCCAGTTTTACAAGTCCCCTGTTGTCCCTTGTTTTTGGCGACCAAACCCTATTTGGCATTGGCAACCATGGAGGCCTATATTAGGTTTGACATGGTACCTACCCTCACCACCGGATATGGACTGGGCCTAGCACAAGAACAGACCACTGGCACACACCTTGCGTCAACCTACCATCTATCATGTAAGTAGCTTGGGGAACTGGCATCATCAGATTCCTCAGCATCACATCATACCAAGGCTAGCATCGCATCATACCAAGCCTGCTTAGAATGAAATCTCAATCCTTACACTTTCCGATGTCCCCATTGCCCCTTCCAAGCGAGATGGACATTGAAGATACTCAGGATTAGGTGGGGTGTGCATGTCCACACTGGAACCCAACAAAGGTAATGCGGAAGCACACGTGGAAATGTGGCGACTGCCCAGCAACCATATATGGGAATCTGTTGTGCGGCCACTGCAGCAAACATGGAGAAAAACAATAAGTGGTGCTTGCAAAGGGAGGAGAAAGGATGGCACTCTAACACTAAGAAAGAAGAGAATAAATGCGTGGGGCTAAGTTAGCAAGGTTGGTGTGTAAACCACAAAGGTGTATGTCCGTGGAGGTCATGGCAGGACCAAAATGAGGCACTTTTGGTAGCAATCCACAGGAATACAATTGTTCTTGGTTCTTTGTCCACTCCAAAACACTGTTCAACTGTGCCACTACAAAAATCATCCTCCTCCTGCAATATTGCTTCATCAATGATCATGACGTGAGGTACATTAGGCATGAGACATTCGTCTATTTGCACATGACTTGAGTAAATGCAGCTTCTTCTTCAGTGCCCAAACCCATATGGTGCCCTTCTTGAAAAGGTCTGTTGGAGTGCTTCTTTCTCTGAAATCCCAGATGACATCACCCAAAACTGCAGCTGTCTACTGAGTGCCTTTGTCACACATTCATTTTTGGTTGCCACGTCATTCATGAAATCCATGAATAGTTTCATCTTATTTTTTTGAGCTTCCATCAATCGTAGTCCACAGTAAACGCCATTCGCTCACCATAAATTCGTGTTTCCCCAATTTTTTTCTGCAAATGGTGTACCTCACAAACCTAATGGAACTACTCCAGGGGTAGCTCATGAAATAAATCCTGTCAATCACAAACCAGAGACCACCGGTCATGGGGGGTGCCCAGGTGCTGTCCTTGACCCCGACAACCCTTGAACATTTTGGCCCCTTGAAAGGGGGGGGGGGGGGCACTGGGACCAAAAATCACCCCTTTCTTTGAACCACGGTGGTGTCCAAACAATATTCACACCCACGCACTCCGTGCAGCCACCTTCCGGTCTACTCACACCAAAAGCAACCTTGGCGATCATCTCATAATGATCTCCACTCATGTCGTTTCTCATAAACACATGAACATCATGAACACAGTGGCATGGACGCGGTGGCCTCAGGGGTTAGCATACAAATCTCCACTCTCCCTGCGCACCAGTTTCACAATGGTTGTAGCCGCCCACACCCCTGTCCGGGGGTGAGGGGGGTGTTAACAATAAAATGTGTGAAATGCGTGAAAAATGTAAGTCGTGTACAAAAAAACCGTATAGTCGTGTAATTTTTTTTTTATGCTGTAAATGCGTGTAATTTTTTTTTTTTGCTGTAAGTCGTGTGAATTATAAAAAAAAATTGAATCTTTTAATTTTTGCGGTAAGTCGTGTAATTTTTTTTTTGCTGTAAGTCGTGTAAATTATAAAAAAAAATTGAAAAATTGAAAGAAATCCAACCTTTGCAATACATGCGCAATATGTACAGCTGCCGGTTCCGTACGGCACCCCATAGCGACCTTAACGATGGGACGCCGAGTCCACAAAGCACATAGTACTCCGCGTGGCCACCAATTAGTTGGGACTCGGCCAATATAACATAGTTTCACATGTTGTCATTGGCACTAGACTCAAAATCAGGCCCAAGAGAAGAGTCCTGACAGGGCCATGGCCAACATCCAGTGTGCCCGCACTGGGAACAAAATCAGGCTCAAGAAAAAGAGTCCCGACAGGGCCATGGCCAACGCTACTGCCACCATTATAGGCCACCAAGGCACTGGCATGGGGCCAATATTATAGCAATCTTATACGCTCCACCATTGGTACACCAAACGGCGGAGGAAAATACAGCCCACAAAACATGCACCCGCTACAAGTAGTTGCAGAATGCACGCTTGTAGATCAACTCCGTTTTTGTGTCACCGGACTTGGGCACCAGGATTGGCGTTAAGCTGACAAGCGGCGCGCAACTCTGGAACTACCTGCTTGCACAGGTCATCAATGAAAAGCTGGTCACGCTCCAGCTGGCCAGATACATCTGCTGGGTAGCCATCCGGCACCTTGCGCCACTCTCCACGGATGAGGACCTTGGGACGGGTGTCCTCCTCCTCGGTGGGAGTGTCCACGGAAGGTTGCGGCCTAGCCTCCGGGCTTTCCACGCTCTGCTCGGCGGAGGCCTCCTTGCCTTCGAGTGGGGTGGGGGTGGCCTGAACACTGTCCTCCTTAGCCGAAAGTGCACCTTCAACTTGGGTGCTGGGGGGGGACTCAGGAGGGCCAGCAAGCTCGATCACGCCCTCCACATCATCACCGGGCGCTTGAGCGACCCGCACAGCACGATCAGCGTTAACAATGCTGAGCACATAGTCCACCAAACCGGCACCCATTGGGACAAGGGGCACATTGGAAAAAGTACCCCGGTGCTCCACCACCTGCTTTGCGATGTTCAAGCTTTGAAAACCACAAGACCAACCATCCGTTTGGAATCCCAAGGCGCGGTGCTTGGTGGTTCGCGAAAGCTTCTTCAAGGCCGACAAGAAAGGACGGATCAAATGAGTGGAGCTTAGGGGTTCCCAAACCCAAATAGTGAAAAGCTCCAACCGGACACGACAATCGAAGGCACACACAAACCGGTGCAACCCTTCCTTGTCATTGGAATTAACCACAAAAATGTGGCGGCAGCACCACCTCATGTTGGTCATTCTTTCGCCGGATTCAACTCTCTGCATGTACTTGGAGAGTCTCTTGATATATATAACCGCGAGAGTCCACGCACGTGGTTCATCGATTTCATTGTGGCAGACCTCTTGGTTCAACCAACACAGGATATCCTTGTCGGTCAACCAATCTCCCACCCCCAAAGGGGTTGTTTCGCTCGGAATGGTGCTCCGAGTACGCCTTTGGGGATAGGGAGGGTCGATAGGGGGTGCCTTGGGCAAGACCTTCTTTCCCTTCGCCTTCTTCTTTGGCACAGGGGCCGTAGGGGGAGGCGCAAAGAGGTCCACCTCTGAATCAGATGACTGGACCTCTTTGTTCTTCACCTCCTTACCTGGGGGAGAAGCCAATAGAGGATTAGAAAGGACGTCCAACTCCTCGTCACCGGACACGGGCTCGTTGGGGAGGGTGGCGGTCAAAACCTCCTCAACGTCTACCTCCTGACACCACTTTTGAAAAAGCCACTTGTCCGTGCTGGGGTGGGCCCTTCCACGAACTGGACACTCCAAAGTGTGTAGGCAAAAGCCACACCCCTCACAATGCATGCACCACAAGTACACGGTCTTGTGACATTGGCCACACACATAAGGTGGCCGGAAGAGATTAAGGCAATGCCAAGTTCTCCGATGCACCTCCATGGGTGCAGCAACGGTAGTAGACGTAGACTCATCAGCACTGGGTGCGTTCAGAGCAAGCGTGGAGACATTAGCGTCGCTATCAGTGAGATTGAGCCCCATGGAGTATATATTTTGAACTCAGAGTGTACTTTATTTGAACTCAGAGAAGATTCAGATCAATCATCATCATTCATCATCATCATCATTCATCATGCATCATGTGTCATGTGTCATGCATCATGTGTCATGACATGCTGGCGCCCTAGCATGTGTTTTTCACATTCCAACCCAAAACTTCACTTTCGCTCAGAACTAACACAACCACAACCCCACTCTTATGGGTTCCTAAGAAGGTTATACTATTCATTTTTCATAAATCTTTGAATTTGGATGATCACATTTTTGACATCATGGATTGTCATGCATGTCATGCATGAACGACTCATTTTGTGAGTGATACCACACATACTACCTTCGAAGGAGTCTAAGGCCCCTAAGGGACCTCTATTTACTCTACAACCCTTTTCCATGGTTGTCCCTACTTCTACATGTATTTTAATGCCTATTTGGTGGGTCCCAAGCATGTTTCATGTATTGGGGGATCCCAAGAGTATACCTAGGCCTAAGCCAAGCCCCAAACACAAGAGGAGAGAAGAGAGATAGATAGAGGAGAGGCGCCTGGCGGCGACACCAGGGAGCACGTGGTGCTTCCTAGGTAAGTCCTAACTAGGTGTATTTTACTACAAGAGGGATATTTGTATGGTGAGAGTGGAAGAGAGGTAAGGAGTGAACATGAGTGTAAATAATGATTGTGTTTCATAGTCCCCTTTTTTTGCTATGGACTAAGCTGGAAGACTACAATTCTATGAGCCCATTACTTTGCTGTTGTTGAGGAGGGTGTGGGCAAATTGGCTACCTCACCCCTGCCGTATCGGGGAGCCCCACCGCTGCAGAGCGGGGGGCAGAATCAGAAGTGGCCCACAAGTGGGCAAATTGGCTACCTCACCCCTGCCGTATCGGGGATCCCCACCGCTGCAGAGCGGGGGGCAGAATCAGAAGTGGCCCACAAGTGGGCAAATTGGCTACCTCACCCCTGCCGTATCGGGGAGCCCCACCGCTGCAGAGCGGGGGGCAGAATCAGAAGTGGCCCACAAGTGGGCAAATTGGCTACCTCACCCCTGCCGTATCGGGGAGCCCCACCGCTGCAGAGCGGGGGGCAAAATCAGAAGTGGCCCACAAGTGGGCAAATTGGCTACCTCACCCCTGCCGTATTGGGGAGCCCAACCGCTGCAGAGCGGGGGGCACAATCAGAAGTGGCCCACAAGTGGGCAAATTGGCTACCTCACCCCTGCCGTATCGGGGATCCCCACCGCTGCAGAGCGGGGGGCAGAATCAGAAGTGGCCCACAAGTGGGCAAGGTGGCTACATAACCCCTGACACTTTTTTTTTCTGCTGTAAATGCGTGTAACAAAAAACCGTCAGGTCGTGTAATTTTTTTTTTTTGCTGTAAGTCGTGTAATTTTTTTTTTTCGCTGTAAATGCGTGTAACAAAAAAAACGTCAGGTCGTGTAATTTTTTTTTTTTGCTGTAAGTCGTGTAATTTTTTTTTTTCGCTGTAATGCGTGTAACAAAAAAACCGTCAGGTGGTGTAATTTTTTTTTTTTCGCTGTAAGTCGTGTAAGCCGGCTTACACGACTTACAGCAAAAAAAAAAAATTACACGACTATACGGTTTTTTTGTTACGCGCATTTACAGCGAAAAAAAAAAAATTACACGAATTACAACATACACAGGAATACCGCAGGAGGGCCGGGGGCTTGGTGCATTGCGAAATTTGGAATGGCCAAATTTGCTGCGGAGAAAATTTGGTGCCAATTATCAAATACCATTGGAAAATTCGGTACAAATTCCCAGATTGTGGCACAACAAGCAGAGACTGTGAATGG
This sequence comes from Eutreptiella sp. 'Long Island Sound 2002', assembly GCA_964036045.1. Lineage (NCBI taxonomy): Eukaryota > Euglenozoa > Euglenophyceae > Eutreptiales > Eutreptiaceae > Eutreptiella > Eutreptiella sp. 'Long Island Sound 2002'. The sequence goes on from OZ038383.1 coordinate 8,470,802, forward strand.
TTATTGTTAGTTCCTGTTGTTTCTTGTGGGCCTGTGGTTGGATGCTCAAGATGGGTTGATGCCAAGGTCGCTCTGCAATGTGTTTATGCGTAGCTCAGAAGTATATATAAATGTGCAATGGCTACTGTTGTAGCTGCATTGCAAATACCTTGGGGTTAGGCTAAAATCATTAATCGACTGCTTCCCTCCCTCAACTACCCCACCCAATTGCCAGCCCACGGCCCCACTTCCTCCAATCTTTCCACCCATTTCCTCCCCGCTTGCCCCCCCCCCCCTTTTCCCTCACGGTTTTTCACGCCTGAAGTTACTACTTCACAGAATGTCGCGCGACCGCCAGTTTTCACCACCTCCCGCCAGTTTTACAAGTCCCCTGTTGTCCCTTGTTTTTGGCGACCAAACCCTATTTGGCATTGGCAACCATGGAGGCCTATATTAGGTTTGACATGGTACCTACCCTCACCACCGGATATGGACTGGGCCTAGCACAAGAACAGACCACTGGCACACACCTTGCGTCAACCTACCATCTATCATGTAAGTAGCTTGGGGAACTGGCATCATCAGATTCCTCAGCATCACATCATACCAAGGCTAGCATCGCATCATACCAAGCCTGCTTAGAATGAAATCTCAATCCTTACACTTTCCGATGTCCCCATTGCCCCTTCCAAGCGAGATGGACATTGAAGATACTCAGGATTAGGTGGGGTGTGCATGTCCACACTGGAACCCAACAAAGGTAATGCGGAAGCACACGTGGAAATGTGGCGACTGCCCAGCAACCATATATGGGAATCTGTTGTGCGGCCACTGCAGCAAACATGGAGAAAAACAATAAGTGGTGCTTGCAAAGGGAGGAGAAAGGATGGCACTCTAACACTAAGAAAGAAGAGAATAAATGCGTGGGGCTAAGTTAGCAAGGTTGGTGTGTAAACCACAAAGGTGTATGTCCGTGGAGGTCATGGCAGGACCAAAATGAGGCACTTTTGGTAGCAATCCACAGGAATACAATTGTTCTTGGTTCTTTGTCCACTCCAAAACACTGTTCAACTGTGCCACTACAAAAATCATCCTCCTCCTGCAATATTGCTTCATCAATGATCATGACGTGAGGTACATTAGGCATGAGACATTCGTCTATTTGCACATGACTTGAGTAAATGCAGCTTCTTCTTCAGTGCCCAAACCCATATGGTGCCCTTCTTGAAAAGGTCTGTTGGAGTGCTTCTTTCTCTGAAATCCCAGATGACATCACCCAAAACTGCAGCTGTCTACTGAGTGCCTTTGTCACACATTCATTTTTGGTTGCCACGTCATTCATGAAATCCATGAATAGTTTCATCTTATTTTTTTGAGCTTCCATCAATCGTAGTCCACAGTAAACGCCATTCGCTCACCATAAATTCGTGTTTCCCCAATTTTTTTCTGCAAATGGTGTACCTCACAAACCTAATGGAACTACTCCAGGGGTAGCTCATGAAATAAATCCTGTCAATCACAAACCAGAGACCACCGGTCATGGGGGGTGCCCAGGTGCTGTCCTTGACCCCGACAACCCTTGAACATTTTGGCCCCTTGAAAGGGGGGGGGGGGGGCACTGGGACCAAAAATCACCCCTTTCTTTGAACCACGGTGGTGTCCAAACAATATTCACACCCACGCACTCCGTGCAGCCACCTTCCGGTCTACTCACACCAAAAGCAACCTTGGCGATCATCTCATAATGATCTCCACTCACGTCGTTTCTCATAAACACATGAACATCATGAACACAGTGGCATGGACGCGGTGGCCTCAGGGGTTAGCATACAAATCTCCACTCTCCCTGCGCACCAGTTTCACAATGGTTGTAGCCGCCCACACCCCTGTCCGGGGGTGAGGGGGGTGTTAACAATAAAGAGACCCCTTTGGCACGGCGCGCACCCAAGAGGGCACCTCATAGGGTGCCCAAGCCTATGAGGCCGTTTCGACCATTTCGCGTTTCGTATCACCATCCCATGGGGTGCCCAGTTCCATGAGGTGGTCAGTTCGCATTGTTTCGTGTTTCGCACCTACTTCTATGTGTGGCGGTCTTTCGAGCCTCTACTAGTTGGCCAATGCAACTCGGGATTCCCTTATGGCTATGGTGGGCCAAGCTTCCCTCCCCTGCGCCATTGTGTCCTACCCCGCATGCCACTAAAGGGTAAGAACAAATACATACAGCATTCCAGTATCATGCATACAAACAAATCTCACTCTGAGTCAAAGGAATCGGGCAGGTTGGCGTAGGACGAGCCTTTGTCGCAATCTTCCGCCGCTTTGGTACCGGGTTTTTCTGGGTGATATTGCCTTTGGCATGGGTTGTTTGGCGTCGGTGCCGCTGGGGATTGTATCTGTTTGTGTTGATCAGTCTGTTCAGTTGTATTTTCTGGGTATGGTTCTCTCAGGGGGAGGGCTTCCCTGCTACCTCAGACCTCCTCCGCCGCGCTTTGCTTGGGCGCGATCCACAAGAGAGCAAGTGTGCCTAACCTGATGTATGTTTTCACGTGGTGCCACTCACGGGGGGTGTTATGAAGGGTGACCACTCACAGTCCACCATCCGATGCACTCTCGGAAGGGCAATAGTCTGAGCCACTAGGGCTAGAGGCTGCTACTGCTACTGCTACTATTGCTACTATTGCTACTATTGTTTGCAGAGCGTTGACCCCCTTCATCATTTTTCCACGTGCGCAAATGTGGTCTTGCTTCTTGCCCAACTTCTCAATGCGATCCTTGTGCTTCACAGTTCATGGATGAGGTGCGATATTGTCGTCCGTGACTTGCTTGAGGGCTAGTCCATAGTCACATGGGTAGGACTCGTGCACTACCATAGAGGAACGATGAAATTGGGTCAACAACCACACGAGATAATGTGCCATACTTGCTTCCTATCGTTACTATTTGGCATTGCGCAAACCAACACGGTGCCTACTACCGTCGCTATGCAGCGAGTGCTTTCCTGCATGCCTACCCCCATTGCTCTGCAGCGAGTGCATGTGTTGTGGTTTAGGTTTGGGCACACACAGGTTTGGGGTTGGGTACCGTGCTAGTTGGTGAGGTTTTTGCAAAGGGATCCGCCCCTTGGAGCACATACCAAAACAAAACGGGCAAAACGTTGCAGAAATCAGAAGAGGCTACATAACCCTTGCCTTCTCGGGGGTCCCCAATAAGGAGATGAAATCGGAAGTGGCTACATCACCCATGCCTTCTTGGGGGGGCAGAGTTGGGGGCTAGCTGCATAGCTCCGGCCTTCTTGGGGGTCCCCAATAAGGGGATGAAATCGAACGTGGCTACATGACCCCTGCCTTCTTGGGGGTCCCAAATAGGGGGGTGATATGAAAAGTGGCCACATAACCCCTACCTTCTCATGGGTCCCCAACGAGGGGATGAGATCACAAATGGCTAGATAAGCCCTGCCTTCTCGCGGGCCCAAACTTGGGCTGAATGCATAACCCCTGCCTTCTCCGGGTTCCCCAATAGGGGGATGAAATCAGAATAGGCTACATAACCCTTGCCTTCTCGGGAGTCCCCAACAAGGGGATGACATCAATAGTGGCTACATAACCCCTGCCTCCTCGGTGGTCCCCAACATGGGGAAGAAATTGGAAGTGGCTGCATAGCCCTTGCCTTCTCAGGGGTCCCCAATAAGGGGATGAGATCAAAACTGGCCGCATAAACCCTGCCTTGTCGGGGGTCCCCAATAAGAGGATGAAAGCAAAAGTGGCTACATAACCCCTGCCTCCTCGAGGGTCCCCATCAAGGGGAAGAAATCAGAAGTGGCTACGCAACTCTTGCCTTTTCGGGGGTCCCCAACAAGGGGACACAATCAGCAGAGGCTACACAAATACTGCCTTCTTGGGCCCCCAGAGAAAATGCCAAAAAAACTGAGCATTTGAGTATAAACACATGGGGTGACCGGTTTTACCGGCCCCTTCAGATGGGGCACCAAACTTGTCTAGCATCTGTGGCGCCAGCCAATTTCTCTATATTGGCTTGTACTATGGTTGGGACCTTTTAAACATTTTGGCCCCCTAGAGGGGGGGGGGATTGCACTAGGGCACCCCTCATGCCACCGGACCATGGTCGGGACAATGCACCTAAACCATGACTATTTTGAATGGCGCACCATTGTAATGCACCATAAGAATGAAAATGGAATGCCACTTCTTCGCATTACCACACGTACGCTCTAGAGTGCCACAATTACGGATAGAAACAAGACGAGAGAGAACAAAGGGACACTAGGTTGAGGTGCCGCCACATTGAGTGTTGTTAAATGCAAAGATCGAATCACCTTTGATGATGTGTTCCTACATGCTCCAATGGGGGCACAAATTGAACGCAACACTTGTTTCAGTTCCAAAAAATTGACCCCGCAAATGCAACACATATTTTTGAACATTGAATGGCAATACAAAGTGTGCAACACGGTTAACATACACATTTTGAGGGTGTTTTTTTTTCATAGAAATTCGCAAAAGAAATTGTGAACCTGGTTGGCTGTTGCTGCTCTTATTGGCCAAAACTGTATCAGACTGGGAATGTTTAAAAAAGAGCCTCACCGTGCTATAATTATGGGCAAACACATGCATACTGGTTGTGCAATGAACGATGGGATTTTAATCCTCCTAAGAAGAGGTGAGTAGTCACAGTTTGCCACCCCACAGTCTGGAACCATTGATTGTGGATTGATAATAGGTCAGTATTTTGCATCATTTTGTGTACAAGAGTATTGCAGTTGAGAAAAATGTATGTCATTACGTGTAAAGTGTATTGATTTTAAATTCTATGTCATCCTATGTAAAATTATGCCCCCCCATTTTCCAATCAAAAACATGAGTAACCTAGGCTAAGCATTTTATCGTTTGTTAAAGTACATTTTCCAGGCGCCACATCAATATGGTCAAACCCCGTATTGCACTTGGATTTTAAATGTAAAATAACGTCAATGGTGCACGCTAAATTTGTGTCCATGGTGCATGTTACCATTTGTGTCTATCTCATCATTTTGTCACAATGGATTGGACTTTTGTGTTGCTATCCAAAGAGGATTGGAATTCGAATATTCGGCATCCAAAGATTTCAAAAATTCACGTGCTTTAGCAACCTTGTCAACACTACCATGGGACGCCATAACATGTAGATCTTTGAATATCAAAGCATGGGATTCTATTTTGCAAAGTGGTGCCAAATGTCATATTACATTTCGGCAAATGCCTCTTTTCCTATTTCCTGATAGCTCTGGCCGATAAAGTCATTGAAAGAGTAGCCAGAAAAAATTGACGTAACCTATTTTTAATCCCTAAAATGTGGAAAGGGGCCAGTTTCAATGGCATCCCACTTGACTCCACGTTGATCCACTGGCCCATCCTCTTTGCGGTTTGCTATTTGGTGGGGGCCAAATACTACTAATACTCAGCCCCTAGTAATCTGGTATCAACTAGCCAACAGGAGGACTCTCATAAATAGTGAAACTCTGAGTTGGGCTTGTGCCCGCAACCGCGCACGGGGGGGGGGGGGGTTTCAGAACGACTCTATGAGGTGTTTGGAATCACAGTTCACTGATGCAGAATTTTGCTTTCTGTGCTGCCGTCTTTCGACATAACATACAAACCATATGTAGTGTCAGAATGCTAATTAGATATGAGGGTCAATCATAGCAAAACTGGTTGAAATCAAGTAGTGGTCAAGGAAGTGAAAAAAGCCCACGTGCTTGTCCAGACTTCGGGTGGGGGGGGGGGGGGTCCAATGAGAAAAATGATGCCTGGGACTTCTACCGACTTCTACTATTCTACCCTGCTTCTGCTATTTCATGTGGCCACGATCACAAAGCAGAAATACTGTACAGCGAAACCTGCCCTTTCAAAGAGGCTGTGAAGATTTTATCCAGAGCAAACACAGTTTCAAATGCTACATTTGCCGGAATATATAGTCTTAGATATATATTCTTGGGGTGCACTGTGTGCATCATAAAGTGCCGCAAATCTCCTAAACGGGGGGTGAAACGTGAATCACTCTTCAAACCGGCGCGTGCACAACGTTGTTTTGAGGGGGGGGGGGGGGCAGTTCTCAAACCATCTCAAAATTTAAGGCACCAGTGCAGTGACTTTTGGGATGGTGTACCCTATTTCACCCAGAACAAAACACCAAACTCTAAGTCTGAAACATTGAAATATGGCTACAGCAGGGGACAGAATAATACAAAAGAAGGCTAGGTAGCGGTAAGGGAGTAAAACAGACTGACACCACCAGACCTACTTGTAAATTGCAAAGAAACTAAAACATCAAACGTGTTGACAGCATTGAAAAATGGGATGCATGCTTGAATAGTACATTGCTTGTTTTCAAAGTTGTGTTTGGACAGTCACTCAAGGTACAGGTTTGGCATTTTGCAAAATGCTTTATGGCAATGGCGCTGTGAAATTTTACATCGTCAGCAAGGTAAAACAATGCGACCTTACCAACAGAAGGAAGGGAAGTATGCAAGAGGAAGAACTGGAACCCTTTAAACACTGTGGGGTAGAGGGCAGAGGTGCTGTGGTTGCGAGGGGACGTGTGCACAGATTGGCACACCATATCTCCACACAGCAGGTGTGAAAAACGCAAATATGTTTCCTCCCATTCCCAAAAGAAAAAGGAACCAGTGTTCCATCAGTAAATGACCCATTGTTGGTGTCACAGAAAACAGCACGGCCGGAAATTTACAGCGCCTGCGCCATAAACTTTTCAATCTAAATTCTTGAAAAACACATTTGCTTTGCAATTTCAATTTGGTGTCAAATGAAGCGAGGGCCACAAAAAGCAATACTTTGTCTGATAGTAGTGCTTTGAAACCAATTGTATAAACGAAAAAATTTTGCGCCATGGGAGGGCCCGCTGTGGTCTGTTGCATTACCTTCCTCCTTTTTCAATGCCCAGGTCTAGAGGGTCGTCGTTACAAGGCTGCACCACCTGTCATCCATACCAATGAGAGAAAAAAAAAGTGGCCAACCCCTCATTGCACCGCCAAATGCTGAAATTGATTGCATGCAGTCAACGAGAAACTGGGGCTGTAAACAGCTCAGTCATTTCTTGCAAGCTGTGTGTTATAGGGTTTACTCCTCCAAAACACAACTGTTAGCAACCTTGGTTGGAAAAAGGCGCAGAAGAGCACGCTCCAACCAATAAAAGTGCGTTGAGGGTGCAAGGTGTGTGCAATGAGGGTTGGCTACAATTCTTACAATACAATACAACACAATACAATGGTTCTGATAATTTGTGCAGCAGATTTGGTGCAGCAGAACCACATCATGACGAGCCCCTGTGAATCACCCAGTGAATATTGAGGTAAGTAGTGCGACAGACGAAGAAATGGGCCCGCCCAGTTTGGAAAAGTCCGTGGTTTCTACACCTAGTTTTGAAAAACTCCATAAGACAAATGAACATTTGCCAGCTATACTGCTCTTGGGCTAGAGCCTGAAAAGGACATAGTCCTGTACCCTGTTCCATTTGACACACAACAAAGGACAACAAAAAAACTAAGCCAGTATCCCCAACCCCCCTGCCCATTTCCATCACCCACAACCCCTGAGTGTATCCTTTGATAGCTCTCCCTGCAGACTGTCCCCCTTTCCCAAAACCTCTACCTTTTTGCTTTTCTTGTGGTGCTGGCGCAGTAAAAAATGGGTAATTGTTCTTCAGTCACTCAGTCATTTTGACTTGGTATGCATCCAAACTTTCGGTGCCAGCACTGTAGAAATGGGTCTCACCCTTTTATGCCCCCTGCCCTACAACAAGGGTTTCTCATGGGTTACTTGTGCAAAGCATACCACTACCATTTCTGCACTGCGCGCCCCACACTTGCACCGCTGACCCTGCACACAATGGACCCCAAGATATTGTGGAAGCATTCAAGAAGAAGTGGTGTAGAGAAACCGATGAAACCAAAGCAACCGTCTACTTCACATAAACCTGCATGCAAGATATGCATCGTTGAATAACCTTCTTCTTGAACCTCACATGACCAGATGACCTCAAAAATATCTTTTTCTTTTGCACTGTGCCTCCCATTATTTGGATGGGGGCTCCCGGTTGAACTCAAATATTTCCTCAAAGGGCTCCTCTGTGAGGTATTGGAACAGAGCTTGTGTCAAGAGGAATGTGGATGTGTTGGGGACAAGCACTGCAGTGCATGCTTGTACACCAGAACAACATGTTCCTCAGCACTTGTTACTCTGGGGCCATAGGCACCCGGGATGTCAATTTGTCAGTGGCCTTCGTGCTATGACCAGGAAACCATCCTAAAAGTCCAGAGGTCTCAGGGCAAGATAGGCACCACCATTGACCACACCAGTGTAATCCATGTCAACAAGGATCCGTCGGGCAACCTCTGATCGCGAACCTGCTTTACAATACACAAAAATTGGTGTCCCCTTATCAGTTGGCAACTGATCAGCCATGTTGGGAAGCTCTTGGTACTCAATATTAATTGCCTTCTTCAAGGTCCCCTCTGCAACCTCTGCTGGTGTTCGCACATCAATGACTACGGTCCGGGGGTCATTGTACATATCCACGTAATCAAGAAACTTGAGTTGTTCGTATCCCCCACCGTTCAAAACTTCAATGAAGTCCTGTTGCACCAAAATCTGAAGCAGAAGCAAAAACGGTGGACACAGGGGACAAGTGTCGCCAAAGTGGGCCCCTTGGGGACAAAAGCACAGGTTGCGATGAATGGGGCTGCATTGCAAATGGTGGAATGTGTCTACAACGGCACGAGCACGTCCCTCCCATGGATGAATTGCCGGCGATGTGTATAAAAACCACCCTTCACGCCATGGCTCCATTGCTTTACCCGTGCCGGAGGTACCCAAAATGTCCGTGGGGGCTATATGCTTCACCTCCTCTGGTAGCAATGGCGGTTGTTGGGTGGTTCTTGTGTTTCCCTGCCTTTTTTTTTTGGAAAAAGGGGGGGGTTTCAATATGCGACTTACGCCAAAAAAAAAAAGTTTACCTGACTTCCACCACGAGGGAACGCATACTCACGGCCGCATTGTTGCCTCCTATCTGCCATCAGCCAATGTGCACAGAATCGCGCAGTTGTGGGGGGGGGGGGGGTCAAGCCATGATGAACTGCCGGAGCTTGCTCATTAGAAGGCACTCCAGAAATCTCTCGGAATCAAGGACAAGAGCTGTCCAGTGCTACGATTGTCCCACAACAAGGTGTGGTAGCTCACATTACACATTCTGGGTGGGCCGCCACCTTTGCCACCTTCGACGGCTTGGGGGAGGGGGTGGGGGCCTTACCCCTAAGGAGGGTGGGGGCATCCGCCTCAACGACCACCACCCTAGGCCCCCGCTTCGTATGCTTGGTGGGCCTTCCCCCCTTGGGCGCATACGACCCAACCCATGCGGCAGTGGCATGTTTGGATTTAAGCCATGGTCTTTACTCCTTCTTCTTTACTGCTTCCGTCCTGCTTCCTCTTCAATGCATCGAGACAAATCCCTCTTCTGCACCCATTGCCTTAGCTTTGCCTTTTGTCGCGTCCTAACCTGCTTCAGTAAAGCCTGGTCTGTTTGACGTTGCTGCTGCCATTACCCCCTTTGCTGCTTCCGCTCATCGTTTGCTGTTTCATTTGCAGTTGCAGCTGGCTGCGAGCTTCAGAACGCTGCCTGCTTGCAGCCCAAAAGCAATGAACACAGTTTTTTCGGCTAACTCTTGAGCTGTGTTTCTTATTTATTTTACTCCACGCTCAGTATTTGCAAGAAGGTAATTAGAAACAGAACGTAGCAAACTGCAAGAATAATCCCAACGGCAGTGGAAGGCAGCAAAGCACAGACACCAGGAGTGGCATCAATGCAAGCAAATGTAATCGACCAAAACAAAGCAAGAAACGTGTTGAATGCCACGAGATTGGGTTCATGTTCATGCAGAACACCCCGAATTCCGCAGTGTACCCAGGGCTCAGCTGCATGAGTATTCTTGCATGGGCAAATTTTCTGGCCATTGCAGAAGACATTGTGTGGGGTTGAGGATAGGTGTGATTGGGTGCTCCGCCCCCTATACAGTTGAAGTCTCATGCAAAGAAAAGACACCTGCTCTGCAATCCCAGATCGGTATCCAGACTTGCAGAAAACTAGAACTGGCGTGTCTTTGGATGACGGCAGCTGAGCAAGGGCCTCTTCCGTCTCGAGCTCCAAATGAGGGATATTGACTGCTTTACTGAGGGTCCCAGTCTCCGCCACTTCCTCACGGCTGCGGACGTCGAGCACAAACACCTCTGGCTCTGCGTAGAACCGCTTACAGGCCGCCATTTGTTCTTCTGCAAACATTTGTTTTCCGGTCAAACACGGGATTGGGGTTGGATTGGGGGCATTGAACCCAGCGATGCGACAAGCAAATGTTTGCAGAGCATGTCTTAATGGTTCGCTCAAGTGTGTCCAAATAGTTGCTATTGATGAATACGTTCGACACCTTCTCAAATGCTGGCAACCTCCCCGTTACTACACCCGATGACAGACAAACCAATGACATATAGCATCAAAAAAAAAAATCTAGGTCGCGTGTGGAAACCGATGCAGACTCTTGCTGTTTATCTATCGGGTCCCTTCGTGCACGCACCCCTCCTCTCACACCCTCCATTCCTTGGATGGTCCAGAGGAAAACAACTTTCATAGCCAGCAGTGGGAAACAATGGCTGCTGTAAAACATCAGGCACCATGAACAAGGTGGCAGATATGGGGCGTTGCAAATATATGGGGCGCTTGACCCAAAGGGGGTTGGCATCAGGGCATTGCAATGGTAAGTGACCAGCCAATTCATAGATAAAATGTAGACATGCGTGGCATGCGCATCTAGCTCAACAGGACCTAACTTCCCAAACCAGCCCTGCTCCTCGGATCCCAAGGGAAAGGAGGAGACAGGGGTGATTGCACCAGGATCCTGTGAACTCACGGTCAACGACACCCTCCGGCATTGTGGACATGAAGACAAAATGAGTTTGAAGGCTGGCCATCAATTAACATGTCCCTACCCTCCTCACGGCACCAGTCACCATAGGGATCACCCATTGCGGGAGCGAATCACCAGTCCACATAGGGAGGAGGTGGGGTCCTACGTCAACATTGCACCAACATGGGCAAAGGCTGTGTACCAGCAGGACCGAAGGGATCCCCCGCCACATTCAGCAACGCCATGTGCTTCAGAGGTGAGCGAACAGCCAAATCCAACGGGTCCAATGGCAGAGAGCGGCGGGATCTCACCAGAGCCCTGCGAATCATAATTCCACATACGGCTGCAAAAGTGGCCAACGCAAGCCGTACGCTCGTATCCAGTGACCAAACATTCACCTGTATGAGGGCAATACAACTGGTGATCGGGCTAATGGCAACCAACCCCTGGGGTTCCTTTGAGTCACCCTTAGTGGCTCAGCAGACATTTTGGTGCAGGTTTGCACAATGCCGATGGAATTTCTGGGTAGGCTGCACGAAGATGGACTTGACAGTCTAGGCGCTGAGCAGGGCGCAGCTTGTACACACCACTCTACACCGATTGTACTGAAGAGGTAGGGAAACTGCTGCAGAGAGAAATAACAAAACAAAGCATCATATCTGGGCGTGGCACCGACCGCATTGGCAAGGAAGAAAGACATCAGACCCTTCAATCTCTGACTACAGTTTTATAGTTCACTGTAGTCTCAGGGCGAGACATGGGGCCCGACACGATGAACGGTGCTGCCAGTCAGCTTTGAGCAGAGTGTCAGCTGGGAGCATTCCGAGTATAGGCTCATGGGTACAACGAACCCTCGAGCACCCAAAGCTTGGGGGACTACATATGGGCCTACAGGGAAGGGGTGCATGAGCTTATGCTTGTCGAATTTCTGCGTGTGCTTAGCCTCCACCTGCTGACCTGGAGTAATTGGTGGGTTGCCCACATTGCCCCCTTAGGCTGTTGGGTAAGAGGGTAACGTTGTTCCTCGATTGGATCTTCAACACACTTTTCAGGCCGTTGGGGGTAGTACCAGCCTGGATAAGGAGACCTGGCAGGGCTGGGTGCATGTGATGACTTCTCCAACGCACTGCACAGGAAGGGTGGATTCGGGGATCCTGGCTAACGGCTGGTGAGTTGTTACCTCATCCCAAGCAAGGTTGAGGTGGTGCCGGCTCACTATGCAGGGTTCTGGAGAATTTCAACTTGAGGAAACCCTGGTTGAAGGAAGGCAAGCTTGTGGTGGGGGCATACCATGGGTGTCTCATGAGGTCAGCGCGAGGTCTTGTTACGGAAGGGGCTCATCTGCCCCCTTGATTTCGAAGCGGCCCCCTTCTGTTGGCCTTTCATTAACCTGAATCCTTGGAAAAAAAATTCCCTCATCCTGAGTTGTGTATACGTCAGCGGGACTAACGGATCCAACCCCGCTTTGTTTTTTTGTCCTCGGAAGTCCTCGGAAGCTTCTTCGAGCACTGGTAGACCTGGTTATGGGGCCCATATACGCCACCCTTATTGGTGGAAGATGTGTTTTGGTCGTTATTTTGTTGCTCCCAAATGAGGTCCACAGGTTGCTTCTTTCGTCCCGGACCCTTTGAATCGCTGGTCAGGCTCAACCGCATGCCCTTTGAGTACGTGCTGGAGTATTGATCTTGTTCCTTGGACCCTCGTCCCTCTGCACAGCGGTTGATCCACCCACAGCAAGGCACCAACTCACAGCTACACAACTACAGCACTGGCCCTAGGGCACCTCAAACCTCAAATCTCATAACTTTCAGGAAAACAAGGCCCCGGAATGGGGAGGAATCAATACCCTAGAGGCACTCATCGTCTGAGTCATATTCCCAGACCCTCCCCTGGCAACATCACCATCAGCATAATCAGTCCAAACCTCTTGTTGGCTTGGTGGGGATGGTGCAGCTGAGTAGAAACTGATGTTACTATAAGATAAGGAGGTGGATGGCCACACCCAAGGCAGACACTATTTTGCAAATGGGGAATGCTCCTAATCACATGAAGGAAACCATGAACATCAATGAGGGTTGAGTTCCGAAATCTCATGGAGCCCAGGCTTCTTTGTTTTTCTGGGGAGGCAGGTATGGCTTTCTTTTTCTACTTTGGTGTGCGAGCACTTTCTCGACTGGAGTCAATACTACACCTAGTAGTGGTGACTTCTCCTCTTGCTGGCATTTTTTTTCCTACCCCTCAAGGCAAAATCAATGAAAATGAAAATATACTCACATAAGCCATATCTCACCTTTCGCACATCAGTAATAAAATACAGGCAAAACACCATGTACAATGCCCTGATAACAAGGTGAGTGCATCAAACTACTGGGGTTGCCGCATGAGGCGCACCCATGCAAATAGTAGTATGTGGCCTGATTGCCCTATCAGAGAGAAGACACAGAATGGAGGGAAAGCACGTACGCAAGGCTACCAGACTTTGTATGTTCCCAAGATTGTATACTGTTGAAATCAGAGCATAATTATGATGATGATGCCTTGCACAGCCGTGTACAACGCATTACGTGACAACCAGAAGAAGCGGATCACCCCTCGGTTCTTGACGGTATGTGGTTGGTTGGTCACCGCCAGTTGCGAGCGATATTGTTGGCTGTTGTTCAGAGGGTTGCATGCAGTTGTGTGCAGCTGTGAGGGACGCCTTGACTTGTCTCCAGCTACGTACCATTGACATGTCCTCCAGCTCAGAGCAATCCGGATGTATGTTGCTGTTAGCAGTGCAGCCCTGGCGAGCAGGTGGAGAAAGGCACATACCTCCTCCCTGGTGGGTTCTCGCTTCAAAAGCTGATTTGGCGCTGGTTGCAATTCCACGTTGTCCTGGGCTGCCTTGTGTAGTGAAGGTCCAATCCCTGAAGCCATGCCTGATCCTGAGGACAGGAAAATGCAAACACACAATTCAATTCATGATTCCTTCAGGGAAGAGCGAGGGTGAGGGGTGGATGTGGCAGAGGGTGAGGGTGTCTGTGAAGGTGAGGGTGGAGGATGCGAGGTGAGCGGCAGGCTTCCCAGCTCCTGGCACCCTGCCACCCACAGCCCCTGCACCAGAACAACCTGGCAACCAAAACAAATGTTGGGTCAAAATTTTGCGCGCCTTGACATGAGTGGGGGGATGGGCTGGAGGATGGACAATAGACTCATCATGGTGGTGTTGACACACCAAGGCATATGGGGGGCGCAGCTTTGGTGTTCCGGTATCAGCAGTATTGAGGTTGAGCAACATCCCTCAGCCTGTAAAACAGCCATTCCTAAGCCGCAAAATGGCAACCCCTGGTAAGAACTGATGTTTCCAGTGCACTGTGTCATGCAAAGGCACGGGGGGGGGGGGGGGCACCTTTGTTGATGCCAAGTTTTTTCAGTGCTGAAAAGCAAGCTTTGGGATTCTGCAAGGAACACAAAACAATTGTTTCTGGGTGTGGGGGTTCGAACATGGTAAAGATAAGATGATATCCATTTTGCAACCCTCGTTCTCAGATCATAAATCATGAAGTGGTGACAATGACCCAATGCCGCATTCCATCAAAAGATGCTATTTCCAAGCGACAGGGATCACGGGAAAGGAGGTGTTATCCACATAAGCAAATTGCAACTGTCACTACTCTTTTGACCAGCCGCTGCACGGCGAAAAATTTCGCAGAACAGGTACACTTTTCACGGACCAAAAGTGCTTCTCACACATGTACACCCTCTTTCAACACCATAGCCACCCACCCAGGTATGCACTGGATTAGGAAGTTGCTGACCGAGTCCCCCTTGCAGAAACACTGGGCAAATGTGGTCCGCTACAACGGGAACCAGTTGCAGCTTTACCCTCTTGTCAACCAAGGGGGGCGGCCTGCTTAAATTCTAGACCCCAACCGGGTGCGAAAACTTTTGGGGGTCTGGAGGGGGGGGGGGGGGGGGTAGGTGGGTGGGCCGGTCAGCCGCCGGGGTCCCTAGAGGGGTGTCAGTGGGTACCCCAACATACACACCTCAAAATGATCCCCATGACGCGCTGATCATTTTGAACATACAGAAATGGGGTAAAAAATTTTTTCAGAAAAAAATTGCCCATTGGCTCAGGCTCCCATCAGCCAAGGTCAGACCCGAAGGTCAGGTCAGGGATCAAAAAATTTTCTGTGTTTTTCAAACATTTTTGAATTCTCCACAAAATTCTGAGTATTTTGAGTATAGACACATAGGGTGAAAAAAAAATATATCCCCTCAAGAAGAGCAAAAAAAAAATTTCGGCGCCTTTGGCGCCAACCCTTTCCCCCAAAATCTCAAATGGGAGAAAGACGGGTTCGAAAACTTTGGGGGGGTCTGGAGGGGGGGGAGGGGTCTGGAATTCGAACAGGCCACCCCCCTTGTTGTCAACCATGTGGGGCATGGCGCATCAGTGCCCATGCGTTGGCGAAGTGGACTGAATGAGCTTTTGGGCACTGCTTGCAAAACTATCTGGCCAGCCCAAACACAAGTAGAGTAGAAGACAAGGAAGCATGCACTGCAATGAATAGTAGGGCTTTGGCTGTGAACCAGTTTTGCAGGACATCAAAAGAGCACATCATCCTATTTCAGCCTTTGGCGACCTCTTGGGCAATCACCACCTTCCAGAGAACCCACCCAAAGAATGCACATGCCACTGTATTAATAATTTTAAGTCCATTCACACAAATTTATGCAAAGTTACGCGCATTTACCGGGCTGGTCCATTTGATGGAGGCTTGGGTTTTGTTGCCAGGTCATGGGAACAAGGTTGTAGTGTTATCACCGGATCTGGGACATGGCCTCGATATCAAAAACAAGTCTTCTGTTGGAAAATGTGAGCGGAAATTAGAGCAAATCAATCCACCCTCAACTGAACGGCTAATGAACAATGATAATGATATCCTGTTTTGGCTCTGCCTGTTGACAGGATGTTGTAAGGAAAATCATTACAGCTGTGAAGAAGAGCATCTTACAGGGTTTTTGGTTGGGAGATAATCAACAAAGGCAGCTAGCATAAACACCCGGTCCCTTCAAGTGATGTTGCATAACGAGCTGTGAAACCATCTGAGCGTGCGAACAATATCTACCATGCCCCTAGCCCTGCCATAAGACACCTCTGATACTGGCCATACTCATCGATGTGGAGGCAAAGCCCAGCGCAGTGGGAGCCGGATGCACCTGTGGTCCGGCTGCAAAGAGCTCTGATTTGGCGTGGGGGCCGGCTGAAAGCGTCACTGTTGTCAGGGCCAAAGCAGCAGCTCCCAGACTGAAGCTGATCACCTGCACTGAGCTGGGACTGGAAAAGAGGGGCTGTACAGGAACAGTTCCATATGCCACTGCCTGTTGCATTTTGTGGTACCTGCAAAACAGTGAACAGCCAGGCTGGCAGAAGTGATTGCAATGGAACGGTCTACACCTGAATTCCGTCATCGCAATCCTGCGGATATCGTTGTCCTTTCCCATGCTTGTCCCTTGTCACTGTCCCTGCCTGTTGTTCCCCCAAGACACAAACGGGGGAAGCTCCAGCAGAATCAGAACCCACTGCCAGCAGCTACCCCTAGTCAACCGACTGCTCCTGCAGACATACGAAACTGCGCCCAAGGCAAAGACCAATCCTTCAGCTACAAAGCACATCCATATATAGTGGACCACATCACCAGAATGAAGAGAAGCCTGTGTATGCTGTGATCAAACGTTGATCGAAAAGCACAAAGAGCATGGACAGGTCCAGAAACTCGATCCTGGGCATGTGTAGCGGCCAATGTGCAACACGGACCACCTGTTGGCATTGTCACCGATATTCTCGTAGGGCGCCTGCTATTTGATTGGCTAGATTCATCATTGCATCTTGCAATTTCAGCCCTGAAAACTAGGTATTTTATGGAACGTGGACCCCGATACTGGCACATGTGCCACTGGGACCACAAGATCCCTGGGAGCTCAATGGTGTTCTGCTATGTGAAATGCAACTTACCTCCCAAGCTGCCACCCAAACCCCAAAGCCAGTGGCACTCTTTTCAACCAATGGCTGAGTCCAGTTCACTGTCTTCATCAGTTGTTTTATCACCAGCTTCATAGCTTGTTAATTTGTGGCTTGCCCTGGCGGGGCCCAGCATGGACGGATTGTCGAACCGTCGGTTCCAGGGGCAAAAGAAAAAGTGCGACTGTCCCGCCGACGGAAATAGATTGGAAGGCAAGGGGCCATGATCACGGTCAAATCCTGCGCAAACTGCTAGGTGCAACTCCTAACTCCTGTAACTGCAGCAAACCATCTGTTCATTGTGCCACTTCCCAGAGAAAAGACCACAAAGGGGTCATCCACATGCAGTGTGGCCAGGACGTTCCCTATCTGGGAAAAACAAATGAAATGGGGTGTTACACCCAAACCCCCAAAACGGCTGTAGGTTGTTACAGCGGGGGACAGCAAATTGTACCTGGCAGGAATGGAACTACCACTTGAACATTTGCTGGTATGGTGTTCCACCAACTCGGACACCCAGTGCTTGCCAGAATGGTGCAACAAAGTGTCCATAGAGTGGACACCATGTCCAGAAAAAAATCCCAATCCACTCTTGGCCTGCCTAACCCACTCTTGGTCTGCCTAACCCCAACCCTAACCCTAATCAAGACTGAATATTGGGACCGAGCTGGTGGGGGAGGGAACATCAGCTATGACTGGTGAGGGACATCAAGAATGATTCACACATTGATGGCTCTTGACAAAGTGAAATCAGCTTGCAAGTGAACCCCATCACCACGAGGCCCACTTTCAAGGCTTTTTGGACTTCTGAGGGGCCAAAATGCCCCAAAATGGGCTCAAAGTGGGCTCATTTCACCCGTTTGTGCACCCCAAATGGTCTAGGATGAGGTTTGGAAAACTGCGTTTTTGACCCATTTTTGACCCATTTTTGGTCCCAAAACAACCCATTTTCGAGGCATTTTAGGATTTTCGGAGGACCAAAATGGGCCACCACCACATCAAAACGGTCCAAAAACACTTGTTTTTAGCGTCGCACATGGTCTAGGATCATTTTTGAGAAAGGTCATCTTTGTGCCCCTACTGGACCCTGTTGACCCATTTGGGCACCCACCTGTTTGGGCTTGAGCTTGCAGCTTGCCGCAGCCTAGTGGGCCTAGTTATTGGGGTCTAGGCGTCCGTTTGGGCAATTCTGAGGGGTGGAAACCACAAAAAGTGGGGGGTTGCGGGTGGAGTAGGTGCCCTCGGAATCGCATTTTGAGCCATGTAGCCAAAGATATGGCCTATTCTTGGTTTGTGGCTGCCGGCATTTGGAGCTTCTTGGGGCCTTTTTGGGCCGTTTCCCGGACATATCATTGAGTTAGAGGGCCGCAAAGAGCTCGTTGACACGGGGAAGTCAAGCCGCACATGAAGTGTAACCACCGTTTCCCTTCGTTTGGCCGTTTTGAATGTGTTCCAGGGCTTTTTTGGCCCAAAAATGGCTGTTTTTGGCCCTAAACTGCAGTTTTTGAAACTGAGGTCCGCCACTTGCGAATCCCGTTCCCGGCCGCCACCGTTGAGTTTCTTGCTCAAACTTTGTGTGATTGTACTTCACACCCATAGGTATCATCCACCAAAATTTCAGCCGAATCTGAAGCACCACGACGGAGTTCTGATTTTTTCCCATTTCGCGCGTGCTGCTTGCTTGCTTGCTGCTAAACCTGGTAGGTCCACCCTAGACACTAAAAAGGGTTATAAAACCAAGACTGGTTCTACCAGCTCGGTGACCCTAACCCTAATCAAGACTGAATATTGGGACCGAGCTGGTGGGGGAGGGAACATCAGCTATGACTGGTGAGGGACATCAAGAATGATTCACACATTGATGGCTCTTGACAAAGTGGAATCGGCTTGCAAGTGAACCCCATCACCACGAGGCCCACTTTCAAGGCTTTTTGGACTTCTGAGGGGCCAAAATACCCCAAAATGGGCTCAAAATGGACTCATTTCACCCGTTTGTGCACCCCAAATGGTCTAGGATGAGGTTTGGAAAAATGCGTTTTTGACCCATTTTTGGTCCCAAAACAGCCCATTTTCAAGGCATTTTGGGATTTTCGGAGGACCAAAATGGGCCACCACACGCTCAAAACGGTCCAAAAACACTTGTTTTAGCGTCGCACATGGTCTCGGATCATTTTTGAGAAAAGTCATCTTTTTGCCCCTACTGGACCCTGTTGACCCATTTGGGCACCCACCTGTTTGGGCTTGAGCTTGCAGCTTGCCGCAACCTAGTGGGCCTAGGTATTGGGGTCTAGACGTCCATTTGGGCAATTTTGAGGGGTGGAAACCACAAAAAGTGGGGGGTTGCGGGTGGAGTAGGTGCCCTCGGAATCGCATTTTGAGCCATGTAGCCAAAGATATGGCCTATTCTTGGTTTGTGGCTGTCGGCATTTGGAGCTTCCAGGGGCCTTTTTGGGCCGTTTCCACGACATATCATGGAGTTAGAGGGCCGCAAAGAGCTCGTTGACATGGGGAAGTCAAGCTGCACATGAAGTGTACCCACCGTTTCCCTTTGTTTGGCCGTTTTGAATGTGTTCCAGGGCTTTTTAAACCCAAAAATGGCTGTTTTTGGCCCCAAACTGCAGTTTTTGAAACTGAGGTCCGCCACTTGCGAATCCCGTTCCCGGCCGCCACCGTTGAGTTTCTTGCTCAAACTTTGTGTGATTGTACTTCACACCCATAGGTATCATCCACCAAAATTTCACCCGAATCCGAAGCACCACGACGGAATTCTGATTTTGGCCCATTTCGCGCGTGCTGCTTGTTGCTTGCTGCTTGCTGCTTGCTTGCTGCTTGCTGCTTGCTTGCTAAACCTGGTAGGTCCACCCTAGACACTAAAAAGGGTTATAAAACCAAGACTGGTTCAACCAGCTCGGTGAACCTCACCCTAACCCTACCCCCAACCCTAACCCCTAACCCTAACCCCAACAAAGTGTCCATAGAGTGGACATCATGTCCAGAAAAAAGTCCCAACCCTGCCCAACCCTAACTCTAACCCTGTCGCTGTCCCTAATCAAGACTGAATATTGGGACCGAGCTGGTGGGGGAGGAAACATCAGCTATGACTGGTGAGGGACATCAAGAATGATTCACACATTGATGGCTCTTGACAAAGTGAATTCGGCTTGCAAGTGAACCCCATCACCACGAGGCCCACTTTCAAGGCCTTTTGGACTTCTGAGGGGCCAAAATACCCCAAAATGGACTTCTGAGGGGCCAAAATACCCCAAAATGGGCTCAAAATGGGCTCATTTCACCCGTTTGTGCACCCCAAATGGTCTAGGATGAGGTTTGGAAAACTGCGTTTTTGACCCATTTTTGACCCATTTTTGGTCCCAAAACAGCCCATTTTCAAGGCATTTTAGGATTTTGGGAGGACCAAAATGGGCCACCACCACCTGAAAACAGTCCAAAAACACTTGTTTTTAGCGTCGCACATGGTCTAGGATCATTTTTGAGAAAAGTCATCTTTTTGCCCCTACTGGACCCTGTTGACCCATTTGGGCACCCACCTGTTTGGGCTTGAGCTTGCAGCTTGCCGCAGCCTAGTGGGCCTAGGTACGGGGGGTCTAGGCGTCCGTTCGGGCAATTCTGAGGGGTGGAAACCACAAAAAGTGGGGGGTTGCGGGTGGAGTAGGTGCCCTCGGAATCGCATTTTGAGCCATGTAGCCAAAGATATGGCCTATTCTTGGTTTGTGGCTGCCGGCATTTGGAGCTTCTTGGGGCCTTTTTGGGCCGTTTCCCGGACATATCATTGAGTTAGAGGGCCGCAAAGAGCTCGTTGACACGGGGAAGTCAAGCCGCACATGAAGTGTAACCACCGTTTCCCTTCGTTTGGCCGTTTTGAATGTGTTCCAGGGCTTTTTTGGCCCAAAAATGGCTGTTTTTGGCCCTAAACTGCAGTTTTTGAAACTGAGGTTTGCCACTTGCGAAGCCCGTTCCTGGCCGCCACCGTTGAGTTTCTTGCTCAAACTTTGTGTGATTGTACTTCACACCCATAGGTATCATCCACCAAAATTTCACCTGAATCTGAAGCACCACGACGGAGTTCTGATTTTTTCCCATTTCGCGCGTGCTGCTTGCTTGCTTGCTTGCTGCTTGCTGCTTGCTGCTTGCTGCTTGCTTGCTTGCTTGCTGCTAAACCTAGTAGGTCCACCCTAGACACTAAAAAGGGTTATAAAACCAAGACTGGTTCCACCAGCTCGGTGACCCTAACCCTAACCACGAACCAACATTCCTTAGGGGGGAAAAAAAAGAGGTGTTAAGGAACGTCATGAGTGTGGCCCGCTCGGTTCACCTTTCCTAAACGCCCTTGGGCGCCACTCCATGATCGTCTAATCAAATTCAAAACTGGAAAATTGTTTGCAATTCAATGGCACCAATTGAGTCTTTGGCACGGTGCTTGCGGCTTATGTCTAATTTTTCACCCCAAACTAGACCGACCTGCTTAGGCATACTTTTTTTTGAGTTCCTTACGCTCAAGGCGTCATTTAGTGTACTTGGGAGAACCCCGGAAAGTAGAAGGTCCATTTATGTACAGTTCCGGTGCTCCTAGAAACTGGGTAGACTGGGTAGACGTGAGGTCCAAGCAATGCACCCATGATGCATACTGATGCACTTTGCTCCATGCACTGCATTTGCACCACCACGTGTAACCAGTGAATGATGCCTTGAGGGCTTGGCAGATCGACTGCACAACTGTATGGAGAGTCAACACATTATGTGTCCTAGTTGGTGTGTGCCGACAGTCACCTGACCTTCAGCGTACTCTATGCACCACGCATGGCACACCCAATGCTACACCGTTGTATGATGAATTAGGGGTATCCACGACTGCAAATGCCCATGCACCCATGATGCTTACTGACGCCCTACACTCCATGCACCACCACGTGTAACCAATGAACGATAGCCCTGTGGGTGTGGCAGACCGATTGCACTACTGTACGAAGAGTCGACACAAAGTTATGACTAGGCAGCTATAGTCATGGATATCCCTTATCCATCACACAACGGTGTAGCATCAAGTGTGTCATGCATGGTGCATAGAGTACATTGCACGTCAGGTGATTGTCAGGGAGTGAACCTAGACCACAAAATGGGGTCCATCCTGGGAATGTTTGCTGCATGCGGGAAATAGGTCTTTTTTTTCTATATTTAGGACGGGGCACAGTGGTGGTGTGGTGCCCGAGCATGGGTCCCTGTGCGTGTTGCAAGCACCCGGGCTGGAGCATCAGCAGGTACTACTACTGTTTCTGCCATGTGTGTCACTACACCTGCGGGCAGCACCGCTGTCAAGAGGGGCGTGGGCCTCTCAATGTGGCTGGGATAGGGAAGGCCGGCAGCATCGCCAGCATCACCAGAGGCAAACAGTCAACCACCAGGTAAGCGGAGGAGGGGTCCGCCACGGGTGCTGGGCCCTGCCCCACCCAATAGGGACACAATCCCCAGTAGAGTACCCCAGGGCACCAAGCATGGCATGTGAGCCAAATGGGCACCTCATGGCAGGGGGCGGAAGGAAGATGGGCAGGACCACACACACACACACACACACACACACACACCCATGCACCAAGCCCCCAACCACACCCCCTCATGGGTGCCCACAGAGCAGAGCAGAGAGTCAGACCCCCCGCACGCGAGGGGGCACCGACTACTCTCCCAGAAAGCCAACAGTCAAGGGGAGAGGGGACTAACAGAGGCACTAGCAGAGTGCAGGAGGGTAGCCAGAGGTAAGATGAGGACTGCCCCCACAGTCAGCACCCCCTGTTGCAGTCGGGGGGCCACAGGCGCCACAAAGGATGAGGATGTGGAGGAGGCTGAGCTGGCCGTCAGGGCCTCCTGAAGGGTCGAGCTGGTCAGTCCCCAGCGGGAACAATGAGGGCTGCCGCTGCCGCGCCACCCCTGCCATTCGACATCCATGCCAACAGTGCCTGGGGCAACCTCAACGCCACCGTCTTTGCACCCCCCTCTGCGCACAGGGCAGGGCAGGGCTCATCACCATCTGCTCAAAAAATAGTTTTCATCAATAAATCAAATTTTTCCCCAACTTTGTTGCATCTTGATGCAACCGATTCTCTGTGAAGTGGAATTGACAATCCATTCCAAGCCAAATTTTTGATACTGTGACCACTCACAATCATCATATTATTATCTCCTAACCAAAGCACGTTTCAGGTCCGCTCATGTAGTTTTCCCCCTACTTGGGCGCTGGGTGCTGGGGAGTGGTCTTGCGAAAGGCAACAGAATTCGCCATTTCGAGGTGAAAAGGTCACCTTGGGTCCCCAATGACTGGGGCTTGCTTGGGTGTGGGATGAGCACTTATGTAGTGCAAACTGTGAAATCTAAAACCCCAACCCTTAGAACTGCCCACTCTAAAGTGTTGCCTTCAAAAAAAAAAGACAGCAATGCATCTTTGTCCGTTTGTCTTCTGTTTTGCACAAACCCAGGCAAAGCAAGGCAGGAATGATAAACATACGGAAAGGAAAATCTGGCTGACAAATCTTTTTGACAGCAGTTGTGACTGAGATGGACTGCAACTTGCACAATTGCTTTGTGACTAAGCAAAAGTACGGCGCTGGTAGCCCTAAACAGGGCGGTTAATCCCTCACAGTCAAATGTTTGCACGATTCAGCAAAGAAACATGGATGGACTCAAAATCTGTGTTAAGAAAGGCTTGAAACGTGAAGACATATACCCTTGCAGAGTAAGTGCCGTCCTGAGACGTCTCAGTGCAGCAGCACCGTGTATTTGCCCTGCTACACTGTCACCCAAAATGAGCAACTGCAGCATGGCGCTCGTTGCAGTCATTACAGACCAGCAACTGTTGGCAACTGTCGCTGTGATGCACCAAATGGAGTCCTAAAATTGATGCAGGGATCTCCCATGCTTCTTTGTGGACAAAAGCTCTTATCAATAAGGTGAATGCGAAGTATTTGTACAAGACATACTCCTCAACAAGTGTAGAGTAAAATGTCTTGAGGAAAGCTGTCAAAATCCATCCACGAGAGCAATGCATCCAATCAGGCAACCACTGTGCCATCTGCGGCACATTGTTTGCACCTGAAGCACTAACCACCGCTGAACACTGATGCAAGCCGCACAGGCTGCTGAATATGCAGCTGCCCGTGGTGGACTGCCCGTGCAAGATAACATAAGTACCAAAACACCAGAGCTTCAACAGCTGAAGCAATATATACACCCAATTCACCCCTGGTTTCCAGGATATCCAACATGGACACAGCGTTTTTTGTCAACTGGACTCGATCATTGCAACATGATGTTGGCCGTCGCGTTTTATTGTTGTTTCGTTGAATCAACTGCTTGCCAGTTGAATCTAGAGCCAACTGCTGTCAGCTATTGCAGATGACATGTTTGGCAACCTCTCCTACGTACATCTACCGTCCCGTGTGTGTCATTACAGACCTGATTGAAGCATCATGTGGAGTGTCTGTATGGCCGACTTTAAGCGCAGCATTAGTCTGTTTTCTGTCCGTTTAACTTGTTCCTGAAAAGTCCATACATATTCCTGTAGCTCAACTTTTCGTGCTATGGTGCAGATATCACTGCTTCAGGTGAACACCAGCACTACATGATGACAGTAGGCGTGCTACATTTGATGTGTGTTTGTCCCAGTGGCCAGCTGTGATCAACATGGGGTCAGAACAAATCCCTCCTCACCCTTTTCAAGCCACCAGGTTCTATCAGGCCTCTACAAGGGCACACTATCCCCCGATCACTGCCTGCAGCACTGGGATTGGACTGCAGCTGAAGGATTGCAACAGCTACCATTTATTATTTGATCCTGGTCTTAGGCTGAAGAAGGGGGTTCTGCAGGGGGCTGCGGCTTCGGCTCTGGCTCCTTCGCTTCCACAGGCTCTGCCTTAGCGCTCTCCTTGGCCATCTGACTCTCCTTCATGCCCTCCTGCACTGCGTCCTGAAACTCCGAGGTCACATCCTTCATCTGCCCGGTCAATTTCCCTGCATCCCGAGCAAGCTCCGCCATCTTCTTAGGACCCAGCACCAGCCCGGCAGTGATGATGATGACAGCGACCTCTGGACCACCAAGCCCAAAGATGGCTTTGTACACAAGCCCCTGCATGTAGTCCCACCCAGGAATGCTGTGGCTTGCAGTCGTGGAGGTGTTCCCGATCTGGGACGCGGCAATGGCTGCCAGAATGTAGTAGCGGCCGTGGAGGATCTCAGCCTCAACCGCCCTGTCAAAGGTCACCACGTTCTTGATGATACCTGCTGGGTCCCACTGGCATTGGTTGACATAGGCCTTGGCCCCTGAGGTCGCTGCCAGGGCGACCGGCGCGTGGTCTACAGGTTGCAAAAGGAGCGTATGGTTCTTGGCTGGACGCAGGACGTACTTCAGGAGGGCAACCACTGCGGCTGCAACGCAACCAGTAACAGCAGTGAGAGACATCCAGCCTGTAGTCTGGCTTTGGGACTCCAAAGCAGGTGGCAGATGCTCCTGTGCACTTTGTGCTGCAGGTGCGCTGGTCATATATGAGGCACGGGGGATGCGTGCTGGTGGTGCCAATCGGGCTGGTTGGCTCATGGTTGTAAGACTGGCCGTTTGCACGGTGGCAGTTGGTGCATAGAGATTGGCAGGGGCTGCGGCACTGGATTGCCACAATGCTGCCACACTGATAGCAGAGCAGAAACCCACAACAGTGGCCACCGCAACGCTCCAACGTTGGTTCTCCATAGCAGCTGTGATTCTTCAGAAAACTGTAACAAAGAGTGCAGTAGTAGTGCAACTCTCTGTAACCTACAGCCCTCGCCATTTATCTTCCAAAGAGGGTGGGCAAGGGAGCAAAAGTGCCCTCTGCATCTCATCTTGGTGCATGTTTTGGCCATCCTCGGGCAATCTTTCGGGGAAGATCTCTTTTACTGAAGATCTCTGTCGGCCCACATATACCGGTTTTTTCTTCTGAGCAAATGGGCTGTAATTTCTTCAAATGCAGTGGGGGTGGGCTCTCTTAGAAAGGGAGGCAGAAGGCTGTCTACAGTAATTTCATCAAAAGCTCACAACTGACCGAAACATTCTCCCAGGAAGGGCACAACAAGGAGTCAGGTAAACCACCAAACACCATTCATTGACCTGATTGACCGGGGTTGATTTTGCAGACAAATGGACCAGGCCAGCAACACTTCACCCATTTTCCAGGATATGAACATACAACGAGGGTTGAATAGGAGGGAAGAGGGCCCGAAGAGGCAACAGAAAATCCATGGCGAGCCTACTGCAAGAGTCCAATGAGGTGCTCAGGGCAGGTGGTCTAGGCTGAATACTCATCCTGCATAGTCTCACAGAACCAGAACAGTGTCAAGTGTCGTGGCTTGCACAACAGACGCTACGCTTCGTTCCCTCTTCTGGATTGTGCAGACAGTGCAGTGGGAGTGCACTTCTAGAGGCGTCGGTCTGAAGGCTGCTGCAGCTCTGTGTTTGCAGGTTCACACATACCCATCCAACACTACAGCTGGAAGCTCGTGGATTGCTTTCCCAGCCTTTCAACATCTAACAGCCCTCAAAGGTCTTCTTTGCAGGCATATCCTTGTTTGCGACCAGAGTTTGGCACCAAAGTGGGCACCAGGTGGGGGAGAGAGGGGCTCAAAGATCAGATGCTCCTTTGCCTCCCTTCACGTGGCCTTCACTATAATCTCCCAGAAGGATGGGCTGAGAAGAGGTTGGCGTAATCAATCATTCACCATGCACCAAAATACCAGTGACACCACAGAAATTAACTGGAGTGCGGCACGCACAGGCACTGCAAGCCAATGGCACCCCTACATGATATATGAAAAAAAATCACAAAGACACCACTTGTTGCGCTCAACATTTCATGGAGATTCCAAATGAGGCACTCAAATTGTGTTATGTTGCCATATCATTTGCTCCCCACATTTGGAACACTGGGCACTCTAAAACAGAGAGGAAGAAAACGGCTGCCCTGTTGGATAGGGTGGTAGGGGTTCTTTTGCAGCCAAAATATTCCTCTTCGCTAGCAAGGGCTACAACATTTTTGGCCGTCTGGAAAGGGGGGGAGGGGGGCATGGCCACAAAAAGCCAGCATCCCCAACATTTAAACTGGGGCCCCTCACATCTCACATGGCACACTGCCAAGTGACAGCCTTGTTGAAGTGTGTGCCACTGTTGGCATTCAACCACTTTGTGCAGGCGAGCAATTGGGCCAGGCCGGCCTAAATCTGAGTGGAGTCACCAGAAAAGAGGGGGGGGGAGGGGGTGAAAATCAGCCCCCTCAGAGGCCCTACGGGCCAAGTCAAGAAAACAATGGAATGACGGGGTCGCCATACTTGGACAAGGAGATTGATTCACACGACCAATCTTACGATAAAGGAGGGATACACCAAGCTTTTACCTATGTCTCACCTAGAACAAAATTTGCACAATAGGCCCGGGGGTGGGGGGGCGACTCCTTGGTCGTGGACGCCAACTACCCCCTCAAACTAACCGTTGGCCGAAGGCCTTGGGGGGGGGGGGGGGGGGGGTTCTAGGAGGGGCAATGGGGGGGGGGGGGTGTTTGGGAGGGGCTTCGAGGGGGGGGGGGGGTCCAAGAGGGTCGGTTGTGGGGGGGGGGTCCAGGTGGGGCAGTTTGGGGTGGGAGGGGTGGCGGGGGGCATAGGCTCCCCTTACCTCCACTTGCCCTCCCTCTAACCATAGCACCAACATAAATCTAACTCTAACCTCTGCAGCCAGTTGGGTCGGCCATGCTAGCCATGTTGATTGGGCTGAACAAGATCCCCAAAATGTCGTTCATGGCTGCTTTTGCCACATCATTGCTCTCCGTTGTGGACCCCCACACTAACTCTGATCCTAGCCTAGGGTTAGAGCTAGGGCTAGGGCTAGGGCTAGGGCTAGGGCTAGGGTTAGGGTCACCGAGCTGGTGGAACCAGTCTTGGTTTTATACCCCTTTTTAGTGTCTAGGGTGGACCTACCAGGTTTAGGAGCAAGCAAGTAAGCAAGCAAGCAAGCAAGCAAGCAGCAAGCAGCAAGCAAGCAGCACGCGCGAAATGGGTAAAAATCATAACTCCGTCGTGGTGCTTTGTATTTGGTTGAAATTTTGGTGGATGATACCTATGGGTGTGAAGTACAATCACACAAAGTTTGAGCAAGAAACTCAACGGTGGTGGCCGGGAACGGGATTCGCAAGTGGCGGACCTCAGTTTCAAAAACTGCAGTTTGGGGCCAAAAACAGCCATTTTTGGGCCAAAAAAGCCCTGGAACACATTCAAAACAGCCAAACAAAGGGAAACGGTGGTTACACTTCATGTGCGGCTTGACTTCCCCGTGTCAACGAGCTCTTTGCGGCCCTCTAACTCAATGATATGTCCGGGAAACGGCCCAAAAAGGCCCCAAGAAGCTCCAAATGCCGACAGCCACAAACCAAGAACAGGCCATATCTTTGGCTACATGGCTCAAAATGCGATTCCGAGGGCACCTACTCCACCCGCAACCCCCCACTTTTTGTGGTTTCCACCCCTCAGAATTGCCCAAACGGACGCCTAGACCCCAATACCTAGGCCCACTAGGCTGCGGCAAGCTGCAAGCTCAAGCCCAAACAGGTGGGTGCCCAAATGGGTCAACAGGGTCCAGTAGGGGCAAAAAGATGACTTTTCTCAAAAATGATCCGAGACCATGTGCGACGCTAAAACAAGTGTTTTTGGACCGTTTTGATGTGGTGGTGGCCCATTTTGGTCCTCCGAAAATCCTAAAATGCCTTGAAAATGGGCTGTTTTGGGACCAAAAATGGGTCAAAAATGGGTCAAAAACGCAGTTTTCCAAACCTCATCCTAGACCATTTGGGGTGCACAAACGGGTGAAATGAGCCCATTTTGAGCCCATTTTGGGGCATTTTGGCCCCTCAGAAGTCCAAAAAGCCTTGAAAGTGGGCCTCGTGGTGATGGGGTTCACTTGCAAGCTGATTTCACTTTGTCAAGAGCCATCAATGTGTGAATCATTCTTGATGTCCCTCACCAGTCATAGCTGATGTTCCCTCCCCCACCAGCTCGGTCCCAATATTCAGTCTTGATTAGGGCTAGGGGTACAGGTAGGATTAGGACTAGGCATAGGGTTGGGGCAGGTGTTAGGGTGAGGGTTGGGTTTCACGATAGTGTTGGGGTGCAAAGTGGACAAAAATTTTCTTCGAGCATCTTTAGTGCCCATGGAGCGTCGCGTGCCTTCGGCGGCCATGAATGCCTTTGGCAACTAACTGTTGGGTGGAGGCCCCTAGGGGGGGCAAACGGGTCTCAAAGCGCTCTACACATGTACGTCCTGATAGGCAGACCCCTAGGGTGGGGGGCAGGGGTAGTTGGCGTCCTAGGACCCGCGGATCCCCCCCCCCCCCCGACAATATGGCACTACAACACAATGTGCAATCGAAATTCAGCTTCTCACTACCCTTAGGGCCACTAGGAACTGTGGAATAGAAGCCCTTCCAACCTTGCGCCTGATCTTAAACAATTGTACATGCTTGCCCTTTGGTGCAAACCTTGGAGCAACCTTAGGTGTAGGTTTCGGAACAAATTTGGGCCTCTATGCTTGGGTACACAATTGTCATCAACAATATGTTTTTTGAAGTAATGCTCGGTCTCATGCCCATCCCCCACGTACTGTGAATGAATTAACTATCCCCACAAGAAGAAAATCCTATGATAGTGGTAGACATATGTTCATGAGTGGACTAGACTTATGTTCCTAGCCATATGTTCAATAGTGGACCAAATGTATGTCCTTGTCATGAGAGGAATAATTCATGCCGGGAATAGCAACACAAGTCATGGAGGGAAATCACATCAAAACCAAAAGCAATGGGCGGCTGTGTCCAGCAAAATGTGGTTATGAGCAGAAAAAAAGTCACAAAAGTGACCAAGCCCTCTATTCTGCTACAAATGGCACAGAAACCATGGTATGATAGCGATCAAGTTACGTAGACACGGCCCTTCTGCCACCACCTTGCCAACTTTAAGCCATAGCACCCCAAACAGAAATGGTTGGCAACCGTGACAGTCATGACACACTATGCCATATCCACCAATGCAAAGGGTCGCAAATAGGGTAGCCTGAAGCCTCCCTACTTTTATTATGTGCCCGTGGAGTGGCCCAACCACCCCAATAAACCAACCGAGATCCTAGAGGGTGCAAAGACAAGGAAAGTGAGTATGGTAGCCTTACCCCCCATGCCATGTGGGATCCATGGGAAAATTGCAAATGTGTGGGTTGGATCAAGCTCACATGAGCTTGCCTAGAATGGAGTAAAGCTGTGTAGCTTGGAGGCGTACTTGGTACATGTGGCCCATGAACGTGGCCCATGAACGGAGGGTCCATTCAATGGGTGTTGCCATCTCATGAGTGCACACACACTGGAACCAATCAACCGCGAAATCGCGATAACAGAGGGTGGCATGGTTTTCAAGAAACAGTTGGTATCAGGGCGAGTCCCGTTGTTGTGCACCACCATCACCACAATGCTCATTGGAAGAAGGGGGAATCTTTGCACTGCTTGGGCACCATGCTCTACTATTGGGACATAATTCCCAACATGAGTGAGTCCAAAGTGTCACTCGTGTATTTTTTTGTTTGCTTTTGTTTTGGATAATGAGCCAAAGGGACAAAGGATCCGGCACAAAGGAAAAGCTCACCAAGATAATGCAGCACCAAGTGGCCTACGTGGTAATGCAGGATCAACCACCTATACACTACCTTTCCTCCAGAGAACTTGATGAGTTCCGAGTGCTTGACCCAGTGGGTGGGGTTGCTGGCAGGGGCGCTCTTGCAATGGTTCAAGGATTAGCTCCAATTGGTGGGCGCTACTCAATGCCTGCAAGTGGCGGTGGGCTTTGGGGGATCATTAAATTGCGCTGGGCATCTTTTCAGGCCAAATTGCCCAACCAACAGTAAGCAACCACTATGATTCTTCCCCAGCAAGGGGACCCCAAGAAGGCAGGAGTACATAATCCATTTTTTATTTTTCTCTCTTTTGGAGACCCAAAGTGTGTGATTGCGTGATGGGGGCCTCAATATGGTCAGGTTGCAATGTCTGCATCAGGCTCTGGTCGCACCTGCCCCAGGACTGTCATCGCCTTTGGTCCATCATGCCAATGTTCAGTGCGTCCGCTGGGTGTCCGGCGAACAGGATCATCCCTCGACCCTACCTCCGCTAGCTGCATTGGCGCTCCGGGCTTTACAGGGTCAGGTGTACATTCCGGTCAGGGGTCACTCCCTCCCCGTGATGGGGGGGGTGTCTTGGCAGACCAAGTTGGGGCAGTGGAACTTGGTGGACCCCCCCCCCGTTTATGGGAGATTGTTGTTGCTATCCTTCTTGGTGTGTGCCATTGGCATTTGCAATGTCCCATCGTAGCAAATTTGAATGTGCAAGGTGGTGCTTTGACTAAGGTCTCCTTTATGTACACGGCCATGCCAAAAAAAAAACTGACTTTTTTTTGGCAACAGCACAATCCACATTTTGCAAAACCAGTGTTGTATTTTTTGGTCTACCCATTGAGCTTCTTTTTTTTCAAAAACGAAAACACACCATATTTTTGAATGGGCCGTGGGAACACGTTCCCCCTTTTGTTTAGAAAACTTTGATTTAAGGAACTCGGCTGCCACGCAAGGTGATGGAGGCAATGAGGTCGAGGTTTGTGTGCTGTGCTGTCGAAGAACATCACACTTTGTGGTGAATATCATGAACACTATTGTGAAGAGTGTATTGACCCACAAACTTGTGGGGATAACAATCTGTGTTAGGGACAAGACATGTCACATGTGTTGAGCAAGCAGAATTCACAAATTTGGTCTTATGTTGTGCTGTGTGCTTTGTGGGAAAGGGTTTGGGAGTGATTGTGGTCTGCTTGCGGGGCTCTAGGGGAAGTTGAAACTCGGGCTAAAGTGGGGAGATGTAGTACAAAAACAGGGTGCTGGGCAACCCCCCCCCCCCCTACAATTATCTCCAACCATGCGATTTTACAAAACCCTCTTTTGCTCTCACTGAGGCCATAATTTGTCTTTGGGTGGGGGAAAATTGGTTTGCCTCCACGGGGGGGTCACCGATGTCCAGTTCCCAAACCCCTCCCCCTTCCAGCCCGCTGTGATGGGGCAATGACAGCCCCCCCCCCCCCCCCCCCCAAATCCCACCCCCTACCCCCAACGGTGGTGGTATTTTTGTCCGGTCTATTGTGGTTGCATCCCACAGCACACAGGGGGCCAGGGGGGGGGGGGCTGCAATGCCCCACCATGGCCTTCCGATGACAAATAGTCTGATGCAGATGTCAAAGAAGAAAATGCAGAAAGCCCAAACGTGGTGCCTGAAAACAGATACCCCCCACCCCTTCCCTTGTGGGTAGGAGTAAGGAAAGGAGAGAGGAGAGGTTGCATCAACCTTTTTGGCCCTGATGGGATGGGGGGGGGGGTCTGAGTGTGTATTTTACTTAGCCCACTTTATACGGGGGTTGGGCATCACAACTCCTGAGGAGGAGCCCCGGGTGCCCCCAGTCCTCGCTTTTTTCTTTCCCCCCCTCCCCTCCTTGGATCGTCCAAAGAAGGGTGTAACAGGTGCCAGGCATAATTTCTGTCACAACAAACCCCACCCCTCCGGAACCCATGAACTCCGTCATCGGATGCAGCCGGCACATAAAGGGTCACCGGTCAAAACAAAAAAGCAGTCAGTTGGGACCAAACATGGGTCCTGTCACTGGTGTAAGGCTCCCCCAAACAACGCGAGTAGTGCCCGTTAAAAGCAAAATATATCTATGATATTGTGGCAGCCTTTGCCCTAGATGGGGGTGGAACAGCTAATAATCTGGGGTCTATCTGGTAGGTGTGAAACACCAAAACGATGCAGGCACATTTTTCTGGTGTTCATGCGTCCATTTCAAACTTGTCGAGATGCAATGTTGGTATGTTGCTTCACCCTCCATCTTCCTCACTACTCCACTCAGAAACAGTAGCTCGACAGTATCTTGATGCCTACTTGGATTTTCACGTATTATTAGGGAACGAGAGAGGATTGAGTGCGGGGGCAAATAAACTGTGCAATGAGGATGATGCATCATCGGTAAACTATCTAACATCCGATACCACATGCACCAAAAAGAGGTACTTCCTTGCGCTCCACATGCCCCGTGGGGCAGATGGAATAAGTGGACCAATAAATGGTGGTTCCCCACCACGCACTTGCACATTGAGCCAAAAGGTAGTGGTAACAGCCGGGTAGAATGATGGCTTGGAAACCATGGTTGGACTGTCTGGTTACATGGGCGTTTTTTGATAGGAGCGTCATGATTCTTGCTCATGGTCATCAGCCTGGGCAGAGCTCGCAGTAAACAGATTGTTGGATTGGCGGGATTGTTTTAGCCACGCTTCAAAGCACCCTACAGCTAGAGGTAGGCAGCCTCTGCGAACCCAAAGGCCTCAAGTGAATGTTGATGAGTTTGGACAAATTCTGTAAGGAGCAGGCTGGAAGTGCTAGGTCTATGGTAGAAAAAGCCTTTTGTGCAGCGTCCTGTACTCACAAATGGGTGCCTGTGTTCGTTCCATTTTTCCAAGCTTCCAAGCCATAGGGGTGTTATTGAATACACTCTGTAGGAGGTGCTCGCATGCACCACAGGTGCCACAGGCCAAGAATAATTCCCTTACAGCCCAGAACTACCATAACCTACAACAGGAAGTGAAAACCACTTGTCCACAGCCAATTTGGGGCATGCCAAAAGGGCAGTCAGTCGACCTGTGCCCCATTGATTGATGTGCCAGGGTGGGAACCAGCCCCGGCACTCAGCGGAGGGGGAGGGAGATTTATTGGCAGGGACGCAAACAAAAAACACCACCCTGAGCCTTGCATGTTTGTCCGCCGTTGTCGCTCTTTTGTAAAGAGCAATGGTTTTGTACCCCTTTGAACATAGTGCCCCGACCATGTGCAAGATCTTGAAGGCCCAGGGGGGGGGGGGGGGGGGCTGGAGGGGGGTCCAGCCAGGGGGCCAGTCAGGGCGAAAAAAGTTACCCCATCCACATACCTCACGATGATCAGTCCAGCTGATCATTTTAAGGCATGTATGTTAAAACAAAATTGCAACACGCCCCCCCCAGGCCCGGGGGGGGGGGGGGGGGGTTGCCAAACGGCCGAAGTGAGTTGGGGTGCGTTTCATGCTTTTCATGCATATTAGAATTCTGCATAAAATTCTGCACATTTTGAGTGTACACACATAGGGTGAACGAACGTTTTTGACCCCTGCTGTAACGCCCCCCGCCCCCCGCCCCTAGAGCCTTGTTGGGCATGCCCAGGGAGGATCACTGGCCTCACATAAATGCAAGTTATCCCCGAGCAAGTGAATGGGAGCAGGGCAGGATGGTCAGAGGAGCCATGATGAAAACACACGTTTTGGGCATGCTGCCCCAGGTCCATTCACACACACACTTGGTGAAGGGGATCCATTCACACACACACACACACACACACACGCACGCACAAATACTCAACGAGATTACAATGCAAATGTACCCTGACTGTGAGGCAGGTGCTCATTTTTTGCGTCTCTGGATGCACGTGTACATATACAAACATCTTGAACATGAACAAGTGCTGCAAAACATAGTGCACACATACAGCAGCATTGATGGAACAGAAACAGCAAAATCCAGAGGACAACTGCTTGGCATGCACTAGATGAAAATGTACACGACTGGGTGGCATGAGCTGAGTTAGCACTGCCAGTGCCCACCACTGAAGCAGCAAACACGCCATACTGCGGTTAAATGATGGAAGTCTGAAAAAGAGCAGCCCGTGTGAAGCACCACACTGCAGAAAACCTGAGAGCCAACAATCATCGATCCCTGAATCAGAATAGCCAGCACAAAAGAGGAGAAGAAAGGTCCAAATATCTCTCGGTATCATCCGTTAAATGCCAACACGGAGCAAATTCACACTTTTTCAGGGTTTTTTCAATTTTTTGTCCCATGCACCAAATTTTCATTCTGTAAGGGGGGGGGGGGTATGTGTATACCTTTTCGAAATCTGTGAGAAAAGGCCATTTCAGAAATGTATGGGTTTGGGGGGGGGGGGTAGGTGGTGGCATTGTTTAGCACCAGAGCTGCGAAGTTTGCACGCAACCATGCACTGAACATGTCATACACGGTTATTCCGAATCATCGTTTGCGTTGTCTTTTTCAGGCAGGACTTGGACCCCATTTGGGCAGACATCACCATGCTTATTGTCGGGAACATGTTTTTTTAGCTTTTGCCAATCCTGCAGCCTGCGGCTCTTTACTGGTACCCACCCTGAATTCAGAGGCATTGCCAAAAGACCATCACTATGATCAGTTGTGGGATCGACCTTCCGTTGCTTTGTCAGCCTCACCTTGCGCCATTCGATGGACTCGCTGTACCCTGCTTTCATCCACACAAAACCAGGATGAGGGGAAAGGTTGCCCTCATCAGGTAGTTCCAAAGTCCAACCACTTCATCTTGTGGTCCCGAATGAAAACAGGCTTTTTATGCTGGTCCAGATGGTCAGACGTGAATTTGTATACCGACATGGTGACTGCCTGTTGACAAAAACAGGCAGCAAGCAGCACAAGTCCCATCCAAAAAGGACAAAAACCTCAAACATACCGTCAGTACAACTTGCAGACCCGGGTGTTCCAAATAGCCCTTTTAAAGGGCTTTCCGAATACCCCACATAACCCCCCCCTCTGGTACACACAGTGGGCACAAATGACGCTACGATAACACCCATCACTGAAAACGCTCCGTGTTGGCATATTCCTGTCCGACCCCGAGAGATATTGTTACAAGGGTTCAAAAAGCAAAACGAAGAGTGCCTGGTTGAAAAATGGGGAAAGGCCCCGCAATCAGTCATACAAAACGAGCAAAAAAAACATAAATGTGCACACACGTGGAAGGGGGTTTAATATAATGATACAACATTCAATTTCCCTCTCCTTGGTTCCATTGGTGAAAGAGACTACTGAAACCTGAAGCCTACAGCAGTACGTGGGTCAGGCTAGCAACATTCGTGCAGTGTGACGACATTGAAAATGTGCCTATGGTATGTCGCGTGTGTGCTCAACAGGTGTACGTTTGGGATGAGGGCCACAATATGTCCGAAGCGTGCCGAATGCTCAACATGGAGATGTTGCAAATATGTTTGCAGAGTTTTGGTACCATGCATCCACATGCAAATTGTTGCTGTCCAGTCCAGAAATTCGATGAGTTGATTCATGCCTAAGGCTGAAAAAAAGCAGGGTCAGCGTGGTTATAGGAAGAAGTGAGCTCACCGCAAGAGGTGGCGGAGAGGATGAAGTTCAGTCCGATGGATCGCATCCCTCCTGCTTTGCACAAGCACATCAAATGCCTTGTCCAATCAGCAAGAAAACCTTTCCGTGACAGCTGAGACCAGGACTTCATTCAGGAGAGCAAAAATGCGCAACAAAAGACATTGCCAAACATTACATCAGGAAGGTAGCGGTGCAGGGTGAGGCTGGCAAGACAGAGGGGTCTGGGCTGGTCCTGGAAGAAGAACTTGGGCTTGGCAGGGCCTGATGGAAGGCCTTGTCCGGTGACAGCTGTCAGGGCGAGGTCAACACCGCTACCAGAGGGTTTGGCAATGCAACACCAGTCTGGAAACCCCTAAGGGTCTCCAAGATAAGGCTCACCAATGGGAAAGGCTGGGCGGCAGCATGCTGTCTGCGCAAGACAGAGAGTATAATGCTCTGCCTACCTTTAATATTGCGTCCTGGCACAACAGCAACCAAAAATATGCAACAACGGAAGCTCACTGTATCACATCCTGCATCACTGTATCACTGTATCACAGCAGGTGCATGGTGCGTGGTACTGTCTGGAGACAAGAACTCTGTATTGCAGCAACCCTACGAGGTCCTCATGAAGTACAGCATCAAGATGGCGAACTGGTCCCGAGTGATCTTATTGGAATAGCGTGCGGAATCCTGAAAAGCCGTTTGGCAAGGAGAATGGGGGCATTGAGTCACAGAGGATGATCCTGTGCTTGCGCATGGGACATGGTTGTATGGGCACGACATGGCACAGACCTGACAGCAAATTGTTGGCAGGGCATATGGAAACAAGAGAACGAAACAAGTCGTTGCAGACGGGTGGCTGCCTACCTTCCATGATGTTGTTTTTCTTTGGTACGGCGCCTTTAGGCGCTGACCATGGCATATGTTTACCCAGCCCCACATGGAGTACAAAATGCGGCAGAACCAGGAGGATTCCCTGGAGGATTGGATTGGATTGGGTTGGAGGTTCGCGCTTTCTGGAAGGGCCATCCCGGAGTCACAGGCCACACGGCCAACTAAGCCCTTGACTCTCCCATGCAAACGGCCCCTTACGCCCAGGGGCCCAAAGCCGGTGCCACCTGCCACATGAGAGCCCAAAGCCGGTCCTCCACCCTGAAGGGCAGAGGGGGGGGTCCGGAAGGATACTTTGGGCAGCCGGCCGAAAGAGCCCCTGCCAAAAGAGGTGGAAAAAGGGTTGCCCGACATTGAAACTTGCGTCCACGTATAAGAATAAGATCAAAACATGCAAAAGGTTTTCGCAAAATTTTCCTTCGCCCTG
This sequence comes from Eutreptiella sp. 'Long Island Sound 2002', assembly GCA_964036045.1. Taxonomy (NCBI): domain Eukaryota; phylum Euglenozoa; class Euglenophyceae; order Eutreptiales; family Eutreptiaceae; genus Eutreptiella; species Eutreptiella sp. 'Long Island Sound 2002'. The sequence goes on from OZ038383.1 coordinate 8,508,381, forward strand.
CATTCAATTTCTTGCAAGGTCATCTCTGTCATTTCTCCTAATGGCAATCAATCATGATGTGGCGGAACGAGGAGTCTCAATCCTCTTTTGCTCGTTGCTCCAAAAGCAAAGAGAATTTGCTGAACCCCCCCCTCTACAACCCGCACTCATCCCGAATTTCCGTCTTGCACACAGCCCTGAAAAGCAGCATCTGCCCACGCTGATGCTGACTCACCTTCACATTTCCAGATTCAAAGGGATGGCTTGTCGAGACAAAGTGAAGTGCGCCCATGCTATGTGACATCTGGCAGCAGGCAGATAGATATGAAGATCATGGGACAAAGCGATGCTACAGTCGGAGCTTGCCCACATCACAGCCGTTTGTGTCATATTGCATGACCATCTACATCATCAAAAATGTATTGTTAAAATTGAGGACCAAAATGTCAGCACACTGCAGCAGGCCAGAACAAAGCCTTCACCTCAAGAAGCCATTTAAGGTTTACTGGCAGCTGCAATGGGGCTGGGCCCACTGAAACTTGTGTGCTGCCATGTGGCAAAATTGCAAAGATGGCCCAAAACGGTCAAAGGGGACTCCGGTGCGGGTTCCAGCACTGGAAGGGGTTCAAGAGTCGTCAAAGAGAACACTCGAACTCCGCAGAGCGCCAGCCGGCCAGTAACTGCGATTGGTCATCGGCCAACAGGCGTCGGTTAAGCGCCAACCTCCATCGGTTGAGTGTCACTGCCGTCGGTTAAACGGATCCTGCCACCAATAACCTCGGGCCGTCGTTAGTGGGAAAAACATATCTCGTTCCTAAACGACACCCTGGGAATGACCCAAGGTGGGACAACAGGTTTTGCCATCTATCTCAGAATCCTCTCGAGACCAAAGGGTCCATTCTTGGGAAACAAATGATGAGGAAACATCAGAGTTCACTGCACTTTTCCCTCGATCGACCCAGTCAACCCTCCAACCGTCACTGCTATGTGCGATGTGCAGGCCTGTGCAAAGATTGACCGCAAGATCCCAGTCCCAGGCTCACCACTGCATTCCATGCAATGCAAATCACCGTTCTACATGTGGTGATGGAGTGCTCAATGCACCCCAGGGCACAGAAGTACCCAGAAATTCGCCACACAAGGCCATTGCCCTGCTTTGAAAAAATCTGCAAGATTTGTTTCCCGCGGCAAGTTGGAGTTCCAATCGATCCACCACCAAGTTTCTGGACGTACCTTATGAACCCCAGGAGATGCGAGTCCGAATCAACACGTAGCACTGTCACCTTTCCTTCCGACGCCTGCCCTAGAATGCATACCTTGCTGCAGGTATTCCTGAGGGCGGACTCTATCGCCTGATCTGCCGTGTCCAAACCATAATCATCCAATCTGGAATAGATCTCTCTGACTTGATCCACAGTCAAGTAGCCTTTGCGCTCGACATCATAGAGCTCAAAAATCTTTCGCAGTTCTCCCTGCCATCACCGACATGGCGTACGCGAAGGTCCATTGAGTGCATGCATATCCACACACAGAAGCCAACTGAGTCCCCTTTTCTTCTGCACCTTGCTGAGGTAAAACCCTTTTTCCCGAACGCTGTCGGCCAGTGTGACCGTGGGTTCTCTTCCACACGCTGATTATGAGGCAGACCACAGAGAGGCTGAGACAGAGACCAGTGACGCGCACGCATGCAGATGAATGTGGTGAAAAGAGTGTAGTGCGCCATTCTCTTGTATCCATCCATACATAATACAAGAACAGCCCTGTGTCAGGAAACCATCTTGACGGGGGCCAATCCATCAGTGTACGCACAGGCACGCGACCAAAGGAAAGAGGCATCTGCACTGAAGAACATAGCCATGCGTCGAAGCATACATCAATACACACAGGCACAGCAGCAGCCATCTACAGACGTCAGCAAACATTCGAAGATACTTGGGCATCGAGAATCCTACACAACACACCGGATCCATGACACCTGCCCCAATATTCAAAGCGTTGTCTCCGTTACTTTCCTCTGAAAGCGCAGCTTCTGGGATACCCTGCCGGTAGTGTTTCAACTTCCACTCCAGATCTGTCTCCTTCTTGCGCCTCAGGTGCTCCGGAAGCTCAGAATCCTATATGAGCATCACAACATAAACCTCGGCTGTATGTATGCAGTTGTAAGTAAGGGGTCATTTGCTGCACAATGAGGCCAAAATGACCCCATTTGTCTCACCATTGCTCGGCACACAGCATTTGCGCAAATGATGTACACTTCATTTCTTCTACATAATTGTGGCCACTCATGTTCAACCCGTACTGGGCATTGTTGATTATGCATTTGATACCCTTCTCCAAGAGAGTGCTCCGGGAGAGTACTAACCTCCCCTCACAAAATCTACACCCCGGGGTACAGATTGGCAAAACACTCAGTAAGGCCAAGGGGTAATAAACTTTGGGGGGGTGCTGCACATTGTTTGTCCCTTGCCATTCACTTTTGTTTTGTGTTGATCGCAGGGAATATTCAGATTCTGATTTGAATCTGATTGTGAACTGCAAGAGGTAAACTCTGGACTTGATGACCTTTCTGATGAACCTGCAATGTCAAGACACAAGCTCATTTCTTTCTTCAGGAGACCTGCACAGTAGTGCTGAAACCGTAGCCTGGATTTGGTCATATTCCATTTCTTGTAGATGGCTTAGGGAGAAAAACTTTGGCAAAACAGCCATTAAGCCTGGGGGGAGTTATAAATTTGTGGGGGGGTCAACAATTAAGGGGGGGGGGGGGGGCTACAGTTGTGGTACCTATTCCAGAGATGTTGCCAGCGGTACAAGGACACAAGGATGTCGTTGTTGGAGGGAAGGACCTCGGTGGTTGTGGGTCAGGTTGTGGAGTTTAGGGGGAAAAAGGGCTCCAGTGTTGGGGGTTGTTTGCTTACTATGGTGGGGTGCCGTGTCACTCTGGTGGTATGGCGGCCAGAACTGCTTGTTGCGGGGTCCATATCCACGTGCCCCATGCCCTGTGCCCCATGCCCCATGCGTGGCTCTCATAGCTGGGGCATCCAGGAGTGCGTCTCTGACTTCTTTGATTTGGGTGAAGAGCTATTTTGCTAGTGTGCTGTTTTGTAGCAACTTGAATGCATAGTGATTATTTCAAGTATTTGCAGTTGCAGTATGAGGTTGATCCCTTCCTGTGCTTTTGTTGTGCCTTGTAAACTTACCGAAAACTTGTTTGGGGTGTTTTTTTTTTGTGGGCATGCTTGTGGTTGCTCTTGAAGCCCCCTTGAGGTGTGTGATTGACTACAGGTTGACCCCCTGAGGATGCAAGGGCAAGGCAAAGCCAAGCGTCCGGTCCCACTGGGTTTCAGGTGCTCGTGAGGAGCTCCTGCCCCTTTGGCCCCAGGAGGGCAGCTAGCAGGGCTGCATGGCCGGAGCTGTCCCAAAGGGGGAAGGGGGGCAGGGGGGAGGGGGGTAGAAAAAATTTTTTGGTTCCAGCGTATAGCTTTTTTTTTTCAGGGGGTACCCCCGGAGGAGGGGGGGGGGGGGGGGGGGACGAAAATTTTTTTGCATAAAAGCTTTTTCCGGACCCCAAAACCTGAAATCACCTCGCAGAGGTTGCTAGATCAAAGCCAGGCAGGCGTATATAGGGGGAAAACGCCACATACCCCCCCATTTTGGCCTTTTTGGGCCTATTCGCGTACCCTACCCCAAGGGGTTGAATTGTTAGTTTAACCCCTTGTAAAATCATTATTTTGTCCAATAAACGCATCCCCCAATGAGTTTTTGCTCCGGACCCCCCAGACTCCCCCCACTTGAAACCCACTTTTTTCAGGTTTTCAGGGAGGTGGGGGGGGTTGGGGGTGGGGGGGGGGGGGGTTCAAAAATGTCGAAAAAAATGACCCCCCCTTTTTTTGGGTCGAAAATCATGAATCTTTTGATTTTTTTCGATTTTGAGCCGAAAAAGTGTTCCCGGGTCCCGACTCTATGGGGTTTGTATGGGGCGGAGTGGGACGAGCGCTGATGCAGTTTATGCACTTTCCAGCCATTTTTGGTATGTTGGCAGTTTTGGCGACCTCGGTGACCCCGTGGTACCCACTCTGAGGGGTGTGAGTGGGGATGTTGTGACAGTACATGCCTACTAGGATACGAAAGGACGTTTTTTGCAGTCTCTGGCCTTGCTGAGAGCCGGTCACAACCCGTGCCAAAGAAGCGAAATGACTATCTCCACCAATAATGGCCTAGTGAATGGGCCGGTACACAACCTGCTTATGCAGTTTTTCACCCTGGGCAGCTCAAAATTCGAAGTTTTCGAAACTTGTTTTTATGAGATTGTGACCACCTAAAATGACCATCCAAGGTATGTAAAGCATGTTTTAGCCCGTATTTACGTGTTTTTCACCCGATTTGGGTATTAGGTCCGGGGGGTCAGGGGTCTCCCAAGGGATGGGTACACAACCTGCTGCTGCAGTTTTTCACCCTGGGCGGCTCAAAAATCGAAGTTTTCGAAGGTTATTTTTTTGATATCGTGACCACCTAAAATGACCATCCAAAGTATGTAAAGCATGTTTTAGGCCGTATTTACGTGTTTTTCACCCTATTTTTGTATTAGGTCCGGGGGGGGGGGGGGGGGGTCAAACGGGATTGGTACACAACCTGCTTATGCAGTTTTTCACCCTGGGCGGCTCAAAAATGGAAGTTTTCGAAGGTTATTTTTTTGATATCGTGATCACCTAAAATGACCATCCAAGGTATGTAAACTATGTTTTAGGCCATATTTTCCTGTTTTTCACCCTATGTGGGTATTGGACCGGGGGGGGGGGGGGGGGGGGGGGCTCCCAAGGGATTGGTACACAACCTGCTTATGCAGTTTTTCACCCTGGGCAGCTCAAAAATCGAAGTTTCCGAAACTTATTTTCTTGATATTGTGATCACCTAAAATGACCGTCCAAGCTATGTAAAGCATATTTTAGCTTGTATTTATATAGTTTTTACCCTATTTAGGGTGTGTGTTGCTTGGGGTAGATTCTCTGCGAGGTGGACTTGCCGAAGGCAATAGAATTTCCTCAACTCTACCCCACCTCTTTGGGTTTGGAAGGTGCAAGGAGGATATTTTTCGAGGTAACTATTGATGTTTCAGCCAATATGGGTGGAATTAGTGTTTCAAGGCACAAAGACCCCAGTCTGTTCTGGCTGCAGTGCAGCGCCCACCCTGGCCCCTTATCGGCAGGCCCAACCAAGTGGGCGGAAGTGCTACATGACCCCTGCATTCTCAAGGGTCCTCAACAAACGGGGCAAAATCAAAGCACAAAAAAGCAACAAAAACCAAAAATAAAAACTTCCATTGTGTGCACCACATCCTACCTAGTAGCACGAAAATTGCCTGCCTAGGGAATTGAACCAGGGACCTGCCCATCGCAGAGGCACTGTTTACCCACAAGGGTACGGGCCATCTCTGTCATGTATCTGCACAGGGCTGATATTGATATTTGGTCGCATATGGTTTTCATCCATTATTGAGTTCTCCTAAAAAACACGAGTATTCGGAGTATAAACACATGGGGTGAAAACCCATTTTTTCGGCCTCTGCCAGATGAAGCAAATCACCTCGCAGAAGTTGCTAGATCAAAGCCAGGCAGGCGTATATAGGGGGAAAACGCCACATACCCCCCCCATTTTGGCCTTTTTGGGCCTATTCGCGTACCCTACCCCAAGGGGTTGAATTGTTAGTTTAACCCCTTGTAAAATCATTATTTTGTCCAATAAACGCATCCCCCAATGAGTTTTTGGTCCGAACCCCCCAGACTCCCCCCACTTGAAACCCACTTTTTTGAGGTTTTCAGGGAGGGGGGGGGGGGGGGTGGGGGGGGGGTCAAAAATGTCGAAAAAAATGACCCCCCCTTTTTTTGGGTCGAAAATCATGAATCTTTTGATTTTTTTCGATTTTGAGCCGAAAAAGTGTTCCCGGGTCCCGACTCTATGGGGTTTGTATGGGGTGTAGTGGGACGAGCGCTGATGCAGTTTATGCACTTTTCAGCCATTTTTGGTATGTTGGCAGTTTTGGCGACCTCGGTGACCCCGTGGTACCCACTCTGAGGGGTGTGAGTGGGGATGTTGTGACAGTATATGCCTACCAGGATACGAAAGGACGTTTTTTGCAGTCTCTAGCCTTGCTGAGAGCCGGTCACAACCCGTGCCAAAGACGCGAAATGGCTGTTTCCACCAATAATGGCCTAATGAATGGGCCGGTACACAACCTGCTGATGCAGTTTCTCACCCTGGGCAGCTCAAAAATCGAAGTTTCTGAAACTTGTTTTTTTGATATTGTGACCACCTAAAATGACCATCCAAGCTATATAAAGCACGTTTTAGGCCGTATTTACATGTTTTTCATCCAATTCGGGTATTAGTTTGGGGGGGGGGGGGTTCCCAAGGGATTTGTACACAACCTGCTTATGCAGTTTTTCACCCTGGGCAGCTCAAGAATCAAAGTTTTCGAAACTTGTTTTTTTTGATATTATGACGATCTAAAATGACCATCTAAGGTATGTAAAGCATGTTTTGGGCCTTATTTACGTGTTTTCACCCTATTTGGGTATTAGGTTTCGGGGGGGGGGGGTCTCCCAAGGGATTGGTACACAGCCTGCTGCAGTTTTTCACCCTGAGCAGCTCAAAATTCGAAGTTTTCGAAACTTGGTTTTTTGGTATTGTGACCACCTAAAATGACCATCCAAGGTATGTAAAGCATGTTTTAGGCCGTATGTACATGATTTTCACCCTATGTGGGTATTAGGTCCGGGGGGGTAGGGGGGCTCCCAAGGGATTGGTACACAACCTGCTGATGCAGTTTTTCACCCTGGGCGGCTCAAAATTCGAAGTTTTCGAAGGTTATTTTTTTGATATCGTGACCACCTAAAATGACCATCCAAGGTATGTAAAGCATGTTTTAGGCCGTGTTTATGTAGTTTCCATCCTATTTTGGGTGTGTTTTGCTCGGGGTAGATTCTCTGCGAGGTGGACTTGCCGAAGGCAATAGAATTTTCCTTATGGTGCACAATGTAGCAAAGTGAAGGTTACATGCAAATCCTCCCTGCGAAAAAATTTCCGACAGGGGGTGCTAGTTTTTTGGGGGGGGTACCCGGAGCGGGGGAGGGGGGGGGGGGGGTACAAAAAAAATTCACGCGAATTTTTTCCACCCCCCCCCCTTGGAAGGCGGGCCACCGGGCCGTTTCCATGTAGAGCAGTAGGGCTGCCACTGTGGAGTCCCCAAGGTTCCCCTCCAGTCGACACACCTAGGAATGTGCATTGACGGCCATTGGGTCAGCGGCTCGTGGCTACGAGTCTAGTCTCTGCCTGTAATCCCTGCACTGCCATGTCCCACGTGACTGTCCACCGTGGAGACTCCTCCCAGCCTTGGCTACTTCACAAGGTCCACTATCAAGTGCGCTTGTGGGCCCAAGAAATGGTGTGCAACCCAGTTGCCAATCTCTATCCCACCAATCTCTTCGAGCATGCGATTGAGGAACATGAACTCTGCCCCACCTAGGGCTACATACTGTGTGATGAGCTCTTGGGCATGGCGGTGCGTATCCTTTGTCCGCGCCCATCCTTCTCATGGTAGGACCATGGCGTGAGGTGCCGGACATTGGGTGGTGCCTAGCACCCGTGCAACCTCCTCATCTAGCAATTCTTGGCTATGGTGAGCGGCAACGTTGAAGGCATGCTACGGGACACCCCGAAAGACGTTCGCCAAGGGCCTTTGTTGGGCTTTAGGGGGGCAGCAACATATCACTATCATCCTGCAATGAGTGATTTGCCGCTGGGAGCCAGGTCTGCTCCTACCAGCCAAATGGCGACCCTGAGCACTGAGAGGTCCCCCGACAGAAAGGCGCAAGCGGCCTTTCGCCCTTCCAGTGCAATGCCACAACTAGGCATGCAAGGTACCACATACCATACCATACCATACCATACCATACCATACCATACCATACCATACCATACCATACCATACCATACCATACCATACCATACCATACCATACCATACCATATAGCGGAGTCCCCCCCGGCGAATCCGAGGTTCTTCCTCGAAGGGGCCCACGAGCCCAGGGGACGCCACCGGGTTTTATCGGCCAAGCCGGACGGAGCTCCCACCGGCGACCCCCCCCCCGCATGGGTGGGTGCACGCGACAACCGCCAGCCCCCCCCCCCCCCCCCTCAGCCCCCCCAAAAAGGGACTCCGGCGCGGAGGGTTGGGGATATAGTCCCATGCCGCGCGGCCATGAATCGACATGGCCCTACACCGGGCGATACACGCCCGCCCCCCCCCCTCGCACAAGAGGGGCCCCCGTCGTCCCCCGGGCAGGGAGCAACCCCCCCCCCCCCCCCCAGGGAACGGCCGCCCTCGGGAGCCCTCGCCCAGCCCCCGAGGGCCTCTCGGGGTTCGCCCCCGAGCCAGCCCGGCCCTCCCACGCCCCCCCCTCACCAGCCGCAGCCCTAGGGCCCGCCCGGTCTCCCCCGCGCCGGCCCGCGAACTCCCGGGACCCGGGCCCCAGAGCCACGGTGCCCAGCCCAGCCCGCCCCCCCGGTATCCCTCCGGCGGGGCCCGTCCCGGTCCGGTTCGGCCGCGAGGGGACGGCGAGGCGCTCCCCCCGCCTCCACCAGGATTCGCCCCCGTGGATGACGCTCGGCGGGATTCGTCCCCGCCGAGCGGGGTGCGGGCCCCATCGCTGACCGTGGCCCCCCCCTCACCACGAGCGCCCCAGGCTCCCCGGCCGACTTTGGCCAGCCCCGGCCGCTCCTCCGCCCCGGTCAGCCACACGGTGACGCTCAGCGGCTGAGCTCACCGCACCCCCTCCCCCGCGCACGCTCGCCAACCCCCACACACAGCCCCCCTCGCCCCCGCCTTCCCCCCCCCCCCCCTGCCCCCTCCTCCCTCTCCCCCTGCCCTGTCCCTCCCTTCGCTCCTCACAGGTAACCCGTGGCAACGGAAGCAGGCCACCGTGGTCGCAGCCAGCATGGCTCCAGATCATCGTCGGGCCCCCCCACTACCGGCAGGGGTCCCAGGCCTTGCTCCTCCCTCACGCCCCCTGCACCGGCCCAGTGCGGCCTCATATGGCATGAGTCATCCTCCTCCCCTCCGTGCAACGCCTCCCCCCCTGCCCCCACCCCAGCCCCTTGCCCCGTTCACAGGAGACGTTCAGGGGGACCACAGGTCCCTGGGAGGGGACCTCAGTACCCTGGGCGGGGACCCACGCCTCTCACTTCCTGCCCCCGCGCGCCGGGCCGCACCAGCTGTGCTGTGCCGGCCCCACGGGAAGCGAACAGCACGCCAGGGCCGCACCAGCTGTGCTGTGCAGGCCCCACAGGAACCCCCGCACGCCGGGCCGCACCAGCTGTGCTGTGCAGGCCCCACGGGAACCCCCGCACGCAGGGCCGCACCAGCTGTGCTGAGCAGGCCCCATAGGAACCCCCGCACGCCAGGGCCGCACCAGCTGTGCTGTGCAGGCCCCACAGGACCCCCGCACGCCAGGGCCGCACCAGCTGTGCTGTGCAGGCCCCACAGGAACCCCCGCACGCCAGGGCCGCACCAGCTGTGCTGTGCAGGCCCCACAGGAACCCCCGCACGCCAGGGCCGCACCAGCTGTGCTGTGCAGGCCCCACAGGAACCCCCGCACGCCGGGGCCGCACCAGCTGTGCTGTGCAGGCCCCACAGGAACCCCCGCACGCCAGGGCCGCACCAGCTGTGCTGTGCAGGCCCCCACAGGAACCCCCGCACGCCAGGGCCGCACCAGCTGTGCTGTGCAGGCCCCACAGGAAACGGGCAGCGCCCCTCCACGCCCGCGCTCGTGCGGTTCAGGGGCACGCAGGCAGATTGCCCCCTCCCCTGTCGTGGGGGAGCGGCGGCCGGAAGCAAGGGGAATCGGGGCCCCGCAGGTCCCCGAACAGGTGGTCCCTCCATCCAGCCCCCCCACCCCGCCTCCGTCTCGCACAGGTCGGGTCACCCTCCCCCCCGCAGCGGGGGAGGGCTCCAGGGTAACACACACAGGTAGCTCCTCCCTCCTCCTTGCGCGCGCACCCCCCCCCCCGACATGGCGGCCCCCACCCCCCCCGCCCCGCCCCCCTCGGTCGTCGTCGGCACACGCCGGCCAGCGTGACGCCGGCCGACTGCTCCCTTGCGCCCTGCCCAGGGAGAGCGTGTCTGGCAATTTCTCCCGCCGGCGGCACGTGCTGGGTGCCCTCACAACAACAACAACAACATACCATACCATACCATACCATACCATACCATACCATACCATACCATACCATACCATACCATACCATACCATACCATACCATACCATACCATACTATACCATACCATACCATACCATACCATACCATACCATATAGCGGAGTCCCCCCCGGCGAATCCGAGGTTCTTCCTCGAAGGGGCCCACGAGCCCAGGGGACGCCACCGGGTTGTATCGGCCAAGCCGGACGGAGCTCCCACCGGCGACCCCCCCCCGCGCATGGGTGGGTGCACACAACAACCGCCAGCCCCCCACCCCCCCCCCCCCTCAGCCCCCCCAAAAAGGGACTCCGGCGCGGAGGGTTGGGGATATAGTCCCATGCCGCGCGGCCATGAACCGACATGGCCCTACACCGGGCGATACACGCCCGCCCCCCCCCCCCTCGCTCAAGAGGGGCCCCCGTCGTCCCCCGGGCAGGGAGCAACCCCCACCCCCCCTGAAGGAGCGGCCGCCCTCGGGGGCCCTCGCCCAGCCCCCGGGGGCCTCTCGGGATTCGGCCCCGAGCCAGCACAGCCCTCCAAGCCCTCCCCCCCCCGGCCGCAGCCCTAGGGCCCGCCCGGTCTCCCCCGCGCCGGCCCACGCACTACCGGGACTTGGGCCTCGGAGCCCCGGTGCCCAGCCCAGCCCGCCCCCCCGGTGTCCCTCCGGCGGGGCCCGTCCCGGTCCGGTTCGGCCGCGAGGGGACGGTGTGGCACTCCCCCTGCATCCACCAGGATTCGCCCCCGTGGATGGTGCTCGGCGGGATTCGTCCCCGCCGAGCGGGGTGCGGGCCCCATCGCCGTCCGCAGCCCCCCCGTCACCAGCAGCGCCCCGGGCTCCCCGGCCGACTTTGGCCAGCCCCGGCCGCGCACCCGCTACGGACGGCCACACGGTGACGCTAGGCGGCCGAGCGCACCGACCCCCTTCCCCCCGAGCACGCGCGCACACGCCCCTCCCACGCCCCCCCCCCCCCTCTCCGCGCACACGCCGCCCCTCCCTCCCTGTCCCCTCCCTTCCTTTTCGCCTCACAGGTGCAGCGAGAGAACCAACCTCGCGTCGTGACGTCAAGACAACTACGGGCCCCCCACCGCCGGCGGGGGTCCCAGGCCTACTCCCTCTCTCCTGCACCCCCCCCCCTCGCCCCCCTTTGGCTATATATACCCCCGGCTACAGCATAACAACGCTGTAGAGATGCTGCAGCAGTCAGGCTGCGACGCAAGGGCTGCAGGCTCCAATAGTCCCTTGATTGGTAACGGGGCTGGGGCATTACCGCAGCCAGTGGCTGCAGCATAACAGCGCTGCAGAGGTGCTGCAGCAGTCGGACTCCACGGTGGAGGCACCAGACCTCCGTTGTGGAGGCACAAGACCTCCGCGGTGGAGGCACAACATGCGAACGTGCGGCCAATGAGCTGTGGTGCACAGGCTACAGCACGAGGACTGCAGGCCCCAATAACCCCTTGATTGGTGACGGGACTGGGGCTTTGCTGCAGCCAGTGGCTGCAGCACAACAGCGTTGTAGAGATGCTGCAGCAGTCAGGCTACGACGCAAGGGCTGCAGGCTCCAATAGTCCCTTGATTGGTAACGGGACTGGGGCGCTCCTGCAGTGACTGCAGCATGCGGACGTGCTGCCAACGGGCTGTGGTGCACAGACTGCAGCACAAGGACTGCAGGCCCCAATAGCCCCCTGATTGGTGACGGGGCTGGGGCATTACCGCAGCCAGTGGCTGCAGCATAACAGCGCTGCAGAGGTGCTGCAGCAGTCAGACTCCACGGTGGAGGCACCAGACCTCCGTTGTGGAGGCACAAGACCTCCGCGGTGGAGGCACAACATGCGAACGTGCGGCCAATAAGCTGTGGTGCACAGGCTACAGCACGAAGACTGCAGGCCCCAATAACCCCTTGATTGGTGACGGGACTGGGGCTTTGCTGCAGCTGCAGCACAACAGCGTTGTAGAGATGCTGCAGCAGTCAGGCTGCGACACAAGGGCTGCAGGCTCCAATAGTCCCTTGATTGGTAACGGGACTGGGGCGCTCCTGCAGTGACTGCAGCATGCGGACGTGCTGCCAGCGGGCTGTGGTGCACACACTGCAGCACAAGGACTGCAGGCCCCAATAGCCCCCTGATTGGTGACGGGACTGGGGCATTACTGCAGCCAGTGGCTGCAGCATAACAGCGCTGCAGAGATGCTGCAGCGGACAGACTCCACGGTGGAGGCACAAGACCTCCGCGGTGGAGGCACAAGACCCCTGTCGTGGAGGCACAAGACCTCCGCGCTGGGGGCCCCGCACGCCAAGGCTGCACCAGCTGTGCTGTGCAGGCCCCACGGATTCGGGCAGCGCCCCTCCGCGCCCGCTCTCGTGCGGTTCGGGGGCACACAGGCGGATCGCCCCCATGCGCTCCAGGCAGTGCGCAGCCACAGCACCCTGAGCGGTCCCGGCGGCCGCTACTCCTGCTGTGGGCCAGTGAGCCACCCTCCAGCCCTGCACCGCAGGGCTCCCTAGCACAGCCGCAGGCTGCGCCCCAGAGCGACCCCACGCTGCGCCCCCTGTGCAGCCGCATGCGGCGCTGCGTCATAGACCCACGCCACGCCCCAACGCAGCTGCGTGCTGCGCGCCTCCGCGGCCCCGTACTGCGCCCCTGCGCAGTCCCACGCTCCGCCCCAGCGTAGCCACATGCTGCGCGCCCCCGCAGCCCCGCGCTGTGGCCCTTCCGCAGCCGCTGCGCCCTAGCGCAGGGAATAGACCATACATATACCCCGCCCCCTCCACCCCCTTACACCACCTTCGCACAGGAAGTAGCCCCCTCCCCTGTCGCGGGGGAGCGGCGGCTGGAAGTAAGGGGAGTCAGGGCCCCGCATGTCCCCGGACAGGTGGTCCCTCCATCCTGCGCCCCCCCTCCTCCACCGCTTCTCACAGGTCGGGTCACCCTCCCCCCCGCAGCGGGGGAGGGCTCCAGGGTAACTTCCACAGGTGGCCCCACCCTCCTCCACGCGCGCCCCCCCCCCCCCTCCACACCACGCCCCCCCCCCCCCCCCCCCCGGTCGTTGTCGGCACACTCCCGGCCAGCGTGACGCCGGCCGACTGCTCCCTTGCGCCCTGCCCAGGGAGAGCGTGTCTGGCAATTTCTCCCGCCGGCACGTGCTGGGTGCCCTCACAACAACAACAACAACATACCATACCATACCATACCATACCATACCATACCATACCATACCATACCATACCATACCATACCATACCATACCATACCTTCTGCACGCCGCCCAGACCTCCTCGTCGCTACCCCCCCTCGCTCCGCGCCTCCGCCCTCCCTACAGTGTGCGGTTGGCTCGCCTCCTTCCCCCCGCCAACGCCACGACCCCTCCTTCTGGATCACCCCACCCCTGCACGTGGACGCCAAGTGGACCGCCTGCTGGGACACCACCCACTTGCCGTCGGTCCCCCTCCCCCCGTCCCCAGCGTACGCTCGCTCGTCGGGCCCGGCCTCAGCGTGGACGCTACACCCTGCTCTCCCCGACGCCCCGCTCGTCGCCTCCTCCGCATGCCCCGACTGTGGCCGCCCCAGGCCTCACTCTGCCTTCGTTGACCTCCCCACATCCCCAACCGACCACTGGCCTCACTTCTTCTGCACCTCCCCCCACAAGGCCCCGCCCATATGCACTCGGGACACCGCCGCCCGCTGTGTGGCAGGCTTCCAGGGCATGCTACTGCCCGGAGCTGTGCCCGTCTCGGCCATCCCCTGGGCCACCCCCTGCGCCCCCCCTCCGGACCGCCTCCTCCAGCTGACCCCCGCCTTCATCCTCTCCCTCCCCGACCCCCGCGACCAGGCATCCACCCCCCTCCGCGACACAGCCCTCACCTTCCTCACACACAACTGGGGCGGCATCACCGGCCAAGTCTCCCTCGCCCGCACCTGGCTCGAGGCCCTGTCCCCTGACGTGGTCGCCGAACAGGAACTGTGGGACTTGGCCGCAGCCCGCCCCGCCCTCCCACCACGATACGAAGCCCACTACAGCACCGCGTCCGGCCAGGGCTCAGGCCTCCGCACGGCCTGGCTCCGGTCCCTCCGCGCCCCCTCCCAGCCCGCCGACCTCGTCTACGACGGCCCACACTGGATTGCCTCCGCGGTCCCTCTCTCACTGGGGGGCCGCGCCCTCCTGTTCAACGCCCACCTCCCCCCGCGCCTCTCGTACTCCGAGTGGGTGTCCGAGGTCAAGCTCATGAACCACCTCCGCTCCCGCATGCGTCCCGACCTGTGCGTCTTCCTGGGCGACCTCAACAGCACAGGCGCCCCAGGCACCCCCCTGGCCTCCGCGCTCGGAGCCTTGGGCCCACTGTCGGCCTGGCACCGCCTGGTCCCCCCAGCCACTCCCACCAACTTCACCACCCGCCACGGCTCCCCCCGGTCCACCGCCATCGACCACATCTTCGCCACCGGACCCATCGCCTCCCACGCTCACCACGTCCTCCCCTGCCACACCTCGCACGCCATGGTGCTGGCGCAGGTCACCCTGCACCACCGCTCCTGCGACGCCCACTCTTGGCGTCTGTTCCGATGGCGCCTGGCGACTCTCGAGGACATGGACTCCCTCTCAGCCGCCCTTGACCTAGCGTGGGGCTGGCTCTCCCTTTCCCCCTCCCTCCCCGACCACTACATCGCCGCCCACCACTTCATCGCGCACCAGCTGCTCCCGCACCCGCCCGACACCCCCGCCCTACTACGTTCCCTGGCCCGGTTCACCTTTCCCCTCTCCACCCACGACCTAGCCGCCCAGTCCTCTGCCCTCCGGGAGGCGTCGGCCGCCCGCGGCTACGTCTCTCGCGCGGCCATCCTCTCCTCCCCCTCCATCACCTCCGCCACCCGCACCGTCCTCCGGCTACCCTCCCCACCCCTGGAACCGTTCCACGGCATCCTCCCCCACCCGGGGGCCACCCTCGCAACCCGCGAGGAACGGCTCGCCGAGGTCACAGCTCGATCCCGATCCCAAACCGCCAACCGGCACGTCTCCGTGGACCACACCTTCTTCGCCGCCCGCTGCACCCCAGACCCCTGGCTCCCCCTCCTGCACCCGCCCACCGACCTCACTCTCCCCCTCCTCCACGACGGCCTCCGCGCGAACGCCCGACCCGAGTCTCCCGCCTCCCTCCAGGCGTACGCCCTCGCCCGCAAAACCTCCCCCCTCATCACCACCGCCTCCCTGGCCCACCGCCGCATGGGCAAGCGCTCCCTCGCCGTGTCCACTGACAACGTGGCACGCGCAGCGCTCTTCCGCAGCGGCGGGGGCGTTCACCTCGGGCTGCTTCACCTCCTCCTCCAACTAGAGTCCGGCACCCCAGGCGTCTCCAACAAGACCGTCTGCTACGGCCTCTACAAGGGGAAGCCTACCAAACCCCTCCCCCGACACCTCACACGCTCCTTCCGCCCCGTCGACGTCGAGTCGGGCGTCTCCGGCGCAGCCTCCGGCATCGCCACGACCCGCCTAGCCGCCGACCTCGAGCTCACCTCCACCTACACCCCCGCCTCCTTCGCCTACCGCCCGGGCCACTCCGCCCTGGGCCTCGCCCTCGTAGCCCGCGCCGCCACATACACAGCCCTCTCCACCCACGGCACCTGCGCCATCTGCGACTGGGACGAGTCTGACGCGTAGCTCAGGGTGCTGCGCCAGGACAACTCCCGCCTCTGCTCCCACCTCCGCGCCACGTAGGACTTTGGCCCCCGGGCAGACGGCTTCTACAGCCGCCTGGTCATCCGCGTGGCCACCCGCGAAGGGTTCGCCCACCCCTTCAGCACCGAGGAGGGGGGCAACCAAGGCGCCGGGTTCGCCCAACTCCACTACCAGGCACCCAGCCTGGTGATCACCGGGGCCATGCGCCCCAACACTTCCATCACCCTCCCCCTCACCATCCCCGGCCACACCGCGTCCCTCCCCGCCACCCACCTCTCGTACAGCGACGACCGCCGCTTCATCACCCCCTCCCTCACGAACGGCAGCCATGGCCACCGACTGCCGCGAGTGCTCTCGCCGCGCCGGCCGCATCATCCACCCCGACAAGCAGGAATTCTCCCTCATCAATTCCCGCCCAGGCCGGCCCACCCTCGTCACCGCCGACGTTCCACAACACACCGGCACCACCTCCACTGCCCCCCCAGAGGTCGTCGGCATCCCCATCCTCCCCGAGCTGCCCCTCGTCCGCGTCATCAACAAATCCCGCGCGTCCCTCGACCGGGCCCGCAAGGCCAGCCGCAACCGCGAGGCCTGCCCCATACTCCAGCTCCGCTCCCTACACACCTTCGGCCTCTCCCCCCTCGACTACGTCACCTCAGGCGTCCTCATTCCCCCCGCCTCCCTCCGCCCCCATCAGACCGCCATCAACAGCGCCTACCGCCATGCCTTCCGTCTACCCCCCGGGGCACACACGGCCTTCCTCCACCTCCCCCTCCAACAGGGCGGTCCCGGCGCCCCCCTCTTGGCGTACCGGGCCCCCCTCAACCTCCTCCGAACCTACCTCCGCGCCTCTTGGGGCCCCAACACCCTCGCGGTAGCCGCCACAGCGTCCCTCGTCTCCCCACGCCGCCCCACCCCCTCGCTCACCGAAGGTCCCGCCCTGGCACAGGCGCTCGCCCCCCTCGGCGTCACCGTCCACCTCCTCCCCTCCCCCCACGTGCGCCCCGCTCCGCAGCACCACACCGGCTCACTGGCCCCCGTTCGCTCCCTCCCCTACGTCGTGGTCGCATGCGACGGAAGCCAAGAGGGCTCCCGCCTCGGCGCTTGCTTCCTCCTCTGGCACCCCCACCACGGCACTCTCTACCGCGGCTGGCTTGGCCCCCACGCCCTCGCCGGCCACTCCACCGACGCCGAGTGGATCGCCAAGATAGCCGCCATGTTCGCCCTCCGCGGCTGGTCCGGCGAAGCCCTCTTCGCCTCAGACTCCACCGCCTCCCAACTCTGCGACCTCACCCGCGGCCCGCCCCCCTCCTCCGCCCTCTCCATCCCGTACCGAGCGGCCCTCCTCTCCGCCACCTTCCGCATGCACGAGGCCTGGCTCCCCGCGCAACACGACTCCGGCTCCGCCAGCCACCTCGCCACCCTCAACACCGAGGCCGACAATCTGGCCCGCCGCGGGCTCCACACCGCCTCCCCGTGGACCCTCCCCTGGTCCGCGCTCTTCCACGGCCGCATCGTGGCGCTCCGTGAAGGCGCGATCTTCCTGAGCCCCGCGCGCGCCGCAGAGGCAGCGTATGCGGCCACCACCACCCGCACCCATGCGCAGCACCTCCGGCCCCTGCCCCCAGGCTGGTCCTCTCACCTACTCCGCCTCGCGTATGAGCGCGCCGAGGTCCCAGCGCTGGCCCTCCACCGCATCATGCACCTGCGGCTACTACGCTCCCAGGACCATCCCCCCGGCTAGGGGGGAGTGACGTGCCCCTTCTATCACCGCCCCTACCCGGACTCCGCCGCCCACCTCCAGTACCACTACCCCCCCCACTACGGCCTGCAATTGCTCCTCGCGTGGCGCCTGTTCACGCACCCTCCGGTTCTGTCTGCCACGGCGGGCCACCCCCCCCACCTCATCTCCTCTTTTGAGCTCCGCACGGCCACCGCCGCGGTGTACCTCGCCGACCACCTCCCAGCCGCCCCGCGACCTAGCCCCCCGACGCAGTTGGGGTTCAGTATGCTGGGCGTGTGGCACTCCACCTCCCCCCACGGCGCCTCCCCCCTGCTGGACAGCGCCGGCCGAGAAGAGCTCCTCCGCGAGCTCCTTTCCACCCTCAGCACGACGCACACGTCGCTGGCGTCACTCCTCCGCCAGGCCCCCTCCCACGTCGCCGCCCCCCCCCCCTCCCACCGCACGTCCCCACGCCGCCCTGCACACAGCCCCTCACACTGCGCCATAGCATCGCCCTGGTCTGGCTCCTCCGCCAGTGCGCCACGTGGCGCCTCACGGTGGACCGCCAGCCTGTGGTCCCACTCCCCCCGGCGGCCCTCCCGGGGCCGCACCCGGCCCACGTCGTGTTCACCCCCGCGTCACGGGCCACGGACATCCTTCCGCTCCTCGCCGCGACCCCCCCCCGGGCAACGCGTCCTGCTTGCCGCAAACCCCTCGGTCCTCAGTGAGGTCCTCATCGGGCACGCCGATGCCCTGCACGTGCGCCCTCTGATGCCCGACCTGCACGTCGCGTACGCCCCCGGCACGCCCGTCGACCCCTCCGTGTGGGACTCTCAGTGAGGCCACCGGCCGCCGGCCGGCCCGCACGCCCCGCCCCGCGCCCGCCTCGGGCACCTAGGCCCGTTGTCGCCGCTTCCGCCTAGGCCGCCCGCCGCTACCCACGCGCCCGGCCCCGGCCTCGACCCCCGGGCACCGCTTCCTGCTTGCCGCAGGTCCCACGGCCCGCGGGGGGGCCCTCATCGGACACGCCGACGCCCTTGCGCATGCGCCCCCCGCAGCCTGGCCTGCGCGACGCGCTCGCCCCCGGCACGCCCACCGACCCCACAGTGTGGGGCGCTCCGGGCCACCGCCGCCCGCCGGCCGGTCCGCCCGCACCGCCCTGCGACCGCCACGGGCCCCGCACCCACATGGCGCCGCCTCCGCCTCGGCCGCCCGCCGCTACCCATGCGCCCGGCCCAGGCCTCGACCCTCCCGCCGGCCGTGCCGCGCGGCCTCCCGCACACGGGACACAGGGACAGGCACCAGGGGACCACTACCGGACCAAACACAACACGCCACCAGCCGAATACCCGTTATTGTGCTCTTGTGCTCCCGCCCTTGTGCCCTCCCTCCCCGCCGACCGACGCGCGCGCGCGCTCGCACCACCGGGGACGAGGCGGCCACACCACAACACATGCAGAGGTGACTAGGCGCCAGCAGACAGCAACTCCCGGGCCTCCCCTCGCCCCCGATGACGGCTAGACGCACGGGCCAGCGCCCCCGGCCACGCCACGGCCACACACGAGGAACGGCCACCTCGGCGGGATGTTCGGGCAAGGCGCGGAGTGACCGCGGACCCGGGCGTGCCTTCCCCACCCCAAGGTCCCCGCCCAGCCCTCCACCCCCTCCACAGCCGCTTCGCACAGGTCGGGACACTCTCCCCCCACGAGACGGGGGAGGGCTCCAGGGTAACTCACAGCTGACCCCTCCCTTCTCCACACGCACTCGCCCCCCCCCCCACACCATGCCCCCCCCCCCCCCCGGTCGTCGTTGGCACACGCCCGGCCAACGTGACGCCGGCCGACTGCTCCCTTGCGCCCTGCTCAGGGAGAGCGTGTCTGGCTATTTCTCCCGCCGGCACGTGCTGGGTGCCACAACAACAACAACAACAACAACATACCATACCATACTATACCATACCATGCCATACCATACCATACCATACCATACCATACCATACCATACCATACCATACCATACCATACCATACCATACCATACCATACCATACCATAGCTCTCAAAGATGCAAACCTTGCAACACCTATGTTCCAGTAATCCGAAGGGCTAAGTCTAAAAGCGCACCGAAAAATGAGGGCCATAGTAACGGATACTGAGCTTGCATATACCCCTATGACACAAGCATATGGTCATAGCCATGAATCTCAGTACATTGTTTTGACTTGTTGCACCACAACGCAAACCAGATTAGTGCCAAATGTTGCCTTGTCCACCGCATAGGACGGCTATCGCATATTTCTTGGACCGTCTGGGTAAGCTCATCCCCCTCCCATAGGCGCCGGACAGCCATGAACCATGCACTCAGGGGTATGATACATTACCACCTTCCCTCGCAAAATGGGTAGAAGCGACGGCTCCGTGGCACGCCGTCTGGGGTTCGAACCCGTGGTCCGTGGCATTTGTGTGCAGTGCATGTCTGGTATGCTACGTTGCCGTCACTGTGGTAACCGTTTCCCAAGCCACCCGCTCCCAAAGCCATTCCGCCCCCCCGGGGGTCTCGATCTACCGACCGGTGTGTATCACTAACTGCAGATCGAAGGCATGGCCGGTCCCATTGCCCCCTTGGGTGGACCTAGCCTCCAACCCCGACGCGTGTGTCCAGTGTATTTCAGGTATGCTCCCTTCCCCTCAAAAAACTAACCCCAATGTGAAATAGGAAGCGGGGATTCGGGGCATTCGGTGCATCCCTACCATCCCAAGTATCCGATGATGCGGGCCACCTGGGTGTCCCACTCAAGCACAGAGGAAGTTGCGCGTAATTCGGAACCCATGACCCATGTGACCGCTGCGTACTGTGATGCCACTATACCACTCTATGGACTTCCTGCCACTTTGATACCACCGTAAACATACTCGCCACTATCCCAGCAAAAAATGTGTGGGGAGGGGGGGATGCCATTCCGAGTTTCGATAAATCACAGCAACGGTGTGTATCACATATATTCATCCATCAGAAACCATGGAAACTAAGCAAGATTGAGCATTTCAGCACCTGAGTATCACTCTGGCTCAGTTTGGACCGCTTTTGACACTTGCTTTGGACCTGAAGTGGCACTTTCAGTTCACCCACCCCACATCAAAATGATCAAACAGTACCCGAAACAATTTGCAAGTTGAAAACTTGGCGCCATCTGCTAATGTGCTTCCACCACAACTACCGCTTTCACCACCGCAAGAAAAGGAGATCAACACACAACATCTGAGCCATGGATTTCCCATCTGACATCTCCTGCTTTGCTCCTTGCTGCTAGCTTGGGGAAAAGTTTGCCCACCAACTCGGACAAACATAGCAGTGTCTGCAGCATTGCTCCTTTGCACAGGACTAAGAAGTCCTCCCATCCCAAACCATCCCTCAGTGCTTTCCTCCTCCACAACAACGCTTTTTGACCACCAAGCAGATGTACCACAAAATTTTGCCCTGTGTTATATAATGTACATGGTCGAGCTGGGTTTAGGCATGTGAACTGAAGCAACATTTCAATATCATAACAAGGGAAATCCCTGCAGAAACGCAGTGCACAGGTTGTGAAAAATGTGAGGGGATCCGAATGCCAAAAGCCACTGCGTAGTTCCTTTCAGGTCACGCAAAGAACTAGGTGATTTTGGGGGGCATCCTTTCAGGAGATGGGTCTTTCTGGGATCCAGAAAGTAGCTCTGTTCATTTTTTCATAAACGTCCTGACCCTGGAAATCGTTTGCATGAGTTGAAAGGAAAACTCTAGCCTGCATGGAACAGAAAAAGGAATCGTCCTTTCAAAAAAAAAAACTTGTCCAACAGTGAAAACAATAAACTTGCCAATCCTCCAGTTGAAAATGAGTCGACTGAAATCAGGTTCACTCATGGCATCAATTGGTTGCGGATGGGGCTAGGAAACAAAATAGGGATGATGAAAGGAGAAGCAGAATAATCACAAATAATTTTCTTCTAAAAATGGTTGTTAGGGACTGGTATGAGGAACATGGACTAAAACAACCTTCACCATGTCGAGCTCTCCCAAAAGGTTGTCCGGGGAAGTTGAAGCGGCTGGCTGCCGACTCTCGATAAAACTTGCGTAAAAATTCTCCACAGACCCCAACGGCTCCGACGGTTTCGCAGCCACCCGCTTCCGATGTGTCTCAGATTTTAAGTGCTCTTGCACAACGTGGCCAACACCCACTAGAAGACCACAGTCACAAAGCACTTTGGGAGAAGGATGACTCATGCTCTAAAAGGCAGGAGCATGCCATCAGTGACAGTATATTGTGATGGGAGCATGAACATCGGCAAAGCATCAATATTGCACCGTTACACATGACACACAGACGGATGAGCTGCATCCCCGCCCCCAAGCATAGTTTTCGGCCAAAATGGCCATCAAGCACCACACCCATGAGCATGTCAGCTTAGCATCTAGCGATCTGCATGAACATGCATACAACCTTGCAGGCAAATGGGGCAAGACCTCTAGAGGTTTGATGGAGAAAAACACGTTGCCATTGTGGTGCCTGTCACCTTGGAACTTGTAGCCAAAGACTGCCATCTCTCCCCATACTTTGCACTGTAACCGAGTGTCCGAGGGTCTCAAACTGCAAGGGACGCAAGTCCTGAGGAATTGGCTAGAAAGAACCCCATGGGACCCAATATGAATGCCCTCTCTGAATGCAATGGGATGCAGCAAATTCACACTGGGTCAGCACCAGCCGGCGATTTGGCTGGCCATGCGGAGTCTGACAACTGGTTCCGATCGTTTGGCTCGTTTAGAGCACGTTGGATCTGTTTGCCAAAAGGCCAAGTAGACAAGCCGGTTGGTACCTCCGGATGATCACAATTGTTCAAATTTTACTGCTTTTGGCAAGGGACCTCGAAGAGCAGAGGGGAGTGTGTTACTTCATGGCACGTGACAACGCGACACACCCTTACAGGTGAGATTTCATTTCGTGCGCGGGTCATTTTGAAAACAGAGATCAGTTTTGGAATTTTCAATTTTGAGCTGATGAATCTGAAAACCGCCTTAGCAGCTTGTCCCTTGGAAACACCAGTGCCTAAGAGGGCCTAAAACATGATGTACGTGGGATAAATGATCATAGTGGGTGGCAACAGTGTCAAAACCAAGGGTTTTAGAATATTACATCTTTTGAGCTGTTGAGGCCGAAAACTGGTGAAGCAGTTTTGACCTTATTTTCGTCAGCAAATTTGTGCCTTTCAAATAGGCTACGGCAGGCTCAAAGGAGGGGTAGAGGCGGCACAGCATGTCCTTTTGCATGCTGTCACAATATTCCCAGCCCAAACCCTCCAGTGGGGTACCAGTGGCCGGCCCTAGGTAGGGCAAAAGGCTCCAAAACACATCCTTTTGCATCCTGCCATGGGTTTACTGGCACAAGATCCCTGATTGCAGCCCCCTTAGGGTATTACAGGGTCCCTAAGGCCGCTGAGAATGTGTCCGTCACAAATATGGCCAAAAACTGCATGGACTGCAGAAGCGCTCCTCCCCCGCAACCCAACCAAGCCCCACATACCTGGGGCTCACAGAAGCTTTTTTTTTGTCTCAACATCTAACCATTCGCAGAAGAAACGCGATTTTGAAATTTTGGGCAATATCTTGATTGGTTGATGAAAAACTACTTTGATAAACTTTGCACTCCGCCCTCATCAGCCCCCCCATGACACCCGATGGCCAAATAGTGTGAAACACACACAATAGTGTTGCGGAGATACAGGGGGGCAATGTTGGAGAGGCTGGTGGGTTTGTCCGTTTGCACACCTGTTGCACAATGTGTGGGTACAATTTGTGGTCAAAACTGGTCGCCGACCCTTTTTGGAGGAGTTGGTGGCTGAAGTTTGGCCCCCTGTTGCTTATTTTTTTTTGTTTTATAACACATAACATGTCATTGTTAATGATTTGGGACGGTCACAATATGGTCACAGCAAAGCAATGTTCCACTTTTCCACTTGTGATGTGTTGATGCTCCAAGCTGCCAGAGCAGTTGGTCTGGTACCCTCGTTGTGTGCTAGTCACCCTATTTGGCATTGGGTGCAGGGGTTGGGGGGATGCTGAGGGGTTAATTTTTTTTTGTTCGTGTCCTGTACACTATGTACACTTGGGTTATGCGGGGATATGGAGCCCATGCAAGCCGCACATTGGAGCCCTGAGCCGTCCCCCTATGTTGTGTGTGGCGTGTAGGAAGCATCGCTCTCCTGTGCCACTGTGAAGATGTGGCCACTGGCCTGGCGACACCTCAATGAGCCTCACCAATCTCCTTCGGCCGCAAAACCCCATGCTCTCCATATCCCTTTGGGGGAGGGTGAGGGCCTGCTTGATCCCGGCCCAGCAGATCCGCCCAGGAAACAAAACATCGATCGTCCGAAACAGTGCCAAAATTGCTGTCAACAAACAGGAAATTGGACCCATCTGCTATCTCGGGACAGTTACCCAATATTCTGTGGGAGATCCGCCAAAGGTGCTGTTTGGGCTCCACTGTTTCTATTCCTGTTGAGAAATGTGCACGCATCTGACAGGTGTTCCCAAGGTCCCCAAGCTCCAGCGTCCCCTAATGAACAGGGGTGTCAAGCATGGGGTTTGGCACTTGTTTGCGACATGTGAAGATGTCTACCCCTAACCTCATGATACGGAAGCCCCCAGTGGAGGGAACGTGAGGCAGCCTGACGCCTGACTTACTGACTGACAATCTCACTTGAGGCCCCAAAGCGCTAGACTTGATGCAAGAGCCATACGTCATTAGGTCCGCCCACGGAATGGACGTTGAGGTCAACAGCTCTGGCTTTGGGTTAGGAACTTCATAAGAGTCGTAGACTTCAAAGCGAAGGCTCATATCAGCGACTGACGGCGGCAGGTTTATCACGAAACGTTCCTGTGATGCACAAAATACATCAGTACCCAAACCATTGATCAGAGCACTTGCAAGTCAGAAATGTTATTTGCTCTCTGCAAACTTTCTACAGCTCCTTTGGACAGGGGAATTTCCACCAACGTTTCTTGTCCGTCCACGTCTCCACTAGTGATTCATTTCCTGCCGAGGTTATGTGCTGGTGAGGTTGCTGCAAGTTATTCAATTGTGGAAGCCTTTGGCCAAAACGAGGTGATGCTGGCAGGCATGGCTTTCATTTCAGCATAGGTATGTCCGGTATGAACTGTTCAGAACTATGCAATTACACACATTCTGGCAGAAGCATCACAGACGGTGGTCTCATCGAGCAGGACACTCAGAGGAAGCTCACAGGTGTGCTACAGGATGCCGCAGGTGCGCTGCAGCATTTGAGTTTCACTATTTTTCACGAGATTACCACACTGTTTCCTAACATCAAAAAATTGGCAACGAATGAGTCTTTCCAATGTAACCACGAGGCCCTACCATGCCGTTGTTACAACCTTTGCTTGGAAGTATGCTTCGGTTGCACTGAGGTACTGTCGGCGCAAAGTTTGGAAGACTTTCGTAACCAACGCTGTCTACTGAAAGCTCTGCTTATCAACATCCTCCTCAGGGAAGCCCCATTTAGCAATAAAATGCTCAGCACCCTCCTTCCACTCAATGTG
The DNA here is from genome assembly GCA_964036045.1 of Eutreptiella sp. 'Long Island Sound 2002'. Lineage (NCBI taxonomy): Eukaryota > Euglenozoa > Euglenophyceae > Eutreptiales > Eutreptiaceae > Eutreptiella > Eutreptiella sp. 'Long Island Sound 2002'. The sequence goes on from OZ038383.1 coordinate 8,533,588, forward strand.
CCCATGGGCAAACACGAAGACTCTGCATTTCCCCGTGATACAGTTGTAATTACCACACAAAGAGGGTGCAATAAAACTAAGACAGCACTATGCACTGTTTCCTGACTACATTTCTCACACAGGTGCCGCTGGGCGCGTCACCGGCACCCCACAAAAAGCGTTCCCTAAGGCAACAGAAATGAAAAATAGTCGCAAATGGATGAACATGTGGCACTAATCCATTGCAATAAGAAGTGAGACACAGATGAAGCCAAACTAAGGAGGTTAATAGAAATGCAGATGCACAGCAGGGGGCAGGGGGCAGGGAGAAGATTTCTTTCAAACAGGCCGTAAAATCCCCTGCAGCGCCGGATGGTCCACCACATGCCCTTTTGTATCCTATTGTGGGCATACAATTACAACATCCCAAATTGCACCCCTCTGTTTTTCTGCCACAGCATGTTTTGGGCAGTTTAAGGGGACACACCTTTCCTTCAGTAAAACCAGGCACAAAAGTGCCATGGACGTGTTTTGCTCAAGCCCTAAGCCCTGGGCATTGCTACTGTTTCATGCCAAAGGACTCCAACAATGGCAAGAAAAAACGAATACAACGGCTGAAGGCCATTGCACCCCCCCCTCCATGTCCAGCAATACATCTATCGTCCAGATCAGGACATCCACAATGGGGATGGTTAATGCTCATTACCGCCTGTTGTGAACTGATTATGTCAATGCTCTATGTGTCTATGCTCGCCTCTCACATTTGTTAACAACTAAGCCAAGTGGCACCTCCTGACGCGTTTTGGTGCACGCCATTTTGCTTTGCTTGCCTCTCTCGTCTATTGCCAACAAGTGGTCATTTGGCGCGCGCCAAGTGTCCATTTGGCATACGCCAGAAGGGTGTTTGGTGTGCGCCAAAACGGGTTAAATCCAACAAACTTCATACAATCAGGTGCACACCATCTTCCCACCTTGCTTTTTGTGACCACATATTGTCCACACACTGATACGTTGACCTACGGTACAACACCACTTCCCGTTGGGCATGTTCCTCTTTTTTACACTCTTCTGTTCCTTCCTTTTTTCGGCGCCGTCTAAGAGTAAGAAAGCTAGCGGCAAGAAGCCGAAGGCCGGTCGCGGTGGCCGAGCCGTGGCCAAGCCTGCAGCGAAGGATGCTGCTGAGCGGGGGCAACCACCAGCGGCGCGGTGCAATGTGGAAGGTGTGCAGCGGGAGGATTATCCGGAGGTGGCGGTGCCCCAAATACGGAGTGTATTGAACTGGGGACTAATAGAGGGCACCCTCCAATGCATACCTCGTACACCGGACTTGAACTCCTCTCCATCACCATGGACTTCACCTGATGCACCACTTTGCCACCATGAAGCATTGAAATAATCACATATGGGGATGGAAAATTCAGCAGCCATGTCCTGGTGAAGAATGAACAAAGCTGTCCCATGTCGATGAAAACACATATCGTGTGGTGCCTACCCAATTCACATCAACGCCCATCTCTCGAAAGGTCTTGTGCAAACGTATGCAGAACTCGGCCAAGGCTGTGCTTGCACAAGGGTAAAGTGGTGGAACAAACAGGCATCAGCTATGCTGCCCTGCGTCCCCCAAATACAAAAGTCAGACTTCTTGGCTGTGTAGAAGAATTGCTTGCATCAAAAGTTTCAGCAGCAAAATTGGTCCCAAACTGCGCTGAAATGGTTGTAGCACTCATATTACCCCTTATCACAGCTTTATTTGCATTTTTGGGCATTTGCCTGACACTGATGATGCTGGTGGTGACTTTGGTACCCTACAAATCGCCTGACCACCCCCTCCATCCTCAGGAGGACGGGCTGTGCATGTGTCAAGGCATACCTGGGAAGGTGCTCCAGCCGGTTCAGGATCAATAAAAAACACCTTTGCTGCTGGATCCGTTTGATGTGGGGGGTCCACTCCCCCAAGGGAGAATGCAATGCCCAACCTGGCACAGGTGAAGTGTATGGAGGTGGTTTGTGGTTCAGAGGACTGAGACCATGGATGAAGAAGGGAGCAAGGAGAACAGCACGGTCAAGGAGGCAGGGGTCGGCTCTGCAGGTAAGAGACATCAGGACTGTTTCTGTGCAACACTGAATTCCATTACAGAGACTTCTACCGAAGCTTATGCACCAGGTACGCCGCTTTATCAAACATATGCAAACAAAACGTGATTCAGTGACCCTCTGCAGCACACCAACTCTCCGCGGATCGGCAGCAAAAGTGACTGGAATTTCGCAAAAATAGATTGGCAACTTGATGAATTAGGTGCAGTTGAGTCCAGCAGGAGTGTCTCATGCATGGTAGCCGCTCAGCATTGTGTTATGCCACATGCATGTTTGCAGCACTCTTTGCTTTCTGGTTGACTAAATTGGAGACAACCAAGTTTTATGTTTGTTTGTGTGGCGACACTGCCCTGCTGTACAGAGGTGGTGTTTGCTTTTAGAGGGTTTCCCATCTGGTCAGTTTTGCCAAATATGCACGTAGTGTGCACGCAGTGCCTGTGCCATGCAACAGCATTGCCTGCGCCTCATCCTACAAATACCCAGGCAACCACCAAGCAGCAGCATGGTTTTCCACCATTTGGACAGTCAAACGAGCGTTGGTTTACAGCTGCATCTGCTTGTGGTGAACATCTTGCCGCACACATCCATGTGCGTTGCAACGTGTCCCATAAAACACCAGATTTTTTTGGGAGTGTAAGTGCATGATGAACGGATGAGCCTAGCCAAGCAAAAGGCACACAATGTCTGGGCAAGGCTAGCCGAATGGCCTTGGCCACTCATGCGCCTGTTATACCGATGCATGGTGTGCTGCACACGACTTTGTGATGCATTTGGTCATAACCTGCACAATGGCCACGGTTAGCCACTCGGCTGTGCTTGAACCTAGGAACATTGAGGCTGGGTTCGAGAGGGTTGCAGAGGTTTGACAGGTGGGCTTCACCATGAACAATTGCCCCAGTCACTCTGCTCCTCAAAAACCAGTGCCAATGGCTGACCTGGAGCAACCCTTGATAATCGTTGATAACCCTCAACAACCATCTACATTCAGCCCACCAACTCTTCCACCATTCCGAAAAAACCATTTGCTGAAACCCATGAACTGAAAGGTGGAAAGGCAGACATACAAGATCAATTCATGGGGGCTGAGTAACAGTGGCTTTGGTACAACTTTCCCAGGCACTGCACTGCCTGGGACAAGCACAGTTGTGGACATGGCAGGCAATCAGCTTAACTTGGCCCAAGGAACAAACATAGCTGCATGGTTATGGCTGCTTAGTGATGCAGGCTTGTCACAAAGATGACTGGTTGTACAACTGTGCTATGCATGGAAATACATGAATGCCACATTCGTCAGCAAGCTACATGCTGTAAACTGGGACTTCTGGCAGGAGGGTGACAGGCAAGGTAGGAGGCGAAGGTGAAAGCTGAGGTCATGGTGGGGGCTGAGCACTCAGATGTGCAAACAGAGGCACGAAAGCAAATGGGAGCAGAACCTCTTTCGCCGTCATCTCTGGTGATAGGGACGAATGACTGTGACACGACATTCCGTGGAGTCCCTGGAGATGCTGCAGGAAGGCGAGGGGTCCCACCACTCGACGCCGGCAAAGAGCATCTACTCATCACATAAGGGCGCCTGGAAATAAAATTGGATGTGATTGTTGCACAATCCCTGCTGCCTGACAATTGGAGATTGCAGTCATGCTCTGCCTCACCACAGCAGCTGTGTCTCGCCGCAGCCTTCCTGTGGCCCTGTGGACACTCCAGCGTTGTCTGGTGGCATTGGTGTATTATTGCCCACACCTTCCCATTCACCTTCAAATCTGGAACTAAAGCCAAAACAGAAATGCTCATGTGCTCCCTCCATCACTGTTTTTAAACCAATCAGTCAATAGGCCAGGCGGCCAGGGAATTGGGCCAGACTATGACCTGCATGCACAATGCATGCATAAATGCCCATACCTCTTGGCAGTAGAGAGAGCATGAGTAATATTGTGAAGGAAGCTTAAGAAATGGCACGTCTTCAATTGTGATTGAAGGCCACATCCAAAGTCGAGGATCGGCATGCACTTGACTGAATATGCCTCCCTGTTTGATTGCACATCAGACTAGCTGCTCCACCCATGCTGTGCCACACAGTGTAATTAATCTGTCCTGGGACCTCTTTATACGACCAAGGATGTTCAAACTTCTTTCAATTCTTTTAAATGTATTGGTGAAAGTGCTCGCCAAGAAATTTGGGAATTCCACTGCTGCTGCCAGTGCCCCCAATTCCCCTTTTGGTGGTGCTGCACGCATGCAACACTTCCGGTTGGTCAAGAAAAGGTAGGAAACAGTGCATATTACCTTACTGAAATTGGTGTGTCCATTCACCACGCCTTTTCACATCCTTCCGTATTTTTGGCCAAGTTGTTGCACCACTGCGTGCACGGCATTCCCTTTGTTAATCCTGCAGAAAAAATTGTATGCCGTGTGCTATGGCAATTGCCTAGCCCAATTACAAAATGTAAAGGTGCTAAAATTGAAATTCAAGTGAAAATATCAGGGTGCTGATAGTGCAGAAATGGTTGTCACAAAAATTGCTCGCCCCAGGGCTTTTTTTAAGTGGGATGGGTGGGTCCAGGGGGGGGGGGGGGTCCAGCCCCCGCCCTGCAGTGGTGCTGAGTTTTCAGAAGCGCCAAAGACGCAGAAGGAAATTTTTGTCTACTGGGGGGGGGTGGGGGGAAGCGAAAAGCGAAAATTGGAATGGCGAAATTTGGCAAAACAAAATTGTACAAAAATCTAGGACAATACTACAGTATAGAGGTTTGATCCAATGCACGCCCACTGCTGTTTATCGGTTCGACCGCCATGCTGGACTTCCATGCAACCGCTCTCCATTACTTGTAGATGTAGGCCGCCAGAATTTTGCCAAATTTTGCCATGGTGTTTAAGAATGTGCCAAATTTTCACTGCACCGAGTTTTGAAATTCCAAAATTTTTGTTGCATGTTCCAAATTCCCCCATGATAAACTGATTGGCACCAAAGGCGCCAGAGAAATTTTTGATTGCCCGAAGTAGGCCCAATAATCCATTTTTTCTGGGGGGGGGGGGGGTTCAAGGGGGTGGATGGGTGGTGTGGGACCCCCCCCCCCATCCCCTCCCCCTGGTGGTGCTGAGTTGTTAAAAAAAGCCCTGGTCTGCCGTCTTGGCACTTGTCTTGGCACTCTTGCTCCCAGTTATGGAAATTACAAGGTCATTGTTGGCTTCTCAGCCCTTGCCTAGCCCAGTCAGCCTACCTGAACCACTGAGGTGGCTACAATCAACTTGGAAACCCCCTTTGCCCTCGCACTGTGCTTGTTTCAAAAAAAAATTACCAAGGCCAAATCATCTACTGCAATGGGCCAAGAAAGGGAATGAAGCATCAGATACCAAGCTACTGGATGCCACCATGTCACAAACATTGAGCCATTGGTCAATGAACAAGTTCCAGATGAAGCCTTGAATTTGGCCTGATGGGGGTTGACATTGAGAAATCTTTCTCATCCCAAAGATCACACTCGTTTGCAGTCTTCTTGGTGTTGGTAGTCTTCATGCCCCTTTTCTGTGCAACACCCTTTGTGCATCATGAAAGTCAACATCCATTGGTTTGGAATGCAAATCATATTCCTAAAAGGAGTGCGTTGACCAGACTTTCAGAATGCCCATCCTTGGCGGATGGTAGTAATTGACTCTTGGGGCTAAACACACATGTACCCAACCAAATCTAACGAAATTGTACAGAGTCCCTTTACATGGGCTCGTCAATCCTAGCTGCAATGTGTACCAAGTTGTTGCTGGGGGGCGTTTGTGCAGGGTGCGTAGTTTACATGGCAAAATTGGAGAGTTTCAGGGTAATTAGATCCAGACAATATTACACCCCCACAATGTTAGACAACCCCATGTCAGAACAGACTTTTGCAAGGGCAAAGCTGTAGAAACGGAGTGCATGTCACAAACCAGCCTTTTCAGCATAGACTGTGCCCTGGATTTCAGAGCTCTTCTGTACACTGAGGAGGGTATCGCAGTTTTCTCCATGCCCTGCTGTTTTGTGTGCAGACAGGCACACTGAGCAGTTCATGATTTTGAATATTATATTATGGTTTCTTTGACCGATCCCTTGGGTGGAGGGTAGATCAATGGGATCTAGTTGCTTTGACATTTCACGTGTACCATTTCCTTGAAGCAGTTGGGTTTGCACGCTAATGTGGATGCTGTTCACGTAGTGAAGCACAGTATTGGTGCTGTAGTAGCAACTGAGACCCCAGTTTGCATGAGGGAGGTGGCGGGGGGCAATCTCCTAGGTCCCATGCACAACTCTCGTTGGTCAAACTTAGTTGCCTGCTTGGCTTGACATGACCATGGGTTTCAAAGCTGCTGCAAGAAAAATTCTGTTTGTGAACCACCACAAGAATGTGCATGATTCATGGATATTTGCATTTTGCTGTGTTTAAAACAACAGACAGAAACGAAGAAGGATCACCACAACTTCATCTTCTCACTCGATACCATCATCAACTCGTTGTGCATGTGCAGAAATGTAATCACCCTCCTCATATTGTTGGTCGTCATCAAGGTCATGCACAAAATGGACATCATGAGGTTTCCGTTGATGTGGGCATTGGTGGCAATCAACGCCCATGGGTGTGGGGATGGGGGCAGAAACAGGCTAGAGGTCAGCCTCAAAATGCTTTGGATGGGTTGTTACAAGAGGTGGAGGATGGGATTGGTATCTAATACCAAATAGAGAGAAAAACAAGGTGGAAATGCCCCCAAAACACCCCGTCACATCCTCCCATAGTATCAACACAACCCCTTTGAAAAAAATTGGAGATTGATGCACAAAACTGCAGTTATGGTGGCGTATGCTCCCATCGCCCTAGATTTATGTGTGGTCAGAGGTCCCCAACGGCTGAATTTCCGTACAGCACGTACACGGCAAACACAATGCACCACAAAGATTCCCAAAGATGGGAGGTTACATGGCTACGTAACCACTGTATTGGGGACATAGAGACCGTCACACAAGCTATGTTGTGAGGTGGTGTAAAAGTGCAATTTAGGTCGAAACGAACCAGCTCAGTACAAGAGTGATATGCCAGCCGCATGCAATACAACGGTACGTTTAGATGACACCAAACATCAAAGAGATAGGAGTCAAATCGGGTGCAGAATGTTGGTCCTGAACTCAAAAAGCAACGTCAACAACAACAACAACAACAACAACAACAACAACAACAACAACAACAACAACAACAACAACAACAACAACAGGTGATTCCGATGTGAAAACTGCAGTGAGAACTTCACTTCAAATGTAATCTTCCACATCGTCCGATTGAAGGAGAAGCTTGCATGGAGAGTTACGTTAGGATCGGGGCACAGCCTGTGGTCTGTGATTGAGGGTTTTGGGGATGCGAGGCGAGAGGAAACCAAAAACTGGTGTATGTGTGCAGCCCCCCAATCCAGGAAAACCACACACAGGTAGGGCCATGTCAATTCATTCTTCCCACAATCAAAATTGTTGTCCTTGTCCATGCATGAGCTTATGGCCCAGTCTGTGGGGCGCACGGGGAATATGTGCAAATGCACTATCTGTGTCAAAGCACCTGGATATGCTAGGAGCAGTCTGTTGAGCAGACCTGGAGGAGGCATTTCCCTGACCCTTCCTAATGCCTCTGGATTCTGCTGCAAATGCCCAAGGTCGCCTCAGTAGACAGTCAGGAAATAGACACGGAACTGTAATATGAACAGGAATATGAAGGGTCGAGTGGTGCACATGTCGACGGAGTGCAATGGTCAACGAACCAACAGAATACCATGACACTGCTCTAAGGGACGCTGACACCGAAACCATAGCGCAGAATCAAAATCATGTACAAAAGTGGATCGAACCTCTGGCAAACTTCCCCAAACAGACACATGCAGTCATTCACCCACCACCAGACAGACACGGAAGGAAGCTGCGGTATCCTGAGCCTTCAGAAGACAATCAACCAATGTACATCACAAAAACAGAATCTGTAGGCAGATACCAGATACCAGAGGGTAGTGGTTGGTCTCCATGCTGTGGATGGCTGCGGCTTTCAGGATCTTCTGGTTTCATATATAAAGATATATAAAAAATTTGTGTGATAGGCGACAGATAAACGCTGGACTACATACAACACCACAATGCACACATGATACGACACCACCAGCTACAGATACTGCGATGCGGGTAACCCAAAACGGTGTTCAAAATCATCCACTACCATAAGTGACCCCCGGGAGAGCCTGTTTACGGAAAATCTGGCGAAAAATATGCCAAAAATACAGACCATGAAATTTTGGCATAGCAGAACTCAATCTTTCATCAAACAACCTTACCTCTCTCGCATGTGCCACAAACAAAACATGGAACGCAGATGACTTATGTGAGTACCATCAAAAGGTGGCTATAACGGTGGGTACCCCGAAGTTCCAATGAAACCAAAAGGCAGATGGTTGGTGGAACGTTGAACTTTTAAAACCATTTTCCACATTTTTGCCACCCTCAAATTCTGCATCACCTTTGACAAAGCCGTCCAAACCCAATACTCAAAAAAAGCGGGGGGGGGGGAGCGGGGATGGCTGTTGGTAACCAAATTTTGGGTTAACTAACTCACCCACCCTTCTACCCACCAGGGAGTAGGGTCGACAGCCCCCCAGGCCGCCAGGAGGTCTGATCAACGGGCCACTAAGCATTAGCCTGATTGCCGTCCAACATGGCCAGGGATTTTTTCAATTTCGTTTGCCGTTGCGATTGCGGTCGTTGCTGTTGTTGCTGTTGCTGGCATTGCTGCTGCTGCCGGGAGTCATTGTCACAAATGATCCAGCAGAATTATCTGCTCCTCAAATGTTCCGCACGGTAGGCCCCAAATCGACTGCAGCAGACAAACCCCTTGACGGGTGGGCATCTGTGCTCTGAACGACTAGATCTGCAGAGACGGACCGGACCCAGAGCCAACTGACACAAGAAGCAGGAACAGAGCTTGCACTGAATTTGATATGCCCAAACCCATTCTCCAGAGGCAATCATCACTGCTTCTCAAAATATGATGGTTAGCAGATTAGTAGGGAATGCATTCTATAATGGGAGTCAATGTTCGGGCCCAAACTTGGTGATAAGTTCATAGAGACTGCGACTCAAGACGTCTGGTAAAACCAAGAAAGGGTGCTCAGGACAGTAAAAGCCTTTCTTGTGAAATTTGACCTGCCAACCTCAATTACGCTCCAACTGCCATTGGTTGTTCGCCAACCGCGGGGATTTAGCCAAAGGGGAAAAGGGGCAGACGGTCCTTAAGGGACGTCCTGCGGCGAAGGGGTCTGGGCCAAGAGAAGAGTTCAGGGTAGGCAACTCGATGACGGTGTGTCAGCGGTCGAAGCGGAGGTGAGTGCAGGAAGGTTACGGGCCAGGGGGCGGGAGTAGCGGCCGCAGGTAAGGAATTGCAGAGATTCGCAGGAGGCGAGCGGTTATCATCTTAAATGGTCGTAGGTGCGGGCGGCTTGAACTTCCGTTGCTGCAACTCAATCCGCAGTGCAGGGCCCATGGTCAGCACGGCCACGGCCCCCAAAGCGATCAAGCAGTAGAATAACGCAGACCAACCATAGGTCTCTGAGACTATGGACGTGAGGAAACCCTGAAGGATGGCCCCAACAGAGCCAATACCCCCGACCAGTCCTGACAGTATGCTGGCTTGAGAAGGCACGTTGGATCTGCAGACACAAGGCATGTATTTGGAAGGGAGGGGGACCAGGGATGGGGGAATACGTGAGACCCTCAAAATGAAGCAGCACCGAAGCTGCTCCCTGAAGAAGACTGGTTCTCTCCGACCCTTGAAGAAGCGGGGTTCAAACCCAGTGTTCAGCGCCACCTTGCCAATAACAGAGCGCTGATGCAGATGCCTGCAGTCCAGTTTTCTAACTCACCTCTCCACCAGCTCCTCTGCCAACATGGCACGCTTTGGATCTGCCAATCCGCAGGGTGGCACCTGGAGCCACCCTGAGCACGCCGAGGGAAGAAAGGTACTGTGACTATCCGCCGACCTCATCTCATGACTGACAAGAGTGGTGCTCTCTTAAAGTTATGCCACCGCCAGCACGGGACTACTCTTTGAAAATTGCACGGCGAGGTTGGTCAAACCTCAGCAGAGAGAGCGGGGGAAAAGCCTCTCTGTCCTCATGGCTTCGCCCCACGCGCCTGGTAAACCCCAAAACCGGGCCAGCAGGGAAAAGAAATCATATCCCTTATGAAATGTGCGTGACGCATTCCACTCGCAGAAAAAGCGATGCATACCGTTCAGCAATATCCTGGATCACAGGCCCCGTCACAAGAGAGTCGCAGCCAAACAAGAAAAATCCAACCATGAAGCACACAGTGCATGTCAGGATGACCGAACCACTCATCAATGCCTCGAACTGCAGAAGAAAACGCAGCACACGTTCATCACTCGATTCATGCACCAGGTGCACAGCAGGGCCAGCCTTTTCTTAGTTGATATCACTCATGTCCCATACCAGGTGCATTTCACACGCAGAGCAGGGCCCATGGTGCACCCCAACAAGCAGCCGTCAACCAAGCAGCAAGACGCATTGGTTCAATGCCAAATTGCCAAGATGGCACTCTCCTGCAGGCAGTAAGGCGACGGCGCTGATAAACCGGCAGCAACAGCAAACAAGGCTCCCGAGCCAAAAATTCATCCGCCACAAATTCATCCACACATGAGGAGCATCAAAATGCTAGAACTTTTAATTTTTGAACACTGTGTGTGAACATTCACCTCACATGTCCAAATGATGCAATTTGCATGTGAATCAGCAAACAGGATGATCTCTGAGATGCCGACCACTATGTGCCATGTTGCTCTCTGCAATCAGCAGCCTACATGCCCTTTCCTGTCATCATTTTGTTGGCGCTGATTTATTTTTTTTTTCAGCTAAAACCACTTTCTAACCTTTTTTTATGCCTGATGGACTCCTTCTTAGACTGCTGAGAGCGCCCACCGCCAAATGTTCACGATGGATATCAGAAGGGTTGTTGCCCAAACGGGACAGCTGTGCAGTTGAAGTATAAAAGCTGTACTGTTTTCAGAAGTACTAAACCCAGAAAAGTAAAACAGTTGCAAACAAGTATCAAAATTACAGAAAACACAACCGCTGTCCTACCCAGGAAGCAGTACAAGTACCAGCGAAAGCATACATCATTTTAGCTACTTCTAACGGGTCGTACCAGTTTTGTTTGTTTGAAGCTATAGAAAGCGGAACCACCGACGAAAATTTTTTTTTTCGAAAAGTGCAATGACACAAGGGAGTGCAGAATGCGGATACAAGGTATGCGTGGCAGGGACAGGCGTGATGCACAGGGCAAAGAGACACAAAGCAACACAGCAGCAGACGATACTGTGAAAATGTAGCAAGCATTACCTTTCGTGGTCTTGAGTATGGATACTAACCGTCGGACAGCGACTATATTACATGGTCAAATCAGCAGAATGGAAAATCTCAGCGCATTTGCGCTGAAAAAATCTGAAACGGCTAATATGATACCATAAAACTGCTGTTTGGTAAAATCTCAGCGCAAATGCGCCGAGATTTTTTGGAATCAGCAAAACAAGGTCTGAGAACCTGTCTCTGGACGCCCGGTACATGGCGTGCAAAAGTATCCCACGGGTGACATGCACCAGTAAAAGTAATGTGGCTCGTCCGACAAACACGGACGACATATAATGCAACACAACTCTATGGCAGCCTCTGATCTGCTCCACCATGTGTCACACGTTGGCATGCATGCACCATGCTTGCAGGAAAAGTAGTCCAACACGAAGTGTCGGAAATTAGAAGGGATGTACAAAGATCGTGGTTACTGTGTACAGCAACCCACGCAACGTCGATGGTGCAAAAGCGCAACAGCGGTAAAAATACATAGCACAAAACTTTCTGAGTACCCGTGCCTACTTCTTTTTGCCTTTCTTCAACGCGGTGCCCCTGAAGGCGGCTGCATTGAAGGCCTCCATCGGCGAACGCTTCTTCGCGTTGATCCCGGCTTCCTGCGCAGCAGCGTCGGTCTTTGCTTTCGCTTCTTTTTCTGCGTCTGCCTTCTCCTTCTTTTTCTTTTCCCTTTCTTCCTTGTCGTGCTTCTTCTTCGCCTCTTTCTCGGCCTTTTCCGTCTCCTTCTTTCGAGGCGCAGCGAGATGCCGCAGCTGCACGTAAAGATGCCAAATCTGCTTGCAAAACATTTTGTACCAGCGCGGTCTTGGTCGTGCAGCACGGGCGGCACACAGCTGCGTCATCTTGCGGCGCGTCTTCCGGTTCAACCGCAAGGCAAGGGCCCACTCGACGAAGAGAAAGGTAGGCCCGTTGCTGAGAGCCGATGCAACGATAGCATCGCCGTTGGGCCACTCATACTCTGTGACCAAATCCGAAGCGCCGGCGGCATTCAGAGAAGGCATAACATTGTCTGTTCATTGATAGCAACAAACAAGAAGAGTGCAGGCATGGGGTACGGCAAGGGATGTCCTTTGCAGATAAAACGAGTGCCTGAAAACCAGTTTTGACCTCGCCGAAAAATCTCAGCGCATTTGCGCTGAGATCTCATAAAAGGGCAATTTTACATGATCATGTTACCTGTCATCCGCTGCTGATTGTTTCTTATCTGCCACTAGATTTCCTACAATCAAAATGACAACGTTCATGAAATCTGAGCGCATTTGCGCTAAGATTTCCTGAACGTTCTACTTATGGTACGCATATTGCTGCACAGTGTCTTCCGATTTCACCTCCCACATACATGCCCGTGCAACCATTTTTTGCAATTTAAAAAAATCTCAGCGCATTTGCGCTGAAAAATCACTGTTTAGCTGTTATCCCCTATGATATTTCCTTTTTTGGTTTCTTTAACGCCAGTGCACTACCTTTTCCGTTCCTTTTGTTCCTTTCCCTTCATGTCTACGACGATGGCCTCTATCCTGTCTGTGCATACCACCTCACACATGTTCTCTTCCGGACTTATTCATGTTTTCTGCATGTTTCCCCTGCCGGTACCCCTTCTTTGTAATCACATTGTTCCGCGGCTCTCCGTCACATCCCTTCTTCCCTTCTCCTCTTGCACGTGCACAAGCACCATAACAGCAATTGGCCTTTTACATAGTACAATTTGCTTTCCGTGACAGTCCTTCAGGCTACCCGCAAAAACACCTGTTTTTTTCCCATTGCTCCTTGGCATGCTACAACTCTTTCACTAGTTTGTTTACTTTTATGCCCATTTTCTCTGACAACCACCTCCGTGGTTTTTGTGTCAAGGTTGCTTTACAGAGGGTCCAATTTGGCGGGTAGTCTCAGCAGTCTAAGTCCTTGCAATAGAAATGCATCTGTGGTGCACGTGTAACATGCTGTGCAACAAACACGGTGGGAAATATTGTATTCATCAGCATGCCCAAGGGAATCTGTTTTCAGCAATGCCCCCATGGCACTGAAAACTCGTGGCATCGGGCATTTGCAAAATTGGCCAAATGAACTGCATGGAATGAAATGAGATAGCCATTTGGCTACAATAACCTGGGGGTCTGTGTGCACACACACCGGCTGAAAAAGACCTCAATTCCCACAACCTACGTTCTGGGTCAGTGTGGAAGTAGAACAATGCAGAAAATGTGGATGGAACCTCCCCTGCCTAACATTCATCAGGTGCTGTGAGCCATCCACCAGGTGCTGAAAAGAATCACGTTACTTGTAGGCACAATGCAGAAATATGTGGGGGAGCCCTCCCCGCTGCCTGCCATGAGCTTCAGAGTAATGACAATAGAGTGAAACACGGCAAGTGGGCACCATGAAATGCAGTGGAAATGGGGTGGCGGGGTGGCAAAATCTCGGGGCATGCTTCAGGTTACTAGGGACAGGCTTGAAGGTTGGGCAGTACCCTATGTTGTCACACACAACGTTGGAAAAAGACCAAAACCCCGCAACATATGGGCCAGTGTTGAAGTAGAGTTATGCGGAAAGTGTGGATGGAACATCTGCCATGCACACACGCATGCATATCATCCAGTAAAACCTCCAAATTGAGCCCCTTCCAAACGACCCCACCAAACGAAATTGTGTCTTGTTGTTCCCAACTTCCTCTGGGGCCAAAGGAAGATGCACCATGGACAAGATAAGAAGCATTTTGTGCATCACTCCTCCTGAAGCGTGCATTACATCTCAAATACAGCACCATTGTGCTCTAGAGTAGTAATGACGACATTCAAAAATGGACTATTTGTAGAGAGCACCCCAAATTGTATCACCTCAATACCAAGCTTGGGGTGCCCTTGTCATTTGCATCAATGCATCCAAGATCAGAAGAAAGCCATGGTACCATGGTGATAGGGAAGGCAGGGAATGTGATGGCCCATCAGCACAGCCTACAGTGTGTATGCATCACATATTGGGTATTGGCAGTTTGATGGCCCCATCAACTCTGTCCCCGGTGTTGGTGTTTCAAAAAACAATGCAAGCGCAACCGCTATGTGTCAGGAAGCTGCTTGATGACCAAACTTGTGGCAAGTAAATGCCACAGGATGTCAGTAAAGCGCCCTTTGGCTAGTGCACTCGCACTCGGACCATCTAACGCAGGGGGAGGATCCTCCAGTTGACTCCAAATCCACATGGTAGCATCCTTTGATGCTGCACCAAGCATTGCGATATGTGAATCTTCAAATACACCATCAATACACAATAATGCGCATCATCAGCTAAGTCCTGTAGGTGTGCAAACGCAATACATGATCAACTACGTGCAACCATGAGACCAGACGAGTGTTCATCTTACTGTGTGTATCACATATTTGTGGGACTATCTAGGCAGCACCTGGATGCTTGTGCAAGCTAGGCATCAAAGGGCAACAATATGGTGTTTCTGAGCCCCATACAGCAGATCTAATTGATATCCCAGAGTCCGCCCACAAAATGCCAGCAATTATTTCATACCTTGGAGTATGCTACGCAAATACCCTCCCAAATTGGGGGTATATGGCGCTGGCACCTGCCCTTGGTCTCACGGCCCTCTTCAAAATAATTTTTCAGTGTCGTTGGTGCCATAGCCCCGCGACCACCCAAGAAGGAGGCGTGGGAGGTCGCACACAAGGACCCCCCCCCCAAAAAAGGGTGGGGGCTGGGGAGGCAATAGACACTTTTCTGCAAAAAAAAAACATGTGCACAGAGCAAACACACCGAGGTGAAAGCCAGCATGAACACAATATTGAGGACCAAGAAGCCACAGACAATTGTAATCCGCCTTTTGCCATTCTGATACATATCCGAGGCTATCCCAGAAGCGAATGTCCCCACAACACCACCCTATGTGCAGATGATGTGCAGATCCCAGACAGTGTATGAGGAAACCCCGCATGTCAAAAAATGCAACGTGAGCAAATCCCAAGGCATTCACATCCGTTGAATCATGGTCTGAAAACAGTTTTGCTTTCACTCATGCCCTAACTTTGGTGGTGGCAGCCTATCCCAAAGGTGCATATAGACAGACATGTGGTTGTATCACCTGTATACAACCACCACTGAACATGCAATGCCGTACACCTGGCCCGAGGTATTGACCACTTGCATTGCATTGCATGCGAAAACTGTGAAGGCGAGAATTCAATATCCCATCCCGAATGCCCAATTCCATGGCCAGCCCTGCACATTGCACACCTTGTTCCTGTACCTTGCCTGCCCAATGCCCTGCAAAATAGTACCCCCTCAATTCTTCTTACAGCTCCGTGGGTGTTCCTCTCACAATCTGCTATACTCCCAAATCACTTGTACAACCCTGCTCTCAACACTGCAGTGATTGACTGGGTCATTGGAGGTTACACAAGCTGTGGGACATTGCATGCCCACGACATACAAAACCCAAACCGCAGAAAGAGGTGGCAAGCACAGGGGATACCAAATCAAATGCAGCAGAAATATACCCTGCACTAATCACAGAGTACTTCAACACCTGCAAACAGGTAAGGAGTGGAGGCAATCCCCAGCAGGTTCCAAACCGATCTCCCATCTTGACTCCCTCCGCCGTCATGCCCTCGAGACATGAAAATGCTGTCCTGGTCGTGATCACGACTGTGCCACCCCACCATCACCGTTGTCCGCTCCGATGTACCAGTATCCTGCTCATTTCACTCACAATCCTGCTGCTGATACAGCCACAAACCACAATGCCCTCAGCCGGACACGCAGACCTTAGATATGTAGAAAGGCAACCAAAACAGCAGCGAGTACCGGATCACCTTCTGGCAGAAATATGAAATAGACAGTCCCATGACCCCAGGGACCATGATGGCGCCAGTGGTGCCGAGCCCTGAAGAAGCAAAGAGACATAGAAGCGTAGGTGCCACCCTCATGTGGACAGAACTCAACAGGCCCCAGGAAAAATCATTCAAAGAACGGTGACCTCTGGAGAGAATGGAAGTGCAAGGTTGAGACCGGGATAGAAAACAAGTGAACATCCCATGCCACTTACGAGCGAGTGCTGGCCACTCCAGTGAGGTCCCGCTGCAGAAAGTCAATCACAACATGAACTACGAAGCCGTGTTCCGGTGTTGGTATCTCAGTGGATTCGTAACGGGTCCCTGACGTCCGTCTGGCTGCCCAATTCCTTCCTATGTTTCTGTGCCCCATTCCCTCTCGCTGCTGAATCCTCTGCAACTACGGAACCATGGGCGGTGTCGCTCTGTGACCAGAGACAAGCGCCCCCCCCCCTCCTCCTACACGACAAAGCGTGTCATATTTTCAAAGCTCCGCAATAATTGGTGCTCACAGTATCCCTGACAATCCGCCATATCATTTGGCCACCACCACAGAGCTGCCCATTCTGGCCTTGCGCGCGGGTGGCCAAAGCCCCCAAATCACAATTCAAATACTCCTTCGCAACCCAGAAAATTGCCTTCGCAGGGGAGGTAATTGGCCGATGATAGTAGCTTCGCCGGACTTTGAGGAAAAAGGGACTGGGGCGAAACGTGATTCAGAGCAGAAACTTGGTCTGGGTGCAACAGTACACAACGGCAGACTCCAAGCCTTCAATGTGTGATGCTGTGTTTGCGATCATGCGGCAAAATCTGGGAGGGCACTCGTCAGGTGCATATGGATGTCTGGCAGACGGAGGTCAGAGCGTCAAAATCAACAAAAGATGTGCATGACAGTGGCAATCGGTCAATCTGTGAATATTATCCATACAAACCTTGTGCATCGCATATGCTCCATAAACATTTCCCCGCGATGCAGATGCACATGTGCACAGCAAACAGGGGATTTGGCCAATTTTTTTTCGCGAGGAGTGGTGGTTCGTGTGGATATGTCCGGAAGCATATTTGCCTTTACTTCGAGCATTGAACACTGGCTGGGCCCTCGGGGGGGGGAGTCCACAAGGGCACAAGGGGGAGCCAGTATGCACACCCAGTGCATATGCACTTTCAGATCCCGTTGCAGCACCATAAAGGCTTTGCCGAGACGGTTGCACATGAACAGCGACACAGTCTCCCACAGGCTAAGGTGGCACCTTGGTGGTACCTTGGAGTTCCAAAGGGGGGGCGGGTGTGTTGGGTCAGGCATTTCATTATTAACATGATCATTATGCGTCTCAGCAACATACTGGCTTCTGACTTGGGAGATTTGAGCTCACCGTCCTCTTCGTCCTCCTTTTCTGGTTCTTCTGCATCCAATAGGTCCGATGGGTCAGGGGACGCCCCTGGTTCTATGCATGTATACATGCACAGAGCTCTGTGATGACACGCCAAAATCTCGAATGCATGTTTTTCCACCTGTGAATCTTGCCTTTGTCTGTCCTCCTCTATTCCGGTCTGAATGTGATGTTCAGGCGCAGTGGGGTCACTCCAAATATTGTGTGTGTGGCCTGGGGGGCTGTCACACTAAATTGGTGTGGCTGGGCTTGCAATCAGCTCACATTAGGGATATGCTTATCCATGAGGAGGGGCGCCGGGGGCAGGGGGTGATTTGCTGGACCCACCCACCGAGGTTTTGGGGAAAACCACAAATCCCAAAAGATGTGCCACCCCATGGTTTGGGGGATTGCCATAAAAGCTGAGTAATTGTGCCGATTGGTTCTAATTAGAGTTTTGAGGAACAAATTGTTTCCATTGCCTGTCCCAAGGCGCTGGGGAAAAGTGTTTGGAATAGGTGAGAGCGAGACAGATGTCACAGTGCCCACAAGTGCTGCTTTCAGCATGCTTCACACAAAATCTTTCCCACCACATTTTCTACACCTAGGCACGTGCCTTCTACATTCCCCATTGCCTTCTACATTCTACATTCCCCAAAATTACCAGTAAAGGGTTTGGTTTTGTTCGTGTCTGAGAAGGTTTTTCGACCCTTGCGAAAAAGTCAGTGTTCGCCTGTTTTGTGGAGCCATTTTCAACGCCAAAATGGGCCTTTTTCGGCGCATTTGGTGACATCACAAGGACACAAATGGACCAAAAGTGGTGGCTAGTGACAGCCTGAAATGCCATTTTTAACATCTTGGATGGTCCCCAAGCATTTTTGGAAAATTCATTTTCGACCTATTTTTGATCCCTGGGTGTCCCCTTGTAGTCCTAACTACCCTAGCACACACACCATGTGCCAATCCCCAGTGCCAAAAAGCCTTTTGAAGCGCGGTTTAGAGAGGCTTGCAAACATTGTCATTTATCATCATACATCACGATGCGGCCCTTACAGACACTACATCTCTGACAGACTTTGAAACAGGGGGCAGCCACTTACGGCGCCTGTCAACAACCAATAGCATCGGGTTTCTACCTCAAATTTTGTGAGTTCATATTCCAGGCAGCAGTGAGGAGTACCACGGATTCCGGTGAGCAAATGTTTATGCAGGTTGGTGTGTTGCTGGGGATGGTGGGTGCTGTGTCCTTGTATAGATTCACCTTCTGCCGTGGCTCCCAGTTGTCGTTCCCAGCAGTGGGTGGTCGTGGGTGAGAGGTGGGCGTGGTAAACACAGGGTTGGGGACAGTGGTGACGAAATTGTTGGGGTATGTTTGTCTGTGTGCAGCAAGGGTGGCATCTGCTAGCAAGGGGCAGCGTGGGTGGCATGTGTCATGGAGAAAACTGACACAGGGGTGTGGATGGTTTGCGCCATTACTGTCGCCTTGTTTGGCAGTTTCCCTCACTAGCACTGTATTGAGGTCGGAGTTGCTTGGTTCGGAAGGGGGGGGGGGGTAAGAGTAAGGCACGTTAAGAAGGAAGAGGAGGGGGAGTGGGTGATGCAAATTGTTCAACATTGTGAAATGTGGAAAGAAGAACAAGAGAATCTTTTTGCGATGGAGGGGCCCTGGTGTTGGCTGCATTTGCGGGTGCCGCCTGCAAACTTGGGGCATTGCTGCCACGCCCCCTCGGAAAACGGCACGGGATGACTACTCTTGGTTTGGACGTTGTATTTGATGAATGTGGCCCGATCCTGTACCCAGTGCTTGGCTGGGTTGGCAACACTTATGCATGCAGAGGCAAGACAGGGGTCACTGCGTGGCTGGCACCCAACCCCTCTCATGGGCAACTACCATGACAACCCAAGTTCCACCTCATTTGTCCCACAATGCCCGAAAATGCACTTCTATTGGCCACTGGTGTTGTGCATGTGTTGGGGCAGGGCACCTTGCATTATGCAAGGCAAAAAATTCATCAAGGACCGGGACCACCAGACCACACCAAATGTATTCTTGAACTATGGACGCGCATTTTACGACCCGAAATGCGTCCAAAACAGCTAGAAAACGACCCTCTTTAGTGACCATCAAGGATCTTCGGCTGTTTTGCGCAATTTTTCATGCACGGAATTGGCCTTGCCGAATGGTGCATCCATGACAAGACACAATCTCCATGCAGCGCAGACCGACCAGTCAATGGAAGGAAGTACTGAAGACACGGAAAGCTTACTTGGGAAGGGAGAGAACAGCTTTAAATAGAATCAGTGTGCTGGTCACGGGCCCATGCCCCCATGTCTGGCACAACAACTGCACACCATTTTGCAGCTCTGGAGGGATGGTCAGCTGCAGCAACTTTGGATGGTCGATGAGGAACATCGAATTTACAACTCCTGCGCATACAAAGGCGATATATGCAGACCTGCCGACCTCACCTCAGTGGAATTCACACTTAATACTGCCACACAAACATGCACATGCGCGCGGAAATACACTGAGAGCCAACTCCACCAAAAAATCATGCGGTTATGCCATACTCCACGACATTGCCCCGAACCCAGTCTCACATATCATACCTATCGCAAGTGTCAGGATAGAGCAGACAAAGAAAGCTGCCCTCCAACCGGCGCGTTGCATGAAAAAAGTGATGAGGGCGTTGCCCACAACCCCACCGACCTGTGCAATGTTGGGGATGCAGTCGGGGTGAGATACTTAACAGGCTGCGCACCACAACCACAGCATAGAAGCAAACAGTCAAACAAGATCAGCAGCAGACTGATCGACGAGCAGTAAGAGTTCGCAATGCAGCGCTGAAGGTGAAAAAGCAGGTACCCGGGCGTGTATCTTGCATAATCCAGCAGACTCCCTGGTCTCACCATGAGGAATCGCAGCACAACCCGAAAAAATGAAGAGACTCCTCCTTTCAAGCTGGAAAGACACAGCAAGCCAGCACATTTCTGAAACAGGGAGAGAGCTGAGGCTGGTCGATGCCCTGACTCTGAGCAAGAAATTGGATGCTCATTTTTCCTGCAAATCTTTTTGGGCAGTGTTTGGCAGCGGCGCATGCACGGGCAGAGGCATGCACGCAGACATGACAGGCGGCACCCATCAAGCGTGCGCACCGTACGGATCATCGTACGCACCGAACATTTTCCAAACCCAACTCCTGGACAAGAAATGCGGACCCTGTGTGATGCCCACAGCCCCTGTCACGCAAAACACACCGATTGGCAAGAACACCAGACTCCCATCACTCGGCCACGTTCTTTACTCCCAATCCATGGCGTGAGAACTTTGATGCAGCTTGGCCACTGAACAAAAGGAGGTATCGATGACCCACGTCTACATGCAAATTGGGTGGGCCTAGGACTTCCGTGGTCGCATAGGGGGAGCCCCCTTCGCCAGCCTGCCTGCAGACTCCAAACAGCGTCTCAAATACCCTCAGGGCCAAGTTGGAGCAAGCAGCGCTCGGGACGAACCCTCAATTCCAGACCTCTGCCGCAGGAATCGATGAGCTCTGGGTTCAGAGCACGTGACCCAATGGAAAAGGTTGGGCCCCACACCCTTGGCCGGCGCCGTGATGAAAGCCATGCCTGGTTGGTCCCGGAACCATTGTTGGAGCGCCCTTGCCACCAACCCTAGTGCGGTCTTGTGCAGCGAATGCGATCCCCGCCCCGCTAACCTGAAGGCCGTATAACCCATTTTACAATCTTGGCAACTAGGAATGGAACATTTCCCCAAACTCGATCTCAAGGTTTAGGGCATGAAAACCCAAATCGTAGCCAACTTCACCGTTTTGTGGCCATGCCACGTTTTGGTGTCACTTGATGTCACCACATGAAGCCTCCACGAACCAATGCTTCTTGTGCGAAATACTGAAACAGATTTCCTGTCCATGTCCACGTCGTGGTGGATGGTGTGGTTAGATGCGGATGTCGCTGTCTTTTCATCGGAAGATAATATGAAACACATTGTGGGACAGGCATGGGGCTCGGTTGGGGCTTGTTGGGCAACCATCTGGGCATTGCTAAAGCGAGACAAACGCGATCGCCAGAAAATCGATAACACAAGCAAGAATGGGCAAACATACCCCAAAAGATTGCATGAGGCCATTCAATCCCCACATCACCACAAGGAGGGGAACAAAGGAACTGGTGGCGAAGAGCCCCACGCATATGGCACTAGCAATCAGACCTAAAGAAAACAATGGTGTAAGCATGCAGGCGTCGTGCATTGAGACATAATCTACCAATTATGTAGGAAGTTTTCTTCAAACACTTTTTTTCGTTCGTTGGGGAATTAAGCACCATCATGGGTGTTGTCAATGTTGGAGCATCCCTCTACTATTGGTGTCGTTTCGCATTGCAGCTTGGGCTTTGGGGTTTCTGTGGGGGCACTCCTCCCTCCCGTGACAATACACCCACCAAAAGGGCACGAAGCAACCCTCCCTTTGGGAGGCCGCGTGCACTGCATGTTGCATGTACATTGGGAGGCCGCGTGCACTGCATGTTGCACACACATTGGGAGGCCGCGTGCGCTGCATGTTGCACACACATTGAGAGGCCGCGTGCGTTGCATGTTGCACACACATTGGGAGGATGCATGCATTGCATGTTGCATACCCGTTGGGAGGCGGCGTGCACTGCATGTTGGACACACATTGGGAGGCCGCGTGCACTGCATGGGAGCTTACCCATGTCACGACACGTGTCGCGGCACACTTTCCGATGCCCCCCCCCCCCTCCCCCCCCCTCCGTGTCATGGTGGCACGGCCGGCACAGGCGACACAGGTGACACAAGTGCCAAACCCCCTCCTACACGAACCATTGCATGGCGTACCGTGCCATTGCCCCCCCCCCCCCCCCCCTCCATGTCATGGTGGCACAAGGGACATAGGTGACACAAGAGAGGTGCACAAGCACAATAAAGCACAAGCACGCCTCCACAAAACACAAAACGAATTCATGCAAATTGCAACACGCTAGCCAGCATCATTGTTCATTGTTTTGTAGCCCAAGTCAAAGAGGCAGATCATCATGTGATCTAGAGAGCAAAAGTCAAAGAGGCAGATCATCATGTGATCTAGAGAGCAAAAGTCAAAGAGGCAGATTCCAACACAACACAACACAGCATAGCACAGCACAACACAACACGACACAGCGGCGGCACCGTGTGACACGACACACCCTATGTGGCGGCACCGTGGCACGCCCCCCCCCCCCCCCCTCCGTGGCTGGGTAAGCTCCATGGTTGCACTTACTTTGACTGGTCGCGTGCATGTTGCACAAACATTGGGAGGCCGCGTGCGCTGCATGTTGCACAAACATTGGGAGGCCGCGTGAAGTGCATGTTGTCGTACTTGCATTGGGAGGCCGCGTGCACTGCATGTTGCACGTATATTGGGAGGCCGCATGCGCTGCATGTTGCACACACATTGGGAGGCCGCGTGCTCTGCATGTTGCACGTATATTGGGAGGCCGCGTGCACTGCATGTTGGACACACATTGGGAGGCCGCGTGCATTGCATGTTGCACCTATAATGCGAGTCCGCGTGAAATGCATGTTCCACACACATTGGGAGGCCGCGTGCATTGCATGTTTTACGTGCATTGGGAGGCCGCGTGCATTGCATGGTGCACCTACATTGATTGGCCGTACACGCCGCATGTTGCACACATATTGGGAGGCCGCGTGCACGGCACGGTGCACCTACATTGACTAGCTGAGTGCGCTGCCTGTTGCATACACATGGGGAGGCCGCGTGCATTGCATGGTGCACCTACATTGATTGGCCGTACACGCTGCATGTTGCACACATATTGGGAGGCCGCGTGCACGGCACGGTGCACCTACATTGACTAGCTGAGTGCGCTGCCTGTTGCATACACATGGGGAGGCCGCGTGCATTGCATGGTGCACCTACATTGACTGGCCGTGCGCGCTACATGTTGCACACACATTGGGAGGCCGTGTGCGCTGCATGTTGAACACACATTGGGAGGCCGTGTGCGTTGCATGTTGGACACACATTGGGAGGCTGCCTGCACTGCATGTTGCACCTACATTCGGTGTCCGTGCACTTCCACTATCTTGGTGCGATGGTTTGCACACATTTAATGCTTCATGCTTATTGAAAATGCCCACCCTCTTTTTCCGTTGCATATTGCACTCCGTTGGTTGCGCAACACATTGGGTTGCACTTCGCCAACTTTGAATAATTCTACATTTGATATTTCATGAGGTAATGCCATGATGTCATGACGTCAACAAATGATGACGCCAACAAAACAATTTTTCGCAATGAAAATCAAAAACTCGTGGGGAGTGAATCTTCCCCGAGTTTGCAAACATGTCGCCACGAAATATAAGAAGCAACATGGAAAAAAGTATATTGCAAGACATCCAAGGCTTCGGCCTCGGACAAAAAACTTAAGAGACCAAGGTCCACGTTTACGGGAGACGGATTAAGTAGGAACCTTTGGGCCCAAGGGACGCGCAATACATGCCCATCCTCACGATGCCCTTTGGATGGAGGTTGTGACGTTCTCAAAAAAAAAATCTTCTTGGTAAGCGAGGCAACACACACCCTTGGAGATAATAGTGGTGGCAGTGAAGCGTTGATCAACGGCACTGTAGAAGATTTGTCCCAAAGAATATCTGCGTGAAACGCACGATGGATTACGATGTGCCTACTGATTGGTCTTAGTTACTCTCGTTTGGCAAATCATGTCAAGTGTACTCACGAACAACCGGTTCTATCCTTTGATCTCGAAGCCCGAGCATCCCTGAGATATCCCTCCCGTAAGGCACCCGGTGCCATTGCCGGGAGGAGGAGAAACTATTCCACCTCAAATTCCGGGAAGCCACCAACAATCCCACCCACCAAACGAGCGCAGCAAGAGGAAGCACAAAACCCTTCATGTGGGTCAATACCGCGGCACCCTACCTGCAAGTGGACGAAACCCCTTTTGCTCAATCACGCATTCAAACTTTCCGGACTCCGGCGGGATCACAATCCGAATTTGTGATATGCGGCTCAAAAATTGTTCGTGGCAACAAGGCGCAGTAACCAAACAACTGCCCGACAAGTCTCCTCACGGTATTTGTTGTTGCACAACCCGATCGCGGAACATCCCAACGTTGCATGCGAATGGAATTGGCATACGTGGTGAGGAAAACGGTGTCGATTAGCCCAAGTGTATGAGTTGAAAGGCCGAGCTTGTCTTGGAGCTAAACAAGCACGAAATCGATGAATACGAGCGCCAAGCCAAACATCAAACATCAACAGCCTTCCAAAATGATGTCCTGTATGTGGTCGTCGAATCACATTACGGTGGATATGAGGATGTGTGGATGAAGATTGGCGCGGATTGACCGATGTCGACGCTCGACGGACACTACAACGCGAAGGCGGAATTCAACGAGGAACGCTGGAAGTCTCCCTTAATTCTTACTTCAATAAGTTGTAGCTCAGCTCAATTTCGGTTTTCGTTCCACTTGGTGCACCTTTCCGTGGTCACGTGAGCCATCCGTGGTTATGTCCCACAACGCGTGCCACAACAAGTAGGAGAGATTGGGGGAACGGAACAAAAAGCACCATCTCGTAAAATCCACAACAAAGAAACATTCTCGCACAAAATCCTTCCAACACATTTCCATTCGCGCCATACTCGAAAACTAGCATTACCAAAGAAGAAGAAATTTTCTCTCACACATTCGTGCGAACTCCTTTCGATTCGCGGCACTCGGTAGACTTAGAGGAGGCATCAAAATGCAACAATACTAAAAATTCACCGATGAGGGTCCACTTTTCTACAAATAGTGACAACCATTGCAATCAACCGACGTCGCAATGGTTCATATGCACGACCACCGTCCACGTCCACATGGAGAGAATGTGAAGGTTGGAGAAGGCGCAAATACCTCGACACGAGCAACAGATGTAGGTTTCCGAGCAACCAAATACGCCACGTACGCAAACCATGTCAAAGTGAGCACTCTCGAAAACCGTATGCTTTGGAACGAGGAAGCGTCTTCGGAAACCGACATTTCTTGTTTGGTTGGACTACGCTTTCGCATTCATCCACGACAATCACTGCGACCATCAAAACAAGAAGACTTACACGTACGACGGATTGCATTGAAAGCTAGGGTACTTTTGACCGAGCAAGAATGCGTGCGACTCAAAAAATGTCATGATTAGTCCACCCAAATTCCCTCAAGCGAATGAGCAGAAGGAGAAGGGGAGACAACGGAGCAGAGCACCACCATGGAGCCTCCCGGCAAGGCCTCCACCCGGAAGGAGTTGGGGGTTTCGGGCTTGTGGCACGGCTGAGTTTGTCCAGCCTGGGTTTTTCTTGGCCTTTCTTGCCAATCTTGGCGCGCGCCGGTGATCGCGCAGACAGTGCGGATCCATTTCTTCCTAGGGCCAAGTTCTCTCCGGAGGCGCCAATCCTACTTAGCTGCGACGTCGCAAATTGGAGGTTGGGGGAGGTAAAACCCGAAGGCTCTGGCAATGCACCTGACCCAAGGGAGGCTGCTTCTTGTCCCTTGTGTCTTGTGCATTGCCCTCGCCTTCCCTACGTCCCCTGTCGTCCCTCGGGAGACTTCGACCCCTACCATGCGGAGTTTCGAGATTTCCTCGAAAATTTTTGAAGATAAGACCAGACAAGCTGGGAATGTGTTTTTTGACTGTCTGTTTACCAGGTTCACTATTTCCAATGTTGTCGAAGCGTCAATTTCACAATTTAAGTTTGTCGAACTTTTAGACACGGAGGACCACTTTTTACCCCAAAGTTCATTTGAACAACTTTGTGCCGCTATTTGTGTTCAACGACATGTTTTTTGCATTGGACAACTGTACACAGCGATTGGTGTTTGAGTTCCAAACGGCCAAGCATGTTATGTACGTGCAAATCAAAAGATTTGCAAAATTGCACATCTCCTCCCAAGCAGGCCAATGACCAAAGTATGACTTCAAGGTAAGAAGCCTCCAACAAGTAGAACACATCCAACCAGGTGTTCTAAGAATCCCTATTTGGCCACTTGGAAGCGTGAGCATCCTCATTGTCAATGAGCGTTGTATCCGACTTGGAAGGAGGCCCCCATGTTGGAGGCCACGGCGCGGTTCTCAAACATGATATCGGCCTACCAGGTGGGATGTTGGTGCAACATGGAAGTTTAAAGTTGCAAGATCATTATAATCATCTTAGTTGTTGGTTTTGAGGCCAAAAGATTGGGGAGTAGGTAAGTATGTGCTTCCCATGGAAAACTCAGAAGCTCAAAAAAGCATTCCTGTGAGGCCGAAGAGAAATTCGCGGTTGGGAATTGCTTCATCTAATTGGCGCAAGAATGACACGCAGTCTTCTCTTCAAGTCCGCCAATCTGCAGCTATTACAGCCCAAAATCAAGGGGTCTGCTTTAAAGCTACGAAAAATGTCTAAATTTGATATCATTGTTGGTGTTTGAATTTCTCATTTGCTAGTCATTCCCAAAAATGGTGTTAGATGCTATGAAAACCTAAAGCGAAGGGCGTATAGGAGAGGTAATTAACATTAAAACCGTTGTTGTGATGTGCCGGACACGGAGTACGCAATGTTCGGTTGCTGTCTACAGCTCATGTACATGTGACCAGTCGTCATGTTTGCACGTTTGCTGCTCTCCTTGGCCCCTTAACAACTTGAGAACCACATAGAATTTTGAATTTTGAATTTTTAAAAGAATAAAGTGTTCGAAAGTACAACATATTCATGATTGATTCTTTAATTCTGGAAGAAAATGTTACAAGTAGTACAATGCAAACTGATCTCAAATGCAACCAATGAGGAGGCACCTTGAAAAAAAAATTAACAGTTCGCATGATCTTGAAGTGACCTTAGACTTTAAGAATTTAATTTGAACATGCTTTGTTTGAGAAGTTTTCATGCATAATTGGTTCATAGTTGCACACCGTATCACATGGTGCACTTTGTAACTATCAAGGACACATACAAGACATACAATAATTGCCTTTGGTTGCATGTCACATCACATTACTAGATGCTCTGCCAATGTACCACTTTCATGGTCTGTTGTTGCTTTCATGTTGGGCCACGCATGTTGCGCACCGGGTGCATGTCACAATGTGCTTGGAACAATGTCAGTCATTACATGCAGTGCACAATAATTGCTTCATGTGTACTCCATTTTAAAACAAGTAAGGCGAGCCAGTGAGCCATGACGCTCTCAGGTCAAAACAGCTTGGAGTATGTCTGCAGTTTGCTTGTTCTGCGTGATCCGGCATGGTGTTGTAGGCAATGTACCGTGAACTGATTCCAAAGGTGGGTTTCCGTACAATTGTCCGTGAGGTTGTCTTTTGGAAGTGCATGTTTCTTTGGGATGGAAGCAATGATCCATTCGCTTCGTGTAGTGGTTCATATTGAGTTTCCCTCAAGAAGCTTGGGGTACCCGAAGCTAGGCTATTTTGTCATACTCCACCCAGCCTTGACGTGCATGTTGTGTGATGTTGCATGTATGCTATGTGCATGTTTGTGGAGCAGGAGTGCCCGTAGATTCAAATATTCCTTTATCTACAGCCCCTCATGAGCAACCCCTTCGCCGAAAAATGAAAAGGTTTGAAAAGTTGGGAACCCTTGGTTTTGGGACCTCAACCACCTCATGGAATCATCCGTTTTGTCCAATTTAATTCCATCAAAAAAACCACTTTTTGAATTTTTGCAACCCCCTCCCGTCGACGAAGGTGTTTTCTGCCCCCTTGCAACCCATGGAGGGCCCCGGGAACTAGATTTTTTAGGTTGCAACAAAAAAAAAGCGGTGTCATAAAGCGGTTGCACATCATCATCTTCACTTTGTAGGTATTGCAAACCGTGTGGCGGTTGCGTATGAGGGTTGCACTTCTCTGTTGTCCCACTTTAAAGTGGGACAACATTGTCAGTGTTAGTTTTACATTGTAGTTCCCCATGCCCGCTAATGACGATGAACCGGGGTTGCCGCTCCCGAAGGCGTACCTCATGAATGACTGCCCTTTTGTTTTGCAGGTTCCCTTCTCCTCTCATCTGTTCTGGAATTTACTGCACGCTCGTTTGTGTCCGTCCATTCATTATAAACATGATATTCCTTTGGCTGAATACGTGGGTCGCGCATCCACCTTGCATCCATCTGGACGTTTTTTTGTTTTGCCTGTATGCCATTGCTTTCTAGGAAGGTGAAGGTATTGTGAGTGTCCACAACAATGGGTTTGATGGTTGCAACTCAATTTGGACCCATTTTGATGCTTTTTGTATTTTTCAATTTTGCATCCACCCCAGGAGCGTTCTGCACATATTTCACGTTCGTATCATGCATCCGCGTTTTGCATCCACACGCCGTTTTGCATCCCCGCAGACGTTGGCAACGTCCGGACGGGCTCCCTTGTCTCTCGTACCAGCCCCTTTGTTCCATGCCTCCTCAAATGGCCGTCTGGGTGCCGCCCATTCCCCCAGATTGGCGCCAAGACGACTGCTCCTTGTTCCCGGCGGATCCCTCAATTGTGAAGCCCGGTCACACTGTTGTTCTCTTGGTATCTGTTTTTGCGCGCACACAACGTTGCCAACGTGCATCCGCCTTTTGCATCCACCCGCCCTTTTGCATCCACCGTTTCTACGTCTTGACAACAGTGCGTTCGTTGCGTACAAAACGTGCATCCATGCACTGTTTGCATCCACACGCCATTCTGCATCCTTGTTTGCACCGTTTGTACCGGTCGCTCCGAGCAGTTGTGCATCCACCCAGCACTATGCGCATCCACCTTTTGCAGAAGCCTCGTAGCCGCAACGGCTTTATCTGCGGATGGGTGGACAAGAACAGGCCTGCCAAGAACGAACTGGTGTTGACAAAACCGAAATCATACGGTGTGACGGACAATCGCGACAGGATTATGGCAGGCACGACGAGAAATTGTGGGGAGAAGACTTACAAGTATTCAGGCATTAGCAAGTTGTGGGCACTTTACAAAAACGACGATCCACCAAGCGTGGAAGACGAGGAAGAGGAGGATGAGCAGGACGAGGAGGAAGAGGACGCTGACGACGAAGATGACGACGACGCTGCCCTTTTCGCCCATGGGACGGTTAGGGATGCCGCTGCTGGGGACAACGATGACGAACTTGTGGACGACCCTGACGATGACGTTCCTTTGGCGCAGTCTCTCTCCAAGCCGAAGAAGGACACAGACGACAAGGGCAGGGACAACGACAAGGCCATCAAGAACCCAGAGATGGCAAAAGGAAAAGGTCCGAAGGTGCGCATTCAACTGGCAGGCACCGCAAAGAGCATCACCACAAAGCCCACCCGATCAGAGCAACGATCGCAGTCGCAAGGGAACGTGGAGAAGATGGCGGCGTGTGGCGAGCAGCTGATCAAGAAGACTGGTATCACCCCAGCAAGGCTCAAGGCGCATTACAAGAGGTGTCACGATGGGCTGGATCTGCAGACAGCAGGATTCAAACGTCGGGAAATTGGGCTCTGCACGACTTTGGTGACAGGCGGGGCACAGGACCAGTTGATGGAGTTGTTTGGGATGCGGGCAGACCACTGCAAGGCGTTCCCGACGGCAAGAATGCTGCTGCAGAACATGCACAAGACAAACGCCGCCTTTGGAGACGCTGATGCCTATGCAGGTACTTCACATGCGCACGAGATGTATAATACGTTCAGAACGTGCATCCGGGTTTTGCATCCACACGCCATTTTGCATCCCCGCTTATACCGCTGCGCACGAAGCGTCCATGACGTGCATCCACCGAATGCATCCACACGCCGTTTTGCATCCACCTGCACCTGTTTCCACAGTGCTGTTCCTCGGCAAGATCGCAAGCTGCCCCACGTGTGCCAGCGCGCAAGGATCCGGTGTGTTGCCTAGTATGGGATGCAGCGTTCTAGGGCGTGGTGCGGAACCCCCCCAATTTTGGGTGTTGTTAATATGGTTGGAACCCGGAATTTCACATGTTACATGGGTGCACTATGATGCAACAATGTGCCTTCCATGTATTGTTTGCTCGATATTGCCCGTTTTGCACTTTTTGCGATTTGATCTTTGTGTGCTCTAACTAGTTATCGCGGGGTTAGAACGGGGTTAGAGCACTAGTTATCGCGTGGGTTATCGCGCGATAACCTAGTTATCGCGGGGGTTATCGCGGGGGTTATCGCGCGATAACTAGTTATCGCGTGGGTTATCGCGAGGGTTATCGCGCTTCATTTTATGTTTCCCCTTTTTCGCTTTAGCTCTCAAATCCTTCGTACTCTTTGATAATGGCCCTTGCTGCTGCCCACGCTTGGTGCGAGCACCATCAAAAGCTCCTTGGGGTCCGTCGCCTTGGCGGTCCTGAGGGGTTTACGATGGGTGATGCCAATGTGAGGCGCCCTGTGGCGACCCGCTTTGAACATGGTGTGGACTTTGGACTCCTTGTCCATAAGTCCCCCTTCATGGCGGACAACCGAGACCCCCTGGTTCTCAGCAACTACATCTTCGAGTTGCTAGAGGTAAATCCAGGGGTTGCTGGATTCTTGATTCAGCTTCATCCGGACGATGTGGACGCCGTGGTGGAGTCCGTCACCGCCCATGCCGAGAAGGGTGCGGGGACGAAGACGACCCTCTATGTGGGTCAGGAGGAGGAGGAAGTGGAGGAAGTGGAGGAGGAGGAGGAGGATGCGGGGGGGGTGGGGGCTGGGGGGAGGAAGGAGAAGCCCCACAACCCCCTCATGATTAGTGTCCAGAAGGTAAGGATCCGACCGGGTAAGGGGAAGGGGCAGTCGGATGGTTGGTTCCCCCAACCCCTCACCCACAACACCCGCCGGGTCTGCACTGACGACCCCGAAAACAAGCTCCCCATGCACTCCCTTTGCCCCACAAGGGAGTGGGAGCGTGAGTGGTATGGGGTCACCACTCCCAACATTGTTTCGGGGCAGGGGGTGATTCTTTTTCCATTTGGGGCAACACCCCCCCTTATTGGGGAGGCGGAGGAGGTGGTTGCCGCCGAGCCCTTGGGGGCCTTTAATAGGGACCCCAATGACCTTGTGCAAACGGTGGGGGGGAAGCTGGTGGTCAACCACCTCCTGGAGCACGATTTTTTGAGTGCTGTGCAGCTCCAAAGTCTTTTGGATGATTTGGATAGGGTGCCTCTCTCAGAGAAGGCACCCATTTTCAATGAGAACCCCCCCATTGTCGGCAGGCCCCAAGATTCTGGGACCCGCCGTACATTGTACGGCAACTATGGGGGTGCCCACCACCACAGGCACAACCCCCACAAGCTCCATGATCTGCCAGTCCTCAAAAGGGTGGCAGATCGTGTGCTTGAGACGGCGAAGAAGACTGTGGTGGGGGGGGTTGGATGGAGCTGCACCATCCTTGACATGGCCGAAATTTCGAGCTATGACCACACCCCCCAGCACCTCCATCGCGACGCCCCCCCCTACACCATTCCTGAAGGCACATTGATTGTCAATTGCCTTATTATGCTAACCCATAATCATGAGGAGGAGGATGGGTCACATTTTCTTTTTGTGCCCTCCAGCAGTTCGGGGTTCCCTGACCCTTGGGTGGAGAGGGCTGTGCCATTCAAGAGGGGCACTGCCTTTTTTTTTAATGCCCTTGATGTCCACAGGGGGTCGGGGATTCCCAAGGCCTCCCCCACGGGGGTGTCCCACCCCCGCCTCATGGCATTTTTTGCCATTGAGCTTACCGTGGGGGGGAATCTTCGATTCCCCAACCTGCACGTGACCCAGTCCATTAAGAGGCCCCAGCTGGGGGCACCTGGTGGCCGGGTGGCCAGGACAGTCCAGTGTGATGGGGCGGTTAGGTGTAGGGGGAAGGTGGTAGCCAATTGCTACGGATGCAATCGGCTGATTTTGTGCACCGCCCACAAAGATGGCCTTTGTGTGCCATGCCAGGAGGGGGAGGAGGTGGAGGGGGGGGAGGAGGAGGAGGTGGTGGTGGACCCCAATGGGGTCAGCATTGAGCAATCTGCTCAGTGCTTGCTCCCGGTGGGAACAACCACCGGGCATTTTTTGTTGTCGGGGTGGGGGGTTGGGAGGGAGGTGATTGCCCCCCTCACTAATGAGGAGGCGGGGGCGGTCGCAGGCCACCCCGATCAGTGCCCCTTGGCCAAGGTGTGCCATGGGGAGGCACTGCCCTGGCCCACCCTGCAAGGGCATGTTGGGATGAAGGTGCCGGCGGGCACCATTTTGGTGGTGAGGAGGGGGTTGTATGGGGGAGTGGCAAGGGTGGCCCCTGAGGCGGAGGGGGTGGCCCAGGTGGTGGAGTGGCGGCAGGTGGGGGAGTATGCGGCCGTCACGGACTTCGTGTGGCTGCGGAGGCTGGGCCTGGTGCTGGACGACGCCAAGAAGGAGGGCCAAGGCATGTGTCCATGTCACCAGGTGTGAAAACCTCCCACAACACCCTGCTCTAACCCCTGCTCTAACTAGTTATCGCGCTAGGTTATCGCGTTCTAACTAGGTGCTCTAACTAGTTATCGCGCTAGGTTATCGCGTTCTAACTAGTTATCGCGGGGTTATCGCGGGGGGTTATCGCGGTGGTTATCGCGCGATAACCTAGTCATCGCGGGGGTTATCGCGCGGGTTATCGCGTGTTTTTTTTTTGTTTCTTTTGTTTTTTTCAGGCCACCATCTTGCAGCTGCCCCGCATCTTCGTCAAGGACGACGCCCAGGCAGCCGACGCAGCGGGCGGAGCGGCAGCAGCAGCGGGGGCACGGCCCGCCAAGCCGGTGGCGGCCCGGTTGGAGCTGGAGGGGGAGAAGAGGCTGCCGGAGGGGGCGTCGTGGCGGTTTGGGGAGCCTGGGGATGAGGCCTGCAGGATGGGGGGGACGGGATGGTACCGGCAGGTCACCATCACAGAGAAGGAGGGGGGGGTGGAGAGGAAGACCAACCTCACCCTCCCCTCCTATGTGTGGGTTGGGGGGGAAACGGCCAAGTGGCCGCAAGCCGCAGAGGGGGAAACGGTTGCGGCTTTTTTGTGTTTGTTTGGGATGAGCGACCCCCCCCAAAGGAAATCTTATTTCCTTTTGAGGGTGTGTTTTTTGTGGGAGGGGGAGTATACGGGGAGGGAAGTGTGGCAGAAGCTGCACAGGGGGGGGGACATCCACCAGGTTGGTGGGTATGACCCCCCCCCTTCTGTGGGGGACGCCACTGCCGAATGGATTCGGCAGTATGCACCCAAGGGGGGAAGGCCGGGAAAAGGCCAGACGAAGCGGGGACCAGACGTGGTGGTGGTTGAGCCGGATGCCCCCCCCCCCCTTAGGGGTAAGGGCCAAACCCCCGCCCCCAAGCCCTCCCCCAAGCCATCGAAGGTGGCAAAGGTGGCGGCAGCCCAGCCCCCCCATGAGGCCCTGGACGTGGAGGCCTTGGGGGCCAGTGTGGCCACCCACGTGACGGACGCTTGCCAGGTTTTGGTGGAGCAGGCGGCCGCCACGGGGGTCGAGGCCGCACTGGCCAAGGGTCGGTCGGCCGACCACAGGTCGGCCTTGGCAAAGGCCGAAAAGGCCCAGGGCAACACCCAGCGTGCCCTGGACCAGGCCCTCAACCTGGCCGCCAAGAGGGGGGAGGAGGTGGAGGCGATGAGGGAGGCCCTGAGGGAGGCCCAGGAGGGGAGGCGGAAGGCGGAGGTGGAGGTGGCCCAGCTTAGGGTGGAGGTGGAGGGGCAGCGGAGGAGGGGGGATGACCTTGGGCAGCGCTTGGGGGTGGCTGAGGCGCAGGTGCGCAGCCTCACCTCCACCCTCTGTGCCTCCTTCGGGGCGCAGCAGGCCCAGCAGGGGCTGGCGCCGCAAGGGTTGCAGAGTCAGGGTAGCGGGAGTAGGAGTGGGAGCCAATGACTAGTGGATTTGCTCAGGGGGTTGCCCAAGGGCATTTTTCGTGGGGAGGAGCGATATGGGGCCCAAGTGGACATGTGCCACTTTGGCCTCGTGGGAAGTGGAAACCCCAACCCCTCTAATTTTAGGGCGACCCACATGGCCGCTGCTACCCTCAGGCCTGCCCTCACCCCCTTGGTAGCAGACCTCAATGGGTATTGCACCTCCAATGCTCCACCATGGTTCACATGGTGTAGCATCCAAATTGTTCGCCCCCAAGGGACGGACACCATGGGCCTCCACTCCCATTTGCGGGATGGGGCGCCCATGGCGCTTATTGTGTGTGTGGGGTCTTTCACGGGGGGTGAGTTTTGGGTGGAGAGTGGTGGCCTGCTGAATCCCTCCTTGAGGGAAAAAAAGCGGCACACCCGTGTGTGCAAGGGTAGGGCGGTGGAGGGTTGGGCATGCACCGCCACCCCCCAAGCCCCGGTGTTGTTCAACACCAGGGCACTACACGCTCCATTGTCATGGGAGGGCGAGCGATGGAGCGTGATTTTTTATAGTGCGGGGGGGGTTCTGCACTGCACGCCTGTGTGGCGGCAGCAGCTGCTGTCCATGGGTTTTAGGGTCCTCTAACCCCTCCAGCTGATTCGATTATTGTTCACTATTTCTATTACTGTCTAGCCCGGAACATTTGAGAGGCACCCTATCCAAATCATCCAAAAGACTGTGTGACTGATTTGAATTTGTGATTGTGGCGCCATGTACCCCGTGCCTGCACATTGTTGACATCTCCAAGGTTTCCTGGGTGCAAAATCAACGTTTGTGAAGGTTTTAGGGTGCCCAACGCTTGCTCTAACACCACCAGTTAGTGCGCACTAACCCCTGCTCTAACTAGTTATCGCGGGGGTTATCGCGCTCTAACTGGGTGCTCTAACTAGTTATTGCGGGGGGTTATCGCGCTCTAACTAGTTATCGCGGGGGGTTATCGCGGGGGTTATCGCGCGATAACCTAGTTATCGCGGGGGTTATCGCGTGGGTTATCGCGTGTGTTTTTTGGGCCCTTGCTTCAAAACCCTCCCTCATTTCGCGCCCAGGTCCTCTTATTCTTCATGGACAATGCTGTCAATGAGGCCCTGCGGGCTCTCAACACAGCCAACCTGCGGCGGTACACCGATCTGCAGTGCCCCAAGGCCCGGCGGCGGCGTTTGAAGGCGGTTCAGCGGCTGGTGCGAGTTCTATTGGGTGACCCAGACGTCGTGTGTGGCACCAACACCAAAGGCGAAGTTTGTTTAAGTGGTGGGGCGTGCACTGCCCTGTCTGGCCCACTTGGCGGCCATCTTGCATTAACAGCTCAGGAGCATGAGGCCCTGAGCATGCTACGCATGGCATGCAGCATGCATCTCTCCCAACGGGCCCTTTTGCGAATGCCCCGCCGTTGCACACAACGGGACCTAAGGACCGTTCGGCAACGGATCATGCCCTACTTTCCCCAAACCACCATTGTAAAGTCTACCACAGGCCGCAATAGGGCAGCTGCCCATGTGCCTTTGCAATCAATTGTGCAAAATGCAATATCTATGGCCCGAGTTATTGGGAAACCCCCCCCTAGTGGCGTTGCCATTATTGTTATTTCAGTTGATGCGACTTCCTTGTGGAAGGCATCCTCTACCCGTGCGGATGTATGGGTTAATGTATGGGGGGGGGCAAAATATGCTTCGAAGGTGAAGCTATGGGCCTCATGGTTTTGCATGGATGGCGGGGATGAACAGGCTTTTTTGAGAAGCCTTGACATCTCCGCCAACCTCAACCAAGAGGTGAGGGATGTGGAAGAGGACGTTGTCCTCTTTCAAAACCAATTTTTGACTTGCACTGTCATTTTGACAGGGGATGGGAAGGGGATGCAAGCAATGGGGGGGGCTGGGTCTAAGTGTTGGTTGTGCAAAGACCCCAATGGGATTGTTGAGCAAATGGGGGTGGAGTCCACCTCAAGATGGGGGTCATTCTTGAGAAGTGTGACCCCTGATAGGCGGCCGGGGGACTACCAACATGCAGCATGCCGCATCCTAAACGGCATTGCAAAGCGCATTGAGACCACCCTCCAGGCCCTCCCCCCTAGTACCCCTGGTAAGGCCCAAGCTCTTGCAGCTTTGCAGGCCTTCAAACAAGCCCTCAAGGATGAGACCGCAGGCATCCCTCTTAGGGAACGCCTCCCTTCGGCCTCGAGGGCCACAGAAAAAGATTTCGATCTAACCAGCACCAAAGTTTTCCTAACCTCCCCCCCCTTCCAAAGGCAATTTGTGGAATGCCTCAAAGAGCATGTCCCCACAGTGAGGACCCCTGGGGGACCTATGTTATGGGTTGTTGTGCATGTCATGGTGAAATGCATTGAGGGTTTGTATGAGCTTTGGAGGGTGAGGGAGTTGTACACTCTAACCCAAGTGGAACGCCACCGTGCGTTGACCACAAAATTTTCAAAAGCGTGGGGAGACTCAGGTTGGTCCCCCACCAGGTGGATCCATTGGTGCTTGGCACATTCCACCTTTTTTGCCGAGAAATGGAGGAACATTTTTCAGTTTTCCTCCATCCCAACGGAGTATCGGCATGGGCCTTACAAGAGGAGGCTCAAAAATTGTTTTAAGGGTTGGTCTTTGCTGAGGCCAAGTATGTCCCTCCGCCACATGCACCATTGCATGTCCATGAACGCCCTGGAGCAAGGGCTTTTGGGACTGGAGGCAGCCAAGGCCACAGACATTGATGACTTTGTATGAAAAACGACCACAGATGCTTTGTGCCAAGTGTTTTGTGTTGTTTGTCCTAGGGAGGGAGGGAGGAGGGGTGCGCGATAACTACCCGCGATAACTGCGCGATAACTGAGTTATCGCGCGATAACTAGCGCGATAACTAGTTAGAGCAAGGTGCTCTAACTGCGTTCTAACTCTGTTCTAACTGTGCTCTAACTCTTTGACCCCCCCCCCAAAAACCACCCCCATGATGCGGGTTATGTGGGGAAAGAAAGGGGATGGGGGGTTTTTGAGGGTGCTGAATCCATTTTTTTAGGTGGTTTGCCCCAAAATTGAGGGTAGGTGGGTGTTCCAGAAATTGCGTTCTAACTAGGGGTTCCGCACCACGCCCTAGAACGCTGCATCCCATACCCTCGGCTCGGCGAAGGAGGAGCACGCGCCCCATGGTGTACCCCTGGGTGCATTGCGCAGGTTTGGCGCTGAGAAGGCCCTGTTGTCTGCGGGTGGAGCTGCGTCGGAAGCAGGCAGTTACAGTTATCGTTCCATGGGTTCGCGCCGCAGCACTGTGGCCCTCTCCCCAGCAGACATCCTGAATATGCCGGACAAGGAGCTCGTGGACCAGTTTGATCGTGCCCTAGGTATGCTTTCCTACATCCACGCCGAGATCTGCGACCGTCGTGAGCTTGACCCCCCAACACAGCGTGGCCGTCACC
Organism: Eutreptiella sp. 'Long Island Sound 2002'; assembly: GCA_964036045.1. NCBI lineage: Eukaryota > Euglenozoa > Euglenophyceae > Eutreptiales > Eutreptiaceae > Eutreptiella > Eutreptiella sp. 'Long Island Sound 2002'. The sequence continues at coordinate 8,571,615 of OZ038383.1, forward strand.
GCCTTGTGGACAAGGACAGCCTGGCGCAGATGGAGAAGGCACGCAAGAAGGCAGAGGACAAGAAGCGGAAGCGCAAGGAAAAGAAGCGGGAAAAGAAGAGGGCCAAAAAGCAGAAGAAGCGCGCGAAGAAGAAGGGGAAGTACGACACGTCCTCTTCATCGTCCTCCATGACAGCTCGAGCGCTACGAGTTCCTCTTCAGCTGGATCCGAGGATCAACGCAAGGCCGAGGAGCAACGCAAGGCCGAGGATCAACGCAAGGCCGAGGAGCAACGCAAGGCCGAGGAGCAACGCAAGGCCGAGGAGCAACGCAAGGCCGAGGAGCAACGGAAGGCCGAGGAGCAACGCAAGGCCGAGGAGCAACGCAAGGCCGAGGAGCAACGCAAGGCCGAGGAGCAACGCAAGGCCGAGGAGCAAGGCAAGGCCGAGGAGCAACGCAAGGCCGAGGAGCAACGCAAGGCCGAGGAGCAACGGAAGGCCGAGGAGCAACGCAAGGCCGAGGAGCAACGCAAGGCCGAGGAGCAGCGCAAGGCCGAGGCGCAACACAAGGCCGAGGCGGAACGTAAGGCCGAGGCGCAACGCAAGGCCGAGGAGGAACGCAAGGCCGAGGAGGAACGCAAGGCCAAGGAAGACGCCAAGGCCGAGGACGAGCAATCCACACTTACTTTACTAGGGCCCACACCAATGCCTGCACCTGCGGTTGCCACCCGGGCACGCAGCTACAACACTGGACCTCTAGCTGGGACTGAGTCTACGCTGCACATCCCCCAGAAGTTCAGCGCAGGGAGCAGCACCCTACCCATGACGTCAACCATGAGTGAGGTCTTCCTACACTTGCTGGAACCGTTGCTGGTGGCGCAGCACCGCTGCCTGGCCCGCGTGGGGAAGATGTACCTACAGGATAGCCTACTCAAATACAATGTGTTCAAGATTGGTTTAGGGATGGCTCGTCTACGCCGTGTTGACGACGTATGGCGGTGGCGGCCGAATGGGGTAGTAGCGGTCCCTCGCCTCAAAGCCCTCATGCCGCGGTCGGAGTGGTACACGTTGAACCGTGTTCTAAACGTGGACGTCGCCGGGTTGCTGCAGGCATGTAATAGGCAATGGAGTAGTCCATGGAAACCCGGGACAGCCGTAACGGGGGACTAGACAATCGTCCCCCATAAAGGAAAGCGTGCGGGCAAACTACGACAGTTTGTCCCACGCAAACCCCATAGTACGGGGTTAAAATTATATTGCATGTCGGACGCTGGGTTAAAATTATATTGCATGTCGGACGCTGTCCGGCCTTTTATAATGGACATGTATCCTTTTGAGGGACGCCGAGGTGTTGTTCGCAACGCCACAAACGATTGTGTTGGGAAAAACACACCCACACAAATGGTCCAGCATTGGCAGGCCCTAGCCCCAAGCGAAAGCATTTTGGTATGCGACTCGTATTTTGGTTCAGCGCACACTGCTGCATATTTGACCAGTGCAGGGCAGCCCTTTGTCCTACTCGCCAAGCGCAATGATCATGGGGTAGGTGAATTGGGTGCGAATTTGCGTGAAGGGGAGGAGGAGTGTGCGGTGGCCTGTGACCTCCCGTTTGCCTTGCATTGTTTCAAGAACCCGAAAGTAGGTGGCAAGGCTGCGCGCGTGGTGCCCATGTATACAAATTGTAGTGTAGACCCAGCGCTTTGGCGGCATCCCGGAGGCCATTGGCTACCTCCGTTGGTGGGTGCCTACCGTTCTCTAGCGGCCGGCGTAGACCAAGCCAATGCCCTAGCCTTGCATTTTCGGGAGATCCAAAGGCTTCAAACGTGGTCTAGAGCACTGCGTGCTTTTGTGCTCCGGTACGGAGTAGTGAACACTATTAGCACGTGCAAGGATCTGTGCCTGGTGCCAGAAGAGACTTCCCTTTGGGATTTCCAACGCATGTTGCTCGATGATTTTTTTCCGGAGGAACGGTTTGCCAAAAAAGAGGTGCATTGCATCAGGGCGACCGTGAAGCGGGGCGTGTGTGCATATTGTAAAACGGGGCGTGTTGCCTGGGTCTGTGCAGCTTGCCGTGTGCCACTACACACCTGGTGTTTTGCACATTACCATTGAGTGTAGACCGTCACCGTGACAACTGAAGTGCAGTGCAACGTTGCTCGTGGGTAAGAAAACAGGGTTCGATGCGTAGAAAACGTACGATACGTGGAAAACGTGTAGAAAACGTGCATCCGGGTTTTGCATCCACCCGCCTTTTTGCATCCCCCCCCTAGAAAACGTAATGAACGTGGAAAGCAAGGAAAACGTACAAAACGTTGGGAACGTGCATCCGGGTTTTGCATCCACACGCCAATATGCATCCACCCCTGTTCCCCCTGTGAAAAGCACACGTTCCCAACAGTGCGTTCCATGCGTTGGCAACGTACGTTCCCAACAGGTTTTTAGGGGTGGATGCGTAGTGAATGTACGTATTGTAGCCAAAGGAATATACAAAAACAAGGTCCCATTTCTCGCCGCCTCTTGTGCGGCTACTGAAGCCCAAGGGTCTATACGTGGTTGGTTGGGTCCACCGCGTCAACAAACAAAAGAAGAAATTCGAGTTCACCCACGACCAAGAGTGCGCGCCGCGGGGGGTTGAAATCAAGGATGGCAAAGCGGTCAACCAGGCGTTCCCCAATGTTTGTGAATATGGCTTTGGCAATGTGTACCCTTCGTGAACCGGCCGTTTGAATCCGAGATTCACGGTACCGTGAATTTCACCTATTTTTGCTGTGTTTTGCTCGTAACTTGGTGCTATCGTGTGCTTTTGTCGTGCTATCTTCGCCCAAAGTAAGATCCAACAAATGTGTGCAATTTACAGTTTTGAAGTAGCCGCATGGTTCAACACATTTGGTGAGATCGCCGTGAATGTGAAATTCACGCACCCAAATTCACGCATAAATTCACGCTAGATTCACAGATTCACGAGAATGTGAAATTCGCACGAATTTCGTACGAATTCATACGAATTTCGTACGAATTTCGTGCGCATTTCGTGCGAATTCGTACGAATCGGCCCCAATTTTGTCTTGTCACTGCTATTTGTTGCACACATTGGATATTGAACAATTTGTTTTGTAGATCCCTAGATACATGACACGCTAGCACGCACAATTTCGTTCTAGCCTAAAACGACATCGCGAGGGCATTCTAGCCTACAACATCTGGCTAGAACGTAGACTAGAACAGGAATCATTCTAGCCTAGATTTGTTCTACACTAGAACACAAATAACAAATCAAACCATTATACACATTACATTTCTTATGCTTTGTTGCGTTGCTCACAAATTTGTTGGGAAGGGCATAGGTTATAGGTGATAGTGGATGCAGTGGTGGGGGGTCCATTGGGGTCAAACCATTGTTGCATTGCTCACGCAGTTGTTGGGAAGGGCAAAGGTGATAGTTGCTAGTAGATGCATGAGGGTGGGGTGGGGGGGTCCATTGGGTCAAACCATAGGAGCGTAATCAACCACGTCTAGGGTTGGGAGGGGGGGGGGGGGGGGGGCAAGGAGACCCCCACTTACACCTGAGTGTCTGGGTGTGGGGTTAGGAGGGTGTCTTGCTTGTTGCAGTGCGGTTAAGGTTAGGGAGGGTACTCCTTTTCTCTTCACGGGTTCTTTCTACTGTTTGATTCTTCGATGTCCGCTCTTCCAAGCTTCTCACCTGCAGCTGGGTAGAAGAGTTGGATTGTTCACCCACCAATAGGGATCGTGACACGTGTTCACACGCCATGGGGTAGCAGCATCCGTGTTCATGGCTCCGTGCGATTGGGTGCATCCAGACTGAGGTATGTTGCGTGTAGTTGTTTCGTGCTGCCACATACCGTGTGTGTGTGTGTGTGTGTGTGTGTGTGTGTGTGTGTGTGTGTGTGTGTGTGTGTGTGTGTGTGTGTGTGTGTGTGTGTGTGTGTGTGTGTGTGTGTGTGTGTGTGTGTGTGTGTGTGTGTGTGTGTGTGTGTGTGTGTGTGTGTGTGTGTGTGTGTGTGTGTGTGTGTGTGTGTGTGTGTGTGTGTGTGTGTGTGTGTGTGTGTGTGTGTGTGTGTGTGTGTGTGTGTGTGTGTGTGTGTGTGTGTGTGTGTGTGTGTGTGTGTGTGTGTGTGTGTGTGTGTGTGTGTGTGTGTGTGTGTGTGTGTGTGTGTGTGTGTGTGTGTGTGTGTGTGTGTGTGTGTGTGTGTGTGTGTGTGTGTGTGTGTGTGTGTGTGTGTGTGTGTGTGTGTGTGTGTGTGTGTGTGTGTGTGTGTGTGTGTGTGTGTGTGTGTGTGTGTGTGTGTGTGTGTGTGTGTGTGTGTGTGTGTGTGTGTGTGTGTGTGTGTGTGCTCCTCGGGAACTGTGGTGCATGAAATAAGGGGTGGCCCCCCAGTGATCGACCAGGGGGGGCGCCAGCCCCCCCGGGAGCTTCTTTGGATATTGCGGTACATGAAAGAAGGGGTGGCCCCCTCCTCCTGTGTGTGTGTGTGTGTGTGTGTGTGTCTGTGCGGTGTGTGTGTGTGTGTGTGTGTGCATTGCTGCACTGTATGTGTGTGTGGGTGCCGGGGGGGCAGGTATAGGGAAATGTGTGTGGGTGTGGGGACTTCGGTACATGCATAGGTGGTGTTGGTGTGGCTCTTCTGCCAGTGTCCTGCAAAAATGGTACGAAATTCGTACGAAGTTCGCAGGAAATTCGTACGAAAATCGTGCGAATTTCGTACGAATTTCGTACGAATTTCGTCCCTCAAGTACCGTGAATACGTACCTTGAATGTGGTTGTTACGAAATTCGTACGAATTTCGTACGAATTTCGCACGAAGTTCAAACAATTTGCATGAATTTGTGTCATTTTTGTGTGTGTGTGGGTGTGCCTGGTCGGAGGCGTTGTTGTTTGTGTGGGCGTGGGTGCATGGTGTGTGTGCCTGGGTGATATGTGCATGCATTGGTGGTTCTTGGGTTCTTGGGTGGTTTTGTTGAATCATGTGGGACAATACTTTTGTGTTGTTTGTAGTTTGTGACTGTCTGTCGTTTGTGTTTGGTGCTGCTGATTGTCATTATGTGTGTGTAATGCCTGCTTTTCGACTGTGTTGGTATCGCTGTTTTGCTTGCTGCTTGTTGTGCTTCGTCTGTCTGCTGCTCCTCACTGGTGACTGTTGCTGATGACCTGACTGTGTTGTTCTTCTGTGTTGTTGTTGTGTTGCTGTGCTGTGTGCTATGAGTGGGTGTGGATGGTTGGATGGGTGGCTGCCTGTTGTTGAATCATGTGGGACAATACTTTTGTGCTGTTTGTAGTTTGTGTTTGCTGCTGATTGTCATGATGTGTGTGTAATGCCTGCTCTTCGGTTGGTACCGTTGTTTTGCTTGCTGCTTGTTGTGCTTCGTCTGTCTGCTGCTTGGTGACTGTTGCTGATGACCTGACTGTGTTGTTCTTCTGTGTTGTTGTGTTGCTGTGCTGTGTGATATGGGCTGACTGTGTTGTTCTTCTGTGTTGTTGTTGTGTTGCTGTGCTGTGTGCTATGGGTGCTATGTGTGTTTGTTCTGCACAAAAATGATACAAATTCATGCAAATTGGTCGAAATTCGTGCGAATTTCGTACGAAATTCGTAACAACCACATTCACGGTACACTTTGGGGACGAATTTCGTACGAAATTCGCACGAAATTCGCACGAATTTCGTACGAATTTCGCACGAATTTCGTACGAATTTCGTACGAAATTCGTGCGAATTTCGTACCATTTTTGCAGGACACTGGCAGAAGAGCCACACCAACACCACCTATGCATGTACCGAAGTCCCCACACCCACACACATTTCCCTGTACCTGCCCCCCCCCCCCCCGGCACACACACACACACACGCAAACACACACACACACACACACACAGACACACACACACCCATGCACAAACACACACATACCCTCAATGAAAGCAAACAGCCCCCCACTCGACCCACACCCACACACTGCCCGCCCACACACCCTCATACGTACCTGGACAGTGGATGTGTCACGGTTAGATGTTTAGGGGGGGGGGGTTCTGTGTGTGTGTGTGTGTGCATGTGTGTCTGCCTGTGTGTGTGGATGGGTTTCTGCGGATGTGTGTGTGTGTGTGTGTGTGGGTGGGTGGGTCGTTGTGTCCATGTGTAGTTGGGTGTGTGGTTGTGTGTGTTTGTGTGTGCGCGCGTGTTGGTGTGAGGTGCGGGAAGGGTGTGCGTGTGTGTGTGTGTGTAAGGCTTGTGCGTATATGTGCATGGTTTGGTGCTCCTCACATCCTCACAGACAGTCGTACATGTACCCCCCCCCCCACACACACACCCACATGCCATTAGTGGAATCAAACCGCCCTGCCACCCCACCCACACCCACACACTGCCCAGCCACACATACACACACACACCTGCATAGTGGATGTGTCGTGGTTAGGTGTGTGGGGCGGAATCATTGTGGGTGTGTCTATGTGTGTGTGTGTGTGTGTGTGTGTGTGTGTGTGTGTGTGTGTGTGTGGATTTGTTTGTGCGCGTGGGAGCGTGTTTGTGTGTGGGTGTGTATCCATGGGTCCGTGGTTGTGTGTGTTGGTGTGTGGGTGTTGGTGTGAGGTTTGGGACGGGTTTGTGTGCGTATGTGGTCGGGTGGCCCCCACATCCTCACACACACCAACACACAGACGCACGCCCAACAAACAGGAAGTCACGCATCCACCCACATGCAAATCCAACCATACAACCATACAAAAACCCACACAAACCCACACACCCCACACAAAGGCACACCCACACACATGTGCACATGTTGCCTGTAGCTAGGGTGCCTGCAGGGGTGTTTGGGGGGGAGGTACCCCGGGTGCTAGGACAAATAAGGGGGTGCACAAGGGTGAAATTTGTATGAATTCACGTGAATTCATGTGAAATTCGTACGAAATTCGTGCGAATTTCGTACGAATTTCGTATGAATTCACGTGAATTCACGGCCGTGAATCGGCTACAGGCTTGCCGGGTTTCGGCACCTCTCGTTTTGGGCACGGTTCGGACATGATGGATGCTTTTGGGGCGGGACCTTCATTGGATGATGCGTAACGAAGCTAGGGGAGGAATTTTGGCCCCTCAAATCCCTCGGAATGAACCAATAATATGGCATTTCCCCCAAAAAACCTCAAAATTTGGGTAAATTCACGTGAAATTCACACAATTATTCAAACGGCCACTTAACGGCCGTTCACGAAGGGTACATGTATGCCACGTTCCACTGCTTTTCCGGGGTACCTTGCACAGTTTCCTGCCACTTTCTCGTTTCAGTTGCCTAGGAGCCTAAAAAACCGTGCAGGTTGCTTTCCAGCGGTGTCACAAGGCGGTTGCACGATGAAGCGGTTGCATTCCAGCGGTCTCATCGGGGGGTTGCATGTCTCCAACGCTATTTCCCTTCTGTTTCATAGATTATCAACGTTTGGGGCTTTTACAAGAAGGAGCCGCCAAAGTCCAAGTGAGGCCGTGCCGTGCCGTGAGGCCATGCCGCTGTTGCGCAAGCCCATACCGACCGCCGCAAAGATCTAGCCACCAAAAGTGAGCCAGCCCCAAGAAGTGTGCCCTGCCCCGTGGACAGACTCGGATGACTCGCTGGAACCGAGCAAGGTCCAAGAGAGTGCAGCTGGCGCACAGGACAACGAAGGCAATGATAGTGAGCTGCCGAAGAAGAAAACAAAGAAGGAGTTGAAGGCTGAAGATAGGGGCAAAAAGGAGTCAAGTGTGAGTTTCAAAACGGAGGGTCCACGCGGGGGCTCCTATCGCATCACGGCCTTTCCCACAAGGGGCGAGAATTAAGTATACTATACAAAAATTGGGCCTATGACCCGGATATCTGCGCTGTATCCCGGGGCATATGCTCCGGATATCGACCGTCCCCATGCCCATGCCCATGCCCCGGATATAAGGCTTCCCCGAAGGGCAATGCTCATTTGGTCAATTTGCGACGAATGCTGAAGAAGAAGGTTGGGATCAGCCTGGTCAACTTTGTTCAGATATATGAAAGGTGGGCTGGATGTAGCCCAGAGTGGCAATGAGTAGAGGACACTGTCACAGCACCGGATGTAGCAAGCGTGGATGGGAATGGGAGCACATCCATGGTGCTGTCACTGTACATCCACTCAACCTAGAGTGCCCAGTGTTGGTTGTACATTGTCTGTATGAAGTTTGTTGGATTTAACCTGTTTTGGCGCACACCATACACCCTTCTGGCGTGCGCCAAATGGACACTTGGCACGTGCCAAATGACCACTTGGCGTGCGCCAAACCGCGTTGGGAGGTGCCACTTGGGTTAACCCTCGGTAGTCCTACCAAAACCTGAGGACATCTGGTGTAGCCTATTTGCACGTACTTCCATCAAAAAACCACTCCGCCCCCTTGCAACCCATGGGGAGCCCCAGAGACCAAAATTTGCAGGTTGCATACTAAAACAAGTGGTGTCATAAAGGGGTTGCATGTCATCATTTCCGTTTTGTGCAGGTTGCAAACCGTGTGGCGGTTGCGCATGAGGGTTGCACACGCCTGTCGTCCCACTTTCGCAATGTTAGCTTTCTTCTCCTCCTCCCCATGTCGGCTAACGATGACGATCCGGGACTGCCGGTCCCAAAGGCATTCCGCATCCAGGACCACTACACGGCGGTATCAAAGAACACTCTGAAGAAGAACTCCCCTTTTGTTTTACAGGTTCTCCCCTCCTGTCGCCTGCTGTGCACTTTCACTTTCACGTTCGCGAAGCATTCAATGTCTTTCCTCTCGGTGTCTCTTATGCAGCTGTTGGAGCCCAAGGGTTTGCATGTACGTGGCTGGTTGGGTCCACGGGGTCAATAAACAGAAGAAGCAAGTGGAATTCTGTGATGACCAAGAGTTCATGCCTCGGGAGTATGAGATTGTAACTACGAAGTAAAGGCCCAAAGTGTTTCTCAGGTAAAAACCAGGTAAAAACCGGGTAAAATGGGTAAAAAAAAATCAATAACTTGCTTTGTGCGTGTTTGCTCGCCTTGCCCTCTCTTATGATGTGTAACGGACACATTTGCATGCAAATACGCTGAAACATGGGTGAAAACGGAGGTGTTTTGCCACTTTTACGTCTCTCGCACCACAACACCACCATGTACACGCAATTATTGCTCGTTACTGCCTTTTTGCGCGCGTAAAAGGGTGTATTTGCGTGGTTACTATAAGTTTAGCTCGGACGCAAAAAGGGTCATTTACGCACGTAAAAGGGTTTATTTACTTGTCTCGTGAACTCTGTTGCGGACGCAAATTAGGCCTTTTGCGCACGCAAAATCCATGTAATTGCCTCTTTCACTCTCAGGGGCTTCTCTTTTATGGGACATGCCTGGCAAGAAGACCAGAGCCAAGGCCGGTATCCAAGCCCTTGGGGACCCGCAGCCACTGCCCAAGCCCGCACCTCCTCCCCGCACCACCCATGATGAGCCCACGCGGCAGGTTGTTGATGAGTATGTGAAGGTGGTGGGTGTAGAAAATGTGGCGGGAGCTAGGATCCAGGTGTTGGATTGTGCACTCTCGGTGAACGAGATTAAGGGGTTGCCGGCTATCCCCGAGGATGTTTGCTCGGTGAGAGAGCGGCTGCAAAAATTGCAGCAGGAAAAAGGTGAACCCTTGAAATATTTGTTGATTCCCCATAATTCCCCATAATTCCCCATAATTCCCCATAATTCCACCCAAATTCCACCATCATTCCCCGTCATTCCCCATAATTCCCCATAATTCCCCATAATTCCCCATCATTCCCCATAACTCCCATAATTGCAGTCGTCTGGCGGGGAGCCGTCGTCTGGCGCTGGCGGGTGCATACCCCTGAGGAGGGGGAGGACCCCAATGGAGTCAGCATTGAGCAATGTGCTCAATGCTTGCTCACGGTGGGAACAACCACAGGGCATTTTTTGTTGAGGGGATGGGGGGGGGGGAGGTGGTTGCCCCCCTCACCACTGAGGAGGTGGGGGGGGGGGGTGGCAGGCCACCCCGGCCAGTGCCCCTTGGCCAAGGTGTGCCATGGAGAGGCACTGCCGTGGCCCAGCTGGCAAGAGCATGTTGAAATTAAGGTGCCGGCGGGCACCATTTTGGTGGTGAGGAAGGGAATGTATGGAGGAGTGGCAAGGGTCCCCCCGGGTGGCCCAGGTGGTGGAGTGGAGGCAAGTGGGGGAGTATGCAGCCCTTACGGACTTCGTGTGGCTGCAGAGGATGAACGTGGTGCTGGACGACCCCAAGAAGGAGGCGGACAAAGGCATGTGCCCATGTCACCAGGTGTGAATAGTGCGCACTAAACCATGCTGTAACCTATGCTCTAACTAGTTATTGCGCTAGGTTGTCGCGTTCTAACTAGTTATCGCGGGGGTTATCGCGGGGGGTTATCGTGCTCTAACTGAGTTATCGTGCGAGTTATCGCGGTAGTTATCCCGTGTTTTTTTTAATTTTTTTCGTCATTACCAAGCCACAATCCTGCAGCTGCCGCATCCGTTCACCAAGGAGGTGGCCGAGGCAACCGCAGCAAGAGGAGCAGAAGGAGCTAGAGCACGGACCGCCAAGCCAGTGGCGGTCCGTGCGGAGCTGGAGGGGGAGGAGGTCAAGAAGCTGGCCAAGGGCGCAGCCTGGCGGTGGGGGGAGCCGGCAAACGAGGCCGGCCGGCAGGGGGGGACCGGATGGTACCGGCAGGTAACCATCACGGAAAAGGAGGGGGGGGTGGAGAGGAAGACCAACCTCACCCTCCCCTCCTATGTGTGGGTTGGTGGGGAAACGGCCAAATGGCCAAATGTCCCTGAGGGGGAAACGGTTGCTGTGTTTTTGTGTTTGTTCCGAATGAGTGACCCCCCCCCAGCGCTAAAGCTATTTCCTCCTCAGGCTCTGCTTCGTTGATGAAGCGACGGGGGAATACATTGGGCGGGAGGTGTGGCAGAAGCTGTGCAGGGGGTCGGACATCCACCAGGTGGGGGGGTACGACCCCCCCCCAAAGTGTGCGTGATGCAACCGCTTTGTGGGCCCAAGAGTATGCGCCCAAGGGGGGAAGGCCCACAAAGCGGGGGCATGAATGTACCCTTCGTGAACCGGCCGTTTGAATGGGACATTCACGGTACCGTGAATTTGACAACTTTTTGCTGTGTTTTGCACGTAACTTGGTGCCATCGTGTGCGTTTTTCGTGCTATCTTCGCCCAAAGCGTGGTCCAACAAATGCGTGCAAATTAGAGGTTTGAATTAGCCATATGGTTCAACATATTTGGTGAGATTCGGTCGAATGTGAAATTCACAAACCCAAAGTCACACATAAATTCACACTAGGCTCACAGATTCACGAGATTGTGAAATTCGCACGAAATTCGTACGAATTTCACGTGAATTTGCCCCAATTTCCACTGTTTCGCTTTCTCACAGCTCTCAAAGCCTTTATTTGCCTCTTCTTGTGACCATGTCCTCCTTGCAGTCCCGCCCCGATCTTGCTACCGACACCTTGGCGCAGTACGAAGCCCTCCCCGTCGCCCACCACCATGCAAATGGAGGAGGCGACCTACCAGTCGGGGGCACTGGGGCTGGACGATGTAGTGGGCCGGGCAGCATCCCTCGACCCCTCCCCTGAGGTATTTCACATCGACCTGCGCAGCCCCTCGCGCAACTCTTATCTTGGGGGGAAGGCCTGGTCCACAACTTTGTGGAGGGAACTCCGCTCCCAACTGCCCTCCCTTGGGGCACCACCTGACCATTCCTTTTTCCCCTTCACCTGGCACCTTAATTGCTAGCCCCCGGTGGTGGGAGGATTTGGGCATCGCCCCGTTCCATCCCACCATCCAACCAAAGGTGCACATCCCCGACATCACCCACCCCACGTTCTACAGTACAAGTTCTTTGCAATGGTACCGTGGTGCCTCATGCCCCTCCCCCTTCATTTCAAGTGAACCCCCCTTGCGCACCCAACCCCTTCCCGAACCCCCTCATGGGGTGATGGGCAACCCCAACCCCGCCCCCGACAGGGCTGGCCCCTCCCAGCCGCCCCTCAACTTTGTTGATGGGAACAGCTACATTGTGCTTCGGGGGCTTGTGGAAGCACGGGATTGCGAAGTGGGGTGGGGGAAGGTGATGAAGGCGTTGGGCAGCAGCGACGAAAAAGTCTTCGCAAAAATTTTTGAGCTGCTGTTCAACGCCGCGCGGAGTGAAGATCAGACAAGGGATCCGGATCTCCCGCGGCGTTGGCAAAGCAAAAGCTCCCTGGGGCAGGGTGTCGGGGGGCCTCTTTTCAAGAAGTTGCACCCCCCCCTCATGGAAAGTGTCCGTCCCTCAGGTTGGGAACCTCCACCCAATGACGCCGGGCAGCGTCATCCATACCACATCGCACACACGGTTACAATGTTGGGTACCTCGAAAAAACATGTTTTTAAGGTGTGCCTGAAAATGTTCCCACATGTTCCCCCTAGGTGTTTCCACATGTTCTCCAACATGTTGTTCTCGTTCCCGACAAGCATGTTGGGGAACATGGTCGTGTTACCGGGTACAAAAGGCGGGTCAATGTGTTCCCGGACATCAATTTGCTGCCACGCTTTGCACACAATGTTAATGTAGGGGAAGTGGAAGGTGGGGCTTTGTGCCCCTCCAACTCCCTTTGTCGTGCCGGGGCATTTTTTATCTCATGCCGTGCCATATATCACATGAAGTCCCCCCCCCCCTACCTTGGAGGGGGGGGGATAGGGGGGGCATACACACAAAAGGCGGTGCACACACACAAAAGGCGGTGCATACACAAGGCAGTGCACACACAAGGTTGTCCGTGGCCACCGCAGGAGTCTTGTCATTTACGGGGGTGCGGGGGCTAGCCCTTGCGTTGAACGAAGTGAGCTGTTTGTCGAGCAACGCGAGCTGAGCCGGGTAAGGAGGGGTAGGTAGGGGGGGTGGGTAGGTGGGGGTAGGGTGGGGGGTAGGGGGTAGGTGGGGGGGGGGGGTAGGTGGGGGGGGGGGGACTTTCTATCGCCGTGCCCTCCGCCAGGCTTTGACTCTAATGCTACCATTTGGTGGTGGCTGAGGAGTCCAAGCTGGCAGCAGGGAAGAAATATGCATACCAAAAGAAGAGTACCCGCGGCGAAGTTGTTTCTGGAAAAGTGACAAATGTCTGTCCATCGCGTCTGTCTTTCATGTTGGTCTTACCCGCAAAAAACCTCCCTATTTTGTGGTTCTACGCTTTTTTCAAGCAGCTTACAACCAAGGGGTGGTCAAGCTCATATGACGTGCAAGTGGTGCGGCAAGGGAACAAATTGGACATGCAGTGTGTCCGGAGTTCCACTCCATATGAAGTTTTTTTGGTGCGTTTCACCACGTTGGACAATGAGCCTAACCCTAACCATGCGTAGTGCCCAATGTCTGACCAGTGACCAAAAGAAACAAGCCCGCCGACGAACAATGCTGTGTAACTGAACAAAAAGGGTGGAATACATTCAACAATCAGCGGTCGTGCCATACCATGGGGTTGGAAGGAGGTCATGCACCCCCCCCCCCCCCGCGCTCCTGGTAACAACGGGGTGGAAGACAGGAACACGTGTACCCGCACTTGATGATTTGTTTCCATGTTGTCGTGAACGTTCCGTTATTCGGGTACACATGCACCCAGATTTTGTACCCGGTCACCAAAAATGTTCCCGCGCATTGTGGTGTAGAATTTTTCAGATGTCAGGGACGTTCTACACACGCAGGAACATTTTTTGGTACCAGGTACCATGTTCCCCGCCGTGGGCCCGAGCTCACCTATTTGTCAAGTTTTATCAGTGCCAGAAAGGCCAATCATGTCTAAGTCAATAACGGATTTGCATGATTCATCCCCTATTGTGGATATTCGCCGGCCACTACAATCACCATGGAGAGTGGCAGCACGCCAGGCCAATGTTCAATCTTCTCTGATCAGGAAGAGAGCCATTTGATTTTCGTCAATACGCCGGCAAGGGACCTGTAAAGTAATCTGGGTCTGGAGCCCATGGTCAGCCCCCCGGTCCCCATTTTCCATAAAGCTTACACACCAAGCACGGATGTCAATTTTCCAACTACCCCATACCCCAACGCCACACAAAGCCCCGGTTGTGCCAAGATCCCTAGAACTCCACCACCCGGAGACGCTAATGACACATTCCCCGGCATTGTTTCGGGATGCTTTAATGTCTAGTCACCCCCCCCCTCGGGAATGCCGATCCCATCCATCGTCTTTCTTGCGATGCCCACAGTGACGCTATCAATCAGTTCAAGCAATTCAATTAAGGTATGCCAACGATAGTCACCCACCTTCGTTGGTGCTAGCCACGCCGATGATCAAAGATTCCCCTTGATTGGTACTTTCCCCACCAACCCCCCTACCCCTATTGCAGCCCTACACTCCTCCTCGTAGGCTAAGTGAGTGGTCAACGGCACTTGATCAAATTGGTGTCAGCTACACAGCAAAGTGCATAGACTGACCCACCTAACTGGTGAGTAACATGCAAACACCAGGTGTGTTGACAAAACAAAGACCAATACAGAAGGGATGAAGTTGTTCACAGAACACATGTGATGAAGTGTCCGAACTGCCGAACATTGCTACATATGCATACCATACGTGAGCTACACGGTGAAGTGCACAAACTGACCCACCTAACCGGTGAGTAACATGCAGACACCAGGTGTGTTGACAAAACAAAGGGAAATACGGAAGGGATGAAGTTGTTCACAGAACACATGTGATGAAGTGTCCGAACTGCCGAACATTGCTACATATGCATACCATACGTGCATTTGTGGAGTGCTTGATGATGTGCTTGCAGCCGCGCATTGTGGAGGGTACCGATGTACAGCCCGCACCCGGTAGCCTAAGGAATATACGTTTGCGGAGGATAGCACGCTTGGCGATGCTTGGATATATGTGATGGTAGGCCCCTTTTTGCAAATGGATTTTGCAGAGGGGCTCCTTTGGAGCATTATGGGGAACATCTTTCTCGTGCCGAGTCTTTGCGCAATATGTTCCTTGAGAGCGTTGACTACCTCAAGGTCTTCCTCTATGGTTGCCTCACCCACAGTCTCCTTCACTACGTCCCACAAATGGGACACTGTTAGCACGGGGGGGGGGGGGGTCCTTGTATGCGACCCCCCCCCCCCCGAGTTTTGAAAGATAGCGGTGCGGGGGCCATGGCGCCAGCGGCGCCAAATTTTTTTGTCCAATGCTTAGTTGAAGGGGGTACTATGCCTTTGGTCCTTAAGACCCTTAAGACTTTCTTCGTGGCGAAGACGAGAAATCGCTGTTATCGCATACATACCTCTATACCCCCATGCCCCCAGACACACACACACACACCCTTGAGGTATGCATGTGGTAGTAGTGGGTCGCCCCCTCCCCCCCCGGCAAGTTTTGACAGATAGCTGGGGGCCGGGTCACATCAGGACCAATTGTAGTTGCCCCCCGTGACTGTTAGCTCCGCCCCAATTGAAGGTGCACATTGCCTCCACCACCGAGCCAGAGGCATCACTACTTCGAGGCTTGGTCACGGGGGGCACTTGGATGCCAGCCTGAGCCGCCAGGCGCTCCATGCGGGATGGCAGCACGTGCCCATACTACGGCGCCCCGAACGAGACTGAGGACCACGTCTTGTGAGCATGCGTGGAGTGGGCCCCAGCATGCAACCTGTGGATGCCCTGGCTGACGTGGACAGTAGCGGACCTTGTAGGCTTGGGCCCATGGCGCTTGTGGCCCGCCTAATTGCACCGCGCGAGGCTACTACCAGCGGCGACCACAGAAGGTGTTGACGACGGGGTTGTCCATGCCTTCGTACACCACTTGTGCGGCATGTACTTGGCGGTGCTGGCCGCTCGCATGGACAGGGAGATGGCCTGGCAAGAAAAGGGCGAACAACGCCTGTTTCCGCGTGCTCCGCAGCTGGGAGGAGGGAGGCTACCCTTGGGTCCAGCTTCATAGGCTGCTACCGCTGCCACCGCCATTGCTGGCGATTCCGGAGCCTCCGGGCCTGCCACGCAAATGGCCTTCAGGGACGATCTGCTCAGATGGGCGGCAACCAGGGCAAGTGTTCTTCGTTGAGATGTTGCTCGACTTTCAGTCCTTTGTGGGCCGGGCACTACCAGCTCTGCCGGACCACAGGCTGCGGGACATTGCCCTGTCACTGGAAGCCTGCACGCAGGTGGCGCTGCACGAGCTATGGCAGAAGGCCTCTCGTGGCGGGTCAA
Source organism: Eutreptiella sp. 'Long Island Sound 2002' (assembly GCA_964036045.1). Taxonomy (NCBI): domain Eukaryota; phylum Euglenozoa; class Euglenophyceae; order Eutreptiales; family Eutreptiaceae; genus Eutreptiella; species Eutreptiella sp. 'Long Island Sound 2002'. Next base: position 8,587,810 of record OZ038383.1, read on the forward strand.
CCCTCTGCAATAACGCTATGGAGGCCTGTGCTCCACCAATGGTGGCCAAAACTCTGGATAGGGAGGGAGTTTTCCCAAACCCTAGGTGACATCGCTGTCATCCCATGCCTGCACCTCTGCTTCCCTCTCAACCACTGCATGCTTGTGCTCTTGCTGCGCTGCGGTGTCCGACCGGTGCACCTGTGCCTCTAGCCCCCGGATGCACACCTTCTGCTTCATCCATCACCCATCACGTGCTTGCGTGTGTGATGGGGTGAGTGCGTGATGGGGGCGTGATTGGGTGCTTGATTGGGTGTGTGATCGGGGCCGTGAATGGGTGGGTGATTGAGTGCTTGGCAGGTTGTGTGGATCTGTGAGTCCTTTGTTTGCCTCTCTTTGGTTGATTGACACCAAGGGCTGCCTGGAACACCAGTTTTTTGATGGAATCTGTATTGCTGTTTCGTTACAGGAGTTACGTGAGTTGAATTAAGCTGGACCTGCTTTCTGACCTGCAATTTGGTCTCATTGTTGAATGCACATTGCCTGTGTATTGACGCGAACAACTGGATTGCAAAAACACAACGGGGGGTGACAGTTTTCATATGTGCAACGCTCAATCTTCGTATTGCAACGTTTGCCAGGGCAGGTGGTGATGTGCATAGCATGTGGAAGTACCGTGTGTCATTCAAACCCTAAGACAGCAATTGTTTTGGACACATGCATTGAACGGCAGTAAGGGGGTCAACAGGAGGGATACTGAGTGAGTAAAGGGGTCAGTAAGGGGGGGGTTGCTGAGTGAGTAAGGAGGGGTCAGTAACCCCCTTACTGACTCAGTAAACCCCCCCACCTTTGTATGCCAACCATCTGACAGAGGGATCCGAAGGATTGTGATTTTAATGTCTATTTCTTTCATAGTGGTGGGACTATCACGCAACCCTTTCCAAGGGAAGGAAACGAGGGTTGGTTGTGCTCTCCAAAACCATTCTTCTTTCCATGTCATTGATTTGGAATAGTGGCTCGCACAAAATGTCATGAACCTGGACACTGAACCTGTGAGCCGGTCGAGCGAATGTAGAAGGGAAACAGATGGAGGAATGCAATCACCGAGCAACAGGGAAACTGATCAATGTCCCGATTCTGAAGACGAAGAGGCATCAAGCGCCAATGCTCAAGAGCCCCCAGCGCCACAACTGAACGCCCCCATCGAAAAACCGGAGGAAAACGGCACAGGGTGCTTGGGGCTTCCAGATGGAGGAGTACAATCACCGAGCAACGAGGAAACAAATCAATGTGCTAATTCTCAAGACGAAGAGGCATCAAGCGCCAACGCTCAAGAGCCCCCAGCGCCACAACTGAACGCCCCCATCGAAAAACCGGAGGAAAACGGCACAGGGTGCTTGGGGCTTCCAGATGGAGGAGTACAATCACCGAGCAACGAGGAAACAAATCAATGTGCCAATTCTCAAGACGAAGAGGCATCAAGCGCCAACGCTCAAGAGCCCCCAGCGCCACAACTGAACGCCCCCATCGAAAAACCGGAGGAAAACGGCACAGGGTGCTTGGGGATTCCAAGCAGCCAAGCAGCGATGATAGATGTGGATGCTCTAAGTATGCATTGACCATTCTCAACGACATACGGCTTGTGTCTCTTGAAAAGATTACCCAAGGAACCATTCTTACGCTTTGGCATGGGATTCTAATGAAAGGAAAATACGATCCTGCTGCTCATTTTGAAAGTTGTCGAGGACAGTGTTTGGTCAAACACACAATGTTCCCAAGTTGTAAACGTGACAAACATGTGTATGGATTTAAGTGCTTAGGTAAGTATTTCTTTTGGCTTGACTCTCGCACAATGTGGTGGCATGACGAGGCCAAAAGTACCACGAGCATCATGGCATGAAACAGACAACCCAGCCCACCAAGGCACTTGAATGCCTCCGCAAATCCGTCACTGACATCGCGACTCCTCAGGGTCAGTCAGCAAGTCTCTCGGCATCGTCCACGATTGTGCCAACTTTGTGCGTTTTAGGGGACCACGGCTCGTGTTGCCTCATTTGTGCCCCGTCAGTGTCCCGGGGGGGGGGGGGGGTATGTGGGGTATATTCAGAAGGCCCTTGAGAAGGGCTATTTGGAACACCCCAGGTTTCAATGCTGTACTGACAGTGTGTTTGAAATTTTCGTCCGTTTTGGACGGTGCTTGTGTTGCTTGCTGCCTTGTTTTGCTAACAGGCAGCTACCACCAACAACTGGCTAGGCATATATCTCCAACATATTGTTCCAATGACGAAAAAAAAAGGGAATGGAAATTCATGCATTTTGATGTGCTGATTTCAAAAATGCAAGAGTTTGCGCTCAACAAGACGATATGTTGGAGAAATTGCCCATTTACGTCAAAAAGGTCACATTTTACTCTATGTCTGTACGGGCTGTCACCAGTGTGGCGGTAGACCTTGGGGCATCGGGATTCTCTAACATATCGTCTTGTTGAGCCCAAATTCTTGCATTTTTGGATTCAGCGCCTCAAAATGCATAAATCACCTCGCAGAGGTTGCTAGATCAAAGCCAGGCAGGCCCGTACATATGGGAAAACGCCACATACCCCCCCATTTTGGGCCTTTTTGGGCCTATTCGCTTACCCTACCCCAAGGGGTTGAATTGTTGGTTTAACCCCTTGTAAAATCATTATTTTATCCAATAAATGCATCCCCCAATGAGTTTTTGGCCCGGACCCCCCCCCCCCACTTGAACCCCACTTTTTTGAGCTGTCATGAGAGGGGGGTGGGGGGGGGGAACGGGGGGGGGGGGTGACCCCCCTTTTTTTGTGTCCGAAATCATGAATCTTTTGGTTTTTTTCGATCTTGAGCTGAAAAAATTTTTTCGGGTCCCGACTCCATGGGGTTCGTATGGGGCGGAGAGGGATGAGCGCTAGAGCAGTTTATGCATTTTTCAGCCATTTTTGCTATGTCGGTGGTTTTTGCGACCTCGGTGACCCCGTGCTACCCACTCTCAGGGGTGCAAGTAGGGCTGTTTTGACAGTATATGCCTACTAGGATACAAAAGGCCGTTTCTTGCGGCCTGTAGCCTTCCCTAGTCCCGGTCATGGCCCGTGCCAAAGATGCAAAATGACCATTGATGCACTTTATGAAGTTTTTGGGCATTTTTGCTATGTTGGGGTTTTTCGTGACCTTAGTGACCGCGTGGTGCCCACTCTCAGGGGTGCAAGTGTGGGTGTTGTGACAGCATATGCCTACTAGAATACGAAAGGACGTTTTTTGCGGTCTCTAGCCTTGCCTGGAGCCGGTCACGGGCCGTACGAGAGACGCAAAATCACCGTTTCCACCAATAATGGCCTACATGTGCATGGAGTGGTACACCCAACAACCTACTTATGCAGTTTTTCACCCTGTACAGCTCAAAAATCGAAGTTTTCGAAACTTTTTTTTTGATATTGTGGCCACTCACAATGACCATACAAGCTATCTAAAGCACATTTTAGGCAGTATTTATGTGTTTTTCACCCTATTTTGGGTATTGGGTGTGTGGGGGTCCTCCCAAGGGATTGGTACACAACCTGCTTATGCAGTTTTTCACCCTGGGCAGCTCAAAAATCAAAGTTTTCAAACCTTATTTCTTTTGATATTCCAACCAACTAAAATGACCATCCAAGGTATGTAAAGCATGTTTTATGCCGTATTTATGTGGTTTTTACAGGTTTTGGGGGTGTGTGTCACCTGGGTGTGCATTGCTCGGGGCAGATTCTCTGCGAGGTGGACTTGCCAAGGGCAATAGAATTTTCCATTGCCCCTTTTTTCGTCATCGGAACAATATGTAGGAGCACAGGGCCGAGCACCGTAAAAATCTTGCACGTAGTGCAGACCAAGCTTTACGAGAAGATGCTGAAACGCCCAAGTTCAGGGGCCCGGGACGAAAAAATATGGTCACCTACCCCCCCATGACCCACCTTTCGGAAATGGCCTTTTCTTGCAGATTTCAAAAAGGTATAACCCCCCCCCCCCCCTTTGTGGTGACATGTTTGCACCTCGAAGCAAAAGTTGTAAAAAATCCCCAAGACTGCCAAAATGCACAAAGTTGGCACATTATGAATGAGGCTGAGAGAAGTGTTAACATGGGAAGACTGCCGGAAGTTCCACCACCCTGTGACATTCAGCCTTGGGTGGGTGGGTATGTGACTTTCCACCAGCGGTAAGTGCAGTTTGGAACGTGCAAAAGAGCTTACATCTGCTTGATCAGACCTGGCAGGAAAAAACCAGCAAATATGCCACGCAATGGGTGTACTTGCATTTCGTAAGAAGCAGACTTATGACCACAAAAAACCCGTGCGAACAAACGCACACTACACGGCAGCACACTGCTGATTTGCACAAGCCCTGACCCATGAACTGAAAGTGAAATACTCTTGTACACTCCACCAAATTTGCATGTGTGCACCCGCGCTTGCCGTAGAGATCTGGGGGTCCATCACGCCCTACTGCTGCCTGTGATCACATTTCCACACCACAATCAAACAGCCCATGGACAAAATACCAGACCCTCGGTGGTGAAACTTGTCATGCCGCAATGTCTGCGCAGAGAAACACATTTATCTTGCTGAACTTGAATGACGGTTCTGTCTGCCTGCCCTTGGTTCGAAACCGCAGAGCTCCCTCACCCGACCCCCCGTGACCGTGTTGTCAGATGCTCCGGACAGTGAGCCAGGCGGTGTGCCATTGCCTGTTTATTGAAGATGTAAAACCATCCCAAGCAGCATTTGGTGCCAGGCGGGTTGGCAAGGTCAAGGGCTGTTGCCATGAAAACCTTGGGCCAGATGATTGAGTGCATACCCGCATCCCGCGGTCTGCCCCATGCGGATTAAGATGTTGCAGCTGAAGGCACCAGGCCATTGTGCTCGCTTTGCAGGGGCCAACTTGACCAATGCCGAAGGGAAATTCGGCAGTGGCGCCCCCCCTAGTGCCCATATACCACTCCCTGAGGCACGCTAGCAAAAATGACGACTAAGAAGCCCACACTCCATCTCAACCAGGAGGACAATTGTAGTGGAAAGCGAATTACACAACTTGGTAGCAATGCACGAGTGGTTTTCTGGTACATGTTGAATGGTTGAGACATGTTGAACAACATCGCCCCGAATACTCTTTGAATAAGAATCAAAAGCTAGATGTCTATGTGTCCTCACCCATGCATGTAAGCCGCATCTCAGAATCTTTCCTGAGCCTTCGTTTGCTGGCTTCACATTGTATACACATTTGTGTTCACATCCACAACCCACCTGCGTGTGGAACCGTGTGCACACATGCGTGAAGCCGATGAGGTTTTATACCCTTTGTAGGGTGGGGGCAGCGAGCAGTTGAACTCCTGTTGCGCACTGCCACATTCCAGGGCAGTGGGCAATGGAACTCCTGTGGTAGACTGTCACACTGCAGGGGGCAGTGGAGGGTGGAACTCCCACGGCACACTGCCATACTGCAAGGGACAGAGGGCACTGGAACTCCTGCGGTAGGTACCCTTTCGAGCAGCAGTTGCAGCAGAAACAGCAAGCATGTGCGAAATGGCCAGCAAACAGAATTCAGTTGTGGTGGTTCGGATTTGGCCAGAAATGTGGCAGGTGATACTTATGAGAAGGAAGTACAATCACACAAAGTTTGAGCAAGAAAGGCATTGCCAGGAATGGGTGCCGCAAGTTGCGGGCCCAGGTTTCAAAAACTGTCAAAAATGATCCTATACCCACTGGGATGCCCAAACAGGTGATTTATGCCCACTTTTGAGCCTGAGGTGACCTGTTTTGGCCCCCAAAAGTTCTGAAAAGGCTTTGGTTTTTTTAAACAAAACAGGGTCACAAGGGGCCATTGTCGACCCTTTGGGATGTTCAAACGCGTGTTTTTAGCCCGTTGTGAGCCCGTGGTTACCCAGTTGCACCCCCAAAATTTCCCAAAAAGGTGAACTGGAACCAATTGGCGCGCTTGCGCAGGTATTTTTGACCTATTCAGAGCCACATTAAACACAATTTGGCTTTTGGCCCATGCATTGACACATGCTAGGTGTACTAGTATTCTGCAGCCATCTTCATGCCACCGTGTGGGGATATAAACACGGGCACAAACAAGGACAGGGGACAGTGCACAGTCTGTGGGGTGCTTGAGCTTTAGTTTGCAAGGTTCTTATCCTTACCAACTGGGCCCCATATTCAGTCCTGGTTAGGTATGGCCAACTGAGATCTTTAATGGGAAAGCACCATGATTTTGAATTGAGATATTGGATTACTGTACATGGAATGAAATTTATACCTTGAAGATAATGATCTTTTCAGTCCAACCAAGCTTTGAATATTCTCATTTTTTTCAGGTTCGGATGAAGATGAATCGGTGCAGTATGTTTTCTCCTTTGTTGTGATTGCTTTCTTTTGTGATTGTGTAATCTGCTCATGCATATGTGACATGACGTGGCTGAGGGCTCGAAGCATTTTGCCTTCGTTTGCATAGGACTTGACCAAGTGATTCTTGGTGTTGAGGGGGTAGCCAGCCTGCAATCTTCCCCAACCAGCCCCAACCTCACGTGGCATTCGACGAGCGCTCCTGCTGCGCCCCTTTCATCCATTGACAGTATGCAGAAAGGCCTAGCCTTGCGTTTTTCTTCGTTGTGGTGCTTGTACCCGCCACGGGAGAGAAACTGCACAAACCTAAGCAATTGAAGCGAACAATCATTGTGTAGGTTTGCAGAGATGATTGTGCCACATGATTGTTTGAAGTCGCACAAGGAGGAGTGTCCCACCAACCCCCAGGTTAACCTTTTGATGCCTAGGAGCAAGTAGGGTCGTACTTGACTGACACTTTAGGTAAGTAGTATTCGACGGGTTTCGGATTCAATTACCACTTATGTAAAGGACACTGACTGAGGAATGCCTGGGCGCCCAGACGTAGATTTCCCCATGCTTTTACCGTCTCATGCATTTTTGAGCTCCGAGTCCTCATGGAATGTCCCCATCCTCCATGACTTGTGAAGCCGGAGCGGGCAACACCACTTGTGCGCATGAGCACATGCCTTTTTGTTGGTCGACGTCAGCATTTCTTCATATTGCGATTGGCCCTGGGACCACACTCACACCCCAAAACCGCCCTCCTAAAAGCACCTAGAAAAACAAACACTGAAGGAGGTTCTACTGTAGTTTAACTGTGCACTTGGTGCCTCAATATGCATGCCCGAAGTGGACGGAGCTTGAAGACCTTGTCTACCAAATTACCGCCCACCAAGAGCTTCTAGAAGATCCCTCACAGGTGCTGAATGATAGAAGGCAACACATTGTTTTGTTTTTGGTCATTGGTAGGCACCTGACTGTCTACCCTCCCCCGTCCCCCCCGACTGCGTGTCATCCCTCAAGTGGCGCTGAAATGCAGGCACAGCGTTCGGCTTGAGGTGTTACCTGCATGTGGTGAATCACGGCTTATATCTATTGTACATGAAGCATCCTTTCTAAGGTTTGTAGCATATTTCAATCTCTTCAAAGACTGTGTCAGTTTAATTGATTCATGAGGCATGAGGCGAGTGCGATGGGTCTCCCCATTGCACTGAACTCCTCTTTTTGCAGGAATGCCCATGGCCTGCGCTGGGTATGCAGAAATGGTTCGCAACCAGTCTTTTTGTGCATGGTTGTGGTAGGTCACTACCCCTGTCCTGTCCAGGTGATCTCTGTATCATGGGCTGACCCCAAGGTGGGCTTCGGCTCGCCATGCACGCTCTCAGGCCGCTTTCTGGTGTTATTGCCTTGCAAAAAAAGATAAGGGATCCCCTTTTGCACCGCGAGAGGGCAGAGGGTAATTGCTAGGAATGCGTAGATGCACTATTTTCCCTTCTCCGTGCACTGCCGTTTGCAAAATTGCATCTTTACTCAGGCCTGCCTGTGATACCGCATCCTCGAGCTGTGCACAGGGCGTGCATTTGGGACACGGCATGGGTGAATCAAGTGGAGCCGCTGGTGACCGCAGGGCTTCAGGCCCTTCGACGGCGTTGCACAAGGCAACTACGACTTTGATTGCGTCCGCGTTTGAGTGGCTTGACTCTCACCATAGTATGTGCCCTGTAGGACGCGTAGCGAGGGAGGCCTTTGGTCCGTGCCAATCAACCCATCAGGCCGCTCAACGCAAGTAGACAGGTTCGGCGCTTGCCTACTCTAGGTCGAGGATGTTCGTTCCTTCCACTGGAATTGTTGCATCGACACCCCTGTCCCAAGGTGCACTGTCTTCACGCATTGGATGCGCAGAACACTGTGACGCAACCATCTTGTGGTTACTGTTGCAACCGACACTGGTGCTGAGGGTTGAGGCAGCGATAACGGGGTCTGTTGCCTGGCATCTCATTGTCTGTGTGTGCCGGCTGATGCGGCACACTCTTTTCCACATGGTGCCGCATTACCGGCACACAATTCCAACGATCCCAAAAGAATGCATATTCATGCAAGCTGCACTTGTGATGGCAAGGCACTCCCCATAAAGCTCACCAACCCAAGCGCCAGCCGATAAGCAACAATGAAAGACACTGTGCCATACAAGTGGGCCCACTTGACAAACCCCAACATGGATTCCTCTTCACAGGTCCTCCCAAGGGACGTATTTCCCCCGAAATTATTTCTTCGGGCTCTGAACTGGACAGCGATGAGCCGTCCAGTGCCAGGCCTTCAGTTTCAGCGGGCTGTGATTTTGGTCATTCGAATAGAGCGCCAGGCAGTTGTGCTGAACACTCTGCAACATCTTCGAACGCCTGCAAATTACAGCGCAGCGCAGATTGTGTGGATGACATTGCCTCTGGGGGCTCTTCAAACCAAACAGGTGTGGCAAGGGCCCAATGAAAGATGAAGGGCTGCTCACTGCAGAATGCATTGTCTCGAATTTTGCCTGGCAGTTTGTGGCATGTGCCCCCACGTCTCCAGCAACACCAGCCCAAGTACTTCGAAAATTGTTTGCGTTGGGGTTAGTGTTCCCGAGTTCTCCCAGAATGTGGGCCCTTGGTTTCCAAATCTGCTGAAAAAATGTTTCCAAATCTGCTGAAAAAATTTCTCACGCCACCCCCCCCCCCCTGTGATCATCAGAGGGAAAGGCTTCTGAAGAACTGAAAGTGTGTATATGTGTAGGGGGGACCTTCTGGAGCCCCACCTTTTGAGGGCCGGTTGCGCATCTTCCTTGCAACCAGTGGTTTACCACTCAGGGTGTCGAAACAGCATGTCTCAGGGCAGCAAAGATGCTGACACACCAAGCCAAAGGTGGCTCAAATTTTGTTTGCGTGGGTATGCCATGGACATGCTGCGTTGTCCCTAGTCTTAAACAAGAGGTCAGCCTATGGAGCCTGAGAGGACCTCCATCTACCCCGATGTATCTTAAGGTGGTGCATCATCTGCTGCGGTATCTACGGCGGAGTACCAGACACATTGTCCCCAGCAGTCTCCCGTCTCCACAGTGTCTATGTGTCTACAGGCTCCTGCGGAATCAAGAGAGCTCATAAGCTGTTTGACTAACCTGCGGCAGTCTCATTTGTGTGTTGTGGTGTTTCCGCGAGTAAACTGATTAGGCACAGTTTGCTGTGGGGCGCGTATGAGTGGGTGACGGCGAGGCCCGCTTGCCTTGCTGCTCCTTTACGTGCACCTGTACCTCGAAGCTGTGGATCAGTGTGCTAGCAGACGGTCTGCCAGCGAGGCCGATTGAACTCTGGAATCATGGTCCGCTGATGACATGTAGGATGTAGGAATGTTGAGCCTCGCAGTTTGAGCTTGATTTCAAGTACTTGGGTGTCACACACACACACACACAGACAGACACCTCTTTTCAGAATTGCTGAATCTTTTCTCAACACAGACTGGGGAAAGCGGTGTGTCTATGTGTGCAGGTGCTCTTGCATCCCATGGTGACGACAATATGCATGTTGACCAAGACATGTCTGCCGTCAACCAGCAATGCGTCTCCAGTGGGCACTCGGATGAGTGTGGGAACGATTCTGCACGTAGCCTGTCGCATCGAGTGCAGGTGTCGCTCTGCCCTTTACCTCCGCTTGTCCAAAGTCTGCACGATGCGTCAGTCTGACCTCCCGTCCCAAGTTGGTGGAAACATTGCAACTCCACCAGCAGCTGTCAAGCCAAACCTCTGATCAACCCATTGGTCTCTCAGAGCATCGCCAAAAGACCTCGGCTGCAACGAAACACTGCGAGCATCAACAGATTTGAGCATTCATTTACGCCGCGAAAGCCAGCGAATAAGAGAGGGAGTTTTGGAAATAACAGTCTGGTCACCAAAGACCTTCGTAGTGCAAAGGGGGCTAATTTCGACGAGACTTTGGGTGCTGAAGATCCCAAAGGCGAGTCTGAGACAGCAGCTAAGAAAATGCCGTCCGAGGAAGCTGCACATTGGGTGGAGTGCATCAATAGCTTGCAGAAAGGGGATCACGTGCTGTGCTTCTGTGAAGAGAAGCAGCCTTGGTTAGGTGTGGATGCCCGCTTGTCCCTCCTTTGATGCTGCTGCCCACTGCAGGACGCTCGTGCATGGTACTGGCATTCTTGGTGTATTTAATTGTGACGTGTGCCCCATCCTCATGCACCGTATTGCTATCCTCAGTATTTTTACTGGCACCCAGTGCCAGTACCAGTACCTGCCGCCAGGTTAGGAGCCCGAAGCATTGGGACCGAGTAAGCCAAAACGGAAAAGAGACATGTTGTTGTTGTTGCTTCTTGTTGTTGCTTGCTTGTTGTTGTTGGCCAGATTTAAGGGAGGAGGTGCGTAGTAATATATCCCTACACCCTCCTCACACTGCAGGCAAGGCTCTCCTGACAAAGCTCCCCGACACAGCAATGAGCCACACATGTGCAAAAGGAAGGGGGCAGGGCATGTCAAAACCAGCTCAACAGAGACTAAAAACACTTGCTAAAGCACCCGGAAAGGTCTAGGAAACTGTTGGAGAAATGTATTTTGGACCCATTTTTGACCCGTTTTTGACCCATTTTTGGTCCCAAAATGCCCCGTTTTCAAGGCTTTTTGGGACTTTTGGAGGGCCAAAACGGGTCTCCAGCCATCCTAGAGCCTACGTGGTGCCCTTGTCAAATTCAAGGTTTGAGCCAAAAACTCAACGATGGCGCCCCTGGGCCGTGGCACCAAGTTGCGGGGTGCCCTTCCAAATGTGGGTTTTTTGGGGGCCAAAAACAGCCTTTTTTTTGCCAAACCCTAAAGCCTGTTCAAAAAGCCCAAACCAAGGGAAAACAGTTGCACACTTCACATCTGGCTTGGCTTCCTCGTGTCAAAGTGCCTTTCAGTTCCCTCTAACTCCACAATGTGTCCGCGAAACGCCCCCTAGAGGTCCCCAAAAGCCCCAAAATCTGCACAATATATAGCTGCAGACAGCCCCAAACCAAAGTCCTGGGGTATGTGGCTCAAAATACGATTCCGAGGGCGCCTAGACCAACCGTAGCTCCCACTTTTTGTGGTTTCCACCCCTCGAACTCGCCCATACAGGACGCCTAGACCCCTGTACCAGTGCCCACTAGGCTGCGGCCGCAAGCCCGAGCCCAAACAGGTTGGTGCAAAAATGGGCCAACAGGGTCCAGTAGGGTCCACTGGAGGCAAAAAAGTGAATTTTTCAAAAACAATCCTATACCGCAGGGGAAGCCAAAACAAGTGGTTTTAGCCCATTTCAGTGGTGGCCTGTTTTGGCCCCGCGAAAATCCCAAAATGCCCAGGAAATGGGCTGTTTTGAAACCAAAACTGGGTCCAAAGTGCGTTTTTTAAAAGCTGATCTCGCACCATTTGGGGTGCACAAACAGGTGAAGTGAGCCCATTTTGAGCCCATTTCAGCCCATTTACCCACGCCAAGCCGCCAAATTCTACACTTGTGGCGTACTAAAGCGCCGACCTTAGAGCCGCGCTCCGCAGCCACCTAGAGTAGGGGAGAGGGGTGTACATTGGAGGGTAGAAATATGGCTAATGCACACTCTGCCCCCCACCCCCAAGGGGCCCGGAACCCATATCGGCGCTTCGTGCCTTAACATGTGTTGATTTGTGCACACGAAATGGTATTCCTTCCCAAAAATTGGTGCGCTGACATTAATCACCTATGCATAGGGGCATGGTGGTTTGTAGTCTGTAGACCTTGTCAACCTTGTATGCCCCAAGTTAACAATGTGTGCTAATTGTAGACACTGTCTGAATGTTGTTGATGCGAAATGCCAATATTGGGGAAGGTGGATTTTGGCCCCCTTCCCCAACAAATGGGCTGCTGGGAGCCTTCGGCTGGGAGCCTTCGGCTCCATTCCTCAATTGGCACTTTGCATCTACAACATGCCGATGGTGTCTACAATGACCAAACCGCGTCTCTTTGGAGCTAGCGGTGTCTACAGACTACAAACCGTAATTCTTATTGTCAATGGGTAAACGGGTGGGGTGCACAGGTAGATGGAGTGGCATTTGTTGTACAATGTGCATATTCTTGCATATTGGGGGCATATCGGGGGCGCAGGGGGCCTCTGATGGAGGCGGGGGGGGGGGGGGAGAGCTCACATGTACTACACCCCTCTCCCCTTAAATTTAGGTAACAACAAGCAACAAGCAACAAGCACTTCATGTTTCCGTTTTGGTCATTGCTCCGTCCCAGCGCCTTGAATCCTTCCCTAATCTAGCCATCCTAGAGCCTAGGTGGTGCCCTTGCCAAATCCAAGTTTTGAGCCAAAAACTCACCAGTGGCGCCAAGTCGGGAGGCGCTCCCAAAACTGCACGTTTTCTGCCCCAAAATAGACTTTTTTGGCCCAAAACAGCCCTCGATTCAAAATGGCCAAACGAAGGGAAACGGTTGCTACACTACACGTGTGCTTTGCCGGAAACCTTGACAAAGAGCCCTTTGTTGCCCTCTAACTCCACGATCTGTCCGAGAAACGGCCCAAAAATGGCCAAAAATGGCCTAGAATGTGTTGTTTGTGTCCATTAGCCCCAAAACCAAGAACGGGCCGTGTCTTGGGCTGTGTGGCTCAAATCCGAATTCCGAGGGCACCTAGTCCACCCGCAACCCTCCACTTTTTGTGGTTTCCAAGCCTTAAAATTGCCCAACGAGACAGCTAGACCCCCACACCACTAGTCACTTGGTTGAGCTAGAGGGCAGCCCAGGCCGCGCATGGTGGGGGCCAACGGTGGGTCTAGCAGGGTCCCCAGGGTGAAAAAAATGATTTTTTCCAAAGCTGTTCCTAGACCACTTGGGATGCTTTGTTCTTAGCTTGTTTTGAGCCCATGCTGCCGCGTTTTGGCCCTTCAAAAGCCCCAAATGCCTTGAAAATGGGCAGTTTTGGGACCAAAGATGGGTAAAAAAGGGTCAAAACGAGTTTTTTCAAAACTTATCGTGGACCATTTGGGCTGCACAAACAAGTGACATGACCCCATATTGAGCTCGTTTTGAGCCATTTTGGCCCCTCGAAGGTCCCAAAAAGCTTGGGAAATGGGCCAATGGGCAATCATATCATCAGTGATGTCATCACCTGCTTTTGGCCCTTCCAACCCCTTTGTAGGCCCCAAAACTTGACCCTACCCTTCTAAATACCTTCCAAAACATGTTTTTTTTTCTAGTTCCCCACCCTCAAAATTGGGGGGGGTCTTTATTTGCCAATGAGGACCCACCCAATAGTAGGGTTTGGGGGGGGGGGGGGCAGAGAGCGCACTGTTGCAATGGCAATTATGTGCTTTGCCCCCCCCCATCCCCCACAGGCGGGTGGGTGTTCAAGGGGAAGCAAGGACCCCCCCCCCAATTTTGAGGGTGCGGAACTAAAAAAAAACATGTTTTGGAACGTATTTAGATGGGTAGGGACTGGCTTTGGGGCGCGAAAAGGGGTTTGAAGGGCTAAAGTCAGGGTATGACATCATCTTTGTTTGATCCTACCCAGACTGCTAAAAATAGCCACTTTACCCCCAAAAAAATTGCCCTTCTCCACACTGTAAACCCTCCATACCATGGAAAATGAACAATTTCCACGTTGTTTTCTTCATTTTCCCCGTTTTGCTTGGGGGTTTCCAAGCACACTCGGAGTTTTTCCGGTGTTTAGCGGTTTCTTAGTGTTGTTGCAAATCTTGTTACAAAGGGGTCCACGCCGTAGGCAAGGCTCCCTGGCAGAAAGTGGGCACGGCATTGGGGCATCCTGCACGTGCACAAACAAAGGGCCCCAACATGTCAAAGCGGCCTCAAAATGGGCAAATTACATACTCTTGGCAGAGAACCCCAAAGGTGTAGGACCGCTTTTTGGAAACACCGTTTTCATCCCTTTGAGCTGCAAAGATACGCTTGGCCAAAAGGCATTTGGCCTCTAGCTTGCGGATTGTCAAAGCTAAAGCACTCAAATTGACCATTTTACTGGAAAAATAGCCCACACTATACACCAAATAACATACTGATTGGGAGTGTTTCATTCACTCTTGTTCATTTCTGTCGTGGCCAAATTAGTACCCCTCCCCCTATTTTTGGGCTGGGAAACATGTAAAAATAGGTTTTAGGGCTGGATGGTTTAGTAGGGAGGCTCTGGGAGGCAAAAAAATTGGGACATCAGGGTAGGATATGACTGTTGGTAGCTTCCTAGACAAATTGCAAACAATAGGTAAAATTAGGATCCTAAACTCCTAAAAGTAGGTCAGCCTATTTAGGTCCTGCACGCTGTGCGTACAGGGGTCAGCGCAGAAGCATGGCATGGCAAAGCCACCATGCTGCCCCCCAAGCCTCACCCTTAGTGTACATGGCGCGAGAGAAGGACCCGCGCCAAGGGCTCAGGTGACTTCACTGCTGGTCGTCCATGCACCCTTGCTGGTGCCCTCCACCCATCCCTGCCGAGCTCCTCCGGTTCCGTCACCCCTGGGGGCGCCTCCACCGTGCCCGCCCCCCCAAGTAGGGGGCTGTCGACCCATGCGCCCACTGCGCCGTTCCCTTGTGTGGCAACTTAAGCATGGGGCGTGCACTGCCCCCATTATGCGTGGGGAGGGGGTGATTGTGATCCCCCTCCCCCCAGCAAGGCTGCCCCTTGGCTGCGGCGGCTTGAGAGGCCAGCTGCCGCCCCGGATCCTGCACCCCTGGGTCTGCCTTCACGGGCGCCCACCCACCCCGGTACGGGACCACCAACATAAGGCGTGCATCGGCCCCATGTTGTGCGGGGAGGGGGTGATTGTGATCCCCCTCCCCCCAGCAAAACAGTCCTTTGGCGGTGGCGGTAGGCGAAGCCAGCTGCCGCTCCTCGCGAGGCTCCTCCGACGGGCCAGCGGCTACGTTAGCCGGCCGGCCCCCGGGACGCCCCTGGACAACGGGGTGCAACGCCGGCTGCGCCCCCACATTTCCACTCTTCGTGTGCATGGCCCGCGGCCCCTGCAGCAATGGCAGCCCTGGTGCAGCCTCCCTCCCCTTGCCCTTGCGGTCTGGGCGGCAGAGGGACGGGGGCTGGACTCCCCTGTAGCAACACGGAGGCAGGGGGGCAAAATAGCGCAGCCCCCTCCCCTCAAAAACTATTCAGTAGCAGTTCTAGCACTACTTCTTCCAGCTGTGCAATGCACTGTCGGGTGCATTGCTCATCCTCGAAAAGTGCCAATGCCACAGCGGCCCTCTTGATGTTGAGGCCTGGATCGCCCTGTGCGGCTGGCTCATCGGCCACCGAGAGCACCGCCTCGGCTGGAGTACGGGCTCCCGGGGGAGTGCCAGTGCTGGGGCGTGGAGGAGCCCGTGCCCCTCCCAAGCAGCATATGCAGCTCTTTGGAGCCTGCTTGTGCTGGGCTGAGGACGACGAAGCCGCCATTGACGCAGCCGCGGCGAAAACCGCCGCCACCGCCGACCTCATGCCTTGCTCAATGGCGGTCTGCAGTGAGCAGGGCGGTCTGGACGACAAGGCCACTGAAGCCGATGGTGTGTTTGCCGTCTCCGGGCCATGCCAAATTGATCTGCCCGCTGGGTAGATATCATGGAGGCCGAGGATGCGGCGATTGGGGCCGCCCAGCACTGCCACTGGCAGTGCAGCGCCCCCTCGGGCTTTGCCGACGCCCCGGGCGCCATGGACGCCGAGAAGACGGGCGCACTACGGGCTCGGGGGGGGGGGGGGCTCAGGACGCGCCCAACACTCAGGAGGCATCTGAGAATGCTTTCAACGACCTTGCGGGCATTGCGGCAACCTGCTTAGCAATACGGGCACATCTCCGCGCGGCTGGAGTACGCGCACTCCCCAATCAGCTTCCTCCTCCGGCAGCGTCCACGGTCCTGTGGGGCCGCGGCTGCGACGGCTGCTGCCGCCGGCGCAGGTAGGCGGGGCCAGTGCCCCTCGGACAGACTTCCCGTCGCCAGCCAGCTTGCGGCACTAGCGGGGGCGGGGGCGGGGGCCCGCTCGGCAACATCATCCTCAGAGGACAGGCCTCGGTGTCGCCCACGCCGCCGGCGCGTCGGCGGCGGTTGCCCCACAGCCAACGAAGGGGCGTGGGTATGGGGGGGCAGGCCACCCTTGCTCCGGGCAGCTCCCCCCAGCCCGGCCATGGTTGTGGCTTGGCTCAGGCAGCCTCACCACGTGCAGGTGCACAACTAGAGGCCTCCTAAACTCCTAAAAGTAGTCATGTGTACCCCATATGGTGGAGACCACAAAAAGTGGGGGTTTGGTGGTGGACTAGATGCCCTCAGAATTGGATTTGAGCCATGTAGCCCGAGATACGGCCCATTGTTTGTTTGGGGCTATCTGCAGCCAAGGTGCACAGATTCTGGGGCATTTTGGGGCATTTTGGGGGGGTGTCTCAGACGTATCGTGGAGTCAGGGGGCCAGCAAGGGGCCGTTTGCCACACCTTGAGTTGAGGAGCTCTTGGCGGTGGCAGCTGCTCTTCTTATTTCGCACTGCTGTACTCAGACCTGTTTTTGGCCCTATATTGTGCTGATTGATGAGTTTTGGCTGCCACCGTGCTTTGGAATTTGTGAACGCTTTGGAGTTTGTGATTTTTCGAAAGCTTTTGGTCTCAGGGAATATCAAATTGTGCAGTACATGCCATTCAGTCTCCTTTGTTTGGCTGGTTGCAGGAGGTGTCTAAACTGTTTTGGGTAAAAATTGGCTGTTTTTAGCCCAAAGCTACGCAGAGTTGAGAGGGCAGCTCCCAAAAATGAGGTTTTCCAAAATTGTTCCCAGACCACTTGAGATGCCCACATGAGTGTTTTCAGCCTGTTTGGACCCGTGGTGACCCGTTTTGGCCCTCCAAGTGCCCCCCAAAGCCATCACAGACTGGTCACTTTGGGGCCAAAAATGAAAGCACCACATTCTATTTCACACAAGTAGAACCAACAGTCGGGTAGTCCAGACCAGCACTGTTTCTTGATGTGGCCTGCCACCCACTGGCATTCCTGCACCCCATACCCATGTCATCACCCCCTTCGTTTTCATCCTGATGGCTGTTTCTCAGTGCTGGTGCTTCTTGTGACAGAGAGGGGGATATCTCTGCCAAACATGTGCATTTATGATTTCTCAGCACTATCCTTTCTCTTTTTGCAGGCCAAATTGTTGCTATTCAAAATCACGCCCGGGGTATCCCAAAGATTAGCACGTTGCGGCTGCAGTGGTATTCCTACTATCATCACACACATTTAAAGGAAAGGCCACGTGGTGTGTGCTCATGTGCTGCCATCCCTGATCTCAGCCATTTCATCAGGGCGTACCAGGCCACCAGAGTTTGCATACTACAGCCCAAAGGCAGGCACTGTTCAGTGACGCATTCCTTCACGAGCATTTGGTCAGATGCAACTCCATGTTGTTCATTAGTGTGCGACCCTGTACCATGTAGCCCTAGCCCCCTGAACTGCACAGAGAACATTGCCAAGTTTGGTCAACCATTATCATCGTTGTCGTGATCTACCCTGAGGCTTCAGTTTGCTGCCCTTTCTGCTGCTCTGAAAAAATTGAAACGGCACCTGCTTGCAGAGGGAGCGCAAGTATACTACTGAACACGACATGGCTCTCTGGAGTTTTGCCACGAGGGTTGGTTTGTCTCAGCAACAGAGTGCTCCATCTCATATGACTACAAGCTCCAGTGCCACGGCCGTTGTAGCTCCAATTGCCAACAAGGGGGCTGCCTGCACGCCGCAGGCATGCCAGGTACTGCAGGGTGAGTTGATTGTTGAGCTGGATTGAAAAAAAAATGATGAGATGAAATGGACGACCTTTTCAATGCGCCCATGAGGTCAGCGTGTGCGGACGTTGTTCGTGACCTTGGATTTTCGATCCTGGGTGTCTCTCGTTTGTGGCTCTACCCTTCTCCGATCGATGAGCTGTTGGCGGTGCCGCTCGGAGTACTCTGGATCGGCACAACTTTTTTTCTCTGCATCGCTCATGGCCAAAAAGGGGAAGAAGAGAGGCTGTATACAACGATCGCGGGTGTACACCCCAGAAACATAGTTGGATTTATTATTATTTGTTTTCTTATTTGCCAATGTGGTGGCGGGGGGGGGGGGGGGCATAGGTTTACTCCACACCCATTTTTGGCGCAACAGTATCTAGGTGTGCTGCCGATTCCGCTGCCCTCCAATTGATTCTGCTGATGTTTGTGACCAAACGAAACATTTACACTGAATATTGCCATGCTGCAGGATCCCTCGTACTGAGCAAGTTGCTCTTACTTTGCGCTGCAGGAACACCGCCCAACGTGCAGTGTATGATGGGCCCATCTGCATCATGTTTGTCCGTTTTGTTGAGCAAATCATGTCGGGTGTTCAGGCAGTGCCACAAAAAGTAACAAGAACAGATGACAAAACAAACAAACAAAATGCATTCACAAGATAACAAACGCCTGCATTCGTATTATGCACCAACTCGCAGTGCATCGAGCCCCATTTCAAAAGCCCAGACTTGAGCTGAGCCAGTGGAAGCAAGAAGTGCAGGCAGAGTTGTGGACCGTTTCCCCCTTCCTTTTTGCAACTGTTCCACGCTGGGCCGCTTTGCACACCACACCCAGTGGGCCCCTCTTGGGTTCAGCCTCTTAGACGGACCTGCACCTGCTCGATTTGGCCACCGAGTAGCACAACCACAGTTTGATGCTTGGCCACAGTCTTAGTGGTTGCATGAAGCCTATGCCGGCTGCCCACTGCTTTGTAGGAAAATATGACGAGAGTCAAGTATTTGCTGGCAATGACATAAGTTACAATCCCAACAGCTCGGTGCACTGCAAGGCTGTTGTGTTGGATCCTGACGATTATCTTCAGTGGAGGCAGGCCCTAGCGGCTAAGGACCACACAACTGCTCGCAAGTTTGTGGACCCAACGCAGTATGTGGCTTGTGTACCCTGCCTCTGCCCAGATTGTACATCTGGATGTGCTGGTTAGCAGTTTTCGTTTCGTGTTTTTTTTGTGCCCGAAAAAATTGTTCCGCGCAATTTAAAAACAAAATACCGAACAATCCAAGAAAAAACCTCTGTGATCTCTCTTCAATTTCGCTGTGTGGTGTGGTGTGGTGCGGTGCGGTGTGGTGTGGTGTGGTGTGCCGAAGGCGCTGTTACCAGAAGGCAATGGCCGGGATGTCTACCCACGGGTACACGTAAACGGGGGGGCTGTGTGTCTAGCGCGCGCGCCGTATGTGAGTGTGTGGTTATTGGCGGAAAGAGGGGTGTTGGGGAAACCTGGGTGTCACGCTCCAGGCAACTGCTGTCATCCCAGAAGTTTCCACTGTACTCCCTCTCTATCCGCCTGCTGGTGCAGGCGTAGCTCCTGCAACACCCACGCCATCGTGTTGCTCGGGCCCAGGCGGGCCTTCACTAATGTGGCTCGCGCCTTGGCGTGGGCATACCAGACTCTGATGGACTCGTTGATGACATTGTGTATGAACTCTGTCCACAACGTGTGGGGCCAGAGCACTCCATGTGGGCTCGCTGCATGGAGGGGGTGCGCAAGGCTACCGCCCACTGCTCCATTACAGCCGGCTCCCACAGTTGGTGGCGCACCGACACAGCCCGTTTCCCCACCTTTTGATCCAACCACTCCGCAAGCCGCCGGCAAGCTGGCCCCCACTCATGGGTTTGGGCCGAGCAGGCCCATTGGTGGGGCGCCGTTTCAGGCTGCGCTCCACAGAGGAGGCACGTGGTGTCTAGCACCGTGTTCCGGTGGGAGGACTGGTGCACCAAGACAGTCAATGTGGGGATGTTGTCCATGCGGTGCGCCGTAATGTGGCGGTGCTGGTCACTGTCGAACCAGTCGAGCGGGAGGCCACTACCCGACGTGTAGTTCACTCCCCATCGGGCCTCATAGCCGACCCGCGCCGGAATTGAGGCCTGATCCTGCAACCAGTAGCTGAGCGCCATCCGGGAGAGCTGGCACTGGTCCCGGTAGGTCACCGGGGGGAGAAAGGAAAAGGGGCGGCGGAGGAGCCATGTCTGGTCGATCTCCGGCGGCTCCTGTGTCGCCGCATCTACACGGACGTTTAGGTCCGTTATCCAGTGCGACGGCGTAGTGACCACGTTTATGGCCGAGGCCGGGAAGAGGCGCCAGCCCCCCAGGACCGTGGCATAGAGGTGGTGTATGCCATCCCCACAACGGCCTCCTTCTCAGTACGTCCGGAGGGCCCCCACCGCTGCCTCAGAGTCCGGCACCAACCAGTAAACTCCTGGCTGCTGTGCCAACCTCCGGATGTACGATAGGAGTATCATGGCCTCCCCTTCTTGGGAGGTGCCCACCCCGGAGGCCACGTGGGTTTGGTAGGCCTCGTGTCCACTCTGGGCGACACCCGCCATTGCCATACCTTCCGGCGTGGTCCCCGCGTCCACCGCGGCTATGGTTCCGCTGAGGGTTGCCAGCACCGGCAGGTCATGGAACCAGATGCCCGGCTTGACGTTGGGGGCCAACACCTGCGGGGGGTCGGTGGCCAGGCCATGCGGCACCAGGAGGGCCAGGTGCCCATGGTGCTCACGGAGGTGGGTTTGTAGGGCCGGGTAGAGCTCCGCCGGCACCGTACCCGCTGTGCTGAGCCAGTAGTATAGGGGCCCATTATGCGGGTACTCAAGGTGTGGTGTGGTGTGGTGTGGTGTGGTGTGGGGTGGGGTGGGGTGGGGTGGGGTGGGGTTGGGTGGGGTGGGGTGCCGAAGGTGCTGTTACACAATGGCAATGGCCAGGATGGTCTTGCACACGGGTAATGCAAGCCACAAGAGCTGTGTGTCCAAACACATGCTGCGTGTGGTGTGTTGCGCACCTGTGACGGGGCAGGAGTCGTCCCACGCTCGGTGGCCTTAGTTCATAGTTGCCCTGGGGACTACTTGCCGCTCCGCTTGCTGGTGCAGTTGTAGTCCCCGCAACGCCTACGCCATAGTGCCTCCTGGCCCTGGGCGGGCCTTAATGAGGCCTTGTCGGCCCTTGGCTGGGGTGAGCCAGACCTTCTATCATTTTGACAACACCTACCAGATGAATTCCGTCCCCATATCGTGCGGTCCTGGCAGTCCCTATATGAGCCGCTTATAGGGACGGTGTCGTGATTGCCGTTGACCAATGCTCCAGGACGGCAGAGTGCCCGAGTTGGGGGGCGCCCTTAGCGCAGTGCGGGCGCAGTGCAACTATTTGGGCGTCTAGCCCTACTGGAGACCCATACTTTGTGGTACTAGGGGCATCATTGTTGCCCCTAGCGTAGGTCTTGGTGCTTCTTCCACATTGGGGGTATGGCATTTTTTGGATTTTCACCCACTTTCACCTATTTCCACCCCTTTTCACACTTTTTTGCTCATCTCCACCATGGAGTCCCACACTTTGGTGTGGTACCTTGAGTTGGAGTGATGGGTGGAAGAATGGGAGCTAGATGATGAGGAGGTAGTACCTTGAGTTGGGTGATGGGTGGAAGAATGGGAGCTAGATGATGAGGAGGTAGTACCTTGAGTTGGGTGATGGGTGGAAGAATGGGAGCTAGATGATGAGGAGGTAGTACCTTGAGTTGGGTGATGGGGGGAAGAATGGGAGTTGGATGATGAGGAGGTAGCAGAGCTAGACTTACAAGGTGCTGCTAGCCTTAATGAAGGGGAAGAAACTCTCCGTGATAGGCACACTAAAGAAATGGCTAATGAAGGCTTCTACTTGGTGAAGTCAGTACTCTGCCATTGCTACTGTCAGGGTTGGTGCTTCCTTACCCTCTGGGAAGGGTATGGCGTGGATGAGGCCACCTGGGATGCCTGCTCAGCATTTCTTTTGCCCGATGGGCGTTTGAACTCTGTTGTGGTCTTGAATACTCGTCCCAAAACAACCTAGGTGAACTAGAACAACCAAGGTGAAATGTTGAGGCTAGCACTTGCCCAGAAAGCCTAAGGATTGGCGCTATGTGAGAGTCTTGCCCTAGAGACTCACTCCCTCCTCCTTTCATGTCTTTGACCTATGCTGGTTTGTGGCAAGCGTTGGGTTTGGTGTGTAGGGGCACTCCCTAGGCTTTCCGCATTCTGCATGATGTCTTATGTGGAGGGAAGGTAGCTTGCATTTGTCTTGAGCTAAGCCAGTTTGGGTGACCTAAATTTAGGGGCGTTTTGGAAGGGGTGTGCCTAGGTGCTCTTCGGGGAGAACCTAGTCTAAAAGCAGCGCACAGTGCGCGCGCACTGTAAGGACTGCCCCTTGGCCGTGTATCTGCGATGGCCGTGGCCCCACATAGGTGGTTAGCCACGTGTGCAGGCGCTTCCGGGCCGGGTCCCACTCATGGGACTGCAATGGGCATTCCCACAGGTGACGGGCCGTTTCCGCGCCGCTGTCGCACAGTCGGCATTACGTGCTTAGCCGTACGTAGCGGTGTGTGGAGCGCTCCGCCGGTACCGTCTTGGTGGGTAGGTTGCACCTTCGATGGGCCACAACATCTGAACATGTTGTTGCTGGTCATTGGTGAACCAATTAAAGGGCATACCAAGGCACCGCCGGTAGTTCGGTCCCCATCGGTGCTTATAGTGCACCGGAGCTAGGATCGCAACTTGCTCCTGCAACCACTCTTGTAGGTCTAAGGGGGCTAACTAGCAGCGATCCCATGGCAGCGATCCTAGTACTTCACTAGGGGCACGCAGGCGTAGGGGTGGCGCAACATCAAGTTGAGATATGCCTGTGGCTCCTCCGGATCAAACCAGCACATTGATTGCGGTTATCTATTGGGAGGGTGTGACCACGATGTTGATCACAGCCTTGGAGGCCAGGCGGTGTGCCTCTGGGGTCCACGCCTAGAGGTGGTGTTTCCTGTCACCGCAATGTCCGCCTTCATGGTATGTTTGTGAGGCGCCCACTGCTGACTGCAAGTCCGGCACCACCCAATTGGGGCCCTCTTGGGACAACATTCGTCGGGTACAAAGCAACAGGGTGTGGGGTTCCCCCCCTATGAGGTTGCCACCCCTGAGGTCAGCACGGTGTTGTTCTGTCCTGTCATGGTGTCATGGTCATACGCGCGAGCCATTGCCATGCCCAGCGGGGTGGTGCCGGCGTCGGTCGCTACCATGCCTTCGCTGATCGTGGCCGTTGGTACGGTGCCGTTGTTGGGGCCCAGCAGGGGTACAATGTGGCATGCACTCCGCAGTGCTCCCGCAAGTGTGTCCTCAACGCGGGTCCGGCTCCGACGGCATTGCTACTAGGGCGTGAAGGGCCATGTAGAGTGGGCCTTTGCTGGGGTGCCCCGGGCATTTGTGGGTTATGCACCGGGCTAGGGACTTGAAGTGCGCCACTGCCTCTACACAAAGCTCTATCCATGGTTGCAGCGGTTGGGCGTGCGTTATCGACAGTACTCCATGTTGCGCTTGGGACGCCCACTCCCAATCCCGGTGGTCCGGCGGGTGACGGTGCCACACCATGGTGGGACCCTCCGTGCCTACAGCCCATAGCTACGGGAGCGTGGTCGCTTGCAGGTGCTTGTACAGGCAAGCATGTAGGGAAGGCCCTACCTACACTTGGATGTCCATGAGGCTCACCAACAATCGGTGCAAGCGGGCACCGCTGCGCAAACTGGGAGCAGTACCGTGCACCCCAAGACGTCCATGACCTCCTCCACGGTCGTGGCTAGCTAGATTACCCGGCCGCACTGATGGACCACCCAGTCTCGCCTACTTTTTGCCTCACAGCCCCCTATAACGGTCGTGGTCGGGCTGCAGTGTATCAGATCCGGCATCTAGTCTCCGGGGGCCTATTGCCAGCGGGGGGCGGGCACCCCCAACAAGGGCTACAGGGCCCCTTGGTGCCGGTGGAGCCAGTCTCGAACTGTGTGCACCGTGCATCCCCATAGGTTGTGGGCACTGCATAGCATCCCCACGGGGGGAGGGGGAGTCCTTGTATGTGACCCCCCCCCCCCTGAGTTTTGAGAGATAGTGGTGTCGGGGCCATGGTGCCAACAGTGCTCCAGCGCTCGAAGCACTCGTGGCGAGTGGCAGTGGCCCGGGAGTGGGTCTGCCAACGAGCATGGGCAAAGGACCACTTCCGCTGGGCCCAAGGAACGTACTTGGCAGAGTGCCATGCCCACCATGGGGGGTGCCGTGCCGTGCTCATCCCGAGCCAGTGGACTCACCACTATCGTTGCGGCCATCTGCTGTACAGCATGCAGCAAGTGGTGGACCAAGCAGCCGATGTGGCTCCCGCAGCACTGTGCGGGCACGACCCCCGTCCTCGTGCCCCCCCCCCCCCCATCCCGAAGCGTGGGCAAGTCTGGCCACACATCCCCCCGGCGGTGACCATGCACCAGTTTGCGTACAGCGGCGTGACCCAAGCCCAGCTACCCCGGGCAGTCTACTGCACAGCCCTACACAGCCCTTCCGCTTGGGTACCATCACCTCCGGGACTTTTACACCCTAGATGGGGTGCTCAGGGTAGGGCGACTGCAACCGGTCGGGATGCGACAACCCCCAGCTTTCTGTCGAAACTTGGGGGGGGGGGGGGGGGTTGGAAGGTGTGTGGCGGGGGGTGTCGGCTGGAGGGTCGGGGGGGGGGTTCAGCCGGGGGGGGGGGGGGTTCCCAAGGTGGGGGGCCTTGCGCGCAACCCACTACTACCACATGCATACCTCTAGGGTGTGTCTCGGGCAGGTTGTGGGAAGCTGCTGGTGGCTGTTGTGAAGTAGGGGCTACAGATGGGTAGATGTGTCCACCATGGTTGTGGTGATCTTCCGTTCGCAACAAACGACGGTTGTTTAGCCCCTCATCTTGCTAATGTGGCACTCCAAACATGGATGGTTTGATGAAAGGGAAGCATGCACAAAAAAACTTCGGCCCTAGACATCCGTCCTTCCATGGCCCGCACAGCAACTCCGTATGGGCACGGCGGGACGGCCCTGTGATGTGTTTCCAGCATTGCACTATTAGTGCATCATTCGCTTGCTGGATCGTAGCTGTAGGGCGGTACACGCTCACCGCGGTGAATATCTTGGGCGGGATTTTGGCCTCCATCACCATCATCGCGCATCGGGGGCCATGCGCCGGGCCTTCATCTACCCCCATATCCCCATTTGGATGGGTGAGATGTTTCGGAGCGTTGTGGGCCTCCCTTCTCGGAGAATATCGGTGCCCATGTACCTGAGGACCAGGGTTGGGAGGAGTTCCCCCGAGTGTAGCAAGGCCCATTCCTTGGCCTCCGCGGCATCTGTGACCCAAGCGCACCCCACGTGTGCATCAATGGCCGCCGGGGCGGGGGGAAATTGGGGCTTTGTGTCCCAAGTGGACCCGTGCTCAATCTTCTTGTCCGGCACCGAGACCCGCAGCACCCCGTGGAAATGCATGCACTTGTCCAAGAGGACCCCTTAATGGGCTAGTCCTCCGCTTTGGCTAGGACAGCAATTGTGTCATCCACCCATATCATCATGGGCCATCGGGGGGGGGCATGTACGCTCCATGTGCTATGCCCACGTACTTGACGAAGGGGAGTGCTGCCGTGGCCCCCACATGCACGCCTTGTATTGTGCCTTTGGGATGCCTAGATGCCGCAGATGTTGGGATGCAACATCCGGCTCTGTAGGGGCCCAAGTGGCATGGTGTACTTGTACCCCTCCGTGTGGGCGAAGAGGTGGTCCCGGGTGCCCAACCCGGTGTGGCTGCCCACCATTGCGTGGGCATCTTGAGCGATGACGTCAAAATACTTGGCCAAGTCGGTGATGAGCACATCCACCACCTGTCCTCGAAGGCCCCTCCCATGTCGCAAATTGCTTTGCTTCGTATGTCGAAATCCCTAGGCATTTCCCATGGGGTTTTTTCCAAGTCGCCGGCGATAGCCTTTGTGTTTTGGAACCATGGCTGAGTACCACGGTGGTGCCCTGCCACTGAGCCCGCGCCACGTCGGCGCAGGGCTGTCGGGGCAGCGCCACGGTGGCGCTCCACTCTTGAGGTAGCGCCACGGTGACGCACGTATTTGTCGGCGGCACCACGATGGCACCCTGCCACTAAGCTGGCGCCACGTTGGCGTCCAGCGGTCGGGGGAGGCCACGTAGGTGCGTCTGTCCCCCACGGGACTGCATTTCTAGCCCAAGGAGGGGTCCTGGACGGTTGGCGGGCGGGGTGGGCCCGGCCTGACACAGGGAAGACGCACAAAGAACCATGACGTATTACGACTGACTTCACGGGTGGCAGTGCGTGTGGGCAATCCGTCCCACAGCTACCATCCTAAGGGTTTTTATACTGGTGCCAGGCCACCAGATGGCAATGGCCGGGGTGGTCTTGCATGTGGGAAAATGCAAGCCGGGAGGGCTGTGTGTCTAACCGCCCACTGTGTCTAGTGTGTTGCACACCTGTGGTGTTAGTCTCTCTAGCGCCGGGCAGCTGCTGTCCAGGGCTGCCCTGGGGCGCCCTGCCGCTCTGCCTAATGGTGCTACCGAAGTTCTCGCTGGCCCAGGCCTTTGTGCCTCCGGGCCCTCGTCGGGCATTGATGAGGCCAGCACTTGGGCAGCTGAGATCGTTCAATTCACTGCCCCACTGCATGGGGCAGTGGGCAGTGGGGATCCTTCAGTACACTGCCACACTGCAGCGGGCAATGAGTAGTGGGGATCCTTCTATTCACTGCCGCACCAGAGTGGGCAGTTGGCAGTGGGGCCCCTTGTGTACACTGCCACACTGCCTTGGGGCAGTGGGCAGTGGAACTCCCTCTGTACACTGCCTCACTGCTCGGGCGCAGTGGGCAGTGAAACTCCTTCTGTGCATTGCCTCACTGCTCGGGCGCAGTGGGCAGTGAAACTCCTTCTGTGCACTACCTTACTGCCCAGGGGCAGCAGGCAGTGGAACTCCTTCTGGGTGTGGTGTGGTTCGGTGTGGTGGGGTTCATCGTGTTGGCATGTGGTTCGGTGTGGTGCAGCAGCATCAGCATCAGCAACAACCTCAACAGCCGTGGCAGTGGCAGCGGTGGCGGCGGGAACAACCAAATCATCATCAAAAAGACATTGACCACATTGATTGCAGGAGCTGCAGAGGCAGCAACATCCAAAGTGGCAAGCAGTGAGATCATGTGGGCATGCCGAAAGCACACTCCGCATTGTTTCTGTTATCCATTGGTCCCGAACCCTCAGGGGAGTTTCTGGTCAGCCAGCAGTCTTGCCGCCGCGACGCCGGCAGTGATGGTGTTGGTGGTTGCGACCCACCAACCTGCTCCCCTGGGAGGGATGTAGTGGAGGCCAAGAGGACAAGATATCAAAACTTTTGGGATATGCACTGATTGCTCTTTATCATCTTGACTCCCCAGCCTTGTCAACAAAAGTTTCGACGTCTGTCCCCAGCCCACAGGCCTTTGCAGCGGCCCTCTTGGCAGTCGTGTTGGTAGTCGTCTCGTCTCCGCTGCACTTCTTGATGCCACCTCAGTCCAGAAGCGGATGTGGACTGCATTGCTGTCGGTTGACTCTTTTGCTCTCACAAGGGTGGGGTACCAAGGAACAAAATTGCGCAGTGGAGCTCACGACCAAGAGCAAGGAATGTGGGGGCAAGCGTGGTATAAGTTCCTTACCCTATTGGGGGGAAGGCACGGACACCACCCCCACAGACGATTGTGGGTGGGGGACAAGGCAGAGCTTGGAAAGGGGCTAGTCAAATTAGAAAAGGGAGGGGGGACGATGAGCTCTTGAAGTGGGAGAGGGCAGTAGCTCCTTCAATCTTCAATCTAGCTGTTATCTCACGCAGCTTCATGACTTGTCATTCCCTGTGATCTCCTCAAACCACCAATTCTTGAACTGTTTGTAGCTATTCACTCCTGCAATTTCTTAATTTGTCGTTTGCTGTTATCTCATGCAGCTTGTGGATTTGTTTTGCAGTACCCTCTCCTGCACCTTCTTCTAATTGTGCATCATATTCAAAGAAGTGGGCTGCAGTCAGTTGCCCCTGAATATCTGCTGTTTGTTTCCACTTCCTCACGCTTCCCTCAGGGTTCTCCCGGAGCATGTGTTTTGGTGCCACTACGTGTATTTTGCGGAGAAAAGGATGTTTGCAATTCTGCAGGAGCCTATAAGCAGTCACAAGCAACAGCCCATGCTCCATCACAAGAGCAAGTATACTCCTCAGGAGTTGCTGCCAAGGTGTCAGTCCATATGGGATGTCACCGCTTCAAAAGGTGTGAACGTCAAACCATACCCAGTTTTATGTACGCGTGTGTTTTTGCCTGTGGATATGCATATCGCGTAGAGATTTCACATTACGTTGCACAGTGCAGTACAATGTTCAGGATATACTCTCTATGTGAAGCACCTTTTTCGCATTCCTAGCCCTAAAACAGGGGGCCTTTCCATATAGACTTCACTCGAAGCCCTAACCTCAAGTACTTGCACATGTGCGGGTATGCAGTGTAATTGTATATGTCTGGTGGTTCTCAGCGTCATTAGGCATGCATAACAAATGAAGGGGCAGGCAAGAAAGCATACCTCCACTCTTAGTGACTGGCATGACCTGAAATGAATGTCAAAAAGTGGACACACATCCCAAATTGTCCTTCACAAGATACCATGTCAGGTCATTTCACGCAAGTGAACCAAAACAAAAACTGTCTGGGTCATTTACATGGCTCACACGCAGTTGATTTGGGGCAGGAGTTGCTTCATTTTACTGGTTTGTAGTACTGCTGTTGGAAAAAGGTCGGCGGTGGTGTTCCTAGTTTTGTTTTGTTTTTTTGGTCAGGGTATACATCCAATGGATACCATCTCAAGTTTTCGGAATTTTTTTATTTCCATAATATCCACCAACA
This sequence comes from Eutreptiella sp. 'Long Island Sound 2002', assembly GCA_964036045.1. Classification (NCBI taxonomy): domain Eukaryota; phylum Euglenozoa; class Euglenophyceae; order Eutreptiales; family Eutreptiaceae; genus Eutreptiella; species Eutreptiella sp. 'Long Island Sound 2002'. Next base: position 8,616,921 of record OZ038383.1, read on the forward strand.
CCTTCGGTGCCATTTTGCATGATATCCAACACAATTTTCGTCATTATTCTCCATATCCTGCATAATGTTGTGCATAAGCTCCACACCAGCCTTCAGAAACATTCCCAAAGTGCATTTCATGAAGGTACAATCCACCATCGGGCTGGAAGAAATTTTATGGAGGATGCTACAGTAGGATTTATCAAGGTTGCAGAGTTGCGGAATCTATCATAGAGGATGCAAGATCCTATGCCGTTGGTTGTGGATATCATTTTCATGCCATCCTCCCTGAAGCCTTGTGTAGTAGCTCCCCCATAGCGTCTTCCGAAACATCTTTCACAGATGTTTTCCGGGGTTCAGCTTTTACCAAATGTGATACCTGTTTGCCCCGCTGCTCCCTTCTGCTGCTACTGATGCCGCTATCCGCAATTTATTTAGTGGAGGATGTTGTGAGGCCGTTCATTCGAGGCTTGTACAAGCCTGTTTATGCAACTGACGTCCCATCCCGAAGGGGGCCTTCAGGAATATTTTGGGGCAGTGTGGACGCCGAAGGATTGCAAGTATGCCCCGCTGCCAGTGCTGGTTGTGGACGGGAATTGTGATGTCGTTATGGTACGACGCAACATATTACAGGGGCGAGTGGTGCGCGCCTGAGCACCAGCCCCATCCTTGCCAAAGCCCTGACCACAAAACCAAGCATTCATCGCACCTCTCGACCTAGCGTGCCCTGGTTTGAGTCATAGCGGTAAACCATTGCGTTGCGCACACCTACACAGTGTTGACTGATTCACGTTGTGACTTACCCAGGCAACAAATGCTCAGACACTGATCTTGCAAGGGCAGCAGTGGCAGGCATGGCTGCGGTGGATTTGGTCGTGTATGGCAACGATGTGTGGTACAGCCCAGAGGTCCAGAGACTGCGGGGGAAAAAGACCCATAATCTCTGGCGTTGTAGTGTACCATGGTGGTACCCGCCGCACTGCGCATGGGGCGCGGAGACCTTTTTCTTTTTTTTTTGCGGCGGTTTTTTACGGCGTTTGGGGGTTGGCCGCTGCGGGGTGGCGATTAGCTGCCTGTGTTTGGAGGGTGGTCAACGGCGTGTAGGGCTGAAGACGATGATTGGTGGTCCTGGGTGAACCCCAAAAACCTTGCACTGCCTCCCGGTGCTGCCCTGCTCTGGTTTCTGCGGCCCTGTCTGTCCTACGGGCCTGTGGGTGTTGAAGTGGGCCACTTGTGATTCTGCCCCCCGCTCTGAAGCGGTGGGGACCCCCGAGGCGGCAGGGGTTAAGTAGCCACCTTGGCCACTTCTGATTGTGGAGTTTATCAGTGTGCCCTGCATGCTTCCGGTTTCTGTCCCTCGGAGATATAGGGGCCAATGACTGCTGCGCTCGTGCTGCGCATGCCCCGTTCCGTTCCTTTGCAGCCGATTGCAGAGCGCGTGAACAAAGTGCTGCAGACGCGCTACCCCCGGGTGGACCTCCGGCTGATCCTGGACCCAGATCACCCGGTGTACCAAGGCTTTAGTGCCTTCGCGTTGCAGGACATAGGCCCCAATGAAATGATTATGAGCTACACGGGCGTCATTTATGCGGACCGAAGGAAAATGCAGTACGAGCACCGGGACGACCGTGCAAGGTGACGTGCCCTCCCCCACGCACCACAGACCAGTCCACACAGATGGTTCCTTCCCAGGGCCTGGCCCGTCTGTGTCCCGCCCCTGGCCCGTCCACCGCCGGGAGAAAGGGGAGAAACCACCACTTTGAGGATCGGCATCAGGAGCCCAGGCCAAGACCAGGGCCTACTCTTGGCCATCAAATGACAGGGATGTGAATCTCCAGCCCAAGGCCTCCTGTCTCCGGCTGCGTCCAGTCGCTGATGATTCGCCATCCAAAGCCGTCGGTTGAGTGGCGTATTCAACGCAGTTGACAAATACCGTGTAGCGGAGTCCTGACCTTCAACCGAAAGCAAAGGCACACCGCTCTGGCTGTCTGCAATCCGACCAGAATTCGCTCGGGTCTGCGTTCGTGGGATACGCAGCAACTGAGTGCACAAGGTCGGGGCATACGAGCCAATTGAAGCTGCGAGGCTGAGCAACTTTTGCAGAATGTTCCATGCCAAGATGCACAGACAGCAACTCTACCAGGCAATAGACTGTGTGCAAAGGAGGCCGGGTTCCTTGGTGTGATGGTGTGAGGTTTGGTGCGAGGGATGTTGTGATCCACTGACTAAACACTGGGTGAGGGCCTTTTCCTGGGCGCCGAGGGCACAGAAGTGTGTACAGCAGCTTAGGCTTGCCCAAATCATGCTTCCATCAGATACATTGTGCGAGCCAAGGACTATTTGGTGGATGCCACTCCTGGAGGCAACGAAGGACGCTTTGTGAACGATTTCCGCGGCGTGGCTGACGAGGCCAACGCGGAGTTTCTTTCAGACGGCCGCTGCCGATTCTCACTGAACGTTTGGTCCAATCGGCCCATCAAAAAAGGTGTCGTTTGGTTTTGTAGTGGTTGGACGTGTTCATCGTATTTATGCTGAAGAATCAATCTCCTCAGTGCAGCGTGCAGGACCCACAGGCCCCACACTCTGCAAATACTCGGGTTCCGCCCACGCCCCTTCTCGCAGCTGCTGCCCCACCAATGTCGGTTATGCGACGGTGTGCCGTCTCACCCCGATTCCAGTTTCCGTTCCTTCCTCTGGCTCTGCGGGCTGTGCGGTGCTGCTGTCATACCTCTTGGGAGCTGTCCTCTGCAGTCTTCACTACAGCCTTCGCTGGAGGCTTCGTGGCAGGCTGGGTAGTGCTGTGGACAGGGTGGTGGACATCCACTGGCCTGCGACTGTCGCTCCACCGGTGCAGTTGTGAGGGGTCAATGAAGGCAGCACCCCATGATCTGCTGTTTCGTTGTGCCGTGATCTGCTGTTGCTCGCCCAGGGACTGAGATCCTCGTGGATTATGGGGCGACGTATTGGCGCATGATCGACCCCACAGTACTGGACCTCACGATGAAGCCGAAGCCACACCGCCCGGAGCTGAACTGCAGTGTCAAGTGGCAAGACATCGTGCAACGGCACCACTCGCTTTTGTATTTGCCTGTCCATGTCCATAGCTACGATTGGGAGGTGTGGCGCCCAACACCTTTCAATGCCCTGGTGGCGCCAATGAGTGGTGCACAGCACGTGCTAGGGTAGGGTTAGTGGGGGTCATGTGGGGGTCAAAAAGTTGTCTTTGATGATCTTTCCCAAAGTTGTTCCCAAACCATTTAGGGTGCTCACACAGGTGGTTTTGGGCTATTCTGAGCTGTTTTCAATCCATATTACTTTTTTGGGGTCTGTCATTGGAGCCCTTTTGGCGCGCGGGGGGGGGTCCAGCCCGGGGGCTCTAATGACCCCCCGCCCTCTAAAGTGAAAATCCGAGCACCCCAGTACAATGAGGGGAACACAGTGCAGCCTGGGGCAGACCAGGGCATGGTGAGGCAGCACGGGAGGGGGTCGAGGCCCCAGGGGCCGCCTCTGCGGTCCTGTCACAGAACACCGCCCCCCCACCCCCCAGCTTCTCGCCACACCTTGCTGGGCTTGGGTCGGACATGACCAATCGCGTCGAATGTGCCAGAAGGAAAATTCTGTCAACAGCAGCCTACCACCAAAATGTCCATGATGCATGCATGTCCATGAGATGATCGATAGGCTGTATGGTGCTTCCTTGGGTGCGTGCATAGAAGCCCACGACTCATCCCGAACCGTCAAGACTGTGTTTCGGGGCCAACTAGTGGGAAGGCAAGGTCTAAGAAAATGTCGGCCAAGCCATAGGCCATTTGACACTAAGCTGTGCGTATCCGCGGAATTTTAAAAATCGCTGGGTTCTGAGCAACCACTGCCATTTATGTGTGTTTATTGGGTGTACTTTTTGACATTTTGGGTGCCTTTCAGACACCCTGCCCCCTGACCCCTGCCCGAACTGTGGGGTCTGATGTATGGATGCGCCCACTTGTGGCTCAGCATGCTGGGCTTCGAAGCGCTTTCCCAGCATTGCTCCATGGACACTCAGGGGAGGGAAGGTCATTGCTTCGCCTGAAGCACACACAAGTTTGTTGGGCTGCCAAAGCCAATGCCACCCGTGACAGATGGTCGTTCAGTTTTCCCGGGCCTTTATCATCCGTCATAGTGGCAAACTCGGCGGCAGGACTGGCACTGCCACTAGGGGGAAGTTCAATGTTTCGTGGTTTGTTCTTGGGAGTGTGTCTCAGTGGGGCATGTGTTCCCAGCCACGCACACCATGCAGAACAACGCATGCCGGATTTCGATTCCTGTTCTTCAAGTTGTACGAGATGTGACAATGAATGTCTAATACGACAGATGTGAGAACCACAGTGAGTGTACCTCACAACAGCAGGGGGTGAGAAAAATGATGTCAACCGGCTGTGCCTCCTCCACAGCGAAAACACCCAGGTCTTCGGCCACTGTTGGTCTGTGGGGAGTCCACGTCATACGACAGGGAGTCGAGCCCCCCGTGGTGCAGGGGATGGGGGAGGCAGTACGGAGAGCAGGAGAGGGACAGGGGTCTCGTCCACGCTTGCTCAACCTTTCTGTGTTGCAGGAGTTCTCCCGGCGGTCCGAATTGCTGAGCAAGAACGTGGATTTCCAAATCGTCAATGGTGTGCCCCTGCAGCGATGGCTTGTCCCGCATGTCAGTGAGGACAAAGCCTTGAGAAGGGGAAAGCAGGAGCCCATCGAAGCAGACTTCAGTGGGGGTTTTATCATCGTCTGAAAATTAGTAAGAAGAGCGGTCACAAGTGGTCTTTTGGCACATCTGGTGCCATATTTCAGGAGGACCGCCGCAGCCCATTTTCTCGCCCCCACTGCGTTTGCAGGGGTATGAACGACCATATTTACATTTTCATATGCCAAATACCCGCAGTCCTGCGGGGCTACGGCCACTGCCAAGCGGATCTCGCAGAGGCCAGGCCCGACCCTCTTCTTGGTTGACGGCTCTTTTGGGTAGGCGATGACAGTGATGATCAAGGCTGCTTCCTTCAAATCAGACGCTTGATATCCACCGTTGCCCGTTGCCTCGTCATGGGCATGTGCCTGTGTTTTTGACTTTGAGTGTGTGCCTGTGTGCCCGCAGCAGTGCGCTGTGGGGGAGCTCGTGGTGGCACGAGTTGTTCCAAAAGGTCATGGATTTACGGGGCTGCGTTGAAGCGCTTGCTCGGCTTTGCACGCATGCTGTCGTGCGTTTTAGGCACTGTGGTCTTGATAACTCGGAAGCGGCGAGAGGTGTACCCGAAAGGTCTGCTTTTTGCCTCGTGCCAAAGGGAATGTCGCTGTGCCGGAACTGCGTCTTTAGCCCCAACATGCACTGTGTGGTGCTCACCCTATTTGGCCACTGTGTGTTAGGGTGCGGTGTGTGCGTGGGGTGCGTGCAAGTGTGCACAAGCCATTTTTTCATCAACAACCCCAACTATTGGCCAACCTTGTGGCGTCATGGTACGACCGATTCTGTCTGAGGTGGACTTGCAGAAGGCAAAAGAATTTGGATATTCAGCCTAAAACTTTTTTTGCCGTCCCAACTCCCTGGGGCCTTCTGAGGCGGTATGGGATGAGCCCCTATCTAGTTTTTGTAGGTTTTAGCTATTTTTTCATTCAGAGAAGTGCTGAACGTGTTTCCGGCCTCGAGGACCTTGTGATAATATACCTATGGTAGGATGTAATTGACATGTTTGCCTCCTCTAGCCCTAGTGAGTGCCGGGGATGGTCCATTTGAAAGACACAAATTACTGTTTGCATGAAGAAGGCCATTTTTGCCCAGACGAACGCCGAAGGCGTCTAAGATGTCAATGACCCCGTGGTACACTGCGGCATTGGGAATGTTGTGACAGTTAAGCCACAGTAAACTGCAAAGGGACATGTTTTGCCTGTAGCCCTCCACGCCTGGGGCTGTGGCTTGTCTCAAAGATGCGAAATTACACGCCAAAAATAGGGTCAAACCTGCAGAACAATTTTTAGCCTCAACAACCCCAAAATCGAAGCTTCCCAAACATCCACAAACGTCACCTGCAGGGCATGTTTTAGGTCCCATTTATGTGCTGCTTGTCCCATTTCGTCTGGGGTGTCAGGGGGTGCTTCCCAAGGGACCTGGGTGCACAAACCGCTTCAGCAGTTTTCAACCTCAACAGCTAAACAGTCCAAAATCCCAAAATTGATTTTTTTGGATATTGTGACCACTCACAAGGATCAAACAGCACACGTAAAGCATGTCCTACACCGTGGTTGTGTGTTTCACCCTATTTGCATATTGGGTGTTTTTTTTGGGGGGGGGGGTAGGGTCAAGGGCCTGGTGCAAGGTCCATTTATGTCTGGTGCATTCATCACCAACTCAAACTATCTGTCAATTTCATGGTATTTGTCATGACCAATTTTCTGTGATGTCAACTTTCGAAATGTAGTAGAATTTTGCAATTTTGAGCTCAAAAAGGTTTGGGGTCCCAAATTTGTGTGGCTTGTTTAGGTGGTATAGGGTGCGCAGTCGCATAATTTTTGGCCATTTGACTTCAGACAAGCACGGAAATATTTTCGGCAGCCTCGAGGACTGTGTGGTGCCCCCCCCAAGAGGGGTGGGATAGGGGATGTTGCGACTGCATATCCATATTAGGATGCAAAGGTCATGTTTTGCTGCTCTGGGCCTTCCAGGGCCGGTGCACAGAACAATGCTTGAGCAATTTTCAGCCTCAAAAGCTGAGATTTGAATTGAATTGAAGATTCCAAACGTTTTTTTTTGTTTGATATTGTCATCACCCACAATCATAGACGTTTATAAAGCATGTTTGATACCCTCTTCAGGTGGTTTTCACCCCGTTCGGCCACTGAAAGTTTGGGGAAGAGGCGGGGAGTTCTGGGGAAGCCAGCAATGCACACCGTGCAAAATGTAGACTTTTACAATTCTTCTGGCTGAATGCTCACCCGACGCTCATTATTGTTTTTCATTAGGATTGGCCCATACATGCCCCCTTACCCCACCCCAACTCACCAAGTGCGCTTTGGGTTCAGCCCCCCACCCCTATTTTGGGGTTTGGGTCACAGAAACAGAGAAACAATAGTTTTTAGTGCCAGAGGGAACAATTAAAAGGTTGGGTGCCACCCAAAAGTGGAAAATACGGCCAAACGAGCCCAAAGTTATTGCACCTTCGGCTACTTCATTATTGTTGGTTTTGGACACGAGAAAAAGACCCTTCCCAATGGCAGGGCGAGATGCCACGTGCCCACCCAATCAATCTGAAACCCTCCTGCCATACAATTTTGCTATTTGTAAGGTATGCCACTCACACCTTCATTACCTGCAAGGAATAGCCAATCTGAAATCAAAAGGTTTGCTGTTGAATATGTCTTTATCACCCCAAGTATCCCTAATTCCATTCCAATGCGCCCAACAAGGCCTCAAAACCTCCTTATTCATGCTGCCATTTACAGTGCTGAAGTTGCTGCTTCGCCATTTCGCGCCGACCAGCAGGAGTAGAATATCAGCCTTTTGAGTGACGTGGATCTGGTTTCACCTTTTCTTCCACTTTTGGAGGGCCCACCACGCCTTTCGATTGTCCCCTGTGACCCTGAAACCTGTTGTTTTGGTGTCTACTAACCCCAAAATTGGGGGTCCCGAGACCAATCCAAAATGCACTCCATGACCTTGGTCAGGGCTCGGGGCGATTTAGGCCTGAGAAAAGGCGAGCGCTCAGGTGGCACTTTTCAGGAGTCGGCTAACACTTGCTGTCCAGCTCCCCACCCACCTGTTGCTTCATCTGCCTGCTGGTCAGCCAGCCAGGTAGCCTGTCCATGGCATGGCCCGTGTGCTTGCCTCCCTACCTACCTTGCGTGCCTGCTCGCCACCTACCTTTGCGGCTGGCCCGCCTGTCTGCGTGAAGGATTGCGTGCCTGTTTGCCTCCCTCCCTTCATGTTCAACTACCTGCCTGCTTTCTGCCTACCAGCCTACCTGCAATCCTATGTTCCTGCCTCTGTGCCGACCTGTAGCTTGCGTGGAAGCAAGAAATCCAGCTCCCTCTCCCTACATGACTGCCTTCACACCTGCCTTGCACTTGCTTGTGCACCAGCCTGCTTACCTCCTACCCACTGCTGCATGCTGACTATCTGCCTCCCAAATTCCTTACTGAATGCCTGCCTACTGCCTGCCTTCTTGCTTTTTGACCTGCCTGCCACCCTGCTTGCCTGCTTGCCAACGTTCCCACAATTCTGCCTGCCAACGTAGCTGCCTGCCTGTCTGCTTGCCAAGCTGAGTCTCTCCCCATCCTGGCGCTGCAATTCTGTCTTCACAGGGTTTCTCATTATGGATTACAGTGGACCAGTTGTTGAAGAGAAGCCGGACTCCGAACCCCATATCCCATGGCATGGCATGTGGATTGTCCCAAAGAATGTGGTGTGCCATTCTCAACCCCTGTCGCCACACATTGATTTGCGTGGCCACAAGCACTAGACACTATGGATTGATTGTACCGACGCCTTTTCAGGAGGTGCAGTGCGGGCCTTGTCGGAGTGCCAAGAGCCAGACCATTCAACTGTCGGATGCACTGTGGGCCTGACGACCACCCCACCGTTGTTTTGTGCCCGGCAATTTTTTTTTGGCGCAAACCTTTTTTGAAAATCACCGTCACAAATGTTTGCAATGTTCCAAAACATTGTTTTGAAGCCACAGCCCGAGGGCAAAGGCCGAGGCTGAAAGAAGGGCGTGGAATTGGAGGGTGGACTGATTGTCATTGTGGTGAAGCTTTTTGGTCGACAGTAACCTGTCTGCCTTGTCCTCCTGGTCCTCGTTGGCCTGCAGTTCTACTGTGTAGCTCCCTGCCCTGTGGTAGAAGTGCAGCCCAACGAAGGCATGAGGGAATGGCGACGTCAGACTGTTGGCATCACCCCACCCCCCTCCATTTGGCCACAACGGACTGCGGTGAGGTGGTAAATCCAGAGACGCCACTGGTGTTGCTTGGGTTACTTTGTGCCCGCGGCACTTACTGCACGCAAAAGGAATTCTCAAGAGTTCACACAAAATTGTGGCGCCTGATCTATTGATGCAGTGGCTTTCTGCAAGGGTAGAATGCGGCGCCAGCGCAAGGTACTGTCGGATTTCTGCCGAGGGCGGGGGTGAACTTGTTGCCGGCCGAGCCTCTCAACACTGGCATTTGAGCCACTTGGGATCTGACTCACCGAAGGCGGAATGGGGCTCAACTCATCAGTCCTTTAGACAGCGGGGTGAGAGAAAGCCAAAGGAAGGATTGTAGCTCGGACACGGCAAGGGGTTCACCAGGATGGATGGTGCGTCGCAATGGTGCACTGCTTCAATTTGCCGGTGAAGAGACGAATTCCAGAACTGTGCACTGTGGGCAAAGCACTCTCTTTGCATCGAAGGGCCTGTGCCAAGTGTTGCAAGCATGGAACCACTCTCAACCAGAGAGAGGTGATTTTCACCTTCAAGGTGGTGGGGTGCTGCGGTCATGTACTTGATGATCAGTGACCCATGACCAGGGGTGGTTCTAGAGCAGCCAGTTTGGCGGGGTTGCCAGCGGTGTTGTGGCCGAGTGGTCTAAGGCGGCAGGTTTAGGCCCTGTTCTCTTCGGGGGCGTGGGTTCGAACCCCACCGACATCAGAACCTTTCTGGTTTGTGTGAGGGTCGCATGTCACCAGGACGCTTTCTTTTTACCAGCAGTCTTGCACAGAGGTGCAGGTGCGGCCGGAACCCCCACTCAGACAGGCAGTCCTGTCTGAGGGCCCTTCACGTACTTACCCCATCTGCGTGGGCGCCCGCCCATCCGCCTCATTTTCACCGGTCGTCCACTGCCTAGCCCCACTGCCACTGCTTGCAACAAATGCACTATACACTTTCCAGTCCATGTGGAGCAAACCTGGCCCCTTCTTCCCCAACTCTCATCTGCATACGACAGACATGAGACATGATGCGGCACTCTCTTGGCCCAATCACTTGCCACGCGCCAATACCACAATGGCCAGGGTTGCTTGAGCAAATACTCGGCACAGCAGAGTTGTCCCCTGTACTCTTGTTCCGTAGCACACACCTGTGTCCAGGCGCAGTACATTCAGCCGGCAGAATCCCCTGAAGATGCAAACGTCTTCCTCAGACCCGGGCTAGACTTGATTGCAAATGATTCAACGCCGAACGTGAGGCCCGGCGAATTGCACATCAATGTGATACTGACGCGGGAGCTTGGCAGTGAAGTGCCGCTGAAAATGCTGTACGACGAGCGCTGCTTCCACTCCGGACCGTAGCCCCGTGCTGCAGCTCAGTGAACTCAAATGCTGTAAACGCTGGTTCCGTGGACGTTAGCCCCATGCCGCTCCCACGGATTTTAGCCCCACGCTTGCAGTCCCACTGACCCTATCCCCTTAAGAGGTGATACGGATGAGAACGACCAAATCAGACAAAGAACAATTTCGCGCCCGGGTCCCCATTGGTAGGCATGCTTTCTTGTCCCACACCTGCTACCTCAGACGCCATACCCAGAGGAGGCCGCAGCACGGCTGCCCCAAGACTTGCTGTATGTCTCCATCCCGGCAGACTTGCTCAATCCAGCATTAAGATTGGGATCAAGATCAAGGTGCTCTCAACTGATGTCCAGGCTGTCTCCTTTTGGCTTTAGTGCCGTTCCTTGTTCTAGTCTGTCACACCCGCAGGCATGCGCATGCACTTTCATCCCGCGGTGTATGGCATGAGGCTCTACCACGTCTTGCGGCCACTTGTGGTGATGCTTGGGTGGCCATTTCCCACTTCTTTGGTCGGTTTTAGCCCCGGCCATATGTGGGAAACCCATGGCCCATGCCCCCAACCAACCCGGAGGCCCCTTCACTACAGAGTCGCCTCCAGATCAGAGACTACCAATGTCTCTGCACACCCGGTCTTTTATCAGGTTCACTATCAATTGAATCCACTGGACACGGCCGTCCTGCTCCCTCCCAAAGTCCTCCGCAGTTGTGCCCCACACAGCACAGTGGAGGGGAGGGGTTTTTGATTCTTCCTGGTCACTGTGATCATCCCATGGGTCTTGCCATCTCTTGCAGGAAGTGTTGCGAGGATGACAATCGTCCTTCTTGTTTTTTTTTTTCTACTGGAGACTGTCATAGGTACCCGACCGACTTGTCCTCGGCCGACGATCCATTGTTTGACAGGTCAGTGGTTTTCGGCGCTTCAAGCCGAATATCCTGCAGTCCCCTTCCCACTTCTTAGCCCGGCTCAGCCCGGGATCTCGGCCTCTGCGAATGCCAGCGAAGACCATGCGACTCTCCGTGACTCCACGAACCGGCAAAGCAGTCGCCAGAGACATATTCCTGCGATACACAGTTTGTTCCATAGTCCACACATACAGAGCATGCAGGGGCGCCCAGGAGAATAAAGGGATTCCTGTGCTGCTCAGTGCTCCTCCAGTGCGTTGGCTGTCAACGCAGAGAACTTCCCCTGATTCGTTCCGTCCTGATGCAAGAGATGCAGCAGTTTTTGAGTGTGCGAAACCAGAGTTCAGTGGTAAAACTGCTTTGGCAACTGCGAAGAGCGAAGGACCACAGTCACTGAGGTACAGAGACTGAGCATTTATCCTTTACTTCATGGTGCATCCGTGGTGCGTATGCATATGCACACGGTGCGCACTGTCGTACCAAGCATCTTGGATACAGTTTTTGTGCTCAACGAATGCTGCTGGTTTTTTGGGGCCTGTTTGACATGTGGAGATATTACTCTTATGGGGTTGTGCAGTACTTTGCAAAGACCCTTCTCTGAGCTTTTTGTTTTCCCGAGCAATTCGAGCAGCAGTGAAATTTTCCCTACTGTCCATTTAAAATGCTGCCCAATGCACAACCCCTTTTTCTTACCTACTAAACTGCACAACCTCTACTCGACTGACTAATTGCTCAGCCAACTGATTGCTTATCTTCTTTGCTCTTCTGAAAACAGCTGTGTCTTTGAGACACATGTCTGCTTCAAGTTTTTCTCCCTCTCAAGAAGTTGCGTGTCCCTCAGTGTCGCCGTCAGTGAGAGGCAATTTGTTGTGAGCAAGCTATATTCCATGCACTGGGCTGTTGTGCTCCTGAACCCCCAAAAAATACACCGAAGGGCGAGACATTTGTTTTGGTGAAACAGGGATGTCGTGTGCCGCCTGGTTTGGCTGCAAAAAATAGCATGTGAAATATTTTGTGTCCACACAAGCAACAGAAGGGCCTGGCAGAGAGGGGCAAAGACTGCATTGTTGCAGATACAATGCAAGATTGTAGATTGAAGAGCCTCTTGCCACACTCCTTTTCCATGTCATTCGGACCCAGATCATTAGTCAGGCACAGCTGTGTTGCTCACACTGGGCTGTTTGGCTGATATTGAACATCACGAGGAAAAAGCTCCAAGCACCCTCTTTGATACCACCCTGGTTTTTCCCAGCACATGCTTTTTTGGTCCACAAGTCTGTCAAGCAGTGAGTGTGCTGCGATGCTAACCATTGCTGTGACATCCCAGCTCCAAATCAGCATGGCAGGGAATTGCATTCTGTAGGAAAGAGGCAGTGCAACAGATTGTCATGTGCACATTCAAAGTCTCAGCATTCTAACCCACATGCTCAGTGCACAACTCCCCAGACATTCTATTCCAAGTTGCCTCCTAAATATAAATCAGCCTGGCCCACAGTTCTCAAACACTAAGTTCGTCTTTGCCATAATCATCCTCGTGTTACAGTTTATGGTCAGTGTTGTGACACATGGTACAGTTTACATGGTGCAAATCTTTCATTGTGGTCGCCATTTTGGGTCCTTAGCATTGCAATGACAGTTGTGCTGTTGCAATCACAATTGCCAGTCATTGCTAAAGCTGCATGAAGTCTAACAAATGAATAATTTTTCCATGGCAGGCTGCTTGGAGAGGGATTGCTGAGGGTGGGTTGAGGGTGGCATAGCAATGGAATTGTCTGCTTTGTCTACCTGCTCACCTGAGCCCCTTTTCAGCCTACCTCTTCAAAGCCAATTATCGGGGGTTCACATTTGAAGCAGTATGATTATTCGGTATTCATGAATGCTTTTCTATCTTGCACATCTACCACATGTCCATGGATTGTTGACAGACTGTTTTTGGCCCTGGAGGGACTGCAAGCACTGAATGGGCATTTTGATGACCTACTAGGGTGTTTAATCTTAGAATTTGCTGGTGGTTTGGCTGCATGTTTGCAGTTATCAGTGTACATGTGTCTGCTGTTGTGCACAATTGTGTGTTTCGTTCGGGATTAGGCGTAAACAACAATACCCATGGTTTCATCGCAACATTAAGGCGTACAGCAATTTGCTTGTTGATTAAAGGATGGATCAAGAGCCAGAATTTCCCAATGCCGGAAGGTTACCAGAACACACAGAAAGACACACAGAAATGGGGATTAGGAATTGGGAAAGATGAGGAATGCTGGGCAAAAAGGAGGAAGTTTTCAGATTTCTGTTGGAAAATGGTGGGAAGCCATGGGTGGCATGGTGCAACAAGGCAGTTGTTTCTGGTAATGGAGCACTCGGGGTGGGTACAATGGGTTGTATCAACACGAAATATGGTGGGAAAGTGTGCCATGACTGGCACTGAAAAATTTCTGATGCACCGTTTTTCACTCACACTCTTTTTGGAAGTTATGTGCTGTTGAGTGGTTACAATCTGGTAGCATTTGCTAGGTGGCTGGGGCGGATGGGGGGCGTTGGGGCGGGGGGGGGGGGTCCGATAGAGCCCCCTGGATACCTCCCCCCCCCGCACTCTCCCAAAAAGGGCTCAATTGACAGCACCCCCGAAATCTTACTGAGACTTACCCCGGGCCTGGGAGGTGACCCAGACCCAAAAATCGGCCAAAAACGAAAATGGGATTTTTGGAATCAGTGCGTGGAGGGAGTTCAGAAAAGTTGTCATTTGCCATATATTTGGTGAAAAAAATTGACCATTTTTAATGCTCGAAGAGTTTTTCGGCGTCTTCGGTGCCACAGTTCATAACAACTGATTAATGGTCTTGTCAGTTGAGTTTGCTTCCCGGCCCCCGCCCCCAGTTTTTGGGAGCCATATTAACCTCCACCCCCTGTTTGTAAACCCGGTATGCCCTGTGTTAAGCATGGTTAGTCTGCGAAAGGTTTCAGTTACGCTTTCGCTTAGTTCACATTAATTTGGTTTGTCAAATGGCAAGGGGCAAGGGCATTCACAAAATTGGGACAAGTACATTGGTGTGTGTTTGGACGCGCAAGTTACCAAGTATAATGAGTCTTCCTGCTCCAATCCAATGTCCCATGCCTACTCTGACTTTTGATATTTGCATTTGCTGGTGCTAGGGTCTACAAATCGTCTTTGCATTCACTGTGTATTTGTGTAGTTCGTTGCGAACTCGGGTTTCGGATTGAAATTCACAGATTCGCTTTGCAACGGTTGCCCCTGGACTGGTGGGGCAAGTTTAGCAAATTTGGCATGAATTGATGGTCTGAATTGGGATTCGGGAACCAAACAGAGGCGGAGGGCTAAACGTGTGAAATGCAGGCACCCGAACCCTACGGAGAAAAAAAAGCACATAAAGGGCAGGCAACAATTTCAGTGGCACCTCAACAATCAGCCCAGCGGACCCAGAGGTCTTGCCAAGTGGCACGACGTCGGGACACTCAGTGCACTCAATGTAGTGTTCTAACGGTCTATAGCCAATGTGAAGGGTGGGGATAGGGGAAAGACTCAGGCTGCATTGCGTGGTCCAAGCCCTGGCAAGACGTTTTTTTTATACCAATTACGATTCTCTACTTGTAAAAAAAAGAAATTCTGCAATTAGTCTGTGTGCAAGTGTGCAGGGGTTCAGAGGCAAAGGTACCATTGTTTTTGACTGCAGAAGCAAATGAAAAGAAACAAATCAAAAGAAGATACGAAAGTCCGTCAGAACAAATGAAAAGAAAACAGTCATAAAATAAAAGCATAGGTAAAAAAACATGTTTGCACTTTACAAAAAAAGTAGGTTAAAAAACATGTTTGCACTTTACAAAAGAAAAAACTTAAAAGTGTTGTATTGTAATGCCAAAGGCGGTGCAGTTCAGAACATTTTGGCAAAGAAGAAGGACGCATTGCAAATAATCGTGAGAAGTAGAGAACACTTTCTAAACAGAAAAACAGTTTTGAAAAGCTTTGGTAATTTTCAAAGTATTTGGTAATATTTTTTTGTTCGAAATTGAGCTAAGAGCATTCTGATGTCTTTTCAAAAAAGAACCCTAGTACAAAGTTTTGGTGACAAAATTGGCATTTTGAGGGCTGCTTGACCTGAGTTTTTGGTCCTAAAACGGGAAAAAATGGGCTGATTGCGGAAGTGCCACAACCTCACGCAAAAGGAGTCATATGGTGAAGACTACATGGCCAAACCAAAAGCCGTAAAACAAATAAGCCTTTTTTGTACCTCCGGGACGCCGTTGTGGAAGGATAGGTGTCGGCAGTAGCTTGACATGGAGAGATAGTGTCATATCATATCACATTGGATACATCTGTATCTTTGTGAACGATCGGAGGAAGCCCGAAATACCTAAGGTGTGGCATAGTGGAGTGAATCGTGGCCCTTTCTTTGCTACCATGGTCTGATTGATTGATGAATATGCCGCCCGCATCTGAAATATACACTATAACAACAATTACAGCCCACCAGCAAAGGGGAATCAGCTTTTTGGCGTGTCTACCCTAGCCACTCGGCGCACTGCAAGTCCAGGCCTTGTGCCATGTATCATATATGTGGTCAGAGGGCTCAACCTGGACGAGTGCCATGTGCCATGTGCCATGTGTCAAAAGTCGCTACATAAACCCCAAAAATGTGTTCACTCCCAAGCCTCTAAATCCTAGCCCAATAGGGGAGGTGGCGTGTCATGGCCTGGAGTGGCACTCAGGACCATGCCTTACCCTAACATAACCTTGGTTGGACTTGGAGTCGATTGGGCTTGGAGAACTGCCCCATGAAGATGACCTCACAACATGGCAAAATCAGGCAGATCACACCATTATGCCCAAAAGTCCATTATATACTCAAAAATGCATACGGCAAATATTCAAATGCTCCATGCATGTGTCAAACCGGAAAGTAATATACAAGGTTGATATAGACCACAGGTCCATGCCCAAGAATATCCCATCATTGGCTCCGAGACCCCTCCGGTTATGTACATGACATGATTCACAAGTCAACTCATGAATTTGAGACCTAACTTTGTGAGGCCTCGTGTGCCAAGCCAAAGTGACCACGTGATCCGGCATATGGTGAGGTGCAACACCGAAGCATATGCCAACATATAAGCAACATACCATAGTTCACAGATCTCTAGGCACTTTACTGTTAGCCGACCAGTTGAACACATAAAACACAAAAATGAGCATAAAATGAGGTCAAAAACATGCAAATAATGCCAAATTCAAGATAATTACAATAGTATATAACTTCGCTCACCCATGGTATCAACATATGATTCAAAACACAATTTCTTGGGACCATTTGCAAACAATCCCCCCACTTGGATCCCCACATGGACGCATAGGGACACCTTCGAACCAGAAAAGTTTATAGTGTTTTCAGCACTGTGTTTTTGCTTCTCCTGCTGCTTGTTGTTGCTGTAGGGTGTCCTGCTGCTGGTTTTGGATGATGAAAAGCTTTTGTTTGTTGAAATACAGTAAAGCCAACTCAATCCAGGATAGCCCAAGCCAACAGTATGCAAAGAGAAGGTAATTCAGGATCAAAGCATGAAGGGCTGCAGTGTAAACAGTGTAAGATGATTAGATATTCACAGAAACTGCAACTCAGGATACAAATGAATGCATATTCACAGAGATAGCTGAAATGTTTTGGGAAAAGAGTTAGAAAACTGCCTCAGGATCACTCTCTCTCCATAGTGCCATCTTAGGAGATGTGCACTCTTTGTTTTGGGTCCCATATGTGCTGAGGTGGCATGGTATGTGGCGATGAGGTCACTGCCATGTCACATGGGATCTTCCTACTTAGTTAGGCTGACCAGGAATTGAACCCAGGACCTCTCAAAAAGAGGTGCCTAACCCCCTATGGTGCATACCACTAGGGCAGTCATTATTCATGGAAAAACATAGATAAATTCATAGGCTCTACCTTAGGTATGTCAGTGCTCAGTCAACTCAGGAAAAGATGTTTTACTTCTGATTGAAAGGGGATTAAGGGGTCCACTCCATATCCTGATTGGGTGTTTGGTTCCATAGGTCAAAATGTGTTCTCACCACTTTTGGCTGGACCAATACTAAGATAAAAATGCATGGATGCTCAGTGCATCTCTAATACAACTAGAGTATGTCCCAAAGCAATGGAAAAGCACTTTTTCTTACTCCCCCCTTGTGCTGTGGTGGCCACCACTGTCGCATTTTAGGAAAAAGGGAATTTTTCTTGGCCTTTCCTTGGTTTCCACATCTACTTTAAAATACCTACAGTCTCCCTCACACTGAAAAATGGGCGCTCACCATGGCTGGCGTCCTTTTGCTGCTCTGATTGTACAGTTTCCTACAGAAGACTCAGCGCTCTTGGCGCTGCCGGGGCTCGTGTGGCTTGGTTGGGTTAGATTGGGAGCATGCCAAACATGTGCATATGCATCCCTTCCTCCAAGACGCAGCGTCGACACAACCCAAACGCAAGACACATTATACACACTCGCATGGGTTCTCGTAAACCTGCTGGCGACCTGTGACCTGTCTTACGGCGTAGGGAGTCGAAAAGAAATTAATTTGCCCCTTGGTGGGGTCTTGGTTCTGCGCAGTCTCTCCAGGCACCTGCGTTTCGGCCCGAACACGGCCTACTCAGCGAGGCTGCGCGTGGGTATCTGCAGAGGCAGGAATGGGAGAATTATGGACGAATCCACGCAAAAACGAAGCGACGACACCAAAATCCGTCAAATGACGGCGTAGAATTTTTCTGAAACGACACACCTGAGTAGAATCCAATTGTGCATCAAAGGCACCTTTTTATAGAAATTATAGTCATCTCTGGATTTTTTAAGCCCAGAAATTCATACGCATAAAATGGCGGCGCGCAGGAGCGGCTCCTAGCGAAGCGCCGGAAAATGGAAAAATAATGGAATTATAAACGTATGTATCACGTAGTCTTGAAAATGACGAGACACACATTAATAAACAAACATACAGATTCCACCCACACTAATAGAAGCTTCAAAAATTCAAGAATTCGAAAATCAATTGAAAAGACTTCAATGAATCAGGTATAAACTACAGGTATGCTCGTCTCGCATGCCGCATACACATTGCTCGTCTCGTGTCTCCGTGAACGAGTCGTGTAGCAGCGTTAACAACGATAACCACGATAGGGCGCGGTAGAGGGATTGATTACAAAGATTGCAGATGATTAGCGGTCAGATCAGGGTGATTAGTCATACACACAAGTGCATAGCAACGTTCTTCGCGTGCGCCCCTTTTGTTCTCTCTCCTTGCTTCACTTCCCAGCGGTAGGTAAGGTAGGTACGCCCAGGCGGGGCCACCCCCTGGTGGAGTCAAGATTGTTGTGGAGATGGGCAGGCTTGCCCAACGTGATTGTGCATAGTCGTGCATGCACACACGCATTAAAGGGTAGGCCACGCGAAGTGCGCACGGTAAACCTTGTTTAGGCTACCCAGGGGCTCCTCGGTACGTTCTTTAAGAGAACCTGAGGAGTCCCTTAACGCTTGCTTGCTTGATAAGGGTAGCTGCTCCATGCAGCGTGTTTGCGGACAGCGTATTATAGGGCACACTGAGAAGGGTATAATACCTGGAGTGTGCCTTGGTTCCTCCGCCGCAAACGCCCTTTCATTTGCCTTTGTTTTACAGGTGGGCAGGTAGGGTGAGTGGTGCAGCAGCATTTTTTTATGCCCTGCTAAACAGGGGCGCAGATCACACAAACAAGTAACTCCGCTCCGCCTGTGGCAGAGCAGGGAGTCCGACTTCATCGACATCTGCGCCTTGCACACGAGAGCACTCCTTCCCTCCAAGCCCTTGCAGGGGAAACGCGTTGTGGCGTCCCCTGTGAGGCCACAGTTGCTTAGCAGCGCTGTGTTCTCTTGTCATTTCACAGGTGGGTCGCTAGGACCCTCGAGAACTTCCTCTTCGCAACGCCAAGTAGAGTGTGCGTGTAGTGAAGCGGTACCCAGAACCCCATGGCCAGGTTACGGCATACAACCGGTCTCCGGTCTACTAACCCCATGCACGGCGTGTTCCGTGCTGTGAAGCCCCGCATCGGCAACCGATGCACCGCCAGCGGAGATCTGTGTATCAGAATATCAGAAATCAACAGGGTTTTATTTTCATATTGTTTCCGTCAATTTTTATGCTTCCGTTCCGATACTCACTGCTTTGACTGCTGGCGGTTGGTTCGCGACTTTACCGTAACCGCCAGTTTAACTGTTTATAATGGAAATTTTAACGCTATCCGCGACGAAGGCTCCAAAGTCGCCAGGAACTGCATGGATGCTTCCGCAATTTTCATAATTAATACTCGCAACCTTAATCCGAATTTTTCAGGATGTCGAAATCGGATTTTCGACTTCGACATCCCCGCACTTGATTTGACCTCTTTCGAGTGGACCTACGTGCCTCCGTATGCACGAATCAACTTCCCTTTTATCCTGCCCTCCATTTGTCTTAAAGATATGGGCAAAACAAAGTTGATTCGTGAGGCCACTTGTGAAGGTCATATCTCGTGTTGCTTGCGAGGAATTACGATAAGGAAACGTGGGATGTATTCACAATACTCCCGACGTAATTTAGGAAGCATTATATGCCTTGCGTTTCCACACGTGCGCGCTAGTGTAATGGATCATGGTCAAGAGGGTAGAGTTTGCGTTACAACTCATTGGCCATGATATTGCGTGCGTTAAGATAACTTTCGAGTGTAGCGCGCAAGTGTTGGTGTTGCATAGGAACTCTCCTTGAGTTCCTATGAGCGATTGACACAAAGATATGCCCTTGGAGGGGCATGACATATCGTGGTGGGAGCCACATTTTTGGGCAATATGTGGTATGTGCCATGTGTGGTGTTGCGTGCCCATTTGGCGGGTCCATTGCTCCAAGTCGAACCCGCCAATGGACCTCATATTGTGCAAGCACCTTCTCCATACCCCCTACGGTCAATTGCAAGCCTAACCTTCGTGAAGGGAAGCTTGTGTGGTGATCCCGAAGCGATGCGGTGGGAGCAAGGTGTGTGTTTTACAATTTTCCATATTTTCATGTGCCCACTTGGGAAGTAGCGCTCGTAACCTTTCAAGGCGCCCCAAGTGGAGCACATATGTGGGATCGAAGGTCAATGGTGTCAAGTCATTGTGTTTAGAAGGATTAAGTGATTGCACGATCCAAGCCGGAGATATTATAATATAATTGTAGACCTTTCAAGGCACTTTTGTGTGTCATTGTGCCAATTTTGCCATTTTTGGCTCGTCATGATGTCAAGTGGCGACCGTGTATCTCAACGTTGCGCTCAATTGACATCATGACCCAAGTATGTTATGAGAGTACATACTTCGGTAGCCAACATATCTTGGACCCGGCGAATAACTCCTCTTAGGCTTGGCATACCGTGGCCGCCATGTTGGCGATTTGGGACTATCCCAAATCATGGGCTCACTTGGCGACCCTGCCATTCCCAATACCGGAGGAGTTGGGCGACGCCCAAAAGATATGTTGGACAAATATGACTTGATACCAATCCTATGGCACACTCCGGTCCAAGTCGGGCATGTGCCTCATTTGCCCCAACCATGAGTGTGCGCATTTTTGGCCATTTTGAGCATTTTTCCACTTTTGCTGCCCGCCCTGCCCCATGTTCTAACCTTCGTGCACGCCGGACGCATGGACCAATGGACCATATATGACATGGGTGTTATGGGTAATGGTCCCCATGGTCCACACACCACGTGGGCGAAGCGGAGCCGCCTTCGTTAAGGCGCTAGGCCATATTGAGTATGGGCAATTTTGCCATTTTTGCATTTGTGGACCCAATTGGGATCGTCACCACGCCAAGCAGCATGGAGATCTTTGAGAGCCAAGGGCATGGGAGTCTCCGTTGGACTCCCGGTGGATCGCGTATGGGATGGCGGATCCGATCTCCAAGCCGGCGTGGAGATATACTATTGGGAGCACACCGAATTTTGGCTCATTTCAAGCAGCCAAAATGACCCCATTTTGGGACCCCAATTTCCCCCTTCCGTGTGGTCAATTGGCGGCCCCATTTCTCTAAGCCCATAAGGAGCCCGGACCTAAATCCAAGTTGTACACTCAGATATAAGAGTTAGGTCCTGCCTCCTACCCTGTGAGCCATTGGCCTTACCTTGGCCGGGTGAGCCACGCGTGGGAATGACGCCAATTTTGGTGATTTTGGCATCATGACCCCACTTGACGCATCCGTGTTGCCCTGATGCCGGGACCTCAAAGGGAACCAGGTTGGGTGAGGGCTCCAGGGAGTTCGTACTCGAAGGGCATAGGGTCAGTTGCCTCGTCCCTACCTCTGGCGGGTCCGGACGAGGGGTCAATTTTGGGGATTTTTGAGTTAATTTCAGCTTGGGCTGAAACAGCCCATTTTCAGCTACCAACTCCTGGGTGATAATGGCGGGGCCATATCTCTGGCTCAGAGAGGAGTTGGGACCTGCCGTTAAGGGAGCATAGGGAGCCACTGTCGGTTGACCTTGGAGCCCATTGGTTCCCAGGAACTCCCCTGTGGCTGTGCAGGACACCTCTCCCTTTGGCAGGGTTTCAGGGTCCGGACTGAGCAGGGCATGGGTTGTGTTTGAGCCCCCGCCCCCATCAGCCACTGAGAGGGTCGGACCTGGGATTGGGATATGAGTTGGGACTGAGTGTCTATGGTCCTGTGATGCCCTTACCCCAGTCCAGTCTTAACCCCATGTGTACATATCCTGATGTGTTGCTGTACATACTTTCGTTCCCTCTTTGCAGAGTGGCAAGGATTCTGAAACGCTTTGTCACATGACACAGGCGTATTGATGCCCTTGTGAGCGTAGTGCCTTGCCTGCCTGCTCACCTGTGCGTGTCACCGCAGCGTCCCGTGGCCGGCCCCCCACGGGAACGCGTCAAAAGCGTTTCACCGCCGCGGGGTTACCCAGCCCTCGCGTGCCACTCGGGGCCAACAACCCCGAGCAGCGCGTCGCAGCAGCGCGGCGCAGCTCGCAGCTCGCAGCGCAGCGCAGCGTCTCGCAGCGCAGCGCAGCAGCTCGCAGCGCCACTCAGCGACAGCGCCGAGTTCGTCACGGAGCCAGCAGCGCCGTCCAGAGCTTCGCCCTGACCGCGCAGCAGCCGTGAAAGAGGTGCACAGACCAGGACTCCTGCATCAGCCCCATCGGCCGACCCGGAGTCCCAACGGCCGACCAGCAAGGCCGCGTCAACCACCTCCACAACCACCGGCTGACCAGCACCAGCCGCACTTCCAATCCAGTGCTGCAGCACCCTCCTCAACAACCACAACCAGTTCGTTGAGTTGAACGAGTGCACATCAAGGACTTCAAGACCATCTACGCCCCCGCTGCCATGGTGAATTGGCAGGAAGCGGGCAGGACGTGGCCGCGGCCCCACCCCCATGCAGCACGCCTGCTGCATGGGTTGGTTTGGGACCAGCACTACCGCCACAGCCACCCCCAGTGCGAAGGCGGCATGCCCAGGAGCTTCGAGCTCCGCACGGACATCGCCCCCGACCGCCTGCAGGCCGTGGAGGACTGGCTGCGGGCGGAAGGGTACGAGTACCGCCACCAGCAGAGGCGCTGGAGGGCGTGGACCCGGCCGGACAGGCCCGGCGAAGGGCTGCGCCCCGACGGGATTGAGGAGAACGAGGACCCCAACGCCTACCCGTCGGGCGCCTCGATCAACGTCTCCTTGTGGGACGTGATCGAGAAGAAGTTCCCCGAACCGGGGAGCGAGCGCAGGCTGCAGGGCAGCAGCAGCGCGTCTCCGGCGACGGAGAAGAGGTCCGCCGGGGACAGGAAGCGGGAGCGGAGGTGGCGGGAGTACCAGGAGTCCCTGGCCGCCGAAGCCGCCCAAGGCGCCAAGGGCGGAACCCCAGCCCCCAGTCCCCAACGGCCCAATGGTGGTCACCACCCCGGCTCCACCACCCTTGGCGACTACATCCAAGTCGCCAAGCAGACCCAGGCCAAGCCCCGTCCGCTGCTCCTGAAGGCCCGGCAGGCCTCAGCAGGCCCCAGCAGCGACATCGAGTCGGCCCACCGCGGGAGGACGCCGGCCGACCAGGCCAGCTCCAGCAGCAGCGTCGCTCCCGAAAGGGACGTGGCGCGCGCCTGTGAGCGCGCCTGTGGGGTGCCCTGCAACCGGCGGGTTGCCCGGCAACGGGCCAAGCAGTACAGCGCTGCTGTGGAGGGCGTCGCCGGCATCGCCCAGGAGGAAGCTGCGCAGTGGGCGCATGGCATGGCCATCCACACCCAGACCGTGGCGGCCATTGCGGCTGGACTCACGGCCGTAGCCGCCCATGGGGTAGCGACTGCCCAGGTCAACGGTGAGTTGGCGGCAGCCGACGAGGAAGCCCGCCTGACGCAGGAGGCCATTGCCTGCAAGGAGGCCGAGGTGAAGGCGCTGGGGGAGGCGCTTGCCCAAGAGAGGGCAAAGAAGGAGGCGGAGGAAAGGGCCCACGCCGAAGCGACGGCTAAGGCCCATGAGGATGCCGCCAAGAAGGAAGCCATCGAGGCCGCGCGACGGAAGGTCGCTGAGGAGAAGGCCAAGACGGAGGCGGAGCTGGCGGCGTTGGAGGCGCAGAAGGCGCAGCTGCTGCAGGCCCGGGAAGCCGAGGCGGCTCGTGCTCGGGAAGAGGCCGAAGCGCGAGCTGCCGCAGCCACCGCCGCCGCAATGGAGGAGGCAGAGGCCAAACTCCGCCACGAGACTCCCCCGGGAGGATCGCGAGTGGAGACCCTTCGAAGGCTTTTCGAAGGGGACGCCTCCTCCAGGATGAAGCTGGATGAGGCGGACACGGGCAGCAGTGGGAGCGGTAGCACCACCGCCCGTCGACGGAGGAAGGGCAAGGGGAAGACCCCCGAGAGGCCGCGGAGGCCAGCGGGTGGGCACCCCCACGACAGTGACCCCTTCTTCACCGCCAGTGACGGGGATGAACGAGGCCGTCGACATCGCCAAGTGGTGGCTTGGACGGGCGGAGGTGGCGGAGACGTCCCCATGGAAGGTGAGGATGAGGATCCCCCTCCTCCCTACCGGAGCTCCGAGTCCTCCGTGACCGAGACGCCCAGGTGGGGCGACATGGACGAGGATGACGACATGGAGTTCGGCATCACGAGGAAGCGCCCATCCTCGGACCCACCGAGGCGACCCGGCGGAGACCCACCGGGACCCCCTGGCGGAGGACCTTCAGGACCCCCTGGAGGACGCCCACCAAGTGGACCCCCTGGAGGCGGACCACCGGGCGGGGGAGGACCCCCTGGACCGGGCGGACGCGGCGGAGGCCCTCCTGGAGGACCCCCTGGGGACCCCGACGACCCACCAGGGAACGGCGACCCGGACACCACCTGGCGGTGGATTGTCTACCTCCGCAGGAGGGTCTTTGCCCTCGAGTGCGAGGTAGACACGGGCAAGGTTGAGATGGCTCGCATCTCCGGGGTCGCCGCGCGCGCGCAGAAGGACCTGGACATCGCCAGGGCCGAGACCAAGTCGCTGACCAACGTCGTCAGCGGCCTGCAGGAGAGGCTGGATGCGCTGGAAGCCCGTGGGAGAGTCGGCAGCGACCACCCACCCCTGGAGTCTGGCTCGTCGGACGACGGCTGGGGACCCGGACCAGGTCCAGGCAGACCCCACGCCCCCGGCGGAGCCCCCAGGAGTCGCCCCAGCGCCAGTGCCCCCTCTCTCACCGCCCCCTCTCACCACAGCGCGGGCCGCCGCAACGATTGCGTGCCGCCCGGCAGTGGCAGTGAGGAATGGCGCGATGAGTGGCTCAGCGCGGACTACCACAACCGCCGTGCCCCACCGCGGACGCCTGTACGCCCCCGACGCCCGGCACCAGCCCCGGCGCCAATCCCCAGGGCTGGAGGACGTTATGGTGGACTCAGGGATGAGGTCCCCAGAGGAGACGTGGAGTGGGATGTCGGCGAAGGTGAGGACCTGGACCTGGACCTGGACCTGGAGGAGTTCGACATCAGCCCGCCGCGTGGTGTACGACGGGAGGCCGCTGAACGCAGCTGCCGGCGCCGTGATGAGGATGCGTACATGGATGCAGTACGGCGTGAACATTTCGGTTCAGCGTACGTGGAGGAACCGCGGCGTAGCCACAGGGATTCCATGGAGGAGATGGACGTGGCGGCCGTGGGAGTCCGTGGGGGAGGGCGATGGGAACCTCGGTCGACCTCGCGGCCGGCGTTCATGGTCTCTAAGGCCGCGGATGCCGCCGTGTGGGAAGACTTGAAGGACATCAAGCCCCCCATGTACGACGGCAACCCCCTCAACCTCGACCGCTTCTTGGAGAAGCTGGACGATTGGGGGCTGACCGTCACTGAAGACCTGCCTCCCGCTGATGCGGAGAAGTATGTCTTCAAACGGTTCAGGTACCGCCTGCCGGAAGTGCTCGGCGAGCTATACTTCGTGGCGACCAAGGAGGGGAAAATCAAGACCCTCAAGGACGCCAAGAAGTGGCTCAACGAGCAGGAGCGGGTGAGCGCTCCGCAGGTGGCTGCCAAGCGCTGGAAGTCCATCAAGCTTGAGCATGATGGACGGGAGATCCGCCTACGAGATTGGCGGGACTTCCGAGGGAAATACACCCTCTTCCGCCGCAACGTGGAGGATTGGAACGAGGGTGACGAGCAGGCTCGCCTGCTCTCCATGCTGCCGGAAGCATGGATCAAAAGAGTCACCAAGGAGGAATCCAAGCGGGCCAAGTCCAACCACACGGTCAAGATGATGCTCCCCAAGGAGTATCATACGAACGTGTTGTCTTGGGCGAAGAAGAACGTGGCCCGGGATGTCAAACGGCACTCCCTGCGGAACGCTCTTCTCATCACCGTCTCGGGCGATCGCGAGAAGACCGCGATATGGCGCCTTGACGATTGTGAGTTGAGCGGCCAGACCATCCGTCTGCAGCCCATCCCGGCGCGGATGAGCTGCGACGAGATCCTGGAGTGGGTTGGCGAGGAAGTACTCAAAGAGTACCGAAACCTCCACCACACCCGCGGGTTGAGGCCCGGCGACCGCGACGTCAACTACGTTGGCGAGGGACCTGGCGGGGAAGACGCCATGGACCCAGCGGGAGCCGGCGGCGATGAGACTCTCGTCGACGATGACGACGACGATGAGCCCGCCGAGGTGGCCGTCTGTGCCTTCGTGGCCAGGAACCTGAGCGCGGGGAGCAAGCCGGGAAACTGGAAGCCCCTGCAGCAGGGTTGGAGGAAGCAGGAGAAGAGGGACCCTCGCCGCATTGGCGACCCTCCGCTGTCCTTTGGGGAGTTCATACGAGCTCACCCTCAGGGCTGTTTCGTGTGTTATGGGAGGAAGAAAGGCTTCAACCATGACCACCGAACATGCCCCGTCCACAAGGCCGACACAGAGGCTTACAAGAAGGCGCACGGGTCGAAGAAGCGTGCGCCCGCGGGTATCCGGGAAGCCAAAATGGAGGTCGACAAGGACGAGCTGGCCAAGCTGATGTCGTCGGTGGGGACCGAGTTGGCCAAGGAGATCCAGGAGATCAAGCGGAACTGGGTCCCCAGGTCGGACAACAAGAACAAGGAGAACAACCAGAATGACCCGAACAAGGACAAGGACAAGAAGGGTAAAGGAGGAGGTAAAGGGGGAAGAAAGAAGGGCGTCAACGACGTTGAGGCCGAGGAGAACACCCCCTCTTCCACAACCGACGCCCCCTAGCGGAGCCCCTGCAGCCAAGGGCCCCAGCTAGGGCGGTCGCAGGATGGTGACGTGGGAAGCGCCGATCCATCCCAGTCGGGAGTCGATAAGCACAAGGGGACTGCCGCGGGCGGAAGGCCCGGTCCGGCGCCCAGTCGCGGAGGCGGGGTGAGGGCAAGTGAAGGCACGAACCCTTGCACCCGTCCGTCCTTCGCGACCAAAAACGTGTTTGATGTACTACAGGATCTATCCGAGAGTATCGGAGGATCACCCGGACCGCAGCTGGATGCTGCAGATGGGCAGCCTGAGCCCATTGTCCACGACCTGCACCAGTCGCTTGTGGAGCTTCTGGAACGGCCGGAGATCCTGAGTTTGCACGCCGTGCGCCGTGTCGGTCGCGAGCGGCAGTTGCATCTTAAGGTCCGTGCCTTATGCGGGGAAGTGGAAAAGGTTTTCGATGTGTTGGTCGACACGGGAGCTCAAGTCAGCTTGGTCAAGGCTGGCCTGCTTCCGCCAGAGTGTCTTACCGACAGTCGGAAACCTGTCAGGCTGAAGGTGGCGAACGGCCAGTACATGGTGGGAGGCACGAGGGAAGCGGCCATTGGGCTGCAGTTCGTGAACCATCGTGAGCTGAGCCGCCCAGACCTCGGCAAGGAAATCCTCCTGCACGGTAGCTTCTACGAGGCCGAGATGGACTGGGACATGATCGTCGGGTACGACTTCATGATGGAGACGGACTCCGGCGTCCTCCCGGCCCAGGCTTCCATGACCCTGTACCAGGACGACCAACTCTCGTGGCTTTCGTCACCTGAGCACCATGTGGAATGCCAATGGATCCACCCCGAACGCAATCAGCTCGAAGTGGCCGCGCTGGACACTGAGCCTACTGGGCCAGCGAACCAGGAGTACGGCGTAAGGCCGGAAGTGGCGTACCGAGTGGTCGCGGACCTGGGAGCTTCGGATCTGGCCCTGGATGCGTTCTCTTCAGGAACCTCCGCCCATCTGCGGGTGTGTGAGAAGTACTGGAGCGCACAGGACTCTGCGTGGAAGAAGCACTGGGGTCCGCATCAGGGAATGATGTGGATCCATTGCCCCCGTTGGGACATTCCAAGAGCGATAGCGAAGATTCGCAAGGACCGCTCCAAGGCAGTGCTGGTTGTTCCTATGGGATGCACCGAGGAGGAAAGTACCCGACATTGGGTAGCCTCATTGACCAACATGACCTTGAACAAGGTCGTCCTACCGGCTGGAGAGAGTGTCTATCAGGACGCTAAAGGACAGCCCATGCCACCCCAGAGATGGCCAACAGAATTCCACTATGTGGATGGGGGCCTTGATCAGGCCGACACCACGGACTTCGTGTGTGTCAACCGTATCATAGCAGAGCCTTGGAGGCAATGCTTTGCGGTTCCCCCTGTTGACATTGAAGAATCGGACTCCGAAGACCCCCTCACTGAAGAGGAGTGGGATCTGGTTCAGGGGTATATGGATCAGCCCTTTCACGACTGGGGGAACCAGCCTGAGGGCAAAGGCCAGGACAAAGCCTGGTGGGAAGTGGACTCAATCGTCTCCGGTTCCTATGACGGGAATACCTTCGTACAGAGGGTGCTGGATCACATGTCCAGCCAAGACGAGCCGCCTGGCGGTAACCCACCCACCTACGGCGATCTGTTCTGAGGCAAGACCAGAGATGGCCCTTTGGGTCACCTGGGAAGACCGCCTGAGCCGAAAGCGAGCGAAGTAGCTACCCCTCAAGTAAGCTCCGTGGTTCAAGTGCCCGGAAAAGCCAAGGCGGAGTCCGATGACTGCCCCAAGATCCAGGCGTTGAGGGCCAGGCTGAAGCAGAAGTATGGCGAGACCTTCTTCAGCGGAAAACCTGTGTTCCCCCCACCGGTGCGTGGACCGTATGGCGAGGCCAAGATACGGCTGAAGCAGGACCCCCGTGTGTATCGACACCGGGAGTTTGCCCTGAGGGGCGAGAGGAAAGAGGCCATGGAGAAGATCCTCCGTGACTTCATCCAGAGAGGCTGGCTTGAGCCGTGCCACTCCGAGTGGGCCTCTCCCTGCTTCGTCGTCCCCAAGAAGGTTGCCGGTGAGTGGCGGCTCGTGGTCGACTACCGCGGCCTGAACGCCCAAACGCAGCACGACAGCTATACGCTGCCCCTCATTGAGGACATGCTGCAAAAGCAACACCGGCGGAGGATCTTCACGGTGATTGACCTGAAACATGGTTATCATCAGATGCCTCTCACCGAAGAGTCCCGTGCCTGCACAGCCATGAGCACTCCACTTGGACCTCTCCAGTGGAAAGTGATGCCTATGGGCGTTACCAACGGCAATGCGGCTTTTCAGCGGATGCTGGAGAACCTGCTTGAGCCGGTGCGCGACTGTGCGGACCCCTTCGTGGACGACGTGATCATCGCGTCCGGGGACCCCAGCATGAGCTACGAGGAGCTCCTGGAGGCACACGAGAGGGACGTCACTCGAGTGCTGGACCTTCTGGTTCGGCACAAGCTCACGGGCAGCAGTGACAAGGCCACCATTGCGGTAAGCGAGGTGGTCTTCGCTGGCCACGTAGTCGGGAACGGGCAGCGAAAGCCCATACCTGGCAAGGTGGCGGCGATTGAGCACTGGGAAAAGCCCAAAACGGTCTCTGAGCTACGGGCGTATCTGGGGTTCTGCAATTACTACTCGGGGTATATCAAAATGTATGCCGAGTATGCAGCCCCCATGACGACCATGCTCAAGGGCAACCGAGAGGAGACCAAAAAGGGGTCCAAGAAGGCTCTGGTCTGGACAGCTGAGTCCGACCGTGCCTTTGAGGGGATGAAGCAGGCGCTGCTATCCGCAGTGGGTCTGCACCTCGTGGATCCCGACCGAGGGTTCGTCCTACGCACCGACGCTTCCGACTACGCCATTGGCGCTGTGTTGGAGCAAGTGCTTGACGATGGGAGGCACGTGCCCGTGGCCTTCTGGAGCCGAGTCCTGGCGGAAGGCCAGAGACGGACGTGGACGCCCCGTGAAAAGGAGGCGTATGCCATTGTCATGGCTCTCAGGAAGTGGGCTGGGTACATAGCCCTCCATCCCGTCACCGTCTGCACCGACCATCAGAGTCTGCAGTCGTGGCACAAGGAGCACGTGGACACCCCCTCAGGTCCCGCCTCCCGACGGGCAAGATGGCACGAGACCTTGGCCAAGTTCGACCTTACGGTTGTATATATTCCTGGAAAGGATAACACCGTGGCGGACTGTCTCAGTAGGTGGGCCTATCCCGCCAGCAAGGGCATGCAGGATATCTCTGCCCATGGCGATGAGGCTGAGACCGCTGAAGCCAAGAGGATCATTGAGATGGAGCGCCTGATGGAGGACGAGGGTGCCAAATGCTTTGTCGTCATGGCTGCGGATGCCCCCCTCGCATCGAGGGTGAGCAGAGCGGTCAGTGTACTCGCCCCTGTGGGTGCCGCGGGCGGAAGGCCCGGTCCGGCACCCCCTGTGGGAGTGGAGTCCGACAAGCACCTCTTCCCAGAGTCCTGCCTCCAGGACGACTGGACCGACGATTACGCCAAGTCTGAGGCCTTTGCGGCCGAGTATAGGGCTGTGACCGACCCTGACGACGGGCAGAAGTGGCCAAAGGGGCTGACCGAGGAAGATGGCAAGCTCTACCGGAATGGTAGGCTGCTAGTCCCGGAGTCCCGGGTGCTCGAGCTGTGTGAGGCTTGGCACCACCACATGCTGCACCCAGGGGTCAAGAAGCAAGCTCTTGACATGCAGCGTCGGTTCGAGATCGACCATATCGTTCTCTACACCGCCATCAAGAAGGTCAGGAAGGGTTGCTCGGTCTGTCAGGCCTGCAATCCCGATAACCGGAACGTCAAGGGGGAACCCCAATGGACCCCGGTTCCTGACCAGCCCATGGAGAGCGTGGCCATGGACGTCTTCTCCATGCCCGAAGTGCACATTGGCAAGGAGACCTTTGACTGTGTGGTTCTCTGTGTGGACCGCCACAGCGGCTACGTTGTAGCCGTTCCGGCACGCAAAAAGGGGTTGCTTGCCAAGGAAGTGGCAGTCATGATGATTCGTCATTGGCTGACCGTCTTTGACATCCCCCGCACCATTTGCAGTGACCGAGGGCCCCAGTTTACTGGTGGCTGGTTCAAGGCTATGTGTTCCCTCATGGGAATACGACATGCCAAGATCGTTGCCTATCTCAGCCGGTCTAACGGCCGTGCTGAAGTGGCTGGACGGCAGCTGTTCGAGAAGCTGCGCAAGATCCACATCACCAATGCACGGCGGAACTGGTTCGAGGAGATGTGGCCTGCTCTGAAGGCCCATCATGACACCCCCACTCCGGGCGGTTTGTCCCCTCACCAGATTCTGTTTGGCAGGGACCCCATGGGTAGGGGACTTCCCTTGTCTGGTGATGGCATGGCTATGGATGCCAAGGAGTCCTTCGCGCGGCAAGAGCAAACGGCGCGGGACATCCGCCGGCAGCTTGAGAAGGAGCATGCTGAGCGTCAGAAGTCCGCCCCGGGCTCGACAGCGCAGAAGTTCAGGGTGGGAGACCCGGTGTGGGTGATCAGACCCCGCCCCATGGGCACCCACCGCACCAAGACCTGGTTCACACCCGGCGAGGTGGTTCGCAGGATTGGTGAGGACACCTACCGCATCAAGGTGGGTCACGGACAGTTCCGGGAGCGCCACGAGAGTCAACTCCGTGTGCGGGAACCCGACCTCCGTGGCCGACATGTGTCCCTGGACTACGCCAAACATGAGGCCGATTCGGACGACGACTATGCTGAGCAGGACGACTATACTGTCGAGAAGATCCTGGCTCAGCGTCCGAAGGTCTCGGCACCCGGAGGTCTGGAGGTCAAGGTTCGTTGGCGAGGCTATGGGCCGTCCCACGACACCTGGGAACCCGTCTCCTCGTTTGTGCCGCGGGTCAATACTCCCTTCATGGAGTACATCCGCAAGCACAAGACCAGGATCCATGTCTCGGACTTGGCAGCACTCACCCGGGCGATTGCAGCCAGAGGTGCCTGATCAGCGGCCTGAGCTCTCCCCTGATGCGTTTTGAGGCGCTTGTGAGGCCGACGGATCGTCCCTTACTTGCTTGCTCTCTCCCATCTTTCGGTGACAGAGTGGCCATATACCCCCCCCTGCTGTATCCAGAGGAGGATGGCCCCTCTCTTCTTTTATTCGTCACTCACCCCCCCTGCTGAATCCTTGGGAAACCAGGTAGGGCGACTGACCTTCATTTTTCTGAGCTCTTGGGGCCTTGAAGCCCATACGACGTTGCGCAACGGATGCCGCTGTCATCGGCATTGCGATTTTTTTGGTGTGTGGTCTGGTTCCATGGCATTTGCGGAATCCAGACCAGTCGACGTGTGTCTCGAGACTATATATGCCTGAACTCAGGCGTTATCCTGTCCATCCTCCTGCATTTGCCTTATCCTGACCGTGGCGTGGTTTGGCACTCTGTTCTGAGTGTGTTTACACGCCTATTTACCCAAATTGTTGCTTGTTTTTCTGCCCTCCAGGATATGTGCATCTGTATGTTAAGTGTCATCAGCCCATCGCTAAGGGATGGACTGTTTTTCACCACGAATCGGGATACAGAGGCGCCTTGAGTCGCCGTGTACATATCCTTACGGCCTGGTCCAGCCTGGACCAGTACTTGATTACAGATTCTACTGTTTGAGTGCCCGTGATACCGTGTTGCCCTATTCGCTGTGATGTGTGGAGATCCTGATGGCGCCAGGCGGGAAGCCCAGTTGCCTGACTACACTCCCAGCGGTCCGCCACTGTCAGTCCCAGTGTGAGCCTACCGATTTGCAGACGCACTTGCATTCGGATGGCGGCCTCCGGTGCTCCTGACCTCGGTCAGTCTGCCTGGGAAACTGGTGGTTTGAGGAGTCGACGCCTCCGCCCACACTGCATGAGGACTCCCTCATGTATGGCCTTCGTGGCAGTAGGGCGAGGGAAAAGACGGCCTTGATGCCCGATCCCTTCAGGAGGAGTTCCCTTACGATTTGGGGTTCGTAAGGAGTTCGACTATGGCACTCTGGACTCGCGTCGTATGGATATGGACATGGTGCGCCCCAGGAAGGACCCGTGGGGACTCTCCCCAGTCGGCGGGCCTTGGGAAGCTTGGGGTAGCCTGATGGATCTTTGTGGTCGCTCTCGACTTGTGGGGCCACCTCGGCCGTCGTGTGACGCCTATGTTGGCCGTGTATGCCGCTGCCACTGTGGTGGTGACCGTAGCAGCCGGCACCCGGTGCGCCTGGTATGGGTTAACGGGTCCTTTGGATGCCGAACAATCGCCGCCAGGACCCGGGACTTGATACTTGATACTATACATGTGCTACGAGCTGTTACAGCAGCATACCTATCCCACTGTGGGGTACCTATCTTACTGTGACTTACTGAAGTGAAGATGTGACAACCCCCCCCCTTTCAGGGAGTGGTCCTGGGTACCCGCTGCCATGCGTGGGTGTTATCGAGCCCCCCCAGGGTTTGCTCTAAGGAGGGGGGTGAAGCGGTACCCAGAACCCCATGGCCAGGTTACGGCATACAACCGGTCTCCGGTCCACCAACCCCATGCACGGCGTGTTCCGTGCTGTGAAGCCCCGCATCGGCAACCGATGCACCGCCAGCGGAGATCTGTGTATCAGAATATCAGAAATCAACAGGGTTTTATTTTCATATTGTTTCCGTCAATTTTTATGCTTCCGTTCCGATACTCACTGCTTTGACTGCTGGCGGTTGGTTCGCGACTTTACCGTAACCGCCAGTTTAACTGTTTATAATGGAAATTTTAACGCTATCCGCGACGAAGGCTCCAAAGTCGCCAGGAACTGCATGGATGCTTCCGCAATTTTCATAATTAATACTCGCAACCTTAATCCGAATTTTTCAGGATGTCGAAATCGGATTTTCGACTTCGACATCCCCGCACTTGATTTGACCTCTTTCGAGTGGACCTACGTGCCTCCGTATGCACGAATCAACTTCCCTTTTATCCTGCCCTCCATTTGTCTTAAAGATATGGGCAAAACAAAGTTGATTCGTGAGGCCACTTGTGAAGGTCATATCTCGTGTTGCTTGCGAGGAATTACGATAAGGAAACGTGGGATGTATTCACAATACTCCCGACGTAATTTAGGAAGCATTATATGCCTTGCGTTTCCACACGTGCGCGCTAGTGTAATGGATCATGGTCAAGAGGGTAGAGTTTGCGTTACAACTCATTGGCCATGATATTGCGTGCGTTAAGATAACTTTCGAGTGTAGCGCGCAAGTGTTGGTGTTGCATAGGAACTCTCCTTGAGTTCCTATGAGCGATTGACACAAAGATATGCCCTTGGAGGGGCATGACATATCGTGGTGGGAGCCACATTTTTGGGCAATATGTGGTATGTGCCATGTGTGGTGTTGCGTGCCCATTTGGCGGGTCCATTGCTCCAAGTCGAACCCGCCAATGGACCTCATATTGTGCAAGCACCTTCTCCATACCCCCTACGGTCAATTGCAAGCCTAACCTTCGTGAAGGGAAGCTTGTGTGGTGATCCCGAAGCGATGCGGTGGGAGCAAGGTGTGTGTTTTACAATTTTCCATATTTTCATGTGCCCACTTGGGAAGTAGCGCTCGTAACCTTTCAAGGCGCCCCAAGTGGAGCACATATGTGGGATCGAAGGTCAATGGTGTCAAGTCATTGTGTTTAGAAGGATTAAGTGATTGCACGATCCAAGCCGGAGATATTATAATATAATTGTAGACCTTTCAAGGCACTTTTGTGTGTCATTGTGCCAATTTTGCCATTTTTGGCTCGTCATGATGTCAAGTGGCGACCGTGTATCTCAACGTTGCGCTCAATTGACATCATGACCCAAGTATGTTATGAGAGTACATACTTCGGTAGCCAACATATCTTGGACCCGGCGAATAACTCCTCTTAGGCTTGGCATACCGTGGCCGCCATGTTGGCGATTTGGGACTATCCCAAATCATGGGCTCACTTGGCGACCCTGCCATTCCCAATACCGGAGGAGTTGGGCGACGCCCAAAAGATATGTTGGACAAATATGACTTGATACCAATCCTATGGCACACTCCGGTCCAAGTCGGGCATGTGCCTCATTTGCCCCAACCATGAGTGTGCGCATTTTTGGCCATTTTGAGCATTTTTCCACTTTTGCTGCCCGCCGTGCCCCATGTTCTAACCTTCGTGCACGCCGGACGCATGGACCAATGGACCATATATGACATGGGTGTTATGGGTAATGGTCCCCATGGTCCACACACCACGTGGGCGAAGCGGAGCCGCCTTCGTTAAGGCGCTAGGCCATATTGAGTATGGGCAATTTTGCCATTTTTGCATTTGTGGACCCAATTGGGATCGTCACCACGCCAAGCAGCATGGAGATCTTTGAGAGCCAAGGGCATGGGAGTCTCCGTTGGACTCCCGGTGGATCGCGTATGGGATGGCGGATCCGATCTCCAAGCCGGCATGGAGATATACTATTGGGAGCACACCGAATTTTGGCTCATTTCAAGCAGCCAAAATGACCCCATTTTGGGACCCCAATTTCCCCCTTCCGTGTGGTCAATTGGCGGCCCCATTTCTCTAAGCCCATAAGGAGCCCGGACCTAAATCCAAGTTGTACACTCAGATATAAGTCCTAGGTCCTGCCTCCTACCCTGTGAGCCATTGGCCTTACCTTGGCCGGGTGAGCCACGCGTGGGAATGACGCCAATTTTGGTGATTTTGGCATCATGACCCCACTTGACGCATCCGTGTTGCCCTGATGCCGGGACCTCAAAGGGAACCAGGTTGGGTGAGGGCTCCAGGGAGTTCGTACTCGAAGGGCATAGGGTCAGTTGCCTCGTCCCTACCTCTGGCGGGTCCGGACGAGGGGTCAATTTTGGGGATTTTCGAGTTAATTTCAGCTTGGGCTGAAACAGCCCATTTTCAGCTACCAACTCCTGGGTGATAATGGCGGGGCCATATCTCTGGCTCAGAGAGGAGTTGGGACCTGCCGTTAAGGGAGCATAGGGAGCCACTGTCGGTTGACCTTGGAGCCCATTGGTTCCCAGGAACTCCCCTGTGGCTGTGCAGGACACCTCTCCCTTTGGCAGGGTTTCAGGGTCCGGACTGAGCAGGGCATGGGTTGTGTTTGAGCCCCCGCCCCCATCAGCCACTGAGAGGGTCGGACCTGGGATTGGGATATGAGTTGGGACTGAGTGTCTATGGTCCTGTGATGCCCTTACCCCAGTCCAGTCTTAACCCCATGTGTACATATCCTGATGTGTTGCTGTACATACTTTCGTTCCCTCTTTGCAGAGTGGCAAGGATTCTGAAACGCTTTGTCACATGACACAGGCGTATTGATGCCCTTGTGAGCGTAGTGCCTTGCCTGCCTGCTCACCTGTGCGTGTCACCGCAGCGTCCCGTGGCCGGCCCCCCACGGGAATGCGTCAGTAGGAGTGGTAGTCCTGCGTGGGGGCTAGAGCCAGTTGCCCAGCGCTCGCCCACCAGGATGGTGCCACTGTAGGGTGTGCAGGACCTGTAGGGGGCGTGTCACTGTCCCACCCTTTTCCTGCAATTTTAGCTGGGTTGGTGGGCTGTGACAGTGGGTTAGGTTAGTGTTTTTGGCCACATAGCAAACAGGCGTTTTGCATGCCTTCATAGCTTTTGGCCACCCCTCGCTTTAGTAGACAGGTAGGTAGGGAAAACAATACCTGGATTAACACTCTGGGTATTCCCCCAAGGTTTTGCGCCAGCACAGAAATTGGGCGCATAGGGGAGGGGAGACCCGGGGCGTACCCCGTGGCATCAATAAGCCAACCCTCCAGGTTTAGCAAGGGCGCAGACTTGGGTATAATTAGGACACCACTTCTGCGGCTTGCTCTCAGGACCTTAGGACTAGCACACTCACACATACGCTTTGGCAGGTAAGGGTAAGGTTCAGTCCCTAGCTTTAGTCTTGGAGGCAAGCGCCTCAGCGAGCCTCAGTAACTCACCAAGGTTGTTCTGGGACAAGTAGTCAACCAGAACTGAGTTTAGGCGTCCCTCAGGTAGAACAAATGCAGAGAAGGGCTCCCAGGTGGCCTCTTCGACTCCAAACCCTTCCCAGAGGGTGAGGAAGCGCCAACCCTGGCGATAGCGGTGGCGTAGGACAGACTTCATCAGGTAGAAGCCCTCCTTAGCCATCTCCTCGGCGTTCATGTCGGGGAGTTCACCTTCAACTTCCATAGGGCTGGCAGCCCCTTGTAGGTCCAGAGCGGCGATTTCCTCGTCGTTCAGCTCCCACTCCTCCCCACAGAGGTCTTCAGGATCATGGTAGCGCTTCAGGTGTTGAGCGGCGCACACCAGGGTCCATCCTAGACGGGGAGAACACCGCACGGTGATACGGTGCCCATCCACAGATAGGATCTTGTACGGCCCGAAGTATGGGTCATCGCTGGTAGAGCGTGGCCAGGCGGGTAGTCGACTGTGGTGCACCAGCACCCAGTCCCCTTCTTGGTAGGTGGCCGGTACACGGTGCTTGTTCTTCTTGTTCCACTGACGCTCCCTCACTCTCTGGAGCATAGCCTTGGCCTTGTCCACCTTCGCTTGTTGCTCTTGGACCCATTCACCCACAGAAGAATGGGTGTCCTCTGGATTGGGGGCATGTAGGAACCATGCCGGGCGCCCCATGAATAGCTCATGTGGCGAGTAGCCAGTAGCTGAACTCTCTTGGGAGTTCATCATCAAGGATATGACGGGGAGTAGTCTCACCCAGTCTCTGGTGCGTTCAGTTTTGCACCATATCCTGACGTTCTCCTTCAGGACACGAATCTGTCGCTCACATAGGGGGTTGCTCGTGTGAGAGTAGGGAATCCCCGTAGACACCTGGACATTGAGGGACCTCAGGACCCTCTTGTACCAGCCAGTATCTGAGCGTACTCGTACGTCCTCATCGGAGTTGATCTCCTTGGGCGCCCCATAGACACAAAACCACTCCTCCAGGAGTATCTTGATAGTCTCCTCTCCGGTAATGTGCTTGGTACATGGGAACACCCTGGTAAACCTGGTCAACCCACAGGTTACCACGAGGGCGAAGTCATAGCCCCCGAACTTCGGCATCTCCGTGTAGTCCACGTATAGAACACTGTTAGCACAGTGAGGGATGGGCAGGGTCGAGTAGAGACCTCTGTCCCTGATATCCCCTGGTTTACAGGACCTGCACGGGCACTTGTCCACGATAGGCAGGAGCGTCTTCCGCAGCTGGTCGTCAGTCCACGTAGTGTGGAACCACTGCTTGAACAGCCTCAGGGTACGGTCAGCACCCACATGACCACTGGACTCATGGGTCCACTTCAGCAGCGCTGGGACTCGGTCACTAGGCACCACGATGCGGTCCTCGTGCCAGAGGTAGCTCTTGTCCCGCTTCCACTGGTCTTGGTTGACCAGGAGGGGTTCAAGGCGTTTCTCCAGGCGCCGGTAGATATCCCCAAACTCCTGTAGGTACTCCGATTGTTGGAGTCCATCCAGGGGACGTATCATGGTCATGTTCAGGTCCAGGTGTACGTCCATACGGCTGAACGCCTCCTTAGCCAGCGCTTCAGACCGGGCACCAATCAGGGCGTCGAAGTTGTTGCGGCTGATGTAGTCGGCACACTCGTTCTTCACTCCCTGGATATGGTGTACCGTCAGCCGTAGTTGACTGAGGTAGGTCCACCAGCGACGTAGCTTGGCCTTCTCAGGTGGGGGGCCCTTCTGGAAACTGCGGACCGGTTCTTGGTCGCATAGCCAGACCACAGGGTTACTCCCCAACAGTCGTGCTTGTGAGGATAGCACCAGCATACCCGCGAGCAGTTCCTGCTCATAGGTGGAGTAGTTCCCCCTGGCCTGGTTCCACTTCCAGTTCCAGTGGCCCAGAGGTACTAGGACCCACTTGTCGTCAGGGTAGCTGTGCTTGAGGGTTCCATCTCGGTTGAGACCTTCCGTCCCCCATTGGGAAATGGCCGAGTCGAACTCCTCCTTCTCTAGTGCTTGCCACTGGAACAACGTTCCACCAACGCCCACATTACTGGCGTCGGTCACCAGG
Source organism: Eutreptiella sp. 'Long Island Sound 2002' (assembly GCA_964036045.1). Lineage (NCBI taxonomy): Eukaryota > Euglenozoa > Euglenophyceae > Eutreptiales > Eutreptiaceae > Eutreptiella > Eutreptiella sp. 'Long Island Sound 2002'. Next base: position 8,655,841 of record OZ038383.1, read on the forward strand.
ATAATCTCCCCTTGTGCCCTAGGCACGCCCAAGCACTTAGCGTTGGCTACCTTGTCTTTGAGCTCGTCAAACGCTTGTTGCTCTTGTGGGCCCCAGCGCCAAGTAGTACTCTTCTTGATCAAGTCAGTCAGTACCGCGCTGGTGTAGGTGAAGTTTTTGATGTGGCGGCGATAGAAGTTGCACGCCCCAATGAAACTGCGTACATCATGAAGTCCTTTCTTGGGGTCTTCGTGTCGTACCTTGGCATCCATCAGGGGTTTGGCCTTAGAGGCCGCTGGGGTCCACCACCCATAGCCAACGTCAAACCCCAGGTACTGCATGGTCTCCCGCATGAACTCACACTTCTCCAGCTTGAGTCGTGTGTGGTTCTCCTGGCAGACCGCAAAGAACTCACCCAAGAGGATTAGGTGATCCTCCTGGGTATTGGTCCCGAGGCATACATCGTCGATGTGAGCCTCCATCTGGGCCCCACGGGATATGAGCTCCTGCACCTTAGGTATCCTTCGTAGGATGGACAAGATCTTGTTCATCAGCTCTTGGAACAGAGCGGGGGCGTTAGCCACGCCGAATGGCATGACCTTCCACTTGAATACCCTCCCCTGAGGGGTGATGAAGGCCAGTAGTTCCTGCGCGTTGGGCGTCAGGTCCACTTGCCAGAATCCACTTCGCTTGTCCATCTTGGTCTTGTAGCGACAGGAGGCTATCTTCTCCAGGGTAGACTCCATATTGGGAATGGACCCTGAGTGGTTCAGCGTCTTCTTGTTCAGCTCTCCATAGTCCACTACCAGCCGTTTGGCTGTAGACCCAGGTTTAGCCACCAGGAAACAGGGGCTGCAGTGTAGGGGGTAGTCCCCATCCTTGTACTCCAGGACTAGGCCAGCGTCGATACATTCTTGTATCTGTCGCTCAATCTCGTCGGCCTGCTCTTTAGGAGCTGGATAGGGTCTCCTCCGGATCTTGTGACCCACGAACTCGGGTTTCAGCTTGAGGTCCATCTGTACCAGCTTGTCGCATGAGGCTGGAGGGGGTAGTTCTCCGAACACCTCCAGATAGGTCCTTATCAGCTTTTGTACCCGCGGGTCCAGTACCTTGATCTTGTCCTCCATGTCCTCGTCGGAGTGTAAGTTGCTTGCCCCTTGAATAGAAGTCGGGAGGTGGTCCCCCACCGACTCTTCGCCCGCGGTAGCATCCTTCAGCCCTTGGTAGGCATACAGAAGGTCTTGCTCAACCATCTCCGGTGGACGATGGCAACATAGGCACGCTTTAGGGGGTTCACATACACATTCCTCCGAGAGGTCGTCCTCATCTGGGGTCCTCACATGGGCACCCCATACGCTCTTCATGAGCTTGAGATCTACCTCCCTTTGCCAGGTGGTGATCTTTTGTTCGAGGTCCTCCTTCAGTTGGGATAGGTCTCCCATACGTCCTTGCTTCAGTGGCCACGAGCTGCGGGTAGGCTTCGCGTAGCATAGCTTTTTCGCCACCAACTTCCTCTTGGAATCCACATACTCCCTGAGCCTGGATCGAGGGTCCAGCTCTTCATCCACGGGGTCTTCCACCCTCATGGAGAGTAGGGGTTTTAGTGGGGCGACGTACTCGGCGTTCTCCACTTCTTCCACCGCAGTCTGCACGAAGAAGGCGTCGTGCTCAGTTTCGTCGTCTGAGTGGATAGAGCTAGGTAGCTCAGATAGTCCACACTCAGAGACTCCATCAGGAACAGGTACATGACAGGGAGAGTTGGGGGCGTTGGTGTCAGTCACGACGTACTCATCTCCTCCGGGTGTAGTTTCAACAGCATCTTGAGGTCGTAGACGATCCTTCAAGTCACCCAAGGCGAGTCCATCGCTTTCTCGTTGTATAGCCTGGACCAGAGTAGGGTCCAGGTCTTCCCAGGGGATGGTGGTAAGACTTCCGTCCACCACGCTGAGCATACTCCCCCATCCGGGCTTCCCAATGGGCGTCTTGCGTCCCAGAGGCACGTAGATGGCCTCATCAGGTAACCGCACAGAGCTGATAGTCAGCTTGTCAAGGAGGGTTCGCCAGTACTCGTTGCCCCCATGGGCTCCCCAATTGGGGGAACACAGGACCATACGGGAACGTTCCAAGGCCACCTTGGTCAGCACCTTCCCCAGTTCACTGAATCTGGGGTTCCCGTAGGCCATCCCGAAAGAGGGCCAGTAAAATTTGTAGCTGCAGTTCTTCCCCTTGCTGCAGTATAGGTCCAGTACATGCTGCTTGTCGCTGGCGAACAGCTCCACACTTAGGTCTTCTCGAGAGTAACCCAACTCCTTCAGACCTTGGTCTAGGACTTCCCCCAATAGTTGATAGTCCTCAGTCTTGGAGGCCGCCATCATGTTCGAGGGCTCCTCCTTCGATAGTCTCAGGTAACTCGAGGTATGTTCCGACTGCTCCAGTGGCACAGACTCTCTACCACTGCCGTGGTCCACGTACAGGAGGTAGGGCTGTAAGTGCGGCTAGCCCCATCTGCTCAGATTTTCAGACATTCTGCCCAGATTGGCTACATTTTGGTCATTTTCTTTGCTTCGGCGAATTCGCCGCCTCGCAGCTCAGTCACAGGATATTTCCTATATATTTCTGATATGCCGGATTTGATTCCGCGGTCCATTTCCCGTAAATCCGCCGCATTCCGCTATTTTAGCTGGAATCGCCATTTGCCGTTGACGCGCGCTCGCGGCCCAGATCGGCCATACAATTTTACATAAATGGATTATTTAAATTCATTCGGACAGTTTTGGACACTCAGATGTATTTAGAACAATTCCCCTCAATTTTCTTCATAGACTGGGATTTTCTGCCGGACCACAATCAGCATGGACCTTGCTTCTGTTGTCGCTGCTCTCGCCTCCGTTGGTGTTCGTGTATCCGGTTCCAACCCCAATAACAACATCCAGGGAGACTCCTCGCGTGCCTGCCCCACTGGTCTTGCCGGCCCCGAGCCCTCCGGCACCCACATCGACCCAGGGCAGCACTTTCATGGTAGCAGAGGCTACCTGAATGTTGTTCCTATGGTGTCCCAACCACAGCTAGCCCCTCAGTACGTCCCCGCCACCTCCGGAGACGTAACCATCACGCTCCCGTGGTGCTGTGCGAACGAGGCCCTCAGAGGAATGCCTTGCGCAAGCCCAAATTGCCCAAGAAGGACACAAATCAGCAGCTGTGGAGGCCCAGATTACAATCAAGATCCCAGTCGAAATTGGCCATCAAGCAGCTGGAATCTCCCAGCTTACGCTAATGGCAACGCTCCGGTGGAGCTTACGCACTTGGCGGGGACCAATACTCCCTACCAATGTCCACATTTCAAGACCATCGATGCCGAAATTGACGACATTGAGATGGGTGGTCCAGGTGAGGTACCTACCTTTAATCGACCAGCCTCATGGGCACAATGGGACAACCATTTGTCTTCGGAAGTGGCCCGTAACCTTGAGGCGCTTGAGGCCCTGTGTCTATTAGCCACGTCTAGGCTGATAGGACAAGAAAGAATCGCCTCTGATTTTTTATTTGAATATTTTTTCCTCCTTCAAGAAGAAATTAAGACCAGGATGTGGTGGTGTTCTCAAGAGGATGAATCTTTTTCCATTTTCTTGCAGATCTGGGAGGCAAGCCCCTTCCCGAAGGAGAAGACCAAGGCACCGGTTGCCGGGCCCTCCGTCCCCCATCCCTCTGTTTCAATCCGCGACGATCTAGCCGCCGCGGTTGAGGAAGGAATCTTAGAGGCAGCTAGGCAGGCAAGCCTGGAAATTAGGACTGAAGGAGCTCCCCAAGTGGACTCCTGGCTGCGAACCACTGAGATTAGCGGTCCGACAGCCTGCTCAGGTCCTTCAGGACACGGTATGTACTGTCCTGCCGACTGCTCTTGCAGATCTCAGCGAGACTCTGAGCTCCAATTGCTCAAAGATCAAATGCAACTCATCATTCAGACTTTGGGAATTAAAGATCTTTTCAAGACCCACATGAGGTCTGAGGGCGCATCATCGGTGGATCAGGCAACAGATCCGTCGGAGGAGGCGACAGAAATTTTTTCGATTGCTCCTTCGGTGGACTCTAAGACCACCGATGCACGGATCAGCAGGACTAAGCTAAAGGAAAGGGTTACAATCTCTCGATCACAGAGTAGATCGGCGAAGGCTAGGACTGAGGCTCAGAATGCCAAAAGAACTGCCTCCCGTACTACCCTTCCTGCTGTTGATTCCAATGCAATTGCCCAGATGTTGCTCGCCCAGACCCTCGCCGGAGCTGGTGTGGCTAATGATGCCGCCAAGGTGTCTGCCATTACGGCCGGTGTTGGGCTGGATTCACTCCTAAATCCCACTTCATTGCGACTCCGTCAGGTTGCCAAGCAACCGAAGTATAATGGAAACCCCAGACGTTGGCCTCAGTTCCAACGGGAATTTAAACTGTGGGTTAAGACTCAAAAACTCCAGGATGATCAGTTCCTGATGGCCCTTCTGGACTGTCTTGAGGGAGCGCCGGCCAACACTTGGCTCAGAACCTGGAGTGATCGTGAGGATTCAAGTTCCCCCCTTACCTTTGATGAGGTGTGGGAACAGTTGGAGGTACGTGGATCTCGACTGCCAGAGGACCATTACCACCAGATGTTGAAGAATTTTCCTTCGTTCTCTCGATTAATCTTGCATGAGGTGCAGGACAAGAGACAGCGCTTCTGGAATCTCGTAGAAGAATCTGAACATTCAGGCGAAAAATTTTCTAGTGCCGAGCTGAAAAATCTGATTTTTGACAAGATCCCCTCAGAAACCGCCGCCACCCTTCGGAATCGACAGTCCGAAGAAAAGGTCAAGACCTGGTGGGCGGAGATCGATGGCTTTGACGCCTCGGCAAACCGGTTTACCGTCAGGGAGGCACTTCAAAAGTGCTCCCCCACGTCGTTTACCAAGGTGAAATTCACTGAAAACACGTGGAAAATCAAGTTCAATGAACACGAGGATCGGGACTTGTTTGTCCAAGTCCTCAATAGGGGAGTAAGTTTCCACGGCAATCGTCTGAAGGCCAGGAACTGGGTGTTTTCGTTTACTCCGCAAGAACTGTGGGAAGAGGTTGAGAGGCTCGCTGACGCCGCCAATCAAAATTTCCATGAGGGTCTTGGGGGAAACAGGAATACCCAGCAAAACACCCAAAATGGGGCCCAAAAGGGCAACAAAAAGGTGAATGACACCCGGAATGTTCAGGATCGTTGTAGCATCTGTCTTCTTCTAGGTTCTACGAACCGAGCTAAGACGCATTCCACTGCTAATCACCGATGGTCTGCTTACGATCACAAGGTGATTGGTGAAAATGTCAGTAATCCTCAGAATTCAGACAGGAATGACAGGCAGGTGCATGGTGCCAAGGGGGGAAAGGGTAATCCGAACCCCTCCGGTGGGAACAAAAATACCCGAGGCCCTGGCGGGTCCCAAGGCAAAGGGAATCGGACTCCATCCGGCTCCGGTGGACAGCCAAACGGCCAGACAAGTCCAAATGTCAACGCCGGAGGCGGAAATCGAAATCCAGGCCAAACCCCTCAATCCGGTACAAATAAAGGAAATGCTCCAGGATCACAGGGTAAGGGTAAGGGAAATCCTTCAGGAACCCCCTTCTCTGGTAAGGGCAGAGGGCGTGGCGACGGTGGTGGACCATCATCCGGCGGCCGTGGCCGTGGACGTGGAAAGGGAAACCATCGTGTGGATCAGGTCTCAGGTGCAGACCAGGTGTCTGATGCGGATCGAGATTACGCCGAAAATGCTCTGAATCCAGCGGATGATCCGTTCCAGGATGAATGGATCGACGAAACAGGCTGTGTACACAATGTTAACGCAGCCGCTGGAGGTCAGAACGCCTAGGGGAGCCACGAAAATCGCCCCTCCCCAGGCGATTTCAGGCATGATCCCCAGATTCCTGATCGACCATTACTTGATGTACGGTCGCTTGTCTCCTCTCCCCTGGATCCGGCAGCGGATCCTTCTGTTGTAGTGGACGAGGTTGGTGTACAGTCCAAGCACAGGGCTCGTCAGTTTGTCACAAAGCTGTGGGTCTCTGATTGCAAGGGAAATTTCCACCTCGCCACTTGTTTGTGTGATAATGGATCGGAGGTAAATCTCCAATCCAATGCATTCTTACCCGACGACTGCGTGTTCGAGTCGCCTCATCCTGTTACCCTCGAGGGAGTTTCTGGACACTCTCTCGCAGGTGGGCAACGCGGTTGTAATATATCAACCCATTTGGTCGCTCAAGACCTTTGGGAAGAGCAAAATGTGGAAGAAGTTGTCCTTAAGGATGACTACTTCTACCGAGCTGACATAAAGTATGACCTTTATTTAGGCCATCCTTGGCTTCGTAAGAACAGGGTAGCGCCTGTAGGTCATCGTCGTTGTTTTTTGCTGGAGTCAGGTCCCTTGGAGCGTCCTGAATTTCGTTTTTTGCACGCAGGGTTTAAAAATGCAGAAGAATTTTTGAAGCAAAAAGTGACACCAAAATTTGGTGAAGATGTCACCATTGCAGAGGTGAATGGGAGTGCCGATTACTCCCAAGAGTTAGAATGTCTTCGTAGGGACTCCCAGCCACGACGCCCTTCGCGCTGGCACTCTTCATCCTACAGAGTTGTCGACAAATGGCGCGATGCAATTTGTGAATACTTTCATGAACATCACTCCTTTTGGCCCCAGTATGATGCCTTTGCTAACCGTACGAACAAGCGCTTTGATAAGCACTTCAGCGACGCTTGGACCCACAAATGGGACAAGAAGTTGTGGATTAATCCTCCGTTCCACTTAATCCAGCAGGTCATCCACAAAATCAAGCAAGATAAAACCCAGGCAATTTTGGTTGTGCCCTTGTGGGACGACAAGCCTTGGTTTCAGGAATTACAGGACATTTGTGTAGATTACATCGAACTTCCCAGGAAGATTAAGCTGTATGCCAGGGACGACACAGGTCCCCTGCCACAGCGCTCCTGGAGTACGCTTGCATTCCTGGTGGATGGAAAGCTTTCTGACTCTAATTCTGCCGATTCTAGTACAGATTCCTGTGTTGGGTCTGAATCTGAGGTTGAGCGTGGTACTGATGATGAATCTATTTTTTCTGATTTTTGTTCGTCAGATACCCAAGGTGATTCAACGACCAATGGATCCGCCTCGTCTCCCTCTTCCCCAATACGGTCGACATCGAAAAGAATCTTCAGTGCACGGGCGAGGAAAAATCTCCAATCGCGCCGCAAATTCAGAGTTTTTTATGAAAAACCCCCTGTGGAAGCTTTCATGGATCCTTTCGAGGAGCTGGATCGCGAAGAAAATCTCTGGGATTTCGACACAAGACCCACCTATCTTCAAGAGGCAGTGGATACGGACCTGTTTAGGGACATCCGTAAGAAGATTCTTCCTGCCAAAGCCGAAGAAGTCGCCAAAGTTTTTTCGACAGTAATTCCTGGCGATCAGGTGGACACTGAATTGTGTTCGAGGTCAAGAGAAAAGATTTTTGAGGAACGGAAGGATTCGACCCTTTCAGGGAAGTTGATCAAAGATCCCCCTGTCCGTGGACAGTTCGGTGAAGCCTTCATCGAGCTTCGTGAAGGGTACAAGGCAAAAAAACAGCGCCCTTATGAAAATCATGGACACAAACATGAGATTCTCAGAAAAATCATTGAGAGGAATCTCAGGGAATTTGGTTGGCTTGAGGGTTGTATGACCAGCGAATGGTGTTGTTCACCCTTCACAGTCCCGAAGCCACCGCCTGCAGACCAGAACACCATTGATGGTTGGCGAAGGGTGGTTGATTTTCGCAATCTCAACGCCGAAACAAAGGCGGATTCACACCCCCTGCCCCTCATTGAGGAGGAAATCGCCAAGAGGGCAAGAGGTCGTTTGTTCTCTGTGCTGGATCTCCGTCACGGCTTTCACCAAATGCCGTTGAGGAAGGACAGCAGACCTCTTACCTGTATGTGCACGCCATGTGGCCCAGTCCAATGGACCGTCATGCCCATGGGATTGAAGAACGCCCCCTCATTTTTTCAAAGAATGATGGAGGATGTGCTGTTCACAACCCATCCGGAGCTTCGTGCCTTCGTGAGTGTGTACATAGATGACATAATCATCGCGACGGAGGGGGAGGGACTGACCGAAGCCGAGCTGGTGGCCCTACATGAGAAGCAGCTGAACCAAGCTTTGGACATTCTTGACGCCAATCAGCTGATCTGTGGGCCAAAGAAGGGAAAATTATTTTTAAAATCAGTCGAATTTTGTGGTTCTCTCCTAGAGAATGGCACTCGACGACCCAGTCCAGGGAAGCTCGTCGCTATTCAGAAGTGGAAGCGCCCTGAGACGATCACGGAGTTGCGAGGATTCCTAGGTTGTTGCAATTTTTACCACACTTTTGTGCCGAATTATGCCAAATTTGCTGCCCCCCTCACTGAATTATTGAAGGTAGGGAGAGATGCAGGCAAGGCAGGTTCAAAGGTTCGTGTCAAGTGGACTGACGAGTGCGAGGAGGCCTTCCATCACTTGAAGGCAGCCCTCTGCGAAGTCGCCACGTTGCATGTGCCCCAATTTGACCGACCCTTCTACATCAGAACCGACGCATCTAGGTACGCGATCGGAGCTGTTCTTGAACAGGTTGATGAAGCCACCGGCGATCACTACCCTCTTGCATTTTGGTCACGGAAGCTAGCCCCACGCCAAATGCAATGGTCGCCGCGTGAGCAAGAGACTTACGCCATCATCTGTGCTTTAAAAAAGTACCAATCGTGGGTTGGCACCAATCGAGTCGAGGTCCTGACGGATCATCGATCTCTGGAGTATTGGGCCACTGAACACATTGATACTGTCGCGAGCCCAGCTGGTCGACGGGCCAGATGGCACGAATTTCTCTCTCTGTTTGACCTCCATGTGTCGTATCTGCCTGGAAAACACAACACGGTAGCGGATGCTCTGAGCCGATGGGCTTACCCCGCCTCAGAGGGGCTGCAAAGTACCAACATCCATGGTACGGAGCAGGACCGCCATGTAATCATCGAATGGGATCAGGAAGAAAAGAAACTCATTCGACGTGCATGCATGCAGTGCGCTGTTAAACAGCACGCATTGCCGTGTCACGACATCACGGCCATCTCAGATCCGGCGCATGCCCATGAGATCTGCACCAAAACGATGAAAGTCGTGGAAAATGTCACCGATCCCTCCACAGGGAGTGTGAAACGGTTTGACTACACCCGACGAGTAAATCGATTTCGGTTGATCCAAGGCATTAAGCGTCGAGATCCGGCCAAAACTCCACCCCTGCCTAAGGATTCCCTTATCATCCGAGACTGGACGTCCGATTACCTGCAGGATCCCATGTTTAAAGAGGTCTTTGGAAATCTCAAATCCAAAGATGCTCACAGGGATGGGATTTTTCCTGAGTACTCGTTGGATGGGGGGAAGCTGTGGATGGAGGGTAAATTGTGTGTGCCAGACGCCCTAGCCCCCCGAGTGTTAAACTGGTGGCACAAATGGGAGTCCCCCCACGCACATGGCCGTCGACTGTGGTCGATGATTAAGCATAGGCTGTTTGGATTGAGGCTCTACACTCACTGCATGAAAGTAGCAGCCGGATGTGCCCAATGTGCTGTCTCGACGCCTCCCAGCGCGAAGAAGCACGGCCATCTGAGGCCTCATCCTATTCCGGAGCGTCTCTTCAACAGAGTCACCAGTGATTTTTTCTATCTCGGTGAACTCGATGACGAAGAGTGCCATTGGACGAATAAAAAAGTCAATGGTGTGCTCCTTATTCAGTGCCGTCATTCCGGCTACATTCAAGTGTTGCCTTGCAACATTGAGTCGATGACTGGCAAGGCTGCCGCCAAATGGTGCGCGCAGACCTGGATGGGAGGCTGGGACGTCCCATCCGAGGTGGTCACGGACTCAGGCAAAGAGTACACCTCCGAATGGTGGAGAGAATTGTGTGCTCGCCTTGGAATCCACCACCTCAGGTGTGAAATCCACTCGCATCGAGCGCTGCCTGGCGAAAGAGCCGGCCGCTCTGTTATAAATATGCTTCGTAAAGAGCTCGCGAGTGAGAAGGATTTCCACTGGCTTGAAGTTCTCTTCGCATTGCTTCGCCGTTACCACAACACGCCTTTGTATCATGGCCTTTCTCCAAATGAAATTGTCTTTGGACGAAAGAAGTGTTGGTGGAACATGCCGTTGAATAATCCTCGCCCCTGTAAAGATGCTTCGCTGTTTTTGGACGAAGTCCAACGAGCAGATAAATCTGTGTCGAAATTAATCGAGAAGCATCAAGCTGACTGGCTTTGGGTTCAAAATCAAGGTCGAAAAAACCCCCACAATTTTGAAGTTGATGATCGAGTTTGGCTTCGAAAATCCGAAACCACCCTGGACGGAGATGACAAGCTTCTTCCCTTGTGGGAGGGGCCATTTGCTGTTACAGCACGTCTTGGGGAGAACAGGTGGAGGATCCGTGTGGATGTCAGCAGGGAAATTGACGTTTCGGGCGATCGCCTTAAGAGAGAGATCCCCTCCCCCAAGGATCGAGTTAAACCCCTTTTTTGGACTGCAAAACACTTGTCCGATCGGGTAATCGAAGGGGGAAAGTACGAACTCAAGAGGATTGTTGAAGCAAGACGCGACGCCAAGGGCGAATGGGAATTTCTGTGTGAGTGGAGGGGCTTTGATTCCAGTCACAACAACTGGGAACCAGCCCAATCTTTTGTCCATGGATACACCAAGGGGTTCATTGACTTCCTGAAGAAGCACCCCGAAATTGGTGTACTCCTGACAGATTGTTTGTCGAAACCAGACAGACAAGTGGAGAGCGACGGAAAACGACCTGTGGTGAATCGAGATCCAGCCTTTTTCGGCCCTCAGCAGCCACATTCCAGGGCTGATCCGTCAATCCCCCCTCCTGCGGTCAGGCCAGCCCAGGAACCACATGAGGACCAAGCTTCAAGTTCGGCCGCTGATCTGCAGCGCCCAAGCCGTACGAGGGCCAGGCCAGACAGGTTGGTGGTCACATGCATTCGTGCTTGGCCGAATTGAGAAGCCATCCTACCACATTCTGCTCAATCCACTGTTCATTCTTTCTGTTTATGTCATGATGTGGAGAACTGCGAATGTTTGATAATTTGACGTCAATCAACTTTTCTTTGGTCTCCGTTAGGCAGACAAGGCGTAGATACGCTGACGGAGTGTGCTGCCGTGTTCAGAAAAAACCAAACTCAGGCTTAATTCAGGCAGATTCGGGGTAATCTTGTCTCTGTTGGTCTGTGCATCTTTGGAATTTGGCTACTCGTGCAGATGGAAGCAAATGTACATAATCAAAACGCTGGCCAGCGACATTCACCCCTACAGGTATCCCCTGTAGTACTGGCTGCACCAGATGCGACGCCAGGAACTCAGATCATACCTTCATTTGCTGTGATGCTGACGCCAAAGTCCAGATTCAGATCCAGGATCCTCAAATTTACCTTGAATTTCTCAGGTTTGTCATTCATTCTGCCACTGTTGTACGAAACCCAGACGTCAATTGTTCAGACAATCTTCAGATAGGAGCTCTAGGGACTTCTAACAGCAACCTCCGAAGTCCGTAAGCTTCGTTGTATTTTTGGCACACGCCAATGTGAGCTCAATTCGACCAGAAACTGTCGAGAATGGTGAATCCAAGTGTCTTGTGGGATTTCAACGAAAGATTGGCCTTGTCCAAGTCGATTGACACCACCGCCACTGTACATTCGGTGTCTCTCAGTTATATACTGTCAGTAAAGCGCCTTCAGTGAACCTTCGGCGCGTTACATGCCAAGGATCCAGGGCCAGCATGTCCCATCATGATGCATCATCACATGATCCACATTTTGATAGAATCTGTTAGATGCTCGCGAACCAACGTGCCGGAAAGCACAATTGAGCTGAATAAACGACAATATATATTTACTTTAGTCTAAACGAAAGTGTTGGTAGTTTCAGTTGTACACATTCCGCTTCATTTCACCTTCATCTCAGGGAATGTACTGACATTAGGACAATTTAGATTGATTTCCTTGTCATCTCCTCTCATTCCTCGAAGATCTGTCGACGGCTTTGCCTAACTTCGTTGACGCTTATGATCTTCTGTGCATTTAGGGTCTGTAGACTACATGTGTATTTGTTTAACCGCTCTGTGATTGCTTAATCCCCTTCATCTCTGCCCAAATTCATTCTCAAATTTGCTGAATCTTGTGATCATCCACCAGATGCGCCAAATCTGAGCCACATGCTGTACTTTTCAGAACGAGAAAAGCGGGATAACACGATGTAGAGTTCGGCGAGGACACCGTAGCGTGCCCGCGACAGCGAAACTGTGCCAGAGCGCTGAGATGTCACTCCAATTCTTGATCCCCCCACTCAATCCACCAATAATCTACCTCATTCTCAACCAATGCATGGTTTGGTATCGATTCTCGATACGTTTACATGCTTTTTAGCCCGTGACCTAATGTTTTACTGCACGGAGGACTGTTCGTCACTTCTCATTCTGTCTCATTTCAGGTTCATCCAGCCTGATTCAGTGCCAATTCAGCCCAATTCAGGTCAGATCAAGCAGATTTCGCCTCATCGAGGCTACATTTCTATGTTTTTCTGGGACTTACCCGCACTACGTTCTTCGTTGACGTAGCGACACACCCCAGTGTGTTTTTGGAGGGGGAGTGTAAGTGCGGCTAGCCCCATCTGCTCAGATTTTCAGACATTCTGCCCAGATTGGCTACATTTTGGTCATTTTCTTTGCTTCGGCGAATTCGCCGCCTCGCAGCTCAGTCACAGGATATTTCCTATATATTTCTGATATGCCGGATTTGATTCCGCGGTCCATTTCCCGTAAATCCGCCGCATTCCGCTATTTTAGCTGGAATCGCCATTTGCCGTTGACGCGCGCTCGCGGCCCAGATCGGCCATACAATTTTACATAAATGGATTATTTAAATTCATTCGGACAGTTTTGGACACTCAGATGTATTTAGAATAATTCCCCTCAATTTTCTTCATAGACTGGGATTTTCTGCCGGACCACAATCAGCATGGACCTTGCTTCTGTTGTCGCTGCTCTCGCCTCCGTTGGTGTTCGTGTATCCGGTTCCAACCCCAATAACAACATCCAGGGAGACTCCTCGCGTGCCTGCCCCACTGGTCTTGCCGGCCCCGAGCCCTCCGGCACCCACATCGACCCAGGGCAGCACTTTCAAGGGCGCTTGCAGCGTCAGGGATTGTATCTGGGAGTGCTGCACGAAGAAGTCAGTACCCAGTACAAAGTCGAAGGCATCTGTGTCCATCACATAGAACCGATGGGCGATAGTCCTGGAGCCCATAGGTACCTCCACTTCGCAGTCCCCGCAGCTGTGCACCACATGTCCATCCCCCATCCGTATAGCGGCGGTGGTCATGGTGTTCTTCAGGCTCCCACAAGGTAAAATTTTCTTGGCCACTATCGATATTGTGGCTCCAGTATCCAGTACCCCCAGGTATTCACGTCCCCCTAGTCGGATACGTACCCAAAACACCAGGTCTTGGGTGCCACCAGAGCGTCCCCGTCAGAATTCCGCGGGACATGTCACCTCGAACCCCTTGTTCCGTAATTTGCGGGCCATCCTCATGAAACGGCTTCTCTTCTTGGCGTTGCCGTCATCACCACCTTCATGCTCACGCTTGGCTCCTTGTTCTTGCTGGGCCTGCGTCTGCGAGCGTGTGGTAGGTCCAGACTGCCCTCCAGAGGGCTCGGAGTTCCCCCCTGGATTAGGGTTGGGGTTACCTCCGTTCTTGTCCTTGTTCTTGTTGTCGTTCTGGCGATTAGCGCCTCCTCCTCGTCCGCCTTGACCCCTGTCTTGACCACCTTGACCACGTCCTTTCGACTTGCCCTTGCCGGAGTCGTTGCCTTTGGCCTTGCCTCCACCTTTGCCTGAGCTTTTGCCAGGATCTTCCCCCTTAAGTTTCGCCGATAGGCGTTGCTTATGGTAGCACTCGTCCTCATAGTGCTTCCGCTTACCGCAGAATGCACACGTGATGGTGCAGCGGTAATGATCCGGCATCTTCACCTTGGCGCCGGTGATCTTTTCCTGCTGCTTCCCCTGGACAACAAAGCAGTCTCGCTGCTCGCAGTTGGAGGCATGCTGCAGGTGGCCCTGTTCATCTCTGGCATCACACCAGAATAGCTCCTTCACGTTCTCCATTAGGCGGGCGTGGGCGTGTTTGGGGGTAGTCCCCTGCCCAGGTCGGGACCCTTGGTACCCTTTGCCTCCAGAACCTCCACCACCAGGACGGTAGTGGTTCAGGTGTTGGTCGCTCTCCTTCTCCAGCGCCATCTCCAGGAGCAGCACGCACAGATCCTCGTAGCGGAGGGATCTAGCCTTGCGCTCAGCCGTCAGACGGCACTCGTCCCATAGCTCACGGGGGAGCTTGGAGCACAACCAAAACAGCAGGTCGTCGCTGCTGTAGGAACCGGGCGTCAGTCGTCCAGCCCAGTGGTCCAGGTCCGCCAACAGCTCGGAGACCCTGCCGGGTTTGGGGTTGTTGGGCAGGACGGGCAGGTTCTGGATCTCGGCCCTGATGGAGAGGTCGGTCTCGTAGGTTGGGTACTGCCTCTCCAGGGCAACCAACACGTCGGCAAAGGTGGCGGAGTTGGTGACGATCTGCCTGACCTGCTTCTCCAGGTACTTCGTCTTGCAGCACTGCAGGAGCAGGTCGCACTTCACTCGCCCACTCGCGTGGGTTTGGCCGGTCAGTCGTAGGAACCGGCCAAAGTTCTCAGCGAACTCGCTGAGGTCCTTGCCTGTGAATTCAGGCAGGTTCACCACTATCTTGGAGGTGGCAATAGCCTTCGCCTCCTGAGCTCGGCGTCCTTCAGGGCGTCGGGTCTTCTTCTTCTTCTTCTTCTTCTTCTTCTTACCCTTGGGGTCCTCGGGGTCCTCAGGGTCTTCGTCATCCGATGGCGAAGAAGAAGTCATCGAAGGCGGCCCATCATCAGAGGGGTCTCCGCCTAGATCACTGGAGCCATAAGGCTCCACGTCCACCATAGCCCTTAGGGCTGTCAGCCCCAGCTGGTCCAGCTCGGCCCTCGTCGAGTTCGTCACGTGACTGTAGGGCGGCTGGGCTGTCCTCGGGACGAATGGGCTTCTTGGTACTGCTGCAGGAGTCGGCATCGGTCGGCTCCTCAGGCTCCCCAGGGTATTCGTCAACCCTGCCGCCAGGTGGTTAGCCTGTACTCGGTGGGGTGACATTCCCACTGTCGTAGGTGACGCATGGGACGGGATCATCAGGGGCTGCAGTTTCTCCCTGATCTCTTGCGTGAGGTCGCTCACGATTTGCGAAGTGGCTCCTCGGAGCACCTCATTGATCTCCGACCGCGTCAGGGACCTGTTGGAGGATCTTCCCGATCCTCTACTCCTGCCTCCCAGAGACTCTGGTCCTCTCCTCAGCCCACTCAGGGGTGCATACCCAGGTGCACACCCAGGAGCATACCCAGGAACTTCCATGTAGGTTCCAGTGGCGTGGAGTGGATGGGGATGGTCAGCCGCATACCAACGCGGC
This sequence comes from Eutreptiella sp. 'Long Island Sound 2002', assembly GCA_964036045.1. Classification (NCBI taxonomy): domain Eukaryota; phylum Euglenozoa; class Euglenophyceae; order Eutreptiales; family Eutreptiaceae; genus Eutreptiella; species Eutreptiella sp. 'Long Island Sound 2002'. Next base: position 8,671,398 of record OZ038383.1, read on the forward strand.
GCAGAGCTGGAAGCCACCGGCTCACTGGCAGTAGTTGCCTCAAAGAGCGCAGTGGTAGGTGGGCCCATGCCATAGGCGGGGTAGTGAGGCATGCCAGTAAAGCCTGTGCCCTCTGCCATAGGCTGGTTGGTTGTGGAAGTGGATGTAGCGGCGGCTGGGAGTGTGGTGGTTATGGCGGAGGGTGATGCATGGAGGCCAGAAGCGCTTGGTGCGCCTTCGAAGGTAGGGACATCCGTCGGGTCTTGCCCTTGCTCCTCTCCTTCGTCTGCTCCTTCTCCAGCATCCTTCTCGCTCTCGTTTCCTCTCTTCCTCTTCACAGGCTGAGGCTGAGAGACCATTTCCTTCACCGACAGGGCCCCAAAGGCCGTCTGGAGGCCATCCAAGGAGTCCTCCGCCGTATCCATTGGCCCATGTAAGGGCTCCACCGAAGGTACAGCGTCAGGCGCCGGCCTTGCCGGTGCTTCTGGCGCTGGCGCTGTGTTCACCTCGGCGTCCACTCTTCCTTGATCCATCTTAATCCGCCCTTCTGCTTGTATTTGCCTGCTCGGAGCACTGGTTGTACGGCGCGGGGTCGCTGCCGGTGCACAGAGACAGGCTGCCTCTTGCTACCAGAAAAGTTTATAGTGTTTTCAGCACTGTGTTTTTGCTTCTCCTGCTGCTTGTTGTTGCTGTAGGGTGTCCTGCTGCTGGTTTTGGATGATGAAAAGCTTTTGTTTGTTGAAATACAGTAAAGCCAACTCAATCCAGGATAGCCCAAGCCAACAGTATGCAAAGAGAAGGTAATTCAGGATCAAAGCATGAAGGGCTGCAGTGTAAACAGTGTAAGATGATTAGATATTCACAGAAACTGCAACTCAGGATACAAATGAATGCATATTCACAGAGATAGCTGAAATGTTTTGGGAAAAGAGTTAGAAAACTGCCTCGGGATCACTCTCTCTCCATAGTGCCATCTTAGGAGATGTGCACTCTTTGTTTTGGGTCCCATATGTGCTGAGGTGGCATGGTATGTGGCGATGAGGTCACTGCCATGTCACATGGGATCTTCCTACTTAGTTAGGCTGACCAGGAATTGAACCCAGGACCTCTCAAAAAGAGGTGCCTAACCCCCTATGGTGCATACCACTAGGGCAGATAAGTATTCATGGAAAAACATAGATAAATTCATAGGCTCTACCTTAGGTATGTCAGTGCTCAGTCAACTCAGGAAAAGATGTTTTACTTCTGATTGAAAGGGGATTAAGGGGTCCACTCCATATCCTGATTGGGTGTTTGGTTCCATAGGTCAAAATGTGTTCTCACCACTTTTGGCTGGACCAATACTAAGATAAAAATGCATGGATGCTCAGTGCATCTCTAATACAACTAGAGTATGTCCCAAAGCAATGGAAAAGCACTTTTTCTTACTGAACCTCCTCCCAACACGCACCACGAAAATGGGAAAATTGATAGTGGCGCTTGTGGGTCGCTCCGCAAGCCCTCCCACATGCACTATATGAGCGGTAGACTTAGTCTAGCGCTATGGAGTTCACCATTGGGACATGGGCGAAACCCTTGCCACGTATGACCCCATATATCTTCCTACAAACGGAGATATATAACATGGGCGTGAGCATATCGAAGCACATACCATGCATATAACACATACCCTCAAAAAGTGGCCCCCACCATGATATGCCATGCCCCTCCATGGACATAACTTCACGTTAAAAATACGTAGGAACCCAAGGAAAGTATCTATGCAACCCCAACACTCATGCGGCACACTCGAAAGTCGCAATAAAATGTTCGGTTGCATGGCCCAAGAGTTGTAAACCACTTTCTACCCTCTTGACCATTATCCCTTGCTCCACCGGGCATGTGTACACACCAAAGGCGTTTGATGCTTCCTAAATTAAGTTGAGACCAAGGCGGCTCCAACCAAATTCTCGATATCGGTATTCCTCGCCGTGAGCCGGAGATATGATTCTTCAAAGTGGCCTCACGAATCACTTTTGTTTCGACTATAACTCCAAGCAAAATGAAGGGCACAACAAAAGGAAGCTTGATTCGTGATCGGGGAAAAATGTATGACCACTCGAGATTCATCATATCGAGTGCGGCGATGTTGAAGTCGAAAATCCGATTCTGAAAGTCTGAAAAAATCAAATTAATTTTGCGAGTGTATAATATGAAAATTGCGGAAGCAACGAACCCTTTACTGATGAAATCTGACCCTTTGTAAGTGCGGCTAACCCCCATCTGCTCAGATTTTCACTGATCTAACCCAAATTGGCTACATTTTGGTCATTTTCTTTGCTTCGGCGGAATCGCCGCCTCGCAGCTCAGTCTCAGGATATTTCCTATATATTTCTGATATGCCGGATTTGATTCCGCGGTCCATTCCCCGTAAATCCGCCGCGTTCCGATCATTTAGCTGGAATCGCCATTTGCCGCTGACGCGCGCTCGCGGGCCAGATCGGCCAAACTTTTTGCATAATCGGATTTATTTAAATCTTTTCAGACAGATATGGACACTCAGATGTGCATAGTAAAATCCGCATCAATTTTCTTCATAGACTGGGAATTTTCTGCCGGACCACAATCAGCATGGACCTTGCTTCAGTTGTTGCTGCTCTCGCCTCCGTTGGTGTCCGAGTATCCGGTTCTACCCCCAATAGCAGCGTTCAGGGAGACTCCTCGCGTGCCTGCCCCACTGGTCTTGCCGGCCCCGAGCCCTCCGGCATCATCAACGACCCAGGGCAGCACTTTCATGGTAGCAGAGGCTACCTGAATGTTGTTCCTTTGGTGTCCCAACCACAGCTAGCTCCCCAGTACGGCCCCGTAGACCCCGCCACCATCCGGCCAAGTAACGATTACGTTGCCCTGGTGCTGTGCGAACGAGGCCTTGAGAGGAATGCCTTGCGCAAGCCCAAGCTGCCCAAGAAGGACACAAATCAGCAGCTGTGGGGACCCAAATTTTCCTAATCCCAGTCGAAATTGGCCATCAAGGAGCTGGAATCTCCCAGCCTACGACGATGGCAACGCTCCGGTAGACCTTACGGACCTGGCAGGTACCAATACTCCTTACCAATGTCCACATTTTGAGACCATCGACGCCGACATTGACGACATTGAGATGGGTGGTCCAGGTGAGGTACCTACCTATAATCGACCAGCCTCTTGGGCACAATGGGACAACCATTTGTCTTCAGAAGTGACCCGTAACCTTGAGGCGCTTGAGGCCCTTTGTCTATTAGCCACGTCTAAGCTGATTGGACAAGAAAGAATCGCCTCTGATTTTTTATTCGAATATTTTTTCCTTCTTCAGGAAGAAATTAATACCAGGATGTGGTGGCGTTCTCAAGAAGATGACTCTTTTGCCATTTTTTTGCAGATCTGGGAGGCAAGCCCCTTCCCGAAGGAGAAGACCAAGGCACCTGTAGCCGGGCCCTCCGCCCCTCATCCCCCTGTTTCCATTCGCGACGATCTAGCCGCCGCGGTTGAGGAAGGAATTTTAGAGGCAGCCAGGCAGGCAAGTCTGGAAATCAGGGCTGAAGGAGCTCCCCAAGTGGACTCCTGGCTGCGAACCACTGAGATTAGCGGTCCGACAGCCTGCTCAGGCCCTTCAGGACACGGTATGTACTGTCCTGCCGACTGCTCTTGCAGATCCCAGCGAGATACTGAGCTCCAATTGCTCAAAGATCAAATGCAACTCATCATTCAAACGCCCGGAATTAAAGATCTTTTCAAGACGCACATGCGGTCTGAGGGTGCATCATCGGTGGAACAAGCAACAGAACCGTCGGAGGAGTCGACAGAAATTTTTTCAATTGCTCCTTCGGTGGACTCCAAGACCACCGATGCAAGGATCAGCAGGACCAAGCTAAAGGAAAGGGTAACAATCTCTCGTTCTCAGAGTAGGACGGCGAAGGCTAGGACTGAGGCTCAAAATGCCAAGCGAACTGCCTCCCGTACTGCCCCTCCTGCTGCTGATTCCAACGCCTTAGCCCAGCTGTTGCTCGCCCAGACCCTCGCCGGAGCTGGTGTGGCGAATGATGCCGCCAAGGTGTCTGCCATTTCAGCCGGTGTTGGGCTGGATTCGCTTCTAAATCCTACTTCATTGCGACTTCGTCAGGTTGCCAAGCAACCGAAGTATAATGGGAACCCCAGACGTTGGCCTCAGTTCCAACGGGAATTTAAACTGTGGGTTAAGACTCAAAAACTCCAAGATGATCAGTTCCTGATGGCCCTCTTGGACTGCCTTGAGGGAGCGCCGGCCAACACTTGGCTCAGGACCTGGAGTGATCGTGAGGATTCAAGTTCCCCTCTTACCTTTGATGAGGTGTGGGAACAGTTGGAGGTACGTGGATCCCGGCTGCCAGAGGACCATTACCACCAGATGTTGAAGAATTTTCCTTCATTCTCGCGATTAATCTTGCACAAAGTGCAAGACAAAAGACAGCGCTTCTGGAATCTAGTGGAAGAATCTGAACATTCAGGCGAAAAATTTTCTAGTGCCGAGCTGAAAAATCTGATTTTTGACAAGATCCCCTCAGAAACTGCCGCCACCCTTCGGAATAAACAGTCCGAAGAAAAGGTCAAGACCTGGTGGGCGGAGGTCGAAGGCTTGGATGCCTCGGCCAACAGGTTCTCCGTCAGGGAATCACTTCAAAAGTGTTCCCCCACGTCGTTTACCAAGGTGAAATTCACTGAAAACACGTGGAAAATCAAGTTTAATGAACACGAGGATCGGGACTTGTTTGTCCAAGTCCTCAACAGGGGAGTAAGTTTCCACGGCCATCGCCTGAAGGCCAGGAAATGGGTGTTTTCGTTCACCCCGCAGGAACTGTGGGAAGAGGTTGAGCGGCTCGCTGACGCCGCCAATCAAAATTTCCATGAGGGTCTTGGGGGAAACAAGAATACCCAGCAAAACACCCAAAATGGGGCCCAAAAGGGCAACAAAAAGGTGAATGACACCCGGAATGTTCAGGATCACTGTAGCATCTGCCTTCTTTTAGGTTCTACGAACCGAGCTAAGACGCATTCTACAGGTAATCACCGATGGTCTGCTTACGATCACAAGGTGATTGGTGAAAATGTCAGTAATTCGCAGAATTCAGAGAGGAATGACAGACAGGTGCATGGTGGGAAGGCTGGAAAAGGGAATTCGCCCCCCTCCGGTGGAAACAAAAATACTGGAAGCCCTGGCGGGTCCCAAGGCACAGGAAATCGGACTCCATCCGGCTCCGGTGGGCAGCCGAACGGCCAGAAAAACCCCAATGGCAACGCCGGAGGCGGAAATCGAAATCCAGGCCAAACCCCTCAATCCGGTACAAACAAAGGAAATGCTCCAGGATCACAGGGTAAAGGTAAGGGAAATCCTTCAGGAACCCCTTTCTCTGGTAAGGGCAGAGGGCGTGGCGACGGTGGTGGTCCATCATCCGGCGGCCGTGGCCGTGGACGTGGAAAGGGCAACCATCGTGTGGATCAGGTCTCAGGTGCAGATCAGGTGTCCGATGCGGATCGAGATTACGTTGAAAATGCCTTGAATCCAGCAGATGATCCGTTCCAAGATGAGTGGGTCGACGAATCAGGGTGTGTTCACAACGTGAACGCAAACACTGGAGGTCAGAACGCCTAGGGGAGCCACGAAAATCGCCCCTCCCCAGGCGATTTCAGGCATGATCCCCAGATTCCATCTCGACCATTACTTGATGTAGGGTCGCTTGTCTCCTCTCCCCTGGATCCGGCAGCGGATCCTTCTGTTGTAGTGGACGAGGTTGGTGTACAGTCCAAGCACAGGGCCCGTCAGTTTGTCACAAAGCTGTGGGTCTCTGATTGCAAGGGAAATTTCCACCTCGCCACTTGTTTGTGTGACAATGGATCAGAGGTAAATCTCCAATCCAATTCTTTCTTACCCGACGACTGCGTGTTTGAGTCGCCTCATCCTGTTACCCTCGAGGGAGTTTCTGGACATTCTCTCGCAGGTGGGCAACGCGGTTGTTATATATCAACTCATTTGGTCGCTCAAGACCTTTGGGAAGAAGGTAATGTGGAGGAAGTTGTCCTTAAGGATGACTACTTCTACCGAGCCGACATAAAGTATGACCTTTACTTGGGCCATCCTTGGCTTCGCAAGAACAGGGTGGCACCCGTAGGTCATCAGCGTTGTTTTTTGCTGGAGTCAGGTCCCTTGGGGCGTCCTGAATTTCGTTTTTTGCACGCAGGGTTTAAAAGTGCAGAAGAATTTTTGAGGCAAAAGGTGACACCAAAATTCGGCGAAGATGTCACCATTGCAGAGGTGAATGGGAGTGCCGATTACTCCCGAGAGTTAGAATGTCTTCGTAGGGACTCCCAGCCACGACGCCCTTCGCGCTGGCACTCTTCATCCTACAGAGTTGTCGACAAATGGCGCGATGCAATTTGTGAATACTTTCATGAACACCATTCCTTTTGGCCACAGTATGATGCCTTTGCTAACCGCAAGAACAAGCGCTTCGACAAGCATTTTCGCGACGCTTGGACCCATAAATGGGACAAGAAGTTATGGATTAATCCTCCGTTTCACTTAATCCAGCAGGTCATCCACAAAATCAAGCAAGATAAAACCCAGGCGATTTTAGTTGTGCCCTTGTGGGACGACAAGCCTTGGTTTCAGGAATTACAAGACATTTGTGTAGATTACATCGAACTTCCCAGGAAGATTAAGCTGTATGCCAGGGACGACACAGGTCCCCTGCCACAGCGGTCCTGGAGTTCGCTTGCATTCCTGGTGGATGGAAAGCTTTCTGACTCTAATCCTGCTGATTCTGGTACTGAAACCAGACCGGGTGGTCAGGAGCAGAGGTCGCAGTGGCATGGGCAGCAACATTGCTTGGCATAGAAGACATAACGATAGTGTTGACTGAATAGTATCCTGCAAACAGATATGGTACACATAGCCAATGAAATACCTGATATGCACATATGAGAAATCCACCCTATCATCCACTAATTGATATAACTACTAAACATCCATGATTGCCTTATCCATCCCACATCCTATATTCCTAACAAGGAAATGGAATATGATATACCCTATCCCACATATATCCCATATATAGGGCCAAATAATGCTCCCTTAGGGGTAAAATGCCAGGGTAGGGTTGTGACCTGCTTCACCCCCCCACTTAAAACGACTGCCACGGGCAGGAAGTACATGCCCAAGAGGAACGTAGCAGTCACAAACACCAGCAAATCCATGCTACCAGATTTCCGCCCAAATGGAATCGAACCTTCGCAGGCAGTCTCGGAGCCGGCCGCACAGCCGCTGAAGTAGCTCCGATCGGTGGGAATCGAACCACCGCCGGGATACAGAAATTGACAAACGGGATCCCGCAGGTCCCGCAATAAGTAGTAGGCGAAATCGCGAGCTGTTGCGCGTAAAGTCTGGTCCCTGCGTGTCGCATGAGGCATGTGGGGTCCAGCAGGTAAGGGCAGGTAGTTTTTCAAAGAATTAAAACTAAAGGCAAAGTGAAATCACACTTTTAAACAAAACTGAAGGTAATGGTACATGCGAAGCGGCGCGACGCGACAGTGCCAAATTTTTACTTTTGACAAAGAAAAGCCAGCGGCAGGGACAGGAGACACTGACAGCAACTTAGGACTGTGCCTGCAGCAGGGAGCACGTGGGGAAACAAAAGTAGAGGTCAGGGATGCATGACTGACTTGTGCTCGCCACTGTCTTGTGCATGCTTAGGCCACTTAACAAACACGGCCACGATGGCCCACCGTGCGCGCGGTAGCTCACTAATTAGAGGAAAGAGGTCACGATGGCCTCAGGGTAAATGATCGACGATCACTTAGGCACAAACCAAAACACGGGTACGATGCCCACACCTTGCACCCACGTGCTTTAGATCGTTTATGAGGGCTTGATGTGCTTGATGTTCTTGATGTGCTTGCCCGTAACGCTTGTAGTAATGAGTGAGCTCTTGCTTGTAAGATGTAAACTTGCTTGCTCACTTGCTTGTAAACGTCCAGACAAGGCCTATCCAAAGGCCCGCTTGTCAAACTGACCCGACACACAACAAAAATGAAACGAAGGCCGGTGCGCCTTGTGTGTGGATTGCCGGAAACCAGCCACGGCTGTGGCTAAATGCTACGGGCACGGCTCAGCCAAGGGCCGTGTCCGTGTGGATGCTTAATTTAGCATGTGTGTCACACGTGATGCACCACGTAGAGGGTAAAGGAGGAGGTACGGAGATGGGATGAGGGTGTGAGTAGACACACTTAAATAGACAAACCTCATAACCATGTAATAATAACCTGACCTCACTGCTAACCCCTCACCTAGGAGCCATACTACGTATATATATCACATATACACATAATAGAGCGATGCACACCGACAAACACAAGACACACTTGTGCGCGCACACCCATTGGCAGGGCCCGGGGGCACACACTCGCCCGGAGGGCATCACAGAGTGTGGGTCTCGCGGTGGCGGCCTTGGGGCACGTGATGGGGGCACTCCACACATACGGCACGTGCAAGAGTCTCCACAAACTACTCACGTACACACAACAAACAGTAAGCATATCCACAATAGAACACGTGTATAGATACGCCACCTTGTTGCTTGGTGTTCGTGTATGTCTTGGGGGCGTGCGTATAAACACTTAGGTTAGCTTGCGTGTTACCTTTGTCGGTGGGTGTGCAACCGGCGGGCCGTAGCGCAGGGGGTCACCTCCAGGTCGCAAATTGGGGAGGTCGCCCGTACGGTCCCGCTGGTGAATCAGCCCACCCTACTCCCCGGGGGCACGATTGACACGCCCCGAAGGAGTTTTACTCCCCCAACCCCTCTACACCGTGTATGACGGATTCATGTTTACACCTCCGTGTGTAAACTTGGGCCGGTGTACACGGCTACAAAACCCCAAAGGTAGGTGTCAACCTAGGTCTTGCTTGTTCGGGGGGCGGGTGATAACCAACGTAATAGGCAACCATATAATCCCGTAACTAAATTAATGGCATGCGCACACACACGCTACCATTGGCCACGGGCACACCCGGTTTTGGTGTGTCTCGGACAGAGAGACTCGTGTGTGTTGTGGAAATCCAAGTCCACGCACGGGTCTCTATAAAGAAAAATGCCACGCCCATATCCCAACCCGTTTGGTTGGGTGTTGGGATAGAGGACCCCTCGGGTGTTGTGGAAATCCAAGTCCACTCGTGGGGAACTCTAGAGAAAACATTAATATACATATTCTCTCATAAACATATGCATGTGCACACTCGCCCTTTTCATCATATTGTTTGTTCCCTCTCGTTGCAGACAGGAACTCCCCCGCGAAATTCATCAAGGACATGAAGAGCACACCCAGCCAGCATGCGGCCCCATGCAATGGCAATGGAGGGTACCCACTCCCAACCCGGGCACGCATAGCGACCGGGGACGAATACCCAGGCGGCGGAGACGGCCCAAATCCGCAACGCCACTCCTTGCCTTTGAAGACCCCACCCACTCATAGAGTGACGGGGCAAAGGCACCCATTGCAATTCATATTAGAATACTTGTGTTGTAGAGGACGACCCCTCCCTCTAGGCTTAAGTCCTCGCCGTATGTAGTGGCAATTTTGCACGCCACGAAATTTTTTCCACGTAATGTGAGCCACACGAGTACTTCGTACCTTGTATACCTACCCTCGTGTGGACAAGGGCAAATCGGTGGAAAACCATCACGCCCAACACAAAAAGGGAAAATGGGTTGTACCCGCCAACCCAACGAAGTTTTCAAGCCTTCGCCATTTTGAGCAAATGATTTAGCTCGTTGGCTTGGGTCACGGGTCAGGGACGGTCGTGGGGTCGTGGTTTCGGTACGGGGCGGCACTCCGAAACCTTGCAAACACCACCATGCGCACAACCCGGCAGAGTCTTCGGGAAGTGCTTGCCACGTTGTTAGCACCCTTGACAGGGGGCGTCATCGTGGGCAGGACTGACGGCAGTAGTCCTGGTGGTGGTAGGAGTGCTCCAGTAAGACCCAAGGATAGGGGTTTGAATGGCATTAAGACCCCCGAAAGAACACGTCCCACTTCCGCCCCAGGCTATATGCCACGCCACCCCACCCCAAGGACTCTCAAGCCTTTAGCGGTGAGAGAGGTAGACGGTGGGGTAAACCTGCGGTACCCACCGCCCTGCTCCGGTGGGGATTTTTGTAACCGAGGAGCGCGCCGTGCATGCACATCTTCTTTCCTGTCTCCCACCGCTTCTCGCTCTCTCCTCCCTTCCCCAAACAATAATATATCCATATTGGTTAGGGTTTTCTTTTCGTGGCACGCTCATGAGAGCGGTCCACCAAGGTGGGCAAGGATGTCAACGGTTTGGGTGAGATTCTGTTTCTGCAAGTAATCTCTCCAAACTTTGTTGTAGGATGGTAAGAAGGTTTCAACGGGTTCCTCGGTATCCCAATCCTTGGTATAACCCTCCCACCGCACCTTGAAGAGAAGTCTCTTGCGGTAAGTACGGTGACTTAATATTTTCTTGACATTATAGGTGTCCTCCTCAAACTGGGAGGGCACCCTAGCAACCTCCTCCGTGTAATTTAGAGGCACGGGGGAGCGAGGGGAGTTGACCGTTTTCATTAAACAATCAACGTGGACGTCAACTAACCTCCGTTGGTCCACTTGAATAACATAGAGGTCGTGCGCCTTCTTGGCCACAACCTCATAGGGCCCATCCCAATAGGGACAAGTCTTATCGCCAAGATTTTTGCGTTGGCGACGGACCCATACGCGGTCCCCTTTTGAGAAATTGGGGGACATCCTCCTACTCTTATTATACTTACGAGCCATTGTCTCTTGCACTTGAATCATAGCCCTCCGTGCAAGAGCAATAAGCTCCTCACGCCGTTGGAAGTAGTGAGCGGCGTCTTGGGCCACCCCCTTAGGCTCAGCAAGAGGAGGCCCCTTAGTACGGTTGTGTTTACCAAACACAATCTCGTTAGGTGTATAACCTGAAGGACCTGTAGTCTCATGCCACGCTCGTACAACGGCGGGCAAAACCTCTACCCAATTAGTTCTCTTTTTCTTCAAGGTAATGGCTTTAGCAACGGCACGCCTTAGCTGCTTGCCAGTATTTTCGGCCTTGCCATTACCTTGGTGCCTACCCGCGAGACACATAGTCGAGCGGGCACCAATCTTAGAACAAAGGGTTTGGAAATATTGGCTCACAAATTGTGGCCCACGGTCGGAGCATATTTCACGAGGGGCTCCGAACCTATCCACCCAGCGCTCCATTACCAAATGGGCCGCTCTTCTCCCCGTTAGCCCTTCATCCTTGTCTCCATGACGGGGTTTAGGAATAGGGATCGCGATGAGGTAGCCGGAAAGCCGGCATACACATAGGAGCATTCGGTCATACACCTCTCCATCGTGGGAGGTGGAAGGGTAGTGAAACACATCAAGCGCTATGGAGTCCATGGGCTCCATAGGTATAGGCATAGGGGTCATGTACCCTTGCTTGCGCTTGGTGTCATGCGTGTGAATGGCACATGAGGGACACGTTTGACATTGCAGTTCCACTGCTTTGTACAACCCCTCACCTTCCACGCCATGGTTAATTTCCTTCCAGTGTTTTTCCACACTGGAGGTAGTTAAGTGAAATGCATCATGGTATTCGGCTACCAAACGATGCACTAGCGGCGTAGGAACACACCACCGTCCATTACGGACGAGCTTGTTATCCACCAACCTCACTCCATCTTGGAAGCTCCCATTCAAGGCATCTTGCCACATTTGTTTGTAGCGCTGACAATTTGGGTAGTGTTTAGCCCAATTTATCTCAAAAACATTGGGAGCATCCTCCCCATGTATAGGAGTTGCTTTTTTGTGGGACTTCCAAGATTTTTTTATCTTGACAATTCGCTCCAGTCTCCGAAGCTTTCTCTTTTGCTTCGTCCCCCCCCCCACTGGAGGCGAAGCCAGAGGGGGTGGATCACACGCGGGTGCCCCTTGAGCCCGAGGCGCTGCCTTAGACCTAGTAACAACGGGCGCCACAACCGCCCTAAATACAAGGGGGCGGGCGAGAAGTTCCTCCTTCTCGGCCGCCATCATGTCCCGCACATCCCCGGCCGCTTGGGCCGTCCCATGTATGGACACATCACCCAACGCCGGGTTAGCAGGGTAAGCCCAACGGGACAAGAAATCACCCACGGGGTTCACTGGCCCCGGAGTGTAAACCACATGGAGGTCGAATTTAGAGAACAATTCATGCCAACGTGCTTGGCGTGGAGAGGGACCCCCCACGGTTTTGAGGTCCTCCGTAGCCCAATTTTCAAGGCTACGGTGGTCCGTACGGACCTCCACGCGCTTGTTCCCCACCCAACCATGCCATTTTAAAAGCGCCGCCACTATGGCGTAGCACTCTTTCTCCCGAGGGCTCCAATTCAATTGGCTGCCTGACAATTTGCGGGAGAAAAAGGCAAGGGGGCGTAGGGCACCATCGGGACCTTCCTGCTGTAGGGCCGCCCCCACCGCCCAATTACTAGCGTCCGGGGTGAGGACAAAGTCCTTATCCCAATCGGCTAGTTGGAGGGGAACAATATCCGTAATAGCACGCTTGAGCTTCAAAAAGGCCTCGTTAGCCGAAGCATTCCACGTTAGGCCTATCTTTTTGCCATTCTTATGCTTAGGCAAATCCTTCAACATATTAATCAAAGGGGTAGCTATGGAGGCGTAGTGTTGGACATAGCCCGAATAATAGTTGGCGAGCCCCAAGAACCCCCGGAGCTCCCGAACATTATCCGGTTTGTCCCAACGCTCAAGCGCCAACATTTTCCCTGGCGCCGGCCGACGTGTGCCATTTTCCAACACATGGCCACAAAACTCAACCGAACGAACAAAGAAATCGGTTTTGCTAACCGAAGCAACCAACTCCTCTTTTCGTAGCCTATCCAACACGGCACGCACGTCGCGGTCGTGGTTAGCCAATAGCTCCTCCTCCGTCGCACCGGAGGAACCAATAATAATATCATCAATATATACGTCCGCACAATCCAAACCCTGCAAAACATGGTCCATGACCCGTTGAAAAATAGCGGGCCCATTCTTGATACCCATAGGCATAACACGCCATTGGTATCGCTTACCCGCCAAATTCATGGCGGTCTTAGCCCGGGATTCAGGGTGAAGGGGAATTTGATGAAACCCTTTACTCAAGTCCACAATAGTGAAAATCTTGTGTTTGGATTGATTTTCCAACATGTTTTCTATGAGGGGGAGGGGGTGTGCGTCGGGCAAGGTAGCCTCATTAAGTTGGCGGTAGTCCACCACGAGGCGCCATTTTCCTTTCTCTTTCTTGGGCACAACGAAACCGTTGGACGCCCATTCGGAGGCAGGGCACGGCTCAATCCAGCCACGAGCCAAAAAGTCCTCCACTATTTCTTGCTCCGCCGCAGCACGCTCCCCCACCAACCGTATAGGCTTCACGGACTTGGGTTTGGCGTTCGGGTATAGGTCAAGTTTAGCAAACCCCAACCGCTCCGTACCACGGACCTTAGGGTGTTCCTGGTCCGGACGGAGACGAACCTCCCCACTAAAAACATCCCGCTCATAGTCCGCGAGGATGCGTTTCCTCATGAGCTCCACCTCCGGAGACACAATAGGCTCTTGGGTGGTGACAACGCCACCCACACGAGAAGCCGCCAACAATCGTGTGGCGCCTTTACGTTTTCGGTAACGCTTAACGGTAGTGGCCCCCCCACCCAATAACTCTCGTTCAATTTTTGCAATGCGTGAACGCACGCATTCTTGTGCCTCCAAATCTTCGGGGGTAGGATCAAGAGTAACGGGTGCGAGGAGTTTTTTATGGGTCGCCTGATACGTGAGGGTGCGCACCGAAGCCAAATGGTTAGGCACCCTTTCATCCTCCGACTCTTCCTCCGAGGTCATGCCCGGCTCGCCATCCGTGTTGGGGTTAGAGACGGCCGGTGCCAAAACGGAGGCCACATGACATTTAGTGGCCGCCAAATTTTCCTCCGCAATACCACCGTCCACGTATAGCGCCACCGTGGACCAACCCCGTTGAGGAAGGGGCGTGAGGTGGTCATTCTGATAGAGACAGGCTTTAGTCTCTGGCCCAGGAAGGTGGTACCCTTGCAAAGTAATTTCCATAAGGGGTGTCCACCACTCCCTATGTGTCCACTTCGGCCCTACGACGATGGCTCGTAGTTTTTCTTGCCGAATTTTCCGAACACAATCGGAAAACCGATGATAGGGAGGGCACATCCAATACAATTTGGAGGGGTCCGCGGGAGTGGAAAAGAAATCTTCAAGCGGCGAAACCCAACGGGTAGCCTGGGCCATACCCGGGACCCTATTGAAGGCGTCCACGTCGGGGTTTTTGCCAAATTGTTTTTTGACACGTGCGGCCCAATATGGCGTGAGGCCATAGTCAGACTGGGTCCACATGGACCCATCACGCCGCGTAGGTAGAACATCACGGGCAAGGGCTTCGGGAGCAAATTCAACGAGCTCCAAAGCACAAGCCCGGTCCTGTACGGGGGCCACGGAGGAAGCGGTCAAGGCATAGGATATGTGTTTCTCGGCCTCAACACGGTTAGGCGGTTCGCCACCAGGGGGCGTAACCACAATGGCCGGGGCAGGGTGCGTAGGAGCGACCGCCCCAATGACTGGAACGGTTAGGCCCCACACGGACTGACGTGACACCTTACCATGAATGGGTTTCACCAAAAATGGTTTGCCGGTTCGTGGAGCCTCACGGAAGTCCTCAATCCAAAAACGGGAGTGCACTGGATGGTGAGAGTACAAACAATTGAAACGGGCAAAATGGCTCACACAATGTTCGTAACCCCATGGGTGCCCCAAAACCATATCCCAAGGTAAATTCGGGACAAGGTACGGGGACACGCCATACTGGGCAACACGAGGAAGTGAAACACTACCATCCACAACCCCCGTAAATTGAATTTTGACGTCTATTTGCTCGTCCCCCCCTGGCAAAGGCGTCTCATTATCTGCTTGGAGTAGGCGCCTCCGTTGAGGGGATTCATATTTTTCGGAGAGTTGGTCTCCAAAAACATTGGGGTTGGCCAAAGCGACCGCTTGGCACCCAAAATCCACCAAAACACGGAGGGCCTTGCGTTCTCCATTGGGCAAAACAACCTGAACGGAAAGTTCGGTTTGAATCTCACTAGTCACTATATGCCCCTTCATGACTCTCGATGGAACGAGAGCCACGGTAGTGTCACAGGGGTGCCCGAGGTTTTCTTCTTTCGAAGGGGGCGCCTCTGGGCACCCCTACCAACGTCCGCGCCCGTTCGGCGCTCCCTTGCCTCCTTTATCGCCCTTGCCGCCGCCACCCTTATAACCACCACCACCCTTATCACCACCGCCACCCTTATCGCCACCCTTAGGCTTACCACCTTTAGACTTACCCGCAATGTTCCAATGAGTGTCATTGCACGGAGAATTAGGCTTACACGTCCAAAGGGTGGTATTGGTGGCACCCCAATCAATCCAAGACATGTCCATATCCGTTTGTTTACGTGTTTTCCAATGTTTGGAACACGGAACCCAAAAGGTAGGTGGCGGTTTAGCCCCGGGGTCGACGGGTTTCTTCGCCGGAGGTTTAGAGTGACCCACGGCGTTGACGGAGGTGTCAGCGGGTTCGGAGGTGTCAGGGTCCGCCGTAGCCTCCGCATTAACCGCATGCACCGCGGTTTTATTGTGAGAAGGGCGATGAGTGTACGTCACCGTCGTCTTGTCTCCTTTATTGAGGCGTTCGAGAGCTTCCCTCTCCGACACGCTTTTATGGGCAAGGGCGTAGATTTCCGCAGGCTTCAAACGAGGCCTACGTTGCTCCACTTTCATAGTGTAGCCGCGTGTGTGAGGTGTGTTGTTGAGCTTCAAGATCCACTCCTGGAGAGCCGGGTCTTTGCAGTCAACTATCACCCCCGGCCCCGAATAGGAAACAATCTCAGGAACCGTAGTGCAAGCTTGAGCGCTATATTTCCTGAGTTCTTTTTCGAATGGGGCGCGACCCGGCGAAGGGTCAAGGCCACTAAAATCCACCACATAGCTGTCTGGGCTATTCTTAGCCTCTTGCTTGACGACCTTCTCCTTGATCCACGGGAGCTTGCTTAGGAGCTGCTCCCGGATCACGTGGGGACGAGTCTCATTGCTCAGAGGCAACAAACGTTGCCAACGAGCATAGAAATCTTCAAGGTCGATGAGGGTCACTTGCCCTTTAAACACCCTGGGGGTGAGGGCTCGCCACCTTTCATCAGCCCTTGAGGGGTCATACTCGTGGAAACGTTGTTCCAAAAAGTCCCACAACTCTTTGAGGGTGGGGGCCGTGCGTGTGTGGTGGGTGGCCTCGGCAACCCGGGCGTTGATGATCGCCTTTAGCCATGGGGGCAAGGTACTCAAAATCATTTTTGCCTCGTTGGCCCTTCGGTACATGGGATCACACCCCCCCAACCATTGTTGAAGCTTCTCCACCCACTCGTCGTAGCACTCTAGCTGCCCATTAAATTGCGGTTTAGGCATATCGCTATCCTCCACCGCTTTGGTGTAACTATTTTGCACCATAGGCATTTGGTACGGGTGGTAAGCAGGGGGAGCCATGGTTGGGGGTGCACCTCCACTTGCACTTGGTGCAACCTTCACTGGAGAGACTGTACACGTATCCGTAGGATGAGAGGGCGTGTACGAAGGTTTCCCAGGGGAAGTGAAAACATTTTTCGTGAGGGGATTAATGTTCCCCAACAAAGAGGTGTTCTCCTCTTCATTGGCCCACGGGGCCGTAGGCTCCGTGGGGTGTTCTTCGCCCTTAGGCGTCGCCCTCCACTCGGGAACAGCACGTTCCTTCTGCTTTTCGGCGATTCCCCTCCACGATGTTGGTTCTTGGGGGTGGGGGTGTTCGTGGTGTTCTTCCCCCCCCCTCGGCCACCCCGAATCCGGACAAGCGTTCGGATGGTAGATGCAATCGTGGGATGGGTGGACGGAGAAAGGAAGGACACACCCACCACCGGATGAACCGGATGGCGCGCCCATGGGCGCCGTAGGCGCCGCCGGTGTAGGATCAGGAACGGGCGGAGGCGCCGATGGCGGGGGTGGGACCACCGTAACGGGTTCCGCAGGCGTGGAGTACCAGTGGTCCCACGCATCGATCCTAGATGCAACGGCGGCGTAACGTGTAGCGAGCGACTCCACTGCGCTAAAGCACTTAGCCGTGTTGCCGTTGGACATCTTAAGATGATCTGCCACGCTAGCCTCCACCACCTTAGAATCCCGTTGGTATGCCTGAACCACCGCGTCAAACTTAGCCAATGTAGACAAGATTTGGGTCATCCGGTCCCCGTAGGACTGACTGATGCCCACGGTAGAGGCTACTGCCTGAGAAAGTTCCTGATGGGATCGCTGCAACTCCAGATTCTGATTTCGCAGGTCCCTCACCTGTGCCATCAGAGATTGGATGCACGTTTCGTAGTGCACCACACACCGGGGACAGTCACAGGTGTGCTGTAGGTCGTCCTCCCCCCGTGTAGGAGTGGGGCCCCCAGAATGTCGAAAAGATGGACCCCCCCCTCCACGAGGAGGAGATGACCCACCACCGCCCCCCCCAGCAGCCCCCCCTGCCACGGAGGGACCAGAGGGCCCCCCCGCAGGGCGAGACGGGGGTGTGGGGCGCGCAGCAACAGGCGCTGGCGCCCCCCCACTAGAGGGATGTCCCCCCCCCGAACCCCCACCACTAGATGGCCGAACCAGGTGCGGGATTCCTTGCACTTGCTCAATGTAAGCCACCTGGCGGTGGCGGGGTGACGGCGGAGGGGGAACATGACCAACAGTATTCGGTCGCGGCGGTGGGGGTGGGGAATCGTCCACCACAATATACTGTGGTGACTCATGAACCACCATAGGTGATCGAGTTCTCGGATGGGAAGCAAAAACAGGCTCCGATCCCGTTGCAACCTCTGGATCCCCCCCCCAATTGGGCAGTTGGGGGTCCTCCGTAGGAGATGTATTTGTGGGGGGAGAGACCAAATTTATTGGGAGGGTTGCTGAACCTCCCTCCACCTGATTCCCTCCCCCCCAGCACAGATTGTTGACCTTCGGCATTGCCGGAGAATCATCCACCAGGGATGGACGATCTTTCGTGCCACTCATAGGCACTGGAGATGTAGTACCGGCCCGGTCCTCCGTAGGCTCCGGAGATTCCACGACAAGACACGGGCGGTTTTTGACGCCGCTCATAGGCACCGGAGACTTCCTCCACTGCAATGAACCGAGGGGCCGGAGAGTCCTCCACCGTGATGTAGTGGGGGGCCGGGGATTCTTCCACCAGCATGGGGCGATCCCTGGTCCCTGACATAGGCTCAGGAGGTGCAGGCGACGAGGCAACGGAAATAGGGGAATGATGGAGTTCATGACGTTCCAACACTCCAATCTCCTCCTCCTCATCGTCGTTCCACTGCTCCACCGCCAGGGGGAACCACTGGTCACACTCATCCTCCTCGATTCGCGTGGGGGATTCCTCGATGATCGTAGGGTTTAGCCTGGATCCGCTCGGGGGATTGGGATACGCTCCCAAGGCAGGAGATTCCTCCACCAGGGAGGGAAACCGCCGCGATCCACTCATTGGAGTGGGCGACGATTCCACCACAGTGGGGTTCTGCCTAGTCCCCGACAGGGTTTGCTGGATCAGGGCCACAGCCTCTCGAGCCGGACCCAGATGGCCATGGGGATCAGGCGTGAGCGCGAGGACTCGACGGTTTTCAGCGTCGAGTTGGTCAACAATGGGGCTGATGGGCCCTGCCGCAAACAGGTTCTTTCTGACCTGAGGCTCTGGCAACCCCCCTAGCGACGGAGGAGTGCCAGAGTCGACCACGATAGGCCCCATTGGCGAAGCCATCGTACCCCAGTCGGCAGCGCGTGAGGGCGCAGCGTTCGTACGCTCGATCACCCCAGTAGATTGGTCGATTACTGCCCGATTCTCGGCGCTAGTAACGGTTCCCGAGCCCATAATAGGCGATTGTGGTCCTCTCATCGCTCCCTGAGGGTGGCCGTCTATTTCCCCCCCAACCATCCCAGGTACACCAGCTGGATTTCGAGGATGGGGGGCCCCGATGGGAACATTCGGGGATTTCGGAAACTTAGGATTTGTAGCCACTTGGGGCTTGGCCCGTTTTTGCGGCCCCTGCCCGGTCGATGGGGTCAGGGCCGAGGAGGTCCTGAGAGTGGGGACCTGGACACCCTCAGATATCCCTCCCGGGGAAGAGATTTTTTCTTGGATTTGGTCCACGATTTCGCGGACCGATCGCTTTCCGCGATGCCAAGCGCCCAACAGAGACGAAAAATTTTCGCCTCTGCTACCATGAAACCAGACCGGGTGGTCAGGAGCAGAGGTCGCAGTGGCATGGGCAGCAACATTGCTTGGCATAGAAGACATAACGATAGTGTTGACTGAATAGTATCCTGCAAACAGATATGGTACACATAGCCAATGAAATACCTGATATGCACATATGAGAAATCCACCCTATCATCCACTAATTGATATAACTACTAAACATCCATGATTGCCTTATCCATCCCACATCCTATATTCCTAACAAGGAAATGGAATATGATATACCCTATCCCACATATATCCCATATATAGGGCCAAATAATGCTCCCTTAGGGGTAAAATGCCAGGGTAGGGTTGTGACCTGCTTCAGTACTGATTCTTGTGTTGGGTCTGAATCTGAGGTTGAGCGTGGTACTGATGATGAATCTATTTTTTCTGATTTTTGTCCGTCAGATACCCAAGGTGATCCAACGTCAAATGGGTCCGCCTCGTCTCCCTCTTCCCCAATACGATCGACATCGAAAAGAATCTTCAGTGCACGGGCGAAGAAAAATTTCAAATCGCGCCGCAAATTCAGAGTTTTTTATGAAAAACCCCCTGTGGAAGCTTTCATAGATCCTTTCGAGGAGCTGGATCACGAAGAGAATCTCTGGGATGTCGACACAGGACCCACCTATCTTCAAGAGGCAGTTGATACGGACCTCTTTAGGGACATCCGTAAGAAGATTCTTCCTGCCAAAGCCCAAGAAGTCGCCAAAGTTTTTTCGACAGTAATTCCTGGCGATCAGGTGGACACTGAGTTGTGTTCCAAGTCAAGAGAAAAGATTTTTGAGGAACGGAAGGACACAACCCTTTCAGGGAAGTTGATCAAAGACCCCCCTGTCCGTGGGCAGTTCGGTGAAGCCTTCATCGAGCTTCGTGAAGGGTACAAGGCGAAGAAACAGCGCCCTTATGAGAACCATGGACATAAACATGAGATCCTCAGAAAAATCATCGAGAGAAATCTCAGGGAATTTGGTTGGCTTGAGGGTTGTATGACCAGCGAATGGTGCTGTGCACCCTTCACAGTCCCGAAGCCGCCGCCTGCAGACCAGAACACCATTGATGGTTGGCGAATGGTGGTTGATTTTCGCAACCTCAACGCAGAAACCAAGGCGGATTCACACCCCCTGCCCCTCATTGAGGAGGAAATCGCCAAGAGGGCAAGAGGTCGTTTGTTTTCTGTGCTGGATCTCCGTCACGGCTTTCACCAAATGCCGTTGAGGAAGGACAGCCGACCTCTCACCTGCATGTGCACGCCATGTGGCCCAGTCCAGTGGACGGTCATGCCCATGGGCCTGAAGAACGCCCCTTCGTTTTTTCAAAGAATGATGGAGGATGTGCTTTTTTCAGCTCATCCTGAGCTTCGTGCCTTCGTGAGCGTGTACATAGATGACATAATCATCGCGACGGAAGGGGAGGGACTGACCGAAGCTGAGCTGGTGGCCCTACATGAAAAGCAGCTGAACCAAGTTTTGGACATTCTTGACGCCAATCAGCTGATTTGTGGGCCAAAGAAGGGAAAATTATTTTTAAAATCAGTCGAATTTTGTGGTTCTCTCCTACAGAATGGCACCCGACGACCCAGTCCAGGGAAGCTCGTCGCTATTCAGAAGTGGAAGCGCCCTGAGACGATCACGGAGTTGAGAGGATTCCTGGGTTGTTGCAATTTTTACCACACTTTTGTGCCGAATTATGCCAAATTTGCTGCCCCCCTCACTGAATTATTGAAGGTAGGGAGAGATGCGGGCAAGGCAGGTTCAAAGGTTCGTGTCAAGTGGACTGACGAGTGCGAGGAGGCCTTCCATCACTTGAAGGCGGCCCTCTGTGAAGTCGCCACGTTGCATGTGCCCCAATTCGACCGACCATTCTACATTAGAACCGACGCTTCTAGGTACGCGATCGGAGCTGTTCTTGAACAGGTTGATGAAGCCACCGGCGATCATTACCCTCTTGCATTTTGGTCTCGGAAGCTAGCCCCACGCCAAATGCAATGGTCGCCGCGTGAGCAAGAAACGTATGCCATAATTTGCGCTCTAAAAAAGTACCAATCGTGGGTTGGCACCAATCGAGTCGAGGTCCTGACGGATCATCGATCTCTGGAGTATTGGGCCACTGAACACATTGATACTGTCGCGAGCCCAGCTGGTCGACGGGCCAGATGGCACGAATTTCTCTCTCTGTTTGACCTCCATGTGTCGTATTTGCCTGGAAAACACAACACGGTAGCGGATGCTCTGAGCCGATGGGCTTACCCCGCTTCAGAGGGGCTGCAAAGTACCAACATCCATGGTACGGAGCAGGACCGCCATGTAATAATCGAGTGGGATCAAGAAGAAAAGAAACTCATTCGACGTGCATGCATGCAGTGCGCTGTTAAACAGCACGCATTACCGTGCCATGACATCACGGCCATCTCAGATCCGGCGCATGCTCATGAGATCTGCACCAAAACACTGAAAGTCGTGGAAAAAGTCACCGATCCCTCCTCAGGGAGTGTGAAACGGTTCGACTACACCCGACGAGTAAGTCGATTTCGGTTGATCCAGGGCATTAAGCGTCGAGATCCGGCCAAAACTCCACCCCTGCCTAAAGATTCTCTGATCATCCGTGACTGGACGTCCGATTATCTGCAGGATCCCATGTTTAAAGAGGTCTTTGGAAATCTCAAATCTAAAGATGCTCACAAGGATGGGATTTTTGCTGAGTACTCGTTGGATGGGGGGAAGCTCTGGATGGAGGGTAAATTGTGCGTACCAGACGCCCTGGCCCCCCGAGTGTTAAACTGGTGGCATAAATGGGAGTCCCCCCACGCACATGGCCGTCGACTGTGGTCGATGATTAAACATAGGTTGTTTGGCTCACGGCTATATACACACTGCATGAAAGTAGCCGCCGGATGTGCCCAATGTGCTGTCTCGACGCCCCCCAGCGCAAAGAAGCACGGCCATCTGAGGCCACATCCTATTCCGGAGCGCCTCTTTAACAGAGTCACCAGTGATTTCTTCTATCTCGGTGAACTCGATGACGAAGAGTGCCATTGGACTAATAAAAAAGTCAATGGTGTGCTCCTCATTCAGTGCCGTCATTCCGGCTACATTCAAGTGTTGCCTTGCAACATTGAGTCGATGACTGGCAAGGCTGCCGCCAAATGGTGCGCGCAGACCTGGATGAGAGGTTGGGACGTCCCATCCGAGGTGGTGACGGATTCAGGCAAAGAGTACACCTCCGAATGGTGGAAGGAATTATGTGCTCGCCTTGGAATCCACCACCTCAGGTGTGAAATCCACTCGCATCGAGCGCTGCCTGGCGAAAGAGCCGGCCGCTCTATAATTAATATGCTTCGTAAGGAGCTCGCGAGTGAGAAGGATTTCCACTGGCTCGAAGTTCTCTTCGCATTGCTTCGCCGTTACCACAACACGCCTTTGTATCATGGCCTTTCTCCAAATGAAATTGTCTTTGGACGAAAGAAGTGTTGGTGGAACATGCCGTTGAATAATCCTCGCCCTTGTAAAGATGCTTCGTTGTTTTTGGACGACGTCCAACGAGCAGATAAAACTGTTTCGAAATTAATCGAGAAGCATCAAGCTGACTGGCTTTGGGTTCAGAATCAAGGTCGAAAAAACCCCCACAATTTTGAAGTCGATGATCGAGTTTGGCTTCGAAAATCCGAAACCACCCTGGACGGAGATGACAAGCTTCTTCCCTTGTGGGAGGGGCCATTCGCTGTTACAGCGCGTCTTGGTGAGAACAGGTGGAGGATTCGTGTGGATGTCAGCAGGGAAATTGACATTTCGGGCGATCGCCTCAAGAGAGAGATCCCCTCCCCCAAGGATCGGGTTAAACCCCTTTTTTGGACTGCGAAACATTTGTCTGATCGGGTCATCGAAGGGGGGAAGTACGAACTCAAGAGGATTGTTGAAGCAAGACGTGACGCCAAGGGCGAATGGGAATTTCTGTGTGAGTGGAGGGGCTTTGATTCCAGTCACAACAACTGGGAACCAGCCCATTCTTTTGTCCATGGGTACACCAAGGGGTTCATCGACTTCCTGAAGAAGCACCCCGAAATTGGCGTACTCCTGACAGACTGTTTGTCGAAACCAGACAGACAAGTGGAGAGCGACGGAAAAAGACCTGTGGTGAATCGAGATCCAGCCTTTTACGGCCCTCATTCGTCACATTCCAGGGCTGATCCGTCGATCCCCCCTCCTGTGGTCAGGCCAGCGCAGGAGCCAAATGTGGACCAAGCCTCAAGTTCGGCCGCTGATTTGCAGCGCCCAAGCCGTACGAGGGCCCGACCAGACAGGTTGGTGGTCACATGTATTCGTGCTTGGCCGACTTCAGCCTCGCCCCAAACACATTCTGCTCAATCCACTGTTCATTTTTCCTGATTATGTCATGATGTGGAGAACTGCGAATGTTTGATAATTTGACGTCAATCAACTTTTCTTTGGTCTCCGTTCGGTAGCGTATCGAAAGTCGAATACCGAAAGCCACGGAGTGTGCTGCCGTGTTCAGAAAAAACCAAACTCAGGCTTAATTCAGGCAGATTCGGGGTAATCTTGTCTCTGTTGGTCTGTGCATCTTTGGAATTTGGCTACTCGTGCAGATGGAAGCAAATGTACATAATCAAAACGCTGGCCAGCGACATTCACCCCTACAGGCACCCCCTGTAGTACTGGCTGCACCAGATGCGACGCCAGGAACTCAGATCTTACCTTCATTTGCCGTGATGCGGAAGCCAAAGTCCAGATTCAGATCCAGGATCCTCAAATTTGCCTTGAATTTCTCAGGTTTGTCCATCATTCTGTGCAACAGTGGAACCAAAGCACGAAACCCAGACGTCAATTGTTCAGACAACCTTCAGATAGGAGCTCTAGGGACTTCTAACAGCAACCTCTGAAGTCCGTAAGCTTCGTTGTATTTTTGGCACACGCCAATGTGAGCTCAATCCGACCTGAAACTGTCGAAAATGGTGAATCCAAGTGTCTTGTGGGACTCAATCGAAAGATGGGCCTTGTCCAAGTCGATTGACACCGTCGCCACTGTAAATACGGTGTCTCTCAGTTATATACTGTCAGTAAAGCGCCTTCAGCGAACCTTCGGCGCGTTACATGCCAAGGATCCAGGGCCAGCATGTCCCATCATGATGCATCATCACATGATCCACATTTTCATAGAATCTGTTAGATGCTCGCGAACCAACGTGCCGGAAAGCACAATTGAGCTGAATAAACGACAATATATATTAACTTTAGTCTAAACGAAAGTGTTAGTAGTTTCAGTTCCAGACATTCCGCTTCATTTCACCTCCATCTTAGGAAATCAACCTAAATTCAACCTAGCCAACTTGATTTCCTTGTCATCTCCTCTCATTCCTCGAAGATCTGTCGACGGCTTTGCCTAACTTCGTTGACGTTTATGATTTTCGGTGCACTTAGGGTCTGTAGACTACCTTTGTATTTGTTCTCCCTCTCTGTGATTGTTTAATCTCCTTCATCTCTGCTCAATTTGATTCCCAATCTTGCTGAATCTTGTGATCATCCACCAGATGCGCCAAATCTGAAGCACATGCTGCACTTTTCAGAACGAGAAAAGCGGGAGTAACACGATGTAGAGTTCGGCGAGGACACCGTAGCGTGCCCGCGACAGCGAAACTGTGCCAGAGCGCTGAGATGTCACTCCATTTCTTGATTCCCCCACTCAATCCACCAATAATCTACCTCATTCTCAACCAAAGTATGGTTTGGTATCGATTCTCGATACGTTTACATGCTGTTTAGCCCTTAACCTAATGTTTTACTGCACGGAGGACTGTTCGTCACTTCTCATTCTGTCTCATTTCAGGTTCATCCATCCTGATTCAGTGTCAATTCAGCCCAAATCAGGTCAGATCAAGCAGATTTCGCCCCATCGAGGCTACATCTCTATTTTTTTCTGGGACTTACCCGCACTACGTTCTTCGTTGACGTAGCGACACACCCCAGTGTGTTTTTGGAGGGGGAGTGTAAGTGCGGCTAACCCCCATCTGCTCAGATTTTCACTGATCTAACCCAAATTGGCTACATTTTGGTCATTTTCTTTGCTTCGGCGGAATCGCCGCCTCGCAGCTCAGTCTCAGGATATTTCCTATATATTTCTGATATGCCGGATTTGATTCCGCGGTCCATTCCCCGTAAATCCGCCGCGTTCCGATCATTTAGCTGGAATCGCCATTTGCCGCTGACGCGCGCTCGCGGGCCAGATCGGCCAAACTTTTTGCATAATCGGATTTATTTAAATCTTTTCAGACAGATATGGACACTCAGATGTGCATAGTAAAATCCGCATCAATTTTCTTCATAGACTGGGATTTTCTGCCGGACCACAATCAGCATGGACCTTGCTTCAGTTGTTGCTGCTCTCGCCTCCGTTGGTGTCCGAGTATCCGGTTCTACCCCCAATAGCAGCGTTCAGGGAGACTCCTCGCGTGCCTGCCCCACTGGTCTTGCCGGCCCCGAGCCCTCCGGCATCATCAACGACCCAGGGCAGCACTTTCACCCTTCATCGGGGTTTCCGCCAAAATATCTGTAAATAACAGTTAACCAATCGGTTACCGCAAAATCGCGAGCCAACTGACAGTCGCCGATACATTGACAATCAGAACGGAAGGCGGAAAAATTACGGAAACATTATGATAAAAAAACCCTGTTGATTCCTGATATTCCGATATATAAATCTCAGCTGGCGGCGCCCCGGTACTGAATATGGCCGCTCATAGCCGGAATGGCCAAACCTATCACACTATCACATCAGGTTAGGTCAGGTGGATGGGAGAGTATGATATCAGCCAATGGCGGCTTGCCGGCACATAGATACATACCCCAAGTAACCCAAAGATGGCCACGGGGGTCCGAACCGGCTTCACCCCCCTTCTCAGAGTGAAGCGGGTTCAGGGAGATCCGCTAGACACCCTCCTTGACACTGCCGGCCTTGTTGCCTTTTGCCCGAGCTCTGCTGCTTTCAGTCAACTGATCGAAAACCCTTCGCCTTTGCGATGTCGATTTTTGACCAAATACTCCTTTTGCATTTTCTCCAAAACTCGTGAACCAGTCCAGTTTCTTGAAAACCCTCCACCGCTGTCCTCCATCAGCATAAGACACGGAGCATGAAGACCTTTTGAAGCAGATTTGGCTCAGTGTTGCACAAATTCTTGTACGGGCCTTGTCCACCCTGACACATTCTGAGCTGCAAAATACAGGGAGGACAGAATGTAATAATAAAATGCATAAAAACACACAAGGTATTTACACTGCACTGTCAACGGGCGGTATTGGCGCGTCCCTTTTTTCTTCTGCTCTGACGCTGGCACGGGGATTGCGCGTCCCCTTTTGCGGCGCTTGCGCGCGGCCTGCCTGTCTGTGGCCGAGCCTCTCGAACAGCCATTTGGTGGCCAGCAGGGAGGCATACCGAATCTGCGTCACCCCCCTCCTTAGAAGCGGTGTGTGGCCACTTGCCGACACGACACACACTGCTCCAGGGAGAGGCGAGGCTCGCTGCGGATCTGTCTGGAAAAAAAATTCGACTGGATACCCCGTGAACCAAAGGTACACGGTTAACCACCATACCCAGTGTACACCAGGCACCGGTACAGAAATCCAGCGGCACAGTGCAGAACCAGGGTGTCACTCAAGCCATCACCTGGTCGCTGGGACGTTGTTGAAACTATCCCTGCTATATATATGGCCATCAGGGCCATACCCGCACGGATGCTAAAAAAAACCTTAACAGATCTTATCTCCCAACCCAGTCTCCGTGCAGGTCTCATCCAGCGCCCTGATACGCTGGTCCTTGCTCTGTGTCTTGGGCCTGCATCTCACCGTAGAGAGCAGCACCCCCAGGTCTTGACATCGCCCGCACGCTCCGTGGCCTTCAACTGGATCCCCACACGTCCAGTCTTCCCCTGTGCCTTGACGCGGCTCCAACAAATTGGTACGGCCGAGCTGGGAACGAACGTGCCGCGTCGAACTCGACGCCCGTACGCTGTCGAACTTACTGGGTCGGCACCGCCGTCCAGGGTTGGGATTAACAAACGTTGTTTGTTAATTTTTTTTGGAAAATTAACGAACAAACGAACGAACGAACGAACGATGAAAATAAACGAACGTCGTTTGTTAATTTTTTTCCTTGTTAATGTCCTTTCGGTTTGCTTCTAATGGTTTGCTTGTGTCTATTCTGCCCCATTAGTCCTTTCCACAATATTTTCCAAAATGTTTTTTTCTGAATTTTTTCCAAAATTTTTCATGCCATCACTGATGATGTCACTCATGATGTCAGGGCTGATGATGTCATCAGGTGACATGTCCCCATTATATGAAACAAAAACAAACAACATCACATCCTTTGAAATGACATTCCTGCTTGAGTGGTTTTCTGATCTTCCCATTTTAAATCCTGTACTGCAGACGCCATAATGAAAGATCAGACAAAAGAAAAACATTTCCACCGTCGCGACGCTGTCAATCACCCCACTGATTGGACGTGCAACTACTGCGACAAAACACTGAAATGCCTGATTGCCCCTGGTCGTGCACGGGACCATTTATCCGGTGGCAGCAAGAATGTGGCTGCCTGCAAATCCGTCCCTGACGCGGTTTTCAACGAGATGGTGTTGCAGAGAAAAGAAAAAGATGACCAGCAGAAGGCACTGGACAAGACCAAGGCAGCTAAAGCCGAGCTGAAGAAGAGAGTGCTGGAGGGTGCTGAACAAAGCGGAGGCAGCAAAAAACAAACATCCATTGCAGCAATGGAGACAAAAATGCGGTCAGACCTTGATCAACAGTGGAGTCGATTCGTGTTCCATGCAGGAGTCCCCTTTCACCTTACCGAAGATCCAGAGTTAGACGAGTTCTTCATTATGTATGAACGCTGCATCGTCGCTGGGCTTCGAAATTGGGGCACTCCTGATCGCAAGAAAATAGGGAAGGCTCTTGACACTGAATATGAGACACTGAAGACACAGGTGTTCAAAGAATACTTTGCAAACGATGATTACACAACAATGGCCAGTGATGGTTGGTCCAATGTCAGATCCCAACCTGTGCTCAATTACACTATTACTGGCAGGAAGGGCACCGTTTTCATGCATGCGGAGTATCCCAAACTGGTGAAGAAAGATGCTGAATATGTGGCCCAAAAACTGGTGGAGGCAAAGCAGATCTATGAGAGCTTGAACGTTGGCAGCCAACTTACTACAATCGTGCAGGACAATGCCAGTGTCATGAGTGCTGCAAACGTTGTTCTGGACGACAAACACAAGGAGGAGATGGGCTACCTCACAACGATTGGCTGTGTCCTGCATTCCTATTCTTTGTTGTTCAAGGACATGCTGAAGATTGGTCCCACGAAGAATGCTGCTGACACTGCAGTGCTCATTGCGAAGGGCTTCAAGAACAGGACTCGGCCGAGAGATCTGGTGGATGACAAGCAGTTGGCGCTGAACATGAAGCGAACCCCAGCTCCACTCCCTGCAGAGACAAGGATGGGCAGCCGCTTCATCACAGTGCGCTGGGTGTTGAAGAACAAGGCAGCCCTGCAGGCTGCAGTTGTGGACCCTGAATGGCTTGCAGAGGACAGTGATCTCAGGGACACGGTGTTGCATCCAGACACGTGGCTTCAAATGGAGATGTTCACTAGCTTGCTGAGACCACTATGGAAGCTGATGCGTCGCGCAGACACTGATGGGCCAGGTTACGTAATGTGGGTGTACCACGACATGTTGAATTTCCAAGTGCACGTGGAGAACTGGGCACCACCCCAAAAAATGAAGTTCTCAGCCAGTGATCTTAAGTACTTGCGAACCTGTGTGATTGACAGGTGGAAGTTCCTGCACCAACCTGTGTACTCTGTAGCATACCTTTGCAATCCTCAGTTGCACGCCACAGCAAATTGGCAGTGTTCAGAACTGCTGAAGGATCTCCGCTCTGTTATGCATGCTTTTGCTGGTGATAAGGCCTCTAAGGCCTTGCTACAGCTTCAGGACTATCGTCTTAAATGTGGTGACTTTTCAGATTCTCTTTTGTGGACAGAGGAAGCTACGAAGGGCAGTGCGCTCAGTTGGTGGGACCTCTGGGGTGGTGGCGTGCCTGAGCTGCAAGATGTTCTGAAGCGCGTGTTTTCTATTACCTGTGTCACCCCTGGGCTGAGCGCAACTGGTCCATCTTTGGGTTTCTACACAGCAAGAATCGCAATAGGCTGTACAATGACAAAGTTACCAAGCTGGTCTTTGTGTACCAGAACCTCCGCGCACTGCGCAAGCTTCGTCGCACAGGTTATCGCGAGCCTCTTGTTGAGTTTTCTGATGAGGAGGGCGAGGAGCAGTAGTCATTCACTGATCTACCATTGCACCTGAGCGCTCCGCTCGGCGCTCAACTCCACACGTTCTGCCAAAACAGTGACAGGCAGTAGGGCATATACCTTCAGGTACATCTGCGGCGACGCGCCAGTCACTTCTCAGGTCGAACTTGATCTTCATCATCTGCCATGGGCTGATTCTTGTTCTCACGGCGGCGCTCAACTCAACGCGTTGCGCCACATCAGTGACAGGCAGTAGAGCATATACCTTCAGGTAAGTCTGCGGCGACACGCCAGTCACTTCTCAGGTCGATCCTGATCTTCATGATCTGTCCTCGGCTGATTCTTGTTCTCACGGCGGCACTCAGCCCTTCTTCCGGTGAACTTATCTTGCACGATGCGTTGTTCTGGTCACTGTGCGACCTTCGGGTGTGCCTATCAGCGGCTTATGTTGCCTCTTCATGTTTGCTTGCAGACTCCTGCAGACGCGCTTGTGAAACAATGGACATGTTAGAATAAACGGTCTGTTAACATTTTCTCGCATCCATCAATTTTCTGTACCTGTGGTTTTTGAAATCCTGTGCATTTTAAAATCCTTCAGTTCATAGGCTCTGACAACGCAAAACATCGGACACAGCACACAGGAAGTGCGCGCGCTACGCCGCGGCAGGGGCCTGCGGGCCGTCGTTTGTTAAAACGTCGTTTGTTAATAAATTTCCCTAAGCGTAACAAACAATCGACCGTTCAGTCGCTAAACGCTCGCTTATCCCAACCCTGCCGCCGTCGTCAGCGATGGAGCCTTGCCAAGGTTTGCCTTCGCTGGCGCTGCCGCGATCTGCCGTCAACCCTGGTACGTACGCTGACACTGTTCGTCTCGGCATATCTCCAGGTATGGGCTGGAATGAATGGACGTCGGCGTACAAGAATTTTGAAGCGGGTTCGGGGAGATCCGCTAGACACCCTCCTTGACACCGCCGGCCTTGTTGCCTTTTGCCCGAGCTCTGCTGCTTTCAGTCAACTGATCGAAAACCCTTCGCCTTTGCGATGTCGATTTTTGACCAAATACTCCTTTTGCATTTTCTCCAAAACTCGTGAACCAGTCCAGTTTCTTGAAAACCCTCCACCGCTGTCCTCCATCAGCATAAGACACGGAGCATGAAGACCTTTTGAAGCAGATTTGGCTCAGTGTTGCACAAATTCTTGTACAGGCCTTGTCCAACCTGACACATTCTGAGCTGCAAAATACAGGGAGGACAGAATGTAATAATAAAATGCATAAAAACACACAAGGTATTTACACTGCACTGTCAACGGGCGGTATTGGCGCGTCCCTTTTTTCTTCTGCTCTGACGCTGGCACAGGGATTGCGCGTCCCCTTTTGCGGCGCTTGCGCGCGGCCTGCCTGTCTGTGGCCGAGCCTCTCGAACAGCCATTTGGTGGCCAGCAGGGAGGCATACCGAATCTGCGTCAAGAGCGTTGTTACCGCTCGGAAGTCATTGAAGAGAGGACGGGAGGACCCCAATGGGCTCCAAACCCCCCCCCCATGTCCCAAGGACACACGGAGTCCCCAAACACGTCGTAGGCGTCCCCCATGCCCCAAGGGAGGGGTGAGGACACTCATAATCGGTGCCGTACGCCATATCCGGTCTCCTCTTGATCTACAAAATGGACCAAGGGGATCAAAGATAGAGAAACGTCGTCGGTCGGCCTAAATAAGTGTACCACAATGAAATATATATGTGGAGATCGAGTGAAGGGGGTATACGGCCAATCAAGGCCCAAGAAATCCCCGGATGAACGCCCTCACCCGTCTCCCAAGCACAAAAACAAAAAAAAATGCCGAGGGGGATCCATTACGGTGCTACTGCAGCCACCAAATGGACCAACACGTCCTTGACATCCAAAGAAATGTTCTTTTTCTTCAGATAATCCATCCAAACCGTGGTATAGCTCGGCACAAAGCTGCTCGGAGGCTCCCACGAATCCCTGGATGCGGCGAATCCCTTCCAACGGACTTTATAAAGCCTCCCCCCAGGCGTCCCCGGGTCCGGCTTGTCCGCCAGGATCTTCTCCGTGGTGAAGTCGTCGTCCTCACCCTCGTCGTCCGAGTCCACATCGCCGGCCGTGAACTCGAAGGTGACAGGACGTCCGCTGGGGTCTGGTGCTCGGGGACGAGGCTGGGTATGATCGCGTCCAGGATCTTGTTATCCCCCACACGAACCGCATACACATCCTGCCCGACCTTCCGCACGATTACCCCCGGCACATACCAGGACGCCTTCGGATGCCTGGACAGGACATCCTTGTGGAGCCGCTCCACCCACACGGTGTCTTCGAGAGCATACTTCTGGATCTTTCCCTGCTTGAAGTACTTGGCCCTCTTCTCATGCTCGTCCTGAAGTGCCTTGCACACCTTGGCCGCCGTGTCGTCCGCCTCAGCCATCATAGCGTTCGCATCCCGGGCCACTTTTCCAT
Organism: Eutreptiella sp. 'Long Island Sound 2002'; assembly: GCA_964036045.1. NCBI lineage: Eukaryota > Euglenozoa > Euglenophyceae > Eutreptiales > Eutreptiaceae > Eutreptiella > Eutreptiella sp. 'Long Island Sound 2002'. The sequence continues at coordinate 8,703,577 of OZ038383.1, forward strand.
GGTTCAACCACGGGAGAGTGCGTGACACTCGATCCCGTAGGAACAGGATACGATGGGGTGACAGTCCAGTGGGTCCCGGAAGGTCGTGATACGCTTGGACCTCTTTGGAGTGGACCTACGTGCTTCCCTATGCACGAATCAACTTTCCTTTTGTCTTGCCCTCCATTTGTCTTAGAGATATGGGCAAAACAAAGTTGATTCGTGAGGCCACTTGTGAGGGTCATATCTCGTGCTGCTTGCGAGGAATGACAATAAGGAAGCTTGGGATGTATTCACAATACTCCTGACGTAATTTAGGAAGCTTTATACGCCTTGCGTCTCCACACGTGCGCGCTAGCGTAATGGATCATGGTCAAGAGGGTAGAGTTTGCGTTATAACTCTTTGGCCATGATATTGCGTGCGTTAAAATAACTTTCGAGTGTAGCGCGCGAGTGTTGGTGTTGCATAGGAACTTTCCTTGAGTTCCTATGAGCGATTGACACAAAGTTATGCCCTTGGAGGGGCATGACATATCGTTGGGGGAGCTACCTTTTGGGGCAGTATGTGGTATGTGCCATGTGTTGTATTGCGTGCCCATTTGGCGGGTTTGGCTCCGAGCGATACACCCACCAATGGACCTCATATAGCACGAGGCCCTTCCTTATACTCCCCACGATCAATTGCAAGCCTAACCTTCGTGGAGGAAAGCTTGTGTGGCGATCCCAAAGCGATGCGTTGGGAGCAAGGTGTGTGTTTTGCAATTTTCCGTATTTTCATGTGCCCACTTGGGAAGTAGCGCTCGTGACCTTTCAAAGCGCCCCAAGTGGAGCACATATGTGGAATTGAAGGTCATTGGTGTCAAGTCATTGTGTTTAGAAGGATTGGTCGATTACTCCATCCAAGCCGAAGATATTATAATATATTTGTGCGCCTTTCAAGGCACTTTTGGGTGTTTTTTCGCCAATATTGCGGTTTTTTGCCCGTCATGATGTCAAGTGGCAACCGTGTATCTCAACGTTGCGCTCAATTGACATCATGACCCAAGTATGTTTTGAGGGTACATACTTCGGTGCCCAACATATCTTGGACCCGGTGAATAACTCCTCTTGGGCTTGGCATACCGTGGCCGCCATGTTGGCGATTTGGGACTATCCCAAATCATGGGCTCACTTGGCGACCCTGCCATTCCCAAAACCGGAGGAGTTGGGCGACGCCCAAAAGATATGTTGGACACATATGACTTGCTACCAATCCTATGGCACACTCCGGTCCAAGTCGGGCATGTGCCTCATTTGCCCCAACCATGAGTGTGCGCATTTTTGGCCATTTTGAGCAATTTTCCACATTTTCTGCCCGCCGTGCACTATATTCAGCCCCCCCGTGCACGCTGGACGCATGGACCAATGGACCATATATGACATGGGTGTTATGTATATTGGTCCCCATGGTTCACACACCACGTGGGCGAAGCGGAGCAACCTTCGTTAAGGCGCTAGCCCAAAGTGAGTGTGGACAATTTTGCCATTTTGGCATTTGTGGACCCAATGGGGATTGTCACCACGCCGAGTGGCATGGAGATCTTTGAGAGCCAAAGGCATGGGAGTCTCCGTTGGACTCCCGGTGGATCGCGTATGGAATGGCGGATCTGATCTCCAAGCCGGCGTGGAGATATACTATTGGGAGCACCCCCGAATCTTGGCTCATTTTGAGTAGCCAAAATGACCCCCTTTTGGGACCCCAATTTCACCCCCCCGTGTGGTCAATTGGTGGCCCCATATCTCTATGCCCACAGAGAGCCGGGACCTAATTTCAAGTTGTACACTCAGATAGAAGTCCTAGGTCCTGCCTCCGGTCCTGTGAGCCATTGGCCTTGCCCTGGCCGGGCGAGCCACGCGTGGGAATGACGCCAATTGGGTGATTTTGGCATCATGACCCCACTTGACGAACCCGTGGTGCCCTGATGCCGGGACCTCAGAGGAAACCAGGTTGGGTGAGGGCTCCAGGGAGCTCGTATTAGAAGGGCATAGGGTCAGTTGCCTCGTCCCTACCTCTGGCAGGTCCAGTTGAGGGGTCAGTTTTGGAGTTTTCGGAGCTAATATCAGTTTGGGCTGAAACAGCCCATTTTCAGCTACCAACTCCTAGGGGATAATGGCGGGGCCATATCTCTGGCTCAGAGAGGAGTGGGGACCTGCCGTTAGGGGAGCATAGGTAGCCACTGTCGGCTGGCCTTGGAGCCTTTTGGTTGCCAGGAACTCGCCTGTGGCTGGGCGGGACACCCCCCCTATTGGCAGGGTTTCAGGGTCCGGACTGAGCAGGGCATGGGTTGTGTTTGAGCCCCCGCCCCCACCAGCCACTGAGAGGGTCGGACCTGGGATTGGGATATGAGATGGGACTGAGTGTCTATTGTCCTGTGGTGCCTTTACCCCAGTCCAGTCTTAACCCCAAGTGTACATATCCTGATGTGTTGCTGTACATACTTTTGTTCCCTTGTTTCAGAGTGGCAAGGATCCTGAAACGCTTTGTCACATGACATGAGCGCAATGATGCCCCTGTGAGCGTAGTGCTTTGCCTGCCTGCTCACTTGCGCGTGTCCACCGCAGCGTCCCGTGGCCGGGCCCCCCACGGGAACGCGTCAAAAGCGTTTCACCGCCGCGGGGTTACCCATCCCTCGCGTGCCACTTGGGGCCACCGACCCCGAGCAGCGCGGCGCAGCAGCTCGCAGCTCGCAGCTCGCAGCACAGCGCAGCGGCTCGCAGCGCCGCCCAGCGACAGCGCCGAGTCCGTGAAGGAAGTGCAGGGAGCAGAACTCCGTCATCAACGAGTTCCCTCAGCCGACCAGCAAGGCCGCACTCCCAGCTACAGCAACCACTTCCACAACCACCGGCCGACCAGCACCGGCCGCACTCCCAGTCCAGTGCTACATCACCAACCTCAACAACCACCCCAGGACCACTCCATCGAGAGCACCGATGGTGAACTGGGACGAGGCGGGCAAGACCTGGCCACAGCCCCACCCCCATGCGGCGCGCCTACTGCGTGGGTTGCTGTGGGGGCAGCAGTACCGCCACAGCAATCCCCAGTGCGAAGGCGGCATGCCCGGGAGCTTCGAGCTCCGCGAGGACATGGGCGAGGACCGCCTGCGGGCAGTGGAGGAATGGCTGCGGGCGGAAGGGTATGAGTGCCGCTTCCGCCGCAAGCGCTGGAGGACCTGGACCCGCTCAGACAGGCCCGGCGAAAGGCTGCGCCCCGATGGGATTCAGGAGGACGAGAAGCCCCACGAGTACCCGTCGGGCGCCTCGATCAACGTCTCCATGTGGGACATGATCGAGAAGGAGTTCCCGGCGCTGGGGAACGAGCGCAGGCTGCAGGGCAGCAGCAGCAGCGCGTCTCATGGGAAGGAGAAGCGTTCCGCCGGGGACAGGAGGCGGGACAGGAAGTGGCGGGTGTACCAGGAGTTCCTGGACGCCGAAGCCGCCCAAGGCGCCCGGGGTGGAACCCCAGCCCACAGCCACCAACGGGCCGGTGGAGGTCACCACCCCGGCCACACCACCCTTGGCGACTTCCTGGAGGTCGCCAAGCAGGCCAAGGCCAAGCCCCGTCCGCTGCTCCTGAGGAAGTCAGGCCGCAGCAGCGACGTGGAGTCGGCCCACCGCGGGAGGATGCCGGCCGACCAGGCCAGCCCCAGCAGCAGCGTCGCTCCCCACCAAAGGGATGTGGCGCGCGCCTGCGAGCGCACCTGTGCGGTGCCCTGCAACCTTCGGGTTGCCCGGCAACGGGCCACGCAACCGAACGCTGCCGTTGAGGGCGCCGTCGGCATCGCCCATGAGGAGGCCACCGAGTGGGGCAGAGGCATGGACTACCACGCCTCGACCGTGGCAGCCATCGCGGCCGGTCTCACGGCTGCGGCTGCCCATGAGGCAGTGGCTGCCCGGATCAGGGGTGAGGTGGCGGCAACCGCCGAGGAAGCCCGCCTGACGCAGGAGGCCATTGCCTGCAAGGAGGCCGAGGTGAAGGCGCTGGAAGAGGTGCTTGCCCAAGAGAGGGCAAAGAAGGAGGCGGAGGAAAGGGCCCATGCCGAAGCAACGGCCAAGGCCCAGGCGGACGCCGCCAAGAAGGACGCCATCGAGGCCGCGCGACGGAAGGTCGCTGAGGAGAGGGCCAAGACGGAGGCGGAGTTGGCGGCGTTGGAAGCGGAGAAGGCTCGGCTGCAGCAGACCCGGGAAGCCGAGGCGGCTCGTGCCCGGGAGGAGGCCGAAAGGCGGGCTGCCGCAGCCACCGCCGCCGCAATGGAGGAGGCAGAGGCCAAACTCCGCCGCGAGACTCCCCCGGGAGGATCCCGAGTGGAGACCCTTCGAAAGCTCTTCGAAGGGGAAGTCCTCCAAGATGACACTGGATGAGGCGGACACGGGCAGCAGTGGGAGCAGTGGCCCCACTGCCCATGGACGGAGGAAGGGCAAGGGGAAGACCCCCGAGAGGCCAAGGAGGCCAGCGGGTGGACACCCCCACGACAGCGACCCCTTCTTCACCGCCAGCGACGGGGATGAACGAGGCCGCCGACATCGCCGAGAAGTGGCTGGCGGAGGAGACGGAGACGTCCCCATGGAGCCGGAAGGTGAGGATGAGGATCTCCCTCCTCCCTACCGGAGCTCGGAGTCTTACGAGACCGAGACGCCCAGGTGGGGCGACATGGACGAGGATGACGACATGGACTTCGACATCACGAAGAAGCGCCCATCCTCGGACCCACCGAGGCGACCCGGCGGAGACCCACCGGGACCCCCTGGCGGAGGACCATCAGGACCCCCTGGAGGACGCCCACCAAGTGGACCCCCTGGAGGCGGACCACCGGGCGGGGGAGGACCCCCTGGACCGGGCGGACCCGGCGGAGGCCCTCCTGGAGGACCCCCTGGAGACCCCGACGACCCACCAGGGAACGGCGACCCGGATTCCACTGGGCGGTGGATTGTCTACCTCCGCAGGAGGGTCCAGTCCCTCGAGCGCGAGGTAGACACGGGCAAGGGCGAGATGACTCACATCGCCAGGGTTGCCGCGCGCGCTCAGAGGGAGCTGGACATCGCCAAGATCGAGATGGTCAAGAGCGCCCAGGTTGCCACCGCCACCCAGAAGCTGTTGGACATCGCCAAAGGCGAGACCAGGTCGCTGAACAAGGTCATCAGCGGCCTGCAGCGGAGGCTGGACGCGCTGGAAGCCCGTGGGAGCGTCGGCAGCGACCACCCACCCCTGGAGTCTGGCTCGTCGGACGACGGCTGGGGACCCGGACCAGGTCCAGGCAAACCCCACGCCCCCGGCGGAGCCCCCAGGAGTCGCCCCAGCGCCAGTGCCCCCTTTCTCAGCGCCCCCTCTCACCACAGCGCGGGCCGCCGCAACGAGCGCGTGCCGCCCGGCAGTGGCAGTGAGGAGTGGCGTGATGAGTGGCTCACTGCGGAGTACCGCAACCGCCGTGCTCCACCGCGGACACCGGTACGCCCCCGACGCCCCGCACCAGCCCCGGAGCCAATCCCGATGGCTGGTGGACGTTATGGTGGACTCAGGGATGAGGTGCCCAGAGGAGACGTGGAGTGGGATGTCGGCGGAGGTGAGGACCTGGACCTGGACCTGGAGGAGTTCGACATTTCCCTGCCGCGTGGTGTACGACGGGAGGCCGCTGAACGCAGCCGCCGGCGCCGTGATGAGGAGGCATACATGGAAGGAGTACGGCGTGAACATCTAGGTTCAGCGTACATGGAGGAACCACCGTGTGGCCAGGCGGATACCGGGGAGGAGATGGAAGTGGCAGCCGTGGGAGTCCGTGGGAGAGGCCGATGGGAACCTCGGTCGACCTCGCGGCCGGCGTTCATGGTCTCTAAGGCCGCGGATGCCGCCGTGCGGGAAGACTTGAAGGACATCAAGCCCCCCATGTACGATGGCAACCCCCTCAACCTCGACTGCTTGTTGGAGAAGCTGGACGATTCGGGGTTGACCGTCACTGAAGACATGGATCCCGCAGATGCGGAGAAATATGTCTTCAGGCGGTTCAGGTACCGCCTGCCGGAAGTGCTCCAAGAGCTATACTTCGTGGCGACCAAGGAGGGGAAGATCAAGACCCTTAAGAAAGCCAAGAAATGGCTCAACAAGCAGGAGCGGGTGGACGCTCCGCAGGTGGCTGCCAAGCGGTGGAAGTCCATCAAGCTTCAGCATGATGGACGGGAGATCCGCCTACGGGACTGGCGAGACTTCCGAGGGCAATACACCCTCTTCCGCCGCAACGTGGAGGACTGGAACGAGGGTGACGAGCAGGCTCGCCTGCTCTCCATGCTGCCGGAAGCATGGATCAAGAGGGTCACCAAGGAGGAAGCCAAGAGGGCCAAGTCCAACCACACGGTCAAGATGATGCTCCCCAAAGAGTATCATACGAACGTGGTGGCTTGGACGAGGAAGAACGTGGCCCGGGATGTCAAACGGCACTCCCTGCGGAACGCTCTCCTCATCACCGTCTCGGGCGATCGTGAGAAGACCGCGATGTGGCGCCTTGACGAGTGTGACGTGAGCGGCCAGACCATCCGTCTGCAGGCCATCCCGGCGCGGATGAGCTGCGACGAGATCCTGGAATGGGTTGGAGAGGAGGTGCTCAAGCAGTACCGCAACCTCCACCACACCCGCGGGTTGAGGCCCGGCGACCGCGAAGTCAACTACGTTGGCGAGGGACCTGGCGGGGAAGCTGCCATGGACCCAGCGGGAGCCGATGGCGATGAAGCTCTCGTCGACGATGACGACGACGATGAGCCCGCCGAGATGGCCGTTTGTGCCTTCGTGGCTCACAACGGCGCGGGGAGCAACCGGGGAAGCTGGAAGCCCCTGCAGCCGGGTTGGAAGAAGAAGGAGAAGAGGGACCCCCGCTGTATTGGCGACCCTCCGCTGTCCTTTGGGGAGTTCATACGAGCTCACCCTCAGGGCTGTTTCGTGTTTTATGGGAGGAAGAAAGGCTTCAACCATGACCACCGAACATGCCCCACCCACCAGGCTGACACGGAGGCCTACAAGAAGGCGCACGGGTCGAAGAAGCGTGCACCTGCGGGCATCCGGGAGGCCAAAGTGGAGGTCGACAAGGACGAGCTCTCCAAGTTGATGTCGGTGGGGACCGAGTTGGCCAAGGAGATCCAGGAGATCAAGAGGAACTGGGTCCCCAGGTCGGACAACAAGAACAAGGAGAACAAAGAGAGCGACCAGAACAAGGACAAGGACAAGAAGCCTAGGAATAGGAGGAAGAAGGGTGTCAACGAGGTTGATGCGGAGGAGAATACCCCTACTTCCACAACCGACGCCCCCTAGCGGAGCCCCTGCAGCCAAGGGCCCCAGCTAGGGCGGTCGCAGGATGGTGTCGTGGGAAGCGCCACACCATCCCAATCAGGAGTCGGTAAGCACAAAGGGACTGCCGCGGGCGGAAGGCCCGGTCCGGCACCCGATAGTCGCGGTGGCGGGGTGAGGGCAAGTGAAGGCACAAACCCTTCCTTCGCGACCAAAAATGTGTTTGATGTACTTCAAGATCTATCCGAGAGTATCGGAGGATCACCCGGACCGCAGCTGGATGCTGCAGATGGGCAGCCTGAGCCCGTTGTCCACGACCTGCACCAGTCGCTTGTTGAGCTTCTGGAACGGCCGGAGATCCTGAGCCTGCACGCCGTGCGCCGAGTTGGGCGTGAGCGGCAGTTGCACCTTAAGGTCCGTGCCTTATGCGGAGAAGTGGAAAAGGTCTTCGACGTGTTGGTCGACACGGGAGCACAGGTCAGCTTGGTCAAGGCTGGCCTACTTCCACCAGAGTGTTTGACCGACAGTCGGAAACCTGTCAGGCTGAAGGTGGCGAACGGCCAGTACATGGTGGGAGGCACGAAGGAAGCGGCCATTGGGCTGCAGTTCGTTAACCACCGTGAGCTGAGCCGCCCAGACCTCGGCAAGGAAATCCTCCTGCAAGGTCGCTTCTACGAGGCCGAGATGGACTGGGACATGATCGTTGGGTACGACTTCATGATGGAGCCGGACTCCGGCGTCCTCCCGGCCCAGGCCTCCATGACCCTGTACCAGGACGACCAGCTCTCGTGGCTTTCGTCACCTCAGCACCATGTGGAATGCCAATGGATCCACCCGGAACGCAATCAGCTTGAAGTAGCCGCGCTGGGCACTGAGCCAACTGGTCCTGCAAACCAGGAGTACGGCGTAATGCCGGAAGTGGCGAGCCGAGTGGTCGCGGACCTGGGAGCTTCGGATCTGGCCCTGGATGCGTTCTCTTCAGGAACCTCCGCCCATCTTCGGGTTTGTGAGAAGTACTGGAGCGCCCAGGACTCTGCGTGGAAGAAGCACTGGGGTCCGCATCAGGGTTTGATGTGGATCCATTGCCCTCGATGGGACATTCCAAGAGCGATAGCGAAGATTCGCAAGGACCGCTCCAAGGCAGTGCTGGTTGTTCCTATGGGATGCACCCAGGAGGAAAGTACCCGACATTGGGTAGTCTCATTGACCAACATGACCTTAAACAAGGTCGTCCTACCGGCTGGAGAGAGTGTCTATCAGGACGCTAAGGGACAGCCCATGCCACCCCAGAGATGGCCAACGGAATTCCACTATGTGGATGGGGGCCTTGATCAGGCCGACGCCACGGATTTCGTGTGTGTCAACCGCATCGTAGCAGAGCCATGGAGGCAATCCTTTGCGGTTCCCCCTGTTGACATCGGAGAATCGGAAGACCCTCGCACAGAAGAGGAGTTGGATCTGGTTCAGGGGTATATGGATCAGCCCTTTCACGACTGGGGAAGCCAGCGTGAGGGCAAGGGCAGGACAAAGCCTGGTGGGAAGTGGACTCGATCGTCTCTGGTTCCTATGATGGGGATACCTTCGTGAGGAGGGTACTGGACCACTGGTCCAGCCAGGACGAGCCAATCGGGGGTAACCCACCCACCTACGGCGATCTATTCCGAGGCAAGACCAGAGATGGCCCTTTGGGCCACCTGGGAAGACCACCTGAGCCGAAACCGAGCGGGGTCGCTACCCCTCAAGTAAGCTCCGTGGTCCAGGTGCCCGGAAAAGCCAAGGCGGAGTCCGATGATTGCCCCAAGATCCAGGCATTGAGGGCCAGGCTGAAGCAGAAGTATGGTGATACCTTCTTCAGCGGAAAGCCTGTGTTTCCCCCACCGGTGCGTGGACCGTATGGCGAGGCCAAGATACGACTGAAGCAGGACCCCCGTGTGTATCGGCACCGGGAGTTTGCCCTGAGGGGCGAGAGGAAGGAAGCCATGGAGAAGATCCTCCGTGACTTCATCGAGAGAGGCTGGCTTGAGCCGTGCCACTCCGAGTGGGCCTCTCCGTGCTTCGTCGTCCCCAAGAAGGTGGCCGGTGAGTGGCGGCTCGTGGTCGACTACCGCGGCCTAAACGCCCAAACGCAGCATGACAGCTATACGCTGCCCCTCATTGAGGACATGCTGCAAAAACAACACCGGCAGAGAATCTTCACGGTGATTGACCTGAAGCATGGTTATCATCAGATGCCTCTCGCCGAGGAGTCCCGTGCCTGCACAGCCATGAGCACCCCACTTGGACCTCTCCAGTGGAAGGTGATGCCTATGGGCGTTACCAACGGTAATGCGGCTTTTCAGCGGATGCTGGAGAACCTGCTTGAGCCGGTGCGTGACTGTGCGGACCCCTTCGTGGACGACGTGATCATCGCGTCCGGGGACCTCAGTATGAGCTACGAGGAGCTCCTGGAGGCACAGGAGAGGGACGTCACTCGAGTGCTGGACCTTCTGGTTCGGCACAAACTCACGGGCAGCAGTGACAAGGCCACCATTGCGGTAAGCGAGCTGGTCTTCGCTGGCCACGTAGTTGGGAACGGGCAGCGAAAGCCCATACCTGGCAAGGTGGCTGCGATTGAGCACTGGGAAAAGCCCAAAACGGTCTCTGACCTACGGGCGTATCTGGGGTTCTGCAACTACTACTCGGGGTATATCAAAATGTATGCCGAGTATGCAGCCCCCATGACGACCATGCTCAAGGGCAACCGACAGGAGACCAAGAAGGGGTCCAAGAAGGCTCTGGTCTGGGATGCTGATTCCGACCGTGCCTTTGAGGGGATGAAGCAGGCGCTGCTATCCGCAGTGGGTCTGCACCTTGTGGATCCCGACCGAGGGTTCGTCCTCCGCACCGACGCTTCCGACTACGCCGTTGGCGCTGTGTCCGAGCAAGTGCTGTACGATGGGAGGCACGTGCCCGTGGCCTTCTGGAGCCGAGTCCTGGCGGAAGGCCAGAGACGGACGTGGACGCCCCGAGAAAAGGAGGCGTATGCCATCGTCATGGCTCTCAGGAAAGGGGCTGGGTACATATCCCTCCATCCCGTCACCGTCTGCACCGACCATCAGAGTCTGCAGTCGTGGCACAAGGAGCACGTGGACACCCCCTCAGGTCCCGCCTCCCGACGGGCAAGATGGCATGAGACCTTGGCCAAGTTCAACCTTACGGTTGTTTATATTCCTGGAAAGGACAACACCGTGGCGGACTGCCTCAGCAGGTGGGCCTATCCCGCCAGCAAGGGCATGACGGATATCTCTGCCCATGGCGATGAGGCTGAGACCGCTGAAGCCAAGAATATCATTGAAATGGAGCGCCTGATGGAGGAGGAGGGTGTTAAATGCTTCTCCTTATGGCTGCGGATGCCCCCCTCGGAACGAGGATGGGCAGAGCGGTCAGAGTACTCGCCCCTGATGGAGCTGAGTCCGACAAGCACCTCTTCCCTGAATCTTGCCTCCAGGACGACTGGACCGACGACTACGCCAAGTCTGAGGCCTTTGCGGCCGAGTATAGGGCTGTGACCGACCCTGATGACGGGCAGAAGTGGCCAAAGGGGCTTACTGAGGAAGATGGCAAGCTCTACCGGAATGGTAAGCTGCTAGTACCAGAGTCCCCAGTGCTCGAGCTGTGCGAAGCTTGGTACCACCACATGCTGCACCCAGGGGTCAAGAAGCAAGCCCTTGACATGCAGCGCCGGTTCGAGATCGACCAGATCGGTCTCCACACCGCCATCAAGAAGGTCAGGAAGGGTTGCTCGGTCTGTCAGGCCTGCAATCCCGATAACTGGAACGTCAAGGGGGAAGCCCAATGGACCCCGGTTCCTGACCAGCCCATGGAGAGCGTGGCCATGGACGTCTTCTCCATGCCCGAAGTGCACATTGGCAAGGAGACCTTTGACTGTGTGGTTCTTTGTGTGGATCGCCACAGTGGCTACGTAGTAGCCGTTCCGGCACGCAAAAAGGGGTTGCTTGCCAAAGAAGTGGCAGTCATGATGATTCGTCATTGGCTGACCGTCTTTGACATCCCCCGCACCATTTGCAGTGACCGAGGGCCCCAGTTTACTGGTGGCTGGTTCAAGGCTATGTGTTCCCTCATGGGAATAAGTCATGCCAAGAGCGTCGCCTATCTCAGCCGGTCTAACGGCCGTGCTGAAGTGGCTGGACGGCAGCTGTTCGAGAAGCTGCGCAAGATTCACATCACCAACCCACGGCGGAACTGGTTTGAGGAGATGTGGCCTGCTCTGAAGGCACATCATGACACCCCCACTCCGGGCGGTCTGTCCCCTCACCAGATTCTGTTTGGCAGGGACCCCCTGGGTTGGGGACTTCCCTTGTCTGGTGATGGTATGGCCATGGATGCCAAGGAATTCTTCGCGCGGCAAGAGGCAACGGCGCGGGACATCCGCCAGCAGCTCGAGAAGGAGCATGCTGAGCGTCAGAAGTCCGCCCCGAGCTCGACAGCGCAGAAGTTCAGGGTGGGAGACCCGCTGTGGGTGATCAGACCCCGCCCTATGGGCACCCACCGCACCAAAACCTGGTTCACACCCGGAGAGGTGGTCCGCAGGATTGGTGAGGACACCTACCGCATCAAGGTTGGTCACGGACAGTTCCGGGAGCGCCACGAGAGTCAACTCCGTGTGCGGGAACCCGACCTCCGTGGCCAACATGTGTCCCTGAGCTATGCCGCACATGAGGTTGATTTGGACGACGACTATGCTGAGCAGGACGACTACACTGTCGAGAAGATCCTGGCTCAGCGTCCGAACGCCTCGGCACCCGGAGGCCTGGAGTTCAAGGTTCGTTGGCGAGGCTATGGGCCGTCCCACGACACCTGGGAACCCGTCTCCTTGTTCGTGCCGCGGGTCAATACTCCCTTCATGGAGTACATCCGCAAGCACAAGACCAAGATCCATGTCTCGGACTTGGCAGCACTCACCCGGGCAATTGCAGCCAGGGGCGCCTGATCGCCGCCCCGAGCTCTCCCCTGATGCAGTTTGAGCGCTTGTGTGGTCGACGGATCGTCCCTCACTTGCTTGCTCTCTTCCATCTTTCGGTGACCTGCCATCAGAGTGGCCATATACCCCCCCCTGCTGAATCCAGAGGAGGATGGCCCCTCTCTTCAACTTCTATTCGTCACTCCCCGCCTGCTGAATCCTTGGAAAACCAGGTAGGGCAACTGACCATTTTTTGAGCTCTTAGGGCCTTGAAGCCCATACGACGTTGCGCAACGGATGCCGCTGTCATCGGCATTGCGATTTTTGGTGTGTGGTCTGGTCCCATGGCACTTGCGGGATCCAGACCAGTCGACGTGTGTCTGCAGACTATATATGGCCTGAACTCAGGCGTTTTCCTGTCCACCCTCCTGCATATGCCTTATCCTAACCGGGGCGTGGTTTGGCGCTCTGTCCAGAGTGTGTTTACACGCCTATTACCCCGCTTGTTGCTTATTTCTCTGTTCCCCCAGGATATGTGCATCTGTATGTTAAGTGTTTTCAGCCCATCACCCAGATGTGGACTGTTTTTTCCCCCGAGTGGATGCGAATCGGAATACACGGGCGCCCTGAGTCGCCGTTTACATGCTTTTACATAAGGTCCAGCCTGGACCAGTACCTAAGTACAGATTCTTCTGTTTGAGTGCCCGTGATACCGTGTGCTGTGATGTGCTGAGATCCTGATGGCGCCAGGCGGGAAGCCCAGTTGCCTGAATGCACTCCCAGCGGTCCGCCACTGTCAGTCCCAGTGTGAGCCTACCGACTCGCAGACGCACTTGCAGTCGGGTGGCGGCCTCCGGTGCTCCTGACCTCGGTCAGTCTGCCTGGGAAACTGGTGGTTTGAGGAGTCGACGCCTCCGCCCACACTGCATGGGGACTCCCCCATGTATGGACTTCGTGGTAATAGGGCGAGGAAAAAGACGGCCTTGATGCCCGATCCCTTAAGAAGGAGCTCGTTCGGCTGTACCACTCTGGACTCGCGTCGTGGATATGGACATGGTGCGCCCGAGGAAGGACCCGTGGGGACTCTCCCCCAGCCGGCGGGCCTTGGGAAGCCTGGGGTAGCCTGATGGATCTTTGTGGTCACTTTCGACCTGTGGGACCACCTCGGTCGTCGTGTGACGCCTATGTTGGCCGTGTATGCCACTGCCACTGTGGTGGTGACCGTCGCAGCCGGCACCCGGTGCGCCTGGTATGGGTTAACGGGTCCTTTGGATGCCGAACAATCGCCGTCAGGACCCGGGACTTGATACTTGATACTATACTTGAAGTTACAAGACCCTACAGCGCTATACCTGTCTTACCGTGTATGGACGTGGGCAACCTGGCCCAAGACCAGCCTGAGGTGTGTGGTACGACTACCCCCCCAAGGGGATGGTCCGGGGATACCCCCCCCCCCTCAGGGGATAGTCCAGAGATACCCCCCCCCTCAGGGGATGGTCCTGGGTACCCGCTGCCATGCTTGGGTGTTATCGAGCCCCCCCCAGGGTTTGCTCTAAGGAGGGGGGTGAAGCGGTACACAGAACCCCATGACCATGGTGGGGTATACAACCGGTCTCCGTGTGCCCACTAACCCCATGTACGGAGGGGAAGACGCCCGGTGAAGCCCGGTGAGAGCCCGGCAGGAGCGTGTCCCTTGCCATAAAGCCCCCGTGACGGCATTCCGGCCACTTGGGGCATGTTACCATGTACCGGCAAACTGCCATTTGCCGGTATCTTACTATTTCACGCCAATCTGCCCCGCAACGCCTTCGGCCGTCGATTCGGCAACCTAACCCTAACAACAGATGTAGGTAAGACGTGTTGGTGTGAGAGGTTTGGGCATTTCAGCTATTAGCGGCCGCATCGGCAACCGATGCGTCGCCCGCTGAGATTTACACATCAGAATATCAGGAATCAACAGGGTTTTATTTTCATATTGTTTCCGTAAATTTTCACGCTTCCGTTCTGATAGTCAATGTTTTGACTGCTGGCGGTTGGCTCGCGACTTTAGCGTAACCGCCAGTTTAACTGTTATTTACAGACATTTTAGCGCAATCCGTGACGAAGACTCAAAAGTCTTCAGGAATTGCATTGATGCATCTGCAATTTTCACATTGTACACTTGCAACCTTGATCCGAATTTTTCAGGATGTCGAAATCGGATTTTTTCGACTTCGACATCCCCGCACTTGATTTGACCTCTTTGGAGTGGACCTACGTGCTTCCCTATGCACGAATCAACTTTCCTTTTTTCTTGCCCTTCATTTGTCTTAGAGATATGGGCAAAACAAAGTTGATTCGTGAGGCCACTTGTGAGGGTCATATCTCGTGCTGCTTGCGAGGAATGACAATAAGGAAGCTTGGGATGTATTCACAATACTCCCGACGTAATTTAGGAAGCTTTATACGCCTTGCGTCTCCACACGTGCGCGCTAGCGTAATGGATCATGGTCAAGAGGGTAGAGTTTGCGTTATAACTCTTTGGCCATGATATTGCGTGCGTTAAGATAACTTTCGAGTGTAGCGCGCGAGTGTTGGTGTTGCATAGGAACTTTCCTTGAGTTCCTATGAGCGATTGACACAAAGTTATGCCCTTGGAGATGCAGGACATATCGTGGGGGGAGCTACCTTTTGGGGCAGTATGTGGTATGTGCCATGTGTTGTATTGCTTGCCCATTTGGCGGGTTTGGCTCCGAGCGATACACCCACCAATGGACCTCATATAGCACGAGGCCCTTCCTTATACTCCCCACGATCAATTGCAAGCCTAACCTTCGTGGAGGAAAGCTTGTGTGGCGATCCCAAAGCGATGCGTTGGGAGCAAGGTGTGTGTTTTGCAATTTTCCATATTTTTATGTGCCCACTTGGGAAGTAGCGCTCGTGACCTTTCAAAGCGCCCCAAGTGGAGCACATATGTGGAATCGAAGGTCATTGGTGTCAAGTCATTGTGTTTAGAAGGATTGGTCGATTACTCCATCCAAGCCGAAGATATTATAATATATTTGTGCGCCTTTCAAGGCACTTTTGGGTGTTTTTTCGCCAATATTGCGGTTTTTTGCCCGTCATGATGTCAAGTGGCAACCGTGTATCTCAACGTTGCGCTCAATTGACATCATGAACCAAGTATGTTATGAGGGTACATACTTTGGTGCCCAACATATCTTGGACCCGGTGAATAACTCCTCTTGGGCTTGGCATACCGTGGCCGCCATGTTGGCGATTTGGGACTATCCCAAATCATGGGCTCACTTGGCGACCCTGCCATTCCCAAAACCGGAGGAGTTGGGCGACGCCCAAAAGATATGTTGGACACATATGACTTGATACCAATCCTATGGCACAATCCGGTCCAAGTCGGGCATGTGCCTCATTTGCCCCAACCATGAGTGTGCGCATTTTCGGCCATTTTGAGCAATTTTCCACATTTTCTGCCCGCCGTGCACTATATTCAGCCCCCCCGTGCACGCTGGACGCATGGACCAATGGACCATATATGACATGGGTGTTATGTATATTGGTCCCCATGGTTCACACACCACGTGGGCGAAGCGGAGCAACCTTCGTTAAGGCGCTAGCCCAAAGTGAGTGTGGACAATTTTGCCATTTTGGCATTTGTGGACCCAATGAGGATTGTCACCACGCCGAGTGGCATGGAGATCTTTGAGAGCCAAAGGCATGGGAGTCTCCGTTGGACTCCCGGTGGATCGCGTATGGAATGGCGGATCTGATCTCCAAGCCGGCGTGGAGATATACTATTTGGAGCACCCCCGAATTTTGGCTCATTTTGAGTAGCCAAAATGACCCCCTTTTGGGACCCCAATTTCACCCCCCCGTGTGGTCAATTGGTGGCCCCATATCTCTATGCCCACAGGGAGCCCAGACCTAATTTCAAGTTGTACACTCAGATAGAAGTCCTAGGCCCTGCCTCCTATCCTGTGAGCCATTGGCCTTGCCCTGGCCGGGCGAGCCACGCGTGGGAATGACGCCAATTGGGTGATTTTGGCATCATGACCCCACTTGACGAACCTGTGGTGCCCTGATGCCGGGACCTCAGAGGGAACCAGGTTGGGTGAGGGCTGCAGAGAGTTTGTATTTGAAGGGCATAGGGTCAGTTGCCTCGTTCCTACCTCTGGCGGGTCCGGTTGAGGGGTCAGTTTTGGAGTTTTCGGAGCTAATATCAGTTTGGGCTGAAACAGCCCATTTTCAGCTACCAACTCCTAGGGGATAATGGCGGGGCCATATCTCTGGCTCAGAAAGGAGTTGGGACCTGCCGTTAGGGGAGCATAGGGAGCCACTGTCGGCTGGCCTTGGAGCCTTTTGGTTGCCAGGAACTCGCCTGTGGCTGGGCGGGACAGCCCCCCTATTGGCAGGGTTTCAGGGTCCGGACTGAGCAGGGCATGGGTTGTGTTTGAGCCCCCGCCCCCACAAGCCACTGAGAGGGTCGGACCTGGGATTGGGATATGAGATGGGACTGAGTGTCTATTGTCCTGTGGTGCCTTTACCCCAGTCCAGTCTTAACCCCAAGTGTACATATCCTGATGTGTTGCTGTACATACTTTTGTTCCCTTGTTTCAGAGTGGCAAGGATCCTGAAACGCTTTGTCACATGACATGAGCGCAATGATGCCCCTGTGAGCGTAGTGCTTTGCCTGCCTGCTCACTTGCGCGTGTCCACCGCAGCGTCCCGTGGCAAGGCCCCCCACGGGAACGCGTCAGGACCAGTAGCTTGTCCTTGAGGAACAGTTTGTCCCCATCCTCGGTCAAGCCCTCAGGCCACTCGTCGTTCGACGGGGCGCTCACGGCATTCCAGTACCTGCTTCAGTGCTCGGATGCCGCATAGTCATCCGACCAGTCCTCTGTGAGCACCGACCTGACTAGCTCTACAGGGGCCACCATCCATTGCTCGAGGGTTTCTTCTCGAATAGCTTGGACGCGGGCGCCCCGGAACTTGGCCAGATCTGTACGGTTTGCCATCACCACAAAGCACTTGACCGCCTCTTGCTCCATGGCCTTCTCCATCTCGATGATGCGTTTGGCCTCCTTCGTCACCTCGGCGTCCCCGTGGCTGGATATGTCCATCCACGCCTTCCCCGCGGGGTAGGCCCATCGACTGAGGCAATCCGCCACAGTGTTGTCCTTTTCCGGGACGTACACGACGCTGAGGTCGAAATTGGCGAACGTCTCATGCCATCGGGCCCTCCTTGCCGCCGGTCCCGAGGGGGTGTCGACGTGCTCCTTGTGCCAGCTCTGCAAGGACTGATGGTCTGTACAAACCACCACCGGTTGCAATCCGATGTGGCCAGACCACTTCCTGAGCGCACAGACAATGGCGTACGTCTCCTTCTCCCTCGCGGTCCAGGTTCGACGTTGGCCCTCGGCCAGGATCCGGCTCCAAAACGCCACGGGTACGTTTGACCCGTCGTCCCGGATCTGCTCGAGGACTGCCCCTACAGCATAGTGTGAGGCGTCCGTCCGTAGCACGAATCCCTTGTCCGTGTCCACCAGGAATAGCCCCAACTGCCCCAGGAGTCGCTCCTTCAGGCGGTTGAACGCATCTTCGGCCTCAGGGGTCCAGGCAAGCTTTTTCTTGCCCCCCTTCCGGCCGTCGAACTTGCCCACCTGCAGCATCTTGTGCAGCGGCCCCGACAGTTCTGCATACATCCGGACATAGCCCGAATAGTAGTTGCAGAATCCCACAAAGGATCGGAGTTCGCTGATGGTCTGGGGCTTCTCCCAGTGGTGCAGGGACGCCAGCTTCCCAGGCATGGGACGGCGTTGCCCGTGACCAAGCACATGACCCGCGAACTCCACTTCCTTCACGAAGAGTGAGGCTTTGGTGGGCTTGCACACCATGTTGTGCTTGTCCAGCTCGCTGAGCACTCGGCGCAGATCCTTCTCATGCGCTCCGATGTTCTCCGTGCCGGACCCGATGATGATGTCATCCACAAGGGGATCGGCACAGTCCCGGACTGGACCGAGTAGGTCCTCCATCATGCGCTGGAAAGCGGCGTTGCCATTCTTGGCGCCCATAGGCACCACTTTCCACTGCATGGGCCCAAGCGGCGTCGACATCGCTGTGCAGGGCCTGGAGTCTGGGTGTAGCGGCATCTGGTGATAGCCCTGTTTCAGGTCTAACAGCGTGAAGATCCGCTTTTTCTCTTGCTTTTGGAGGATGGTGTCGATCAGAGGAAGCGAGTACGAGTCGTGCTCGGTTTGCTCGTTCAAACCCCTGTAATCCACCACCAACCTCCACTCTCCCTTCTCCTTCTTGGGCACGACAAAGGCTGGACTGGCCCACTCACTGTCGGAGGGTTCGATCCAGCCCCGTTCAATAAACTCGGCCAACATCTTCTTCATGGCCTCGGCCCGATCGCCCTGAAGTTGGTACTCCCAATGACGATGGATCTTGGGGTTCGGCTTCAGCTTGATCCTCGCTGTGCCAAACCTCCCACGATCTGGAGGGTTCTTGTTGGCGACACCGCTGAATAGCCGCGGATAGGCATTGATCAGCCTCTCCTTCAGCTCGGCGACCTTCGGGTTCTCCTGGGCCTCTTCAGGCGCTTGCTTCGGTATCGATACAACCGACCGCACTGCGGTATAGGCCTCTTCCGGGTCCGAGTCTGACTTCTCCTCGTCCGATATGCCGCCTTCATCGTCGTGGGGAGCTCTTCCCACCGATAATCTTCGGAAATGTGCGGCATCGGGCTGGTTCTTGTCGCTTTCGGCCCCCATTCTTGGAAAATCCCACGTCGGCGGGTCCGACCCAACCGGACCATCGTATTGGTCCGCGATGTGATCCATGACCCTCGCCACGAACTCATCCTTCTCGTACTTGCCGGTGACCAACATCTTGTCATCCCACCAATGCGGAGATGTGACCATGGCCCGCCTCTTCTTGGCTGCCACACGGTTGTGCATCCCCGTCCGCATGTAGTTGACAACGTCGTCGATCTCGGCGTGGGACAGGACGTCAATGCCATCAATTGGCTGATCCGTCCCCTCCTTGGGCTCAAACATGACTTTCATGGGCACCGCCTCCACCCTACGGATGAATGCTTCATCACCCGTGGGCTGGGCTTGTGCCCCATCCACCAGGAAAGCCTTGGTACCCCACGCTTGACCCGGGGAGGGCATTGATACACCCTTGGCGTCGATGAACAACTCCTCCTCTGGACCGAATGACATCTCGTTCAGGGTGATGGAGTCCAGCGTCGACTTGAGACCCTCCAGCGGACATGGGGTAGATCCTATGCCGGTTATGACCAGGATCCCCTTCGCCCTATCCGCGACGATCTTCTCCACCGTACGTCTGGTATTATCCAGGGAGCCATGCCAATACATGGGCCCCCACTCCTTCAAACCCTAATGCCTGTGCCAGGCTGAGTCTCCTCGATGCCAATGCCTCCTACACTTCCGCAAAAGTGGGGCATTCCGGGAAGCGAAGACGTCCGTCTCGGGCCCTCGGCTCCCAGCGTCTGGATCATCCTGTCATACACCTGCGGCGCCATTCCATACTCCGTGAGCTGAACTCCGCGGTCTCCTCTGGACTTGGCACCCACAGCTTGTACCGCTCGGACGATCCGATCCTCTTCCTCAGCATTCCATTGGGATGATCCGCATGCATAATCCGTGGACAGCCATGTGAGGCATTCATCATTCTCCCGGACCAGCGTTGCACGATGGGGAAGGGCTCCAATGGCATTTGCCACCATGAAGTCATACCCCATGATCATATACCAATCTGTAATGTTGGCCACATAGAAGTTCCCGGATAGAGTGCTCCTCTTCGCCAGATCAGGGCGGTTCAAGCCCTCATGTTCGCAGAATTCCATACTGATAGTGGCCTCATGGGTGCCACCACCCATGATCTCTCCTTTGGCCACCTTCAGGCGTACCGGTCTCCGGCTGGGCTGCAGGGATTCCTCCTTGAACAACCCTCTCCGGACCAGGCTCACCTGGGCACCCGTATCCACCAAAACATCCACCACCAACTCCTCTTGTCTGCACCGTACACGCACCTTCAAGTGCAACTGCCGCTCGTCACCATGCGGTGTATGGACAACTCTCACGGCATGCAACTCTAGCACATCCGGGGGCATCAGGACTTCGAGGGTATGGTCACGGATGATGTAGATCTTGGGCTGGTCCTGCCCAGGGTTGGGATTAACAAACGTTGTTTGTTAATTTTTTTTGGAAAATTAACGAACAAACGAACGAACGAACGAACGATGAAAATAAACGAACGTCGTTTGTTAATTTTTTTCCTTGTTAATGTCCTTTCGGTTTGCTTCTAATGGTTTGCTTGTGTCTATTCTGCCCCATTAGTCCTTTCCACAATATTTTCCAAAATGTTTTTTCAAAAAAATTTTTCAAAAGTTTTTTTCTGAATTTTTTCCAAAATTTTTCATGCCATCACTGATGATGTCACTCATGATGTCAGGGCTGATGATGTCATCAGGTGACATGTCCCCATTATATGAAACAAAAACAAACAACATCACATCCTTTGAAATGACATTCCTGCTTGAGTGGTTTTCTGATCTTCCCATTTTAAATCCTGTACTGCAGACGCCATAATGAAAGATCAGACAAAAGAAAAACATTTCCACCGTCGCGACGCTGTCAATCACCCCACTGATTGGACGTGCAACTACTGCGACAAAACACTGAAATGCCTGATTGCCCCTGGTCGTGCACGGGACCATTTATCCGGTGGCAGCAAGAATGTGGCTGCCTGCAAATCCGTCCCTGACGCGGTTTTCAACGAGATGGTGTTGCAGAGAAAAGAAAAAGATGACCAGCAGAAGGCACTGGACAAGACCAAGGCAGCTAAAGCCGAGCTGAAGAAGAGAGTGCTGGAGGGTGCTGAACAAAGCGGAGGCAGCAAAAAACAAACATCCATTGCAGCAATGGAGACAAAAATGCGGTCAGACCTTGATCAACAGTGGAGTCGATTCGTGTTCCATGCAGGAGTCCCCTTTCACCTTACCGAAGATCCAGAGTTAGACGAGTTCTTCATTATGTATGAACGCTGCATCGTCGCTGGGCTTCGAAATTGGGGCACTCCTGATCGCAAGAAAATAGGGAAGGCTCTTGACACTGAATATGAGACACTGAAGACACAGTTGTTCAAAGAATACTTTGCAAACGATGATTACACAACAATGGCCAGTGATGGTTGGTCCAATGTCAGATCCCAACCCGTGCTCAATTACACTATTACTGGCAGGAAGGGCACCGTTTTCATGCATGCGGAGTATCCCAAACTGGTGAAGAAAGATGCTGAATATGTGGCCCAAAAACTGGTGGAGGCAAAGCAGATCTATGAGAGCTTGAACGTTGGCAGCCAACTTACTACAATCGTGCAGGACAATGCCAGTGTCATGAGTGCTGCAAACGTTGTTCTGGACGACAAACACAAGGAGGAGATGGGCTACCTCACAACGATTGGCTGTGTCCTGCATTCCTATTCTTTGTTGTTCAAGGACATGCTGAAGATTGGTCCCACGAAGAATGCTGCTGACACTGCAGTGCTCATTGCGAAGGGCTTCAAGAACAGGACTCGGCCGAGAGATCTGGTGGATGACAAGCAGTTGGCGCTGAACATGAAGCGAACCCCAGCTCCACTCCCTGCAGAGACAAGGATGGGCAGCCGCTTCATCACAGTGCGCTGGGTGTTGAAGAACAAGGCAGCCCTGCAGGCTGCAGTTGTGGACCCTGAATGGCTCGCAGAGGACAGTGATCTCAGGGACACGGTGTTGCATCCAGACACGTGGCTTCAAATGGAGATGTTCACTAGCTTGCTGAGACCACTATGGAAGCTGATGCGTCGCGCAGACACTGATGGGCCAGGTTACGTAATGTGGGTGTACCACGACATGTTGAATTTCCAAGTGCACGTGGAGAACTGGGCACCACCCCAAAAAATGAAGTTCTCAGCCAGTGATCTTAAGTACTTGCGAACCTGTGTGATTGACAGGTGGAAGTTCCTGCACCAACCTGTGTACTCTGTAGCATACCTTTGCAATCCTCAGTTGCACGCCACAGCAAATTGTGTCACCTCTGGCGCTGAGCGCAACTGGTCCATCTTTCGGTTTCTACACAGCAAGAATCGCAATAGGCTGTACAATGACAAAGTTACCAAGCTGGTCTTTGTGTACCAGAACCTCCGCGCACTGCGCAAGCTTCGTCGCACAGGTTATCGCGAGCCTATTGTTGAGTTTTCTGATGAGGAGGGCGAGGAGCAGTAGTCATTCACTGATCTACCATTGCACCTGAGCGCTCCGCTCGGCGCTCAACTCCACACGTTCTGCCAAAACAGTGACAGGCAGTAGGGCATATACCTTCAGGTAAATCTGCGGCGACGCGCCAGTCACTTCTCAGGTCGAACTTGATCTTCATCATCTGCCATGGGCTGATTCTTGTTCTCACGGCGGCGCTCAACTCAACGCGTTGCGCCACATCAGTGACAGGCAGTAGAGCATATACCTTCAGGTAAGTCTGCGGCGACACGCCAGTCACTTCTCAGGTCGATCCTGATCTTCATGATCTGTCCTCGGCTGATTCTTGTTCTCACGGCGGCACTCAGCCCTTCTTCCGGTGAACTTATCTTGCACGATGCGTTGTTCTGGTCACTGTGCGACCTTCGGGTGTGCCTATCAGCGGCTTATGTTGCCTCTTCATGTTTGCTTGCAGACTCCTGCAGACGCGCTTGTGAAACAATGGACATGTTAGAATAAACGGTCTGTTAACATTTTCTCGCATCCATCAATTTTCTGTACCTGTGGTTTTTGAAATCCTGTGCATTTTAAAATCCTTCAGTTCATAGGCTCTGACAACGCAAAACATCGGACACAGCACACAGGAAGTGCGCGCGCTACGCCGCGGCAGGGGCCTGCGGGCCGTCGTTTGTTAAAACGTCGTTTGTTAATAAATTTCCCTAAGCGTAACAAACAAACGACCGTTCAGTCGCTAAACGCTCGCTTATCCCAACCCTGGTCCTGCCCGTCCACGGGGCTCTCCGTGGTCGCTCCTTCCTTCTTGCCACGTCCCTTGCCCACATAAACTTCCCTTGGCAGGGCGCTCCAGGGGTTGGGAGTGGCGAAATTCAGTGGTTTTGGCTCTTCTGGAGCCTTCTTCGGCACCCGATGTGCCTTTGCTTTCTCTGGGATTCCACTGATTTTCGGAGGAGAGACCTTTGAGGTCCCACTCCCGTGGGGGCTCCTCTAGACTTGACTTCCCGTAGCCCCTTCCGGCTGCGATCCGCCAGGACCTTGCCCACCACGTTGCTGGGCTTTGAGTTCCTCCAACGTCCTCAACATGTCCTCAGCAACCTCCTCGATCGACCTCACGCGTCGGTCTTGGCCAGGTCCACCACCATAGCCTCTTCCTCCGCCTTTCCCTTGGCCTTTGCCTTGGCCTTTTCCCCCGTCTCCGCCCTTCGCCTTCCAATCGGCAATCCGCTGCTCCTTGGGCTTCATCTCGGGGTGGGCGGCGAAGTAGGCCTTCTTGTCCGCCTCATACACCTTGCACTGACGGTGGTAATGTGCATGGTTGTTTCCCTTGCCATAACAGACCCAGCACCCGTCGTGCTGAGACCTGTACTCCCGGAACGAGAGCGGTGGGTTTCCGATCCTCCTTGGCTCTTTGCCCTTCTTGGGTCCCACCTGGTTCCATCTGGACCGATTCCGCCCATGGTCCCTCACATTGTGCGCCACAAACGCGAAGAAATGGGCCTCCTCGTGATCCTCCCGGGACCCGGTCCAGTGGTCTTGGCCATTTCCACTACCGTCCTCCGCGGAGTTGGCCGTGTCCTCCTGAATCTCCCGATGATGGCGGTCTTCTCGATGACCTCGATGTCCATGGCCTTGTCGATCCTGCACGTGGGCCTCGTTTTTGGCGTTGAGCTTCAGCTCCACCGTGATGTACTTCACGATCCCGTCAAGGCTCATGCGGGCGAAGATGACCTGCATCCTCAGCGGCTCTCCGCGCCTCCACTCCACATTGTTGAGGCGCATCAGCCTTTGCCCCATGGTGTCACCGAATACCTCCACGTAGACGGCGTTCTTCAACCCCAACATTCGGCTGGGTTCGCCGAGGTTTCGCTGGAAAAACTCCATTATCCCGGCGTGGGTGTCCTCCGATGCCATGATCTGTACGGCCACGCGCTTCTTTGCTCTCTTCTTCTCCTCATCCTCCACTCTTCTCTTCCAGTTCCCGGGGAGGACGTCCTTCAGCAGGTGGCGGATCTCGCTGGCCTCATTCCAGTCCTCCACCAGCTTCAGGCTTCTTTGGTACTTGCGGATGTACCGATTCCATTCTCGGACCCTCGGTTCCCCGCGCTCCAGCGGCAGCGGAATGGACGACAAATCCTCCAACTTCTGGTTGGGGGCGTCCACTCGCTCTTCGTCCTCGAGCCACTGGAGGCAGGCCTGCTCTGTCTGGATCAATCCCTCGCGGATCTGATCCCCGAGCTCCTCCTTCAGGTCCTGCGCCAGCCTGTGTGGGAATGTCCGACATACCCACTTGTCCCTTGGCGCTCCCCTCATCTCGCCGACGACCTCCTCGGCAAAGTCCTCCCAATCCAGGATGAAGTCGTCCAGGTTGGAGGGGTTGCCATCATAGTAGGGGATTTTGATTCCCCTGAGGTCGTCAATCCTGATGGCGTCTCCGACGTCCGCAGCCACCACTCCACCGAGATGGATACCACCTGTGGCCGGGGGGTGTGAGTACACTCCCCGTACATACCTCTCCTCCATGGAGTGCGGTCCAGTTGGGCCTGAACCCATGGGGTTTGGAATGCGGGAAGGACTTGCTCCACCGGCCGTCCATATCCCCGTATTGGGGTCCTTCGCCCACAGGTTTCCGCCTGGATGACCTCGACCATGTCCGTCGGCGCTTCCCATGGTTCGCCCCTGCATGGTCTGGCTCTAGATCTCCTTTTCCGCATAAACTGCATGGGCAGTCGTAGTGATCCGTAGATCCTGGGCGGCATGGGACATCTGTACCGTCAGGCTCCTCGGGTCCGTGGTTGCGCGCCCTTCCCGCATGGACCCAGCCGGTGCCGTTTGCTCCCCGAGCATTGTGGATTCGCTGAACATGGGAACAAACGGCAGCGCACCCGGGTCAACACGCGGAGGCGCGTAGGGTGCCTCTGCAGGGCCGCCCATGGGTTTTTCCATTGCGCCCCTGAGGGTCTTAACCCGCTCCACCAGCTCTGCCGCTGCCGGCTTTGCCGGGAGCTCCGGACCCGAGGTGAGGGGCTGTAGCTCCTCTAGCCTTTTCAGGCGTCCCGACATGTCCTCTACCAGGTGGAGGAGGCTGTCCACCACTCGCTGCTGCTTCTCCAGGGCCAGCTCCAGATTCTCCCGGTACCGGTCCTGTTCCGCTCGCAGCTCCGCCATGTCTCTCTCCGCGGCCGACTGGTCATCCAGGATCCCCGCGACGTCCTCCTCTAGGCCGTCCTTTGCGTTGTCCAGGCGGTCGAGGTGCTGCACGATGGCGTCCATCCCCATCTTCGGGTTCTTGCCGATGAGGAAGGATACGTGCTCGCAGTGGCACTCAACGTGCTTTCCACCAGATCCGGCGCATCCCACGGTTCCCGGCGCCTCGGACTCCTCCGCCATGGGTGTGTCGCCCATGCTATCCCGCGTTGGCTCCGTGTGCCGGGCCACAGGCGCCGTCCTGGCTCTGGCGGGCCTCTCCAACGCCTCGGCGTCATGCTCCAGGCTGGGTTCTGGGGATGTGTTTGCCCTTGTGGGCGGTCTGGCCGTCTCCTCCGACTCCGAAGGTTGCTCATAGGCTGTCCGATAGCCCTCGGAGTGCCCCTCGGAGTCCCACAGCCTGACCGGGCTGGGGTCCGTATCCATAGCCCTGGCGTCTCCTGCCGCGGGCTTGAGTGACCCGCGCTTCTGGTAGCGCCGGGCCCGTCCTCCACTGCTGCCTGAATGGCAGGTCTCCTCAGAGTCCTCCGCGGCGGAGCGGAGGTTGCATGCCTTTCGGCAGCGACGCTCACACATGGAGACCAGGTACTCCATGTCAGGTCCTCCTCTTCCCGAACGTCGTACTTCTCTTCGGGCTTCAACTTCCGGAGTTCGCCATGCTCCTGAGCGTCTCGGCTCTTCTCTGGCTCCAATCTCCGGCGTGGTCTCCATCGAGTCCACAATACGCACCCGGGGCGTACTTGGGCAGGGCTCATAGGGGCCCAAGTCCCCGGGTCGGCGGTAGGTAGGGGCAGCAGGTACGCCTCTGCTACCATAAAGAAGGTCCCTACCAGGACCGGCCCCTCCTGTGCCCCTTCCGCCTGTCACCCCTGCTGACTGCTCCTGATCAGCGATTGCATTTCTCAAAATCCAGGGTCCAAAATCCAAAAATATAGAAAGTAAAATCCTCCTTCAACCCTGAACAGCAACCAGATCCCACAAATACAGCAATAACCCAATCCGCAATCCGATCCACACTGCGGGCTTCCGTTCAGCACACCGGTCGTTTCACGGTGGCGGGCATGTACAAGAATTGCACCAAAGAGGAAAGCCCTGAAATTGACATATGAACACAAATAAAGCAAAGTTGGGGAAAGATGGAAACCTACACAATCACAGCCATAGACCCCTCATTCCCTGGACTCAGGACCTTCCCTTAACTCGCCAACATGATGCCCTGAACCAAGTCCAACAAGATGGCTGAATGCCATGTGTCAAAAGTCGCTACATAAACCCCAAAAATGTGTTCACTCCCAAGCCTCTAAATCCTAGCCCAATAGGGGAGGTGGCGTGTCATGGCCTGGAGTGGCACTCAGGACCATGCCCTACCCCCACATAACCTTGGTTGGACTTGGAGTCGATTGGGCTTGGAGAACTGCCCCATGAAGATGACCTCACAACATGGCAAAATCAGGCAGATCACACCATTATGCCCAAAAGTCCATTATATACTCAAAAATGCATACGGCAAATATTCAAATGCTGCATGCATGTGTCAAACCGGAAAGTAATATACAAGGTTGATATAGACCAAAGGTCCATGCCCAAGAATATTCCATCATTGGCTCCGAGACCCCTCCGGTTATGTACATGACATGCTTCACAAGTCAACTCATGAATTTGAGACCTAATTTTGTGAGGCCTCGTGTGCCAAGCCAAAGTGACCACGTGATCCGGCATATGGTGAGGTGCAACACCGAAGCATATGCCAACATATAAGCAACATACCATAGTTCACAGATCTCTAGGCACTTTACTGTTAGCCGACCAGTTGAGCACATAAAACACAAAAATGAGCATAAAATGAGGTCAAAAACATGCAAATAATGCCAAATTCAAGATAATTACAATAGTATATAACTTCGCTCACCCATGGTATCAACATATGATTCAAAACACAATTTCTTGGGACCATTTGCAAACAATCCCCCCACTTGGATCCCCACATGGACGCATAGGGACACCTTCGAACCTCCTCCCAACACGCACCACGAAAATGGGAAAATTGATAGTGGCGCTTGTGGGTCGCTCCGTAAGCCCTCCCACATGCACTATATGAGCGGTAGACTTAGTCTAGCGCTATGGAGTTCACCATTGGGACATGGGCGAAACCCTTGCCACGTATGACCCCATATATCTTCCTACAAACGGAGATATATAACATGGGCGTGAGCATATCGAAGCACATACCATGCATGTAACACATACCCTCAAAAAGTGGCTCCCACCATGATATGCCATGCCCCTCCATGGACATAACTTCACGTTAAAAATACGTAGGAACCCAAGGAAAGTATCTATGCAACCCCAACAGTCATGCGGCACACTCGAAAGTCGCAATAAAATGTTCGGTTGCATGGCCCAAGAGTTGTAAACCACTTTCTACCCTCTTGACCATTATACCTTGCTCCACCGGGCATGTGTACACACCAAAGGCGTTTGATGCTTCCTAAATTAAGTTGAGACCAAGGCGCTTCCAACCCAATTCTCGATATCGGTATTCCTCGCCGTGAGCCGGAGATATGATTCTTCAAAGTGGCCTCACGAATCACTTTTGTTTCGACTATAACTCCAAGCAAAATGAAGGGCACAACAAAAGGAAGGTTGATTCGTGATCGGGGAAAAATGTATGACCACTCGAGATTCATCATATCAAGTGCAGCGATATCGAAGTCGAAAATCCGATTCTGAAAGTCTGAAAAAATTGGATTAATTTTGCGAGTGTATAATATGAAAATTGCGGAAGCAACGAACCCTTTACTGATGAAGTATGACCCTTCATCGGGGTTTCCGCCAAAATATCTGTAAATAACAGTTAACCAATCGGTTACCGCAAAATCGCGAGCCAGCTGACAGTCGCCGATACATTGACAATCAGAACGGAAGGCGGCAAAATTACGAAAACATTATGATAAAAAAATCCTGTTGATTCCTGATATTCTGATATATAAATCTCAGCTGGCGGCGCCCCGGTACTGAATATGGCCGCTCATAGCCGGAATGGCCGAACCTATCACATTATCACATCAGGTTAGGTCAGGTGGATGGGAGAGTATGATATCAGCCAATGGCGGCTTGCCGGCACATAGATACACACCCCAAGTGACCCAAAGATGGCCACGGGGGTCCGAATCGGCTTCAGTTCCACTCAATTCTGCTGTTGCCCGTTTTGCGTTATGTGCTCCTTATGCATGCCGAATTAGAGGGAAAAAAGGGGTCATTTCCCGGGGCAAACCGGCATATTGTTGCCATACTCAAGGGGAGACAAAGGGCCACAGAGGCCAAAATACCTATTTGGGATCACACCAAGGGGGCTTGTATGCTCCCTAGTCTCCTCAACCCGCAATTACAGCAGCTAGGCGATTGCACTAATGCCTTTCAATGGCTCCGCCTCAATAGGAAGTGCCAACACCAAAATAAAAAGAACTATGTTTTGGGGTAGGTCGGGGGGTACATTGTCATAAGTTATCATAAGCCGTCATAAGTTGTCATAAGCTGTCATAAGCCGTCATAAGCTATCCTAAGCTGCCAGAAGTTGTGATGCCTGCAACAAGCTGTCATGAGCTATCATAAGCTGTCATAAGAGGTTATACGATGTCTTAATCTGTTATAAGATGTCATCAGCTGTCATAAGCTATCTTAAGGTGTCATAAGTTGTCATAAGTTGTCATAAGCTGTCACAAGCTGTCTTGGGCCGTCATAAACTGTCATAAGTTGTCTTCAGGTGTTACAAGCTGTCTTAAGCTGTCATAAGCGAGCCCGGGTCCACATGTTGATACATTTTTTGTTATCTATACAGCGCTCTGGTGCTGAAATCAGTACATGCACACATTGCCAATATGCGAGTGCGCGGGGGGGGGGGCGTGACTCGTTTGACAAAGAGAGAGCAGAGAAAGAATATACTTCTCAACTTGTTGTTGCTGTTGTTTCATGCCTCAACGGCATATCAGATGATTATGAGTATCATCAAGTATACCTGTGGTGCTTTTTGACGAAGTGGGAAGGCTATGGCACAAGCGAGGGCACTTGGGAACTAGTTCGTGCATTTGTGCATGATAATGGAAAGCTGAATCATGTTTTCGTGGATTACTGTTTGGCACACGCACCTCGCTTTGACACAGCGCTAAGGCAGGCTCGGCGGATCAGCAGCACTTTGAAGAGGAAGGCCACCGCGGAGGAACCCAACAAAGACACTGCCGCGGACAACAAGGAACCAGGAGAGGTCAGTTCTAAAAAGGTTTCACAGCAGCGCGGAGGCAAACGGCGACGTACAGAAGAATGTACAGTTGGTGGTATGGCAGAAGACTGGTTACCTTGAGTAAGTTTCAAGAGACTGAGGAGGAGAGGGTACCTTGAAGGTTGTCTTCATGCCCTTATGCTTCTGCTGGCGTACCAAGTTGAAAACTTGCAGAATGTCACTTCATCCTGCAGAGCAATCATTGAAGTTCACAAAATACTCAGAAAAGCACAGTTTAAAGCATAGAAACTCTACCACACCTTATTTGGTCTCTATTGTTCCGCGTGGATATTTCGGAGGGATTGCCGGCTTTCTGCGCTCTGAGTCGCTCGCGTCGCCAGAAAGGTCAGCAGAACAATCAGGAAACCAGAAAGAAAGGAGTTTGAAGAAGTTTCGGGGTCAAATATTGAACAGTTTTAAAAGGCGGATATGACTGGCATAACAGCAAGTTCTGGAGTTACGACAAGTTCTGAAGGGAGTTGAGTTGGAGGGAGCCAAGTATCAAGGAACCTGGGGTTCTTGAGGTTCCCAAAATCCTTTGGTTAATTCATGGTTGGAAAGTGCTTTGAATATTACTTGGTCCTGGTTTTACTTCGCAGCACCTATGGTCAACTTGAAGCCAAGTATTAGTAACTACAAATTGAGTCTTGGGGTTTTGGAGGGAGTTATTCCCAGGGCACCAACGTGACCTGAACCAGTGGTCTACATGTTGAGGCGAACATGTAAAGCAATGCGTTAGAAGTCTGGACGCGCCGTTGTACACGTGCAGCGACGAGCTGAGTCCTCATGCCCTGGCATTTGTGTTATGACACGTTGATTCATGTGGCTAGATTGTGGCATCTTGGTACATTTATGATGTGGGATCTGGAGCTCAAGTTCATATGCTCGAGTTTCATGGCTGCGAGTGCAGGCCTCCAGCGACACTTACGACCACCTGACAGCTGAGGTACTGACCTGATATCTAGGGTGCCTACTTGACTGATTTTATGGCAAAATTATTGTGTTCATCTGCCCAAATTGATTGGATTTGGTGACATTTATTGGGTCAAGCGTCCGGATCAGATGTGGATTTCTGACTACTTCGGGTGTTGGCCTTTGCTTTATCTATTTTTTTGGCTAGTCTCATTGAGATTGAGCTGTTCAGTAATCTGCATTTTTCTCCAACATATGGTCCTTTCACAGAAAATGAATATGATTTTCAAACTCAGCATGAAATTCCGCATCTACAGAGTGGCCATATGACTACTGCAAATTTTTGACCGTTTTTGGCCCGTGAGCGCGCCGCTTCCACTATGGGCGATTCCTACTGAGTTCTGAGGTCATCAGGGCAGTTCCTACTGAGTTTTGCAGATATGAATTTTTTTTTCTGAGCTACAGAAAATTCTTGGAAGACATTTAAAGTGATTTTCTATCATTTTTCATCATGGAGATTCCATTTTTCTTGTGTCTGTTTTACTATCTTTGCAAGAGACCTGATTTCTGAAGTATACCATTTTTGCCCTGATCTGAGGCCACTATTCACTGTTGCAGCCATTTCCAGAGTGCAGATTGAAGTCGCTTTAAAAATCCTGAGTGGTTCTGATGCATGCATGCATGCACGCAAGTGCAAGGCCAAACATCACCCATGGTTTGTCTGTATATTGTGCAGCCCCATCAAGTTCTTTATTGGTTTTATTGATCCCATTTCTGCCCGTCTTGGAGTCTTGGTCTGATTTTATTTTCCATCGAAATCTTTGTGTACCTGAAATGGAGCAGGAACAAACACCAAAGCAAGTTCATCCAGAGGATACTGAGACTGTTCAAACAGAGGAACAAGATGCAAAGCGGGAAATTAACACAATGAACGTATTTCACGCCACGATTCCTTGTATGTATCGTTGAAGCAGGTCACAACCCTACCCTAGCATATTACCCTTAACGGACATTATATGGCCCTATATATGGGACCATTGTATATTATATTCCATTTCCTTGTTAGGAACATAGGATGTGGGATAGATAAAGCAATCTTGGAACTTTTGTAGTTATATGAATTAGTGGATGATAGGGTGGATTTCTCATATGTGCATATCAGGTATTTCATTGGCTATGTGTATCATATCTGTTTGTAGGATACTATTCAGTCAACACACTCGTTGTGTCTTTTGTGCCAAGCAATGTTGCTGCCCATGCCACTGCGACCTCTGCTCCTGACCCTACGGTCTGGTTTCATAGTGGCAGAGGCGAAAATTTTTCGTCTCTGCTAGGCGCTTGGCATCGCGGAAAGCGATCGGTCCGCGAAATTGTGGACCAAATCCAAGTCAAAATCTCTTCCCCGGGAGGGATAGCTGAGGGTGTCCAGGTCCCCACTCTTAAGACCTCCTCGGCCCTGACCCCATCGACCGGGCAGGGGCCGCAAAAACGGGCCAAGCCCCAAGTGGCTACCAATTCCAAGTCTCCGAAATCCCCGAATGTTCCCATCGGGGCCCCCCATCCTCGAGATTCAACTGGTGTACCTGGGATGGTTGGGGGGGAAGTAGACAGCCACCCTCAGAGAGAGCTAAGAGGACCACAATTGCCTTTCCCAGACACGGGAACCGTTATTAGCGCCGAGAATCGGGCAATAATGGAATCATCTTCTAGGGTGATCGAGCGTACGAATGCTGCAGCCTCGCGCACTGCCGACTGGGGTACGATGGCTTCGCCAATGGGCCCCATCGTGGTCGACTCTGGCACTCCTCCGTCGCTAAAGGGGTTGCCAGAGCCCCAGGTCAGAAAGAACCTGTTTGCGGCAGGGCCCATCAGCCCTATTGTTGACCAACTCGACGCCGAAAACCGTCGAGTCAACCCGCTCACACCTTATCCCCATGGCCATCTGGGTCCGGCTCGTGAGGCCGTGGCCCTAATCCAGCAGGCCCTGTCGGGGACCAGGCAGAACCCCACTGTGGTGGAATCGTCGCCCACTCCAATGAGTGGATCGCGGCGGTTTCCCACCCTGGTGGAGGAATCTCCTTCCTTGGGAGCGTATCCCAATCCCCCAAGCGGATCCAGGCTAAATCCTACGATCATCGAGGAATCCCCCACGCAAATCGAGGAGGATGAGTGTGACCAGTGGTTCCCCCTGGCGTTGGAACAGGGGAACGACGACGAGGAGGAGGAGATTGGAGTGCTGGAACATCGGCCCCTCCATCATTCCCCTATTTCCGTTGCCTCGTCGCCTGCGCCGCCCGAACCTATGTCAGGGACCAGGGATCGCCCCATGCTTGTGGAAGAATCCCCGGCGCCCCACTACATCATGGTGGAGGACTCTCCGGCCCCTCAGTGCATTGTTGTGGAGGAATTCCCGGTGCCTATGAGCAGCGTCAAAGACCGTCGTGTTTTGTCGTGAATCTCCGGAGCCTACGGAGGACCGGGCCGGTACTACGCCTCCAGTGCCGATGAGTGGCACGAAAGATTGTCCATCCCTAGTGGATGATTCCCCGGCGGTGCCGAAGGTTAACAATCTGTGCTGGGGGGGAGGGAATCCGGTGGAGGGAGGTTCAGCAACCCTCCCAATAAACTTGGTCTCTCCCCCCTCAACTACATCTCCTATGGAGGACCCCCAACCGCGGGTACTGCCCAATTGGGGGGGGGATCTAGAGGTTGCAACGGGCTCCGATTCTGTTTTTGCTTCCCATCCACGAATCCAATCACCTGTGGTGGTTCATGAGTCACCACAACATATTGTGGTGGACGAATCCCCACCGCCACCACCGCAGCCGAATACTGTTGGCCCTGTTTCCCCTCCGCCGTCACCCCTTGCCGCTTACATCGAGCACGTGGACGGCATCCCATTCTTGGTTCGGCCATCCCGTGATGGGGGTTCGGGGGGGGAACATACCTCTAGTGGGGGGGCGCCTGCGCCTGTTGCTGCGCGCCCCACACCCCCGTCCCGTCCTGCGGGAGGGCCCTCTGGTCCCTCCGTGGCCGGGGGGGCTGCTGGCGGAGGCGGTGGTGGGTCATCTCCTCCTCGTGGGGGTGGGGGTCCCTCGTTTCGACATTCTGGGGCCCCGCTCAAACACGGGGGGAGGATGAACTAAAGCACACCTGTGGCTGTCCCAGGTGTGTGGTGCACTATGAAACGTGCATCCAATCTCTGATGGCTCAGGTGCGGGACTTGCGAATTCAAAATCTAGAGCTGCAGCGATCCCAGCAGGAGCTTTCTCAGGCAGTAGCCTCTACCGCTGGCATCAGATTTCACCAAATTATATGCAGGATGAGCTTGCTTGCAGAATCCAACGTTCGCTGCAATTACATGCAATATTGGACATGTATCAACACACCTACATTGTGAGACAGAGCTCATGTTGAATGCAGCATTTTTTGCCACCAGTCCTTTACTCTTTCCCATCCTGGCCCAGCTTTGCTTCTGATTGCTTCCACCTCGCAGGGGCCATGAGTTCAATGAGGCCCCAGTGCAATCATGCACAGGGGCCATGAGTTCAATGAGGCCCCAGTGCAATCATGCACAGGGGCCATGAGTTCAATAATGCCCCAGTGCAATCATGCACAGGGGCCATGAGTTCAATGAGGCCCCAGTGCAATCATGCACAGGGGCCATGAGTTCAATAATGCCCCAGTGCAATCATGCACAGGGGCCATGAGTTCAATGAGGCCCCAGTGCAATCATGCACAGGGGCCATGCGTTCAATGAGGCCCCAATGCGCTTCTGCACAGGGGCCATGAGTTCCACGAGGCCCCGGTGCACTCATGCACAGGGCCATGAGTTCAACGAGGCCACGCTGCTGAAGGCCTGGTTGGGCCCGAACAGCTCGATGGCGTGGGTGTTGCAGGAGCTACGCCTGCACCAGCAGGCGGAGAGGGAGTGGGTCCCGTGGGAGCTCCTGGGCTAACTACGATAGCCTGGTGGGGAGCCACCAGGTCTCCATCTTCCTGCTCTCCGCCCCTTTCTAAACACACTCGCACACAGCGCACGCACAACACACACAGCCCTCCCGTTTACCTGTACCCGTGGGTAGACATCCCGGCCTTTGCCCTTTGGTAACAGCGCCTTCAACACACCACACCACACCACACCACATCACACCACATCACACTGCACCACCACACCACACCACACCACACCACGCCATGCCACACCACACCACACCACACCACACCATGCCACACACCACGCCGTACCGCACCTTGATGCATTACACTGCACCATGCAGCACAACACCACAGCACCGCACCTGAACAGAGGCCTCAACCACCCCATACCAGGATGCAGACCACCTCCCTGCCCATGTTTCAGCAGGACTGGAACTTCCCTTTTTCTTGATTGCACTTCGAAATTCCATCCGGACGTACAGCCCTCACCTTAACTTCTCTATTTGTCTCTCTCCACCAGAATGATGAAGACTGACGCAGAACAAGTATTTTGTCCTCCTACCCATCGCGTTGCCGCACTGGCACCCCCGTGCCCCCATTGCTTTTGGGACGCCTTGACCCCACACAGACAGTCGCTGAAGCAATGCCTCATGGCCGTGCAGCTGTACCGAAAATCTCGGACTGAAACCCTGGTTGTGTTTTTTGGAGATAGCAGAGCCAGAGCAGAAAAACTCTCATCAACCAGACATTTATAATCCAGCCACCAAGACCCCTGAAGATGCGCTGACACTTATGCATGTGCTGGTTTCATGTGCTTGGTTCTCTACTCTGCTCAGAACAAAGATGCTGATGGGTAATGGTAAGGAGAATGGACTAAAGAGAGGGCAGTGCGCAGAGCACTAAGAACCAGCACCAATTCAGGCCAGGTCATAGTTCTGTCCATCCGCCACCGGTCATTGATATTACCGGGATATGATGCCGAATAACATGATTGACACGATCCAGCCACACGTCAAACAGCTGAGCATCCTCTTGGGCCCAGGCGTGCACAGCAGATGCGGAAGACGCGATCTCCTGCCACAAATACACTGATACGAGCAGACACACATGCAAAGACAGGCAGACAGCCAGCCACACAAACAGACAGACAGAAGCAGAAAAGAGGGGCAGGCATGGTGAGGGAGGGAGGGAGGGAGTGAGAGCAGGAGGGAGGCGAAAGGGGAGGGCAGGAGGGAAAGTAGGAGCCCCACAGCCGCCAGCCATTCCTGCAAATCCCGTTCCCGTTCCCCATGTGTGACACCAAGGCCAGGGAATGAGATATCATCAACACATGGATTGAATGCATCTTCACCCCCCCCCCCCCGGCGCACCACGAGAACCCGGCCAGAGTGGGTGCAAGGGTCAGGGCTGGAGGGTAAGCAGGAGTTGCCAGACGCCGAGCAGGGCCTCCACCATCACCCACATGCCGAGTCCCAGCTGGGCGAGCACCAACATTCACTTCGGACGCAGAGAGACCCAACACAAGGGAACAATTATGAAAGTTGCCGACGAACCCCTGCAGCTGGTGGAAGGGCTTGTCAGCCTAACAAATTATCCTGAACCTCCAAAATCAGAGGGGGTCAGAGAGCTGCAATTACTGCGGGGGTGCTACCCCCAGGGCAATGAGCTGGCCTTGCATCGCTACCCCCTGGGCAGCCCAAGCGTGTAGCAGCAGCAGCAGAGCAGCGACTGTTGCACACATTACAACAGCTGCGGCCTTGTAGCTGGCCATTGTGTTAGCCTTAAACAACACGGAAAGCGTGCTGCTTCATGCGTGGACCACGAGAATTCGGGTGAGGGTGGGGAGGTTACGGAATTGTAATTGCCACGGGACGCTGCCCCACGACATTGTCCTCACTCTGTCCCCCGGGCAGCCAAGCGTGGTGCGGCCGCAGCAACAACAGCACACAATGCAGTAGCGGCAGCCTGGTCAGCGGCAACTACATCGTCCAGAGACAACATGAAAGGCCCACATGCCACCTTGTCCTCCCGCGGCGGCGGGGGGAAGCCGTGTCCGCGGTATCGAGGGCAGACTGCTCCGAAGGCTCCCCCTACGGACAGTAAGGTCGTCAACGTGTTGGAGCAGTGAGCGGCTATGAGTACTGCCACGGAGGGGTGCAGTACTGCGCGCCCTGCAACGTTGCTGGGTGCAACCGAGAGCCGCTGGCCACGCCACCGGCGTGCTATCGGCCAGCAATAGGCGGCGATGGGCCGGGCCAAGGCAGGGTTGGCCATAACTCGGCTGGAACCGTTGCCAAATCACGGTCGCAGTGTTGGCATAGTCCGACCTTGCCACCGGCAAGTCCACAGGGTATAGGCCTCATCATTGCCGGCAAACTGCATGGGACGAAGCGCCACTCCCTACAACTTGGGCAGGGGGGTCCTTGAGAGGAAGGAAAAAAAAGTGTTCCTGAACGGCAGTTTTGCAGAAAGACCGTGTGTAGCTCATATGTTCAACCATGGTTGGTGGCAATTGGCGGTTGGCGGTTGGTGGCGATTGGCGGTTGGCGACGGGCGGTTGGTGGTGGTTGGTGGCGGTTGGTGGTGGTTGGCAGCGGGGATGGATCTAACTGGGGGGGGGGGGGTGTCCCTCCCCCCCCCCCCCCTGTTGTAACGAGGCGTCACGATATGCGTCACAAAAAAACCCGGTCACAGATTGGGCCACAGAGGGTACCAGGAGGCAGGCCGCACACCCCTTCCAATGAAGCATTCAGTGCAAACCATTGCATAGTCCAGTGTTGGTGCACCAGGGTTCTTTTTCACTGTCGCTGCCACTGTCAGTACCACTTTCCTCGTCACTGACAGTGATGCCGCTTGAGCTAGAGGCATCCGTGGAGATGCTTCCGAAAGAGGACAAAGGGCTTCATGAATCTGAGACCTCTCCCAGGTTATCAACATACTCTACAGTTTCAGGCAAAAAACCAGAGTTGTCACAAAAAACAGCAAGCTCACAAACACAAACATGACAATTCAGCAACCTTCCCACATGCCCTCGGAAAGTACCACTGCCCTCAGGAAGTACCACAGAGTCTTTTGGGTGTCACAATATTGTCAGAAAAGCTGTTTTCCCACTATGGCCTATTTGTATTTTTTGTGACATGTCACAATTCACTACCCCCCCCCCCCCCCCCACCCCCACCCCTGAGTGGCGCACAAATTAGATCCCTCCCTGGTTGGCAGCGGTTGCTGGTTGGTGATTGGTGGTTGGTGGCGGTTGGCAGTGGTTGGCAATTGGTCGCCGCTGGCGGTTGGCAGTTGGTGGCGGTTGGCGGTTGGTGGCGGCTGGCAGTGCTTGGCGGTTGGTCGCCGCTGGCGGTTGGCGGTTGGTGGCGGTTGGTGGTTGGTGGCGGTTGGTGGTTTGTGAACCTTTGGGGCGGTTCCTAAGGGCAGTCCTTAACAAAAAAAAAATCCAGTTCCCTAAGGACCCCCCTGAACTTGGGCAAGGGAGGTAGGTCTCACCGTTGCAGGCATGGTTGCAGCACTTAGATGCAATTGTGATTCCACTGCAACAATTTGAATGTCTTTGGGATGCTATGAACAGGCAATGCAACTATGAACAATTGTCGGCGTTCACCTGTAAGGTCACACTACAGGCACTTGCGGCACTTGGGGCACTTGGGGCAGCGCCCGCGGTAGGAGCTTCCCTGCGGATGGTGTCTCCACCTCCATTGTGTGCAAGGCTTGCTAGCTCAGCGGCCCCCCTTGCCACCCATGGTTGTGATATGATCACCCTGGTACAGGAGACAAAAAGAAGAACAAGAAGAAGAAGAAAGCCAGAAAGCCAGGATGTATGGCTGTGCATCACCTGTGGCTGTGGCGTGTAGGGCTGTAGTGTGTGCAACTGTGATGTATGGGGCTATGCCGTGGGGAGTTGTGGTGTGTGGTGCATGGTGGTTTGTGATGTGTAGTGTGGAGCTGTGTTGTGAAGTGCTGCTGTGTGCAGCTTCGATGTGTATATGCAATGGAGAGTGCATTGGCAACATGTCCATGTCTTTTTTGATTTTCAGTGTATCCACATCATACCGCTCGCACGCCAGGATCCACCTCAATCAGCTGTGGCTTTCAAAATTTGCTCCTTGTGCTTTCGCTTCGCGGCCCTTGTGCTCTCGCTTCATGGCCCGACGCGGTGCCTTGCGGGGAGGATCTGAGCAGCAAATATCCAAATGATACAACGCGACTTGTCATGCAAAAGTATCCCACAAACTCATGGTACCCGTGTCTTAGCTGAAATTTGGAAAAAAGGGGTGGAAACCCAGGCACCGCATAAAATAATATTTACTTGTTGGCCAATGCTGTTTGTGTTCCCTGTGACCCAGACTATGTTGGCGACACAGGGCTTACCGGAGGGCCTTAAAAATTCGGTGGCATTGTGTGTTCCCGCACTTGCCCATTTCTCCTCGCTACATGCTGCAAAGCCCTGGCTGGTCTCAGGTGGTTTTCATGTTTTGCCTGCGATCTGCCCCCCCTCCCCCCGCACACACACCTGCAGTTATTTGCGTGTTCACAGCTACTGGCCCCTCGCGAGAGTCATCTGATAAGGACAACTTCTGGCCCTTCTCAAGCAAGGGCGTCCCTGTGAACCTCCGGGGTGTGGGGGTTGGCTTCAGCGTCGCTGAAAGGCTGTTCAGCCAACACTGAAAGGCACATGTCCGAAGCAGGCGAACAAGTAAGCATAATGGGGCTTGAGCCCATTGCAGGAAGTCAATCTCCGACCCAACGAAATACATCTCAACATGCAAAAGCAGATGCCAAAGGGGACAGAACATGTGCCTCCAACTGCAACCCCCTTTCTTTAGGGCATGACAGATGTTCATTTTGAAACAGACTGCATTCAACAAAACATAGCACGTGAGAAGAGGCACGAGGACCGATCCCCGCCGCCCCCAATGCGGTCAATTCTATTCTCTAACACCAGATCAGGGTTAAAAGCAGCTGTCTTATTAGCATAGTTCCGAACTATGTAGGAACAGTGTAAAGATTTTCAGGAACTATGTGGGAACAGTGCAACTTTTTTTTAGGAACTATGCAGGAACAGTGCAGAGTTTTGTGTACAACAACTAAAAGAAAAACAGACATGAAGAAA
The DNA here is from genome assembly GCA_964036045.1 of Eutreptiella sp. 'Long Island Sound 2002'. Classification (NCBI taxonomy): domain Eukaryota; phylum Euglenozoa; class Euglenophyceae; order Eutreptiales; family Eutreptiaceae; genus Eutreptiella; species Eutreptiella sp. 'Long Island Sound 2002'. The sequence continues at coordinate 8,743,551 of OZ038383.1, forward strand.
TGTGGATCATAGCACGGACCTTGTCGACAGAAAAACACATCTTGGACCCACAGAGAACACAGTGCACTATGAAGAAATGCAATGTGTGCATATCAGGACTTGAACACAGGTGCAGCAGCCGCAAGACGCAGACCACTACACCAAGACACCTTCGCTCTTTTGGCTACGTTGAGTACCATTGATTGCCTGATGGCAAGAAATATTTGAGGAACTACGTAGGAACAGTGTGAAGATTTTCAGGAACTATGTAGGAACAGTGCAACTCTGTATGAGGAACTATGCTCATAAGACAGCTGGTTAAAAGCCTTGCAGCAGTGTCTCACACCACACAGTACCGCCTTAGGCACAGTGAAGGCTGTGCCATTTTGCGCTCCACACAGCGCAGGCCTTCTAGTAAATCGTGCAGTTCAAACCCAAACCCTTGGCTTGTCAGTGCACCACGACATTTGGTGCCGAGCAAACATCAGCTCCCAAATGGATACATCCGCAAACCTATTGTACCATCCGCGTTGGGTTCGTTGGAGTTCAGGGGCTCAGGTCCGGGCTGCTCCGACCCTGCCAAAAGTGACATCCGAAAGAGAGCTGGCGCAGGCGTAACGGGTCTCCCCTGAACCTCCCCACCATCTGCCATACTGCTCGGTACTCGACCTTCCTCGACCATCTGCAACTGTTTTCAACGTTCAACCTCAACAAAACGATTCAACCCCCACCAACGCTTGCCAGCCCTCTGCTCCTCACGCGACAGCCTCACCAACGCTTACCGATCCCCCACAACGTTCTGACCCTGTTGAGGCCTCGACAACACTTGACAACGCACGACCATATCCACCATTCTGTGACCCTTTGCACGGCTGCTGCATTGCGGAAAAAATACCCCATGTTACAGCCATACACATCTCCGTCAGAGCTGATGCAAATGTCATGTGAATGCATTGGGTATTGTCATATACAGTGATGCCATTTGGGGAGAGGCCATTGGATTTGCATCAAGAAAAGACTGCGATACAGGGGGGGGGGGAATTCTGTACGGGGATTTTTCCGCAGGGGAAAATTCCGCATGGGGAAAATTCCGCACCTGTCCAAAAAATCAAGGGGAAAATTCCGCACCTCCCAAATCTGCAGTGCATTGGAAGCAAAAGGGATCCTGGGATTGCGATCCCCAAAAGATCCTGGGAGAAGGCAATGACCATTGGGCCTGAGATCACCTCTGTAGATGGCGTGGCCCGCCATTCACAAATTATTCGACTTCCTTCCCCCCTTCCCTGTTGGTTGGCAACAACTGCAGAAGAGCGGGAACAAAACAAATGGGAGCGCGCGGCGAAGCACAAGGCATACGGTGGTACGGTGGCTTACATGGACAAAATTCCGCACGGGGAAAATTCCGCACCTCCCCTCGAAAAATGAGGGGAAATTCCGCACCAAATTGAAATACGGAATTTTCCCCGCGGAAAAATCCCCCCGCGGAATTTCCCCCCCCCCTGTACCTTCTAACACATGGTTTCGCGGCATTGGCACTCGACAACTACCCTGTGGCACTTGGACAACGGAAAATGTGGGAAATCGGGTGCACAAGGGAACGAGAACACGCACATGTGCGCGCGCACACACAAGAGAAGATCGGAATAGTTAGATTTTCACCGCCGAGATAACCAAAAACATCCGGCCCCATTTTGGGGGGGGGGGTGACCGGCTTGACTCCTGCACCACGACACCCCCCCCCTCAAAAAGGCTGGTGATTGGGTGGAGGAGTCAGCACCCGGGCCAAAATGCTCCCCACATAGCGCTGATCCTTTTGAACTCACACATGTTGAGGGTAAAAGGGCTTAGGTGGAAACTTTTGTACCTCGAAAGGGGGAGGGCATGCCTGCCCTAGGCAGGGGGTGGGGGGATTTTTTCTTTCATCTTTCATCCATCGTTTGAATTCTCCATTACAATCTGAGCACTTTCAACGTGTGAAGAAAGAGTTCTTTCCCCGAAGCACGAAAAATTGGGTTTGGGGAGACTAGAAGAGGACCGCGGGGGGGGCCTCGGAGCCCTTTTCTAAACCTGCGCCCCTTGGACGGGGGGCTCCAAGGGCAAGCAGCCCATGGAGCCCCTTTTTTCGTACCCTCCCACTGCTAACGGGGGTTCCAAGGGTTGGGCATGTTTGGATGGAGGCTCCTATTTCCTAGACATCTATTGAAAGATGCTATACGTTCCCGAAGGCCTCCACATGCCCCCCGTCCCCTTGGATAGGGGGCTCCAAGGGCAGTCAGCCACGAGAACCCCAAGTTTTGTACTCCCCTGCTGCTAATGGGGGTTCCGAGCATTGGGCATGTTTGGACGGATGTTCTTATTCTCTAGACATCCATGGATAGACGCTATAACGCCTTTCAACAAACTCGCCGATCCCGGAGGCACGGCTCAATAAAACCTGCTGCTTTGGCTTCAGCAATAGCATTGAACAGATGCTTCCATTGTTCAAAAAGGCTGTCGCTTTTGACCCCAACTGCTCCTCTCCTCTTCTTTGCTGCTCCTCCGCATGACCTCCAAGTGCCGTCTGGTTTGACAGCGATTTTGTTGACCACATCTGTATTCACACTCTTTAATACGCTGTCCATCAGTGCATCCACCCGAAGCATCTGAAGAACATGCAAAGCACACCGCGCAGGACATACACGCAGAAGAGCAAATATCTGGCACTACTCGCACCCAGACTACCGCCAATTTTGGGCCCATGCCGAAGACAAGCAAATTACTACGACCGAATCTATTTCAGCCAAGCTCGATCTGCGGTTCGTTTATTGCTAACGACAATTAGCGGGGGTGGTGCAACTCCGGTGACAGGGTTTGGCAGCAAACCCACGAGTACCCAGGGCCAAGATGACTTGGGTGTGGATCTTTGGTGAGGGTTGTGGTCGTGGAGCAGCCCTCTCTCAAGCCCGCAACCCGTTCCTGGTGAATCGCTGCATTTGCCAACTGCAGCTGGCCAGCCGCCAGTTGTACATGGAACCTCGAGGGGCCCAACAACTTTTCGTACATTCCCAAAATGCTTCACACAACCACTTGAGTGTTCGCCTGCACTGCTGTGCGGACGTGTTGCGAGGATCACTGATTGTGCACGTGCACGGGTCTGGGTCAACGAACATTGGTGGATTGGTGTGGCATACCGAGAAGGAGCACTGCTGCTCACATATGGGGCAATTCCAGACTTTCTGCTGATTGCACATAGTGAGATACGTCTGTGCAAATCTGTGCATGATTGCACTGGGGCCTCATTGAACTCATGGCCCCTGTGCATGATTGCACTGGGGCCTCATTGAACTCATGGCCTCTGTGCATGAGCGCACTGGGGCCTCATTGAACTCATGGCCTCTGTGCATGAGCGCACTGGGGTTTGGTGTGGTGTGGTGTGGTGTGGTGTAGTGCTGCATGCCGTGGCATCGAATGGCGTGCTATGGTGTGGCGTGGTGTCCCCTCTGGCAGTATTGAGTGAGTTTGGAATGTATCGTGTGGTGGCGTTGTGTCTGTTGCCTACACCAGATTTTGGCACTTATTCGTCGCTTTTGCCTGACACACATGTCTGACCAGCAGTCCATGGGATGCAAAATGCCACTTATTTGGGTGTGCATGGACGGGACTGATCATTTGCCTCCACCTGGTAGTCAACCTGCAGCAGCTCTGGGTTTTTCTCTCTTCTCTCTCACACATTACAATTTCCTGCACAACAGCGACCATTCGACCTGTGTCAGCCCCCTCAACTGCTGTCACCCATCATTTGTGTGCTGTGTATCTGCAGTCGGGCACTTTGTAAATCGCAGAGGTCACTGCTGAAAGAGAGAGGGGTTGCGCCACCACTCTGTGGACTTCAACACAGCGAGGGCATCGTCGGGGAGAAGGGTCTGCAGCAGTTAAGGGAACGAAACACATCATGGCAGTTACAAGGTGGGGATTTAGCCCCAACGGTACCCAAGAGCATTGCAACACTGTTTGAAAGGGCTGCCCCCTCCCCTGAACTTCGTCTTTTTGCAAGAGTACAAATGCAGGGGAGGGAGTCTGTCATGGGTTCTGAAGTGCTCCCTCTTGGGGAGGAAAGGCGATTGATGTGAGTGCTATGAGGCCGGGCGGACAATTCCTTCAGCGTTCCACACTGCCGGGGCCAGGGCAAGGCAGGGCAGGGTAGGCCAGGACAAGGCTGGGTAGGACAGGGATGGGCCGGACACGAATGCAGCAACGGCCACTGACAATTCCCTGTTCAAGAATTCAGGCGCATGGCGCAGGTTGTCTGAGGCGATTTGCCAGAAGTGCATGCAGAAACCGCAGCTCAGTCCCAGCCACAGGGTCCCAGTCCGGACGGGCCCGTCCTGTGGATTCAATTGCCTGGCTTTCGTCTCTACCTCGCCCTTCAGGCTATCTGCAGTCGGACCTCAGGTGGGTCAACCCCACCCCAAGGGCTGCCCCCTCATGATGCGCTATGTACATCCTGTTCCGGATGCCCCCCTTCCAACGCGGCCGTTATCTATTGCCATGTGAATGTCCTGTATCAGGCATCTGGATGCACGTTCCTGAGCCTGTCAAGTGGGCACGTCCTGCAAGACAACCGTGTTCTGCAAACCCAGTTCCAATCTGCAATGTGTCTCATTGGGCCTATGAGGCACTGACTGGCCAGCCGGTGCCTAAGGCACTCGTTCACGTGGTCACATGTTCCAACGCGGAAACTTTGCGATTTTTCGCAGCAACCCCCTATTTATGCGGAGTCCAAATTGGGCTTAGTGGTGTTCGACGTACAGATGGTACGAGACATTGTTGGGATCCAAATTAGTGGCATTTTACCTATTGCTTTGGTGCTCATCAGTGTTCTGCATTTAGAATCAAGTCTTGACAATTTCCTCCCAGAACACTGCAAGATTGGCAGCAGGTCAAAGTTTTGGTGTTCCTCTTATTGGTTTTTTTTTGAGATTCTACATTTGGTTGTTGGCGAGTTGCTGGTAGATTTGCAACTTTCAAAATGCGGCAGTAGTGAGAGATTTTTTTGTGTATTGGCTCAGAGCTGGGAGTTGGCACATTGTTTAATGGTGATGCGATCTACCTGTCTCTCTACTCTCTTGGCAGTCCAGTTGCAAATTTCTTCAACACATTGGGTGGAGAGAAAGGGCAGTGCATAGGTTTGGAGATAGAACATACGGCAAGCCCATGGCTTTCAGTATTCCAGCATTTTTGAGAAATCGGTATTACCGGGGCCCTCCAATTGCCAATTGGACAGCTGCACAACACAGGAATCAGCTGCCACAGCATTCAAAATCTGGTAACAAAGGCATGACGTAAAGATTTCTAGACCACAGGGAAGAGGTGCAGCAACCAGTGCAGGGGCAGACCAATGTGGCATACATCGCTGGCACACGTGTGTCCCGCGTTTGGGGGTGGGTATACGGGGGTGCAAGGCGTTTGTAGGGAGAGCCCGATGGGGTGGTGGTCAGAGGAGCAGTCACATGTATATTGGTCTGCTCCAAGGGGGCGCCTTAAGCACAGTGCGCATGGGAGTGCAACTATTTGGGCGTCTGGCCGTAGTAGAAACCCATATTTTGTGGTATTTTGGGCATCATTGTTGTTTGGTAGTAGGTTTTGATGCATTGGGGTTATGGTTATTTTGGGATTTTCACCCTGTTTCACCCATTGCTACCTTTTGGCACACATTTTTGGCCCATTTCCACCACACCCACTCTTTTTCTAGGTTGATTTCTCCCCACCATGGGGACCCCGGACGGCAGGGGCTATGCAGCCAGTCATTTGTGGGCCAAGTCTGATCCTGTCTCCCGCACCATGTGCTCCGAGCATCTCAAGATACCCCCTCCTCCAAAGGATGGTGGGTATCTTTCCAAAGGCGATTCAACCTTTGAGGAAAGGCACGCAACGAATAAATGCACCCCACGACGCCGTCGTGAAGGCATAGGTCTCCAGGCTAGATGGATTACCGCCACATTTGTGCCTACCAAGAGGTTGTTTGGTGCATGTGAGCGTTCCTCCAGCCAAGGGCCTGGTAACTGGCCTTGGCTTGGTGTGCCAACCTCAAGCAGTATTTTAACATTCCAAAAGTCCGAACCCTAGTCGTAGCAAATCGCGAGGTGGAGGCTCAAAGTATGGTAAATCAGCAAAATGTTAATGGGACCACCCAAGTTGTTTGAAAGCACTTGCAATGCAGATTTTGTGCACAAGTGTCGTCCATTGTCGTGCCATGTGTTAATCATTGAGCGAAGGAGGGGTTGGAATCCAGAGCAGCTCAGAATTTGCCTATTTTTTACAACTTTTCTAAAAAAAGACCCCCTACCCCGAGGAAACTCCCAACAGATTGCATTTCAGTCATCCCCAAGGGTCCCGTGGGCCATCAGGCACTTCTCTTCGGGTCAATACCTTTTTTCTGCCACACTACACATGGGGTTTGTGTTGTAGTGCATGCCCCACACACGTGCCAACACCTACACCCGTACCCATCCCATGCTACTGACCACCACTTTCACTTTTATCTTGCAAGCACTTTGTGCTCTTTGTTGAGCTGCCCACTTTTGGCGCGCCCCACATGCTTTCCAGCCCCCGAAAAATAAAATGACGGAAGAAACTGCCACTGGTAGCTGGAAAAGCAGGACAGCGTTTTCCCATTACAACCACCCAATGACGCGCGGAGCACAACACATAAATACAGCCTTGACGCTGCTCGTCAGGGAAGTTAGCAAATGTCCGCACGGGCTGCATATAGAGAAAGTGACGGACGTAAAGAAGTGGCTAGAGGATACAAATTGTAGGCTACAAATGTAGCACAAATGTCCACATAGGCGGAACCAACCTCATCTGACTTCACCAACCTTCTTGAAGGCAGACGAACTATACATTTGTGCTTTTTCTCCATCCATCAGCCGCAATGATACCATTGCGGCACTACATGCTATTCACAACCTAGTCTAAGAAAAAAGCAAGTGGAGGGTGAACAAGACCGTAGGTATGCTATTTCCTTGACATAGTATGGACAAAAAACTGAACAGAACCGGGATGCGACATCCTGACTTCTTTCATATCATCCGATTCACCGTCGTAATGAAATTTGTGACCTTGGAAATCCTGAAAAACCACCCGTTTGTCGTTTTAGACTGCGTGCTATCCCACAAACGCGGTGTTGCCATTGGAAAGGCCCTATCGGGCCACCTGTCATCACTCTACTGTTTGATACATGAGCACAAGTCCTACAGTGCGCTCATGCACACACAACATCGCTGAACGAAGCCTCAAGTATCCTACCATATGTTCCCAGGGAAACCCCTGGCAACATAGGTTGAGGGATAAAATGGTAAGCATCTTTTTTTGTAACATGGCACTGAAAAGAGCGAACGCCTTGTATGAATCTTTGTATTGCCTGAAACTGCAAATGGAAAGAGAGGGCCAGCACGTGCAAGCTCTGGAAGCAATCCTCCTCGTGAATGGTGACACACAACAACTCGAAATGGGTTTCAAAGACAACGTGTCCTTTGCTAATCACCCAAGCTCACTACTGCAAATGTACTTACCGTGCAACACTAATATTCTTTGCTTGGTTTTTCACATTCTCAGAGTTATGGGCACAAGCCATTTTTGCTTTTATGCTTCCTAAGATTGCCTGCCAACGAGTCTCATCAGAAGTACACGAAAAAACTAGAGATCAATCAATTTGACGACCTCCATATACAATGTCATCTTACCAGGTCCTTCGGCACATCACGCTCCCATCCTCTATCACATGCTACTGCCAACATCTCCGTAGTTCAGGCTTCGAAACCTGCAAGGTCGTAATATCATGGGTCTCAAAACTAAAGCTGCCAAACCTACCATCTGGACTCATTCGCCACCGCATGCAAACACCGGCAAGCCGGGTCAAAAGTGGTGCTCATTTCACAAAGAAAACAATACCCACAACACGGGTCAATGTTATGTGCTCAAACGACAACGAGAAGGTCACAAAATTGACCACAACGATGCAATTTATGTGAAGAAGAAAGAAATCATTGGCGCGAATGCCTGCATGTGGGTGAATGCTTCAACATGGACACGAATGCGAAATTCATTCAAAAAAGGTGTTGCTTCAATTGCAGCACGCATGCGGAACATCCACCGGGACCATCCACGGGTGAAATGTGCTTACAACGGTATGATGTTTTGACATATGATGATATGTTTTGATGTGGTTCGTGCCTGGGAACATCTTCCTTAGGCATGCGGCTGGGCGGCTGCTTGCCTCTGTCTCTTTGCAACTCCGGAACATCCAATCGCTGGTTGTGCACTGCAGCGGCTGCTTGCCTTTGCATTTTTGGAACCCGGAAACATCTGTTTTGTGGGTTCGTGGTCCTTTCTGTGCCGCTCCCGGCCGCCTTTCGCTACCCCGAGAATGTCCGTTCTCAGGGATTGTGGTTGCCTATATGTTGCTCACCTCCGCTTTCTGTCCACCCTAGACGCCACTCTGCCGTCATCTCTGCTTCCCGCATCGCCTTACGACATCGTTCTACCCTGCCATGGCGGCCTTGTGTGCCACCTCTCACTTCATGCGCCGCCTGGCTCCCTGCCCCTCGCTTTCTTTAATTTTCAAGTACTTTTTTGCCCCGTCCATGTCCCTCCTTGCACAGCAATACACGCCAATTGTAGTAGTACATGCCACCGACGCTGCTGGTGTCCACTGCTGCTGTCTCGCAGCCTTGCTAAGACTTGAAACTGTGTCTTCTTCGAGTTTGTGCCACTATACCCTCCCTCTCTGCTCCTCTCCTAGGCTACGCTGCCTCTTGCCAACGCTACGCGGCCTCTTTCCCTCCCTCCCTCCCGTGCTTGCCCTAACCGGAACCCTAACCGCATCCCTATCTGTGTAGGCTTTTGCACCCCTTCGTGCCTTGGTGTTTGTGTAGTGGGCCCCGCCCTATCTTGTCCCCCTTCCCACTCGGTTCCCTTTGGGTCTCTAGTGAAGAAACAAGCCAATCATCATGTGGCCCCTAAGACCTTCGAAGACTTGACAGTTCCTAAGGGCTGTCCAGCCAAAAAACTTTCCTTTTGCATGGAAGAACTTTTGTTCCGGGGAAGTAGAGTCCCTGAAAGAGTGCTGTTGGGTGTCGCAAAACAAAATTTCTTGATGCGTTGTATTATCATGAGGGCTTGGTGTACAATATCTGTCCAAAGGCTTCACAGCATATGATGTGCTGCATAAACTGTGAAACATGGAGTGGAGCTGTGCATGCGTTAAAACTCAGAAAGTGGCAATCCACTCTGCAGTCTACATTTGCTACTAAGGAGTAAAGCAGCCTCACGTGCAAAGCAGAAAATCCACGAAAACTGAAGCAAGTTTGCATATATATCCCCAAAATGCACCGTCTTTTGTAGCACATGAGAGCTTAACCCAAATTTCATATCCCAGTGAATCTCATCACATCTGGGCACCTCAAGCCTCTGAGGGAAAACAAAAGGATAAAGAGAAAAAGAATATATATATTACTACACCCCTCTCCCCTTAAATCTAGCTAACAACAACAACAACAACAACAAGCAACAACAAGCACGTCTCCATGCCGTTTTGGCCATTACTCCGTCCCAACGCTTCGGATCTTCTGCCCACATAGCCATCTTGGAGCCTAGGTGGTGCCCTTGCCAAATCCAAATTTTGAGCCAGAAAGTCACCGGTGGCGGCCCGGGGCGGTAGCGCCAAGTCGGGAGGTGCCCTCCCAAATCTGCGCAGTTTTGGGCCAAAAAAAAGCCATTTTTCGCCTAAAATAGCCCCCAAACCCGGGCGAAACGCCCAAACGAAGGGAAACGATGGCTATGGGCCACGTGCGGCTTGACTTCGCCGTGTCAAAGAGCCCTTTAGTGCCCTTCAACTCCACGATATGTCCGAGAAACGGCCCAAAAAGGCGCCAAAAAGCCCCACAATCTGCGCAATGTGCACCAACACCCCGAAACCAAGCACGGGCCGAATCTTGGGCTACGTGGCTCAAAATCCGATTCCGGGGGCACCTAGTCCACCCGCAACCCCCCACTTTTTGTGGTTTCCACCCCTCGGAATTGCCCAAACGGACGCCTAGACACCCATACTAGTGGTCACTTGGTATAGCCGGAGGGCAGCCCGGCCCACGCACGGCGGGGGCCAACGGTGGGTCCACCAGGGTCCCCAGGGCGAAAAAAATCATTTTCTCCAAGGTTGCTCCCAGACCACTTGGGATGCTCAAACAGGTGTTTTTAGCCCGTTTTGAACCCTTGGTGGCGCATTTTGGGCCATGGAAAATCCCAAAATGCCTTGAAAATGGGCCGTTTCGGAACCAAAAATGGGTCAAAAATGGGCCAAAAACGCATTTTTCCAAAAGTGATCATGGACCATTTGGAATGCTCAAACAAGTGTTTTTAGCCCATTTTGAGCCCGTGGTGACGCGTTTTGGCCCATGGAAAATCCCAAAATGCCTTGAAAAGGGGCCGTTTTGGGAGCAAAAATGGGTGAAAAAGGGGTCAAAAACGCGTTTTTCCAAAAGTCATCCTGGACCATTGGGGGTGCACGAACAAGTGTTTTGAGCTCATTTTGATCGATTTTAGCCCCTTCCGCCACATGTATGCACCAAGTTGTACCCTTCGCACGCACCTTAGAGAGCCATGTGGTGGAGCCACCTAGAGTTGGGGAGAGGGGTGTAGATAAGAGGATATATATATATATATATATATATATATACATACATATATATATATATATATATATATATATCATATATATATATATATATATATATATATATATATATATATATATATATATATATATATATATATATATATATCTCTCGGGGACATCCGGTTTCATGCCAACACGGAGCGTTTTCAGGGGTTGGTGCCTTTGTGGCCTCATTTGTGCCCGCTGAGTGTCCGGTTGGGGGGGGTATGTGGGTCATATTCGGAAAGCCCTTGAAAAGGGCTATTCGGAACACCCCAGGTTTGCATGCTGTGCTAACGACATGTTTGAGATTTTTGTCCGCTTTGGACGGTGCCTGTGTTGCCCGCTGCCTATTTTTGTTAACAGGCAGCCACCATGTCGTCATACAAATTCACACAACGTGCTGTTGCTTCCCCTGATGCGCCACTGAAACCTTTGGTGCGAAAAAGAGCGCGCTCTGCGGGTGAAAATTGGGTGCGGGTGACCCGGCAGCCTGACCCGCGCGCCAAAAAGCCTCGTACAGGTGGGTCACAGCAGCCTGCATGCGACCACGCAGAGCACGACAACAGATGGTCTCTGGGCAATGCCTCTGAATTCAGGGTGGGTACCGGTAAAGAGCCGCAGGTTGCAGGATTGGCAAAAGCTGAAAAAATATGTTCCTAACAATAAACATGGTGATGTCTGCCCAAATGGGGTCCCAGCCCTGCCTGAAAAAGACAGCGCAAATGACGATTCGGAATAAGCAAGTGTGAAACATTCAGTGCATGTTTGCGTGCCGACTTTGCAGCAACCTGGGGTCGAAAATCGTGCAAACAACGAAAAGTTTGGCCTCGATGCTCAAAAATATCGTCAGCTACCCCCCCCTAACCCATGCATTTCTGAAATGGCCTTTTCTCACAGATTTCAAAAAGTACACACATACGCCCCCCTACGGAATGAAATTTTGGTGCTCTGGACGAAAAATGGTGAAAACCCTGAGAATACACGAATTTGCTCCGCGTTGGCATATTATGAATGTCCCCGAGATATATATATATATATATATATATATATATATATATATATATATATATATATATATATATATATATATATATATATATATATATATGGCATAATACGGCAACGGCCACCCCCCCCCCCCTAGGGCCCCACCGGCCGGGGTTGGGTTGGGGTTAGGGACCCCCCCCCTTATTTTTGGGTCGAGAATTCCAAAAAAATAGGAATTAGGGTGATTGGAGACGGTGGTGGGTCGCTATGACCCTTCAAAGTTGCAAGAAATAGGTATTTCTTACCGAGTGACATCATCCCCCAAAATAGCCTCAAATATGCAAGGTTGGCCCAAAAAATGGTATGATAGGGTACAGGTGGCCCCTCTCCTGCCCCTAGTGAGGCAAAAGGGTGATGAATGGATCCCATGGAAGGCATTAACGGCAATGGTTTGGGGTGTTGGTGGTTTTTGTTAGGTAGAGAGGGCTATTTTTAGTATTTTGGGGCTATTTAGGGGGATGATGTCACTCGGTAAGAAACACCTATTTTTAGCAACTTTGAAGTGTCATAGCGGCCCACCACCGTCTCCAATGCTTCTGAAACCTCTTTTTTTGTGTTTCCCGACCCAAAAATAGGGGGGGGGAGGTCCTTGGTCCCAACCCAACCCAGGCCGGTGGGGCCCTAGGGGGGGGGGGGCGTTGCTGTATTGTGCCATATATATATCTAGATGATATGGACATCGTCATTGTCTGCCTATCCTGCAATGGTGGTCCCGGGCATAAAACCACCCCCAAATGGGGGATAAAACCACCCCGGGTGGTTTTATGCCCACTTTTTAGGGGGATAAAACCATCCTTTCGCGTGGATAAAACCACCCCTTTGAGGGGATAACCCCCCCCCCCCCCAAAGGGGGGACAAAACCACCCCCAGGTAAGACCCCAAGAACGCAATGCGTGTTGAGCCGCTTCGATTTCCTCCCCTCTATGGGGAGCCCCCAGACGGCAGGGGTTATGAAGCCACTTTGCCCACATTTGGGCACCCAAGATGGCATGCGTTATTTCGCCATTTTGCCCACAAGTGGGCCCCAAGATGGCATGAGTTATGTAGCCACGTTGATTTCCTCCCTTCTTTGGGGACCCCAGAGCTGAAGATGACCATCACTGATCTATCACCGAAGTGCTACACATCAGTGGTGTGCAGCACTTCCAGGCATTTTTCCTTTCGGGCAAAAGTACGGTTGGCTTGGTACTGCTGTCCAAGGGTGTGTGTGTCCGGTTGTCCGACAGAATTCGGTCGGATGGCTGACCGGGTCTCCGCCAACAGAATTCGGTCGGACGGCCGACTGGTCTTCGGTTGTCCCAGCGAATTCGGTCGGACTGTCAACAGGATCTCTAGTCATCTGAATGAATTCGGTGGGACGGCCGACGGGGTCTCCGGTTGTCCAAGCGAATTCGGTCGGACGGCCGACTGGGTCTCTGGTGGTCCGACCGAATTCGGTTAGACGCCCCGCCAGGAAGAAGAACCCCCCCCCCCCCCCCCCCCGCAAAGGAGTGAACCCCCCCCCCCCCCCCGCGGATCCCAAAATGGCCAAAATTCAGGGCTGGAGGGGGGTATTACCACTTTCCCGGGGGTTATGAACACGACCCCAAGTGGCTCACCCTCAACATTGACAGGCTTGTCCGGCTCATGAGGTGACAGCGGGGAACCCAGCACCAGCAGAGAGAAGGTGAGAGGAACAAGACCTTTGACATTGATGGGAGCACCTTCCAAAGGGCAAAGAGGAGTGTGTGTTATTAGGGCATGACTCTACAACACCAAGGAAAAGACACAAGCTGTGGAAAAAGCAACCCAAAGATGAATCACTGGTCTGTGCTCCCAGGAGGGTATCACTGACTGTGGGAGGGCCACCGTTCCCAGTGTGCCCATTCAACTCCTCCCTGGCTGCTGGCACCTCAAAGGGGTCCCCTTGTACATTTGGATATTACTTGATAGCAAAGCATTCCCTCGGGGGTAGAAACATCCAACACTACATCTGCAACCATCTTTGATTGGAAGTGGGTGAACCCCCCCCTCCCCTCCACCCTGTCCTAACACGGGCCAGGTTCTAGTTCAGGGGGTGAAAGCACAGAAACACGGGGTCTCCATGCTTGGACAAGCGAGTGTTACCCGACATGCACTACGGAACACATGTTGCAGACACAAGCCACCCCTGCCCCTGAAAACAAGACAATGCAAAGCATTTCTCTTCATGTGCACAACTCAGGTACCACTCATTTGCTTGCATTCTGATTGGCGGGCACCGAATAGAACCCCTTGCCCACCTTGGGCCTCACCTTAAAGAGCTGGACATGCTTGCCTTTTGGGGCTGGCCGCGCTGGCTTAGGAGCTGACTGAGGGACAGGCTTGGGTTTCGTATCTTTGGCAACAAATTTGTCATCCACAATGTCTGTTGTAAAGTATGGCTTACACGCAGTGCGAATGTACTGCTCACCTTGCGTCGAGGGGCCCAAAACTCAAGCAGACACAGACTCATTGTTCGTGCACTGCTGGCACTGCAGTGAAAAGACAATTGCTCATGACGACCAAAGGGTGTCCAACAGACCAGCATACACCCCAGAACACAAGAGCGCATGGGATGACAGCTACACCAACACTTTGACACCCATAGTGACCCTTCCTGCAGCCTGCACAGAGCTACAAACCACATTCTCTGTTGGATTGGAACCCCCCCCCAAAAAGGTTCCAGAAAAAGGCCCAACAGTGCGGAAACACAGGGTCGCCATGTTTGCACAAGCCCGTGTTAGGACAAGGGGAGGGGTATGTTGCCCCATAAATGACACAAGCTACAAGCGTTTACTCTGCCCCGGTGGCCAAATAGTTGAGCGCACACTGCGCTCAAGGCGCCCCCTATGGCCATTTGCTGTTCACTCTTGCAGAAAATTTAGAAAATTGGAGGGGGCACAGAAAGAGTCAACGTACAGAACACCCTGACAGCGGGCCGGGGTGGGATTGGATGCCAATAATACAAAAAAGGCAGCACTCCCTTCGTTTGCACGATGGAATAGGCCTGAATTGGGGTTCCAACACCCAGACCAGCCCCGCTTCCCCACATTTCGGCGCACTCCTGAACACGGTGCAGCTGTGCCCAATCATTTTTCAACGGAGTACATGACCAGTTACTGTCGCTGCGACACAAACACAGAGACGGTGGCAATGGTGGCTCCTCATACACTCAGTCTTCGGTGATTCCACCGCAAATTTGATAGCAATGCGGATTGTGGTGCCCATCACCAAAGACACATGCACTTGGTCACGTGGGTAACAATGGCTCAGTCACTTTTCAGGCGCTCGGGCGATGCCAATGCAGCGCCCCACTGCAGCATCATGATGCCAGGAAATAAGATCCAGGCGCCATTAGGCAAGACCCAAAGCGTCACAAAGTCCATCATTGACGTCTGCTTCACGTGACTCCAGCCACCAAGGCCTTCCTTCGCCATAAAGAGCACTGTTTTTGAGAAAGTCATGACAACGCTGGCGAACAGCAGGACTTCTGCCCCGCGTCCAGCCCTCGCACTCTTGCAATACCAAAGCACCCCGACAGCGACCATCACCATTTCCACGACATTCATCCACGCCTGTCAGCCAAGGGCAGGTCGATTGCGGGTGTGTTTGCAGCGTGGCTGTGGGTCAAGCAGGTGCAGGCCCGCGCTCGGTGCATGCACCGTACACACGTTTTGCCGGCAAGCCCGAGACACAAGATGTTCCGTGACTACCCATACGATGCACCTTGATTGCGATTTAGATCAGGAAGCAAAAGCGGACGCCGTTTTGGCCCATGCATTGACGCATCCCAGGCAAAAGCGACCAAGAATGACCTGTGGAGGGTCTCAGGCCCAGCCACAATGGTCAAAACCTCTTCCCCCGTCCCCAGTTGCAGATACAGATGCACATGCCACTGGGATGTGGCTCTCGATGTGGATGGAGCTTACAGGGACGACCTATGTGACACACATGTCAACACCACACAAGCAAAGCTCAGCAGTTGAGTGTATGGTTCTTGTCAGCCACAACCTTCCTATAATAATCGAGGGTGAGGGTTAGGGTTGCCGAGCTGGTGGAACCAGTAAGGGCTTGCAACCCTGTTTCGGGTGCAGGGTGGAGCTGCTACAGGAACACCCGAAGCCCAACCAGGCTAGGGCCGTAATGGGTCTAACCGGGGGTCCCGAGGAGTCCAATGGTACTTTTCACAATCCGGACCTAATTGCAAGTCTGGATTCAGGTGTGGGTTGAATCTCTTGAATGCCGATTGAATTGGCTGTGAATCCAGTGCCTTTGCTGTCCGAACCTCCCATCGAAAACAGGGGAATAGGGCACAAAGGTCGTTCTCTTCAGATGAGATTATAAGTGCTTGCACTCAGGAAGAACACAGTTCCAACTGATGCTCATTGATAGATCACAATATGGATGATCAACATGAAAACACACACACACGATGAGAACCGCGAGACAAGAACAGAGCAAAGAAAAGCGCGCGCGCACACACACACACAGACAGACAGACACATGCACACATACAAATCACGCAAATCATACAAACCACAATGCACAAACCTGGGCAACAACAAAATCATCATCCATGTCAGCCCAAGACGTGTCCACAGTCACATAAAGAGTATACGGAGTGAAGAAGTGATGAAGGGAATGCCCAGGCAGAGAGTCAGGCCGCAGCAGCAGAAAGGCGGTATCCCATGCACAGAGGAGTGTGGCCACCACAAGCCATACCCAGTGCCAGACACGGATAAATGCAGCCATTTCAACTGTGCCAATGAAATATCATGCTAGCCAGCTAGGTCGAATGGAATGGGAGGTTGGGCAGCTGCAGTTGCACACCGTGTACACACCATGCAAGTGCAGAAAAAGCTTAATCTTTTATCATCAGGTTTATTGCTGAACATGAAATGCACCTTTGCACATAGTATGCCTCTAAATATGTATTTTTTGGGGGATAACAGCAGCCTCTTCATAAAAGAAGAGACGTGGGGGTGTGCAGGGTTCAGATAATAGTAAAAGGGTCCTTTGTCTTCCATGTGCAGCCATGTCATATTTGTGCCTACATTCCTTGGCTTAATGCCGTGATACCTACTAACTGGTTTCAGAAAACCCTTGCCCCCTTTGGACAGCCAAGGAGCTGCAGTACTCAGTGGGATATCCTCTACGCAAACTTCCCCCGTCTAGAACCCTCTGTAACAGATGAGCACTGTGTCTTGCAGTCGGGTGGCTCAGCCCTGACCTCTTGCATCATGTCTCAGATTGTGCACCATTGATGATGTCTCCCCCAATGCAGCCGGTTAGGACCACAAATTGACATGGTAGTGTTTGTGCAGAGCATGAGGAGTGAAGCAGCAGACACAGCCACCAAATGCCTCCTGAGGCAGTCGTTGCAATAATTGTTTTCGATGTTCACAGGCTCTGTTATTGTTAGTCTCAATGCCTTGTCGCCATTTGTTGATGCTTGAGCAGCACTCCACCTATGCCACTGCCACCTGCTGGGGTCCATAACTACCTAATCTTTCGGTGAGAGCTTGTGCTGAGTTGGCTTATCTTTTTTTCATCAACACAGTGACTTTGTAGTCCTTGAATTCATCAGATACATCAAGGCATACCTACGCTCTCGAGGAGAGTGTGTGCCAAAATGGTACACAAGCAAGAAAGAACACTACAGACGGACATATGCAGACACATATGGCAGCCAATCATGATATGGTGCTAACTAAGGGGAAACACAACACATTACCAATTTGCACCCTCAGCCACAGCCCTCTGCTTTTGCGGGTGTATGTGTGTGCTGGGAGGCTGAAGAACATGCGAAGGGCACAGTGCATGAAGGTTGTCATGGGGCAGTCTGAACCCAAGTCTCGGTCGCAGGTGAATGGCCAACATCGGCGGCCAGTCACTAGCCAGCATTCCCTTGGGTGCCTGATCACATAGGCCACATGTGCATAGCTTGATTGAGGCCACCACTGCTGGGAACCCCATCACCCACATGTACCGCATCTTCCCCATCCCCCCCACCCCCCGTGTTTGTGCTCGGATGGGAGTCCTGCGTCGGTTTTGGCCCACACATACGTTGGATCCTGTATTGTGGGTGCAAGAGGGCCATGTACACCAGTGCGTGGGGGCGGGGGAGGCAGGAGCCTGTGGGCTCAGGGCACGGCGGATGCCAGGGCATCTCCACTCTGCCCTTCCCCTCACAGGTTCGATATGTGTATGACACCCTATTGTGAACCAGTGTAGTTTGCTACTTGTGGTGAGGGTAAGAAATAGCTAAAACGAACTGAATTCGGTATGTGCGCCACTATTTTGGAAGCCTTCGTAGTCTATCTTCAGTTTATGGCCATGCCATAAGCTTTTTCTTTGCTTTCGTTGCCCCCTCGCCTTTTCACAACTACATGGAAGATATCCAAATCCTTGTACATGAATCTTCCTATACATGCAATCAGTGCAACCACGTGCTGTCCCCCCAGCAAGAAATCTTGTATAAAGAAAAAAATACGATTCAATTTTTGGATCCCATTTCAAGCAATTTACATCACATGTCAAGTTGGTGCACGCCAACTCCCAGCAAAATCACATAAAATGACCATTTTATGTGATTTGGTGCATGCCAACTGTCCATTTGGTGCTTTTTCTGGTTTAGCAAGAAGGAAATATTTTCCACGCCTTATTTTTGGCGTGGCACCACTTGAGTTCCCGAACAGCATCAAGCCTAGCCGTGTCCCCAATCACTGCGAACCATTGCCGATGTCTTGGTCAAGTTCACCTTGAGGCCAGAAAGTATCCAAACTGCGACAGTGGGTCCCCTTGCCTGGTACCCGACTTGGGGTGGTGGAATGTGTCAGCGACATATCCCTTCTTGACCGAATATAGATAAGGGGCCAGCAGCAAGTGTAGAATTGGCTTGATGTGCAGCTGTGGAATGGTCATAAGACCCGGGGCGGCCACCACCATTTTATGGGACATTGTGGGAAACACATTGTTGAGGCACACTGATAATGCCACGCGTGCCTACATACCATCCCATAGCACCTTGGAGCTGTAAATGTGCTGCAAGATGCCGCGATGCCGAAGGAAATCTGTTTGCCATGGCATAATATACGCAGCACATCGTCGGGCCAAAAGAGCAGGATGTTCGGCATCCATTGTTGTCGTATCATTTGCAAGGTGATGGGCCGGAGCGAGTTTGGTGTTTGCATGACCTTGGTTTTTGTAACCATTGTTGGATAACCATCGCTCCCGTGGACCTAACCCCAATCTTTGCAGATACCACTTGCAGTCCTCTTCCGCCGCCCCTGTTGGGGTAGGTCCCGATGGTCTACAACATCTTGCACCACCGCCCTTTGCACCTCGAATTGGCACACCTAACTTGGTCATGAGTGCTGCAACTTCTTGCACTCTTGTGGCTCCCTCATTAACTTGTATAGTTCGTTTCCGCATTGTCGCGCCTTCTCCATGGTTGGCGCTTCTGCCGCGATGACTCCCTTGAGTTGGGAGAGCATTTCAGCACGTGTTCTATCATGCTGTGACTTTTCATAAACCCCAACCAACAAAGAAGAAAGGAGTTGTCGGGTCTAAGGCATCTAGCCCCAAGGAAGAAAGAAAAGAGTAGACTGCCGGTGAGGCCCATTCCCAACTTGATGCTTGGAGCAAGTGCAGCGCCTTGTATTCCACAAACTTGCGTGTGGGAGCGTGCCCCTTGCGATAGGCGATCATTGTAGATTGGATGCAGGACAGGGCATCCTCCCTCCATTGATCCACGGTCGTCCGGATTGAATTTACCGAGGCCTCTAGGCCGTACAATGCCTATGAGTCTTGGAGAATGTCCGCAGGACAATGGAACCTTGATTTGAGCCTCTCACTGACAAAGGAGGGTGGCTCATAATCAACAAAGACAACCTTATGCTCCGATCAATCCAAAAATTGTGGATATGCCCCTATAACCAGTTGGGTTAGCGCCAAAGTAGCATGACCATGATTAATTTGTCGCAAGTGTTGCGGGTCTAGTACAATACATGTTTTTTTGGAATATGTAGGGAAAACCCGACGGTTGCGATTCACCCTTCTTCCGCATATAAATGAGGTCAAGACAACATACATCCGCCCATACATCATGAAGCCCCACCATCGCCAGGTCAAACACCTCCTACTCCGTAGCCTGCAGGGTTGACTCGTGCTCGAACTCCGGTGGGGCGAACACATCTGACAACTAAAATGTTGTGATCAGCGCATAGGACAAGGTTGGGACCATCCAACAACTTGGAGATCTCCTCTGACTCTTCCACTGCGGGGAGCGCTTCAAGTGCTTGTGACGAAAGTGGACCACCACCATTGTGATTCCCAAGAAGCCATAGGTGAACGTAGCCCTCAAGGCTTGTAGCGACAGGTACGGCATGGCCTCCACGTACCACTTCGATGACTTCCATGCCAGCTACCCTACCCCTATATACCGTCCTAGTGCAGAGGGGCATCAAG
Source organism: Eutreptiella sp. 'Long Island Sound 2002' (assembly GCA_964036045.1). NCBI lineage: Eukaryota > Euglenozoa > Euglenophyceae > Eutreptiales > Eutreptiaceae > Eutreptiella > Eutreptiella sp. 'Long Island Sound 2002'. Next base: position 8,763,742 of record OZ038383.1, read on the forward strand.
CCGGTAGCCATACTTGGAGAAACACCCAACACACACCAAGCGATCCTTTGGCACTCGCAGATGCGGCTCTTGTGTGGCAAAGAAATCAACATCCAACAGCTGCTCAGAGGGACATACACAGGACTTGTCATCACTTCTATGCACAGCCATCATTTGCCGGATCTCTTTTCCGCTTCAATGAGCTGATGGCCTTGCCAACTCGATCATCAAGTTCCATGGCCTTGGCCATATCTCTTGCGGTCACGAGGCCTTGCTTGTGCTTCTTGGTGTCCTCCTCACTGATTGGGCGACCTGTGATGCGCGCTTCTACTGGGGCGCATAGTCAGCCTAAGAGTTCACAAACGGGCATACCCGTGTGCAAGTGATAGACCTTGCCAATGAGCTTGACGACGTTGATCAAGCACCCCTAGCACCGATCAAAACATCGCCAAGACAAACGCATAGAGCAGCGGGGCCCATATGTCTTTTTGCATCTTCTTGATCCGGACCTCGTAGACGGCGGACGTTCGTGTCAGGTAAACCCCACGGTACTAGATCATTGGCTATATCTAAAACCTCCGCTTGGACCCAAACCAAGCCACCTCCGTCCACCTTTGTCCCAACAACAAGAGCAAATCCATCACAAAAACCCTCTTGAAGGTGCCTTGCCAAACGCAATGGAATTTCATATAGGGCTTATTTCGCGAGGGAAAATTGTGTGGGGGATATTTCGCCACCCTTGGAAATCCCAAAGCTCTAACTGCCTCTTGCAAACCAAACATGCGGGCACATGTTCCGTTCAGAGTCAGAAAATTATGCAAATCAAATTGCCACTGAAAGCAGTGTTATTTCACAACATCGGAAAGAAGCTGTTGTTCCAAACAATTGCCCAAAAACTATGGACCCACAGAATGCAGTGCCATTGGCATCTTCACTGCCCTGCCCACACCCATAAATTTTGTCCGGAGGAAAATTTCGCCAACTTTCTTAAAAACGAAATTAACAAACACACCCCTACATGAGAGAGGGGGTTTTGGACGGGGATTAATTTGCCAGAGGAAATGTTGCAGGTGGAAATTTCGCCACCCTTGGACTTCCCAAAGCCCCCTACTGCTTCACACACACCGTAACGTGCAAACCCATGCTCTGTTCAGAGTCAACATCTCAACGGTGCAAAAGGCCTGGGAAACCTGAACAATGTGGTGCACTTGAACCCCCTTAGGGAGAGCCGTGCTGTGTGCGATGAAGCCACGTTGCTTCTAATTGCTCATTCCTCTGTGTCCTCGCCCGGAGGATGCATGGGCGGTACAGAAAGGGGGGGGTTTGGGCGGGGATAATTTTGCGGGAAAATCCCCCCTTTCCCCGCTTAAGGAAGATGGACAAAATTTCCTTGTCGAAATTTTGGGGCTGCGGTAGTGCATGCGGTAGTGCAGTGAAGATGCCAATGGTACTGCATACTATGGGTAACCCACCATCAGATGTTGCAGCGTTTTTTTTTTTTTGCACCGGTGCTTTGCCCGCTCCTCAGACACTCAAAACACCGTGTGTAATTGAAAAACAGGCACACACATTTGAATCCCCATCAAGACAATTCTAAGACTTTTGTAGACTTGGTTGAGCCAGAGCGAGTTGAGAAACTTTATGTTGTTGGGCCTCGGTTCCAATACAATATGCTACCATCCTGATTGCCATGGCGAGCATGTCTTGCGATGGCTTCTGCAATAACTTAAAGCAGCAGGTTCTAACAGTGAACTGTATATCATAGTCTGTACACTGTAAACCAAACCAAAACCCCATAGGGGCCAGGGGCCAGCGCAAGTACAGCGGCTGAAAAACATTGCAATACCCAGGTTCGTGATGTTTTTGTGCACGAAAGGCAAAGCAGCAAAGCAAAACAAGCAAATCCAGACGCAATTACTCCAGAAATGTGCTGAAATTGGAAACGTCAGCAGAAGCTGCAAGCCTGCAAGAGGGGCAGGGACTCAATGTACACCAGCACACGAGCAAACCAGTGCACGAATGGACCGAACACATCAATAATTAACATCTGCTGGACCGCAGGCCTAATGTGGATTAGAGAACAGGCGAAGTGTGGGTGGTAAGAACGGCGGTGGAGAAATAACATCCCACAAAGTGGTGGCCATTGCCATGTCCTTTGGATTTTGTATTAAATAATGGTACTGCTGGAGCAATTGTGCAATGACTGCCTCCGAACAGCCGTTCTATGCGGTTGGCGTTTACTTTGCAGAACAAGCATACCAGAATACCATTGCCCTGACTACCTTACTATTTCTACCCCCTTTATGCCACAAATCAGCAGCTTTGTTTGACTTTCACACAGCCTGAAGCACTGCATCGATCTGTCCCCCTGCCCTTAGCTGCCGCTTTCCACTGAGACCAATCCCGATTACTGTCACGTTCTGCAAGTCTTCCACTATGCAGGCCCATCAGGAGAGGGCACTTTCTATGCCTTTTGGCACGAGGAAACCATCTCATTGTTCAGCCTGGACGCTTCATGCTCATGAGGTGAAACGGCAGAACACGAACGGTTCGGACGCCCAAATGGGACAAAAAATTGAGGCCAGCCACACTCTGGCTCTCTCTGGCGCGTACACGGATACAAACTAGGGGGGCATGCGAAGGCCGGGCCCCTTTGGACAACAACAACATATCACCAACACATGCACACCTTTCACTTTTCCACAACCCTTTCATCTGAGCTGGCGACCGCCCAAGGCGGCCGCAAAGATTGTCGTTTTTTTGTTACGTTTCGCAGCAAACATCACAAAATGACGTATCCACTCTATGCATGGCAGCACCCAGCCTACCCTAAGGCAGTGGCACATCGAACTACAGCTAGGACGGGTTTTTGAAATGACACTTCAGGGGCGGGCGGGCGGGTCTGGTAAACTGCAGGCCAATACCTCAAAAAGCAATGAAAATTCTGAAGCAAGCACAGGCACAGGCCTTTAAGAATACCAAACACCAAACAATTTTTTCAGCAAGCAAAGGATGGTTTCGCAGCGAATATCACAACCTCATTCTTTTTCTATTTTTTTTTGGGGGGGTGTCTCTAACCACAGTATCCAAAGGGGGATGTTCGAGTACTCTTCGGGCACTGTTTCAAGGCACACCTGCAAAACTGCTGAGAGTCCATATCCGTTCACATCCTACAACAGTTGCACTGTCCCAATGTCACCAACCAGCAACACGCAGACGGCTGAAAACTTGCGACTCAAAGATTGCTTGAACGCACACAGAATCCATTTGTGCACCATGAGGACACCATTCGCCTATGCAAAGCTCGACTGAAACGCAAAAACTCTCCTGGGTCACACCCATCGCTTGGTGTTGCAGGTAGGACGATGGGGACCGGGAGAAGGGGTGAGAGGAGGGACCGCCATCGTCACGGACCCTGCAGGACATGCATGTGTGTGGAACATCCTCGCAGCGGTCCAGCTTGCGCTGACATGTCACGGCGTCACGGATGTTTTGTCAGTGGCGCCACTGCTGGTCACTAAAAGTAGTGAACGTGTATCGACCTTGGGAAACAAAAAATGACCGCAGGCACGAATTGTTACCAAATACGATTGATCAGGACCCTGAACACCCCTTTGTATGCACGAGACGTCCCCGGGCCCTCAGCGCCTCTAAACTCTGTTGTCGTCAATGAGAAGCCAGGAAAAGAGTACCATTTCAGTCAACCACTTTGCAAAAGGATTGAACATGTTTTGTTTGTCATCAGTAAATTGTATAAGTATAGACAATTCGCCATCAGAAACCGACCGGGCCGGACCAGATGAGGGTCTGTTGCACTTGGTGTGACTGCAACCCAATGGGACAATGGTACGGGCACACAGTTGTGCTCTTCCTGCCTGGCTTGAGAAGTGCTACGGCTATCAAACCCGGAACTCGCAGCAGGAGATTCGCTGAAGCACATCTGCCACATCAGGTCAATGCTAAATGCACAAAACTGACGTTGGCCTTTGGATCGACCACCTGGGGTTTTTTCTTTTTGTTCGCCAACACTGGGATTGGGGACACCCCAGCCCCCCCATGCCTCATTGAATACCCGCCAGAAAAAGGAAACATGTAAACCCCAAACATCATTAACAAATGCAGAGCGGTGCCACGATTCCGCTGTACATATTATGTGATTGCAAGCAAACGGCACGTGTTTCCCAGCCTCTGGGTTCGGCGGTACGATGCATGCTAGCCCCCAAACATGACAGGATGGTGACGGTATGGCCCCCGGTTGGCCTCTGGGGGGCACTGTGCTGTGCGTCACTGGTCCTGTGACTTGCCCTCACTTGTGGGCGCGCAGACCTGCACAAGCGGACTCAGGCCATACCCAACGGCACGCTGGTGCGATGGTCAACTAATCGTCGGAGAGGGACAGCGCCTTCAGTGCAGCCTTGGCCTGCAGTCGCATGCCTTCCCGAGACAGGGCCGCCTGCAGCATCTCTACCCTCCGGCTGTGCGTGGGCTCCTGCAAAAGGCTCTGGAGGAACCACAGCGACGAATTTGCGACGGGCGTGGCCTCCTCGTCGAACTCGGCCATCAGGTTCTTGTAACCGGACTTCAGCTGACTGCCCGCCCGCCGCTGCACCTGGCCCTTATTTGCTCTGGCAAAAAAAACCTGATGATCTTAAACAAGAGTGGGCCAATCCGAGCTGGATATGCCACAGCCTTCAGCTCGCAAACTGAGAGTCCCAAGACTGAGGACCTGGGCGGTCTCGCTTTGGCACCAGGATACAAACCGGACAAGCACCGTGGGTGCTGGTCACTTGTTTGGCGCATCAATTGGCTCGAGTTTTGTTGTGCACAGAGACAATGGCCGTCCAAAAGAGCGGCTGCATGTGCGGCAGGACAGGGGTACCCGACAAGACCAAAAGGTGCCGTATGTTCCCAGCAGGACCATGAGGCGGTACTTGCGTTGGTGCCCGAGGTCTCCATGTGACACACCTACATGCTCTACATGCTGTACAGAGTGGTGACGCGGCCGCACGAGTAGTACACAATGCAAGATGCAAAGATCACACTGTAGCAGAGGAGTTCTGTGTTCGACATCGCAGCATTAGTGATGGAGTAAATGATGGCGATGAAGAGGCTTGGCAAGAAGACACTCAGCAACGCTGTGATGGCCCCAATCATACACAGCACGAGCGGAGCAAGAAGGATTCGCGCAGAGAAATTTTGGCGCTCTGCTGAGAGCACAATGCCGAGGAATCCCAACAGCAAGTAAGCCACTGCACATGCCAAAGAGGTCCAGCCGATGATTGTCAGCCAAATCACTGGCAGGAAGTCACGTTGTGCCATAGAACACCAGATGCTCACATCCTTGCCCCGCTATAAGTGCTCTGCAAGGGCTGGACGTAGTGATCCAGAGCTGCCCGGCAATCAAAGCTACAGAAGACTGCTAACATTCATTTCGTGGTTTGGTCTGCAGCACAAAGCAATAGGGGCAAACCCCAGTATTGAGGGTTGGTGCACAGTGACATACTGGGGCAGTGTAAAGCAACAATACAGAGAGTACAGAGCAACAGTGCACCGTGACAGTCTAGCATGATGCTTGTGGCCTGCCCTGTTCAGCAATATCTCTCAGGCCAGCACTGGGCTACAAGTGACAAGAGGTGTGCTGACCTTTGGAGTCTTTTGCGGCGAACGGGGCTATGGCAAGGGAAAAGGTGATCGTGCGCACCAAGGGAAGCAACATGATTCGGGTTACTGAGGTTATCCCAACAACAACAACAAGCCCAACTCCTTCACCAAGCGCAACACCTCCGATCCTCGCCAACAAGGTCCCCGATGACTCACCAAAAGCGTTACAAAAAAGGAATCTCGTGCATCAAATCCGTGCCAAGTTGCCATAGTGGTGCACACACACCTCGGGGCTTGTTATCAACATTCTAAGCAAAGGTATACAACCCGGTTGGCTCACCACTCCCAAATTGATCCCAAGGGCAATAGTCCATAGGCACATGCAAGTGGCACTCGCCGTCCATGTATTACACGACATCGATTGGGGAGCGGTCATTCGGTTGGAACTAGGGGCCCATGTTCATTATCATTGCCCGTGGTTCATAATGACTGACTGGCCCAAGAGTCATTCGGTTGGAACTAGGGGCCCATGTTCATTATCATTGCCCGTGGTTCATAATGACTGACTGGCCCAAGACTGACCCGGACAGCAGCATCAAACAAAGTTTTGTTTGCGATCTCTGTGTTGTTAATCGATTTGTTCATCTGCTGCACTTACCCTTAAGCTTACGCTGGATGCTTTGCACGCAATATTTCCCGTGATACTGAAAGGGATGTGGGCCGTTTCCATAGATCTCAAGCACGCTTACCTCCACCAACCATTGTCCGCGGAGCAACAACAGTTCGTCAATATGAAAGTATGAAGCCACCACTGCCGTTTTCGTGCAGCTTGCTTCGGTCTCAGCCCTCTGCCCTATCTCTTCGATGCCATAATCAAGGCCCTTGAGTGGTTGGCTCGGTCCGAGGGGATCTGCTATGGGGGAATCCTTGCACTGCGCGCGCACTGCGCGCTACTTTTAGACTATGTCCCCCCCGAAGAGCCCCTAGGCACGCCGCCCTTGGAAACACCCTTAGAATTAGGCGACCCAAACTGGACTGGAGGGGACCTTGAGGGGGACCTTCCCGGTTCTTGTGGCATGGTGAAGGACCAGGGGCCTTTGGGGGGGAACTTGACTGTGTGTTGGGCAGCGGAGATGGAGGGCAGTGAGGTGGCGAGTCTGAACTTGGGATGGCAAAGGAGATGGACTCCATCTTGCATTGTTGATTCACCACTCTCAACCCATCTTGGTAGTATTCCAAGTGGAGGAGTCCGTCTTCAGCCGTCCCAACCACCGTGGCAGGAGGTCGCAGGCCATTGGTGCGGGTGTAGAACACCCTATCCCCAATAATGAGATCCATGGAGAAAATGGGCCTGAGAAATGAGGAGGGAAGTATGATGTCTGGTAGCAGGCACCCTCAAAGTGTATCACCATATCAATCAACCGAGAAAAAGAGTAGATGTGGTGGAAATGGGTAAAAAATGTGTGCAAAAAGGTAGAAATGGGTGAACAGGGTGAACATCCAAAAATGCCAGATCCCCAATGCATCAAAACCTACTACCGAACAACAACGATGCCCAAAGTACCACAAAGCATGGGTTTCTACTACGGCCATACGCCCAAATAGTTGCACTGCGCTTAAGTTGCCCCCTATTCACCTACTTTGAGAAGATGCTCATCATTGGTTGGTCACCCGTCAAGACGCACAAAGGTGTGCACGTGCCACATGCGCCGAAGAACCATGTCATGTAAGCAATGTACTAATGCAATCGCCAAGCCTATTTTGGGTAGTTCCGACGAACAAACGGATCTGCGAATGGGGTGCACCACGGGCAGAATCAGGTAGGAACCCCCACTTCCTCCCACTTTTTGGGAACACCCATGGAGTGGCATGGTACTTTTGACATTTACCGAGGAGCCTTTTGGTGCAATTAAGCCGGGAGAGTTTAATTGGGGCCAAAAGTCATGTGTTGTGTATTTTTGGGATCCTCCCCAAAACCTGGGAGCCCCCTTTTTGTTGGGTTCCTGGCAGTATGAAGAGGACTCCCGCCAACGTTTATTAGCTAGAAAGGGGGTTCCTACCCCCCCTTGCGCAATCATGGCCGTGGTTCCAAAAGTCCAGGCAAAACAGCAGTTCAACGCCCACCTTGTGCTTAGACAAGCCCGTGCTTGCGCGCGACACACACACACGACAACAAAGCATGGTACGTGACACCCATGCCGGGAATAGCAATGTTGGCCATGGCCGAAAACCACATCAAAACAAACAGCATGGGGTTGCAATGTGTGGTACAATGTTGTTATGAACAGAATGCACAATCACAGGCATGAATGAGCCCCCCTTTCCCCCTACAAGCGTGTCACAAATGCCCAACCCTGCATTCAAGACCACAAAAAGAGCGGTCCCAAAAAGTCGGTTCAACGCCCACTCTGTGCTCCAACAAGCCCTTGCTTGCGGAAGGGGCCATGAGCAACGGATACTGAGCTTGCATATACCCACATGACACAGGCATATGGTCATAGCTATGAATCTCTGTACATTGTTTCGACTTGCTGCACTGCAGCAAGGGGGGGGGGGGGGTAACTACGTTCTTACCAATGGTTCCTAGCCAAGAAGGGTGTTCCTACTAGGGTACTAGGGTTCCTACCACGAGGAGGTCAGAAAAGATGTGCAAGCTGTGATGCGGCTTGAAGGACACATGCATGGGGGCAACCAACTTTTGCCCACTATTGCGCCAACAAGCCCAAATTGGCGCTTTTGAGGGCCAATATGCCCCACCAAGAGGGCTCAGTTGGAAGCTACATGGCTCACCATGGGTTCATACGTACTCCCATTGTCACCTAATGATCACCCAACAACAGTCCGAGGCCCCCCAGAGGTTGTCAAAGGTCGCCCAGAAATCGCCATTTTTCAGCCAACCCATGCCGGCCTAAAAACGGCCAAGTTACTGATAGCAGCCCCACTGTTCTAGACACATGACCCAAACCGCCCATGGTGTTCAACAAACATTACTTTCGGCGCTGCCACTGTTTAAGACACATCACTTAAACCAAAACTACCATACTGTTCAAAACAGATTGCCCAAAGCGCCCATATTGATCGACACAAATTACTTGATGGGCCCCAACCATTCAAGACACATTACCCAAACGTCCATACTGTTCAAGGCACATTACTTAAAGCGCCCCCAAGACACATTACCCAAAACACCTATACTCTTCAACACACACTACTGAAAGCGCGCATACTTTTCAAGACTCATTGCGTAAAGTGCCCACACTGTTCAAGACACATTACCCAAAGCGCCCACACTATTCTTTTTTGGGCTAAGACCTGGGTAAGCGGGTTGCATTTCATACACTAGAGGGAGGGGGTGATGACATTCAGGCACGATAGGTCACTATTCGCTAAGGGGCGGAGATCCTTTTTGGGTTGGAGGTTTCACAGCAATGCTTTTTGAGGTAGTGCACGGTGGCTAGAGCGGCCCGGAACAGGTCCTCGACAATAGACCACATCTCTGTTAGCAGCTGAATAGCAGCTTGTGTAAGTGCCTGCATCGATTGATGCCTCAAGGCATGCAAGGATTGATCCCAAAAGCTTTCCTTCCTGGTGGGACACGTTTCTATCAGTGTGTCATAGCACTCAAGATCAAAAGTCCCCTAGCACCTCCAAGGCATAATAGCAATGGGAGTGTGTAAGGTGCAACAAACACCCATGAAAGTGCACTTAAGACACATTTAGGGCAACACGAAAGGAGAGGGGCAATGCTAGATCATACATTATAGCCGCTAGTCGTGGAAATACCCCATCTAGTGACCATATTCGTGTTGTAGAGAGAATTCTGTACACAACGAAAAAAGAATTGCACCAATTTCTGCTCCAGTGGCTGGGAAATATGTGCATAATACAAACACCCATAAGGAGCACTTAGACAAATTTTGGGCAACACAAAAACAGAGGGCCAATGTTAGATCATACATTATAGCCGTCAGCCGTGTAAATACCCTATCTAGTGACCATATTCTTGTTGTAGAGATAATTCTGTACACAACGAAAAAAGAATTGCACCAACCTGGGGTCCAATGGCTGGGAAATATGTGCATAATACAAACACCCATGAAAGTGCACTTGGACAAATTTTGGGCAACACAAAAACAGAGGGCCAATGTTAGATCATACATTATAGCCGCCAGTCGAGTAAATACCTTATCTAGTGACCACATTCTTGTTGTAGAGATAATTCTGTACACAGCGAAAAAAGAATTGCACCCATTTGTACTCTAGTGGCTGGGAAATATTGGCATAATACAAACATCCATGAAAGTGCACTTAGACACATTTAGGGCAACACGAAAAGGGAGGGCCAATGGTAGATCATACATGATAGCCGCTAGTCGAGTAAAAGGCTTATGTAGTGACCATATTCGTGTTGTAGAGAAAATTCTGTACACAACGAAAAAGAATTGCACCAATTTCTGCTCTATTGGATGGGAAATATGTGCATAACACAAACACCCATTAAAATGCACTTAGACACATTTTGGGCAACACAAAAACAGAGGGCCAATGGTAGATCATACATTATAGCCTCCAGTTGTGTAAATACCCTATCTAGTGACCATATTCATGTTGTAGAGATAATTCTGTACACAGCGAAAAAAGAATTGCACCAATTTCTGCTCTATTGGATGGGAAACATGCGCATACCACAAATATCCATGAAAGTGCACTTAGACACATTTTGGACAACACAAAAACAGAGGGCCAATGTTAGATCCTACATTATAGCCTCCAGTTGTGTAAATACCCTATCTAGTGACCATATTCATGTTGTAGAGATAATTCTGTACACAGCGAAAAAAGAATTGCACCAATTTCTGCTCTAGTGGTTGGGAAATATGCGCATACCACAAACATCCATGAAAGTGCACTTAGACACATTTTGGGCAACACAAAAAGGGAGGGCCAATGTTAGATCATACATTATAGCCGCTAGTCGTGTAAACACCCTATCTAGTGACCATATTCTTGTTGTAGAGAAAATCTGTACACAACGAAAAAGAATTGCCCCAATTTCTGCTCCATTGGATGGGAAATATGTACATAATACAAACACCCATTAAAATGCACTTAGACACATTTAGGGCAACACAAAGGGAGAGGGCCAATGGTAGATCATACATTATAGCCGCAAGTCATGTAAATGCCCCATCTAGTGACCATCTTCGCGTTGTAGAGAGAATTCTGTGCACAACGAAAAAAGAATTGCACCAATTTCTGCTCTAGTGGCGGGGAAACATGCGCATACCACAAATATCCATGAAAGTGCACTTAGACACATTTTGGGCAACACAAAAAGGGAGGGCCAATGTTAGATCATACATTATAGCTGCTAGTCGTGTAAACACCCTATCTAGTGACCATATTCTTGTTGTAGAGAAAATCTGTACACAACGAAAAATAATTGCCCCAATTTCTGCCCCATTGGATGGGAAATATGTACATAATACAAACACCCATTAAAATGCACTTCGACACATTTAGGGCAACACAAAGGGAGAGGGCCAATGGTAGATCATACATTATAGCCGCAAGTCGTGTAAATACCCTATCTAATGACCATGTTCGTGTTGTAGACAGAATTCTGTGCACAACGAAAAAAGAATTGCACCAATTTCTACTCTAGTGGCCGGGAAATATGTGCATAATACAAACACGCATTAAAGTGTACTTGGACACATTTAGGGCAACACAAAAACAGAGGGCCAATGTGAGATCATACATTATAGCCGGCAGTTGTGTAAATACCCTATCTAGTGACCATATTTGTGTTGTAGAGATAATTCTGTACACAGCGAAAAAAGAATTGCACCAATTTCTGCTCTAGTGGCTGGGAAATATGCGCATACCACAAATATCCATGAAAGTGCACTTAGACACATTTTGGGCAACACAAAAAGGGAGGGCCAATGTTAGATCATACATTATAGCCGCTAGTAGTGTAAACACCCCATCTAGTGACCATATTCTTGTTGTAGAGATAATTCTGTACACAACGAAAAAGAATTGCCCCAATTTCTGCTCCATTGGATGGGAAACATGTACATAATACAAACACCCATTAAAATGCACTTAGACACATTTAGGGCAACACAAAGGGAGAGGGCCAATGGTAGATCATACATTATAGCCGCAAGTCGTGTAAATACCCTATCTAATGACCATGTTCGTGTTGTAGAGATAATTCTGTACACAGCGAAAAAAGAATTGCACCAATTTCTGCTCTAGTGGCTGGGAAATATGCGCATACCACAAATATCCATGAAAGTGCACTTAGACACATTTTGGGCAACACAAAAAGGGAGGGCCAATGTTAGATCATACATCATAGCCGCTAGTCGTGTAAACACCCTATCTAGTGACCATATTCTTGTTGTAGAGAAAATTCTGTACACAACGAAAAAGAATTGCCCCAATTTCTGCTCCATTGGATGGGAAATATGTACATAATACAAACACCCATTAAAATGCACTTAGACACATTTAGGGCAACACAAAGGGAGAGGGCCAATGGTAGATCATACATTATAGCCGCAAGTCATGTAAATACCCTATCTATTGACCATGTTCGTGTTGTAGAGAGAAATCTGTACACAACGAAAAAAGAATTGCACCAATTTCTACTCTAGTGGCCGGGAAATATGTGCATAATACAAACACACATGTAAGTGTACTTAGACACATTTTGGGCAACACAAAAACAGAGGGCCAATGTTAGATCATACATTATAGCCTCCAGTTGTGTAAATACCCTATCTAGTGACCATATTCATGTTGTAGAGATAATTCTGTACACAGCGAAAAAAGAATTGCACCAATTTCTGCTCTAGTGGCTGGGAAATATGCGCACACCACAAACATCCATGAAAGTGCACTTAGACACATTTCGGGCAACACAAAAAGGGAGGGCCAATGTTAGATCATACATGATAGCCGCTAGTCGTGTAAACACCCCATCTAGTGACCACATTCTTGTTGTAGAGATAATTCTGTACACAACGAAAAAAGAATTGCACCAATTTCTGCTCCATTGGATGGGAAATATGTACATAATACAAACACCCATTAAAATGCACTTAGACACATTTAGGGCAACACAAAGGGAGAGGGCCAATGGTAGATCATACATTATAGCCGCAAGTGAAGTAAATACCCTATCTAATGACCATATTTGTGTTGTAGAGAGAATTCTGTGCACAACGAAAAAAGAATTGCACCTATTTCTACTCTAGTGGCTGGGAAATATGTGCATAATACAAATACACATTAAAGTGTACTTAGACACATTTTGGGCAACACAAAAACAGAGGGCCAATGTTAGATCATACATTATAGCCGGCAGTTGTGTAAATACCCTATCTAGTGACCATATTTGTGTTGTAGAGATAATTCTGTACACAACGAAAAAAGATTTGCACCAATTTCTGCTCTAGTGGCGGGGAAACATGCGCATACCACAAATATCCATGAAAGTGCACTTAGACACATTTTGGGCAACACAAAAAGGGAGGGCCAATGTTAGATCATACATGATAGCCGCTAGTCATGTAAACACCCCATCTAGTGACCATATTCTTGTTGTAGAGATAATTCTGTGCACAACGAAAAAAGAATTGCCCCAATTTCTGCTCCATTGGATGGGAAATATGTACATAATACAAACACCCATTAAAATGCACTTAGACACATTTAGGGCAACACAAAGGGAGAGGGCCAATGGTAGATCATACATTATAGCCGCAAGTCGTGTAAATACCCTATCTAATGAGCATGTTCGTGTTGTAGAGAGAATTCTGTACACAACGAAAAAAGAATTGCACCAATTTCTACTCTAGTGGCCGGGAAATATGTGCATAATACAAACACACATTAAAGTGTACTTAGACACATTTTGGGCAACACAAAAACAGAGGGCCAATGTTAGATCATACATTATAGCCTCCAGTTGTGTAAATACCCTATCTAGTGACCATATTTGTGTTGTAGAGATAATTCTGTACACAGCGAAAAAAGAATTGCACCAATTGCTGCTCTAGTGGCTGGGAAATATGCGCATACCACAAATATCCATGAAAGTGCACTTAGACACATTTTGGGCAACACAAAAAGGGAGGGCCAATGTTAGATCATACATTATAGCCGCTAGTCGTGTAAACACCCCATCTAGTGACCATATTCTTGTTGTAGAGATAATTCTGTACACAACGAAAAAAGAATTGCACCAATTTCTGCTCCAATGGATGGGAAATATGTACATAATACAAACACCCATTAAAATGCACTTAGACACATTTAGGGCAACACAAAGGGAGAGGGCCAATGGTAGATCATACATTATAGCCGCAAGTCGTGTAAATACCCTATCTAATGACCATGTTCGTGTTGTAGAGAGAATTCTGTGCACAACGAAAAAAGAATTGCACCAATTTCTACTCTAGTGGCCGGCAAATATGTGCATAATACAAACACACATTAAAGTGTACTTAGACACATTTTGGGCAACACAAAAACAGAGGGCCAATGTTAAATCATACATTATAGCCTCCAGTTGTGTAAATACCCTATCTAGTGACCATATTTGTGTTGTAGAGATAATTCTGTACACAGCGGAAAAAGAATTGCACCAATTTCTGCTCTAGTGGCGGGGAAATATGCGCATACCACAAATATCCATGAAAGTGCACTTAGACACATTTTGGGCAACACAAAAAATGAGGGCCAATGTTAGATCATACATTATAGCCGCTAGTCGTGTAAACACCCTATCTAGTGACCATATTCTTGTTGTAGAGAAAATTCTGTACACAACGAAAAAAGAATTGCACCAATTTCTGCTCCATTGGATGGGAAACATGTACATAATACAAACACCCATTAAAATGCACTTAGACACATTTTGGGCAACACAAAGGGAGAGGGCCAATGGTAGATCATACATTATAGCCGCAAGTCATGTAAATACCCTATCTAATGACCATGTTCGTGTCGTAGAGAGAATTCTGTACACAACGAAAAAAGAATTGCACCAATTTCTACTCTAGTGGCTGGGATATATGTGCATAATAAAAACACACATCAAAGTGTACTTAGACACATTTTGGGCAACACAAAAAAAGAGGGCCAATGTTGGATCATACATTATAGCCTCCAGTTGTGTAAATACCCTATCTAGTGACCATATTTGTGTTGTAGAGATAATTCTGTACACAGCGAAAAAAGAATTGCACCAATTTCTGCTCTATTGGATGGGAAATATGCGCATACCACAAATATCCATGAAAGTGCACTTAGACACATTTTGGGCAACACAAAAAGGGAGGGCCAATGTTAGATCATACATGATAGCCGCTAGTCGTGTAAACACCCCATCTAGTGACCATATTCTTGTGGTAGAGATAATTCTGTGCACAACGAAAAAAGAATTGCACCAATTTCTGCTCCATTGGATGGGAAATATGTACATAATACAAACACCCATTAAAATGCACTTAGACACATTTAGCGCAACACAAAGGGAGAGGGCCAATGGTAGATCATACATTATAGCCGCAAGTCATGTAAATACCAGATCTAATGACCATATTTGTGTTGTAGAGAGAATTCTGTACACAACAAAAAAAGAATTGCACCTATTTCTGCTCTAGTGGCTGGGATATATGTGCATACCACAAATATCCATGAAAGTGCACTTAGACACATTTTGGGCAACACAAAAAGGGAGGGCCAATGTTAGATCATACATGATAGCCGCTAGTCGTGTAAACACCCCATCTAGTGACCATATTCTTGTTGTAGAGATAATTCTGTGCACAACGAAAAAAGAATTGCCCCAATTTCTGGTCCATTGGATGGGAAATATGTACATAATACAAATACCCATTAAAATGCACTTAGACACATTTAGGGCAACACAAAGGGAGAGGGCCAATGGTAGATCATACATTATAGCCGCAAGTCGTGTAAATACCCTATCTAATGACCATGTTCGTGTTGTAGAGAGAAATCTGTACACAACGAAAAAAGAATTGCACCAATTTCTACTCTAGTGGCTGGGATATATGTGCATAATACAAACACGCATTAAAGTGTACTTAGACACATTTTGGGCAACACAAAAAAAGAGGGCCAATGTTAGATCATACATTATAGCCGGCAGTTGTGTAAATACCCTATCTAGTGACCATATTTGTGTTGTAGAGATAATTCTGTACACAGCGAAAAAAGAATTGCACCAATTTCTGCTCTAGTGGCTGGGAAATATGCGCATACCACAAATATCCATGAAAGTGCACTTAGACACATTTCGGGCAACACGAAAGGGGAGGGCCAATGTTAGATCATACATTATAGCCGCTAGTCGTGTAAACACCCTATCTAGTGACCATATTCTTGTTGTAGAGATAATTCTGTACACAACGAAAAAAGAATTGCACCAATTTCTACTCCATTGGATGGGAAATATGTACATAATACAAACACCCATTAAAATGCACTTAGACACATTTTGGGCAACACAAAGGGAGAGGGCCAATGGTAGATCATACATTATAGCCGCAAGTCGTGTAAATACCCTATCTAGTGACCATGTTCGTGTTGTAGAGAGAATTCTGTACACAACGAAAAAAGAATTGCACCAATTTCTACTCTAGTGGCTGGGATATATGTGCATAATACAAAAACGCATTAAAGTGTACTTAGACACATTTAGGGCAACACAAAAACAGAGGGCCAATGTTAGATCATACATTATAGCCTCCAGTTGTGTAAATAACCTATCTAGTGACCATGTTCGTGTTGTAGAGATAATTCTGTACACAGCGAAAAAAGAATTGCACCAATTTCTGCTCTAGTGGCTGGGAAATATGCGCATACCACAAATATCCATGAAAGTGCACTTAGACACATTTCGGGCAACACGAAAAGGGAGGGCCAATGTTAGATCATACATGATAGCCGCTAGTCGTGTAAACACCCCATCTAGTGACCATATTCTTGTTGTAGAGATAATTCTGTACACAACAAAAAAAGAATTGCACCAATTTCTGCTCCATTGGATGGGAAATATGTACATAATACAAACACCCATTAAAATGCACTTAGACACATTTTGGGCAACACAAAGGGAGAGGGCCAATGGTAGATCATACATTATAGCCGCAAGTCGTGTAAATACCCCATCTAGTGACCATGTTCGTGTTGTAGAGAGAATTCTGTACACAACGAAAAAAGAATTGCACCAATTTCTACTCTAGTGGCTGGGAAATATGTGCATAATACAAACACGCATTAAAGTGTACTTAGACACATTTAGGGCAACATAAAAACAGAGGGCCAATGTTAGATCATACATCATAGCCTCCAGTTGTGTAAATACCCTATCTAGTGACCATATTTGTGTTGTAGAGATAATTCTGTACACAGCGAAAAAAGAATTGCACCAATTTCTGCTCTAGTGGCTGGGAAATATGCGCACACCACAAATATCCATGAAAATGCACTTAGACACATTTTGGGCAACACAAAAAGGGAGGGCCAATAATAGATCATACATGATAGCCGCTAGTCGTGTAAACACCCCATCTAGTGACCATATTCTTGTGGTAGAGAAAATCTCTGCACAACGAAAAAAGAATTGCACCAATTTCTGGTCCATTGGATGGGAAATATGTACATAATAAAAACACCCATTAAAATGCACTTAGACACATTTCGGGCAACACAAAGGGAGAGGGCCAATGGTAGATCATACATTATAGCCGCAAGTCGTGTAAATACCCTATCTAGTGACCATATTTGTGTTGTAGAGAGAATTATGTGCACAACGAAAAAAGAATTGCACCAATTTCTACTCTAGTGGCTGAGAAATATGTGCATAATACAAACACCCATTAAAGTGTACTTAGACACATTTAGGGCAACACGAAAGGAGAGGGCCAATGTTAGATCATACATTATAGCCGGCAGTCGTGTAAATACCCTATCTAATGACCATATTCGTGTTGTAGAGATCCTTTTGTACACAGCGAAAACAGAATTGCACCAGTTTCTGCTCTAGTGGCTGGGAAATATGCGCATACCACAAACATCCATGAAAGTGCACTTAGACACATTTTGGGCAACACAAAAAGGGAGGGCCAATGTTAGATCATACATGATAGCCGCTAGTCGTGTAAACACCCCATCTAGTGACCATATTCTTGTTGTAGAGATAATTCTGTGCACAACGAAAAAAGAATTGCCCCAATTTCTGCTCCATTGGATGGGAAATATGTACATAATACAAACACCCATTAAAATGCACTTAGACACATTTAGGGCAACACAAAGGGAGCGGGCCAATGGTAGATCATACATTATAGCCGCAAGTCGTGTAAATACCCTATCTAATGACCATGTTCGTGTTGTAGAGAGAATTCTGTGCACAACGAAAAAAGAATTGCACCTATTTCTACTCTAGTGGCTGGGATATATGTGCATAATACAAACACGCATTAAAGTGTACTTAGACACATTTAGGGCAACACGAAAGGAGAGGGCCAATGTGAGATCATACATTATAGCCGGCAGTTGTGTAAATACCCTATCTAGTGACCATATTTGTGTTGTAGAGATAATTCTGTACACAACGAAAAAAGAATTGCACCAATTTCTGCTCTAGTGGCTGGGAAATATGCGCACACCACAAATATCCATGAAAGTGCACTTAGACACATTTCGGGCAACACGAAAAGGGAGGGCCAATGTTAGATCATACATGATAGCCGCTAGTAGTGTAAACACCCCATCTAGTGACCATATTCTTGTTGTAGAGATAATTCTGTGCACAACGAAAAAAGAATTGCACCAATTTCTGCTCCATTGGATGGGAAATATGTACATAATAAAAACACCCATTAAAATGCACTTAGACACATTTAGCGCAACACAAAGGGAGAGGGCCAATGGTAGATCATACATTATAGCCGCAAGTCGTGTAAATACCCCATCTAGTGACCATATTTGTGTTGTAGAGATAATTCTGTGCACAACGAAAAAAGAATTGCACCTATTTCTACTCTAGTGGCTGGGATATATGTGCATAATACAAACACGCATTAAAGTGTACTTAGACACATTTAGGGCAACACGAAAGGAGAGGGCCAATGTGAGATCATACATTATAGCCGGCAGTTGTGTAAATACCCTATCTAGTGACCATATTCATGTTGTAGAGATAATTCTGTACACAGCGAAAAAAGAATTGCACCTATTTCTGCTCTAGTGGCTGGGAAATATGCGCATACCACAAATATCCATGAAAGTGCACTTAGACACATTTTGGGCAACACAAAAAGGGAGGGCCAATGTTAGATCATACATGATAGCTGCTAGTCGTGTAAACACCCTATCTAGTGACCATATTCTTGTTGTAGAGATAATTCTGTACACAACGAAAAAAGAATTGCACCAATTTCTGCTCCATTGGATGGGAAATATGTACATAATACAAACACCCATTAAAATGCACTTAGACACATTTAGGGCAACACAAAGGGAGAGGGCCAATGGTAGATCATACATTATAGCCGCAAGTCATGTAAATACCCTATCTAATGACCATTTTCGTGTTGTAGAGAGAATTCTGTGCACAACGAAAAAAGAATTGCACCTATTTCTATTCTAGTGGCTGGGAAATATGTGCATAATACAAACACGCATTAAAGTGTACTTGGACACATTTAGGGCAACACAAAAACAGAGGGCCAATATTAGAGGATACATGATAGCCGCTAGTCGTGTAAACACCCCATCTAGTGACCATATTCTTGTTGTAGAGATAATTCTGTACACAGCGAAAAAAGAATTGCACCAATTTCTGCTCCATTGGATGGGAAATATGTACATAATACAAACACCCATTAAAATGCACTTAGACACATTTAGGGCAACACAAAGGGAGAGGGCCAATGGTAGATCATACATTATGGCCGCAAGTCGTGTAAATACCCTATCTAATGACCATATTCGTGTTGTAGAGAGAATTCTGTACACAACGAAAAAAGAATTGCACCAATTTCTACTCCATTGGATGGGAAATATGTGCATAATACAAACACCCATTAAAGTGTACTTAGACACATTTAGGGCAACACAAAGGGAGAGGGCCAATGGTAGATCATACATTATAGCCGCAAGTCGTGTAAATACCCTATCTAGTGACCATATTTGTGTTGTAGAGATAATTCTGTGCACAACGAAAAAAGAATTGCACCAATTTCTACTCTAGTGGCTGCAAAATATGTGCATAATACAAACACGCATTAAAGTGTACTTAGACACATTTAGGGCAACACGAAAGGAGAGGGCCAATGTGAGATCATACATTATAGCCGGCAGGTGTGTAAATACCCTATCTAGTGACCATGTTCGTGTTGTAGAGATAATTCTGTACACAGCGAAAAAAGAATTGCATCAATTTCTGCTCTAGTGGCTGGGAAATATGCGCACACCACAAACATCCATGAAAGTGCACTTAGACACATTTTGGGCAACACAAAAAGGGAGGGCCAATGTTAGATCATACATGATAGCCGCTAGTCGTGTAAACACCCTATCTAGTGACCATATTCTTGTTGTAGAGAGAATTATGTGCACAACGAAAAAAGAATTGCACCAATTTCTGCTCCATTGGATGGGAAATATGTACATAATACAAACACCCATTAAAATGCACTTAGACACATTTAGGGCAACACACAAGGAGAGGGCCAATGGTAGATCATACATTATAGCCGCAAGTCATGTAAATACCCTATCTAATGACCATGTTCGTGTTGTAGAGAGAATTCTGTACACAACGAAAAAAGAATGGCACCAATCTCTACTGTAGTGGCTGGGATATATGTGCATAATACAAACACGCATTAAAGTGTACTTAGACACATTTAGGGCAACACGAAAGGAGAGGGCCAACGTTAGATGGTACATTATAGCCGGCAGTTGTGTAAACACCCTATCTAGTGACCATGTTCGTGTTGTAGAGATAATTCTGTACACAACGAAAAAAGAATTGCACCAATCTGGGGTCCAGTGGCTGGGAAATATGTGCATAATACAAACACCCATGAAAGTGCACTTAGACATATTTCGGGCAACACAAAAAGGGAGGGCCAATGTTAGATCATACATGATAGCCGCTAGTCGTGGAAACACCCTATCTAGTGACCATATTCCTGTTGTAGAGAGAATTCTGCACACAACGAAAAAAGAATTGCACCAAGTTTTGCTCTGGTGGCTGGGAAATATGTGCATAATACAAACACCCATGAAAGAGCACTTAGACACATTTAGGGCAACACAAAGGGAGAGGGCCAATGGTAGATCATACATTACCGCCGTCAGTGGGGGGGAGGGTACCAAAAAAATGGATCCCACAAAATTTTTTTTCCTTCCCATGTCACACGTACCACACATAATCTAGTGACCTAGTGATCTGCCTTGGAGATCCAAGCTAGTTCACACAATGGAGATCCAAAGTCGGTTCACACAATGGGGATTGGTGATTGAAAAGTGTTGTCATTATTTTTAGGATGATGAGGAGGTGGCATTAGCTCAAAAACGGCACTACACTAGGGCATCATCAAAGTTGGATTCTTCCCACCCTACTGCTTGTTCAGCGTGCATTCGAAGTTTTGTTACACTGTGAAGTCAAAAACGATGAAATGGATGATGATGAGCCAATGGGACCGGGGTGTGACTGCGGATGGACGCCAAGAGGAGACCGACACGAAGGAGGGGCCCATGGAGCCATCAACCACACCAACACTGGAGGGACCACCCGGAGGACATCCTACAAATGGAGATGTCGAGAACACCGACACACTAGGGATACGATCGGAGGGGGGTGCCAGAGCAACCACGGGAAGAGCGACCGCAACAGCAAGAAGAGCAAAAACATGTAGCACACGGAGGAGAATGCAAACGAGATGCCACTGGCGATGGAGAACGGGACGCAGGTGGTGCGGGAACCATGGCCTTGGACCGGGCAAGCGCCGGAGCTGCCATGGGGAGTGCAACACATGCAGTGTAGACGGCAGAGTGCGCCAAGCTGGCGGTCTAACAAGGAGTGCCAAACCATGAATCCCAGACAAAGCTAGATGACCAGGAAGGACCGCCATTGCCACTAGAGTGGACGAAGTCCAAGGCCTTTGAGGAATGCTTTGTTGATTGCTATGACAACAGCTAGGGAGTACGTAACACTAGGATAACATGGCTGGGCAAGCGCAAGGCATACGTCTCCACGGATCTCCAGGAACTGGTTACAGGGCAGGTAGCGAGGAACATGGCAGAACGAAGAGCAGGACAAAGGTGATTCATAGATTGTTGCGGGACATGGCTACAACGGTGCAGCAACGGGCAACCCGGAGAAACTCCAGTGCAAAAGAGGCATATGTACAAGTCCAAGACGGGACCCTTCCATGGAATACATCACCAACAGTGGACATGAGCCCCAAGCTAGACAAGAATGGGCATCGGTCCAAGAATGCGCCAGCGGAGGAGATAGCGGGCAAAGGCCTTGGACCTGCTTGGCACGTACAAGTACCATAGGAGATGTGGGACAAACTGCGACCATACAACTGGAGACGTGCACACTAGGGGGCGGCGGCTAGTAGGGATGTGCAGCTCCAAGCTAAGGTCCATCACATTTACGAGGATGATCTGCTGGATAAGACCACATATGGGAGAAGGCCGAATGCCAAGGCATTCGCGAAGGCAAAGTCTACGGAGAAGGGCTCGCTGATCATCAACATGGTACCGTGGAACGAGCAGTGAGGAGGCATTCGTGAACAAATATAACTACCAACTCTGCAAGACCTAGGTGACCAATTCAAGCAAGCGGCCTGGGGCCGAACGAGACTGTATTCATGCAAACCGCACGTGTCCAACATGTTCTGGAGCTGCTCTCTACCGTCGGTGGAGAGGGATACCATACACATTGGAGTATTTGAAGAAGTATAAGGCTTGCATAGCTTACGGTTTGGATATACACATAGCCCTGTGATGGCCACGTACACGGCCGCCCATCCCATTTCCCCACCGCCGTGCCGGGCTCTAGCACTGACTTCAAACTGCAAATCTACCCGTCCTTGACCGGTAGGTCTCAAACTTGCTGCATCGCAATGCTACCGCGCCTCTGTTGACTCTATACACTAATATATCATCAAGCTTCTCGACCGTCTTCACCTCCTGCATCTTGAATTTCCCCATCGTGATCAATAGCATCAAGATATCAGCGGGGTACATTGCACGGATGGTGAATGTGACTGGTAGGGCTGGTGTCGTAGCAAAACCTACCAATCCGACCTCAGCCAATACATCTTGGAAAAGCAAAGTTGCAAACCTCAATCTCCCCTTGAGCAATGAGCGCTTACGCCAAAACTGCTAATTCTCTCTTTTTTGACAGCCAACTTTTTTTGCTCGTTCTTTCCATCTTGTTGTTCCCAACTGAACTTGTAGATAATCTTAGTCGCAATGAGCGTAGCCTTATTGACGATATAATGGCAACAGGCTGGAAAAAATATCCCACGGCTCTTGCAAGGAATGGGTACATTACTCCAAGTTGGTCTGGAAGCTAAAGGAATCCTTGATCTCATTGTAGCATGGGAGGATGTTTGGTTGCTCCTTTGCCTGCTTTCACCCTTGATCCCATGTGAACACGTCCTCGTACCATAATTTGCCGACTAGCATCCACTGTCACTCGCAATCTCTGGTGAAGTGCCCAGACTTTCTTGTGGGCACTGGGACAAGTTCTGGCTCGCATTTTCTACACCGAGGGGTGTGCCGCGTATCGTGCTGCCTGTCTTGGTGTGCGCCATAGAGCCCATATGGTGAGCGCCTGTGGGGATCCCCCCCAATGCCCTATAGCATGCGACTCCCATCCTTTTCTAGATGTGTTCCACTTGCCAACGTTGTCCTGACAATTGCAACCTGAACTCGGGCCCCCAAGCTGCCCAATGACCTTTTGAAAAGCCCTTTTTATGCACTTTTCCAAAGTATACGCATACAAACAGCCCCCCTGAGGACGACACTTGGCACATATTGGAATGAAACGGGCAAAAATCCCAAAGAAATGCTAATCTGCCCAGCTCTAGTGCTAACTGAATGTACCAAAAGATATGGTTCTGCAGCGAAACCCTTGCACCACAGCCACCTGGACCGCAACGGCTGACAGCTGCAGCACCATTCTTGTTTACCCCAGGGAGAGCACACCCCCTGGTCGTGCTGCAACTGCTGCTCCGCAGGCACTGTTCATCCACCAGACGCCCTATGGACCCCGAGCCCCTCAGTCTACGGCCTGAAGAAGAAGAAGGCCGCCTCAATCCTGAGGATCATTTGCCACTTGCCCTTGCCCTTGATCACTTGGGGAACCCCTGGGCTGGATCCAAGCGAGGCGTTGCGCTGCTGCACTTGTGGACGCTTTCAGAGCGGTGGAAATTACGCCCAAACCCAGGCAGCTCCTATCGGAGTGGGGGTTTTCCGCTGCAGTACTACACCGCCCTTAACCGATTGCACATTAGCACGAGCCCAAACCCAGGCAGCCCCTATCGGAGTGGGGGTTTCCCGCTGCAGTACTACACCGCCCTTAACCAATTGCACATTAGCACGAGCCCAAACCCAGGCAGCCCCTATCGGAGCGGGGGTTGCCCGCTGGAGTACTACACCGCCCTTAACCGATTGCACATTAGCACGAGCCCTTGAAAATCCAAGATTTTGTTGTGTAACGGGCCAGCGGTGAAGTTTGAGAGCCGGTTGCAACACAGATGACACTAATGAACCCAGCGCTGAGGCTGTGCTGCTGAGAGAACAAAAAACCTTCAAAGGCAGGGATGTGATGGCATGAGGCAGGCAGCACATGCAGCCTGAACCACAGACCGCAGAATACTCCGCCTGCGATGGATGGACGGTATCTCGGCACCCACAATCGCATTCACAGAAGAGCCGAGCCCAACCAGGATGGAAAACAAACTACTGTAGACACGCGAGTACGATATGCGTCGTGCCTCTTTCCTCAGCATTTGCCCTGTGCCATTCTTCTGTGTTCTCGAAGACTTTGAGCTTTTGACGTTTCTTCCCTCTCTGTGGGCGATTCCGAGGCCAGCCATGTGCCACGCCAGATGCTCTACATCGGGACACATACAAGCAGGAAACACCCCGGTTGGAACCCAAGGGAGCCCTGCCTCCCCCACAGCATCCTCTCACCGTGATCCTGCATATCCTCGACAAATCTCCAACGTTTGTTGAACCACGCCCCCCCCTCTCAAACGGTGCCGGACTTCTTTTTGAGTCCATCAGGGCAAGGGAAATCATCAGAGACTGAAATCAGTGGAGGCAGTGATGCTGGATGGGAGATTGTCGTCTCATGATTCGAAATTCACGGCGCTGTTTCGGCACATGGCACAGGCATGCAAGGCCTAGGTCTGCTTTTCACATAACTTGGCAGATTTTTGGTGCAGATTGTACATGAACACGAGGGCACCTACCCATGTGACAATCAGAGTCACAGCCTTAACAAAGTGTGCATCCGTAAACTGTCCCGTCGGTATATGCGCGCAGACGGGCTGTGCAGGAAGTACGTCCATTGCAAGTGGTTGGCTATCACAAACAACAGCAGCTTCTGGCGACTGGATACAAGCCTCAATGTACCTCTGTCCATCTGTAGAAGGCATTTGATATCGCATGTGCACCGGAACGTCAAAAATGATGTCATCTGCATCTGACGCAGTCTGGTACGTCGCCTTGAATGCCACTGTGTGGTATGGAGACATGAACGCAGGCATCTCCAAATCAATGTCCTCATTAAATACTGCTGTAAAATTTTGACCAAATCTTTCTGCCTGCTGCAATTCATATTGGTCGACATAGACAGATGGTGGTAAGGTTTCTGTCAGCACAACAGAGCAATTGTCAAATCCTGCCGGTAATTTTACATGGGTGTGCAGGCGGAGATGGTATCCCGTCCCCTGCAAAGTTCGGTCAAAGCGTAGGTGGCCTGCAGAGACGCCTGCATCCAGCAGCACCCCCAACCAGAGCATCCACCATTGGAATCCACTTGCGGCCATGACTACAGACTCAAGCCAATGCTCAAGCCAAGACGTACATTTTCTAAAAGCGACAAGGATGGAATGCTGGAAACGGTGATGAGTAATCATGGGGCAGTGTGTCACACCGTTGCTCCCCTGCCCACACCTGTGCGCCCACCACTCTTGTTGCATACGGTTCAGTAGCACTATTTGTCAGCTTACAACATGCATTTGGCCCTTCCCATCGATGCTGCTATTCAGGGATGGATATAACGGGGGGGGGGGGGGTTCGGCCCGGACCCCCCCCCCACCCCCCCCCCTGGTCACAAAAAAGGTCACCATATTTGGTCACAAAAAACGTGACCCACAACCGGCCGTTTTGGGCAGCCCTCTGCCTGTACATGTGCATGGGAGGGGGGGGGGATGGTGCAACATGGGATACACAGCACATTTGACACGCACAGTGCGCTGAGTATATACCAGCACGAATGTCATTCAGGGTCATTCAATGTCATTCACTGTCATCACTTCCAGTGACAAAATTGTCTTGCTCGCTGCAGCTATGACTACATGACGGCTCATTATCACTGTCACACGACATTCCACCGAAAACACCTTATTTGGTCACGATATTTTTCGGGTTTGCAATTTCCCACTATGGCCCTTCACTTTTTTTTGTGACCAGTCCCAAAAAATGACGCCCCCGCCCCCTCCCCCCGGACCCGGACCCCCCCAAGTGGCGCCAAAATTATATCCATCCCTGCTGCTATTGAGCTGTTTGTTGTACACTCCAGGCTGCTTGCTGCAGGTGCTGTAGGTATTGTATAAGCTAGTGGTCCCATTGTCTCTCTCGTACAACCACAAAGTGTGCTGTTTTGGCTTGCACAGTTGTATGTGTTGTGATTGCGGTCATGTGGTGTGTCGCGTGTGTAAGGGCATGCGCTGCCGTGTATGCTGGCTTTGTTCCACATCAGTGTTGGCCATATCCTCCATTGTCTTGTGTAGCCATTCCCATTGTGGTGATCTTTTTGGATGCTTCGTTGTTGTGCATGGCTGGGTTGTACCTCCCCTTAGTCCATCCCCTCCCCCAAGGGTGTGCTTGATTCGCGCCAACCCCCGAAGCTGGCGCAAGTATCCCATGAGTGTTTTGTCGCCAAGCCCCCCTGACCACCGACGACTCGTATGTTCCCCCGTACCCACCGTGGATGGCTGCTTCCACTCGGTCTCGCGCCGCCGCCCACGGGTACTCCCTGTCACCAAGGTCGCAGAACTCGAGTCACTTGCAGCGGCCCAAGTAGCCGAATTTGGCGTGGTCGTGCCACCAGTGGTGCTGCCCACAGTCCCCGCATGCTGTTTTCGGCGGGTTCTCACTGTTGATCCAATCTCCCGTGTGATGACTTCGGAAGTGCTTGAATTCCACCTCGTCTACGACGGCCCTCTTGTATGGCTGAGCTCCTTTCTTTCGTCTGCGCAACGCCAATGAGCTGGAGCTTTCCGTCCCTGACGAGTCTGATCGCCGCAGCTGTTGTCGTTACTGGACGAAAATGTGCCTCCCTTTTTCTTTTTGCCCTTGGACTTGTTTCGGGCCTACTACTCCTGTGGTTCCTCCTTTTTCTGGCGCCGCTGCTCCTTCTTCTTTCGCTTGTGCCTCTCCTCCTTCAGCTTGCTGCGGAGCTCCTTCTTTCCCACCGTGTCGCAGTCGAGTATCACCTTCCATATGTCTTTTGCCATGTCCCTCGGCAGCAGTACTTTATTGGCGTCCTCACTCGACCACCCCTTCAGTACTTGGCACAGCTTCTGTGTCCACCTCGGTGCACCGGGTCATTTTCGGATATCATCAGCCTTTCCCAGCCCCACTCATACGCATGTGCCCGGGCCGCTGCGTTCATCCCCTGCCCTCACGCCGGCGGCCGCAAAAAATGAAGAACCGATGGGGGGGGGGGGTAGGTGTAGGAAGGCGGGGTCAGGAGTGGTGCATAGGTTAGGGGGCCCATGCACAGAACCTACTTCTTCCACAGGCTCGTAACTACTGGTACCAGGAAGAATGGGCACACAACCGATAATATTGCAAAGCATTCCCACCAAAAAATAGGTACACAAAAACGAAGAACAGGTACAAAAAAAAATAGCTATAGGGGGACATGGATGAAAAACATCATTTCAAACAACTTTGCATGTCAATGCAAAAAAAAAGGAGGAAAGGCAAAAGGCAAATGGTTTCGTGAACGAAGGGAGGAGGGAGTAGGTACCAGAACTCATCTGCAAGGCGATTGAAAGGTTTCTACCTCAGAGTGGGAATGCCTTCAAAGAACACAACACGGGAGCTTGTCATGTCTCCAAAACCTTTTCTCGGACTGGGGCACTGACGCACACTTGGAAAACTTGTGCAATGCTTGCCTTGCTCTGGGGGCGTTTTCGCACAGCGCCAATTATTGCCAATTATTACGTTGTTTATCTTGGGAACACCCCTGAAAACCACCCACCTACAGAAGCGTGCATGATCATTCACAACAGCATCGGGGGTGCAGAATTCAGGACCCCGGGACCCGTGGCAAGCATCAGACTAAAAAAGAAAATCCTGGGTGTACTAGCAGGGGCTGTAGGGTGCAGAATTCAGGACCTTGGGGCCGTGGCTACTGGTGGTGAAAAACAGCCGACTTTTCGCACAGTGCAGGCACAGCGCGCGTGCACAGCGCACGGTGCGCCCCCCTTGTCTTTGATTATTTAGGCAGGCGCACAGTTAGATCTGTTTGTCTTTAGGAATACATTCAGTCCCGTTTGGGAGGGACGCATTTCGTTCGGGCACCACCATTCAGTTCAGGTACACATGCTGCTATTTCAGGCACGCTTGCAGCTAGTTCAGGCACACACCTGTGGGGTTATGAGCCCCCCTCCGCCGATAACGCACAACTAAAGGAAGCTTTAGTTTCTTTGCCTTTCTGGTTTTCTTTCCAGATGTGTTCATGCGTGCCATCTTTGTTTCGCATTTTTGGCGATAACACAACTGTCCCAAATGTAGAAGAAGAAATGTCCCAGCGATCCAAACGCGGTACCCCCCTTTTAAGTGGGCCAAAGGGGCAGCAGTGTCACACCGGCACACAGTGGGCATGTTTTTTATCATGCCGACCAACGCTCCTTGGTGCTATCCAAGACTTCCCCGCCTTTGGGAAGTCGAATTCACCAGGGGTCATGCACCCATGTGAAGCCTCCTCCCTTTGGCGACCACTGCAGCTCCTCCTTTGTCGACGGTGCTCCTGTGTTGGATCCTATGAAAATGAAGACACTGGTGGAGTTTCTTCGTCGCAGCTTGGGGAAATCAGGAAGCAATAGCAAAGCGCATGTGTCGCTGAGCACCAGTTGTTGATGGAGGGGTTTGTAAGTCTAGTGAATGCGTGCTTTTGATATTCGCAGAGGTGGAGCTGGATGTGATGGGTATTGGCTTTAAACCCCTGGCTCAACATTTGCCAAATACTCTCTCGGCAGATGCAGGATGGAGCTGAGGAGCTGAGACGCTTGCCGGAAGCACAGGAGGGGCTGAGTGTCTCTGCCAAGTGTTTGCAGCACAGACATGGAACTGGCCCCACAGTTTCTGATTTGGAAAATACTTCTTAGTTGAACAACTTTTAGGTTCACACTTCTGCCAGTGCATCCCACCTGAATGCAACATGCTGATTGCACTGATCTTGTTGCGCTGTAGACCCCATCAGAACTGGTCATGCCTGAGAAAGCACCTGCACCTGCTCTGAAAAAGCACATGCAAGTTGACTGTTTTAATTGTATATTGCACCAAAAATCCTCACCAAAAACTACACCTTTGCCCAGGCACCTCTTTTCAATCTGAGGCAAAGCAAAATATTACTGAATCAAATAGTTTACACACCAAAAAAGCCACTCCATCAGCATGCCACATCCAATTCAAACTTCCTCGGACACTAAATCAGGATTCTGATCACCACTGTGCTACACACCAGGTGGATCAATAATTATCTTACGTTTGTGCACCACAAAGTATGCCACACCACAAAGTAGCGTAATCACACAGTCTTGGTCTTGCCATGAAAGGCCAATTGATTTCTCCGGCTGTAATCGGACATGGCTCCTCTGGCACTTTCGCTGTGTTTGTGTCCGCATCTGTCTCTCTCTTTGTGTAGCCGCCTGTCTGCCACACCACCTGCGCACCTGCCTGCCTGCCTGCCTCTCTTTCTGTCTTTCTGCCTGTCCATCTGTCTGCCCATCTGTCTGTCCGCCCCTCTGTCCGTCCGTCTGTCTGTCCGTCTGCCCCCCCCCATTCCTCCGTCCCTCGCTCATCCCCCTCGGTCCCCCATTCCCTCACAACACAACACTTCACAGACAAAAGCAAAGAAATGTTCAGAAAAATACCAATGAAGCATGTCCATTGCGGAGGATAACAGCCTCGCGAGATGGTTCGGGGTCT
This sequence comes from Eutreptiella sp. 'Long Island Sound 2002', assembly GCA_964036045.1. NCBI lineage: Eukaryota > Euglenozoa > Euglenophyceae > Eutreptiales > Eutreptiaceae > Eutreptiella > Eutreptiella sp. 'Long Island Sound 2002'. The sequence continues at coordinate 8,793,856 of OZ038383.1, forward strand.
GAAATGGGCCGTGCGCGTGCACACAATGCGTGTCGTGCACGCAAACAAATCAGCCATGGTCTTGCTGCAACTGGTACAGTCGACTGGACGGATCCCTTCAAACCGGGGACCATCGTTGGCACACCATCCCAGCAGTTGGAAAGCGGAAAAATACACGGAAGGAAAGCAAAAGAAAGCAATGCCATGCCCGAAACTGTTTTGCAGTTTGCAGTTGGTTTGTTATGTTGTCCTGTTTGTTCCGCTGACCTTGCAATCTGTTGGGTCAGCCCATCCCCTAGCTGAACGCTGGAACCGATGTTTATGGAACCTGTACGCTCCAGCCTTTGTGCTGAAGATGCGTCCATAATAGGGGTACTGTATGCAAGCCAACGAGTCCTCACTGTGCACGTAGTAGGCGTGCACAGTGTGCCTTCCGAGCGCATCATCTGTGGCTCATGTGCGTATAGTGAGAGTGTCGCATGCACTGGATATGTGCATGATGTGCATGTGTGCATGATGTGTGCACACGCGTGTGCATGACGTGCATGGTGTGCTTTTTGAAGTGCACGGAGTGTCTCCAAAATGGCATGGGCGTATCACAATTCCAGTGTCCGCGTCCAATGAGGGGGAACAGACGGCGACCCTGAGTGAACTGTTACCGCTTGCCCAGACGTCCCAGACTGAAGCACAATACTCGTGCTGCGCACAGGAGGCAATCCAAGGGATGTGCCTTGTGGCAATCGATGTCCAGCCGCAGGGCCCGCATCGCGGACGGCCCCAGTGCAGGGCCTGCCCCCTGCATACGTCTCTGCGCTGACAGTGCACTGGAACGGGGACCGAGGTCCGTGGCGTCCACCGAGCACCCGGTCATCATATCCGCGCCAAAGCACCCACACAGTGCCACAGCCGTTCCAGGCCTTTGCCAGCGGCAATCCACCGGTTCGGCCCCAGGAAATCCCCAATCCGAAAGATCCGGCGGAGCAGAGAAGTATGCGTACTCAGGGCGTGTGCGTACTCAGGGGAACACTGCAACCGCAAGGGGCCCTTTGGCAGCCACGCTGCGTTGGGGACATCTTGCCGCAGCTTTGCAGCTGAACAGGGAAGCACTCGGACTCACATGCATCGCCTTCCCTGAGGATACCCCCAAAACCACGCAGTCGTTCTTACCCAGCACGCGCCGTGTTGGCCGTAAACGCGACCTTTTGCCAGCCCCCGCGCAGCCCATCTTGGCCGCGGTAGCGCCAGCATTTCCAGCCGCAAGGCACCCCGTGCAATCCACGCGCCCAAACCCATCCCTGTTGAGCCCTGATGCATTGCCTTCGAGACAAAGGCAAGAGGGGCTGTTACGATTCTCGGATGCTGGAATCCGGAGGAGATGCAGCATCCACTTCCCCGGTGCTTGCTCCAATTTTCACGACCGCACTGCCACTGGGCGCTGGTGGTTTGACCATTGGCTGACAGATGTTGCACAGATCTCTGCAGCGAACCCCAATCTCTTAGTCAGAGGGGGGGTGTTCAGTCAGGTCCGGACCCCAACCCCCGCGGCGTGGGCAGCGGTGTACCCCCCGGACTCGGGTATACTCAAAATGCTCAGAATAAAACGGGAAATTCAAAACTGCCCCCAAAACCGGAAAAAAAAACCGCACCCCCCCCCCCGCCCATGAATGGCGCAGAGCGCAGAAGATATTACTGCAACGCACTACCAGCAAGTCACACATTGGTGAGCTAGCACCCATGGCCTTGTGTGACATTCACGTTGCTGGTTGTGGTGAGCACCTCCCAGCCTAGGGTCTTCGTGATGACCGCATACCGGGCACTGATCAGGCCGTCAGGGGAGGACGCCATGGGCTGAAGTTGCATTCTGGATTCCCACCCAGGGGCAGGTGGATGCCCGTGGCAGTGCGGATGCCCGCAGTAGTACGGATGCCTGCTTGTCATAGCAGAAGGTTCAAAGGCGAGAGGCCATTAGGCGCCGCCACAGGCTAACAGAGCCAACCGCCAAGGCCTTGTGCCAACCCCCCCCCCCCCCGCCCCCCTCTGGACCATCCACTTTTCCCGTTCACCACAAATGTGGGCACAAACTACCTGTGCCCTGGTCCACAGAGGCCCAAAAAATGTTCCAGGCGCCGCTGGCGCCCAAGATCATTGTTCCTCATTGTTCACCGTGTGGGTGTGGGTTGGGGGGTCCTGTTGGGGAGGCGGGGGCGCAAGAAGGTCAAAAGGTGCTCCACACATGCACATCCCGATAAGCATATGCAGCAATGTTCGGCAGTTCTTGGGAGAAGTTTTGGGGAGAGAGAGGGGAGGGAGGGGAGGTTGGGGTCCGGGCCGACACGTACGCCCCCCTCCCCCCAATGCTTGGTACGGATGATACTGCTGTGAGAAGGCGAACAGCACTCAGTATCGCAACACCTCGGAGGTTTGCAGGATGTCAACACGGATTGTCGTCGGATATCTACATAGCCATATTCCCCTCAGTTGTGTCTGGGGATTGGGGGTAATAAAGGATTTGACCAATCCTTGACTTTGGTCAAAATCACATGACTTCTTTGCGATTTCGGGTCTGCAAATAGCCTTAGGGCCCCACGCAGAGCCCGCGCAGTTCCTGAGAAGATCGTCAGGAATCGCCCCGGACTGTCTGCGGTATGTACGCGGGTAAGATACGGTTGGTTACCCAGTATATGAATGGCATAGGGGGAGTAGTGAGGGTGTGAACGCAAGATGCCGGCGGTTTTTTGTTGCGCTGGCGAAGCTGTGGCCTTCGGTTTCAGCAGCCACAGCCGTGGGGTCTGCAGCGCATTGGGGCATCAATGACGGCGGTGGTATGGACCGAAGTCATTCAGGCACTGCCGGGCGACGCCCTTGGCACCACAAAAAGAGGCGACGTACGTCCTGGAGTCTTTCAACTGTCGTCCAAAGCCACGGGATGCAGAGCATGCACAGGGGCTTCTCGGACCATGGCATTGGGACACACCAGCTGCGGTTAGGCACAGCGTGTGGCAGCCGTTCTTTGTGGAAGCATTGCATCTCCACATCGCCCGATGCTCACCACATTGGGGGACAACAACGGTGCGGATGGGCCGCGTCGCTGGGTCATTCGCCACGGTCACTGAGACTGGGGTGAGTGTTAGCCCCATTATCCACCACATTCATGGCCAACAAAAACATCAGCAACGCACTTCCCCAGGTCACAAGCTTATGCAGGTCTGGGGAGACAAAGCCGCCCAGAATTCGTGCTTCGCTCTGGACCTGCGAAACCAAATGAACACACACACACACACACACAGACGAACTGGTCACAGGAATCGTCCCGTCTCCGATTGGGCTGCTGTTGCACGGACCACAGCCCAAAAGCACCAAAACAGCCGCAGAGCTGCGAAACACACCGAAATCTCAACCCGCTACCTGCCTCAAATGACCTCAAATAATAGAAACACGCCAGCAGCGGAAGCAGCACTTCTTTCCCAGATGATGATGGCCACTTTCTTGATAACCTTGCTTTTGGAAACAAGGACGCACGGGTAGGATTTTCCCTTTCCAATCAGCGCGGCTTTGGGTAGGATTTTCCCTTTCCAATCAGCGCGGCTTTGGGTGTCCATCACTTCATTGCCAACCAGTCGGTTGTGACCACCAATTTAAAGGGTACCGTTTTTGGAGTTGCAGTGTCATTGGATCTAGGGAGGTCCGCGGCAAGAGCCCAAAATGTGAGGCGGGATAGTTTTCAATGTAGACTTTGCAAAGGATGTGATGGCTATGACAGCACAACGGCCGCAATCACAGCATCCACAGCTCCAGCATCGCCAGTGTGAAGCCGCCGTGTGGGCACAGCAGTAAGCACGCGCGGCAGGGCAGGGCCTTGCACGTGGGGGCATACCCTTTCCAATGCCTCGAACAATGCGGTGTGACGAATGCCTGTGAGCAGTGCAAGGCGCATGACCCCGGGCCCCAAGCCCCCAATGCACGCACACTGCCAAACGGGATGGGCCCTCGGGGTCGTTGGAGCGTGGAGGGGCGTGGGCCCGGGCTGTCTTGGGCCTCCTGCCGCACCTGACGTCCCTGGGGGCAATCTACGCGATGACAGACAGGCCGGAGGAGATGGCTGTGTGAACACCAATGACAACACCACAGAGACGACTCCCTCTTCATCCCGGGAGGCACTGTAGGGCCGCGAGACCTTTAGAAGGAGCTTTACAAAGGTACGGAATGCGCACTCACTAGTTGTTGCCCTTCCTCCGCCCTGTCTCGGGGATGGCTCCAATGACGGCCATCTCAAACCCTCCTTGGGGTTTGCTTCTGCCATTGGTCATCGCAGCTGAGCACAGCCTGGGTCAACCCCCTGTGATATCTGGCGACCCCCAACAGTAATGGTGTGCACCAAGAGTGCACTGCGAGGCCGTCTGGAAGTGTACAATGCTATCCTGTCATAAAGGCTGTCACAAAGGCTGTCACAACAGGAGGGACAGACGGAGGACCACTTGAGCATTCCCCCCCCCCCTTCATTTGTTGTTGCAGCACTACTTTGTGGAGGCTAACAAGCCCCAGACACTACTATGCACACTAGGAACTTGGTCTTGGTACGTGGTTTACTTTGGCACGATACAAACCTAGTTATCTTGGGTTGTGATGCCCATTCTTGCATGGCCCTGGTTTAGCACACACCAGGAAGTGCTTAATTTGACCCACACTGGGACTTTGTCAAGGACAGTCACAATGATGTGCGCCACCCACGTTGGACCTAGTCCTGATGCAACCTACCCTCCGGCTATTGGTCAAAACTTGGGGGGCGACCTGGGAAGGGGGGGGGGGGGGACAGATGGCCATGAGTGCTTGTAACAATGCTAGGTGCAGACATGATTGGCCGGTGGCATGTGACATGCATGGTGCCTAAAACATTTCGTTCCCACGAGTGTGGGTCAATACACTCTGTACAATAATTTTCATTATATTCACCACAAAATGTGCCATTGTGCATCTGATAGCACAATGCACAGTCCTCAACCTCATCCCCTCTCCAACCTCATCTTGCGTGGTTGCTAAGTTCCTGAGCAGTCTTTCAAATATGAAGGGGAACGTTTCAATTATCCATCAAGGGGGGTTAAGGGACCTACTTCCTAACACGAAATGCAAATACAACAAAATATGGATTGACACAACTCAGTCAGACAGCCATGCCACATGTGCCTAACCAACCCCCAATAATAATAATTTATTTAAGGCATTGATGTTTCTCAGCGCAATAATGTCGGGGGTGTCGGGGATGTCGGTTGGATCGGACAATAGCTTGTCGTTAAGCTGTCCTCAGCAACGGAGGCGAGGCTGCACCGCTGGACTCAGGACACTCCAACACACACCGTCAGTCCCCCCAAAAACACACCGTCAATCCCCCACCCGCACCCCCTGAACATTGGCTTTCCGTGACAGCCTCGACGATGCCCCTGCTCAACACTGCCAGCCCCCCCCCCCCCCCCACACCCACCCACCCGCACAGGGGGCGCAGGAGACGGAAGGAGGGGTTTCGGCTGAAGAGGGCGCCTCAAGGGAATCGTGCGGCGGTAGGGCTCGGCGGTCTCCTGTCGGCGGGAACCGTGTGTGGGAATTGTTGGCGGCTCGGTCGCCCGAACCCTCACCGCCGAGCCCTACCGACACCGGGTACGGTACGGCGCCAGAACGCCACACGGGCCCGGGCCCTCTACTTCGCTCCAGGTCCACTTCGATAACAGCGTGACGCTGAATGGGCAGGCGGCGTTGACAGTGGACGTAGTACACCGGCTACAGACAGACGTGGCTGACACACGTGGAAATTGTGGCGGCCGGCAGAACACCAGCCCATCGAAACCACCGGCGGACGATTCCCTCTAATTGAGGAGGGAGCCCCCCCCCCCCCCCCAACGCGGAGCAAAAGAGCCCAAACCGTTGAGGCGCCCTCGCACCGTTCAGTGACAGCAATCTCCTCGTTTTGGAAATGCTACATGGGGCCCAAAGCCTTCCTCTGCGCCCGCCGCCAAGGGCAACTGTAGGGGCCATTTTCACTCCACATCTTTGCCCCCCCCGACCCCTCCAAGCACAGCAAAGTGGAGATGCAAGCGGGTTTTTGGGGCCATGTGCTCTCGCGTTCCCCCCCCCCTCTCCCCCCTTCCCCCTCTGTGTTGTGGACTACTCCCTCACGTTGTGCAATGTTTGCGACTGGTTTCTTAGGCCATTCCACCACAGCCCGTCGCTTCCGGATCCGATTGGCGGTGCTGGTTCCAGAAAAAAAAAAGAGTCCGTTGTAGCTTGTGGATCTGGCTGTGCATCTGAGTCGGATAATAGTCTGTCCATGTTGCTGAGAGGCCAAGCGGTACCTGGCGTCCACTCGTGTCCATTCCCGGCCTTGACAGTCACTCACGTCTGTTCTGGCTCCACGTGTGCTGCTTTGTCACGGGCAATGCTTTGTCATGTGTGGTGCCTTCATTTTCGGTTTTGTCAAAATGGACAATACGAACAGGCTTCAAAAATCTGGGTCTGATCTTGTTGTCAATGGCGGCCGAATTCAAAGATCCGATGCACCAATGGTGGCTTCAGCCTTACCGGCGATTTGGCCCGTAGGCGACAGCACTTGCAGCACCGCCCTGCATCGCGGAAATCCCTTTGTTAAGCACATATTTATGGATGCACCCTAGGCTTTGCTTTAGGCTGGTCCCACAAAGCGAAACGGGCCAAAAAATGTGTATGTTCATGGTACATGACAGCTCAATTGCTCAATTGCTTGCTGCGATTGTGCATATCAGTTTAGTGCATCAGGGTAGGCCCTAAGCCTCAGACTAAATCTCATCTGCACCGGGCTCAACGCAGTGGCACATACCGAGTGTCGTGTATGCCCAGCAAACCATGCTGACATCCTCGATGTTGAATTTTTCCAGAACGGTGGGATGCATAGCGCGCTCAGCCATGGCAGACTGCATGCAGCATAAAGTGCCAGAGGTTGAGGGAGTACGATTATGGGTCGCAAAGAGGTGGCTAGTGGCTAAGCACACCATCATTCCGTGAATGCTGAAACTGAACCAACAAACCACCCTTATACCAACGACAGCATGGTATCACTCAATCCGTGCCCCTAATCACACCCTTAAACGAACGTATGTCAATTCTACCCCCCTCCCCTCCACACTCCATCCTGCCCCACCCCTTCCTATATCCCTACCTCCCTGCTTCTGTCTTCCCACTGACTCTCACAGATACACTTGGCTTACATTGACCAGGCGCCGCGCGTTGCCATACTTTCCATGCATAATAGGCTGACTTAGCTTTGTTGCGGCTACCCATGGCGCCAGTGCCTAGCCTTTGAAGACACTGCTCACATGGAACAGCAAGCAAAATGCAGACGACAACCCAGTAGGTGGCTGCAATAGTAGCACGGCCTAAAACTTGACGGGACCACCCCCAACATATCGTCACTTCACCCAAAAGTCAGTCAGGGCGGATTTCCCCTCTTTGATGTGCCAAATCTAACTGTGCAAGAGATAGGGCTCAACAATGCAATATGTTGGAGAATTTCAGCAGAAAGTGGCCAGGGGTGAGGCAACAATGTTACTAAACCTGAAGAACGCTCTGTGTTGGCACGTTTGTTGGGGCCTTCGAGAGATATACAAGGGCAAAAGGTGAAAAATGGATGTCTCAGGGCAACGTTGGTGCATGGTCCCGCAGCTCCTTAAACACCTTTGCCACGAGGTGATCCGGCATGCATAACACGAGCAACCATGAATTGGTTGGGGCAGCTGTGTTGAAGTTGTTGGTTCATCAGACTTTGTACACCATCCAGAACGATGGCCAAGGCCGAGGGGAGGCCCAGGATATGGGCAATCATGGAGGACTTCCAGGTACTCAGCGAACACCGGGTCCACTAGGCATGGGCAAGAGTGTTCTTCACGGTTGGTATGGCATTTACATTATGCCTACAGGTCTCAGATGTGGCGCTGCTATGGTGGGGCTAGCTGGCGCACACAAACTAGCCGGTCTTCTTCGACTACAAGGTGGCAAAAGAAATGTGTGCACAGCCCATACCACCATTGTGGGAAAACTGGCTCTTGCCACGAAGCAGATAGCCGAACCTTGTGCACAATGCGCAAGTATGTCCCACATATCCCAAGAGGTGTGTGTGTGCTCGCATTGCCCTTACCTTCCGGTCTTCCTGTTGTTGGTGTATCTTATGCAAAGAGGTCATGGTGGTAGGTGGCACATTGTGACATGTTCCCCATCCGGTATTTGTAGCTCAGTGTGCTGTGTATGGTGTGCCACCCAGACCATTTGTGGCAACACAATACCCACTGATGTGTGTGCACGTGCAAAACGTAATTGAGGAGATGAGGGCTTCCCCATTCCAAAGGGCATTCGGGAGTCAACGGTCCTTGATTTCTATGGTGATGGGCTCATTTGTCTCAACGTCAAAAAGGGGTGGCTCTAGGGTGAGGTTGAGGATCAGGGTGCTTCCCCTCGTGTTTCCTTTGAGGTTGAACAGCTGAACCACTAGCCCACGGGGCTGGTAGGCGGTTTGGACCATACATTTGATGTGCCTTGAACGCACATCACCTATATTGCGTGCACATGGGTTGGTTTTAGGCATAACTGGAACAAAAAAGAGTCCAAAACGCTTCTTGCCAAACGTACTCAGATAAACGTGGAGCATTCTTTGGCTGCAGGTCATTTTTGAGCCGAAAGAAAAAAGGCCAAAACTGAAGTAAGTCGATCCCGGTTTGGGGCCCTGGGGCCCTGTTGTGCTACCCCACCAGCAGAGGGTGGACCTGGATCCATTGGTACCACGACTACTGCGCTGCCGTACTCACGCTGTCCACACCGCAAGGGTATCTGTTCGATACGCGAGTACCAGACATGCTTCTACAGTACCTCCGAAAACCTGCTGGCACAGGTGCTGTGGGAATTCATGGAAATTGAGGTGTTGGGGGGTGAATTGCAGTGGATGGTGTAAAAGATTGTTTTTTGGGGCTGCCACGACGGACGGAGGTGGAGGCGTTTCCGCGCAGATGCAGCCTGTGCCGAGCGTCGCACTTCTGAGGTGACCACACCGCCTGCTCATCAGAAAGGCGCTGCACCAATTGTTTCCGGGTGAACAGCACGCTGCCCTGGGGGGTGAACCCTAAAGCTGGAGTAGGATCCGCCAGGGGGTTATGCCATAAACGCGGAACAGCAACGGGGATATGCACAACTGGGCACAGAGCACACACGTTTTTGCTTGTACAGCAAAGACTGTCCAGAGCAGCTTGCAGCCAAAGCTGGGCACAACCCGCGAATTTACACTGGACGGTGCCTGGGCCTCACGTCAAAAATGCTTGAATGCTGTGATTCTAAGAAGTCCTGCATAATGTTACAGCCATGGTTTGCCTGGGATGGGGTCTTGTGCACAAACCCCCGTCCTGTCACCTCAGTGAAAACCGGATCACTGTTGGTGCAAGTCTGTGTGCAGCTTGCAACGGCCACTTGGCTGGCCGTACGCGGAGCCAGACTGCGAAGATATGCTTCCTTGGCGGTTGTCACCTCGCTTGCTGCCACTACTCCAAATGCAACTGCCGCTGCTTGCAGAGGTCACTCGTCATTCCTCCAAACCAAACTGCTCAAGCAGCTGACTGATTCTCCAATCTCTCCCTCTCCCTCTCTCTCTCTCTCTCTCTCTCTCTCTCTCTCTCTCTCTCTCTCTGTCTCTCTCTCTGTCTCTCTCTCTCTTCAAACCCAGATTTTGCTCTTGTCCTTGCCCTCTCGCTTGCCCTGTACACTCCCATCTGTTGTCCGATCCGTGGCCCTTGAATAACTGGCCAGGACACAAGGCGGGGAAGAAGCACAAACCATAAGGAGATGATCTTCTTGTGCAAAGGTGGCGTACGTCCACACAACCTGCGCCACATCGCATGCCTTGAATGTATTCAAAACCGCTTTGCTCGTTGCGTGGTCCGCGAAGCGCAACAGCAGGGCTTCGTGCTTGGGGCCTGCATGAGTACAATGACAGGCCACTGACACGCCCCCCCCCCAAAAAAAAAACAGATGAAATCGGGGTAGAAGGAGGAAGGCGTTGGAATCGTGGGATCGGAGAAACTTGGGTGGGTTTGGAAAAGCAAAAGATTGTTGTAAGCTAAGAATCAATCAGTAATACATGAAAACATGAAAGAGAAACATTTGAGGAAGCAGGAGACGACTTGTGCCCAAATTGCCTGGAGCCCTGAGGGCACGTGGGTACCACAGTCCACTGCTTTGGCGTCTTTCGCCCCACTGGTCCCTTGTGGACCTACTGGGCCCTGGGCAGTGACTATGCACAATACCAACCCCTTCCTCTGGGTAGTACTGCAGGTAGGGCAGGTGGCCAGACAAAAGAAAAGGGGGTGCGCCCCAATCACAAATCCCCTTTTGGGATGCATGCCACAGGGCCCAGATTGGCCCAGTTTCACGGCCTGTTGCCCTTTTGTTTGAGCAAAATAGGGCTACAAACATTTGTTTTGGGTTCCTGAGTCGTCTGGCAACGCTTTTGGAAAAGTGTGTTGGTGGCTGATGCGTTTTCAGTGCCGAAATGGGCCAGTTTTTATACATTTTGGGAGTGGGACATAAGAAGGCCACCAGTGGCCGTTGACGGCCTAAAAAGACCATTTTGACCCGAGACCACCTCGATCAGCCCTGGAAAAAAAATTCTTAGACCATTTTTGACCCAAGTTCCCATGACCCTACCCCAACATGTGCACCATGGGGCACTCCTGGCTGGCACGGGAATTTTGACGGCGTGTGTGGTGTGTTCAAGGCCTTTCAGCACTGAAAATCATCATCATACCTCACTATTACAAGCACGACATGGCGCCCAAAGCTGTCGAGGGCAGCCGAATCTTGAGAAACCAGCTATTGTGGGTCATTCTGGGAAACTTTGGGCCCAAAACACAGTCACCAAGGTGCCAACAAGGCCAAATTGGGTCCAAATGGCAAGGGAATGTGCCTTTCCCTCCGCTGGGTTGGTTTGCATGCATGTGGCACCTCCTGCACGCAACCATGTATGCACTGTTGAGAAATGATGACCGCAAGGGATGAGGTGGTGGACTTTGCTGAGCATGTCTCGCTGCATAGCACCACATCACCAGAGACAAGTAGCCTTGCCAGCCCCCCGAACCCCCCTGCCATGCTCTCTTTGCACCCCGCACCAATGCACTGCACATGCCATGAAATGTAATGAGGCCGTGGAGTCCATTCCACGGGTCGGGGACGCAAGGCAATTCATTGAAGTTGAGTTAGTTGCGGGTGCTGCCGCTGATTCTGTCCTCATGGCGGTAGGTTCATGCTTTGGAAACCTGCCTCTGCGACGGTGTTGCTGCAGGTGTTGGTAATGTGTTAAGGGGCTGGTAGTGCAGAAGTTCGCAATGTGGGGGTTGTTCCGTCGCCGTAGGCTCATCTGTCCATAATCCTCTCCGCATGCACGAAGCTCACCGCACTCTCCGGTGGGTGATGCTACGGTCCATTTCCCCCAGTTGTCCCACTTCAGCGAGAAGGTGTTGATATCCAAGCTACCCTGCCCCGCCCCTTGAAATCTGCCCCCGTAGCGCGCGACGGTCTCCCCCCCTGGGGGGGGGGGGGATTGCAAGGGTATTTCAAGGCCCCACAACAGTGGCCAACACATGTGCACCAAATGTGCGTGAGTGGTACCATACACGGTCACCAGGAGAAAAAATCTTGGGTCTGAAAAAGGGACACGACACCCTGTACACTGCCTTTGGAGAGAGAATATCACAGAATACACACAGGTAACTGATTTGAAGTCATGGGAAAGCAATGCAAGAACGTGTGTGTGACAGATGGGGAACACAAACCACCGCAAGAGATATTGCCTAGCAAAACTGTGAAGTGACGGTCTCCCCCCCCCCCCCCAGGGGGGGAGATTGCAAGGGGGGGAGATTTCAAGGGGGGGGCAGGGTAGTGTGATCAGCAAAGTTTGCAACCTTCTTTGGAGTCTAGGGTGGACCCCAGGCAAGAAACAAGCAGTCAGCAGCAAGCATGCTGGCGCTAAATGGCCCAAAGCCTTGCCTCCGCATTGCTGGCTCGGATTTGGCCCAAATCGCATTAGAGTATGAAGTTCCATCCCACAAAGTTGGAGCAGAAAGATCGACGCTGGCCGTCGGGCAATGGTGTGGGTAGTTGAGAGGGTTGATGGCAAAGACTGCTACACAACGCAACATTTCCATTGGCACTTTTTGGCATGCCGCACATCTGTGAGACGCTTTTCGTCGGATACGCTTTCTTGATGATGCCTGAATCACTACTCTGTGGTAGCACACAGCAGTCAATACATTGCAGCATACCGAGGGTACCATAACTGTACAACACGTCTGCGAGCTGATTGGCGCTGAAGGCTTTCAAGAGCTCGGGCTCAATGGCCCGGTCTGCCATGCGGGAGAACAGACCGTGCGCTCTGATTTGTTGGTGCGCTAAAGCCCAGCAGATCTGAGGGGGAAATGGGCAAAATTATGCTGCAGGCAAGAGCCAGGCAGCAAACATGGACAAACGAAAGACACAGACACACAGCACACAACGGAACCCAGGGTCAAGCGGCAACGGTCCCCAGCAAAAATTCTATTGCCTTCAGCAAGGCACGTGGAAGAGTAGAGGAGGGTCTGCTACTTGGCTCATAACTCCCACCATCTTAAAGTGGCAAGACTCGGACACTGTGTGAAATTTGATCATTGTGGGTGGTCGTATTTGGACCTTTTTGATCTTTTAGTTGTTTAGACTGAAAACTGCTCAAGCAGCTTTGGTATCAGCCCCCTGGGAACCCCCTTGCCTGAGCACCCAATGGCTAGTAGTGCGAAAAACACATTAAGCATTAAACATGCTTTACAAGTTGTATTTGCTTGTTGTGGCTGCAATATAACAAAAGTCCGTTTTGGAATTCTCGATTTTTAGGCTGATGAGGCTGGACATTGTCTAAACAATCTCTTCTCCAAACACCCAATGGCAAAATATCCCTACCCCGCCGATGGCAACCTCTACACCCAGCTGGTGGAAACAGGCTGCCGTGGGGATTGGCCGGCCCTGTAGCAGTACTGCTGGTGCGTCGTCCTCGCTCTGCACCCAGGAGCAGGAGTTATCCACGCAGACATCCTGCCCCATGAACTGCAGCCACTCCTCGGTCACAGGTGTCGTGCGCTGGAGCGCCACCATCCCCAGGGCCACCGCCTGTGTGTCGTCAGTGTACGTGGAGGATCCTAGGGCGGCATATCCTGCGCCCTGATACTCCAGCAGGGCAGCTCACCCGGATCCAGGTCGTAGGGGTCGACCTCTGCCAAGGCTGGAGGGAGCGCCGCTGTGGCCGCATGCACCACCTCCACAAGCTCCCACCTCAAGATCGCGGCGAGGGCATTAACCAAGGTCACAGACAGCAGGCAGCCCTGCAACATGCCGTTTGTGGCCGTCCACCAGGCACCTAGGGTGCCCAGCACCTTAAAGGCATGGTGGAGTTGCTCGTACATGGCCCCCAAGGCCTTGAAGTTCCTGGGGCCCATGCTAAGTTCCAACAGCAGGGCCAGGACCACCCACTGGGGGACGAGATTGAAGCATTTAACATAGTCGATGCTCATCTCCGGGCCTGCCCATCATTTTAGCCAACACGGCCCCAGCAGGACCTGGGTAACTGCTGCTCCGTCTAGCGTGTTGTGCGCCCGTTGGAAACCCGAAATTGCCACCCAACAGCGTCCACCAACAGGACGCCCGCCTAGAGAAAATATACCATGGACAGGATCGTCAGGGGCTGTGTGTTAAGCGGCCCCAGCAGCCCCTCCTTGGGGATCAGTGCCATGTACCCCTCGGCCAGGTGGGCCAACCAGCGAGCCAACCGCTCAACCTCCCGAAGTAGGTCTCTCATCCAGTCCGGTGGATAGTCCGCCAGGGAGCGCAGGTCCGTCAGGCTCCAGCCGTACAGGCCGAGGGCTGACGGATGCATGCCCACTAGGCCCTGTCGCAACGGGCTCCCGGGCAGGAGGGACGCCAGCATAGGCACACACCACACGTGGTGCCTGCAGCGTCGGAGAAAAGCCACCAGATCGGGCTCTGGGGTATCCGCATACTTGCGGTTGATGGGCCACCAGGCATCCTGCAGGAGACCACCCATCTCCCGCAAGTTCACGGTGGGTGTGACGTCTGGCCGGACCACTGTGGTCACCAGCGGCATGAAGAACCCGTCCTTCAGCCACCTGTAGACCGCCCCGTGGTTAGAGGACCAAGCTTTGTCCAGCCAATCCCGCAATCCCCCCACCCACATGTTGGCGTACCCGAGCCCTAGGTCCAGCAGCCACCGGAGGCGGTCAAGCAGCACCTGCCATGCCAGAAGCACTGCCTGCAGCCGGAGTTCCAGCCTCTCTGGCCACCTCTCAAAGGGGACCCTGGGCTGCCTGCAGGCGCGCCAGCGGGCACATTAGTGGGCTCCCCGTGGCACGACGTTGCCGGGGGCACAAGCGCACCTCCTTCAGCAGCCTGTTTGTGCCCCGGCCCCACGGAAGGTGCGGTGGCGCTGCCAGTAGCGGTTCCACTGGTTGATGAGGCGGTCGACGTTGCCGGCTGCCAGCTCTGCCTGCCACTGGGGCTCGAGCAGGTCCACCAAGGTGGAGACCAGCCTGGCCAGCTCGTTGCACTCCCGGGGGGGGGGGGGGTTGGCACAAGGCCTTGGTAGTTGGCTCTGTTAGCCTGTGGCGGCGCCTATTGGCCTCTCGCCCCGGGGGGGGGGGAGGGGCTGCTGCATAGTGGCCCAAACTTGACAACCTGCTGGGCTGCCCCTTCCAGGTGGACATAAAAGCGGACCAGACAGTGGCTCAAGATGCGCCCCGCCGGCGTTTCCTCAGCCCCCACCAGCGGGGAAACCAGACGGGTGTCCACCAACAGGCCATGAATGCGGGTCCGCCGCGCCTCGCCCGACCCCTGGGAGGAGCAAAGTGGCTTCCGGCCTGCCAGCTCCAGATCGGCATCCACCATGCGGCGGGTCACCAGCAGCCCCGGCAGTATGGGTGGCATCTGGTGCAGGTCAGCCAAGTTTTGAGCCGAAAAAGCATTTTCAGCTTCCAACTCTATGGGCGCTTGGGTAGGCGGAGTGGGATGAGCACTTACACAGTTTTCAGCAATATTTTTTCTAGGAACAATACACTTTCACATTCTGTGATTCCCCTTGGCGTCTGTGGAACGCAGGTGCTGCGCAGCGCCTTCTGCAAGTGCCCATTGTGAACAGTGTGTCCTGTTTGTCTTCTTGTCCCTCTTTGAATGATGTTGTCCCTTCGCCCGTAGGTTCTGCAGTTGACAGACAAAGGATGAGAACAGCCCTGCCAAATCACGAGGAGTACAAGCGCTGCATCATGCTGCGGCACCCGCAAATTTTCCCACTGTCCACCTTCCCCATGGCCTGGGGAGATCACCGCAGCCGGTGGGCGGGAACATGCGCAGCTCGTGCCCGGCGAAGAGACGCCCCCCCCTCCCCCGAAGGACCTCACTGGGTCCGTCCCTCGGTGTCCGGGGCGCCCAAAGGCCAGCCCCACCAGATCCCCCCAGACTCACAACTGCACACACCCGTTGCATGCTTTCGGGCGTCAGATCCGGCAAATCGGTTTGGCTCAAGGCTCCGCTGGCGCTGCAACAGAGAAGTGGGCTCTGCGGAAGGCTGTGGGGTTTGCACGCATATCACAAATTTCAGAAGCGATCAGACGAGGCTATTCGTCTGCATCGAACCTCGACAGCCAATACCCCCGTCCAGCCATCAGAATTGACCGGTTTCATCACCTGGTGGTGCTTGGGGACAGGGGCGGTGTTTGGACAGGACATCTTTTGCGGCGCTTCCTTTGCGCACTTGCATGACACACACTGGGACTGGCGAGGAAAGCAGAATGCAAGACAATCACATTCACGGTAGCCTCCTCCATTGAACACAGGCGGTGCAGGCTTCATTCCGTGCTGCATCTCAGTCTGAGACTGGGGCGATGGGGCGAATCCGTTCTGAGGGCAATTTGCGGCACATACCTCTCGATCACTGCTTGGTCTTTCACCTTGAACTTGGCCAAGGCCCATGCAAAACGGCTCAGGGCTGCAAAAACAACAAGAGCCATGGGGTGGCTCTGAAGAGAACACTTCAGGCTGACAGTATGGGGGTGTAGGCCTTCAATAGGGCCACCCAAGAGCCGTTCGAGAAGCTGAAAGGCCTGGGGCGCCGTCCACAGCCGCAGCAGTACAATGGCATGCGCATGCCCCGTGACATGCCCCCGACACATTTCATGACAGGCGTCACGCTGAAGGCCCAGACCATGACCACAGCCTTCCCCCTGTCCTCTCGCGCTGCTGCTCCACGTGTCAAGGCCTGGCCCTCACGCCCATCACGGGGACGAGGGTGCAACGGAGATCAAACGCAGAATCAAATCGCACGAAAAGAGTGAGAAACAGACCGCTCTCCCGACAGGAGCACAAAACGACGAGGAACACAGTGCGGCGCTTCAGCAGCATAAAGTTGTTGGGAGGACGCGCACAGAAATTCACCGAATTCCTGGATTCCGGGATTCGGCCACTCGTCCATCCGGTGCCAGGTCCCTGGTCCTTTCACGAGACCGAGGGCGCACACCACACCTGCACCGCAGCCCGACACTCTACATACCTGAGATAGTCAGATGGGGGCTGTCCACAGTTTCATGAAACTGCCCAATGAGCGCACGGATCTGCGGACAAAGGGGCAACCAACGCACACACACACGCGCGCGCGCACGCACACAATGCAACGATTCCCACTGAATGCGACGGCACTAGGCACTCAGCCATTGGACTTCTCGACACGCCAAATTCATGGAGGGCAAATGAGGAACCACTGGGCTCGACACCGTTCTGTGGACGAGCTCAACGGAGTGCAATATCACCCCTTCCCTCCAAACCCCTGAGTGTTAACGGGTTGGTACTGGGCATGCCTCCCCAGGGATGTAGTAGAAGATGGGAGGTGGGGGGGGGGGTTAGGCGTGGGGGAGGGGGGGGGGGGGCTGGCCTGACGCCCCCCCTCCTCCTACGGTGGTCAGCCCGCAGGGCTGAAAAAATTTTATTTCCCAATACTCAGAGACAGAGAGTGGTTGGGCTGCCCATGTTGAGCACTCCTGACTGCACCCCCACACACATACACAAAGCACGTGTCGAAGGAAACGGTGCTTTCGGCGTGCAGCTGTCAGTGAGATTTTGTCCGTGCAAACACATGGGCATGTGCAACGCATGGACCGGCTTCTGTTCACAGGGACGGAGGGGGACACACAGACACACAACGCAGAGGGGCGGGCGGGGGGGGGGCAGAGAAACACAGTCATACACGCCCGCCCCGAGAGAGGCCCCTCTTTGCTGCATCATGACGGACCGTGCCCCTCTGTACATTCCTTTCCGTCTGACCAACGCCCATCGAGCACCCCATTCGGTTCTGTGCCGTCGTCGTTCAGGAAATAGAAATGGTGCCCCAGTGACAACACAATCCGTCAGTTCCCTCCCACGATCGTGCCTGCGCCGCGCTCGACCCCGTCTGCCCCTCAGCCCCGGCGGCAACAATGGCCCAGGGCGCGGGCACGATTGCCCAAAGGCGCGGAGGGCGGACGGCCTGGGCCAGCCTCTGACTAGGGAGGCCCTGGAATGGCAGCGCGCAGGTCGTGGGGCCAAGGGGCAGGGGGTTGCACGCGGATACCAGTTTCCTATCGTGTCGATTGAGGGAGGCGTATGCGTGCAGCATCGTGGCGGTCTCCTCGGGGCCCAGACTGTGTAGGCACTCCGGCTGCTGAGCCCTGGAACAGAGGCACAGGTTGCGGGATAGAGCCCACAGATGTGTGTGCAATCAGGCGATTCCGCAACGAACGCTGGGAATTGGCTTTACTATTGGGATTCAACCCCCACACACACAAGGCTATTGCTTGGTAACCCCCTGGGGGGGGGGGAGGGGGGCTCACGGGCTGGAGATGACCCACCCACCCACACAGCCACAACCCACTCAGCCACTCCCTACCCCCCCCCCTCGGGGTGATATACCTATGCTGTGCTGGCCCACATTGGCTGTACTGCGGAGGGAGGACGCCACCCTCTTCGAGACACTTGGGGTCCCCCATCCCCCATGATGATTGCTTGTCACGGAAATGAAAATTCATCACCCGCAGCGTGGGTCTGAAGAGGATGAAGAGCTACCCATCTTCGAACTTGAATCCTCATTGCCACACAACACAGCACGATGATCGCCATGCAAAGAAGGCGGCTCATCGCATCTCGCTTGCGCTTTTGGCCTTGGGCACCCTTGTGAACCCGTGGACCACAGCAAACCCGGCACCCAGGAAACCCCCAGCCCCCAGGGGGGGGGGGGGGGCTCCATTCTTCCCAAAATCACTGAAAAAGGCCTTTGACCCACCAATCCACCCCTCAACCCACACACACACAAACACACACACACACACACACACACACACACACACACACACACACACACACACACACACACACACACACACACACACACACACACACACACACACACACACACACACACGGGATGCGGTGTCCGCCACACTCCGCCACACCATATAGCCTGACACACACCCACGATCGACCGAAATTTTCCGCCACTGACAGGCAACCAGCACGAGCCAAAAATTGCAGAGACCCATCACACGAGGCAAACGACTTCCAACACAAACACCCTGAGTGCAAACGGGGCAATGCAGTGGACAGTCAAGAACAGCTCGTCAGGCCGACATGGATTGTGTGAAACAGGCCATGCGGCTAGGCGCCTCTCTGTAGCATGAGGGAAGCGAGGGCAAGAGACGCATCACACAAATGGGCGTGAAGCGCTGGAAGCAGAAAGAAACCGCGATCTGTCAACCTCCCGACGCTGGCAATGCTGTGGCCTACCGACGACAAATAGGTGGTGGTGATGGTGGTACCTGGAAGACAAAGCCACCATCAGCGGGGCGTGGTGGTGCCGCATTTCTGCAAAGGCTGCACAGATGGCGACGACCTGTGCCCCCGACAGATCCTCCTTCAACACAATGCACCGGTCCGCCAGCACATTCATGATGCCCTCATTCTTGTACCCAATGCGGGCAAATGCATCGCAAACCTGTGCAAATCAGTGGTACATCGTCGGAGGCGATTTACCGGTGCCCACAGGAAGTGCGAACAACTCCGCGCCGATTGAAATGGCCGCAGGCTGACCCCACCCCCTTCGCCCATGCGCTACCCCCCGTGTCCCGCGGGAAGCACAGGGAGCAGGGCAGCAGCCTTCTATCCATTTCTCGCCCCACACTGCGTGGTGCTTGTCCGCCGCCGCAGGGAAAGGCAGGCAACTGCGAGCCAGTCGGTCAGAAGGACCTGAAACAATCCCTCTGAGCGCGGGGAGGGGCGGCCTATCGCAGGTTGACGCCTACGCACAGTCACCTGCGCCTGGCCAAAAGCTGGGGGGACCAGTTTCTTATGAATTGCCTTTGGCCTGATGCGCTTGGTGGGCTCGTTTGCAAGCGATAGCTTGGCATTTCAATTGTTGAGCCCGTTCGTAGTCGTCGGCGGAGGTGGTTGAGTTGGCAGTAGGTTTGCTTTGTGTGGCGCCGCATTCCGGCTGCAAAGCATTCCTGCACCTCCCCCATCCATCGTTTCGCATGGTCTTCGTGTAGAAAGCGGCGAATATTTGGGAACTCCAAATTAAAGTTTTCCAAAATTAACTCCTCGACACCGGCGTCTGTGTGGAGAACCGTGGCTCTCAAGTTTGGCTGACAGGGTTGGATGCTCTTGCTTCCCTCAATGCCCTGGCTGTCACTGAGCAATCACCACGCCCTGCAGCTTCTCTGGCATTTCCAAGCAAAAGAAAGGCACCCTGCATCGCATCGGACCTCCCCCCCCCCCACACCTGAACTACAGAGCGCTGGAATGGAGAAAGATCCAGTTGGGGAGAAGGACCAGATACTCAGCCAATGGATCCGCCTCACGCGACTGAACGCACGTCTCATCGGCAAATGCAACGGGCATGGCAAAGACACCTGCACCATCTCGGCAGCACCCA
Source organism: Eutreptiella sp. 'Long Island Sound 2002' (assembly GCA_964036045.1). Taxonomy (NCBI): domain Eukaryota; phylum Euglenozoa; class Euglenophyceae; order Eutreptiales; family Eutreptiaceae; genus Eutreptiella; species Eutreptiella sp. 'Long Island Sound 2002'. Next base: position 8,813,876 of record OZ038383.1, read on the forward strand.
TTTCACCACTTGTTTGCGTGATGCGGATGGCGATGGCAGCTATCAAATACCTGAGGACACGGGCACGCACTAACGGTCCCCAGGAAGGATTCTATTGCGCTGTACACATCGCCACCTACCTTTGTTCATATTTGCGGTGCAAATGGTAATGCAACATCTCCCTTCCAGCTGCTGAGAACACGTAACAACCGTGTTAAACATGCTTTACAACTGGTTTTTTTTTATAATTGTGAAGGTTACCATATCAAAAAAATTAGTTTTGGAATTTGCAATTTTTTTCACCTGTTGAGGCCAAAACTGCTCGCGTAATTTGTGCACTGCCACTTGCTCATGGACCCCGCGCACCCTTTCTGGTATCCAAATGGGGTGAGCAACACATAAAGGTGGTGTACGACATGCGTTACAGGTGGTTTTTGATGATTGTGGGTGGTCACAATATCAAAACAATCGGGCGCTAAAATTTTCCATTTTTCACTCATTGAGTCTGAAAACTGCTGAAGCAGTTTGTGCACCACCATGTGCCCATTGACCCCTACCCCACACCGTCGGTCGGGTGCTACTCGGTCTTGTATTCCATCAAACTGCACCCCGGATGCTGTCACATGATGACATTTCCAAGGAATGGTACATTGTGCTGCCAGCGCATAATCCGCTGCCAACAACTTCTGCAAGAGTTGCATGGTGGGAGATCAAATCTGCAGATCTTGCGTTCTCCTCTATGGCAGCATGTTTTATTCACCGCCCTCGGTCTGCATATCATTTGGAAAGAGGCATTATGGGGGGATCTTCCAACAAGATCCTACTTTCTAATGGCTGGGCATGTCCACTTCCACCATCCTGCACCTGGAACACCCCTCCCACACATGCACCACCGAACGGACGGTTTTCCCTCTATTAATGTGGTGGCAAAAGTGTCGATCCTTGTTTTTTGAGGTGGAAAAAAAATGCAAAATTTGATTGGGCTTTCATTTCCATTTTGCCCCCCCCCCCCCATGGTTTGTGGATGGTTTTTTTTTCAAGGGGCTTCAAGACGGTTGCTGTGGCCACCGTTACTTCCTCAGATGGTTGCCGATGTTTTCTTGGAGGCATCTAGATAGTTGCTATTACTTCCTCGGGGCATTTGTTGGTTGCTTTAAATACTATTATTTCCTGGTGGCAGCTAGAGGGATGGTGTTCCTTCATGGAGGCCTCTGGATATCTGCGGTTATTTTGTGGAGGTATATGGATGGCTACTATTTCCTCGAGGCATCTGGATGGTTAATATTACTTCCTAGAGGCATCTGTCAGGCGTTGTTGTTGCTTCTAGCAGGCGTTGGGATGGTCCGTATTTCCTCTTGGTGCCTCGAAGGTTAACAAAGAGGCGTGCCCTATGTGTTGCTAAACAGGGAATCGCCAAATTTTATAACATGCATATGCACATCATGACCATGGACATTATTTTTTTCAACCTTCGTGTCCTTTTCCCTTCTCTTGTTCTCAATGAGACATTGCAATTCTGACACAAGACCTGGGTTGTACCACTTTTGTCATTTCTTCCATCTCCAAACTGCGAGGCACGACATGATCTGGTCGGCTGCAAGAAGTTATGACGCCCCAAGAATTTGGACCAAAAATGCTTATGTCGCCAAAAGGAAAAAATCCAGCAAGAAGAAAAAACACACCGTCCCCACAACAATCCTGCATCGCTTGCCCTGGCTCATTTAGGGCAATAAAATGGAAATCCTAAAATATGGAAAACTGTCAGCAATATTACCCTTCATATTGTGTACCCTGCATATTCCCAACGTAAAATGACATGTGGCTTCACAAACGGCACCATTGTAAAATGCACCAGTAATGTATGGCATTCAACACCATTGCCCAGTGCACCCCAAGCGGTACGGCATGCAACTTCACAAACAGCACCACCAGTCATGTATGGCATTTAGCACTATTGCCCAGTGTGCACAACGCAGTATGGCATGCGACTTAGTTCAGGATTGAAGAATTCCATGGCCCATTGCACTTTTGATCGGTTTCTGATGATTTTCTTGTCCAGATCAAATCTGCAGCTTGCTGTAGCTGTGCAATCAATGTATCAGCCCGTGCTTACGGTGCAGCTGCTGCAACATACTTCAACCGTTGGTTGGCGGTGCATGGGCAGCGCGTGCGTTTCTCAGCAGCAGATGCATGGAATATGGGCCCCAGCTGCTGTCTTCAGGTGACCTCTGTCTTGTGTCCTTACCAGCTGCAGCTGTTGCTACCCTTACAGATTTCAGCAACTCTGTTCCCATCCAAATCGCCCAATGTTGAGCGTGGCCGCGCGGTGCATGCGTTGGCTACATGCGTGCATTACACATCTTCCCACAAAAAAAAGTCCGCATGCGCAAACCACACAACGGAACTGTTGTAGAAGCTGAAGGAGTGTTGCTTCGGAGCTTTGGGTCACAATGCCAAGAAATATTTCGTTGCTGAGGCTCCAAACATGTGCAGAGGCATTTGCACTGCGCTCGGACTTGCTCGGGACTACGGGTCTGGATTCGGTCTACGCTCGGTCCGGACTGGCACTTTGCTCGTGATTGTGTTGTGTGAGGACAAACAGCCAGGGCACATATTGGACAGTGAACGGTAGGGCAGCACGATACTGCTGGAGAAAGCTGGGGTGCATACTCGTTCTTTACTCGGAGATTTGCGAAACACTGGGCCAAGTTGCAGACGTCCACGCAGCTGAGGGTCTCCAACACCTGAGACTGCATCAACCGACTCCCTGTACGAGTGCGCGTGTGATGTGTCTGGCAGCATATGGGGGGACAACGATGGATGCAAGCCGCCAGACTTGCCGGACTGTGGGTCTCCCAACGAGGTGCGCATGCCGTGCGCGCGTGGTGGCGTTGGGAAAAGGGCTCCAATGACAGGCACCATCATTTCCATTGGTGCCAAAGGCGCCGGAGGGACATCTTTGCTGATGGTGGCCTACCACGGAAACGTCCATGATGCTCAGATGATAGTTCTCCCTCGGGCATGTGCATACAATCCTGCCAACAAACCCGACCCTACCCTAGCAAGACTGACTACCCAGCTAGTGGATACTACTGACTACCCAGCTAGTGGATATTTGGGGAACATCGTCTATTGTCCCTATCCACCAAGTACTGCACCACAGTACACATTTGGCTTATCTACCTCCCACTCACCTTATGCGACCAAGTAATTCATACCACCGGAAGGTGTGCACAGTGGGCATGCAGTTACCCGTGGTTCCAAGTCAGCCTTAGTTTCAGGGTTAGTGACCCAGCCCTACTGACCTTCCCCCTCACGTTCCACCCCCTGAGCCCCCCCCTTGTGGCCTCTGGGACAGCCCCCCCTCCCAGTCGCCCCCCTCCCCCTGACCTCCCCCCTCCCCACACCTCAAGACCACGGAAGTTCCTGTGTTGCTTTTTGAAGATCCCGTTTTCGAGCCCTTTTGGGGGGTACCAGCCATGAGGGAGCTCGAGTGACCCCCTCCGCCTGCCGCCCACGACCCAGATTCATAGAAAATCAAGGGCGGACGTTGGGACAGCAATGTACTGTCTTGGAGTGGTTCAGACGAATGGCTGCTCAAGGTAGTCTAGCAGGGACGCTAGAACAATCCCCAACTACATGTGCATTATCCATGGACCACAATGCCTCACAATCCATTAGAATGGGCTGCGGGGGAACCTGAAGGAGTAATAGGTGGAGGGATCAAATCTGCTTCTCCAGAGCACACACACGAACACCCCCCCGCCCCAAGGGGTTCCCCGAACACGATTGCCTTTCCATTTGCGAAACAAATGCGTCAACTGTTTTGTACGCAGCGTCGTGGATACACATCCTTCCGTGCTTGGGATCAGTCGTCCCATGGACCAAATGTTGTGTTACAGTCCAGCAAGGCGGCTATAAATACTACGGTGAGGCATAGACACATACACGCAGGCATAAGACACACCGATCACAATCACAAAATCAGGGTTGGCCGCAGTCTTTTGCTGGTTGCTGGTTCCGATAGCTTCTACCAGTGCCACAAGCTCCGATCCCTGGGATAATTCCGAACCATTGCGCAAAGTGATAGAAACGTGCAGACGTTTGCAGATGATGGCAGACATGATGTGCGAAGACGAAGCGATGAACAATTGCGGAAGAGGTTCCTTGGCCATTGGTAATGTGCAGAATGGTATAACGCGCCCGCCCTCAATATTTCCGCAAATTGCATTTCACACAGCAGCGTCCATCAGAGTCCCAGACAGTCTCTACAATCTGCATTCCCTGTAGGCATGTGCTACAGTATGGGTACGTGGGGTCAATTGAAGATCCCTGGCAAAATGAAAAGAACATTTTCCGGAATGGTTTGAGCACCATATTTGATGGGGCCTGAGGGCACTAACATACCATCTCCCCAGCTAGTTACAGTTGATGCCATTGGCATCAGGCTTTTAATGTTTGTTGGCTTTCTTTTTGAAAATTTTTGCATGGCTCAGTAGTTTCTTCCGTTCTCGAATGTGTGTGTGTGTGTGTGTGTGTGCACGTGTGCGTGTGTGTATGACCCTTGTCATGGGTGTGTAGAAACTGTTGCCCAGCGTTGGATGCCCCAGATTAAATTAACAGCACTTCGGCTGCATAGAGTGAGTCCCGGCGTGCGTTGGGTTCGGCAATTTCCCTTGTTGTTCATAGAGAGAGCGAGGGTGTGTGGGGGTTAATAGATGTGTTGTACCTTGTCAGCGACTTTGGACACCTTGACTCTCACGCATGGCGCTCTAGGTGTGGATGGTGCTCAATTGTCACCATTGGTGAATGGGACTAAACTATTGGCAAGTGTGGCAAAATTTTGGTGGATGTTATCGTAACTGCTCATGGGTGAGCGGGAACCCACCTTGGCTATGGGGTGCAAAATCCTAATGTCTGGTGAGATTGGTTGGTTGGGTCCCGGTTTAGAGGTTTGGAGTGCATGCTCCCCCTGCTGCTCCGTTTGCGGCAACTGCACCCGGCCACCTTTTCGGAGTCTGAGGTTAGAATCAAATTGGGCACCCGCAGTAACGTTCCAACACCCCCGGGCATCGCCAACGATTGAGTAATGTCCACCCAATAATAATAATGTTTAGGGGGGGGGTGCACCTCCCACAAATTACACAGGCTGTAACGCTGGCTGATGGGCCAAGCGTCTCAATCAGATAAATGTCAACCATCAAAGGCATCACACATGCCATACACAAACTGGGCAAAAACAATCCTCCCATGAAACAAAAGTACTGCGGCATGGGGGTACTAAGAGATGGCATTATGCCAACATGTGCATGGCTGTGCACAGGTACCCCTTTCCCCGACCTAGGGATATCAAATGCAAACTTGCCCCACCTGCGTTGGAATAATTGAATCTAAGCACAACACAAGATGAATCATTCGTTGGACGTACCCGTTTTGGTGAAACAAATGACACGCGACTTGGGAACATAAAGGAGGTTACCTCAAGCCACGACACCACGCCACTCTCGATGATCTTATCGATTGCCAACTTCATGAACTTGGGGCCGAAAGGAATCTCGATTTGGGCAAATAGACAAACCAATTGGTAGAATTGCATCCCCGAGAAACCTTGGAGCACACTAAGGAGCAAATGAACACCATACTATACTTCGCAACAACAATGGGGGTTCAACTACAAGGAGGGAGAAGAAAGGGCGAACCCAAAATGGTGATTTGGTACTCTCTGAATCTTCTGCTACCTCTCAATTATCTATTTCCATAGGGGGAGACTTCGCGATCTGATCCGCCGCGCATCACGGTGGTGCACCCCCCTAACCCCCTGTGTGACATTCCGTCTGGTTGTTGCTCCTTTACGGGCCATGGACAGTCACCCGTTCTTCCCTTCGCATGTTGCGTCGGGTTGCTGCTTTCTGTCGGCTGCTGCGGCCGGTGCTCTTGCTGGTGTCGTTTCCGCGTTCGCGGAGCCCAGTAGTGTTGGGGCTGTGCTGAATGTGGCATGCTATGCCGTTTGCGCGTCAGCGGCACCCAATAGTTGGCGTATTGAGGATGTGCTGGTTGTTGCCGGGGTCGTTTGACTGTTTTTGCTGTCCACACGCCTCTGTCCACAGGCCGTCCGTAGCTTGCCTCGCTGTGGTTCTGTGTCCGTGAGGCCCAGGTGCCCTGTTTCTCCACGCGCTGTCCCGGCCGTCCACCATATGTCCTTTTCCCCCTCACGGCTGGTCTGCCCCTGATGGGCTCCCGCTCTTGTTGCGCAAACAGCCCATCTGGGCTGCGGGAGACACCCCCCACCTGATGCCGGTTGAGCGGGGGTTGCCCTGGCACCCAGTAGCGACGGGTGCCAGGTACCCTCCCCCCCAACGACGTGATCACGGATTAGACATAGGGACTGAAAAACCCCCTTAGGTAAGGTATCCAAATTCAAAATATTTTTTTTGGGGGGGGTAGGTGGGGAGGATTTTTTGCACACTAGCTTGTAGAGCAGAACGGCCGTCCCACTCTCACCTAGTACACCTAATTCCCCCAGTTGTTTGGAGCAGGCTACCCACCTCTTGCCATCTCAACCCCAACCCAAATTTGGGGCAGGTAGGGGCGGGTAGGGGGGGGGGCTGGGGGCAAGTAGCAGAAGACTCGGAGAGTACGGTTTGGTTGACGATCTCAAACCATTTGGAGGACACAATTTGGGTCACGGGCCCAAACCATTATTACGGGACCTTGGTGGTGGCCACTCCGAAGGATACCATGCTCATCGTGTCACCTTTGGAGATTTTCATCGCATGATTCCGCACCACAACTCCATGCCACATACTTGGGTTGAGGTTGGCAGTCGGGCATATTGGTGGGTAAATAAGATGCTACATCATGGTGTAGGGTTGCCCTCGGTTCCAAACGAAAGGGGCAAGCTTGAAAATTTGAATAGTGCCCAAAGGGGTGCATTGTTTTAACACATGCGTGGTAATCATTTCGACGCACAAACGGGGAGCCAATTGCCCATGCGTCTTTGTGCGTTCCCCATAGGAAATTGAGAATGTCCGACCAACTCGTCATCCAATGAGAACTTTCCCAACAGCCCCTTTCCTCGGCATCCACGCGGAGCACATCAAGGCGACACTAGCATTGGACCTCAAATCACCCTCAATCTCGGAGGCTACTCTCTCCATTAGATACCGCCATTCCTTGGTAAGAATTCTCTTCGCAACCCCGGCATTACTCTGTGGGAAATGGAGAGCACCACGCTGATTAGGTGGCACAACGATCCCCTTCACACACACACACACACACAGTGCAGCAATGTAAGCAAGAAAAAGCCGATTCTCACCACATTCTCGGCCGATTCTCATTCGCTGCATTTCAACGGGCCTAACGGCCGCGAGGCAACCCCCGCAACTGCCCGCGCAACGGGTAGGGGCTTCCTTTACCCTTTCCCTCTTATCACAACCACCGCTACCCTCCTCCGCGGCGGGGACCGGGGAAGCCACGGCGGGGAACGGCCACTGGCTGGGCTAATGGGGGAGCAACGAGAAGCGAGAAGAATCATTCAACGTAGCTAAAGCAAAGCCGAATCCCCATGCAATTTGTCAGCACCACCTTGCAGTAAAATTAAAATGTCTTTGCACCGTTTGTTATGAACTGTAACTGTCACCTTCGTTAAACGCTTCTCTCGGGGTTATGAAAGCCACGCCAACTCCAAATTTCGCACGCAAGGGCTTGAAAGCTACAAAAGGACCCGCAGTCCAAGTGATCTCGACAAGGGTATCACACAACACACGCTATCATGTCCACCGTCGCGAAGATACGGGTACGCGAGCAACAATAAGGTGTCCGAAGGCACCGTGTGCAAAGGAAACCTTGTAGGTCGGAGCTGCTCCTATGATTGCGAGGACGATACATATCGTCCACACCAACTCTCTTCGATCTTGGACCCCTTCGGCATGGACCATGGAACACACTCGCGACCATTCATATTTCAATTCTTCAATTTCATGATCCGGGGATAAGCGGCACGATGGTTGTTGATGCCATTCCTACACGCAACATGAGGAGTTCTACTAAGGTATCCCAACCGAGGCGGTGTGCCACGTTGTTGAAAGAGAAAAGAAATCATGAGGATGTAGGCTGCGAGAATAACAATGGGCTTCTCGTGTCGCAACATTTTTCGGGAAAAACCCCATTTTGACATGTTAAGATTATCACATGATCATGCAAACCGTAAACCACAAAGATCGACCTGGATTAAGGAGTTCACGCCATCAAGGTTGTTTTGTCCGACATGGTCAACAGTGGCTCGCAACAATTGAAGAGGTGTTGGCGGCTCTGACGGAGGTGCCGGCGGCGGTGAGGGGGAGAATGTTGATGACGAACTTGTTGTCGATGTGGACGCAAAAGGGCGGGGTGACCTTGCGGTCACCAACACGAAGGTACGCGGGGTCGGGGCCGCAACTACGCACTTTCGCAATGCCTGTTGCAACATTCAACTGTGCAACGAAAAAAGCTCCAAAGCGATACGCCAGAGGGGCGGTTCACTCACAAACGGCACGAACGCGGTAACCACCACATTACACTGAACAACAAGGAGAGGACATTTAGTGGGGCATTCGAGGGTGGCGCATGGCGGCTCAAGGGGGTTGGTAAAAATGAAGCATGGGTGTTATGACCCCAAGTGTTACCCCCCAACTATTATCCCTTTTTCTAATAGGAGGAAAGTGATATTACCTCGCCTTGTTTGCACCATCCCCATTGTGAACCATGGACCCTCCTCCCTCCTCCTCTGCCTTTGAAATTGAAAAAAAGTCTTCGCAAACCTGCAACAGCATTTATTGAGTCACTGATCGGAGTCTCAAGCACACACGGGGGGGGGGATACCCGCACTGTTGGCATGCCCCCCCCCCCCTCCCAAGGGGAGGGGGTGCATACTGAACGAATGTTGGGGGGTCGCCCCCCACACCGAAACGGACACCCCTGACAGCCATTTTGGCCCTACCAAATAACCCCCACCAATCCTAGAATACACATGGAAACGTGGAAGATTTCGTATGACTCAATCTGCGCCGTGTTGATACCCGTAGTAAGTAATACATTACGTTTTGGGCAACGCGAAAGGAGAGGGCCAATGATAGATCATACATTATAGCCGCCAGTTGTGTAAATACCCTATCTAGTGACCACATTCGTGTTGTTGAGATAATTTTGTACACGACGGAAAAAAGAATTGCACTAATTTCTGCTCCAGTGGCTGGGAAATATGTGCATAATGCAAACACCCATGAAAGTGCACTTAGACACGTTTTGGGCAACGCGAAACGTGAACGGTTTTCTTGCCGCTCTATTGTGCACGTCGACGCCTAAGGAGTCCTTAGTTTGGGACTAGATTGGAATAGTAGCACTCTTGATGTTCGGGTGTCATCACTTCATAGAGCAAGTTGAGAAGACATGCACCTGGCTTGGCAATGCAAACCACTTGTGGTGGTTTTGGTTTGGTTGGTCCATTACAAGACCTGACATCCCGTGACCAAAGAGTGGGTGCTTTTTTGGCTCTGTGATTGAGTCATGCAACTTTGTTGCGATGTTGTTTATGATTCATGTGGCAAGTGCATGTGTTGCCAACATTCTAGGAAAACATATCACTTGTAAAAGGTGCCGGCGTATACAATTTTCTCAAATTCATTGCACACATTTTCAACCATAGTTGTGTTGTGTAGCGTGTTGCAAGACCACAAAGAGAGATGCATCACTCACACACACACACACACACACACACACACACACACACACACACACACACACACACACACACACACACACACACACACACACACACACACACAATGCAACAATGCAAGGGAAGAAGACTTTCTCAACAAGAATTCATGTACCTGCAGTGTAACCGATAACAGTGATAGAAGAGTATTCGTGTGGGTATGAATGTTATGCCATATCGATTTCACTCATGGATTTCGGTCTCAATTCCAAAAGATGCATTGATTCAAGCATTCCGTTCAGTGATAGATCATGTAGCACATGGGTCACTGACACTAGTGCAGGGTGAAGTTTGATGTGCAATACAATAGCTTACAGAAAACAAAAGTTCCCTCAACCATATACCAGTCAAAGACCATTGATGAGGTTTGCCCTATTTTAACACACACACACACACAGAAATCCCCTGCATCACCGACGACAACTTCTCTTCGGTAGGGGGTCCTGTGCAATAGCTGTGAGTGTGGACAGAGCTGTCTGTGCAGTAAGGGATTGAGGTAACATATGTGTATCCGCTGGCCTTTTGTGAGAACACAACAGTGACTTCTGGGTGGAGGAACAGTGGGTACTGGGTTTCTTCGCTCTGGGGCATCTCGCTGGTTGCAGTGGGCGTTTTTTCGCATGGGAAATCTGATGTTGATGTTGCACAGCAGCATATCTCCAGCGTCCACCAAGTGGGGGCTGGGGACGGGGTACAGTTTTCCCAGGATAAGGGCCAACACACCAGGAGAAGAGTGTTTTCGCAAGGTCAGAACGAATATACCTGTGATGATTTTTTCGACGCAGAAATAAAAGAAGGGCAGTGAAATGACTTAGTGGAATTGAACATTTCAAAAAAGCCGCAAAGTGGAGAATTGGCACTGGCACATGTTTATGGTGATATTGGAGTAGGGGCCATGTTGCCTGAAAGACTGATTTGGATAGGAGTATAGCTGTGCTGAATAGTGCAGGATTGCAGAATGGGAGTATATTTCTAATCCAGAGTAGTGGTATGAGGAGAGCAATGGACGGCGGAGGGAAGATAGTGCGTTCCATGACTTTCAAAGGGATAGCATCAGGAAAGAGAGGTAAGATGGTATCCAGTGTTGGTGTAGTTTTCAATGATACAATTGTGGACAGAGGAGTTGGAGATAATGTACAATATTTAGGTGGAATAACGGCAATCCAGGGCAAAGTGCTAAAGAAGTCGCTCCAGGGAGGGAGAGGAGATACCTGGCACCGAGTATAGACCGATTTCACTTTGGGTAACCACCAGGAAGTTGGGTAGAGATTTTTCTTCATTTCCCAAATGGTATGACTCAGATTGGAGAGAAAGAGTTGCGGATGTGTCTGTAAATTTTGTGAAAGAGACACCAGGTTCTGCAACATTCCCCTGACAATTCTACGAGCATACATGGAGTCTGGTGCAGGATATCTCTGCAATGGGAGGCGGGTACTCAGGTGGGAAAGGAGACATTTATTTTTCAGGCCCCAATGGATATGAGGCCCATCACAATAAATTTGAAATTGAAGGGAGGTAAGACATGTTCCCACCTGCTCAACAGTGAGGGAAACACCATAAGCACGTTTCAGAAGATTATAAACAATTCTCACAGTGGACATCAATTGATCAGCAGGACAAAGGCAAACAATGTTATCTACATATCTACACAGTTTTGTATGAGGAGGTAATTCACGATCAAAGTTGATGTTGCTCTCTTTCTCCATCAACAGAATATTAGCATTCTGAGATGCTAATTTCCCTCCGATAGTGACGCCTGTAAACTGTTCCCAGATTTCTGGACCAAGCTGGAAGAGGTCGTTGAGACAGGATTCAGCTGTCACGGCAGCGACTAAATCGTTGTCGGACAGCACGTGATAGTACTGCGCAGACTTTCTACCAATGCAATCTAATTGCTTTGAGTTCCCCTTGGCAATGGATATATACAGATTTGTCTCGGCCCTCTTTGTACAGTACATGGCACGTGCACGTTTGAACAGATTAGCGTAGCTCGGGTTCAGCTGACTTCTCAACAGAGATGGGAACATGCGTTCCAGATCCAGTTCAAAACCGGCCACTGGAACCCCTAAGACTTGGAAATACTCTTTGGATGGTCGCAAAAAGTGATGTTCCATCTGTTGTTGATCACACACCAGGAGGGTGAAGAAAATGGAAGCAAAGTAGCGTTGAGCAACAGATGCCGCCCTGCTAACTATACTGTAAGAATATTTCCATGGGTGACCACCATTGGAAAAGATCTCACGCGTACTGAGGGAGGAGATAGGGGCTGGAGGTGTATAAGGCAGAGATCTACCTTTAATCGAAAGGATGACTGAAGGCGGATAAACAGATCGAGGAGCTTGTTTGTGGTATGGCAGTTCAGGTGGAACATAAAGAACTTGGTCTGTCAAATGCATGATCTCTGTAGCTGCAGACAGTAGTTTATATTTTACAGACATGAAATCTAACGGCTCCTGTGAAGGTGGTGTAGGTATAGGGATACGTGGAAGGACAATATTTTTGAGTTGTGGGATGTGAACCGAAAGTGCATTACGCTGACGTGACTGACCAGCATTTCTAACAATGAAGGGGAACATTCTAGCACACAAATAGTAATATACAATGAGAATGTCCCTTGTTCTGGTGGCAGATGATGTGGTCTGCAGGCATCTGTAGTTTCTTGCATTTTGAAACACGTGGACAAACAGTCTGAGGAATGTGATCACTGAGGCCACAACGAAGAGAAGGGGGTACTTATCTACACGAATAGGAATAGAGTCGGGTGAGAGGGTTGTAAACTGTGAGATCTTATGCTGTGGGATGAGAGTAGCCTTGGAAGGTCGGAGACAGGAGCGCAAAACCTGATGTACATTAGAAGCAAATGCAGCAAACGGAAAGGGCCTACATTTTGGAATGGCATCTCGAAGTTGTTGGAGTTGTACAGAAAGATTTCTGTGGGCCCTGTCTGACCGCGGAGCAACACATGTACCGAGGGAGGCATGAAGGAGTGGTTTAAGAGTAGGGCAATTAAGGTGTTTGCAGATTTGTGGTCCAGTAAGAACAGAATTCGGTGCTGTGGAGTGATGGACTTTATGTTGAGCCTCATGCAGTGACACAGTAATACGATCCTTGGTGAAGCAGTGCAGTAATTTGCGGGGCAAGGAGTTGGGAATGAGAAGAATGGACTGGAGGTACAATTTAACCGGTTTTGGGAGAGAGGTGCAGTGCAAAAAATCCTTGAATGAAGATCGAATGCATTTTATTTGGTGTGAGGTGATGCAGGGGATTCGCAAATGTAAAAATAGTGGCAGTTTTGTTTGTAGATGTTTATTTACAAATGGTATAAATCGATTTTGCAGACACCGATATTTCCATCCATTCAGTGAGCCTTTTGCCTTGACAAGGATAGACAGAGCATCAAGCGGGGTGATGGATAGGCGTTTGGTGTGGAGTTGTTGATCCCAGAGTTGTTGATCACGCAGTGCTGTGTCGCTGAGTTGTCTGGCCATGTTATGTCGAATCAGCCACCTTAGGAATCCTTTTTGTTTATGTTTTTTGTCGTTGAGGTTGGGGTGGTGTGAATTGATGAAGTCCTGTTCCATCCGGTCAGCTTCAAACATGGCCAGGGGTTTGATAGGTAGGGGAAGAAAATTATGAAACCCTAGGCGATGAAGGTATGTAAAATATGTAGGGCCACGGCGAGTACGTTGCAATTTTACCCAGGCTAGTGCTTGCTGTAACTCTTCCTTCCATCTAGAGAACACTGCCCGCGGATTAGTAATGGCACCTGTCTGACCAAAGTAGGGTGCACGTAGCATGGGGGACAGTGAACAATACAGCCACTGACCAGGCTCAAAGAGTCCAGAAATGGCTGAAGGATGAATTTCTAACAGAAGGTCCCGAATCCAGTACATGGGAGCGTACGGTAGGACAGGGAGACAACGAGTCACAGATTGTTTGATGATGTCCCACGCATTTTTCTGTTTAATGTTTTGAAACGCATGTTTTCGAACAATCAATTCTTGATTCCATACAGACCAGAAAAATTCAGTAGCAGATGGAGATTTATATACATGAGAAGAGGCAGAGAGAGGTGTGACAGCATTGGGTGGTAGCACATCAAATTTCATACGGAGATGTACAGGTAGAAACAACATGCGATGATGAATAGCGGAGAAGGGTTCGGCCATGGTAGTTGAGTACAAAGGAAAATTCACCGGCCACTGTGCTGCAGCTCTGGTGTTTTGAAACAACCACAGAGAAGTGCAATTGTCACCCAGGGGATGGGTAAGCTGACAGCTTACGGAATTGTACAGCAGATTCGGAATGAGCACAGTATCCTCTCTATGAAGCATGAGAATAAAACGAGCAGGGTACGCATTTTGCACCAGGCATTTTGTAATTTCAGGTAGTGAGTTATATGGTGTGTTATGAAAATAGGGTTGGAGACAAACAGCCGCAACATATCGATGACGGTTCATGAATGTAACAGGCGATGAATACCAATCTATACTGTCAGGTAGAAGTGGCATATGACTGTAAGGCAGGACAGTCGGAAAAGCCAGATTTGAGTGCAGTTCCATGGTGACACCCATTGTAACGTAGAGTCCCTTCAGGAGTCGTGACATTCGTCCCGTGGCCAGATTTTTTGCATATTGGTATGGCAACGGGTGTGGTTGTTTATCCTGGCTGGTGTGATATTGGAATTGAAAAATTGCATTGACAAGGATGAGCAACCAGGGGAGGAAGTATCGTACAATGGAGGGAGTGACCTGAGACCACAGGGTGATACCACGTTTTCGACAGAAGAAGACCCATGTGTAGCGCAAGAATTGCCATCGATATACCGCATACGCAATTGCACGGACAAGAGGTGAGGGCGGGTATGGGGAACTCAAAATGAAGGGATCTTCAGTTTCATGACCTGACGCTTGCATTTTTTGTGCTGTACGAAGATCTTTGATGGTTTGCAGATATGTTTCTTGAACATATAACAACCCATGCAATTCATGTAACAACTCAGCAATAGATTTATCTTGAGTGCATTGTTGAATGTTTTGGTGAAGACATGTTGATGTATTGAAATCAGGTTCGTGAGTCCAATATGAGCATGTCCATTTACAAGTTGGGATATGCCAGTTTTGACAGAAACGCAAAAGGTTGGGAGCAATAGTGGCAGCAGTATCATACAATGGTGACTGGGTATAGGGACAGGAACAATGCCACTGAAAAATGGAAGAAGGATACATTGGGGTGAAAGGAGGAACAATCACAGATGGAGATGTGAGAGCATCGTCTACTTTTTTGCAGTAGCCTCATCCTTCGGTAGGTGCTCACAGGCACCCTGAACTTGTACAGAAGGGATGGTTACTCCTGCTTGATCAACAGCAACAGCTTGAAATTTGTCACCAGTGACGGCTGTGATGGATCCTCGGGTAGGAATCCATGGCTCAATGGATGATCGGCGAAAGCAGAACCAAAGAATACGACCAGGAAGAACTTCATTTGGGTGAATTTGATCTGCTTTAGAGAACGATTTCAGTTCAATTTTCGACGAAATAGCAGCATCAAGTTTTCCTTCAATCTGTCCAACGCGAGTACGAACTTCACCCAGGCCTGTCTCCAAGTCCGAAACTCGATCATCAATGGTTTTGACGTGATCGGGAGCGGTGTCATCATCGTCAACTTCCATAGCTCCTTGAGGTTTCTCATTGGTAGGACGCGTCCGTTTAGCAGCATGGGCCCCGGAAGTCGAAGGTTCCGCTGGTCGTTTTCCAGATTCAGCACCATCGAGAGCAATAGGAGGTTCTCCAAGAACAATAGGAAGCAAAGAGGTTTGAGTGCACTTCGGACCTGTGAAGATGTCGTAGGACAATAGCGTTTCTCCATCTTTACTAATCTTCAAGCGTTGAAGAGCAGTGTCACGATCATCCGATGTGTCGAAACCCAGCATGACCTCTTTGTTTTTGAAGTAGACTACTTTCACTCCCGTAAGAGAAGATTTCAACGTAGTAGCATCTTTTTTCAGTAGACGCCCTGGAGAGATGAACTCGAATGCCGTATTTGATATTATAACGAAGGAGGTCGGAAGCAAATTGCGGCAGTGCGTCAGCGATCGCTTCACGGACGCACTGTGCGAGAGAATCTTGGCTAGCATCAGGAGGTTGAGCAGCAGCACCGGTTGGAAACGGACGAGAGTTGCGCAGGATACAAACGGAAGACTGATGTCCTACCTCTCTGTTGTGGAATTTACAGAAATATTTGGGTGCTCCATTCGGCCAAACACCAATTTGGTTGTCACCACTCGGTACAATAGAAGTAGATTGAGTCGGTTGTTGTTGAGGACAATTTTTGATAAGATGTCCAATTTGTCCACATGCAAAACACTTCATGATGATCACGAAGAGAATAGCAGGAATGTACAGTACTCGTGCTGGGGTGCAGTAGGATGAATCTCGTGGTGAAGGCGGTGAATACTAACCGCTGCGCGAGATATCACACAATGCAACAATGCAAGGGAAGAAGACTTTCTCAACAAGAATTCATGTACCTGCAGTGTAACCGATAACAGTGATAGAAGAGTATTCGTGTGGGTATGAATGTTATGCCATATCGATTTCACTCATGGATTTCGGTCTCAATTCCAAAAGATGCATTGATTCAAGCATTCCGTTCAGTGATAGATCATGTAGCACATGGGTCACTGACACTAGTGCAGGGTGAAGTTTGATGTGCAATACAATAGCTTACAGAAAACAAAAGTTCCCTCAACCATATACCAGTCAAAGACCATTGATGAGGTTTGCCCTATTTTAACACACACACACACACACACACCCACACACACACACAAGCAAGGGCCTAGGTTTGAAACACACAGAGATGGAGAATTATTGGGCAAGTGGGCGGTGCGAACAACTAATTTGTGTGGTAAAATTGGCACTCGTCTGGATCGATTGTGTGACCCCCCCCAACCTGTCGATTTTCGCTAAGTAAACATGGTCGCATGTCGCGTCCCCCAAACCACATTGGCCCCAACAGGGCAATCAGCCTTTACTAAAATCGCGATGTGAGGAGCTCACACAGAAGATTTTCACCTTTTCCACCTACTAAAGATCTGGTGGCCGGGTCGGGGTTCCCCGCATTACTACTAGCTTTAAATTTGAATTCCCGAATCGTTTTACGGGGATGGTTAAGCAGATATGACCTCTTAAGCAGATCGGTCAGATCGGCTGAGCAGATCGGTCAGATACGAGCCGCGCGCCGAGCTAGGGGTGGACAAGGCTTGTTAGGAAAGTTGAAACACCTACTTGGGGGGGGGAGGGGGGGTTGTTTGGGCACATATGGATGTAGTAAACACACTTCAATGGTTTTTTTCCGTGGCCCGCCCTTGGACGTGTCGTTTCTAGCCTACACCCGGTTGGTAGTTCTCAACCAGCCCTGTCTGCCACTGCTAGGATTAGGGTTGGGGCAAGGCCACACGATAGCACTACACAAAGGCAAGCAATAAGTCATTGGAGCAGCTTCACCATTCAAAATGTTAAGCAACACAATGTTGGATTTACTTAAGCTGGTCTGTATGGGCACAAAGCATCAATCAAGGAGCCGGCGCGGGATGGCGCGGGCTCGACCTGAGCGACTGGGCTGAGCAGACATGTTCACGATAGCCTGTGCTTCATGAGCAACCACCCTACGCTTAGCCTGGTGAGCTGTGTGCGTGTCCGGTGCCCTCTCCCTTTTCTTGGGTGGTGGCCGTGGTGGCTTTGCTTTGGCTCTCTCTTCCCTTGCCTGTGCTGCCTGTGCTTGTGCTTGCTGTCTGGCCCGTTTGGCTTCCTCTTTCTGCCTCTGAGCCTGCAGGATGTCATCCTGCTTACGTTTCGCGAGCTGAATGCGGAAATTCTTTACACACTTCCCATGCATTTCCTCTACACGGGCAGCCCGGTGAATAAGTTGAGGGACATCCTCCTCTAAGAGGGGCATGTCAACACTTGCATTTGCACGTATCTACCACCATGAAAAAGGGAAGGATTTTGCGAGCGAAGCAATTGTCTTTTGAGACAAGAAGAAACGACATTGCGCGCCAAAGCCTTTGCCCTCCATCTTGCCCTACTATCGACTACTTGCAAAACACGCGAGTGGGACCTCCTTAACCTAAGGTTTTTTTCCTTAAGTTCCTTCTTCCTCTTATAATCAACGGCCCGAAGTGCAACCATTCGGCGCCTTGTCTTCTCCATCTCAATCTTCACATCGGTCAACCTCTTTTCATACATCTCCAACTCAAGGTTTTTGATCGTTGCTTCTTTCAACATCATGTTGCAACGATCCTCCATTACCTTCAAGTCTCCCAAAGACCTTTGCAACCTAAAAGAGGTTGAAAAGCAAGTGTCGGCACCTCAAAAGTGGAGCCGTACTTGGATCGGTAATACTTGCCGGCGTCATTTTTGGGTCACCGGCAACCCAAAACACCAACGGGTGCACCGTACTTGACGAAACTAGCCAAATCCTAAATGCCCTTTGATCCCTCAACTTGTGGTGCCTTTAGTTTGGAAATCCATGAGGATCCACTTTTTCGCAATATTAGTACCCAAAGTTGAATACCATGGTCAAACCTTGAAAACACAGCGGCACAAGGTAACACTACAACCTAGCAAACACGCACAAGCAGTTTTTGGAGGCAATGTACCACGATTGCAACATGGTGACAATTGTTAGCCTAGATTGTAAATCAAGGTTGTAATGACCACAATGCAAGGAGTCACACCTTGAAAGTTTGGGTGTAGACCTGACTCGTAGTTGCCTTTTTAACCTTGAGCGCGTCCTAGTTGCAACTTGTTGACAGTGACCTTCAAAAGTCTTCTTCTCAAACTTCTCTTGCTTGTTTGTCCCCAAGAATGCCTTGCCCCTAGCCTTGCAATCACCAATGTAGCACCATTGTGGTGTCTTACCATATCTCGAATGAGGAGGGGGTGTCTTCAATGGTAGCTCGGCCGGCGGCGAACGCCATTGGGTCGAAACTACCATGTCGCCATGGACCCAACACCACTTTCTTGCCATTAGTATGAAGCCGGTCCGGCTGCCCCACGACCGTCTTCGGCACAGACCTCGTAATTGTCAGCGCCGTGTTCAATATTTCTATTTTTTTCTGTCTACTTTTTACATATGCTTTTGCATATTTTATTATTGTTTGCGAGCTTGGAGACAGAGCGCGCTGCAAAGCGCGAGACGCGGTCGCCAGATCAGAGATGTGACCGTCAGCATTGACTACAGAGTTTAGGAAACTCACGGATTTATAGTATAAAAGGCCTTTTGAACGCTGTAGTTATAATTATTGCGAATGCCCGAATTTATAAAGACGATTCTCGAATGTTGTAGAGTAGATCGTTTACTGTAGAAATCAATCGAAATAGAGAATAATAACTCCGTTGAGAAGCCTTTCCTCTTTTCCTTTCCCTTATTTTTTAATAATGTAGCCCGGACTGCTGGGATGTTTTCCTTATCTTTTAATGCTGGACATCATCGCAGGATGTATTTTTAATACCCTTGCGCTGTGCTCAGCGATTGCTTAGGCCGCTGCGCACGCTGATCGCTGCTGAAAATGGAAAAAAAAATTGCATAACAGCCCTCCTTCCCGTGCAAGTGCCAGGAGTCGAACCAATGGTTGCCAAGTCTTACCCATGCGCGTTGGCCGCTAGGGTACTCCCTCTCAGCAGGGTGCGCGCAAATCATTTGTATAATTCCTGGGTTTATCCACGCAGGAGCCGTGCCGGCAGCAGCGCCGAACAGCTTTTCTGTAAATCGGATTTCTGTACTTTTTAATTGGCAGAATTTCAATTCCTGTAAATTTTTTTCTGTGTTTTTAATGAAAACCGGTGCTGCCAAATTCTGGATCTGTATTTCGATTGATTTCTACAGTACAAAAGGGCCAGATGCATGCCCTGTTCTTTGTATGTTACGTGTCTGCAGGTATGCGTCAGTGGTGAGGCCCGGCAAGGGTCTATGAATCTTTCGTACAATGGGTATGAATGAACCTCATGCAGAAGGATGCAAAAGACGACATGAAACGTGTTGACCTTGCATGCCATTGACGGGGTTCAGGTGTTGTTTGCAGGATTTTTGGATAAAAGCAGCATGGCTTTTCCGAAACAGCAGGTGGAGATCAGCGGAACAAACATGGAGTGAGCAAGTCCACGTGGGAGTGAACAAAGAGGTTCAACCCAAACAGGTCCCAAAGGGAAATAAGGCGCCGCCGGACAACTCCAGCTTCCAAGAAATGGCCGCCAAACACCAAGACCAGGAAAACCCAAGGGGCTAGGGCTCTGGCCCTGTTACACAAAGATTCATAAATGGTCTGGCAGGACGGACGGACGGACAGACGGACGGATGGACGGACGGACGGACGGACGGACGGACGGACGGACGGACAGACGGACGGACGGACGGACGGACCGACTGACCAACGGACCGACGGACCGACGAACCGACCGACCGACCGACCGACCGACCGACCGACCGACCGACCGACCGACCGACCGACCGGTGTGGCATGTCTTGCACCCACCTTGCCCAGGCCGCACCGCATGTCAGACGACGACGGTGACTTTCATTCTCCACTGCCCAGCTCATATTCGCGTGCAACGAGTCCATCATCGCGTAGCGAGTGGGAGTGACGCAGCGCTGCAACTACTGAGGATGCGCGGAGCAACGGCAATCAAAGTGAGGACAATTTGAGCCATGTGGATTACGAACACCGGTCCCATGACAGCGCAGCCGAAGGAGATCCCTGGTGAACGGATTTGGATGAAACAACGCTGCAGGAGCTCTTCGAAACCAGTCCAAGGGAGTCCATGGGAAGTCGCGCGGCGAGTGAAGCAGGATCAACGAGTTCAGAGTCCGTTGAGGATGCAGCAGACACCATTCAGCGACTATTCATGACGGTGCCTCTGTGGGCACCTATTGTTCAAATGCCTGAGATCCCGGAGGACCAGCGGCATACTCGTGATGCAGCGGATCACTGCAAAATATGTGGTCCAGATCTGTTTTACATGTGCCTGCACATGAGCCTGCCATCGAAGTGTCCGTTGAGGAAGCGTTGGTAGAAGAAAGCCGTCGCCAGCAAAGTCTTCGTGAGCCACACAAACCAAGCACAACGTCCCACGCCATACAAACTTCGTCAAACCTGGGGAGCGAGTACTCCGGCGTGAGGAAGGGGCGTCTACGCGTGCCGGCTGCCGAAGCGACGTATGAGCGACGTATGAGCGACCACGGAGAGCCCCGTGGACGGGCAGGACCAGCCCAAGATCTACACCATCCGTGACCATACCCTCGAAGTCCTGATGCACCCGGATGTGCTAGAGTTACATGCCGGGAGAGTCATTCACACACTCAGGGTGACGAGCGGCAGTTGCACTTGAAGGTGCGTATAAGGTGCGGACAAAAGGAGTTGGTGGTGGATGTTTTGTTGGAGTGGATATGATGGAGTGGATGTGCGTGAACGGCCGGTTCCAAGACCGTCTGTTTTCTGAGTTCAGACAATATTATCTGTTGATCTATAATGAATTGAGATGAAAATTTATCAGCCGGATGTGTTATTATAATTGGCGGAACATGGGATTCGCATTGCAAAATCCTAGGTTCGATTCCCGGATGCCATCCATGCAATTTCCTAAAAGCGATAAATCCATTTCAGCATGGGATGTTCCTAATCTATGACATTGATATAAAGTGAGCTTTTGCATGATTTACAAATGTTTTTATATCAATTTATAAGGTTCAAAAAGGCTTTTGTACCATTCTTCTTGCAACCTTTTAGGTTGGTGTTTTGTTGACACATTGAATTGTCACTACTCAAGTGAGAGATCATTCCTGGAATTCACTGCATTGTTTGCTATTGAAAAGAGCCAAGGGAAATTTTAACACTGGTAGCATCACTATTCCATGGCTGGACTTACCTTGGATGATCCGGATCCTACTTATACTCCTGGGGCAAGACCTTCTGGCCACACTCTGTTGTATCCTCCTGATGGTGTGACTGGCATTGCGCCGGTTGATTTGAACACGTCTATGGGCACGTTGCAAAGACAGTTGTTTCAATAAAATCAAGTTTTACATGATATGAAGCAAGCATTCGACGCACAGGTGCTTTCTCTGCAGGCTGAGCAGCAACGAGTTCAACAAGACAACGTCCACTTATTGCATCGCTTGAATACGTTACCCACTCCGATGTCTTCTGGATCTCCTTCGCGTCTCGACTGTCCGACGTTCGGTTCTGAAGACGAGGCAGTGGACAGCAAGCTTGGTTTACACGAGTTTCACGCGTGGCGCGTACAGGTCGTCGCGTGGCATGAAGAGAGTACGCTTGCAGTGTCGACACGCAATGTTCAGATTTTTACGAAGCTACGAGGGCGTGCGGCGCGCGTTGTCGCTGCGAAGATGCCACTGGACGCGCTTCGTACTGATCGAGGCTTTCAAGGACTACTTGGGATACTAGAGTGGGCGTACGGTGGAGATACTGCAGACAATATACTTCAGGCGGTTGTTGGGCTGCTGGAGTGTAAGCGAGGTGACAGTGACATGCTTACCTGGATTAATCGGCTGGATATGCTGGTCTATCGTCTTGCGAATTTTGGCATTGTCTTGGATGCGCGATTTTCGGGGACGCTGGCATTGCTGAACTCCAACCTCAATGCGGATCAGCGGGCGATGGTAGTCGCGAGCACAGGTCGGTCGTTGGTTTTCTTGCAGGTGCTGGTCGCTATTAGACAGCTTTTTCTAGGCGCGTCGACGTCGAGACCCATCGATTGCATGTTTGGGGCTCAGGCGCAGCGGCGGGGGGACATCAAAACGCCAACCGGAAATAAGGTTAACGCGCAGAGTGGGTCCCAGGTTACCTGCTGGAAGTGCGGGAAGCGTGGGCATGTTCAACGTGATTGTCCTGAGAAGACGACGTCACCTTCGACCCTGATGGCACAAGAGGCGTCGACGGAAGAAAAGGGTCTTCGCGTGCGGTGCCAACCGCTGAGAGCAAGTCTGGTGGGGCTGGCATGCGTGAGGTTTTCTTGGTGGTTGGTCATGACACCGCTGCTGATTTGTTTCACAACCCTGGTGTGTGTTTGATGGCGCAGTCTGGTTCATTGTCTTCTCCACTTCACAAGCTTTGCTCCGAATCCTTGGGTCGTGGGATCATTGATCTTGGGTGTACCGACACGATGTGTGGGGAATTTTGGCTCGATCACTATCTGCGCAAGCTTGGACCAGATGGCTCTGATGTTCGTCGGAGTGACACCAATGCGTGGTTTGTGTTTGGGGACGGTGGCACGAAGTCAGCGCTCTACAGAGTCGACTTACCAGTAGAGATTGGTGGTCGCGTGCAGTTGTTACGTACGCACGTGGTTTGTGGGGAAACACCTCTGTTGATTGGCCGGCGATCTATGACGAGAATGCGCATGAGGATTGACGCTGCGAACAACACGGTTACTGTAAATTTGGGTGCTGGCGATTTTACGATTCGTTGTGATGTCTCTTCGTCCGGACATCTGGTGTTGTCTCTTTCGGATTCATCGCATCGTGCGTCGTTGTGACTAGCTTCCCTGCCGGTTCGACACTCGTATTCGATGTTCGCTGCTGAGTCTTGGGGCGATGAACGGCTGGCACGCAAGGAATTGCTGGCCTTACATACCAAGCTCGGGCATGCAGCATTTCCTCATCTGGTTGAACAGTTGGCTCTGGCGTATCCGGATCGAGATGCCTCTCTTCTTCGGTCTGTAACACGGGGATCGGTATGTGAATCCTGTGAAAAGCGGAAGAAGGCACCAAGGCGTCCTTTGGTGGCCATGCCCAAGGAACCGCATTTCAATTACGACACGGGTGCGGATCTCTGGTATCTTCGGGGACAGCCTGTTTTGCACGTCATCTGTTTGTTCACTCGCCTCCGACATTGTTCTGTTCTCCGTGACAAGTCCGCCCCACACGTGTGTCATTCGTTGTTGCATCTGTGGGTCAAGTACTATGGTCCTCCGGTGCTGTTGTACACTAATTTGGGAAAGGAGTTTGACAATGAGCTCATCAGGATGTTCGCTGGGCGTTATGGCATTACGCTGCACTGTGCGTCGGGTGGGTCACATTGGTCTTTGGGAGGTGTGGATAGGCACCATTATCAACTGAGACATACTGTGGAGTTACTTCTGGAGGCGGATGACACTCTGTCATTGCAAGATGCGTGTGATGTGGCATGCATGTCGTTGAACTATCATCCTATGCCGGATCGAGGTTTTTCACCTCAGCAATTGGTGTATGGTGTGTCTTCACGCTGGCCTGATTTTGTGGCTGCGAAGTTGCCTGCTCTGGCCGAAACACCTGTGCCTTCTGATCATGTGGGCCACTACATGGTGAAGTTCTTGGATGCTATGTATCGTGCACGGGAGAAATTTCGTGCAGCGGATGTTCGTGCGAAGGTTTCGTTGGCGAAGTGTAGTCGGCCGTCTACTAACCGTAAGGTTGAGCTTGTGACTGGCGATACGGTTTTTTACTTTGAAACTCCTGGAAAGGGCAAGGATTCTTGGCATGGGCCGGCTGTGGTCATTGGTGCTGACGGTAACTTTGTCGTGTTACGCCATGGCGGAACTGTGAGGCGCGTACCTCTGTTACACTGCAGACCTGCTTCGGCGGTGCTTGGCTCTCCTGACGTTGATCCCGGGGTTGCGCCTGTGGCAGTGCCTGATGCAGCGCAACATGAGTTGGAAGAGTTGCTCGCTCACGAGGCGGGGAATGAGCTGAGCGCGGAGGAGGTTGCTGAGCTGAGACGGATGAGAGACGACAGGGAACCTGTGGTGACACGTTCGCGGGCCAGGGCTGCGATGTCCGTGCTTACGAGGTTGGGACCTGGTCTTCTTGAGTTGGTCTGGCAACGTTACACATCTGTGATACCTCCTGCTGTCTCGGGTGAGGTGTTCCTTTCATATTGCTATGTGGCGCATCGCTCTGCGCGTCGTGGTACGAGGGAGGTGACACCTGAAAGGGCAAAATCGCTGGATTTTGTCGTGGCGAAGCAAAAGGAGTTGGCATCATGGGTTGCTTGTCATGTGTATGACCTGGTACAAGACAATGGGCAGAAGGTGATATCGTGTCGGTGGGTTCTCGTTGACAAGGTGCAGGACGATGGTTCACTGAAGCCGAAGGCGCGGTTGGTTGTGCGGGGTTTTCAAGAGGGGGGTTTGCGGGACCTGGATACCTTTTCTCCCACGTTATGGTGAGCATAACCTGGCATACCAAGAATACCCCCCCAAAATGGCCATTTTGTAACATGTACCTAGTCGTTCCGTGGGCCCATGGGATGTGAAAAAATGAGTTTAGCACCCTCAAAATAGGGGGGGTGGGGGTCAAAAAACCAGAAAGACAATTCCGCACACCCACCCCTATGCATGGCAATTTACACTTTTTGAGGTATTTGTCAGTATACTCGAGGTATTGGAGAACTATTCTTGCCGTATACTTCGGAGTATACGGCCGTATACTCAGAAGTATACGGCCGTATACTTGGAGTATACGGGGACTTTCTGCCTCCCACCCATGCCACCATTCTCATCACCTACCCCTCCCCCTTGCATTTACTCATGACCCTGCAACCCCCAAACACATTGTACACACAAAAGAGCACCATATGAGCAAAGCAGAAGACCACCAGAAGCAACCTTGTTTGATGTCCCATCCGAAATGTCAAATGTGATCCACTTCCCCATGTTATATATACCTAATATACACACTTACGCATATTGCACATCACATGATATATACCTACATGTGCTTTGGTGCACGATGCTTCTTCCGCATGCGTTGCATGCCAAACTTGATCCCCTCTCTACCCAAACCCTTTTCCCCAAACCACAACCGGATGCCCCAATCAAGGGCATCCAGGTGCAGAGCATGCCTTAGTCCCCATCGGGTGACATAAGGCTTGCTCAGCTTCCACCCTTGAAAACAATGGCGGATGTCCATTTTAAAACTTTTGTTCCTCCATTCCGTCGGAATGGAGGAAAACTTAATAAAATTCCCCCACCTTTGGAGGTGTGCCCCACTGTGGCACACCACCCAATGCACCCAAACCGGAACACTCCACCCCAATGCCCCCCATGCCTTGGTGAATTGTGTAACCATGGATGCATAACGTTGGCGTTGATCCATGGGAACAGGACCCACATGGCGCCAAATCTTTTGCATATAGTAACAGGCCTGCAACATGAGGTGCAGGACGGCACTGATTTTGAGCCACCTGTTGCCCTCCCACTTCACAACATGGGTACAATACATTGCAACAATGCGCACCAACTCGGCGTGCAACTCAGGTGTTTCGAAAAAAAGACGGGAGGCGTTAATGTCGAGAGTGTGTTCCTTCTCTTTCGAGGGAGCACGCATCACTCTCTCGGCCACAGGGATGTGCTTTGCTTCTTGCCGGAGGTTAGAAATGAAATGGGACACGGCCCTTAGAGCTCCTGGTGAACCCCATGTGCGGGCGCTGTCCTTGAGACGTTTCCCAATGCCTGTCCCCACCCTTGCACAACAATGTGCCACATCTCCAACATTGCGGACAGGAGGGATGCAAGACATAAGGGACCCAATGCGAGGAAGCACTGGAAAATCTGCAATTGCAAACAAATGGGCTTGAAATTGGTCATACTTGAGATTGCAATTCCAACATTTCCCACACGAACCCGACATCATGACTTTCCCATCCCCACTTTTAAAACACAATAACTTTTTGGGAGTACCCCCAATTTCTATGCCGCCCTCGGCTTCAAGTTTTTTGACTTGGTCATTCAATTTCCCCACGGCATCCATCCTTTGCAGATGGGCCATATCGTCCCCCCCATCAAAAACCCACCATGAGGCCCATGCCTGACCATCATGGTGTGCCCCCCTATCCTCCCATAGGTCCACAAACACGTCACAACGTGTGGCACTGGCATTATGAAAAACAGTGGCATCAGAACAGATTACAACAGCCAAATATGTATTCTCCTCATACTTCCGAATGCTGTCTTCGGCATGGGCACATGCAACCATGGTGGTGACAATATCATGCAATTCCACCACCCCACATGTCCGGGTACCCCCTTTAGTGGCCACCTCCAAAACCCTCCCCTTGGACAGGTAAGGTGTGAGGGTCTTACGCATTGCCATCACATGGTCCCAAGTGCATGTGGTCCTCATGCAACCCTTCAATGCCCGGATGGAAATGTGGTGCCGCCGCATCCATCGGAGTAGGTTAATTGCCTCCTTGTCGGCCACATCCACCTCACCATCTTTTAAAATAATCATGAGGCCTTGGGCATGGGGTCGCAAAAGTACATCGTCACCAAGCAATGCTGATGCTACCGATTGCATCCACAAACGTCTTTGCCGTTGCCCTCTTTCCCCGCAATCCTATTGTAAAAAAAACAGGGTGGGCCATAACATGTGAAACAAAATAGGGTGCTGGCGTTGACGTTTGTGGATGCAGAGCACATACTGCATAGGGGGTCAAATGCCGGCGTTTGATTCCCTCACAAAAATCTTGAATGCTCTCCAAACAAAGCCCCTTCTCCTTCTGATGGGCATTTGCAAACATATTGCTTACAATAATTGCTGTGGAGATATGTGCGAGGCATATGTGGGCCAGTTGCCCAGTGAAACCGTGCGCACAGGCGCATGCAACAGGCGCACAGCATGTACGATTCAGCACAAATCTTTCGCCGTATACTTCGAGTATACGGCCGTATACTTCCAGGTATACGGCCGTATACTCGGAGGTATACGGCCGTATACTGGTAGTATACGGTGCTCACTAGTGGCCCCAAGGACGAAAGCCGTAGGCCAATAACTCATCAACAGACTCATCCTGGAGGTAATCTGTGTTGCACCCATTGTAGAAAACAATGGCATAGCGCTCCCCCCTCCATGGGGCAGGCCCGTGGTGGGCTTTGGAGTTGAAAACCACACCCGGCCAGCCCTTGTAGGCCTTCGCATCCACACCACCACCTCCATGTACATCCAACCGCATCGGGGTCCCTTGCATGGGACTATGGAGCACTCCACCTGTTTCAACACAGACCTCCCCACCACTATGCGCCCCGACAACGCAGATGGCGGAAAGCGGAGAAGGATCCCTCATATGGCGATGGCCCGGCATTCTTTGTGAAGTATCGCATTGTACCACTTGAATGGTGGTCCAATGGAACCACCTTGGAAAATTCGCATGCGCATGTGCATTTGAAAGGCAAATTAGCTCCCTTTGCCTTTCATTGCCGCTGCACAAGCGCGCACGGCGCCAATCCTTCCCCTGACTGCGTGTCCCTGTAGCCCCAAACTGCACATTGTGCACTTGTACACCCAAGATGTGCACCTTGCGGTACACCAACTCTCGGCATAAAGCTGCAAGGGCGGGGTTGGATGGGGGTAGTCATTGCGGCTTTGGGGGGAGGCCACGTGTTGGGGAGGCGGACTGACTGCCCTGACTCCCACTGCCCTGACTCCCAGACCCTTGGGGTGGGGGTGCACTCCGTGTGACACTATGGGCCACAATGGACCTCGCCCACTCCTCGTTGGCCTTGGCCGCTTGGAGTCGCGTCTCCAACTCCTTGGCCTTGAGGTGCCAGTCATGGGCACTTGCGGTGGCATCGGCCAACTTGGTCTCCAGGTCCGCAATCCTCTTGTCCTTGGCGTCACCCTCAGAATGGGCAACCTTCAGCTCCTCCTTGAGGGAGGCATTGGCCTCCCTCAAGGAGGTCAGGGAAGTCCGGCTGAACTCCCCGATCTCTCGGGAGATGTTCAGCCGGGACTTCCCCAAGCCCGCCACAACACCGCTGACAATGTCAGCGGTGCTGGGCACATCGAGGTCCCCCAGGGCCTCGCATGTGCCACGGCGGGCAGCTGCTTCAATCCCCCCCACCCCCCCAAACCCCTCAAGCCCCCCCGAGCCAACAGCAACAGCAGCAGCAGCAGACCCGGAAGGCTTGGGGGCCTTCCGGGTGGGGGTGGGTGCAGGGGTGGCAGCGGGCTCATCATGAGCCCGCTTCAGCCCCCTCCCCCCAAGCTGTTTCCCCGCCCTCGAGGCCAACTCGGCCTGGAGGGCGAGGGAGTGCTCCCCGGGGACAGGCTCCCCCCCAAAACTTTGGAGCACCATAATGGAGTCCGAAATGCTCCATTTTTCCCCCGTGGTGCTCAAAAAAACCCTCACCTTCCCGGAGCTCTTGCTCCACACCGCAGCCCCCCAAATGGCCTCCACAACCCCCCCCCCCTTTGCGACATTCGCCACAACCCTAATGGGCAGGCGAATGTCGTAAAGTGCACCACTGGCACGGACATTCAAACGGGAATAGTATCCCGTGTCCTTGCCAGTGGTGCACGCGAGGTCGGAGGGCGCACTGGCAACATCCCCCCGACCCACAGGAATGGGGTCCACGTACTCCCGACCGGAGATCACTTGTCCTGCGGCAGCCTTTGGCGCCACCAACTCCACCTCGGGCTCGACCACCTCGTAATCGGTGATGCTCCGCAGTGGCCAGGGATCATACTGGACCTGAATGGGAAGAAAGGGTGGAATTCTAACAAAGAACTAGGCAAAATAGATTGAAATTGGCAACAAATACTATGAGTATACGGCCGTATACCTCCGAGTATACGGCCGTATACCTCGGAGTATACGGCCGTATACTCAAAATGGGTGGGCAGGTATACGGCCGTATACTCGCGGTATACGGCCGTATACTGGGGGTATACGGCCGTATACCGTGGGTATACGGCCGTATACACAAGGTATACGGCCGTATTCCAAGACCATGGCACTGGGTGGGTGAGAGGTATGCATGCTACACTTGCAAACGAAACGTTCCGGGTTCAAACCCCACTGCCCTCAAACATGCAAAAACATGTGTAGGCCATTGAAGAATCCTGGGAAGAAGTTGAAGAGGTTGATGATCAATTCAATTCAACTCAACCTGAAGAACTGCAACCATATAGGGAGGCGCTGAAGACAGGCCAAACAAAAAAACCCACCAGTGACCCTACCGTTTTAGATAAATGGGACTTAATGAATAACAACAACACAGTTCAATTAAACCCATGCCCGGATCCCACAAATACCTGATTGCAGATGCACCACAGCTCTTGCTTCTCCTCTTCCTCCTCCTCCACGTCCTCATCTTCTTCTCCGGCCTTCTCCTTGCCCTTCCTTGACTTCGCCTTGGGCTTCGGCTTCGACTTCTTCTTTCTCGAAACCGTCTTGAATGGCCACCACTTCACCCAACCGTAGCTCTCCGCCAGTGCAACATCCATGAGGTGGTGCTTGTGCCCAAGTGCAAACCAATGCAAAACCCCGCCAATTGTGGTATCGGTGGAAGCCAAAGCAACACCACCAATCAAACCCCGCGAAACCACCAATGAACCGGGGGGACAAGCAAGGAAAGTGCCATCCGAGCCCACAGAAGGCAAGGGGTTAGCATGCATTTGCCGCAATGGGCACTCCTCATATGAAGGGTGACCCTCAACCCCAACTCGAAGGGGGCTAGGGGACAAATGTTCATGAACTGCAAAAAAAGTAGCCCCATCAACGGGCATGTAGAACTGAAGTGGGGCCGGACAACGACCCCATGCAACACCACTGTGTTGCGTCATTGTCTCACCCTGATTCCAAGCGCCCTCCTCACAGGCACCACACTGCCCCTCCAGGGCGTGGGTGGCACACAATGGCACGTTACCACATGTAACACAAAAAACTGTGGTAGCATCACTCACATCCAACAACACCTCACAACCAACTGCACCACAAGTGGCATGAGGGCCTTGAGACCCTTCGGGGGATGCAGCCGCTTTGCCGGCCCAAGGGGGAACAACAACAGGGCAAGTGTTGTTGTAGTCGAACCTGGAGGTACCAACCGATATGAAACCATAAACACGGGGCCGATGGGGGTTTGTGGTAGGGCAGATGCCTCCGCGATGCACAGTCAGTGCATTGCCCAACCACACATCCCCGATGTCCAATGGGGACATCGGGGCCACCACCCACGGGTCCGGCAGGCCCGTGTGGGAGGCAACCACAAAATCCCCAGCACAACCATCATCGGGTGTGGGGGAGAACATCGGAAACAAGCAAATAACATGGTGTTGGTCCGGGCCGGCAACATAGCTGAGGTTAATGTCACGGTGCCAACACTGTTTTTTTTCCACATCCACTGTACCGGCCTTCACCACAATAAAGGTGGTAACATTCACGACCGGACACTTCCAACCCAAATGAGTCTCCAAGTGGGGTATGAGGACCTCCCTTGCGAAACTGTACATTGCACCCCCCTCCGGTGGAGTCATTGTGCGGCGGGTGTCACTGTCCCCTGCACGAGTCTCGGCGGGCCAATCCTCATTAAAAATATTGAGCCCCGCATCTGCCCTAAGTTCCCCATACTCATCCTGAAGCTTGTCCATCCAATTGACAGAAATGAAGCCAGATTGGAAAGCATGGCCCCATTCCTTGAAATCCTTGAGGTCGTCGACATGACGATGATCGACGACGTCAACGGGGATGGAGACACGATGGTGTTCAACACCAAAAAGGGGGGTGGTGGTGAGGGGGAAGAAAAGGGAGGGGTGCATCCCAGTACCCTTGTACCAGGTGGGGAGGGTGTGGCCCTCCAAATCGGCATGCCAGGACCATGGCGATTGGGAGTGGAGGGAGTAGAGGGGGGCGGTGTCCTCCCAATGCCCCCGCTGCACTTGCTGGGCCTTGCACTCCCATTTGCGCCAGCCAGCGGCCACGTCCCCCGAGACATGAATCCCCGGAGAGCCATCCTGCATCTCCCATTCCCTCAAATACAAACTCATCCCCCTATTGGGCCCCCCACAGCTTTTTTTAACATGCTCCGCGACAGCGCGGGCATCCGAATCATGGAGCTGCAACACAATAGCTTGCAGATCAGGGTTGTTGTCAAACAACGACAACAAAGGGTCAGTGAGGCTGTGGGGTTGGGCAACGCCGGGGTGCGTTAGCTTCACCAGGGCCACAGGGGTGTCCAAGGTGGACCAAGCACAATTCTCAAGAGAAGGCCAAGACACGGTGCGTGTGCTGTCGGGGCTGTAAACACCTCTGTGCACTGTGCGGAGAGCTACGGCATCGGCCCACTTCTTCAACAAGGCATGAGTGCCAACATCAGTCATGGTGGCAGAAAAAGAGGGCCTGGGAGAGCAAGAAGCAACATAATATGGATTGGAATGGACACATATGGAGACATACATTGCAATCTTGAGTGAAGTATGAGCCTAGATTGGTTTCAAGTGGTGTGCAATTGTTGGGCAAAGGCAAAGCATGCAACAAGATGGGCACAAAAGGCACAACAATGGAATTTTTCAACTTGAAACAACCACATGGTGCAAACAAATACCCCCAGTATACGGCCGTATACTCCAAGTATACGGCCGTATACTCCAGAGTATACGGCCGTATACTGAGGTATTGGAGCCTTGAGTATACGGCCGTATACCCCAAGAGCCCAAAATGGGGTAGTTTCAAACACAACATTGACCATCACAATTGGCAAACTAGAGGTATTCCCCAAACCACCTATGCATGCATTGTGCATTATACATTCGTACCCACCTGTACATGCCACATACCCCTTTCTCCCAAAACCCCCTTTTTTACCCGTATACTCCCAGGTATTCCTGGTATGCCAGGTTATGCTCACCATAGTGTTCCAAGTCATCCTGGCGTGTGCTGCTCACGGTGGCTTCTTATCGAGGATGGGCTCTGATCGCTGTGGACATTTCAACTGCCTTTTTACAAGGAGGCGCCCTGCAGCGTGAGGTGTATGTACGGCCGCCACAGAAGTTGCATGCACCGGGGCAGTTGTTAAAGCTGCGGAAGGCGGTGTACGGGCTTGTGGACGCTCCGCTGTACTGGTACCAGGCGCTGCACAAGGCTATGCTGTCTATTGGTGCGATTGTGGTGCCGTTTGACCTCGCAATATACCTTTTGCGGGATCATGGGAATCTTTGTGGATGGGCAGCCGTTCACGCTGAGAATATCTCCATCGCTGGGACTGACTCTCTCATCTCATCCGTTCTGGAGGCGTTGCACGGTGTCTTCTCTGTTGGGTCTGAAAAAAGAGAGGAGTATGTGTTTTGTGGAGTGCATTTGGAATGCAAATGTGACGATGACGGCAATCTGATCGAGATAACGTTGGTCCAACAGAAGTACATTGATGAGATCGCGGAGATATCTCTGGAGGAGTCTACAGATCGTGGAAGACTATTAAACGCGAAAGAGACCACTTTGTACCGCGGCTTGATTGGAGCTTTGTCCTGGTGTACCGGGCAAACGAGACGTGACTTCTCTTATAGCGTGTGCCGTCTCTCACAACGATCAAGCAAACCTACAATCTCGGATGCGCTTCAAGCGAACAAGACCTTGCAGCACATGAGGAAGAGATCGCTATTCATCAGATTTCCGAAGTTGAGTGGACCTGTTCGTCTTATTGGATACCATGACTCGTCATGGGGCAATGGGGAAGAAGGGAAAACTGTTGGTGGCTGGCTGTGGACTATCGCAAGTGTCGGTGAAGACAAGAAAGAGCGCTTCTGTCTGATCAACTGGAAAAGCCGTACCCTGCGCAGAGTCGTAAAGTCCACCTTTGCTGGGGAAAATCTTGCTTGTTCAGCCTGCTTGGATGACCTGTTCTTAACGCTCAATGTCGTTACTGAGATTACGAAGATGCGAGTCCCTGTTACGCTACGCACTGACTGTGCTTCACTATTCGACCACGTCTATCTGCACAAGGCTGTGTCTGAGAAGAGACTTCTCATTGAGCTTGCGGTGATTCGTGATGCTATAACGTTTGGAGAAGTTACCAATCTGGAATGGGTGATCAACTCGCACATGCACTGACGAAGTCTCGCTACAGCTCTATATTCTATAACTCCCTCAATAATGCAGTTCTACCATGAGCATGGAAGTACCTGTTTATCGTCTTCTTGGTTCAGACTTGGTAAGGACTTTGTCGTAATCGCTGATCGATCTGTCATGCATGATCGCTGTGGATCTGGACATTGTTCTGCTGGGGTAGAAAAAGAAAAGACGGATGTTTTCTGAGTTCAGACAATATTATCTGTTGATCTATAATGAATTGAGATGAAAATTTATCAGCAAAATGTGTTATTATAATTTGCGGAACATGGGATTTGCATTGCAAAATCCTAGGTTCGATTCCCGGATGCCATCCATGCAATTTCCTAAAAGCGATAAATCCATTTCAGCATGGGATGTTCCTAATCTATGACATTGATATAAAATGAGCTTTTGCATGATTTACAAATGTTTTTATATCAATTTATAAGGTTCAAAAAGGCTTTTGTACCATTCTTTTTGCAACCTTTTAGGTTGGTGTTTTGTTGACACATTGAATTGTCACTACTCAAGTGAGAGATCATTCCTGGAATTCACTGCATTGTTTGCTATTGAAAAGAGCCAAGGGAAATTTTAACACCGTCATTTCACTTCTAAGAAGGGGGGTGAAGCCTGTCCGGCTGCCCCACGACCGTCCTCGGCACAGACCTCGTAATTCTCAGCGCCGTGTTCAATATTTCTATTTTTTTCTGTCTACTTTTTACATATGCTTTTGCATATTTTATTATTGTTTGCGAGCTTGGAGACAGAGCGCGTTGCAAAGCCTGAGGCGGTCGCCAGATCAGAGATGTGACCGTCAGCATTGACTACAGAGTTTAGGAAACTCACGGATTTATAGTATAAAAGGCCTTTTGAACGCTGTAGTTATAATTATTGCAAATGCCCGAATTTATAAAGACGATTCTCGAATGTTGTAGAGTAGATGGTTTACAAAAGGGCCAGATGCATGCCCTGTTCTTTGTATGTTACGTGTCTGCAGGTATGCGTCAGTGGTGAGGCCCGGCAAGGGTCTATGAATCTTTCGTACAATGGGT
Organism: Eutreptiella sp. 'Long Island Sound 2002'; assembly: GCA_964036045.1. NCBI lineage: Eukaryota > Euglenozoa > Euglenophyceae > Eutreptiales > Eutreptiaceae > Eutreptiella > Eutreptiella sp. 'Long Island Sound 2002'. The sequence goes on from OZ038383.1 coordinate 8,848,542, forward strand.
ATGAATGAACCTCATGCAGAAGGATGCAAAAGACGACATGAAACGTGTTGACCTTGCATGCCATTGACGGGGTTCAGGTGTTGTTTGCAGGATTTTTGGATAAAAGCAGCATGGCTTTTCCGAAACAGCAGGTGGAGACCAGCGGAACAAACATGGAGTGAGCAAGTCCACGTGGGAGTGAACAAAGAGGTTCAACCCAAACAGGTCCCAAAGGGAAATAAGGCGCCGCCGGACAACTCCAGCTTCCAAGAAATGGCCGCCAAACACCAAGACCAGGAAAACCCAAGGGGCTAGGGCTCTGGCCCTGTTACAGTGCTGCAACAGGATCCAAAGATTTGAAGCATGGAATCGTCATAGAATTAATAGTGGATGGCGATGAAGTCGGACTGCACTCACCACTCCTAGTTGAGTTGCAGTTTGTTGTTTGTGATCCGCGCAGCATAGTTTAGCGCTGCCCAAGTGGGACTGCACCAATCACCCTTACCTTCCCACCTGAAGAGCAAAGGCGGATGCGGGAGCGTTTGCAGCGGAGGAACCAAGACAGACTCCACGCTTCCCAGTCTGCCCTATAATACGCTGTCTACAAGCGCCCCTATCAAGCAAGCAAGCTTAAGAAGCTCCACCCGTTCTCTTATAGAATGTGGGGTGGAGCCCCTGGGTAACCTAAACAAGGTTTACCGTGCGCACTTCGCGTGGCCTACCCTTTGATGCCTCATATGCATGCACAGGTATGCACAATCTCTCCATTTTCTGTTGTTCTTACCTAATTTAACTCAACATAACCAATCACAAGCGTGACTCAACCTGGAGGTGAGCTCCTCCTGGGTTTACCTACCTTACTCACCACTCATCATGTGAATGCCGAGAAAAACACGCGCGCAAAACAACCCTACGCGCTTAAACAAACCTACGGCGAATTATAAACCACCCTAAGCGATTAATGCACTATGTGTCATGCATGCTACCCTTGTCTTGTTTCCTGCGGAAAGCGGAGAGAGAGTGGCGCACTGCACAGCGCAAAACAAGCCTAAGCGTTTTAAGCAACCCTACTTTAGCGCTACGGCAACACAAACACGAGCAAGCACTTTCTTTTCTTACCTGTGAAGAGAGAACAAGGGTGAATTGGGGTACAGGGAAAGCGCCAGCGCGTGTGAGTTCTATTAGGCACGTGCATCGCGAGCACAGTGCATATTCTAACCCTACGTGCGCGCTGCGCCCTCCATTCGCATCGCATACCTTTCATTCCCATTTTGACCTGTGTAGAGCAAGAGAGAGGAGCACCTGAACCCCCAACGAACACAGCGTTAACGACCCTGAAGTTTTGAACGAAGCAACCCACACGAACGCAATGCATGCGTGTGAAATGACACTGGCATACCTGAGAGGTGGGTTGTCCACGTGCTCTGTGGTGTGGGTTGAGTTTGAATACTTTTCCCTAAAGTTTATAAAAATTTTGATGCAACTGTGCAAAAATTTCCTTTAGAACTTTAAAAACTACGGCTCATACCTTCTTTTTCAAGAGCCGTTTACGCTTGCGCAACCCTGTTTTTGAAGTCGGCTTCTGTTGCGCTTGTCTGCGACTTTGAGTTTTGGTGTAAAAATGACGATTTCTCGCGTAATTTCGCCAATTTTTAGCGATTCGACTTCTTAAATCGCCACACCTTTCGCTAAACCACAGAAATCACTCCCTGTTGGTTACATTTTCTATTTTTTTCAGCTCCTGGAGATTTCTGTCCTCCATTGGGAGTATTGCTCCGCCCTGGCCCTTGGTCAGGACGTTTACTAAAGTGCTGTTTATACAGCGATGGCCGTCCGCATTAGAGCGTTCGACTGTACCCTAGTGGGCAAGCATATGTGCTCCACGGAGGGAGTCTTGGGTTCAAACCCCACTACTCCCAAATGTTGACCAAAAGTTTTCGTCGCATGCTGGCGACTTTTGAGGAACATTTGAGGGACATCATTCGCGGTACATTGCACTGTTTTTCAAGGGTACTGAATTTAGTACCTACAGTGTGATAGGCTTCTATGAACTGATGAGGATGTTTTTGGTAAGTTTAATGCATTTTCTGAGGTAATTTTGGGAATTTTTGAGCCTTTTTCCTTGGTCCTACTAGCTTAGCTAACTAGTACTCCGGGGAGGAGTAAGAAAAAGTCACTGCCTTGTCTTTCTTGGAGGGCTTGATCCAGGCCAAGCCCCCTTTAAAACCCTTTTGTTGATGCTAAGACTAACTTAAGTATTTTTATCACTCTTTTGAAGCTTAAAGTACACTTTCTCAAAGTAACTAGGGTTGTAACCCTAGCCCCCCATGAAGTTCACCCCTACCACTCAACTGAGCGGAGGTATCTTCTTTCATGGAGGATATACCGAAATAAAATAGGCATTTCATGCTTTAGGCCTTGGAGGTTAAGCCTAGTGGTCTCCCACCCCAATACCCCTATGCTCAATTGTCTCTACCACTTATTGTGGTTCTACTTTTTAACTGTTTCTGAATTCAGTTGCTTGGCCAAGTCATATTCTGTGTCTGGCCTGACACCTATGCCCCACATTCCTAAACAGCACCATTTCACCCAAAAGAGTGCACATGAAGTGCTTGATGCTATCTTTGAGGCTAGAGTCAGCCCAGTTTTCATATAAAATCTTTTGTATTATCCATTTGTGATTGAATTTTTATGTTTATACCTGCTTTGTCTATCTGCAGCCCTTCTTTGTTACACTGGATTTCAAACTATTCATTGATTCGATCCACATCCTGTTCTTGCTCTACTTGCTCCTTTGGTTTTGGGATTTCACCATCAAAAAACTGCAGGATTTCATCAAAATCTATAGGGCACTAATCAAGGACATCTTTCTCCACGCGGAGGAGCCACACACAGGCACACATGTGTATTTGCGGTGCTGTTGTTGTCAAAAAATACAGCATTGGTTTTCGGAAACACACGCATAAGAAAATGGAAGGCTTTCTTTGATGTTGTTCAGAAGCTAGACGAGAGAGAGGCGAATGAAAAATGCAAAGATTTGGACGGGAAAAGTGCTAGAAAAACAAGAAGCATATCTTCGCTCTATTAAAAATGTATTTTAGACAAGAAAAAGGGCGTGAAGAAAAATGGAAATGGATGGTTTTGATGTAGCAGGAACAAAAGCATGTCCTTTACTTTTTACAACGCTTTGCAATAGCATTCATACAAAGTGACATACATACTCTCCATTTGCGGAATCTCTGTCTTTCTCTCCAATCCGTATCATATTATCATCATATTCCAGATCATATATAGATATTCCGGATCATATTCCAGAAAGGTTATAGAAACACGCTGTTGGAAGAGGAAAAAAGGCATGTTCCTTAGTCCTTAGAGCCCTGCGCATTAGCATTCATGCTAGGTGACACATTTACTCTCTATTTGGTGAAATTCCTTTCTTTTTTCCCAATCGGATAATATTCGCACGGCTGGGCAAGGAACAAAGGCATGATCTTTACCTCTTACATCGCTCCACAATAGCATTTATGCAAAATGACATACGTAGTATCCATTTGATTGAATTCTTTCCTTCTTTCCCATCCGATCATATCTCATAGAGTGTAAAAAAATAATAGTGAAGGAAGAACAAAGGCATGTTCTTTACTGCATAGAGCATTCTGCAATAGCTTGCATGTGATGTACATACTTTCCATTTGATTTTGTTCTTGTCTTTTTCTGCAATCTAATCTTACTCCATAAAGTAAATACACACTGTTGGAGGTCATGGTTCAAGCATTACCTTAAATATTGCAAGGAGCGACTACGACAGGTAGAAGAAGTTAATATGCTGCTGCAGATCCCACAAAATCCAGCATTTCACTGATTTTAATTGCAGCAGCGAGCAGTTTCACAGCGCGCGGCTCGTATCTGACCGATCTGCTCAGCCGATCTGACCGATCTGCTTAAGAGGTCATATCTGCTTAACCATCCCCCGTTTTACCAGCACGAGCACTCCCGGTCCTGTCTACAAAAGTAGATCGCCTGCGCTTCCACTACTTGCTGCCATATATATACCTACCACAGTGAACTCAGTGCCGATCTGCAAAATACCAGGTTAGGCCATGAGGTGTAATCACTTCTGTGTAGATGGCCACAATCGATGCAGAAAGCAACTCAGGGATTCGACCCAGCCGCCGTCATCGGGATGTTCCACATGGAACTTGAAAAGTCGCTTGTAGCTCAACTAACCGAATATCACCTTAAAAAGATCTACCATTAGACCCCCGAACATTGGTTGGTCGCCACACAATGACCCGCGTCTCGGTTTGGATGGTCATGTTCAATATGAGGCAAACCGCAATATTGGTATTAATAGAGCGGGGATCATTGACAAGGGTGTTGTGTTGTGTTATGTCATGTGCATATTTGCTTTGCAAAGACCGAGAGAAACGAGTGCACAAGACAAATTCTCAAACGGCCATTACCTGGAAAAGTGCACGCCGAGCACAAAAGGAGCACGACGCAACTATGACAACGCGACACAAAACAACAAAACACGACACAACAAAACAAGTTGTAGATGTTAGTTCTAGTTGTGCTGCAAGAGAGTGCGGACACTATGAGCTATGGGACTATGGGACAATGAAACCGACTGCCTCGGACAATACGGCAGCTAGACATGGATCGGGAATGGTTCAAAAGAACCCCCCCCCCTTGCCTAGTCTCATTTTGGTTTTTGGCAACTTGATATGGAGAACGGAGTCATGGTAATTGTTGATTGGATGGCCTTTTCGATGGTCTGAACCTTGTTGGTTAACATTTTTAGTGTAGAGCTAGGGTTTGATCATCCCCACGCAAAAGAATGCACGAATAGGGAATAACAGCATGTAATAAACTGAACCCTGCAACAGTCCGTTTTGGCTACGATTTCACGCTTCCGTTTCGAAAACGCCCAAACATTACTGCATTGTCGAAGGTATGCACCGTGTATGCGCTTGTGGGTGAATTTTCATTTTACGGGAAGCAAATTCACGTTTCGTATCCAACCGTCGTCTCGGTGGGTTCAACCGATGATGGTCTTCGCTTTCTCCAATGTCAAAGGTAGGGGACAAAAGCATTCCAAAGGTGAAATCGGTACCGGTGGCATGGGCATGGGTGTGGGTGTGGGCATGGGTGTGGGCATGGGAGTTGGCATGCACATGGGCATGGGAAGCGTCGATGTATCCTCCTCATCTATGGCGAGTCCCATAGCTACTAGCCTCAAAATCCACCGCTGAGGTCCAGATTTGCCTTCCACACTTCGCTTTACCCCGACGGGTATGAGTAGCACACAAATGTCCACTCACCCTCACTTGGTTATTTGGCGAGCAAAAATATTGGGCGCGGTATTGGTTATCCTACTACTTGAGTGAGTTGTAAGGAAGGGAAAGGTGAGAAATCTCTTTAGCAAGCAACAAAGCCATGGCCTAATGGCCGAAGGGTACGGGGGGTTTTGGGCGGTCAATACGCCGGAAAAAGGTGGTATGTGATTCACGGAAGATTTGTGCCGTGTTTGTCTCCTCCCGGCTCTCAAAATGGTGCTCAAATGGCCACAAATGACAAAGCAGAGAGAAGGTGGAACGCGTTTGGTCCTTTGATCCCATGTCAATGGTGTTCGTATTGGCGTCGGCCAGTTTTCTTGTCACAAGGGTGATCCTACCGAATATACTTCTCCACTGAGGTGCATGCCTTGGCAGAGGCAAATAAATAACCAAGGATCTCGTTGGAAGGCTCGTGTCTTGTGTCCATCAAGCTCACCTTCCCTTCATCATGTTTCGTTGTTGGGTAAACTCCGCATCTTTGTTTCCGCACGGCCAAGCCTCATGTCGAGGTGGCTTTATGTTTCACGTTTGATCGCTCTTGCATTGATCGTTTTGTTTTTGGCATCTCGTTGAGCTCGTCCACCCTAAAATGAGAAAACTCATGAATCAACTCCACAATGATGGCTGCAAAAGTCCTCCTACACATGGTTGCCTCAATCAAAAATCCCTATCCCTCCGTGTTGGTTCATGCATGATGTGTGGACAACAACTGTTTCTTTTTGAAGATGAAGCACTTTGATCTTTGCACCCTTAGGATTTGTTGCAATTTGTTTGGGTGCTTTGTCGTGATATGTTAGCTTCGTGTTTGTTTGCTTGTTACTATTGTGCATCAAGATCTTCATTACGCATCAAGAATTAAAATATATTGAAGTTTGTTGTTGTGAATCAAGCACTTAGGTGTGCATCAACCTTCCATTTTTTGAAGCTATTTTCTTCTTCTTGAGATTTATTTGTAGCTGTCTTGTGTGGATTATATAAGGGAAAAGTCATTGCAAATTAATTGTGATTTTTGTGGCTCTGCATTGGGAGGTTGACGAAACATTGGTGAGGTTGGGGCTCCTATTATTTGGTAGTATGCGCGGCTCGCCGCGGTTTTTGGTGGGCTTTTTGGCTCCGATCCATTTCCGGGGGGTGGGTGGGTGGGGGGGTAGGGGGGGGCTTTTCACCTCCATGTCCGATACGCGATCCGGTCCATTTGGGGGGGGGTTCCACCACCCCGATCCGCGGGTCACATCGCCCCACTCCCCGGTGTACGTTCCTGGGTGCCTCTTGTTCGCAAGGTTGACGATTGGGGTCGGTTATGTGAAACAGGCATGGGGGGGGGGTTTGGCACAAGGCCTCGGTATTGGGGGGGGGGGGGGGAGTTATGGGGTCGGTGATCCGGATGCTGTTGCTTGCGTCCTCTCCCTGAGCGCAATCACCACTTGACATACTCACGTGTCACTGCACGGGGGGGGGGGGGGGCATTTTTGGACTTTTTTTTTTCACACAAATTGGTGGATCAATATGGTGCTTTGTACTTGCACTACGTGTTACTTTTACTACCTGTTGGATCATTTTTCTTGATGACGAATTGGTGGATCACATGTTTGCATGGATGGTCCGGGAAATCGTGGATCATTTTGCTAGGCATTGGGGGGGGGGGTATGGGGCAGGTGATCCGTGATCCGCGGATCACTTTGGGGGGGGGAGGGGGGGGCGCTTTGGACCCCGCGGATCAGTGATCCACGGACTACCTATTGCACTGTTAGCGACGGGTCATCGCGCAGCGTGCGAAGAATCTTCCACACAAGCTTATGCTTTCTTGGCTAAGTATTGAACCGTCACTCATCCGTGTTGCTTTTTGTGCAGTTTCAATGGATTGATTTCACGTGGTGCCCTATTTGTGGACCAACAGGTGTGCACAAGTCGCTCTTGGTTTGCGAAGTCCATGTTGCACACACATTGGGGGGCCGCGTGCACTGCATGTTGCACACACATTGGGAGGCCGCGTGCACTGCATGGTGCACCTACATTGCGAGTCCGCGTGCACTGCATGTTGTACCTAGTGCATGTTGTACTTGCATTGGGAGGCTGCGTGCACTGCATGTTGCGCACACATTGGGAGGCCGCGTGTAGCGCATGTTGTACGTTTACTGGGAGGCCGCGTGCACTACATGGTGCACCTACATTGCGAGTCCGCGTGCACTGCTTGCTTGCTTGCTGTACCTAGTGCATGTTGTACTTGCATTGGGAGGCCGCGTGCACTGCATGTTGCACACACATTGGGAGGCCGCGTGCACTGCATGGTGCACCGACATTGCGAATCCGCGTGCACTGCATGTTGTACCTAGTGCATGTTGCATACACATTGGGAGGCCGCTTGCATTGCGTGTTGCACACACATTGGGAGGCTGCGTGCACTGCATGTTGCACCGACATTGGGAGGCTGCGTGCGCTGCATGTTGCACACATATTCGGAGGCCGTGTGCGCTGCATGTTGCATACACATTGGGAGGCCGCGTGCACTGCATGTTGCATCTACATTGCAAGTCCGCGTGCAGCGCATGTTGTACGTATACTGGGCGGCCGCGTGCACTGCATGGTGCATTGGGAGGCCGCGTGCACTGCATGTTGCACTTACATTGCGAGGCCGCTTGCACTGCATGTTGTACCGACATTAGAAGACCGCGTGCACTGCATGGTGCACACACATTGGGAGGCCGCGTGCACTGCATGTTGCACATGCTTTGGGAGGCCGCGTGCACTGCATGTTGCACATGCTTTGGGAGGCCGCGTGCACTGCATGTTGCATCTACATTGCGAGTCCGCGTGCACTGCATGTTGTACCGACATTAGAAGACCGCGTGCACTGCATGTTGTACTTATCTTGGGAGGCCGCGTGCACTTCATGTTGCACACGAATTGGGAGGCCGCGTGCACTGCATGTTGCACACACATAGGGAGGCCGCGTGCACTGCATGTTGCATCTGCATTGCGAGTCCGCGTGCAATGCATGCTGCACCTGCATTGGGAGGCCGAGTGCACTGCATGTTGCACACACATTTGGAGGCCGCGTGCGCTGCATGTTGCACCTACATTGGGAGGCCGCGTGCGCTGCATGTTGCACACAAATTCGGAGGCCGCGTGCATTGCATGTTGATTGCGAGTCCGCGTGCAGCGCATGTTGTACGTTTACTGGGCGGCCATGTGCACTACATGCTTGCATTGGGAGGCCGCGTGCACTGCATGTTGCACACACATTGGGAGGCCGCGTGCACTGCATATTCCACCTACATTGCGAGTCCGCGTGCAGTGCATGTTGTACGTATTTTGGGAGGCCGCGTGCACTGCTTGTTGTGCCTGCATTGGGAGGCCGCGTGCACTGCGTGGTGCACACATTGGGAGGCCGCGTGCGCTGCATGTTGCATACACGTTGGGAGGCCGCGTGCATGCAGTGCACGCGGCCTCCAATTTACGTGCCGCCCAATGTACGTGCGACATGCAATGCATGTGGCCGCCCGATGTACGTGCAACATGCAGCGCATGCGGCCTCCCCATGCGTGTGCATGCGCGTGTTGAAGCCTGCGAAAGCTGCCCCATGCTTTCCTCACCTTATTGGATCATCGTCCGTCGCCGGAAGCAGAACGTAGGACCTTCTGTAGGACCTTCATCCGGACCTTCACCGCTCGCATGCACCTCTTTTTTGCCTCTTAGTATACATGTATTTGGCACTGGGGCGGCACCGTGAGCCATACCGGGATGACCGATGTCGATCAAGTTGTGGGGAATTCGTTGGCGCCTCCGAAGCCCAAGCCGGAGCCCTTGGTAGAACCCCTCTCCAATGTCAATTGGCCTGTTGTAACCCACACCCAACCCCGCTAGTTTTCGACCAACAACATGATGCGACTACGAGAATGAAGTGCTTGTCGAAAGAAAGGGTCGAGTCACCATCGCTTTGGTTTGTGCCTCGGTGGACTCTTGGGTCGGTAGTAAGAAAAAGGTCGCGGTGATGGGAATGACACGAAGCAGGCAAACGATTGACCTGAGCGTGCGCGTGCCCGGATTTCGAACACGGACTTCGAAGCATGGTACGGATACGCCCGGAGCATCGGAATCGCGGTCGTTCGACACAAGGATGAGGAGGATGTGGCTCGACACGACGGCAGAACGAGGATTGAAACAACAAAGGGGCGAAACTTTGGTCTTCTTTGTGCGAAGTGCACCATGTGTTAACCCACAAAACTTTCATTGTGGATGACAAAAAACGGGATTTGAACCTAGCATCCGTCCTTGCCATGGGCGCTTTGCGTGCCCCCAAGCCACCCCAAGCCAAAGGGCAAGTCTGCCCTAAAGCCCCCCCCAACTTTGCCACAAAAACACCCGAGCCAAGGCAAGGGAAAGAAATTCCAGTCCTCGGAGGAGGAGGGGAAGTCCACAAACTCGGACTCCACCACCCATTCCTCCATCACCATCCCGTCCTCGTCCTCCTCCCGCTGTTGCATGCATGAGAAACGTGGCTTGTTGCGCTGTTGGGGCTAGTCCAACACCTTCTTTTGATTACTAAGGACACCTCGCCGTTGGGGGACGAGTCCGAGACCATACCCCCACCTTATGGGTCAGCGCCTCCCAAGAAGCGCCGCGGCTCCCCCACGAGTCGTGGGCTTCTCGCCTCCCACCACTCGAGCGGCTCGCCGCATAGCGCGCACAGCCCCCGCTCCCCTTTGTCAATGTCCTCTATGTCAATGGGGCGTGAAGAGTCCATTGGCCTTGGGCTTGTTGGGGGTCTTGGGCTGACGGCCCAGCTGCACAACAACGGGCGTCAAGTGGAGGATGTCCTGGACCCGCCCAGTGGAACTGTTGACCAATCCGACTTCCTGTCCGCTTCCGACGAGAACACTGCTGACCTCGGGCTGGATATGGAATCGGACGAGGACGAGGACGAGCGTCTTGGCACGTCATGCGCCAACCTCCTCGCCGCCATTGACAAGCAGGATCCCGGCGGGAGCGCGGCGGAGCGGGAGCAGTCTCTCCGGGGCCCCAAGCCGTCGATAGTGCAGGGGCGTCGGCAGGCCGCAGGACTGGCGGGCAGCGGTCGCAAAGTGTCTTTTTCGCGGAAGAATTCGGGGATGCGGCAGCGGTCTGTGGGAAGCAACCCCCGCTCACCGCGGGAGCACGAGGCGCCGGGGGCAGCGCCTGACGGCCGCGGAGCGGCGTGCTCAAGCTCCGGCCCGGCATCTTCTGCATCAGAGGGGGTGGGGTCATCTGCCGCCGAAGCCGGCGTGCCCGCCTCCTGCACAGCTGAGCCTCAAGCCCAAATGCCGCCCGTGTCCCAGCCCCAGTCTCCATCCCCGTCCCCGGCACTGCCGCAGGCCCCACCCAAGCCGCAGCCGCAGCCCCAAACGGAGTCCCGGCCCTGCTCACCCTCACATTCCCACCCCCACGCCCGCCCCCGACGTCAGTCGACGTCCCTACCCCAGCCCCAGCCCGAGGCTCAGCCCCCTTCTGAGTCCCAGTCCCCATCACAGCCCCAGTCCCAAGCACATCCACAGTCTCAGTCCATTGCCAAGCCCCAGCCCCAACCCCAGCCCCAGTCCCAGCCCCAGCCCACTCCCAGCCCCCTTTCTCCGTCTCAGTCTCAAACGCAGCAGTCCCAGTCGATTGCCAAGCCCCAGCCCCATAGCACCGCACAGCCCTTTGTGGCGACCCAGTCCCTGGCACAGCCACAGGTCTCACGACCCCTGTTTCTTCAGCCCCAAGCCAACGCCCAGCCCCAGACCCAAGCAGAGCCCAAAACTCCCGAGCCCCAGCCCCAAGGCAGGCAGTCACATGCGCGGCGCGCGCGCGCCGACGTCGTCGTCGCAAAGCTTGGCGGGGCTGACCGGCGCCCCGCTGCGCCTGCTCCCGAGGGCCCGGGCCCCGCAGCCCTCCTGCGCGTGACGCAAGTGCAGAGCCGCGAGCACAACCCCACGGACCCCCCGGGGGTGCAAGGCCACGCCTCCGCCCTCTGCCGTGGCCGCCTGGTCGTCTTCGGAGGGGCACATGCCTCGGGCGCCCTCGCGAACAACATCTGCGAGTTCGACATCGCGGCGCGACGCTGGTGCGTGGTGCAGCCCAAGTGCCGCGCGGGCCGATACGGGGCCAGCGCCGTCGCGTACGCCGGGAAGGTGTACGTGTTTGGGGGGTTTGGCCCTGGGGGACTGGACCCGGAGCTGCGGTGCCTTCGCGACGCGCTGCAGCAGTTCGGGCCCAGTCACTCAGTCCGCATCGCAGGGGCGGAGGGCGCGGTGGAGGTGCAGCCCCCACGGGCCACGCGCGTGGTGTGGCAGGACCCGGTGGCCTCCCCTCCTCCCACAGCCCCTCGGTCCCGAAGCCCGGGGCGGGCCCGGCACGCGGACGGCTCTCGCTCGGGGCGGACGGGTCCTCGTGCAGCGGTGGACGCGGTGTACGGCGCACGTCGGCGGCATCGGGCTGCCACAGGCCCCACAGCTGCCGATGGGGCATCGCAACGTGGGTACGCGGCGGATGATTCCGCGCAATTCAACCGGTCTGGGGTAGCACCGCGGCGGAAGCGGAGGAATGTGGAGCAGCACCGATGGCTGGCCGCCAGCAGGTCTAGTCCTGAGCTTTTATTTTCCATGCTGCTGTTGTGTGGCTGACAGAGGACGCGCTGTGCCCATGGCGTGGAGCACTACCCCAATTTCTGATTGGATAGGGCTGTGCATCAAGCTCCCTGCTGCCGAGGCTACGGCCACGCAGAACCGCTGTCAGTGTTCAGAGCACGCCCCGCAAGCCTGCATCCACACAGAGTGTTCTTCACTTTGGGCGGATTTGTTTGCCTTGTTTGCTGTACGCCTGATCGCCCGTGCCCTCATCATGGCGCAGGGAGGTGATGGCTGGGGCGTCTGCTGCGGCCCAAGATGTGACCACAAACATGGCCTCCTGTCTGTAAACAGAGGAATGGCAGCGGGGCATATCCCAGACTGCGACTCGGGATTTCCATCATCAGCCCTTGGAACCATGGTGCCCACCACCCAAGCCACACGGATGGTGCAAACTGCAAACAGCAGCCGGCAAACGGTCCCTGGCCCAGGGGGTTGCGCACTCTTTCACGTGCTTCAACCCCGACTCCAACTCTAACACGAATTCCCTTACTCCTTCCCTGCCTCCCCCCCTCCCCCCCTTCCTCGATCCCTTGCTTACTCACCGATTCTCTCACCTTCTCACTCATTTCACTGGTCTATCACATGCACATGAATTGGTGGGAAGAGAGAGCACGTGGGATCCTCCAACCGCCTGTCACTGGCTTACAAATTGCTGTGAGTTGCACTTCCGGAAGCTGCAGCTGGGGGATGATTGATGACGACGCACAGGATGCGCAATGCCCACGCATTTCTTGCTTTTCCTGTTCGCAGATGCACGTGCTGCCTCACACCCGCTTTGCAAACGAGTCCCACGCCTCCCCCATGTCTTGTGCGCTTTCCTTCAGGGCTCAGGACACCCAAACGCACTGCGGATATCTGCAAGACGTCGTGGAGTACGACCCTGAGACCCAGAAATGGACCACGATCCCCACGCACGGGCGGGGCCTAGACTACCGGGCGGGGCACACGGCGGTCATGCACCAGCACCACATGCTCGTGTTCGGCGGCCGGGGCATTTCGATCAAGGAGCACAAGACCACCGTCGAACCGCTCTCCAACGGCGCCGCAGAGGCCGCCCCGCCCGACCTGCCCCGGACGCGCGTCGTGTACTCGACGGTGCAGTGGCTGCGGAACGACGCGGTGCAGTGGAACTGCGAGACGGCGAAGTGGCGGCGGCTGCACGCCACGGGGGACCTGCCGTGCCCGCGCAGCGACCACGCCGCCGTCATGTACGAGGGCCGCATGTACGTCTTCGGAGGGGTGTCCTCGGGGCCGCTCGGGCAGGAGGACCCCATCCCTCTTTCCCCGGGACCCCGCGCTGCAGATGCTGTCGGTCTGCCTGCGCCGTGCCCTGCTCCGTTTTGGTCGTCGCCGTTCTTCAGATTTTACTGTTCTTCACAGCGAAAGGGGGAGGGGGGCGGACGATCGGCATGTGGCCGCGTGTTGTCGCATTTTTCTCGCCCTTTTTTTTATGGTCTTCTCCAATGATAACAATCAGCCAAAAGGCGAGAAAGTGATCTCCAAAACCCTGTCATCGTTTTTTCTGAAATCAGGGTCTGGCTTGCCTCCTGGGCGTCCCGGGGGAGGGGGTCGGCTTTGAGGTGGTCCGGTCAATGAGTCCCTTGGAGGGGGGAGACCCGGTCACGGGACTCCATTGCGCCCCTCCCCTCCCCAGCCCTTGGTCACTTGCCTGTGCCCCACGCTCTGTTGACCAGAACCCAGAATTCTTCACGGGTATTTGGGCGCCCAAAGCGCGACAACTTTTTTCTGGAAAAGTGCAAGACCATTGCAGGGAGTCAGGCGGAGGTCCGTGAGAAAGCGCATGTCTGGCGTCACCGGCTGACTCCCCCCCAAAAAATTGAAGAAGTTGAAAATGGGAAAAGGGGCATTTGCACACGGGGCTCACGTCGTCGAGATCGAGTGGGGTCAGGTGAGGCATCACAGCATTTTGTCTTTTGGAGACACGGGAATTCCATAATTTTGACCATTTGGTCGCAGAGACTGCCTTAACGGTGGGGTTTGCCCAGTCCCTGCAGTCCCCCCTGTGGCATTGCGGTCCACGGACGGCTTACCCGCCCCAGCCGCACCACGAATCACCCAGCCCCGTCCCCACCCTGTCGCACCCCGACCCAATCTTATGCGTCCCCAACCCCTCCCATCCATCAAATAAGGTAACTCTGCCCCCTGCCCCCCCCAATGACACGGCGTCTTTGATGGGTATCCATCTGTTCGGGATGGAATGGGGCGGGGTTGTGTGGGTGGAATGGGACAGAATGTGACGGGATCGAGATAAGATGTGCTGGGCTGGGGCGGAGTTGCTTTCAGGCTGGGGCAGAGCTGCTCCGGTGCCCAAGCTTTGCCTTAATATCGGTGCTAGCCTTTGTCCGAGGCTTTTCACCCACTCCCAAAACGGCACGTGAAAAGGACCGAAAGGGCGCCTGAAAAGGGGCTGTGTGAAGAGTAAGGCATGTTGTGGGATGGGTCAACGGCCTCGTGGTCAGTGGCCTTAACCTCTGTTTGGGTCCTGGATACCCTTGATCTTGGTGTAACACACACCATTGTAGGTGTGCATGCACTCCATGGCCACAAAGACTCACAAAAAAAAACTCCATGGGACAGAAGAGGCAGCCTTATGGAAAGACGCCCATGTGTTCCATGCCATCAATCATCTCCGCAAGTTTCCCCCAGTTCCCCCAAATCGTAATGGGCCCTTGTGCAATGAATAGTTTGAGAGCCCGTTTATAGTTTGAGCTGCCTCGGGCAGTGATAGACTGTGGGAAATGGCCATCAAGAATGGTGTCTTGCTAGTGCTGCGGAGCACGCAATGGTGGCAGTGCTGGGCGGTCGACAATGATGAGCATGGTCCAAGAAGAGTCACGTGGCCTCATCATGCAGTAAAGCTTGGTGACATTCGTGTTTCAGTTGCAAAGGGATTTGGTCATTTTGCTGGGGACCATCTACCACTGGAGATTGCCATCAATTGCATCCCAAGGCAAATGCAAACACGGGCACGGGAAGCTCTTGGGGTCTGCAATGCCCGCACACATGGCACATTTTCCATCGTTTCGCCCCGTTTTTCTTGTTTCGCCATTTTTCCTGGGGAATGTTTGCACAAGAAGGGTCCACTGTTTTATTGTGTGGGGCCCACAGTACCATTCCAACCAGGGTTGCGATGGGCTGAAAATAACATCCAGATGCCAAGTGCTCAGCATGCCGAACAATCACCGGTAATTATGCAGCAGCGGCCCTCTTTCCCAATCAAAACAGGTTTCAGGGAATCACCTGGAAGAGGGTTGTTAGATCAAGCGCAGGCGTGAGCGACACATACCCCCCCTATTTGGGGGTATTCGCGCAGCATACCCCAATGTACGGTATTGGATGTTCAACCCCTTGTAAAATCATCATTTTGGGAGACGAAATTCTCCCCCAATGAATTTTTTTGGTTTTGACCTCCACCCACCCCCCGTACCTTGGGTACCGTTTTTATGGGAGGAGGGTTGGGCGGCTGGGGTGGGGTTTGGAGGGGTGTGGTCAAAACTGGGTTTGGCCTAGAGCCTCCGCTGTGCACTGATTCGGACCTAGGTCCCATTCCACTTTTTTCTTCTGTGTGGACCCTCTAACTAATGACGGGGTCCCAGGTGCTATCTCCGTGTTTCCAAGATCGGCCCCCCTATGAGGCCTGCTGGTGAGGACTTAGCCGTTTTCAGGCCGGCATGGGTTGGCCGAAAAATTGTGATTTCTGGGTGACCTCTGACCCCTAGGGACCTTTGGGCTGTTGTTGGGTGATCACTTGGTGACAATGGGAGTACATATAAGGCCATGGGGAGCCATGTAGCACCAGCTATGCCCTCTTAGTGGTGCCTATTGGCCCGGATAGTGCTGTTTTGGGTTTGTTGGCACTGTGGCGGTGCCCACCCTTTTTTTCCCTTGGACCTTACATAACCCAACAAACAGAGGGTGGGGGGACGGGTGGCGAACAAATTATAAGGGTCCCTCTTTGAGGTGCCCTGCCGAAGGCAATGGAATTTCGCTACCTCTTTTGTATGTCCTGTCGGAGAACGGTGTGGCAAATTAACTGCATTCCTGTCACAGTCAGTTGTGGCCGGTATACAGGGGATTTTGCAACGCCCCAAAGATTGTACAAAGGAGGTTTTCAACGCTGCAGGGATTGGAAGGGGATTCCCAAAGCCACATGGAATGTCCAGAGGGGATTCTCAAAGCACATTCATTGTACGAAGGAGGTTTGTGCAATGAATACGGCTGTGTTGTAAGCAATGCTTCAAGGAACGTCCGTTGCATTACAATTTCCCATGAATTCCTCTTTGCGGGTGCCTTTCACGCTCATGCATGCAGATGGCATGCGTGCGTACCTGCATCAATCTTTTCCTCTCCCTCACCTCATATACCCATCCATCTCCCACCGCTGCTCTGCAGGCGACAACATTTCCCTTCCGGAGCCTTCATCCCCAATCTCTTCCGAGTCCAGCTCGTGTGCATCGCTGGATGTGGAAGCCTGCACAAAGGCCCAATCCGGGGGCTCTGTGGTGGTGCGTGATGACTGTTCCGTGCTGCACAACGACCTCTACTGCTACGACCCCGAGACCAAGTGCTGGAAGCACCTTGAGCCCGTCGGCGTGGCCCCTGAGGGTCGCATGAATGCGAGTGCTGTTGTCTATGGCCCGACGCTGCTTGTACACGGGTATGCCACTGGCACATGTGAAGTCCAAGGCCCGTATAGCACGTGGGGTCTCTATCCTGGACCTCACCGAGAGGGCAGATGGGCCATGGGTGTCATGGGGAACTGTGTGTTTAACAACAGATGTATCTTGAGCCCCACTGGCGTCTTCTGTGTTGCCTCTGTTCCACCTGAGCAGCCTACATCGTCAGGCTCAGCCATGCCCGGGCTGCAGTGGGGGACCACGGGCAGTTGCGGCGGCGAGGTTCGAGTGTCTTTCTTTTGGTGGGGCTGACAAGGCGTATGATGAGTCAAATGTGGTTCCGTGCATTTCCCGCGTCTGAGGACCCCGGGTGTGTAGCTCCCTTAGGACGGTAGGGAAAAGATTTTGGGGCGGGCTCAGCAAAGGGCTCTTTCGGCAGCCGGCCCCAAGAGGGGGTGGGGGGTTGGAAAGAGGGCTCGTAGCCCCAGCCCCCCAACATTTACAAGTTCATCCCCCCCTCATGTGTACCTGGGCATGCCCAACGTCGCACTTTGTGAGCAGTTTGCGTGTTGGCGTTGGTCTTCATTGTCTGATCTTGCGCAGTATCAAGCGGCACACTGACTCAGCCTTTTCCCCTGGACGCCCCTGCCCATGCGACGGGATTTGTGCTCCCAAACTGGACTGGAACGCCCCCCGCGCCAAGTCCAGTGATGCAACAAAGACCGGAGTCTCTATCGCCCCTAGGGCTCCTTTTAACAGCCCAGCACCACTGCCCCCCCCACCTGGACCGCCCCCCCGCTCCCCCAAAGTGATTGGGCCAAATTTGTCCGGGCCTTTGGCCGATCAAATTTCAGCTGCTGTCTTTGGCGCCAGCCTGTTTAGGCCGACAATTTTCTTCTGCGCCTCTAAAAACTCAGCACCATTTTTTTGAGGGGGGGGGGGGGGCTGGCCAGCCCCACCGCCCTCTGATGGCATTGTCCCCGAGTGCAGCAGTAAGCGCGGCAGTCCTCATTGCACTGCAGGGGCCTCGGCCGTCAGAAGGTCTTCGGCGATTTCCACGAATTCCATTTCGGGCGGCAGGAGTGGCGCGTCGTGGAGACCGCGAAGGGGGCGGTGCCCCGCGGTCGCTTCCGGCACACGTGCGTCCTGCTGGGCCCCGGAAGGCCGCCCACGGCCGCCCCCGACCCCGAAGGCCCTCGCAAGCCCCGGGCCTATGAGCCCCCGTGCGCGCAGGTCCTGCTTGTCGGCGGGTGCACTGCGGCCAAGGCCGACCTCCCAGTGCCCCGAAGCCGCCCATTCCCGCAGCCCCTGCCCCAGTGCCCGTGCCTGCCCACCCACATCGTCTCGTTTCACACCCCCACGCCCCCCCCGCAGCCGGAGGCCGGGGCCGAGGCCGCGGCCGGGGGACTGGGTGCGCGCGACCCCAGTCCCACGCGCCCTGAGCTGGCGCAGAGCACGGGGTCCGCTGTGTGCCCTGCGGCGGCCCGCAAGGCCGGGCCGCGTGCCAACGGCACCACGCGGCTGCTCAACGTGTTCTCGGCCTCGCGCTCGGTCTACGTGACGCCCGCGGAGGATGAGCCGAAGTCGCGATTCGAGGGGTGCACGCGCACGGCAGAGCAGATCGACCGGATCGTAGACAAGCTCCACCGTAACCCCCCGACCGCCCGGCGCAAAAAGCGCAACAAGGCAGCGGCACCACCCGAGAACCACAAGTTGACGTCTCAGCAGATGGAGCGGTGGGTCACACATTACTACGACCAGCAGCTGCACAAGCAGGAGACATCGCGGACGAAGCTGCAGCAGAAGTACACAATGACCCGCAGCAGCGGGGGGGAGCGGGTTTCAGACGATTGCCGGTTGAATGCGGTTGTGGACAAGCTCTATACGGACGCTTTGCGGCGTCACCAGGAGGCATTGCAGGTGTGGTCTGGGCCTGTGCTGACCCCAACTGGCCGTTGGTTGTTTGGGCCACTTTTCGACCGGAGTTTGGTTTTGCTCGGTGCTCGGTGCTCATGTGTGCGTGGCCATGTGTTGCCGCTGCGTGCGGCTGAGCGCTCGCCGCTTTGTGTTGTCCGGTGTCGCTTTTGATTTGCGATTATTCGCCAATTTACGCATCGGTTGTCTCCGGTTTGTGGCCAATTTATTGCTTTCATTAGAACGGCATCCAGTTGGTTGCTGCCTTGTGTTGTGCCTCGTGTTGCGGGTGTGGCACATGTTTTTTGAGCGTGCAGAGTGTTGTTGTGTTCTTCGCACGGGGGAGGGGCTTACGTGTCGGGCCTCAACCCCCTGCCCACACCCCCAAAACGTGGGTTTCAAAGGGGGGGGGGTTAGGAGGAGGAGGGGCACAGCAAGGTAGGAGAGGCAACCAGAACCGCGGGAACAGGGAACCAGAATGGAGCGGATGGCAGAGCGTGCGCATGGGAGGCAGCGACAATAAAGGGGATGGCTTGGCCAGCCAGCCCCGTCGCTACCGGGTGCCAGGGCAACCCCTGCTCAACCGGCATCAGGTGGGGGGTGTCTCCCGCAGCCCAGATGGGCTGTTTGCGCAACAGGAGTGGGAGCCCATCAGGGGCAGACCAGCCGTGAAGGGGAAAAGGACATATGGTGGACGGCCGGGACAGCGCGTGGAGAAACAGGGCACCTGGGCCTCACGGACA
This sequence comes from Eutreptiella sp. 'Long Island Sound 2002', assembly GCA_964036045.1. Lineage (NCBI taxonomy): Eukaryota > Euglenozoa > Euglenophyceae > Eutreptiales > Eutreptiaceae > Eutreptiella > Eutreptiella sp. 'Long Island Sound 2002'. The sequence goes on from OZ038383.1 coordinate 8,867,798, forward strand.
CAGAAACACAGCGAGGCAAGCTACGGACGGCCTGTGGACAGAGGCGCTTGGACAGCAGAAACAGTCAAACGACCCCGGCAACAACCAGCACATCCTCAATACGCCAACTATTGGGTGCCGCTGCCGCGCAAACGGCACAGCATGCCACATTCAGCACAGCCCCAACACACCAACTACTGGGCTCCGCGAACGCGGAAACGACACCAGCAAGAGCACCAGCCGCAGCAGCCGACAGAAAGCAGCAACCCGACGCAACATGCGAAGGGAAGAACGGGTGACTGTGCAGGGCCCCGTAAAGGAGCAACAACCAGACGGAATGTCACACAGGGGGTTAGGGGGGTCCCGACCAAAATCGTATCTGTGGATGTAGTTATTGGACAAAATAATAATTTTACAATGGGTTAAACCAACACTTCAACCCCTTGGGGTAGGGTATGTGAATGAGCGTTTTTGGCAGCTTTGGTGACCCTGTGGTACCCCCCCTAGAGGGGTGGTTTTAGGGATGTTGTGATAGTATAACCATGCCAGGATGCAAAAGGCCTTTTTTTTTTTTTTTGCAGTTTCCAGGTCTGCCCAGGGCAGGCTATGGCCATGGCCAGAAATATAAATGAATAAAGCCACGGTCCCGGGGGGGCGGCCGGGCTCGGTCCTTGTATGTGACACCCCCCAGCCCCCCGCCCCCCCCCGAGTTTTGAAAGATAGCGGTGCGGGGGCCATGGCGCCAAGTTTTTTGTCCCATGCTTAGTTGAGAGGGGTACTGTGCCTTTAGTCCTTAAGACCCTTAAGACTTTCTTCCTAGCAAAGACAAGATATCGCTATTATCGCATACATACCTCTGTACCCCCATGCCCCCAGACACCCCCTTGAGGAATGCATGTGATAGTAGTGGGTTGCGCGCAGCCACCCCCCCCTGGCCAAGCTGCCAATACCCCCCCCCCCCACCCTCCCGCCAACCCCCCCCCGCCCCAACTGCCCCCCCCCCCCCCCCCCCCCCCCCCCCCGCAAGTTTTGGCAGATAGCTGGGGGGGGGGGGGTGTCGCATCAGGACTAGTTGTAGTCGCCCCCCTGGGGCCGCGGTCCGTTTGAAAGACGCGAAATCACTGTTGCCACCTAAAATGACCCGCATGGGTTGGTTGAAAAATGCACTTCTTTCGGTGACCCTGGGCGACCCCCCTGGACCTCCCGCGAGGCTTCGGGGATCATTTGGTGACGATGGGAGGACATATAAACCCAGAGGCTGCAATGTAGCACCAACCAAGCCCGCCTAGTGGTGCTTACTAGCCCCTAAAAGTGCCTTTCTGGGCTTTGTTGCACGATAGTGGGCAAAAATTTCTTGGACTATGACCGCCACTGTGCGTTGATTTGTACCCTGGTCCCATTCCACTTTTTTCTTTTACATGGACCCCCTGGCCAATGACAGGTCCCGGATGCTATCTCCAAGTTTCCTAGACCAGCCCCCCTATCGCACCACGCCAGTGAGGACTTAGTCAGTTTACGGCCGGTATGGGTTGGTTGAAAAATTGCAATTCATGTGTGCCCTCCGACGAACGCCAAGGACCCTTGGGCCATTGTTGGGTGATTTTTGGTGACAATGGGAGTGCATACGAAGCCACGGGGAGCCATGTATCACCATCTAGGGTCTATTGGTTCTTGTTGGTCCTTCAAACGCAATTTCACATGTTTTGCCTCGTGGTGGGCATTCATTGTTGATGATGGATGTTCGCAAAATCGCAAGTACTGAAACTGAACTCGTGCCAAAAACATGTCTACTGTTGGGGTTGTAGTAGTGGTTCCCCCCATGGTTGCTTTCTACTGCAATTGTTTGGATCCAGTTTTGCTGTGCATCCACGGCCAGAGTTTGGTTGATGATCTGTGTGAATGTGAGGCTGCTTGGTTTGGTGTGAAAGTGAGTTTTGCCTTGAGAATCTAAAACCGTGGCCCTGATTGGGGATGGAATAATGGATGAAGATATGATTGAGGGTCCCCAAGTTGGAGGTGCTGTATTTGAAGCAACTTTTTCAAACCAGTTTTACTTTTGATGTTTGCAATAGTCTAGTGTGCACCAATTCGAACATTGGTCGGGTGTGAAAATGTTTTTTGCCTTGAGACCTTGATTGGGTAAGGGCTGATGCATCATCATCATCTGTGCATGCATGATGAGGATGGATGATCCCGAACTCACAGAGGCTGACTCTCTGACTCTCTAGTGCAAACAATTATTTACACAGTACAATAGTACAAATAACACCTACTTTGACCTTGGTTTGGTGTGAAAGTGAGTTTTGCCTTGAGAATCTAAATCCCATATTGGGGGGTGATTGGGGGTGGGATGATGCCAAATCAAAGATGCTGAATGTGAAGCAGTCTCAAAAACCACCTTTGCTTTCATAACTGCTATAGTCTAGAATGGACCTGTTCTCATGTTTGATTGGTGTGAAAGCGAGTTTTGCCTTCGGAATCCAAAACCCTTCTGTAGGCTGTAGGATGGGTTAGGGTCATCATTTGGTGACAATCTGGGTACTCTAGCACCCATGGGCACCCACATAGTGGCAGCTAGACCTATGTGGGCAGAGCCATGGGCCGCCCAAAATCCATTGAATTGCTGTTCTACACTGTTCAGTGGCATTTGGAAACTTTCGAAATCTTGATTGTTTCCAAAACCCCCTCCGAGGTTCTTCAATGTTTGAGGCAAGTTTTCCTCTCGCGGTATTGACTTTTCGGAGTTTGTCATTCCTCACTGTGTCTGCTGCGTCTTGTATATTCGGATTCGATGAAAGCCCAATGTAACGATGTTCCTTCGCAACCTCAGGATGCAGAAGCGAAGGTCCGTTTGCATTTGAATTCCAATCAGCCTCGCAAGCGAAAGGTGGCCCGTGAGGAGGCCACGGCGGCTGCAGAAAGATTGTCAGCAGGTCATTGTTCCGGGTCCCGGGACGTCAGCCCAAGGTCTGTGCCAGCCCTTGCTACACTTCCGCTTAAACATGGTGTTGCCGTCTCGCATTGAATTGTTTACCGTCAGTGTTCGTCACGATTGCACGCCGCTGGGGATTAATAGCCATTGGGAGCAGTCAGGCCATCTACGTCCGGAAACTCAGGGGCGTTGGTGCAGACAATAAACAAGCCAACTGGGGACCACCACTTTGTCATTCTTGATCCACGAAGTAAGCAACACAACGCATGCTCTGTCCGCGCGTGCGTATGTCCGTACTTCAGGAATTTCTCATTTAGTCTGTGGATTGTGGATGGTCTAGTCCCGGACAGGGGTAGTGGGGGTGGCAGGTGGCATTCGTGGCATTCGTGTATTTGTGTGTGTGTGTGTGTGTGTGTTTGCGTACGCGCGTGTGTGCGCGTGTGTGTCGTGCTGTTGTTGTGTCGTGATGTTGTGTGGTTCCCAACACTAAGTGTGTGTGTCGTGCGTTTGTGGCCCACTGGTTGTTCGCATCCGCTAGGGTCCCATATCCCACGTGTGGATCTTGATATTCCGAAATTGCTGGGGAGTCTCATCCACTCTCAGGCACGCTTATCCACCGTTCTTTGGCTCTTATCCACTCTCTTCCACGCTTCTGCACCTTTCTTTGAGTCTGCAGCGTTCAGCCTGGTATGGCCGCGCTGTGGCGACAGTTTTGGTGCTGCGGATCAAGCGTTGGCAGTCTTGGCGTCATCAGCTTTGCTGCCGTTCGTCTTAGAAAGGACCCACGCGGGGCAGGCCCATCCAAATTGATGACATCCCGATTAAACCACCCGAACTCTATTTGCGCGCGTGCGTACCACCGACTGTTGAGTGTGGCACCTTATTCTGGGTGATCGCTTTGCCGTAGTTGTGCGGAGGGGTGGTGTCGCACAAGGGGTTTGGGATGCGCCGCCTTAGCCGCCCCATCTCCGCTTGTTGTGAGGATACCCCCCGGTGCCGACACTGCGAACCCACTTCGAAGCATGTGGGGGCACTTGGGAGTGGTGTTGGAACAGACTTGAGGGCGCTTCAAAGCCACCCCTAACCCCTTTTGATGCGCGGACGCTGCCCTTCAGGGAAAGCCAATTTGAAGCACCTCGAAGCACGGGAAAGCCCGTCCGAGCCCGCCTTCGTGATGGAATATCATGGACGATACGGGGCTACGGACATAGAAATGATGGGCCTTGTGTAGCTCTCACGTGACCATGGCCATAGTCAGAGGGCCAGTGTCATGCCCTGTCCTTCACCTACACCCTCCCATTTTGAAGCTGCTGACCGTACAACTCCGTCACCGCAGGTCAAAGGGCACGAGCAACAGCCCCCGAGGCCCAACGGTCATACGAGACGAGCGCATCGCCGCGCGCACCGCTCAGATCCAGTCGGCCCCCTCAACCAACTCCCTCAGCCGTCGTCGCCGCAGCAGCTGCAGTCCTCCTGCGGGCCCGCATGCGTCAGTGTCAGCCCGCGCTTCCCCAGAGCCGGTCCCGGACCCAGCCCCTGGGGGGCCTGGGTCGTCGTCTGCCCCTTCGGTCGCTCCATCTTCTCCGCCATCGCATCTGCAGGGCCCGTCGCAACCCTCCGCCAGCCCCACGGACGCTGGGGAGAGTCACGGCCCTGCACAATGCCCCCGAGGCGAGGCAAGCAGCAGCTTCTCAGAGCCCCCGCAGCAGTGGGACCTTGTGGCGATGCCGGCGCCTGCCCTGGACATGACCACGTACGCTGACCGTGCCGCTGTCCCTGCCGAATCCTTTCCTGCCCCTGCCACCCATTCCACTGCGGCCCCTGCCCCTGACGTCACCACTGCCCCCGATCTGACCCCCGATGTTGCACTTCCGCCTGCATCGAACCCGGACACTGCCTCGCCCCCGGCCTCTGACTCTGACCTTGCGCACGATTTTACTCCTTCCGCTGCTCCTGACGGTGACTTTGCGTCGAGCCTGGGACCTGCCGCCAGTGACCTCACGCCGGCTCCGCACCCTCAATCTCCCGCCAGTACCCCCGCCGCTGAACTCAACCCCTCCTCTACCCTCAACCCTGACCCTGATCCCGATTCGGCCCCTCCCTTCGATCCCGCCGCTGCTTCCGCTGCCCCTGCCCCCCACGGGGCCACTAACTCTGTGCCGACTGACCCCACAGATGGTCCTCCCAGCACGGCCACCGCATTTGACCCTTCACCGGATGTCACCCCAGCTCCTAACACCAGCTCCAGCCTCGGCTTTACCACTTCTTCTGCCACCGGTCCTCCCGATCCCACTCCCCATGGCATCACCTCTGATGAAGCTCTCACATAGGCTTCGGTGTAATCATTTCGTCCCCGGGCTATCTTCGGCCGCCTTTGAGAGGGGCTAATTGTGGGAGGTGGGGGGGGGGGGGGGCGTTGGGAGTAGTGGGTGCTGCTGAGGACCTCCGAGCAGGCCATCTGATGCCAAAGGGGGATGTGCGGCAATTGGGTTGTTCAAACCTTCCCGGACGGTGTTGCTGGCCCCGAGGTATGCCCAGGGCCTCGGATGTGGGGCGTGGGGTGCGGGCCTGGGCACGCACCCCCTCCAGCCACGGCGTACGCCATGCAGGAGATGGGCCGCTCCAGAAGCTGCGAGTTTCGCACCCCCACAATGTGTGGGTTGTTGGCGCGGAATTGGGCACTGGGCTCACTGCTTGTTGGCTACTGAGTCCACAAGGCCACTGCACAGCGTGGCCAGCTCCTGTAGATGTGACAATGGCTCCGGGATGCTGCATACAGCAGCAGCCAATCGCTCACACGCCGCCGCACCTAGAGCCCCATGGACAGGCGCATGGCGGCAGCCATCGTCCTTCAACACGTCCCCTGCTTCGGCAACATCCCACCCCAAACCCCCACACTCAGGCACAGTCATCCTCCACCACCGACGGCTGGTTTTCCAAAGCCCCCGCAGCAGCCGACGCAGAAAGACACGCCACCCTCGGACAGCGCACCCCCGCTTGAGGACGCAGGCTGTACACGTACTCCACACCTATCCCCACGGCACCGCACAGAGAGCACCCCTACCACAGGGATGTGCACTGGGCACCGCCCCCACCCTCAGCCGAGAACACCCATCCCCCACCAACCCGGCCCCCAGCCACAACGGCATAGGGGCACACATGCAGCGAGCGTATCACTGCGCCTGCGACCCAAAACCGCTAACCATCTACCCAGAGGGCCACATACACACCACCACCAATAACCATGGCGCTCAGCATCAGCTCCACCGCACACGGCCACCGAGGCCACGCCATGCAGTCTTTGCGGCGGCACGTGGTGCGCCGAGGGCCCAGCACCCGATACAACCACTTGGTCGGGCTCGTGCCCTCACCAACCACGTAACACAGCGAACCACCCCCCGCTTCTGAGGCACAGGCGGCCGTCAGAGGCATTAAGGTTGACGGTCAACTTCAGCCTTGAAGGCCAGTCTCATATTGAGCATCTCATGGGTCCATTGCACAGCATCCTTCTGTTTATCAAATATTTTTGGGGTCTGTCTTTGGACCGTTCTCTTTATCTGCTCAGACGGCAGCAATTGTGGCCAAGACAAGGAAAGGCTGCAATCAGTACCTCATGTCTTGGACGTCAGAACTGTGTGTGTGTGTGTGCGTGTGTTTCGCAATCGTGTGTGTGTGTGTGTGTGTGTGTGTGTGTGTGTGTGTGTGCTTTCATCTCTGATTGAGTTGTTTTAGCCGCTCCAAAATGCGACAATTTGATACTGGGTTCTGTGTCTCCATAAGTTGCCATTGCCCTGGCTCATATGCACACCATGCGCCATATGTTTGGTGCATGGTGGTGTGGGTGTGTTGTGGGGTGTCGGCATGTTGCTGTACCTACAGTGTGACCTGTCTTCTTGATGCTAGCCCTCGCATTGCCTCTGAGGTGGTGTTTACAAAATGGACATGTGTATGCCTCCAGCATGTCGACAACAGGATGGTTTGCAGCACTTTGGCAGCGTGGTGGCAGCTGTGTGAGAAGGCGACGGTATTTGCAAAATGAAGCATGAGAAATGACACATTGGGAAAACATGTTGGTTTCCGCTGGAAACATCCGCAATGGGCGATTTGCTTGGTGTGAAGAAGTTTATCCGTTTGGGGTGCGAGGCGGATGTTTGCCTTGGGTCCATTTACTGATTCAGGTGCTCTTGCCTCTAGATGTAAGGTGCAAACAGCCAGGAGTTGCACCTGAATCATGTGCTTGAAGACGCCGTGCGTCACAACTGGCGGCATTGGTGACACTGGAACAAACCTCAAAGAAGAGGGAGGTCAAAGAAAAAGGAGGTCACAACAACAATTCAATCAACAACAATCCAATGTAGCACCAGCGACAACAACGACCTGCTGCAGAATGATGAAAGTTGAATTATTGGGACTGGAAGGGTATGGCACAGCCACAGACACGGATGCAGTCTGAAATCTCTGACCATCATGTCTCCAGCAGCCAATAGAGCAGATTGATGGCAAAAGATTCGCTGGTGAAAAAAAAATTGGAAACCCCACGTCATGCATGTCTGTGCTGTGCAGTCCTGCATTTTATGCATAAAAGTTGTACATACTTAGTAGAGTGTACATACATCTTTGGACTGGTCTGCCCCAGACATCTGTGCCTCCCTATGACTTGTTCATTGCTGCATTGATAGATGTTTTGAGACCAAGCTGAATCTCTGTGCTCTCGTCCACTATTGTGTGCATGTGTTGGCATAATCGTCGTTTGCTGATATTGCTAATGAACATTCAACCTTCTGTCCCGTCAGGTTTTTTTTATGTTTGCTACTATTACTTGGAAGGCTAAGGATGCTTGCTACTATTTTCTGTTGGCCTTCAGATGCTTCGTGGTGGCTGTTGCTTAAACAAGAACACCATGCACTGCAATTCAAAATACCATGCACTGCACACATCCCGTTTCCCTGTGTGTAGCTGTAGTGGTCCAAAGGTGAACAGAAAACCCACATGATGAGAAATTGTTAAAACCATGCATCGTCAGGATTCTAATTCATGCAGAGCTGAGAAATTATTTGGTCCACCAGATGATGAAGACAAATTTTAAACAGCTCCTGTTATGGAGTCTTGCCACCTTGTGATAAAGTTTCAGCGTTCTCAACATCTTTTGACCTAGAGTTCAGGGCAAGAGTTCAGGGTAATTTTCGTCCGCTTTTGAAGCTTCCTACTTATCCGGGTGGCCCTTGGATGAACAAGTGTTGCAGCATTTTTGAAGCTTTTGATGGATGGGATTGCTCCAGATAGGGATGTCATTGCGGCTGACAGGATCCTCTCAGTGGTACTGAAATTACCCCCTTGCCCCAGGGAACAGCCCTAATTATCGCATCACACACCGTCATGTCATTTTGGAGTGATGGAGCAATGGAGTTGGGTATTAGGTATGCACCCTTCACGCCCCCTCCACGTGTCCTTACCCAGCCCTTGTCCTTGTCCAACACAGTGGACCGCCACTTTGTCAACCACTGAATTTTGCAGGACGCTATTGCGTCAGGTTAGGTATTTGGTTAGGTATGACACTATTGCGTCATAGCCATCAACTCTGATACCAGCACCACCAATTTCGCTTTTAGAAGCTATGCCAATTCCACCTGCTCCATCTGTGGCTTGGTGTTGGCTATGGCTAAAGTTGCCTAAGGACGTAGTGATGCATGCACTGTTGTATCACAGGTCTTCCCAATGGTCAAACATTACACCATGACTGCACACTAGGGGGCCACTGTGCACTTGTCTGCTTTCATGTCGGGTACAAGTATGTCTTTCTCTGATGCTGAGCTTTCACTTTGTAGACCCTGCGACCTTTCTTGTTACATAAAGATATCCTTTTCTAGTTGTTTTTTCATTGATAGCCTTGCAGAATACATGGATGGCGCGAGTAATGCTGGTCACTTGGCAACCGTCCCTACCTAGAGTGGGGGACCACATGGGGCGGGGAGGGGTTATGGAATCAAAGATTTAAGCCAAAAACTCACTGATTACAGTCTCCCCTACCTGCGCACGCGCGTGCGCAGGGCGGGGGGGGGGGGTGCCTGAGTTTTTCAGAATGGTGGGGTGCTTCCTTCTGATGGGTACCCCCCCCCCTCCCCAGGGTGGGGTTGGGCCAACAATGGGCTGGCTGGCTGGAGGTTGTGGGGCAAAAACGGGAACAGGGCAACACCAATCCATCTTTGTTGGCAGATTTGATTCATCCCAATCTTCAGATAGTGATGATAGTGTAGACCATGTGTTGATGCCTTCAAGTGATGAGGTGGTCATTGAGCATATGACACTTTCAGATAACCTTTCGGTGGTGCACAAAAGTGGTTACAATTGGTCTCCATTTCGGTACAAGCATGGAACATGATGCATGGGTTTCGTGGGTGGGTGCCTCCAGGGTTTCAGCCCCCTACCCCCCCAACCCTCAGGGTAGGATAAATGTTGTGCTCTTGACCAAAAAGTGGGTGCCGGCCTTTTTCATTTCATCCCCCCCTTTGTGGCTCAGCACAGCCTTGGGCCTGGATGATTGTGTCCTTTGGGGAAGGGACCTTGCAAATTTGGGCAGTTTTGGCCAGCAAAATCACATGGTGAGGGTGATAGCACTTCACCCGTGGCAATAGTACTATCAGTACTCTGGGGGAATCCTTGCACTGTGCGCTACTTTTAGACTATGTTGCCCCCGAAGAGCCCCCAAGCACGCCCCTTGGAAACGCCCTTAGGATTAGGCGACCCAAACTTGACTGGAGGGGACCTTGAGGGGGACCTTCCTGGTGTGGCAGTGGTGAAGGACCGGGGGCCTTTGGCGGGGAACTCGACTGTGTGTTGGGCGGCGGAGATGGAGGGCAGTGAGGTGGCAAATCTGGACTTGGGATGGCAAAGGAGATGGACTCAATCTTGCATTGCCGATTCACCACTCTCAACCCATCTTGGTAGTATTCCAAGTGGAGGAGTCCGTCTTCAACCCAACCACCGTGGCAGGAGGTCGCAGGCCGCTGGAGCGGGTATAGAACACCCTATCCCCAATAATGAGATCCATGGAGAAAATGGGCCTGAGAAATGAGGAGGGAAGTATGATGTCCTGTAGCAGGCACCCTCAAAGTGTATCACCATATCAATCAACCGAGAAAAAGAGTAGATGTGGTGGAAATGAGTATCAAATGTGTGCAAAAAGGTAGAAATGCGTGCAACAGGGTGGAAATCCAAAAATGCCAGATCCCCAATGCATCAAAACCGACTACCAAACAACGATGAGACCCAAAGTACGACAAAGTATGAGTTTCTACTACGGCAAATAGTTGCACTGCGCGCGCACTGCACGCGCGCTGCGCTTAAGGCGCCCCCTCTCAATCGTGGGGGCACCCCGAACTCTAGTCTCTCCTGCACTCTGTGCCGTCTGGAGGGCACTAGGGTTGGGACCTACAGATATACAATCAATGCTTCGTGGTGATTAAGAAGCGTCATCCCCATTAGATAAGCCACTCCATCTGGGATAATAGCAGTCACTGGACCCCGTGTTACTGCCTAAATGGGTTGAGAGATCCCTGCTTAGAGCCTGCACTGTGTCCAGTTTCACCCATGTCTCTGTCATCCTTTCCGGCAGGCATCACTGTCACCTACACGCGATCAAATGGTGACAGGGTGCCTGCCACTGTCATCTCTGCCTCCGAGTGTCGGCAGTACGTGAGCTTCAAGTATGACGCCAAGCCCACAAGGAAATGCCAGCAACCATCCAGAGCCCACCAAGAAATAACATCAGCCACCCAGAGCCCATCAGGAAATAACATCGGCCATTGAGAGCCCACAAGGCAATAACAGCAACCATCCAGGAGTAACAACAAGCAGCCCAGAAGCCTCCATGGGACCAAGGAACGACCTTTTCCCCATATATTGTTCCAACATGTTATGCAGTGCGCACGCACACATAATCCCCCAGAGGGGTGGGGTGGGGTTGGGGGTAGGATCTGCAAAGGGAACACTTCCCCGGCCTACTACGAGAGTCGCCCCCCCCCCCCCTCTTGAAGGAGCATGGCATGAACAAGCTCGCCTCTGTGCAGCCCAGATCACAACACACTGTAGTTTACAAGAAATGAGCTGCCAAAGGCGAAAATGGTGCCAAGTTACATGCACCCCTGAGGGTCCTAGACACACCACAGCGCTGCCTGGTGAGCACTGCCTTTTTGGGTTGCGCCAAGCTCCGAAGTGCGAAGGCCCCCGTGGAGAGGTGGGCGACAGCTTGTGTTTCTTTCCCTTTCCGGGCCAAGATCTGCAAATGGAAAACACAGATGCTGCGGCCATGCCCAACCGCTCTTGTACTCTCTCACACAGGAAGCCATGCCGTCAATCCAGATCTTCGTAAGGGATTGCCTCGGAAAGACGGTTGTCATCAACACGAACCCCGGCAGCCCCATGTCCGCTATCAAATGGCAGCTACAAGCCAACTTGGCCATCCCCGTGAAGTACCAGCGCTTATTGTTCCAGGGGAGGTCCCTGAAGGACGATCCACCTTGTTCAGTGAATCCACCGGTAGCACAATCACCCTGACAATCAATGTGAGGGACCCGACCTTTACCTTGTGGACGCTGAAGCGCATGATTCGTCCATTCCTCCAAGGATTGCGGGAGGAGGACCAGCAGTTGGAGTTTCTTCATCAGCCGTTGGACCCATTGGACCCGGTGGACAACACCTCCATCATGGTCCTCCATCATAGCGAGTCTTGGGAAGCGGACTTTCTGCTCCGTGACAAGAGGCTTGGGCTTGCGATCTTCAACGAGGCAGCACAGAAGTGCATCAAATTCCTGGCCTACGCATCCCACACTGTGCTGTGCTTGAAGACCAAGATGCGCCAGTGTACAGGCATCCCGGTGGAGAGCCAATGGCTCTCATTGGCGGGCGAAACGCTCTCCTCGCCGGGCAAGGTTGGGGATTATATTGACATCGACGCGACAGAAGGCCCGATCCGGTTGCATGACTTGCGGCATTGTTTGCCGTTGGGCATTTGGGATGAATCGTCTGAGGAGATATTAACGGTACAGGCGTACAGCGCAGACACAATCCTTGGCTTGAAAACGTGGGTCTGTGAATCTGAGGGCCTCCCAGTGGAAGACCAGCACCTGTTTCTGGTTGGTCGGGAGCTGAGGGATCACTGCACTCTCCAAAGTTACGGCATCTTTTCCACGGCCTGCGGGTACATACGGCTGGTGCAAAACTCGTACGTCTTGCCTGTCAAGGTCTTTGTGAGGCGTGCGTGTGTTGCACGTGGTACAATCGAAGCCGAGCCCGGGAATACCCTCATGGCTGTCAAGGACAGGATTCATGAGTCGCTGGGAGTCCCTGTGGACCTGCAGAACGTGTTCGTGGTGCCGCAACTGGAGGTTGGCATTCACAGCTCTGCTGGGATCAAGGCAGGGGCGAATGATGCAGATGATTGTCCTGGCGCCATAGTAAGCGATGGCAAGGCAAAGATATGTCGGATGGGGATGGTCCTGACATGGGGTCTGCAGCTGACATGGGGTGGCCGGCAGCAGCGGCAGTGGCGATGGCGGGGCAGACGGCAAAAGAGTCGAGGGAAGATGCTATTGGAAGTCAGGATGCAGAGCCAGAAATCCACATCCTGCTGCAGGTGCAAAAAGGTGCCAGGGTGATGTGTGTGACCAGTGACCAGTGCGTCGTCTCAAACAGTGCAATGGTTGAAGGATGAGGTTGCAGCCCTTTCCAGCCTCTGTGCTGGCCCCGTCCTCACTGTGCGCTGTTGTGAATCCCTCAACTTTCACCTCATCCTCACTCGGCGCTGCACAGCCTTCGGGGTGATCGTTCTCAAACTCACTCATCATAGTTGGCATCAGACCAGCATCAGGACTAGCAGCATGAGGAATAGAATAAAGTGCAGCAATAGCTTGGGCAGCATCGATGGCAGTGGATGAGGTTTGCTCGCCCAGTTTCAAAGGAGTCCTCATTATCAGTGTCATTCTCAGATGAAATTTCTTATCGAAATCTGTGGTAGCCTCATAAAGATCCTCCACCATGAGCTCATCGTCCTGTACATGCTAAAGGCTTCAACACCTCCGCATGCACATTGCTGCCATTATAATACACTGCCACACAGCCAAGCTGGTTCGAACTGATATCACACATGCACGTGAGTCAAAAGGGAGGGTTTAGTGTTGCACCCTCAGAGACTGCATTTTGTCGGCTCCTATTGTCATTTTACGGGTGATGGCAGGGACAAAAACACATTACGACGGTCATTTTCTGTAATTTCCATAAGTACCGTATTTTTCAGTGATTTTTACCATATTTTTGGTGAAAGTCTATGAACACAAAAGGGCAGGACCCCGCAATTGCTAATTGTTGCCGCCGGACTGCCTGGTGCTATTTCTGTAGCAATGAAAGGGGAGGCTTTTCCACGCAATTGATGTCCAATTGATGTGGACACCACCAAGATTTCCCCTCTAACCTCCCTTTCCCATGTAGAAACAGGGCTTAGAGGTGGCAGCCTACACGTAGTAACAATACTTTGGGCAGGTCATCCACCGCACCAGCCTACGTTGGGAAAGATTGGGCCATGTCTCCAATATCCAGTCCTCACCGTCAAAAGCCAAAAATAGCGTGATTGCGACCGGATGCAATGCAATCCCATGAAGTATCTTGCAGAGAAATCTTGCGGAGATTGGTCCTCTGGCCCATGATGGCACTGTTGCAATCTGTGTCGGGTGGTCCCTACTGCCAGTGCCTTCCTCAAGCTTGTGGATCTCATGGCCATCCACCATGTCTCAAGCACCAGAGGTCTTGTGATCATAAGGAGGCCCCGCCACGGTGACTATTGCATTGACTACTGCTTTGTTGTCAGAATGGGTCTCAACTTCGCGTTCACCTTCAGCCTCTCAATCCTACCTCCTTCATCAGATTAACCGGCTGAAGGCATACCTGTGGAGGAGCAATTGCTTTACTATAACTTGCAATTGCTTGATGACACCCAGACACTCGCAAGCTACTGCCTCAAGTCGTTGTGCTACATCGACTTGGTGCGAGCATTGCGTCCCCTGAAGCGCCCCCGTCTCGGCAGTGCCTCGCACCCCAGCAACACGGACATCCAGCTTCTCTCCGCACTGCCCACTTTGAGCCGCTACGCCAAAATGCAGTTCGTGCCTCTGGACGAGCGGTCCCCACGCGGTGCCGCCGTGAGCCGCCTTTTCCTGGACTCCATCACCCGCCATCGAGTGCATTTGATATCGCACTGCCGCAGTCCCCCATGCACTCACTTTGCGCCGAAGATGACGTTGGAGGTTGTGTCGGTGCGGCGGCTGCTCAGCCGCGGCCTGCTGGACATGTACTGTGCGAAGCGGGAGCGCATCGAGGGCTTGCGGCGGAGTGGCTGTATCGAGCTCCCGGATGAGTTCACGTGTGACGCCGCACAACTGCAATCGGTGGATGCCGATACCCCGTGCCTCAACGAACTCCTCCTATATCATGGGTCTGAGGCTGACTCCATCGACGAGATCACGCGTGGCGGGTTTGATCCCCGTCGTGGGGGTGAAGCTACGGGCCGGATGTTTGGGCATGCGACGTACTTTGCCCTGCATGCATCCAAAGTGGATTTCAATGCCTCGCGAAAGGGCAGCGAGAACACCCGGTGCATTGTGGCGTCCCGTGTATGCCTCGGCAATGCCTTCGTCGCGAAGCACGAACTGCCGGGCACGTTGCGCCCGCCAGAAGGCTTTGACTCCGTGGTCGCCACAACCTGTTTTGCATCCTCGACCCTGCGGGGCTGTGTGGACTTGCCGGAGGCCATGGTGTACAGTGAAGGGCAGGCGTTGCCGGAGTACATCGTAGAGTACAGGCACACGGACGACTGCGCGTGCCACAGATGTGGGGAGTGACACACTGCTGGGACGCACGCATTCCCCCTGTGCATTCTGCTGCCGTGGCGGGGGTGTGGGGCAGCGTGCAGGATATCATGCTGTGGATTGCTCACACCCCTGAGGCAGTGGCACTTGGTATTCTGAGTTCATTGACTTGATGGCTGACAGAGTCTGACCGACAAGTGCAAGGCTCACGGAGACCCGGTTTCGCCCCCGTTTTCCCAAACACCCCTCGCCCCCCTCCGCCCTGCCCCCCAGACAGACTCTTAGTGGTATCTGCATGTGCATCACATCCCAGGGATATACTAGCCATCGGGCAGCAGCCTCACCCGCATTCATGCCGAGCGCTGCACGGGGGCGCATTGTACCCGGAAGGCGTCCTCCATCACCGCCTCCCATTTGACCGACATGGGGGACGTTTTTGCTTTGGACGTGGGGCAAGCACTGCCATGGTCGACCAGTCGCCCGGCCGCCCTGTCTGCTGCGTGCGGCGCGCCTACGAACGGCCCAGTCCCCAGCCACTGCAGAGAGACCGCATACCTCGCCATCAGTGGTGGCGAATGCATGCACGTGCTTTGTTCAGTAATCATGGATTTGGCAGTCCTGTGTATACATACTACTATGAACTACATATTACTATTACTATGTATACATATTTATACACAACCGTTAAATATTCCGTGCAGTGCCAACAAGGTGGCAGTTGTATGGTGCGAAATGCTTTCACTGGGGGTTTGCAACCTGTGTGACCCGAGGTGCACGCAGCACCCTGACGAAGGGCTCCCGTCCCTCCATCTTGTGCTCGTGGAGGGAGTTGTGAAGGTTAGTAGTCGTGGTATGACTGGGCCTCGACCCATACTACTCTGGACTGGCCACCCGGTCCACGAGCCGCTGTAGACGAGGCCTGTACAGCTTCATTATAACTTAATATATGCTCTCATCTGCATTCTCCATTCTTCAGGGGGGCTCTTGTGGGTCATGTGATTGTTGATGTACTGAGAACGGAGTTCCATCAACAGACAGCTGCAGTGTTTGCATTGAAATGAACATTATAAACCAGTAAAAAATGTGTGGTTCTTATATTGGGCTCAAAGCCCTGACTCTCTAGTCTTCCATGTGACACCCAACCGTTCATCCATCTGGGCAATGACACCTGGCACTCCTGTTCATGTTGAATATTTATTTTTCTTGTGGTTTTCTGTGTTTTGTGGATGGGGTTTGAGTATTGTGTGTGTGTGTGTGTGTGTGTTTTGAAATGTCGTTTTAAGCGCACTCTTCACGCTGAACCTTTTTGCATGAATTTTTTGTCACATGTTTACTTTTTAGTGTTCCCCCCCTTCGCCCTTCAAGTGTAAACACCTTTTTGTAAGCCAATTTCTATTGTTTGGAGTTGTTCAGATGTACAGTATTGCAGCAAATAGATATCCTTATTCGGGCAAACAGAAGTGCGAATTTAAGCATTCCTTGACTAATGCGAGCTTGTTTGGTACATTTGTTGTGCACCAAAAATAGTGCAGCACAGGATCAGCTTAGTCAACCCTAAAATGTGAAAATCGACACCAAAGGATGTGAATTGCGTAATGCGGCCTACTACTTGAAATTGGCACCATTATTCTGCCGAAATGGCACTGCGTGGTTAGGTACAAAACATTCTCAAAAACAGCAACCAAAATCTCCACAAAAATGCACACAAATTCACGTCTTACTCCGTCAATGCAAGCATTTGGTGCTGTGCCACCAAAGTCTTTTGTAGATGATGGGATGGTGAGCTGTGTCAACGAGGTAGCGCAACCAGCAATAGATATGACCATCAGCCACGGAGGCCGCTTGCTTGTTCCCCAGGAAGGTCAGCTCTCCCCTCCAAGCAACACAACAAGACAAAGAGACCGCCATGTGGAAGCAGCATGGGTGCTGCACAGACGAGTACCAGCAAGTCAAGTCAAATCAAGCGAGTGAGTGACAAACCGTCATAGCTCGGGTGCTTTGTATCCTGCTTGACCACACTCCACAGGTGCAGCAGTGGTGGTGATGCCATACGGAGTGGGCATTTGCAGGATGCGTGACAATGGCCAGTCTGACCCTGTGCATCATGAAAGATCAGTGCATCCTCGATCACAACAGACAACAGTTCCCAAGGGTACTCTAAGGTGACCACTATGAGAAACAGACCCACCCCCCCCCCCGTTTGCGAGGGCACCGCCCTTGTCAGAAAAACAGGACCATTGTTCTTGCAAGGAGAGGGGTGGTGGTAGGATCTGCAAACGGAGTGCCTCCCTGGCCTACTGACCTAGAGTCACCGGCCCCTCCCCTGTGTGCATGCAAAGGTATTTGTGCTGGTGGGAACAAAACGATGCCCGGTTTGTGGCATGGGGGAGTGGATGCGTTGTGTGAGTGTCGGTTTTATACTGTTATACCACTTGCATTGGGCCAGTATTGGCCGCAGGGAGAACAGGGAGTGTCGGTGTTGGATATTTTCACGCTGCTGTTTGTTGAGACTTCCTTGTCCACGATACTTGGGCTAATGGTTTGGCTTGCTCGCAAATCTTTTTGGAAGTTGAGGTGGGTAGTTAAGGAGGGGGCGTCCCTGTGGCTAGACTTATTGCTTTTGGTTTGGACCTCAGTGCTGTCCAGGTGGGTGACGGATTTTTGTGAATCTGAGAATGGTGTTCGACAGTTTCTTTTAGCGTGGTGTCTGTTTTTGGAAACAGGGGTACTCCCAAGGCTGCATGGGGAATAGTAATCCCCCCTACGGCGGGGACTGTCCCGCAGCGAGAGCGGGATAGCTCGCCTGTCCGTGTGGAACGCCATACGGTGAACCCGTCCTTAGTCCAGTCTGTACAGGAACAGATCTCGTCTGCGGTCTCTAACATTTTTTTCTGGTCTATACAGATGGGTCATCCAAAAGAACGAAGTCCTGTGGTCTGCCAAGGGGGGGGGGGGGGGGGGTTGGGGGTTTACGTTCCACGGATGGAGTTTAGCGTAGAACTTCGTGTGTGCGAACTGTTAGAGTCCAATGAACGCCAGACCAACCACACGGCTGAGCTTGTGGCGGCGATCAAGGCTCTTAGGATGTTTGAGGCTGGTTCTGTTCGCCCATGTGTTGTCACAGACTCTGAGTATGTCTTTCGAGGAGCCACAGGTAAGGCACTAAACTGGCAAGCAAATGGTTGGGTGGGGTCCAGGGGCCCCATTTTGTTATCGGTATGTGCCAGAGTCTTTTGTGGGACATGGTGGCTGGCAGGGTTATGCGCTCCCCAGTGGCGGGGCCAGTTACGGGGCCAGAAGTGGTTTCGTCATTGGCCTCCTCTTGTGATAGTGAGGACACAATCTCAGTCCCTGAGGTGGAGTTCGAGGGGGTGGAAAGTGTGGATGAGTTGAGCAGCTCATTGAGTTCGGGTGGCTCCAAAGCAGGACCACAGTTTGTACTCGACTTTGGTGCCTTGGTATTCTAGCCGAGAGGAGTCAGGGCCCAGCGTTGAGGTTAGCGATGAGGAGGGTTTCATTGCGTAAGGGTATGGGAGTTTGACTTGTTGACCCCACGACATTGCTGTGGAGTCACCCGGGGTTTTCAATCAGAGCCATGGTAGCTATGGCTACATTGATGGGGCAGTCTGTACCCAAGTTATGCCTCTTGTGGTGTCCCTCTTGGGGATGGACCTTGCCCGTGTGAAGCTACAGTCACAAGATGGAGATTGTACATATAGTTCTGGACCCAATGTTCATGAGCGCCCTGTGGTCGCCGTCCTTCTTGGGGGCTGCTGCACACGCCTAGCGCTGGAACACAAAAAAAAAACCTGGGCCACAATCCTTCTAGCCTATGTTCATTTTCCCCATGCCACAAAGAGGCTCTCATCAGCGACAAGAGGCATTCATGAATGAAGCTAATCAGCTGATCATCAGGGAAGTGTTCCCGAGGGATACACTCCATTGCAAGTGTCACAAACACAACACAAGGGGGGCGCCCTTAGCGCAGTGCGCACGCAGTGCGGGCGCAGTGCAACTATTTGGGCGTCTAGCCGTACTGGAGACCCATACTTTGTGATACTAGGGGCATCATTGTTGCCCCTAGCCTAGGTTTTGATGCTTCTTCCACATGGGGGATATGGCATTTTTGGATTTTCACCCACTTTCACCCATTTCCACCCCTTTTCACATTTTTTTTGGCTCATCTTCACCATGGACTCCCACACTTTGGTGTGGGCCCTTGAGTTGGGGTGATGGACTCCCACGCTTTGGCGTGGCCAATCGAGTTGACGTGACGGACTGCCCGGTTTTTGCCTAACCACAGTCGAATGCCCCATGCGAGGCCGCATCCCTGCTTATGAGGAAGCGTGGTTGTACCACAAGTTGAAAACAGAGGTTGACGTGGACTCCCTCCTGCAAGAAACTTTGCCCCCGGGTCCAGTTGAGGATGGGGTGGACACATACGCGGCTTTGGGACTAGCTGGTAGGGTGACTGAGCTTTCAATTGAACAAAAAAGAGGATATGTGTGTGGCTTTCCGCATTTTGCATGATGTCTTATATAAAGGGAAGGTGGCTTGCATTTGTCTTGAGCTAGGGTAGTTTGAGTGACTTGAATTTAGGGGCATTTGCGTAGCTAGGGTGGCCTAATTTTGAGGGTGTTTGGAAGGGGTCGGTATGGGGGTTCTTCACAGGGGAATCTAGTCTAAAAGTAGCGTGCAGTGCGCGCGCAGTGCAAGGATTCCCCCAAGGTGCATGCTGACGATTCATTTGCTTGCTTCTACTTGGAATCTGTTGCTTGTCACTGGACCTGCCCTTTGATGTTCCCTTTTGAATGTCATTCTTCTCAGTGTCTTGTTTTGTTCCTCGTGGTACATATTTGTGCGGCTCTATTAATGTCGATGACAGATGCATTGGCACAGAACGAAAAGCCGGACTACGGCAGCATACCACTTGAGGTGCCTGTGCAACCCCTGCATGTCGAAGTGATTAAGCTCAAGACCGGACCACTTGCCACTGGCTTCAACATCGTCAATGTGTATTTGGGATTGGGCCTCTTGGCTCAGGCCTATGCATTAGAGAGAGGAGGATGGATGGCATTGCTGTTGATGGTCCTGTGCTGCGCTATGTCTGCCTACACTGCCCAGTTGGTCATCCGATGTTTTCAGCTGGTGCGCGAAAAAACAGGCGCCGAGGCGAGCTGGGCTGACCTCGCAGGATATGTCTTTGGCCCCAGAGGGAAATGGATTCTGTTTGGCATTACAGTTGTGGAAGCCTTCGGAGCAGCATGTATGGCACTGCTGATGCTGTGGCGCAATCTACAGGGGTTGTTACCCAATTTGCGCTTGCTAAACATTCAGCTCTGGACGCTCCTCGCCATTGTGCCTCCGCTATTTGCACAGGGCTTCAGTGACCTGTCTATCATCGGCATTTTGGGCGCTCTGTCCAAAGCGTTGACTGCCCTTCTGCCAGTGGTAGTCTACTCTACACTGACCCCCACTCCCCAGCCCCGGGTGGTGCAGCGCGACTGGGTACGCCCTGAAACACTGCCAATGTCCTTGGGCATTGTTATGCTGTCCTACAGCGGGCACGTGGTGCTGCCATCCCTCTACAACAGCATCCAAGATCACTCGAAGTTCACCACCGTCGCCAACTGCTCGTTTCTGGTCATGTTGGCGCAGTACGCCGTCGTGGGCACCTTTGGATACGTGGTCTGGGGCCGAGACTGCTCCCCGCTGATCACGTACGACGCCAGCATGGCTGCGACAGAGCACTGGCAGTTCCTACTGACGCAAGGGGTCTGCATCCTGGTGACCTGGTCCATCTACGCCACCATCGTTCCCCTAATCACAGTCATTGCAGAGATGCTAATCGACGCAGCCATGGACCGCAAATCTGTCAATGTCCGTCTGGAAACTGCCTGCAAGCTGTTCGTGTTGGCTCTATGCGCAGGCGTGGGATACGCCTGTGAAGGAAATCTGAGCTATGTCGAGGTTGGGCTCGGGTTTTTGTCGCTGTTGGTGACGGTGCTGATTCCAGTGGCCTTTACCTTGAAACTCTTTGGGCCCACAATGTCACGTCTACACAGAGTGGCCACATGGGCATTGTTTTGGATCGGATGCTTTTGTGCGTACCTGATTACGTACTCCAGCATCCAAGACTTGCGCCATAATTTTTCCAAATGATCACCGCTCCCGTGACAGCCTTAGGTCGTGGTTGTGGGTTGACTGACAGCAGTTGGCAGTTACTGTCTGGCAGCTAGTGACTGTTGCTGGTCAGACAGGGCTGCACTTAGAGTTGGGCGTCACAAAATGCACGATTTTCTTCATTTTTTTTTCATAATGAATGGCTGAAGCTAGCCAGTCTTGCGCTTCTAAGACAATGAGTCCAGTGTGGATAACCGACCAGGCCATTGCTTAGGACGGTGGACTAATTCACCGGTAGCGAGGGACATGGTGCACATAGTCTGATTTTTTCCCACTGAATAGTGCCTGCCAAAGCTTGTGATACGCGGCTTGTGCATAGGGCATGCATGTCTCAATCAGTGACCCTGCAAGACTTTTCACTGCATATTTTCTGCAGAGCTGGCATATGAAAGAGGTTTACGGCTCCTGTACGGGACCTCGCCATTGAATGTGCAGCGCTGATCGCGAGTGCTCTGTGTGTTTGGGAGCAATAATCGGGTGCAGATGAGCATAGAATTGGTGCACTAAGTGTCCTCCCATTCCCTTACCAGTGGGTGTATAAACGATGCTTCCTAGATCCCGCATGGGAATGCTGCCGCTGCCCTTGCCTTTGGTCCTGCCGTGCATGTGTCTGTTGGCCCCTCCTTGGGCTGAATTCCACGCTGACTCATACTGAAGTCAGTCTGTAACGTGAACAATTGCACCAAACAGATCATGTGCAGACCGACAACAATATGGGCACATACCAGGGTTGCTGGGTGTACTTGCCGCAAAAGTAGCACGCAGTGCAAGTACTCCCCCATGGGCTAAGGCAAGCGGTTGGTCCTTGCCATACGCGCTGGCAACAGGAGTTTTGCGGTCTGGTTTAGGAGATGATTGGGTCAAACTTCGGCCGTAGCCCACATTTGGCTACGGAGTGGCTGCATGTCTTGTGGGGCGTCCCTGCCTTTTACCCCTCTTGCACACCTTCGGTCCATGGCGGAAGTTTGCGTTCTTGCCTCGCTCGGCCGTGCTAGGGTGGGACTTGGCTCTTCTCTCTTCACTTATCTAGATGTTGCCAAGGATGTTGGGACATATCGGTGGGGCAGTTTTTTGATGGTGTCGAGCTCCAAGTGGGTTGTCCCAAGGGGCCAAGCGCCCGATAGTGGTGTACTGAAGCCTTGACTACTCAACATGGGGTAGAGGGAGGTGCATGTTTTCGTTGACAATTCCATTGGCTGCTTTCATTTTGGTCTTCTTTGCTGTGCAAATCCATGGGTAAGAAGTTCCAGCGACGCGGTCTGAAGAGATTCTTGCATTATTTTCTTTGCTCTACTCTGGTCACTATTTTTGTGCATAGTGTCAAGGTTGTGGCCAACTTGGCGGACCTTGGCAGCAAGTTGGTGTCCAATTTTGATTGTGACAGGGCTATGGCCATCCATGCTGCCTCGCAACAGCTGCTGTCCCTATGGCATTTACCGATGGGTAAGATTGTCTTCCCGTGGATCATTGGCATGCGTGTTATAATAATGCTACACATCTCGCACACCAAATTGTGTTTCGTTCATAATCTGCAGAGCATAGAATTTCTCAAGTTTTTTTGCAGCATCGGCTGTGATGCACTTGCACACCGCTCCACACTGTTCACAACCACAGCTATTCCACCCCCACTTGTGCTAAGCTAAGATTTTGCATCAGACACCCAAATATGCAGGTGTGCAACATACTGCACAAACAAAGGCTGCAAGGTGGACACCAATGCTCCTTGGTGTGCCACACTCATCACCGTGATTTAATCATGTCACTACCCACCCTCCCCATGGTCTACCACTATCGCCTGTTGCATCTGTTTCTGTTCAGAATAATTTTTGCAATTGCAGCCCGCCCACTCACCCAAGAGGCATACTTTTGTGGTGTCGTTCAATGAACGTTTTCGGCCGCCGGTATTGGGCTTTCGTCCATGGAAGACTGCACTCTGCAAATGATATCCTCCCCCTGTCACCGCTTATCACCACCACCCCATGAGCCCAGGCCGATCCTGCACCCCAAGTTTTGCGTAAGACACACAAGCAGGCAGCACTCTGCACAAACATAGACGACAGGGTGGACACCAATGATCCTCAGGGTTCCACATCCATTACAGGCAGGGACAAGAGTTTTGACAAAAATCCTAATTTTCGGAAGTTTCTCAAATTCCTCCTGAGAACTGCCCGCTGTGCACGCTGCGTATGTGCTGTGCATGAACGCCCTACCCAGCGTTGCCACTTCTTTCCCTTTTGTCATCCCCAAATTCGAACAATCTCTGGGATCTATACAGGCAGAGCGAAAATGGACAGCAGCTACAGTCTCCTGATTGCATTCTTGTGGTCATATTTTTTGACATGACGCCCCAGTCCATCATCCAAGTGCTGGAACCTGCACGTGTTGCATTTCCTTTCGTTTGAAACTTCCCACTTCAGTTCTCTGCACAACAGAGATACAGGGTAGATCAAGGCCTGGATGTCCTTCAGCTCTGTAACGACGCCCCTCGGTTGACGTTTCTTACTGCGAGTAATGTCTTTTCTTATCACAGTTTGTCATTGACCCATCGCACTGTCAGCTGCTCGTAGTCTAGCAGTCGCACCGGTATCTAGGCACTCACAGCGGCCCAGTCGAGCTGCCATTCTGGAACTCTGAATGTTCCTTCTCCCAAAGCACCAGGACTGACGACAATTCAACGTCAATTTTGAAGAATGGGTGCTTACAAGTAACACCACTCGGTTATGAACACCCGAAATTAGATGTGGCACTTATTTTTGCACTTCAATGGCCACCAGAACGTTCCTGATTTGTGGCTTTCCAGTGTCATCTGCTTTCCCTTGCTACACCTGGTCAATTGGTCAGTGTGGTACCCCCCCCCCAACCCCATCCCCCCAAACACCTACGCTGGCATGGCCTTGTCTAAGCACGATGACGACATGCTGTTTGACCAATGCTGTTTGTTTTGATGTGATATTCAGCCATGGCTGATGTTGCGATCCCTGGCGACCCATTGAAAAGGGATGCTGGGAATGAGGGGTATTTGCTGTCTTTGCAACGGTTTCTAAAAGGGGGGAAACAAATGAAAATGTGATGCCGTTCAATATGGACAAGACATTGGACAAAATTTTGTTGACAAGAAATTTGATATCATGGATGATGCCCTCTTATGAGAATTGTGGTCTGAGGTTTCAGCAGGTTTTGGTGTATCCCCTCTTTGCCCTACCATGGTCTGAATGCAAGCACGGCTTTATGTATGAATCGCCACCCCTTTTACAGGAAAAAGGAAAAGGAAAAGGGGGACCGCCTGGATGTTGGGTTGGGCAATGTACAGTCTCTATCTGAATCTCCTGGTGCGTCTCACTCATCCCGAAACAGCCTCCATGGCTGGGTGTGCAAAAAATACTCCCTGAGAAATCAGTGCAGGGGACCGTTGTTGCAAGTCCCCGCTTCCAATATATTTTATGTCACACAGACTGCCTGTGGACAAACTCTTGCCAACCCTTCCTATAAACTCTTTGCTCACAATCGTCTGCAGCATGTACGATACGTGCTCGTGGTCTCTTTCTTGTCGCCTTTAGAGAATTGGATTGATTATGGCGTTTCACTCGGCTTCCCCGTGCCATAGGTAAGCCAAGTATTGCAAGTCATTCGATTTGCATGTCGCTGCTTTCCAATCCCATTCGCGTTGATACCGGCACATGCGGAAACGCACCTGGACAGCACGCTTACAGGCTGCAGTATCTACCCTGCCTATTCGCTTGGTGCCCCTCCACCACTTTGTCCAATCTGCTGCGCTGCCCATTGAATGCATAGACCCCGTCCCACGGTCAAGGTTCCATTTTTTCGCACTCCATTTTTATGTGGGCTCCGACATACATTGTTTGTCATGTATCCTTTTGAGGGGCTGACATTCTTTGTGCCATTCAGTCTTTCAGCTCCCTCCTTTTTCTCTGGGCAGGGCTGTTGGACCTGCATACCTTTGTTATTCATCTGCTCTACATTTTGATGGAGACGCTTGCCTCTTTTCTCTCCTCTGAAGAACGAAGGGGTGGTGAAGCACCCTGATGAGGATGCCCGTGATAATCAACGAAACTGCTGGCGGCGGAGCTTTTCCCTGCAATACTCAGGGCAGCAACGAAGGCAGTTTTTGGGACACATGCATAGCAGCCCCGGCCATATGGCATACATGGCATACAGGTGCTTGGGCAGAGGAGGGCAGGGGGTGGTGTTTATACTATACATGGAAGCCCACATATACCTGTGATGTGCACTGCTTGTCGCTCAATGCAGGGGAGAGGACACCCAATTGAATGACCTTTCTTGCCGTGCTTGGCACTGGCCTTTCTTGCTGGAGAATGCAGGGACAAGGAAGATCCTCTTCGTAGTGGACAACAACTAACCAAACAAGGCCACAGTCATGTTACATTTTCGTTGTAGTTTTTTGCGAGCCATCGGCTTTGCCATCACCATTGGAACACACTAAACTGCAGTCCAACAGAAGACAAAATAAACGAACACGTGAGCATGATATAAATGAAGAAATCATGACCAACACCGCACATTTTCACATGTCAGGGAGAAAGGGTGTATTAGATGCCTGAGGGCATATAGTATCGCCAACTATTTTCGCACACACGTCCCTGCATGTCAAAGTCTGTCACTTGTGAGCGTCGTTTGAAAATGTTGCAAGCAAGATACCAGAGTCAATGGTATCGGTTACTTTGTTTTTGCTTTAATTCATTGCACTTTTTTTTCTCTGCTGTAAGATGTTACACTGAATCTCACATTGTCCACAGTTTACATACACTATCTGGCACATTTTTGATAGTTGTTCATCACAGACATTCTGGTTTGCTGCGGCATTGCTGATTGTCCTGGTTGTACAAGCGGAGGAGCGGCAGCACAGGCAAAGCACATGCTGCTGCCTAGCAAGCCTGACGTCCATTGGTGCCCACCAATAGACGACTGCGAGTTGTACCCAGCCTAGCCTACCCTCAGCTTCCTCCTCTTCTCTTGGAAATGAGTGAATAAAGGCAGGCACATCTCAATAATGTGCACCCCCTTTTCTTTGTGTGGCCACGTGTGCCTTGTGGAATTTGGCCCAACCTCCAGAGCTAATCCCACAACCGCACCCCGTCCCCGTGCGGTGAGGTGGAAACACAATGCGTCAGTCATTTTGGTCCAGCTGCCCACTCTTGTTTGATGCAGGAATCGCAAGAGGTGCCTATGCCACTGTGTATTTGCGTGCCTGCTTGTCGATTTGTCAACCGGTTTCTTGATTGTGTTGCCTTGCACAACAAACAATTGTGGTACACGTTTGAAGACGACATTATCCTGCCTAAATTTTGTGTTTAACCCCCTGCACTCCTTTGGTACGGACTGTTGTTCACTGGTGCATGCACTGGCATTCCACTTCCATGGTGCATTTGCTGTGCATTCCACGGGGAATTTACCAAACAGACACCCCAGAGAGCTGGACCAGCACTGCCCCTTTCGTGCCCAGTTGGCCTTTGTCCAAGGACATTGGACACAATTCAGTAACTGTCCAGTGGGTGCAGTGATGCACTGACATATTTGCTCTTTTTCATTTGGCACTTGGCACAGCCATGCCAAGGTATGCTCTCAAGGAAGACTCATTGGTGGACGTCAAGGTTGTAGGCACAGAATCAACCACACAGCACACTTAGGGGACCCTTATACACACGTAGAGCAGACAAAATGAGCGTGAGAGGCTGCTAGTACTGCCACATCTGCGCCACCTTCAAAAAATACAGTGCACACTGATGGACTGCACAGGAGCACGTCCGGGCACGCCACCGTCAAAGGAACGGATGTCAACAGGTCGCTGGATGGGTGCAGGCGACAGAGTCAGTGCAATGTGGTAGTTGCAGAGGTACTGACTCACGAAGCAGCAGGAAATTACTCATGGAAATGGGGCAAGAGGATAGCCCGAAATTTTGCAGCTGGTTTCTGTGTAACACCAGTGCTAGCGGAGCATTGCCCCAATGAGGTGGGAGGGCAGGCAAAAAGCGGGGGGGAGGTGGGGGGCGGTGTTCTTCTCTCTCGCACAGGGCCCATGGAAGGAGCGTACGCCAGAGGTGAGAAAGCGGCTACAATGCACGTCAGTGGACATGGGGGATGACTGCATGGGTCGCACCTCAAGAACGTGTAGGGACGGAGGTCACATAAACTCCACCAAGGGAGGTTTTCATGACTTTGATATTTTGGCAACTGTGCTGCCAGGCGCAAAATGACTGGTGATTTTTTATGATAGCCGATCCCAGTGTTGCGCATTGGTGTCCCTCCCAAGTATGGTTTCCATTATGCTAGTCATGAGAAGCAACACCAAGCAAGGTTAAGCAGGGTCAGCAATGACATCATTGTAAACCCTTATGTGTCACTGCAAATGAGCCCATTTCATCTCCCATCGGCTTGCAATCTGCTATCACTCAAGTCACACGTCTTATGCCATGCCAGAATCCGCCCTCAACATCTAATGATTCTTATTTGCTACCTCATTATCGTTGTGCATTCCTTACCCAAGTACAACAACCATTATAAGAGACATGGGTGTGAAGTTTCTCTCTTCTGTTGCTCAAGCACCGTGTGGGTGTTGAACCGCTGTTTTCAGGGTATTTTGGGCCCGCTGTTTTTCGTTTGTGATGCACTTGTGGAGGGAAAGAGGGGTTCATTCATGTCTATGATTGTGCATTATGTTCATAACAACATTGTACCACACATTGCAACCCCATGCTATTTGTTTTGATGTGGCTTTTGGCCATGGCTAACATTGCTATTCCCAGCATGGGTGTCATGTGCCGTGTTTTGTTGCTGCATGTGTCGCGCGCAAGCACAAACTTTTCTATGCACAGGGTGCGTGTTGAACCGATGTTTTGCGTGGACTTTTGGGACCGCGGCTGTGCTTGCACAAGGGGGGGGGGGGTACGCAAAAACCCCCCAGGATTTACTGGCAAGCATTAAAAAACAACCAGGGAAACACGTCTTGTGCTTGCAACTAAGCTTTTCTCGGAATCTATGGGCTATTTGGGGGAGCATTAGCGCGCCGGGCACGCGCCGGGCATCTTTTTTGACCCGTGCCCCACCGGTGACCTTTTAGGGGGTGCACTAAGCGCAGTGCGCGCGCAGTGCAATTATTTGGACGTCTAGCCGTCCTAGAACCCCATACTTTGTGATACTATGGGTATTCTTGTTGTTTGACAACGGGTATTTTGATGCTTCTTTCACATTCGGGATATGGTATATTTGGATTCTCACCCACTTTCACCAATTTTATTCCATTTTTTTGCTTGTTTCCACCACATCCACTCCTTGCTACGTTGATTTCTCCCCACCATGGGGAGCCCAAGAAAGTAGGGGTAATGTAGCCATATTGATTTCTCGCCACCATGGGGACCCCGAGAAGGCAGGGGTGATGTAGTGAATACTGAGTTTGCGCTTCGTTCTTGTGACGTGAGGCAGAAACACTGTCCAAACCGCTTGCGGCCTGGCGACTCATTACCATAGCGAAATCTATGGGAAAGGTAAAGTTAAAGTACCGCTTGCTAAGTACAATACAAACGACATTTGGAGTTGTTGAATTCACAGCTATTGTCTAATTATGCAACATGCTTTGTAGGGAAGTGCGCAGTCCATCATGGTCCATTTGGGGGGCCCTCTCCATCAGAGGGTAAATCTCGGGCTGAAGTCGGGATAGTTAATAGAAAGGTAGCGCGCCGGACACGCGCCGAGCACGCGCTGGGCAATCATTCCCCCTTTGAGTGGGTGCATCTTGGGATGGTGCAGCGGTGTTTGACCACTATTAGTTGCCACGGCGCGGACGCAGTGCGCGCACGGTGCAACAACACACTCAAACATCCCCAAAACCCACCATATTGCCCTTGTATTCCCATTGGACAATTTATTCCTATATGCCATATAAGTTGCTCCTTCTTTGTCATCCTTGACCCCTGTCTTTGACTCCCCTTGCACAGCGCGTGCCAACGGGCTGACTTCCACTACGAGCCTGCGAACAATCTGCCAATCTCCTTCTCAAGGGAGGGTACTCCCCTTGGAAAGACTGGTTGATCTGGGCGAACACCGCGGACTCTTGAATACACATGGAGGTACTCCATCCAAGCCCTCATATACCCGGCTGCCGGTCTACAGACCCACCGCACCTCCCCGACCTTGATACCGAAGGACTATAGGCTTGACAGGGGAAGAAGCTATGGTATGTTCTGAGAGTGTACTTAGATCCCGAGATTGACTCGTACTGCTGCAGAACTTTTGCAGAACTATTGCAGCTTCGTCAAAAAAACAATTTATTCCTATATGCCATGTGGTTGCTGCATGTGGCTCGCCTATAGAAGTATGGTGCACCACAAATCATTTGAGAGTCATTGTCACCGTTGTGTCTTGTAGGTGTCTCCAATGAGGGCCGTTCTTCTTGCACAATGATTGGACCATCAAGTGGTTGCAAATGGGTGTGTAATGAGGCATGTCTCATGCCGTGGTGTCTGGTAGTGGTCCAATTTGAGAAAACGGGCCGTTTCCAGCCCGTTTTCACGACCATCATCCTCAATGGACACACTTTGCACTGTGGTTGCACTGCGGGCACATGTATCAAAGACCACCCAAATGAGAAGGAGGGAGCAAACATCATGCATCCCAAATCATTACATACGCCATGGTATCTAGCGTAAGATCACAAATCCACACAATGTTCCCAAGGTTATCCACAACCACAGTCACTTTATATGCCTGAGATGCGTGCTTTGGGTTAAACAACACATCCGAAAGAGTGCCACCCACTGTGCATGTAGTCATACTATTGGTATAGTGGTAGAGTTGGAGCTGGAGTTGGAGCTTGATGCTTGATGTTGCATAGGGCATGACATGAAGCCACTTAGAGTTCTTTGCCCGGCACTTTTGGCCGCCTTTTGAAACAACTTGGCAGCCCTTTCCTCCTTTTCGTATCCCCAACCCAAGGGGCCACTCAACAGATCGTGGGTTGAGAGCCCATACCCCCAACTCAAGTGGCCACACAACAGAGCGTGGGTTGAGAGCCCATATCCCCAACTCAAGGGGCCCAAAATGGTGGGAAACGGGTGAAAATGGGTTGCAAGTAAAATATGGCACATCCCAAATGCACAAGAAGCTTTGAGAACCCAGTTACGTAACAACAAACTTGTGGAAAAGGGCCACAACTAGGATTTGAACATTTGCCGACATACAAAATTTTGCACTGCGGGCGCACTGCGGGCAAGGCATTCTCAACGTCCACAATGATCACCAGTGTGTCATGTGGGCATCTCTGAAGAAACCATTCTTATGCCATGGCAATGGCGTTGTGAGATGATTGCTAATGGGTGTTCAATGGGGCGTCTCTTGCCGTGGTGCCATTGGGTGGTCCATGTAGGCGCTTTTATTTGAGCTAGGCTTGTTGCTGAGGTGCAGCATTTCGCCTTGCAGGCTGTTCCCCAGATCCAAGACAGTGAGCGTGGAGCCGCTTCAAGTGCATGTCCTGTTGTTCCTCAATTGTAGGATGCATCCTCAACCGCTTTGAGGGATGCTCCAGCATACCCTGCTGCTTCTAGTGGTGCTGTGTGGCAGTGTGACGCTTGCAGATGATAAAAAGACTGCCATTGGGTGGTCTGGTTTTGATAGTGGATGGATACTAGGAGGCGGTGGGGGTCAAGGTGCGGTTGGCGGGCGCTTTGCTGTGCAATTCGAGGAGCCCCTACAGAACCCTGCCTACAGGTATGTGCGGGTGGCTAATTTTGGACAGTGGTAAGCCAGCAAACCAGAGCAAGATGAAATTGACAAGGTTGTGCAAATTGGGAAGCAATTCGGTGGTGTTGCCCCCTAGATTGCAGGTGCACACACCCATTTTTCTGAGACAAAAAACGTTTCTTTAGAATGACATCAACAGATCCTGACGGAATAACAAATAATGCGGCATTTCTGACTTTTTGGAAGGGCATTGTCAATGATGGGAAACCGTGGATGCCACTGTGTCTGCTTGCAGTGGTCATTGTCCTGTCAGGCCCCTCTTCATGCGATGCAGAGCGTGCAATTGGTACTTTGAATCATGTGGTCACAGATCCACGCAATCACATGTCCTAGGGCTACATTAGAATGCATTTAATAGGGGCGGAGGATTTGAAGCCAGAGGGTTACCCCTATCCCAGTTTGCCAATGCACGGGCGGCGAAGGGGCGGCGCCGCATGAAGCACAAAGAGCGGGCGCCACTCCAGCGTGAATCACAATAGTCCAAGAGGGCAAGGCTGCTGAATGTTGCGGGTGAGGATGGGTTGGGTGAGTTGAGTGATCTTGCTAGTGATTTTGGCTGTGAGTCTTGCCCCTCATCCTCGTCATTGGGCACAGTGTTTGATACCAATAGTGGCTCTAGGTGTAACAGTGACAGTGGCAGTGAATAGGGGCACAATACCAGAAGGCATTGAAGGATGCCAGTGCATGCAAGGGATTGCAGAACATGGCTTACAGGACATTGGACCTTGGCACCTAGGACATTGACAGTTCTTTCCAAGATGACCGAATTTCATGTGCTACACTCATGACTTGTCTAGTGTTGCGTTCCAGGTGGGGCTATGTTTGTTGGTAAAGCACAGTCCCATTTAAAATACGCGCGTGATTTTATTTTTTGTGCATGATTTTATTTCTGTTTGCACTAGACACAACATGGATTACCCCGTTCTTTCTTTCCTTGCTGAGGCGCGACATAATGATGAGTTCGAAGTTGATGATTTCTAGGTAGCAGAACCAGATGATGAAGCAGCCCCCTTACCAGCTCCCAAGCCAAAGCCCAAGGCAATACCAAAGCCTATGCCCAAGCAGCTGACAATTGCTAGTTTCTTTAGAAGGGGATGGGCAATACAATAAGGATTGGGTCAAATTGTAGTGGCTGTCTGCCTTCTTTGCCTCCTTTGCAGTTTTTTGTGTATCGAGGAAAGGGAAATCAAGCGCGTTTTATTTCACCCAATTTTAATGCAATCCAGTGTGCATGATTTTATTTTGTTTACGTGATTTTAACTGGGCCGGGGGTTTATCTGTCACTCGTCACCCGTCACTCTGCAGGGGGGCTTATTGCCATCACTGAAGGTCACCTTTTCCCAACTGAAAACCCTTAAAACACTTGTGAGAGTCATTCCTTTGCATGCACTGTACTCAGTCGTTGGGGTCCGCCCCCTTGTGCTACGCTGCTTTGTTTCTGCCGGGCTGTGTTGTCATTGTGAATGACCACTCGTCCACATGTGACTGTTCGGTTGCGGAAGCTTGTGACGCCAGCGGAATTGGCCGATGCCGAAAATGGCAACGCCTTTCAAGTCCGGGACACCGAGCACCTGACCTACAAATTGGATGGGGGTGAGCAACAGGTCAACCGCTTCGATGCCGTGTACCCGCCAGACTGCTCGGACAAAGCGATGGCCTCCAGCAAGACAGTCCACGACGCCGTGCGGGCGTTTTCGGGAGGGTATAACGTCACGATGTTGATGTATGGCCAGACAGGGTCGGAGAAGACCCACACCATGGACAATGTGATCCGACCGGCCATGGGCCATGCGATCTTTGAGCTGGCATCCACCGAAGGGTTTCATGCCAAGGTGTCCTGCTTGCAGGTGTACCTGGACGGCATCTACGACCTCTTGAATTTCAAGTCCGGGTCCTTCTCTCGTTCCGCCGCTGCAAAGCAACGCGAGCTGCACCTCAACTTCACCGGGATGGGGTTCGAAGTGGCGGACGCCCGATGGGAGCCGGTGGAGTCCGCCGTCCAGTTCACGGAGATGATGCGCCTGGCGGACTCGCGCCGCAAGACGGCCGAGACCAACATGAACCGCAAGAGTTCGCGGAGCCACACCATCACTTTCCTTCGCGTGTCCTTCGTCAAGGACCGCGTCAAGATCCAGCCCACGCTGACCCTTGTAGACCTGGCGGGGTCCGAGCGCGTGCACGAGTCGGGGGTGACGGGGCTGTAGCTGCAGGAGGCCATCTACATCAACAGCAGTCTGTCCCACTTGGGGAAGGTGCTGAACGCCCTGGTGTATGGCCAAAAGCCCCCGTTCCGGGATCAGGTGCTGGCGAAGGTGCTGATGTCCTCGATGGCGGGGAAGAGCCGGCTGAACCTGATCCTCTGGTGCTCCCCCTCCGGGCTGTACCGCGCGGAGGGCATCTCCACGTTGCGGTTTGGCCTGCAGGCCCTGAATCTGAAGGTCCGCCTTGCGAAGGAGACGGTGGCCAGCAGCGCCAACGAACTGGAGGCCGTTGGGGAGGAGATGCGGAGCCGCATTCGGGACGTGCAGAGCGAGAGGGACAGTCTGCTGCGCCGCATCGCCGACCAGGAGGAGGCCAAGGCCACGGGCGCCTTCTTCCCGCAGCTGCTTGACGACACCCTCGATCCGAATCTGAGTGCCGATGACCCGGAGCACTTCGTGCTGCTGCAACAGCAATACAACGCGTTAGTGGCGGAGCGGGACGGGGGTTCTGACGATCCGAGTCCGGCGCAGCGGATCAAAGGGCTGGAGAGGGAACTAGCGCAAATGAACAAACACAACGCGAACGGTCATGATGGCGCGGATTCGCAGATGCATCAGGAGGAGCTGCGGAAGCGCACTGCCCTCGGGAAGGAAAGTGCCGAGGAGGTGGTGCGGCTGCGGAATGAACTGAGCGAAATGCAGCGGCGAATGAAGCTCTAGGATGATGAACGGCAGCAAAACGAGGGGCGCACGATCGTAGACTTGAGAGACGCATTGGCACGAATGCAGCTGGAAAAGGGGGCTGGAGAGGGACAAGCAGGAGGCAGTTGCGCAGCTCCAGCGAGACAAAGAGCACGCGATCTCCCAGATCCAGGACGAGTCCATGCAGCAGATCTTTAAGATGCACCATCAGATGGAGAAGATGTTGGAGATGGCCACGATGCACGACAAAAAGGAGTAGGCGGCGGCGCAGCACCACAAGCAGCACCCGGAGAAGGGGAAGCAGGTCGGAGCCCGACGGAAGTACAGCGTCGAAGGAATGAAGGCCCTCAAGTCCGACCTGGAGCTTCTCCCGCCCCAAGGCAGTGGTTTCGTTGAGGAGTGCCCTGCGGAAGGGCCCACCGCAGACCCCGACGCCAAGAAGAAGAAGAAGAAGAAAGAGGCGCGGAAGGAGGCGCCCCGCGGACGGTCCCCGCGCGACGGCGGCACGGAGTATCGGGACGTGATCGCGTACTTCGAGCAGCTGCGCACGCGGCTTGCGCACCGCGGCACCGACGCGCACATTCTGCGAGCCATTGAGCGCATCCTGGACTCGGAGCGGCGGGCGTTGGTCTCACAGATGTCCGCGTTGGAGCACCAGATCAAGGGCCTGCAGAACGGGGCGACGGGGGGGACAGGGGACGCGCCCCCCGCGCTGCAGCGGGACGTCTCAACGGCGACGGATCTGTACCGGCTCCTCCGCCTCCGGGACGCCCTCGTGCGGGAGGAGACCAACGGCGGCCCCCGGAACACGGGCCATCTCGACGCCAGAATCGACGCGCTGTGCGCGTCGATGGGGGGCCCGGCGCCGGTGCCGCCGAAGGCGAGCGGGGAGGTCATGTCGAGTGCCTTCCGGTCGGCGCTGGAGGACATCAAGGCCCGCCTCCCCGCGTCCATCTCCGAGGTCAGCTCCTACCTCAACCACTTCCCCGAGTCCCTCCCGATCTATCACCAGGTCGAGATCCTGCAGGAGCTCGCGCTGTACTTCCACTCCAAGTACATGTGGGAGGCCATCGACTCCTACGCGCAGTGCTGCTGCGACGCCGCGTCCCGCCGCCTGGCCGGGCCCACGGGGCTGCTGCAGATCCTGCGGGAGCACTCCCAGCGCCCCGGCAACGCCCTGCAGCACTACCTCAACGCCGTGGCGCAGGTCTGCCTCCACGAGCCCCAGAACCAGGACACGCTGGCGGGCGCGCTCCCGGACATCCTCGAGCACCTGCGCACCACACACAACCAGACCACGCAAGAGCAGGCCCTGCGCGCCGTCAGCGCCATCGTCAATGGGAACCGGACCGCCCTCCGCGCGGTGCAGACCCCGCACCTATGATTTTAGCGGCTGTTTTTTCCCAAAATTCAAAGTCATGCATTTTCAGAACGGCGATACCAAACTGTACACAGTAGTACTGTTGTTTTTGTGTTTTCTCAAAATTTTAACAAAATTATGCTGCCGCTGGAGCTGGAGCCGCAGATCAACTGTCAACAACTGCCGCGTACGCGAGTTTGAGATTCCCGACCGCCGTGCGCAATAGAAAATCGCCAAAAAGTCCACTTTTTTTCGCAGTTGGAAGCAAAGTAAAGGCATGAGCGTGTCCCCGAGATCAATACCTTGCTGCTGACCTAAAAAAATCCAGATTGGCAGGCACAGATTTTGAGAAATGCACACTTTTCTAGCCAAAAACCACTCTTTTTCATGGTTTTAGGGTCTATGGAGGCCATGTAGAGGGCCTTACAGGGCTTGAAGAGGTGGTATAGAGGTGATATATGAACAAATTGTCATCACCATTGGTAGAAGCCTACATGACAAGCGATGTTTTGCCTTTATTCTAGGCTATTCATCCCTTTCTCATGCACCATGGGGCCCAATATCCATATGGTTCATAGGTAGGGTTTTGATCACCTATCACCGTCCACACACATGTTTGGGGCTTGGGTTGGTATTGTATGCATTTGAATGATAAGAACTACATAAAATATGATACTATGTGCATAAGAATGGGATGAACGATGTAGATTTGAGGTGTTTTTGGCCCTATTTTGCACCGTTTTGTGGTGCATTTCCATATGGTTCATAGGTAGGCTTTTGCGTGCCTATCACCGTACACACACATTTTTGCGGCTTAGGTTGTTATTGTAAGCATTCGTATGATAGGTGCTACATATAATATGATAGTATGTGCATAAGAATGGGATGAACGATGAACATTTGAGGTGTTTTTGGCCCTATTTTGCACCGTTTGTGGTCCAATATCCATATGGTTCATAGGTAGGGTTTTGATCACCTATCACCGTCCACACACATGTTTGGGGCTTGGGTTGGTATTGTATGCATTTGAATGATAAGAACTACATAAAATATGATAGTATATGCATAAGAATGGGATGAACGATGAACATTTGAGGTGTTTTTGGCCCTATTTTGCACCGTTTTGTAGTCCATTTCCATATGGTTCATAGGTGGGGTTTTGCGTGCCTATCACCGTACACACACATGTTTGGGGCTTAGGTTGTTATTGTATGCATTTGTATGATAGGTGCTACATATAATATGATAGTATGTGCATAAGAATGGGATGAACGATGAAGATTTGAGGTGTTTTTGGCCCTATTTTGCACCGTTTGTGGTCCAATATCCATATGGTTCATAGGTAGGGTTTTGATCACCTATCACCGTCCACACACATGTTTGGGGCTTGGGTTGGTATTGTATGCATTTGAATGATAAGAACTACATAAACTATGATACTACGGGCATAAGAATGTGATGAACGATGTAGATTTGAGGTGTTTTTGGCCCGTTTTTGCACCTTTTGCGCTCCATATCCATATGGTTCATAGGTAGGGTTTTGATCACCTATCACCGTCCACACACATGTTTGGGGCATAGGATGGTATTGTAAGCATTTGAATGCTGGGTAAGAAATAAAATATGATACTACGGGCACAAGCATGGGATGAACAATGTAGTTTTGAGGTGTTTTTGGCCCGTTTTTGCACCATTTGTGCTCCATATCCATATGGTTCATAGGTAGGGTTTTGATCACCTATCACCGTCCACACACATGTTTGGGGCTTGGGTTGGTATTGTATGCATTTGAATGATAAGAACTACATAAACTATGATACTACGGGCATAAGAATGTGATGAACGATGTAGATTTGAGGTGTTTTTGGCCCGTTTTTGCACCTTTTGCGCTCCATATCCATATGGTTCATAGGTAGGGTTTTGATCACCTATCACCGTCCACACACATGTTTGGGGCATAGGATGGTATTGTAAGCATTTGAATGCTGGGTAGGAAATAAAATATGATACTACGGGCACAAGCATGGGATGAACAATGTAGTTTTGAGGTGTTTTTGGCTCGTTTTTGCACCATTTGTGCTCCATATCCATATGGTTCATAGGTAGGGTTTTGATCACCTATCACCGTCCACACACATGTTTGGGGCATAAGATGGTATTATAAGTATTTGAATGCTAGGTAATAAATGAAATATGATACTATGTGCACAGGAGTGGGTTGAACAATGTAGATTTGAGGTGTTTTCGGCCCATTTTTGCACCTTTTGTGGTCCATATCCACGGTGGACAAGTATTGCAAATTTCTTGTCATACCTGACGTTGTTCCACACCACATATAATCATATACAAAGATTGTCTCACTGCCTTCATGCCATTGTTGCGTGCTTTGTGTGCCAAGAGGAGGTATTTCCTGTGTATTACGCCTTCCGAGGTAGGGTGAGCGAAGGGTGAAAAGACGGTGATCGAACATGACATTGCTCCACACCACATATTCTAATATACAAAGATTGTCTCACTGCCTTCATGCCCTTGTTGCGTGCTTTTTGTGCCAAGAGGAGGCTTGTCCTGTGTATTACGCCTTCCTAGGTAGGGTGAGCAAAGGGTGAAAAGACAGTGAACTAAGGGTGAACGAATGGTCAAAAGACAGTGAGGGAATAGTGAATTGCGAGCATGCATGGCAACCAAATGTGATTTCCCTTTGGTACAACCCACAGGGCTAAGCAATGGCTCCTATGCTGACGTAGATGAGGCAGTTTGAGAACATTGCCTGGCTTTGTGTTTGCGCTGCCATTGCTTCATTGCCCACATCGCACTCATATCATGTTTGTGACCTAACGAGGTATGGGGGAAATTTCATCCGGTTTCAAATTGGATGGTTGCCCATGTCATGTGTCTCGTTATGGGCAGATGAAATATCACACACACAACACACACCACACGCACTCAGTGGAATGTACCAATGTGCATTGCAACGCGCGTTGCATGGCAACCCAAAGAGCCGGCTTAGGCAATGTCCTAGAAACACTTGGTGGCAACAATCTCCCAAACAGCTGTATTTGCACTTTTGAACCCACAATGGTTGATTTCATTGCTGTCGCTGTGCTTTCGTGTGATTTGGCATTGATGAAATTTTTCCCTAGAGCTCGGTTAGGCTTGCCAAGCAACAAATTGTGACCCTACATGCCTTTTACTCAAGATAATCTTCCGGAGGGTGCAAAAAGTGCCCCTGAATAGCCATATTTGCACTTTTGAAGCCACAAATGTGGATTAGAGTGATTTCGTTGTGATTTCGTCGTGATTACCAACCTGAGTGATTTGTGGAACCCAACAAGATAACTCCATGCATGCACACACATTTGCATTTGCATATTGATGGTATGTTGGGTGAATTGTATGGGAATGCTTAAATTCGACCCAGTGGTGGAGGATAGAAGCAACCGTTAGGGAGCTTGTGGGTCCGTGCTTGAAATATCATAGTTGAAATATCGCAGAGGAAATATCACAGTTGTGTCGGTCATTTTTTGCCCGCCTGTCCCATCTCTCCATTCAAGTGGTGGTTTGGCTTGCCGTTGTGGTGGTTGATAATTCTGCTGCGGTTGCAATCCATGATGCATGATGCATGATGCTCCACTTCTCTTCTCAAAGCAATGTTGTCTATCCCGCAAATTGGCGGTACTCTTCCAGTGTTGGCAAGGGAGCAACTGTGCATGTGGCTGCTGTGTTGGAGTTCCTGAGCAATGAGATGTTGGAGCTTGCGGCCAACGCATCAAGAGAAAACAAGAAGTAGCAACGTATCACGCCTCGGCTCTTGATGGTATGCACTGTGTGCCCCGTGCACATCCCATGTTGCACGCACGCACCAACTGTGCACACTGCGCGCACGCATTGTGCACACTGCATGCACGTACGCATGCACAATATCAGTGTGTCACAATATTAGTGCCTTCTGTCTGCTAAGAGTTTCAGCGAAAATCTCTGGGTCTGGGTGACAGAACACCTTCGCTGTTTGTCCGTTCCCGACTCAGATTATGTCTTTTTGACACTGTGGAGCTTTTGCTCGTGCCTTTGGCATTGCGTTTTGCACTGTGCACACTGCACGCACACATTGTGCACGCTGCACGCACGCGGCAGAGGTGGGGCATGCATGCGTTGTGCGTGCCCTGTGCATGCTTTGTGATGTTGGGGGGGCTTCGGGGCACAGGGCGGGTGTGTATCCAAGCATTCCGAAATGATGCCATGAACGACGCCAGCCAAGTGGCCCTGCACGACCTTGAAATGGAGAGAGATGGGAAAGGGTTTTAGGGATGGGTTAAGGAAGCCAAAACTTTCCTCGAGTACACGAAGTATGCACGCACGCACGGTGCACACTGCACGCACGCATTGTGCACACTGCGCGCATCTTATTCTCTTGGCCATCGCCTCTTAACCCATTTTTTTTTGTGGGGTGGACTCGATGCAAGGCATGCTGGAACGGCGCGTTCCGGACTGCAGATGCAGCAAATTCTGCGATCGCTTTGCGATAAATAGGGTGCCACATGGGGGCGAAGACACTCGTTCAAGTCATCCTCCAAAAACTGACCCACTGTGAGCACTCCTGCCCGAATGAGCGCTGGCACAAAAGGAAAGTTGAAGTCTGTTCATTGCGAAAGGCGGCATTGTGACAGACACGCTGATGAGCTTTGCATCCCCTTCTGTGCATCACACAGGGCCAGTCGCCGATACATGTTGCCGTCGGTTCATATGCCGCCGTTGAGGCGTTGAGGCCGGATGACGCCTTGGTATTGAGGATGCAAGAGGCCTTGGCGGCGTTCCTCCCCCTCCTGTTCAAGGTGCCGCGTGTCCAAGATACAACATGTGCATGTACCGCATTATTTTGGGACCTGGCTACAAGGGTACTGTTTCATGGGAATCAGTAACATCAAGAATGTGCTGAAGCTGCATTTGACGCTCTCTGGATTGCAATCCTTGGATTCATGACACTGGTGCTGCTGGCAGACACAGAGAGGGAGCCCCTGCTGGAGCACGTTGAGTGGGGCACCCTCTTGTTCTTTGCAGCACTCTTTGTGCTCATGCACGGTCTCGAAAAGCTTGGGCTCATTGAGTGG
Organism: Eutreptiella sp. 'Long Island Sound 2002'; assembly: GCA_964036045.1. NCBI lineage: Eukaryota > Euglenozoa > Euglenophyceae > Eutreptiales > Eutreptiaceae > Eutreptiella > Eutreptiella sp. 'Long Island Sound 2002'. The sequence continues at coordinate 8,907,886 of OZ038383.1, forward strand.
ATTGGAAATGTTGTGGTTACGATCATTGAAGCGGTACGTTGTTGCATTGCGCATTGGTTATCAAGGCAGTAGGAATACGTAATGCCACCGCATGCAGGGATTCCATTTCATGCGAAAAAGTTGCATGGCCGCAACACATGACAGAATACAGTGATCAGTCTGTGGGTCTCACTGTTTTTTGAATTTTGTTTTGTGCAAGCAGGAATCCAGTTTCTGCCACCCTCGGTACCTCCTGTGATGCGCGGTCGCTGGCATGGCGGTAAGTGAATCCCTCACCGCCTCTCACAACACATTCCAACTTTTCATCCCTAGGAAAAGCGATGGCGGCAGTGGTTGCTATCATGGCAACCATTATGACAGCTTTTTTGATATTTGGGCAAATGGTTACGGCAGCGTCGATTGCAGGGTGGCGTTAACGCAACCAAATGGGGGATGGGGGCTTGATGAAAATGTTTGTAGTGTGCACGCACGCATTGTGCACGCTGCACGCCCGCATTGTGCAAACTGCACGCACGCACTGTGCACACTGCACGCACGCACTGTGCACGCTGCACGCCCGCATTGTGCACGCTGCACGCCCGCATTGTGCACACTGCACGCACGCATTGTGCACACTGCACGCACGCATTGTGCACGCTGCACGCCCGCATTGTGCACGCTGCACGCACGCATTGTGGACACTGCACGCACGCACTGTGCACGCTGCACGCACGCACTGTGCACGCTGCATTTGACGCTCTCTGGATTGCAATCCTTGGATTCATGACACTGGTGCTGCTGGCAGACACAGAGAGGGAGCCCCTGCTGGAGCACCTTGAGTGGGGCACCCTCTTGTTCTTTGCAGCACTCTTTGTGCTCATGCACATCTCATGCACGTCTCGAAAAGCTTGGGCTCATTGAGTGGATTGGAAATGTTGTGGTTACGATCATTGAAGCGGTACATTGTTGCATTGTGCATTGGTTATCAAGGCAGTAGGAATACGTAGTGCCACCGCATGCAGGGATTCCATTTCATGCGAAAAAGTTGCATGGCCGCAACACATGACAGAATACAGTGATCAGTCTGTGGGTCTCACTGTTTTTTGAATTTTGTTTTGTGCAAGCAGGAATCCAGTTTCTGCCACCCTCGGTACCTACCCCCTGTGATGCGCGGTCGCTGGCATGGCGGTAAGTGAATCCCTCAACGCCTCTCACAACACATTCCAACTTTTCATCCCTAGGAAAAGCGATGGCGGCAGTGGTTGCTATCATGGCAACCATTATGACAGCTTTTTTGATATTTGGGCAAATGGTTACGGCAGCGTCGATTGCAGGGTGGCGTTAACGCAACCAAATGGGGGATGGGGGCTTGATGAAAATGTTTGTAGTGTGCACGCATGCACTGTGCACGCTGCACGCCCGCATTGTGCAAACTGCACGCACGCACTGTGCACGCTGCACGCCCGCATTGTGCAAACTGGACGCACGCACTGTGCACACTGCACGCACGCACTGTGCACACGGCACGCACGCATTGTGCAAACTGCACGCATGCACTGTGCACGCTGCACGCACGCACTGTGCACGCTGCACGCACGCATTGTACACACTGCACGCACTCATCGTCGCCCGCATTGTGCACACTGCACGCACACACTGTGAACATTTGCACTGTGCGCATGCACGCATTCCGCACACTTCACACACGCACTGTGAACATGCGCACTGTGCACACCGTACGCATGCACTGTGCACACTGCACTGTCTTTTGGCAGGACCTCTGTATTTACTGATTTTTGTTGGCCATACCTGGGAACATTCTCTATGGGGCATCCGTTCTGGCCTACTCCATGGAGGCCTCCTGGATCTGAAAACAAATCCCACTCCTATTGGGGAGCATGGAGACCGTGGTCTTTAATTTAATTCTGGTGTTTCAGATCATCTTGTTTGGCAAGCCGTCGAGCAAACCTCTGCTAGCCAGTGCATACAGTCCAATGCAGTATGAGTATTGGCCTTGGGTGCAGGAATGCTGTGCTCCTTGGAGGAGGGAGGGACCCCATGGGGCAAATGCATTACTCAGTGCAGGCACTGCTCAGTGCACAATTTGGCCCAGAATTTCATGCTCAAGTTGTTGCTCTTTCCAAATGTCCTCAAATGATCAGTCAACATGTGCGGACCATGGTGCACACAGGGATGGATGCAGGTTCTGTATTTCTCAAGGTGGTCCCCTTCTCCACAAGGAAGACGTCTTGGGCATCATTTGTTGCGTTTGAAAAAAAGATTATCCCAAGCCCCCCCCCCCCATATTTCAGGCTGTACCAAAATGTTGCCTTTGCCCCCTGAACAACAGGTCAGGGACCCCCCTCCCCTACTTTGAGGGTGCTGGATGCGAAAAAAGAGATTGTAGGGACACACAGATCGTGACTCACACAATTTGCAACATCCGTATGCACCAAAATCTGCCGTTTTTCCATGAAAAAACGGCCAAAAATTGGCCGTTTTTCGGTCAAAAATTGAGTTTGTTGGCCTCAGACAAGCAGTTGAAGACCCCCCCCCCCTATTTTGAGGGTGCTGGATGTGAAAAAGCAAGTTGTAGTCACACACAGGTCACGCAAACACAATTTACAGCATCCGTATGCACCAAAATTAGCCATTTTTCATGAAAAAAACGGCCAACAATGGCCATTTTTTGGTCAAAAGTTGGGATTTTTGGGTTCCCCCCTATTTTGAGGGCGCTGGATGCGAAAAAGCAGATTGTAGGGACACACAGATCACGCAAACACAATTTATAGCATCCGTACACACCAAAATATGCCATTTTTCATGAAAACCGGCCAAAAATGGCGCTTTTTTTGTCAAATATTGATTTTTTGGCTTTGTACAAGCAGTTGAAGGACCCCCCCCCCTATTTTGAGGGTGCTGGATGCAAAAAAGCAAGTTGTGGTCACACAAACATCATGACAACACATTTTGTAGCATCCGTATGCACCACAATTTGCCGTTTCTCATGGAAAAAACGGCCAAAAATGGCCATTTCTTGGTCAAAAAATGATTTTTTTTGGCCTCAGACAAGCGGTTGAAGACCCCCCCCCCTATTTTGAGGGTGCTGGATGTGAAAAAGCAAGTTGTAGTCACACACAGGTCACGCAAACACAATTTACAGCATCCGTATGCACCAAAATTTGACATTTTTCATGAAAAACGGCCAACAATGGCCATTTTTTGGTCAAAAGTTGGGACTTTTGGGTTCCCCCCTATTTTGAGGGCGCTGGATGCGAAAAAGCAGATTGTAGGGACACACAGATCACGCAAACACAATTTACAGCATCCGTACGCACCAAAATATGCCATTTTTCATGAAAACCGGCCAAAAATGGCCGTTTTTTTGTCAAATATTGATTTTTTGGCTTTGTACAAGCAGTTGAAGGACCCCCCCCCCTAATCTGAGGGTGCTGGATGCAAAAAAGCAAGTTGTGGTCACACAAACATCATGACAACACATTTTGTAGCATCCGTATGCACCACAATTTGCCATTTCTCATGGAAAAAACGGCTAAAAATGGCCATTTTTTGGTCAAAAAATGATTTTTTTTGGCCTCAGACAAGCGGTTGAAGACTGCCCCCCTATTTTGAGGGTGCTGGATACGAAAAAGCAGATTGTAGGGACACACAGATCACGCAAACACAATTTACAGCATCCGTACGCACCAAAATTTGCCTTTTTTCACGAAAAAAACGGCCACAAATGGCCCTTTTCTGGTCACATATCGATTTTTTTTGGCTTCGTACAAGCAGTTGAAGGATCCCCCCCCCAATTTTGAGGGTGCGGGATGCAAAAAAGCAAGTTGTATGCACGCACGGACTACGAAAGCACAATCTACAGTATCTGTACGCACCAAAATTTGCTATTTTTCATGGAAAAACTGCCAAAAATGGCCGTTTCTTGGTCAAAAATTGAGTATTTTGGCCTCAGACAGGCAGTTGCAGAGCCCCCCCCCCCCCATTCTGAGGGTGCTGGATGCAAAAAAGCATGCTGTGTGGACACACCGATTGCTCAAACACAATTTACAGCATTCTTATGCCCCAAAATCTGCCATTTTTCAACAAAATCGGCGAAAAATAGCCATTTTTTTTATCAAAAATTGTTTGTTTTTTTTAGCCTGAAACAAGCAGCTGAACCACCCCCCCCTCCCGATTGGAGGGTGCTCGTTGCAAAAAAGCGAAATACGCCAAAGAACTACATAAAATATGATAGTATGTGCATAAGAATGGGATGAACGATGAACATTTGAGGTGTTTTTGGCCCTATTTTGCACCGTTTGTGGTCCATTTCCATAGGGTTCATAGGTAGGCTTTTGCGTGCCTATCACCGTACACACACATGTTTGAGGCTTAGGTTGTTATTTTTGGGGAACAATGGGGTAGGAGGAACCCCCCCCCCCTGCTATTTGCGGGCTGTATAATTAAAACAAAAGGTTACTTTTGGTCTTTTTGGGTACAAAACCTATTTTCATGGTTTTTTCGTGCCTATACTATACTGTTCTGCTGCACCACCCCGTAGCAGACAAAAATAGTCCAAAATGCGCCGAATTCCAGGGTTTTTGATGGTTTGGGAGAAAGCTCGGAACCCCCCCATCCCTATTTTGGGGCCAGAGAATCCAAAGAAAATTGGAATTTCTGTCGAAAATCCTCTATAGGCAGGTACACTGGTGTGCAGCATTGTTCTGCAGGACCAGCCCAGAGCAGGCAAAAATGTACCCCAAAATAGGCCAAATTTCAGGGTTTTTGATATTTTTGGACAAAATTCGGGTAGGAGGACCCCCCCCACTATTTTGGGGCCGTAGAAACCAAAAAAATAGGTCATTTCTCGCGAAAAACCCCTTTTTGTCGACTTTTTGAATTTTGGGAAAAAACAGCTGCTAAAATCATAGGTGGGGAGCCCTGCGCGTCATCTTCGGGGTCCTGCGCCGCACCCCCAACGACGTCACGGAAGTCCTGCGGGAGTGCCTGCAGCTCATCAGTGCGCGGGGCCCCGGACCCCGGCCGCATGTCGCCCGCGCAGGAGGCCGTCGCCGGGCTGGACGGGGCCTTGCAGGCGCTGATGGTCCACGCGTTCAATCTGTCGACCTTCACGGAGGGCGACGAGGCGGAGGAGATCTCCACCGCCGCCGCCATCGCCATCGTCGACTTCGTCGGGCACAACGCCGCGCTGATGGAGCGCGTGCGGACCTTCACCTTCAGCTCCGGCCTCACGCCGTACCCCGGCCTCAAGAAGATCGTCCTGCGGGCGATGGCGTCGACGCTCTGCCAGTCCACCGCGTCGATGCTGTCCACCAACGGGCCCTGGCAGTTCCACGCGGTCGTGCGGCGCGGCGCCTGGACGTCCGGCACCGCCGGGGGCGGCGTCGGCTCCGTGCGCTTCTTCGACAACCCGCAGTACATCCTCCGCGTCCCGAGGGCGGCGCGCGCGACGGACGAGACGTGGGGCGCGGAGGTGTTCCTGCACGACGAGAACTGAGACGCCCGCGAGCGCACGCAGCAGCAGCACCTCAAGCGCGTGGTCTTCCTCGGCCTCGCGGTCGTCCTGCTCGACGCCGAGTCCGCGGACCAGGACCTGCCGTACCTCGGGGGCCTGCGGGGGGCCACCACCGCCGCGACGTTGCGCAACCACAACAACTACGCCTCGGTCACGGTGCGCGGCGGCGTGAGCTACGCAGTCGTGCCGTACACGGCGGAGGGGCACGTGCTGGCCTTCGCCCTCGCCGTCTGCGGCGAGCGGGCGTTCGAGTTCTTCCCGGCGGACATGACCCAAATGTATTGCACGGGGCACCGCCTGGCGCTGTCCGCCCCGGGCCCCGCGGTGGACCCGTGGTGCGGGACCGCGCAGTTCGTCCTGAGGCCGGCAGGCGACGGCACGAGGGTCGCCCTCTCGATGACGAGCGCGGCAGCCGAGGACGAGGGGGCGCGCGCGGCCTCCCTGTCGCCGCGCGCGCTCGGGGCCCCCACGAGCGCGGCCAGACCCCGACAAACCCGGCCGCTGGCCGTGCAGGTCCTCGACATGACGACCGCCTCCCCCGCGGACGTGCAGGTCCCCCGGCAGCTGCTCAAAGTGCAGGGCGCGGGGTACCCCCGCGTGCGCTGCAGCGGGGGGGATGGGGAGCCATGCCTGTACAGCCACGCCGTCGCCGCGGGCAGCACGCACCAGGTCGTGTGCTGCCTCACGGAAGGGGCCGACGAGGCCCCCGCGACGGACCCGGACCCGCAGTACATTCTGCGGGTGTATTCCCTCGGGGCCGTGAGCGTCGAGCCGGTGGCCTTGGACCTGCACTGTGCCCAGGCCGCGCTGCTGGAGGCCCCGAAGACGGGCGGCACCGCCGCGATGGCGCTGCAGGTGAAAACCGAACAGGCCTTCGTGGTGCTGCTGCGCGCCGAGGCGCGCCCGCGGGCGGCGTTGCGCATCCGCATCGGCACCCGCCAAGTGGAGTTCAGTGCCTTCTTGTGTCAGGCGGTCGAGGGGGGCGGCGCGCCGTTCGATGTGGAGGTGGAGTGCGGCCAGCTGCAGAGCGTTGGGGTGTACACGCGGGCGACGGGGGAGGCGGCCAGCGTCGTGGTACAGAATGCAGGCGTGCGGGTGCACCGCCTCGGCCCTGCGAAATGGTGCAACACATATGGGACACCATGCCTTAACCCCAACTCGAGCAGCCACACTAAAGCGGAGGAGTCCTTAACCCCAACTCGAGGCGCCACACTGAAGCGTGGGAGTCATGAACCCCAACTCGAGGGTCCAGACCGAAGCATGCGAGTCCATCACCCCGACTCAACGGGCTACACCGAAGCGTTGAAGTACTTAACCCCTGCTAAAAAGACCACACTAAAGCGTGGGAGTCCTTAACCACAACACAACGGGCCACACCGAAGTGTGGGAGTCCATAACCTCAACTCGAGAGGCCGCACCGAAGTAAGGGAGTCCATAACCCCAACTCAAGGGGCCACACCGAAGCGTGGGAGTCCATCACCCAACTCGAGGGGCCACACTGAAGCGTGGGAGTCCATGACCCCAACTCAAGGGGCCACACCAAAGCTAGGGACTCCATAACCCCAACTCGAGGGGCCACGCCAAAACATGGGAGTCCATCACCCCAAGTTGAGGGGCCACACCGAAGCTTGGGAGTCCATTTCCCCAGCTCAACGGGCCACTCCATTTGTGGATTGTTTTGTTTGGTGGGTGGGTTGGGGGGGGGCAAAAGCAGGCACAGATGGGGAATGGTAAAAAAAAAAAATTGCCCACGGCGTGTGCCCAGCGTGCTAATGCTCCCCCCATGCTGTGCCTTTTCCCAACGCCACAAAAGGATGGCACAGCACCACCACCAGCTTTGCCGAGACGTTCCCTTCATGCCAGCCCCCCCGCCTCGCCCACATGGACAGTTCGCCCACAATGTGCAATGGTCTCCACGGGGGGCATACACGAGGACCCAAACCGGACCTTTCCACTACAACTCCATTGTAACGAGAGGAAAAAGTTTCTTCGGCGCCATGGACTTTTGAGGCAAGTGACGCCTGCCCCCCCCTCTGCCCCCTCTGCCCCTAGGGGGGACTTTGCAGGGGAGGGGGGGGAGGGTACTGAGAGACGGCAAAATCATCCCCACGTTGTCAAGAACCCCTTGATTGTAGCAGGTACACGGTCTGCATTTGCATGCATGTAGAACACCTCTCTGGTGGGAACACATCGTAATGCAGTGTTGTATTGAAACACCACAGTCTTGGGCTTGGACTGCTGCACGTCACAATATTGTGGAAGGCACAGTAGGCGTATGGGCTATATTAATATGGCGGTTTTCGGGGCCATGGTCAATGAGACGAACGCCCCCTCTTTTGTCCAACCTACGCTTTGTCCAAACTACACATGTGTAAGCGTAGGAACTGCGTTAATTCGGGACCTAGTTTTGATTCGGTCATGATAGGCAAACATGAGGAAAGATACTTGATACACGTTAAGTTTTGCTTGTTCGGTAGGTCACATTGCATTGATTGTGATTTGATTGACCTTTTTCCACCCACTGGTGACCATACATCTTGTTCCGGTCCGGCATTTGACCGCAGATTGCATACCAAATTGAAAATCGAGCCCCACATATGTACAATACGCACAAACAGAAGCATGGTCCACACCTACTGCACCTTGGCTACCCCAATCATCTTACCAGGCATTGCTCCAGGGTAGTCACTTTAGCATAGATGTGTGAAGAACAGTGCAGGAAAGCATGGAAGCATGGAAAAAGACCAGGACAGCACGTACACACGAACTTTGTGTGCACGCACAATGGGGCGCGTGACCACATTTGCAAACTGTCAGCGCGTTGCCGGAGCTGCTATGACTCTGTGGACCCCACATGGAGCGCTACGCGCCCGGCCTGGGGACCTCTGGACCCCCAAGGGGGGGGGGGGGGGGGGGGCAAAGCTTGGATGGACCATACATACATACATACATCACCGTAGAAAGGAGTGGATGTGGTGAAAATGAGGGGGGATTGGGTGGGTTTAGGGGGTGGGTGTCCGAACGGCCCGGCGCTTCAGCCGGCTGAAGTGCCGGGCGGTGCTTCGCCGACCGAGACCGCCACCGAGCTGAACTGCCGGAACCTAATCGGCCGAGCCGAAACGCCGCCAAGGTTAGCGCCGGTTAGTTCCGTCCAGCCCACACTGCACACACTGTAAAAACTTTGAACTAAAACCCGGGCGCATGGTCTCTCTGAAGAGGTCTTCAAAGGGCTGTCCCTCGGAGGCTCCTGGAGCGTGCTCCTACTGTCCTGCAGGATATTGTAGTGCACTGTGGGTTTGTTGGAGTCTTTTCCTCACGCGCTTTCCAAACACGCTCAGACGGAGCGAAAAGGGTCGGTCCATCAACCACTTCAGAAGGTCGGTCCAAACAAAAAACAACATGGACCCCCAACCTGGTGCGCCCCTTCCTAGGCAGCAGCGCTCACAGAAAGGATCAGGCAGCAGTTGCAGAAGGGGTCAGGAGAAGTGAAGCAGCAAAAATGGGGGGTTCCCAAAAAGCATAGCCCCCGTTGTCTTGGGACTGAGACAAAACTTGTTGCGTGATTCATCCAACAGAAGGAGTATTGTATGGAGGGACCAGGCGTTGCAAAGAAACGACCCCCCCCCCCCCTGCTACACACACAAGACCGTGAAGTTCCCGGATTCCATGTGCGCGGTGCAAGCACTGCGTGAGTGGGCAAATGCTTTCCAGGCAGCGGTGGCAGCCGCCCGCATAACCACAGGTGCCATACAGCCACTCAGCACTCAACACGTCCACGTGGCACCACATTATGCACAGCAAACTGGACAAAAGTAGTGCAAAACCTCGAAGCCTGTGCGAGGACGCCCGTGAGGAGTGTGGGCAAGTATGCGTATTTGGGGGTAGAAGGGGAGCACAATGGCGGACCAGATTTGAGGGACCACTCCAGAGTGAGGGCACACCCTGCCAAAACACAAGGCCTGGTGCCCTGGTGGTTTGCCCCATACACCACCCAGTACAGGGGTCACCCTGCCGCTCCATGCAGTCACATTTGAGCCCCATGCTGCGGACAGTAGGCAGCAGGCCTTTTGCATTACCTCCGGGTACTCCACTCAAGGGGGCTGCCGCCAGCCAATGTGTGACCCCGAGGGATGTGCAACCGTTTTGGGGGTTGTAGGGGGGGGGGGGGGGGGCTTTGTTGACCCAAAGCCGGGGGGTCAGCGGGTCGGGCGGTCAGCTGCCGGGCTCCCCAGGGGGGCGTCGGTGGGTACCCCAACATACAAACCTCCACACGATCCCCATGATGCGCTGATCATTTTGAACATACAATTTTTCAAAAAAAAATTTGCCCATCAACTCAGGCTCCCATCAGCCAAGGTCCGACCCAGAGGTCGGGTTGGGGTCAAAATCTTTTTTTGTGTTTTTCATCCATTTTTGAGTTCTCCACAAAATTCTGAGCATTTTGAGTATAGACACATAGGGTCAAACAAAAAATTTCCCCCTGCCGTATGCCTTAAACAAAATCTCCTGCATCCACAAAACCCATTGTTCCGTACAACCATTTTGGGGTCTGTAGAACCCCCCCCCCCTCCCTTGGGGTCGGGTCCTGGCCGGGAGCAGCCCCCGTGACTCCACTGGCCCTGTTGTACCGACCATGACATTGCCCCTACACTGGTGGGGAACCCCTCAGGTGGGACCAGTAACTCCCCCTAATGCCTCATGTACGTGACAGCCCCGCACAGAATGCAATGCAGCTGCCTGGGCAGTGGAGCCGCCCCCATGGGGATGCACCATTGCCGGTGCCAGACGGAACTCACGGACGGAGTAACAGAAATTCTTGTCAGTCATGTTCTACTAGAGGACTGCGATCAACCGCTCAGGGCTAATGTGGTGGAAACGTGATGCTTTCGCTATTCCAGGGCAATCACACTGTTGATCATGTATGTCCTCACTCCAGAACAGCCCCCCCGCCCTCCATTTTCGCTTCTTGGTGAGCCATACAGCGGCGTCCTCCATTTCCCGTCCCACTACTTGGCGTATAATACAGGTGCGAGTCTGCCGCCCAGGCTGAGGAATGGCATCTTTCACCCTAATGGCTGTCCCTTCATGCAAAATTGTGACAGGGGCGACTACACAGTGGGGATTAGAGCAACGCACCGCCCAACTGGTCCCAAACGCCTGTGCCTGCGCACCACGTCACAGGTGCAGTCAGGCAAGGACTGAGGCTGTGTCCAAGGCTCGTTTCAAAGTAATGGGTGTGGTGCGTACCAGCCGGATCCGTTTCAAAATGGCCTGCTCCGGGTGTGGCCATCAATGCGATGCAGTCGCTCCATTTGGGGCTGGGTGACATAAGTACATTTGAAAATGTACGGGGAAGGGGAAGGGGATATCTGCGTTGGCTAGGTTCAAGACGGCATACGTGTGGCGGGGTAACAGCACCACTTTGTAAGTAACATGCGACGTGGCCCTGAGCCGGCGCAGGGTGGGAGCACACACGCGCGCGCTCACAAGTGCTCATGCCCACACGCCCCCCAAGCTCCGGCCATCGAGCATTGCCTGGCTCAAACTTTAAGCTTCACTCGGGGGTCTCAAACAAGGATGCTGAAGGGTGGGAAGCTTGTCGCAAAGACCGCAGAAACGAGGCCGCCAACCAGCGCCGCTGCTCCAAGAAAAGGTGACAGCAGAGCGGCAGCACGCAGAGAAGCTGGCCGGGGACGTTGCACGGACGCAGAACAGATGCCAAATGCATACGTCTTTGGGCGGAACCGAGACAATCAAATGTCAGGTCCACTAAAATGAATCGGCAATCCACCAAACCTAACTTAAATCCGGCACCACCGCCCTCGTGTTGTTCATACCCATCTTCCACGAGCTGCTGGCGGTGCAGTTTGGAGCAACAACCCCCAAAGGCGAGTATCACCACAAAGCACCTCCATACATTAATAAAGTTACCATAAACAATTATGATAAGATGAAGTGTGTTGTCCTGCTTCGCTATCAATGGAGAGGAAGTGTGAAAGACATGGTCAGGAGCGGTTACAGATGCGGTTACCGGTGGTTGGCGGGTATATTGTTGCGGTAGCCGAACGGTGGGAAAGTAGGACAACACCCAAATACCAACCCGCCCCCCCCCCCCCGTCTTGGGCAGTTACGGCCCAGATCGGGGAACGGGGATTCGATGCCCAGACAAGGCCAGGCTTGCGCAAGATGTTTTCAAGCCCCTGTTTCTTCTGGCCTCCCTGTGTTTCTTCTATTTCGTTGCGGATCAACCCGCCGTTCCGGACGTTGTTCATTGAATATGTTCGTAACGGCTGCCGGATAAAGCACTCCTCAATTGTTTCCCAGATTTGCCATCAGTGTCCGGCAGGGCCACTCGCAGTTTCGCGACGGCCCTGTTCCATTTGCCTGCTCCAGCCACACGCAGAAGTCAGTAAGAAACAGATGCATCCAGTGCACAACGAGGTAGGACCCGGCTCTTGGTGATCATATGTGAGCTGGCGGATGCTGGCGGCAAGTCTGTTTGTTCCTGAGTACTGTGATCATGACAATCATCAGAGAGAGAGAGAGAGAGAGAGAGAGAGAGAGAGAGAGAGAGAGAGAGAGAGAGAGAGAGTAGCCTCAGTGTTTTAGTTTCGAGTTCAGCTGAGGTTAGCGATAGGGCAGGGGGTCATTGCACTTTGTACAGAACGGAAAAAGTACCGGGAAAACTTGCATAAAATCAGGTGTGCTTTTCTCAATTTTCACACACAACATAATGGTCACTGGGAGCGCAGGTCAGACGCGCCCAAATCACGCAAAACAGCACCAACAGCACCAGCCGCGACCGGGCCTTTGCTTTGCGGGGGTGGGGGCTGCCCCGGGACGCCCCCGCACACTGCGGGGGGGGACGCCGGGGCAGTAAAAAGGGGGATCAAACCGCATCCAGAGCCTTGGCGTCAGCCTCTGCGCGGTCGGCCCTCGAGGCACGCAGCGCCCTCCGTGTGTGGTACCAGGACTGGATCTGCAGGGCCGCCATGACGTGGTGCACGTACCAGCGCTTGCTCGTGCTCGCGCGATCCGGCACCTGCACCCCATGACTCGCGATCAAACACAGATCTGTTTCGTCGATTTTACACATGTACGCGTTGATGGCCGCGACCATGTCGCTGCGGCCCACCAGATGGGCCGGGGTCAACGGGATCTGCATCTTCGCCAGCACGTTCAGCATCCGGACCCGGTCCCGGGGCGGGAGACCCGCCCACGACGTGACGACGGGCGCGATGGAGTTGAGCTTGCGGAAGGTGTTGAGCTTCCGGAAGGTGCTCCGCGGCGGGGCCTTCATGATGCCGAGCGGGTACTCCAGCGGCAGCAGCAGCTGCACGACGGTCTCGACGTGCAGCGCGTGGGATCTCTTGCCGTACTGGTCCCAGGCGAGGATGAAGTGGTGGAGGGCGTGCATGGCCTTGGACTCCTTGTAACTGGACGAGATCTGTTGGAAGTGGAACGTCACGATGAACACCGCGATGTTCATCACGAGGTACCCGCTGATGACGACGAACCCGTGGAAGTATACCCCGGCCCACGTGGGCATCCCGCACGTGTCGCCCGTGCAGCCCACCACGTCGATCGACACGCCCTTCATGATCTCCACCCATTGCTCGCGGGTGCAGGCCAGGCACAGCACCGGTAGCGCGTGCCCGATGTTCTGGAAGTTGAGGGTGCTCGGCAGGAACGGGTTGCCGGCGACTTGCACGTTGCCGAAGAGGGCGACGCCGAAGACGCCGAAGGTGAAGATGATGACGACCTGCAGCAGTGATGTGCTCAGTGCCCCCTCCCCCTGCCCACACACACGCTACCCCCCCCTCCTCGAGTGACGAGTGACAGGTGACAGATGGATGGGCCAGCAGCCAAGGGCCGACTTGGAGGTCGGGTCGGGGGGCCGAAATTTTTTTCGTGTTTTTCACCCACATTTGAACTCTCCACAAAAATCTGACATTTTGAGTATACACACATGGGGCAAAACATGGGTTTTTTTTGTTCCTCTTCGGCAGCCCCCAAAAAAATTTCCGGCGCCTTCAGCGCCCCATTTTCTCACATCTGCGCAAAATATATGTCACTCTCCCTACTTGCCATTCCCATCTGTCACTGAGCGACCCCCCGCCCCCTGTGTGACATTCCGTTTGGTTGTTGTTTCTTTACGGGGCCCTGGACAGTCACCCGTTCTGCCCTTCGCATGTTGCGTCGGGGCGCTGCTTTCTGTCGGCCGCTGCGGCCGGTGCTCTAGCTGGTGTCGTTTCCGCGTTCGTGGAGCCCAGTAGTTGGTGTGTTGGGGCTGTGCTGAATGTGGCATGGCGTGCCGTTTGCGCGTCAGCGGCGCCCAATAATTGGCGTATTGAGGATGTGCTGGTTGTTGCCGGGGTCGTTTGACTGTTGTTGCTGTCCACGCGCCTCTGTCCACAGGCCGTCCATAGCCTGCCTCGCTGTGTTTCCTCGCCCCCCAACACACCCCCACCAAAATTTTTGACCGGTTCTTATGCACATCACTGACCTGCAGCAGCAGCATATTGCACACGGCCGACAGGGAGAGCAGCAGCGACGTGATGAGGATCTTCATGTTCACGGCGTAGTTCGCGATGATGAACAGCCGCGCGATGCGCAGCAGCCGGACAGGGTTGAGGGCGGTGGTCTGCACAGCCCACAAGACGACGATCAGGATGACGGTCACGCCCTGGAAGATGTTGAAGTAGCTCCGCGCCCACAGCCTGGGCCCCAGGCCGATGAGCTTCAGCAGCACCTCCACCAGGAACTGCACCAGGAACACGTAGTTGGCGCACTCCAGGACCGCCTCCCACGTGTCCGACTGCCCGTAGTGCTCCAGCGACAGGAACACCACGTTGATGAAGATCCAGACGGCGACCACCTTGTCGAACCAGATCGACGTCACCATGCGGAAGATCACTCGGCGGAAGCGGTTGCGGGGCTGCTGCGCGTGGTGGATGTACTCCCCGTCCGTCAAGCGCATCAGTTGCATGTTCATGACCCACTCCTGCAGAGAGTGCAGAGGCAGAGGCAGAGGACGGAGGTGCACAACCCACGGCCCAAGCTCCCGCAGAGCTTGGGGAAGCGCACACATCACACAGGAGGGGGGGGTGACAGGTTGCAAGGAAATGCGGCACGCAAAGCGTGGCTTCCCAACCGATACCGTTGCTCTACACGGTCACTCTATACCCCCACCTTCACGGTTTCCCGTCACTGCATGCAGTCACACCGGTTGTCTGTACCGCCACTCTATACCGTCACTCTGTGCCGTTCCGGTAGACCGTCACTCCATACCGTCGTCCGTTCTCCCCAGGAATGGCAACTCCATCTTGTACATGCAAGTCCTTTAGCGGTGCGCAGGCATCTTCAGGCGTGTCAAACGAGAGGGAGCCATGTCCACTGAGGAGCCCCCCCCCCCCAATCCTTCTTGCACAAGCATGGCCAAAGGCAGGCAAAACGAGGGTCGGACGGGGGTCAACCCTGTGGTCAGAAGAACGAAGGTCAGACCGGGTCGTATTGCTTAGCCATAATCTGACGATGGTCGTCACCCCAGGCGCTGTGCTGAGATAAAGTCATGCTAGCGCAACGGGGGGGGGGCAAGCTGCGGGCACACCAGCGGTGCCTCCAATGCTCATGCGAAGACCCTTGCCCTTGTGAACTCGGAGACTGTCAGTTCGGGGCCTATAATGGGGGGTCTGATTGCACTTCCTCGCCATTGCAGGGGAATCCGCGCTCCCTCAGGGGTCCACGCATTGGACTGGGCCTCGCCAAACCCACCCACCTCCCAGCCCTCCAAACCCCTTTGCAAGCGTTTTGGGCCCCTGCCATTGCACCCTCTCAGAACGAGCTCAATGGCTCAGCGGCCGCCCAACCAGAGGGTGCCGAGGTGGAACCCTAGAGGGGGCATAACCCGTCCTCGGCGCTCAGGCGTTGACGCCGCGAGCTGGAAGGGACAGATAATTGTTCAGAAGGGCCCAGGAGGTCACCCGATCATTCTACCTCCACCCGCCTCACCCCCTGAACCCCTCAAATGGCGCTTGGCTGAGAATTGGTGCCTGTCCGAAGTCCCGAGAAAACATACAAATTGTGTAAAAAGGTGGCACTTGCAGCAGTCAAAACTGCGAAAGATGGGCTGCACAAAAGCACAAAAAAAAATTACAAAAAATCCCCTGAAAGGCCGGGGAAGAAGTCATTTTCAAGGGTTGGGGGTCACTTGAGTCCCGTTTCCCCACCACACACACACACACACACACACAGACACACACACACACACACACACATACACACACACACAGAGACACACACACACACACACACACACAGACACACACACACACACACACACACACATACACACACACACAGAGACACACACACACACACACACACACAGACACACACACACACACACACACATACACACACACACACAGACACACACACACACACACACACACACACACACACACACACACACACAGACACACACACACACACACACACACACACACACACACACACACACACACACAGACACACACACACACACACACACACACACACACACACACACACACACACACACACAGACACACACACACACACACACACACACACACACACACACACACACACACACACACACACACACACACACACACACACACACACACACACACACACACACACACGCACACACACACACACACACACACACACACACACACACACACACACACACCCAAAAGGGGCTCCTGTGACTGAGGCCGTTTTCTGCCCCCAGCTTCACAAGGGGGATGGGCAATGCGACTTCTGAATGCCGAAGACCTGATGCGGAGCCCGGGGCGTCCCTGGCCATCCGTGATCTTCTTCCCCCCCCCCCCCTCTAGCGATGGATGCGCCACAAAACCTACAAAACCTGTTGAGATGACTCAAACGATGCAAAATAAACGAGGTCTGGCCCTAAGGGGCACTACCCCGCTCACACTTGTAGAGACGCTGAGCCGTCACCCGCCGACCGCCACGCCCAAATAGCAAACGGTGGGCACAAAATCGCCTTTTTGTTCCACCGGTAGTACTGCTCAGTCAGGGGAGCCCCCTTTCCCCGCAAGCCCCCTTTTGGGGGGCGGAGGGGATGGCACCTTGAAACATGATGCGGAGGGGGCGGGAGTGGGGCCCAGGGAAGGGGCACAGCAGAGGGTCAGTACTCATGGCACCGATCGTGAGGCTCAACGGCAATGCAGCAGACCACCCGCGCATATGCGCCCTGCCGCTGAGCACAGCGCCTTGAAACCCCCCGAGGAAGTGTAGCGAGGATGCGCTTCGGAGGGAGGGGCAGGGCTCCATTCGAAGGAAAGGGGCCTCAGACGCGGTTAGATAGGGGGTTGCGGGACGTTGCCAAAGTGGTTAGGGGCGGTTCCTGTCCATGACAAATGCCATTGAAGCTGGCACTTGCCATCAGGGTAGGCAGTGGCTGGGCGTAGGCTGGGCCCTGGAGAGGGGGGGGGAAGGGGCTTCCCACCCCTTCCAATGCGTCCCTGGGGAGGGAGGGGCGAAAGGGGGGGGGGGTGCAGCAGTGGTCGGAAGAGCGGTGACTGGCGGTGGGGAAAGCGGTTGGAAGGCGATTTCTGGCAGGTACAACCCGGTGGGGGGGGGGGGGGGCGTGGAGGGCGGACAGACGTGGTGGGCGGGGCCGACCGCCACCTGGAACAGGGGGGGTACCCCTCCCTCCCGCTTCAAGCGTACGTGGGTGGTGTGCCTGGGCGCGTACCAGTTCCGTACCTTCCCTCTCCACTACCGGGGCCCGTGCTGGGGGCTGCCAGGCATTGTTTCACAGACCCACCGCGGCACGACCTGTACTCCCCCCCCCTCCCCCCGGGAATCGAACTGGAGGTTCTTACAAGCACCCGGCATCCCGACCGCTCGATGACTGGGACGCTCGGGGAGGGCAATGGGGGAGGGAAGAGGGGGAGGGGGAGGGGGGGGGAGGAGAATGGTGAGGAGTGCGAAAAGGAGGGGCAGGGAGACCAGACGAGGGGAGAAGAGACGAGAGCAGACGAGACGAGACGAGAGCAGACGAGACGAGAGGAGACGAGACCACGGGGGGGGTCTGCAACTCAGTTCTAGACACCAACCCCCGCAGCGTTGGTGTCGAGGGGTCCGGGAGGGGGGGGTGGGGGTCGATAAAAGGGGGAGGCCGGGGGAGGGGCACACGCCTGCTGCTGCGCCGTCATCAACATGGCCCTCGCGTCCCGGCAGTTGAAGTGGTCCACGATGGCGCCCACCACCATCTGCATCGGCATCAGCCCCCCAAAGAAGTAGAAGATCACGAAGTACAGCCCGTAGAAGAGGTGCGAGTCCGGGACCCGCGCCCCCCCCGGCGCCACGCGGTCGATACTGCTCCACATGATGCGCGTCCAGTCCTCCCCTGTGCTCAGGATGTGCGCCGTCCGGATCGCCGTGAAGAAGTTGTCGAAGTTGGGCAGCATCCGCACCCAATGCGCCGCGCAGTCCGCCTGCCCCTCCGGCAGCTCCGCCGCCTCCGCGACGTAGGGCACGCGGCTGCAGGTCCAGTAGAGGCCCTGGAAGAGGTGCACGCCGATGACGGCGGCGGGGAACCAGAGCAGGAGGATGAGCACCACGATGCCCGACACGACCGGGAGAGAGGCGGCCAGGGCCACCACCACCCGCCGCGGGCCCTCCATGTGCGTGAGCAGCCGCATGACCCGCACGACCCGGAACGTCTTGGTCCAGACGAAGAACAGCCCGGCGACGGAGAGGAAAGCGCACAGCCCGTCGATGCAGTCCAGGGGGGCCGTCCAGTACCTGCGGAAGAGAGGGGGGGCGGGGGGGGGGTGGTGGTGACGAAGGAAATTCCGCGGCGCAGATGGCGGCCGAAGGTGCTAAAAAAATCGCCCAGTCACTTCAAAAGAAAGGGAGCGGGGTCAGTGAGGAAAGCAAAGCGAAGCTGATATGCTGTGGACCACACTACACTACACTACACTACACTACACTACACTACACTACACTACACTACACTACACTACACTACACTACACTACACTACACTACACTACACTACACTACACTACACTACACTACACTACACTACACTACACTACACTACACTACACTACACTACACTACACTACACTACACTACAGTACAGTACAGTACAGTACAGTACAGTACAGTACAGTACACTACACTACACTACACTACAGTACACGGAACGAGACGAGACGAGACGAGATGAGACGAGAGCAGACGAGACGAGACCAGACGAGACGACATGAGACGAGACGAGAGGAGAGGAGAGGAGAGGAGACGACACGAGACGAGAGGAGAGGAGACGGAGACCTGACGAGAGGAGAGGAGACGAGAGGAGACCAGACGAGATGAGACGAGAGGAGAGGAGACCAGACGAGGGGAGAAGAGACGAGAGCAGGCGAGACGAGACGAGAGCAGATGAGATGAGAGCAGACGAGACGAGAGGAGACGAGACCACGGGGGGGGGGTCTGCAGCTCAGTTCTAGACTCCAACCCCCGCAGCGTTGGTGTTGAGGGGTCCGGGAGGGGGGGGTGGGGGTCGATAAATTTTCTCCGTTTTGGGGGCATTTTTGAATTCCCCGTTTCATTCTGAGCATTTTGAACATACACAAGTGGAGTGAAATTTGGTTTTACCACTCACAAGAAATTGAAAACAGTACAATATTCCAACAAATGTACCTCTGAATCAGCAAAGGCTTCCCGGCCAGCAGAAGAAGACACGTGGCACGGCATTCCCCAACTCATTGTGAGTATTTTGAATGTAAACAAGTGGGGGGAAATCAAGTGTGTTGCAAATTTTCCAGGCTCAAAAAAATTTTCCGGGCGCTGTTGGCGCCCAAGTTGCCAGTTCTAACCAGGTGCTGACTAGTGTGGGTTGGGGGGTCCAGAAGGGGGGGGAAGGGGGGGAGGGGGGGGGGGGGGTTGTCAGGCCTCACAGGTAAGCCCCCCAACTGTGGATGAGACGAGAGGAGAGGAGAGGAGAGGAGAGGAGAGGAGAGGAGAGGAGAGGAGAGGAGAGGAGAGGAGAGGAGAGGAGAGGAGAGGAGAGGAGAGGAGATGAGACGATACTAGAGTCGACTAGACGAGACTAGACGAGTGAAAGATAGTTACCGCCGCGGGCCGTACGCCGCCATCTTGAGGAGCATCTCAAGGACGAAGACCGCAGTGACGAGGACGTTAAGGCCCCAGAGCGTCCACTCGAAGGGCGTGCACGCGGCGCGCAGGCAAAGCTGCTGCGTCGTGTGGGTTACCACCGCGAGGCACGCGCAGCTCAGGCAGATCGTGCCCAGGACGAACCAGCCCGTCCACTTGTGGTCGACGAACGCCTTGAGACGCGCCCGCGAGAAGTGCGCATATTGCGACCCGGAGAGCACGACCCCGGAGGGTGAGGCGGGCTCGGGGCCCAGCGGCGGGGGCGCCGGTGCTGGGCAGTCGGGCGCGGCTTCAGGCGGGGCGGGGTGGCTGACACGGAATCGAACCGACCCGGCCCTGGACGCGGGATCCGCCTCCTCCGGCTGTTCAAAGGCGGGGGGCTGGGCTGGGGGAGGGTGCACTCCCTGGGCTGCGGGAGCGGGTGGAGTCTGGGGCGAAGGCGGCTCGACGTTTTGCACGTCGATGGGGACCGTCCACCGCGTTGGTCGCGGGCTGGACTTGCCCGGCGGCCGGAGTGGGGACGCGGCGTTGGCATCGAGGGGGGCGGCGCGGCGCGTGGGGCTGCCAATTTGCTGGAGTACCGCCGCCTTCATCAGACCTGCGCACACAAACGCATATGGACATGTGTGTAGGGGGGGGGGGGGGGCTGAGTTGGAATGTTGGACCCCAACACCCGCAGTGTGGGGGTCAGGCCTGCGCTTGAAGGAGAGGAAGGCCACAGGGTATTGCGGGAAACGCGGTTGACGACGGTTGGGAAAGCGGTTGGGGAGGAGGAGGCCGTTACAAAACCGTGCAGCCGCAGTTGGAGTTGGGTACAAGTTGGAGCGTCTCCGGCAGCTACTGTCACAAAAAACAGTTGCGGTCTGGGGGGGGTGGGCCACGACCTTCTGTGAAACTCTATTGAGGGGTGGCAGGGGGGCGCCAGGAGACTGGGCGCCCAGTTTCTGCGGGGAGTGTGTCCCGCAGAAGCTCCCCGGGCTCTTTCCCAACAGAAAGGGCACTCCCTCCCCTCGGGTGCCGGCATGTGCGGGTGGGTGCGTGGGTGAGAGGGTGTGTGCCGATGTGTACCCGGTGTGCACGGATGGCCCATTTCGCACTGCAGCCTCGGCTTGGGAAGCGCAGCCTATGATGGACACCATGGCATCGGGCCCCCGTGGCCACTCGGATGGTCTCAGACAACTGGCGGGCGGGCGGGGGGGGGGGGGCTCCAGTAACAATTGGACATATCCAGTTTGGTGCCCCCCACGCCCGCCCCCCCACACACACCCCATGTTTCGGAGCAGGGCCGGGAGTCCCTCTTGGGAGGGGAGTTCGAACCCGCACGCCTTGCATTTGCAGCGGCGGTTGAACATCTTCTTGTTCACCACCAGAGCTCCGGCCCACAGGGGATGTCTTCTTGTGATCCTCCACCAGTGCTTTGTCTCTGGCTCGCTGCCCCGGGACCCCCCTGGAAGTGGTGTCGCAAGTGATGGTGGCCCATGGAACCGGAGCCTTGACGGCCGGACTGCGGTGCTCCGGCGGCACAGGGCAGGTAGAAGTGGAGCCAGCCCCTGGGGCGGCGCCTGCACCTCAACCACAACACCACACAACACAGCGCAGCACAACACAACACAACACATCCCAATGTCCATCGCGGGGCACAATTGCTGGCTGCTGCACTCCCCATGTCATTGTTGCTGCGTGGCGAGCTGCTCTCCGCCGCCTTTCTCCTCGAAGGTCACTTGGTGTTGTGTGGTGTGGTGTGGTGTGGTGTGGTGTGGTGTGTTGTGTTGTGTTGTGTTGTGCTGTGTTGTGTTGTGTTGTGTTGTGTTGAGTTGCGTTGCATTGTGTTGTGTTGAGTTGCGTTGTGTTGTGTTGTGCCGTGCTGTGTTGCGTTGTGTTTTGTTGTGTTGTGTTGCGTTGTGTTGTGTTGTGTTGTGTTGTGTTGTGTTGTGTTGTGTTGTGTTGTGTTGTGTGGTGTTGTGTTGTGTTGTGTTGTGTTGTGTTGTGTTGTGTTGCGTTGTGTTGCGTTGTGTTGTGTTGCGTTGCTTTGCGTTGTGCTGTGCTGTGTTGTGTTGTGTTGTGCTGTGCTGTGCTGTGCTGTGTTGCGTTGTGTTGTGCTGTGCTGTGCTGTGGAATGTCTGTGTCCAATACGCCCTATGATGGCGGTTGGTGGGTAACCGATGGCGGTTGGTGGGTAACCGATGGCGGTTGGTGGGTAACCGATGGCGGTTGGTGGGTAACCGATGGCGGTTGGTGGGTAACCGATGGCGGTTGGTGGGTAACCGATGGCGTTGGTGGGTAACCGATGGCGGTTGGTGGGTAATTGATGGCGGTTGGTGGGTAACCGATGGTGGTTGGTGTGTAACCGATGGCGGTTGGTGGGTAACCGATGGCGGTTGGTGGGTAGCCACCAAACATCAGAGAGTGGCTGCCTTAGTAAAAAAAAAAAAGGCTGAGCGTCCTTATGGCAACCCCTGATTTGATGGTGGGTTGAATTGTGTTTGGGTTGCACTCAATCTCCAGCCTCTATCAAATCACCTTCAACCACTGTCCGTCAGATCCCGATCGCCAGTTGCTAGTCTCGACTCGCTGTCCCCAACCACCAGCTGTCAATCTCCAAATCCCGCCTGCCAGACTCCCAACCACAGCATCCCCCTTCAAACACACCTTGTATGTTGAGACAGTGTCGATTGCTGGTTTAGCCGTGATTGTGTGCGGGACTTGAGTGTCAGCGGAGAGATAGCGGGGAACTGAAGCATGCCCGCTGGGATAGACGGATACGGATACGGGTTGTATGACAGGCTGTGTGACCGGCTGAGCTGGCGCGGTGGCGGGGTATCCAGCGGGGTACGCCTGAGTGGGATACGCATGAGCAGGGTACACCTGAGCCGGAGATGCCTTAGCGGGATATGCCTGAGCAGGGTACGCCTGAGCGACATGTGCTGGATACGACACCAGAGCAGTGCACTGCGGGGCCCGGGTGACCGGGCTGGGCATTGCTGGCCGGGCATATGCAGCTGGCGCTGGAGATGCATAGGCCAGGGTCGACGGGGAACGCCTTGGAGTTGGGCTGGCGACTGCGACCTGCGAACAACAGAAATGCGCATTGACATCCCCAGCCGCTCCCCAACATATCCGCTTCTACCAGTCGTAGCGCTCAGCTGGCTGCCTGTAGTGAGTCACCATACTTTGGTATAACAGAAGCTCCGAGTTCGGCTCTTCCTGTGTCTCTCTGCCTATGCCTTTGTAGGCCGTGATTCCGTATTCTACTGAAATGAAAACCGACCACGGACCGCACGGACCACCGTACGACGTCTACGAGGTCATTAACGCAAAGCGGCAAGACGCCAGAGACGCGTCGTTGAAAGGCCGAGGACTGCCAAGGAAGTACCAGAGACGCGTCGTTGAAAGGCCGAGGACTGCCAAGGAAGTACCAGCTGGTACTTCCAGCCGGTACGGCTGACATCACTGCCCATCACACAAGCACGTAGACACTCAGGAAGCGTGCAATCTCAGCCAGTTGTTGAGCGTAGAAAAGGGTCCATGGGGTGGAGTTTTAACTTTGCTGGGCTGCTTCTTAACTCAACTCATTCGACCATTCGAGGTTCACACAAGCACCGGGTGGATCTGGCACCGGGCACCGGTCGTGCACTGGGCGCTTAGTGCGGTCACACCCAGAGCCCGTAGGAACCTCAGTCAGACCCAGCTTCATGTGACCATGTTGGCTGTCGCTCTGTGCAGCCTGTGCTGATTAGGATGTCACTCGAGATTTCAGCCCCCTTGGTCCCCTTCAGCAAAGGGAAGAATGTGCTTGGCGGCTCGTGGGGACAGGACGGCACCTGCGGTCCATAACATTGTCCATCAATCACCCCATCAGCAGCATCCAGTTGGGCTGCTAGTTGTCGATTTGCTGCCACGACAGGTGGGCCATACCCTCCTGGCCTCATTGGCGAAGTTTGGGTTCTAGCCGCAGCTGGTTGGCCGGCTACAAGTTGGCTTCCTTGTGCAGCCATACGTGCATTGACAGTAGAAGACTGCTAAAGATAGCAAAGCAGAAAACGGTTGATCATGCACAACTCTCACAAGTTGCAAAAATCATCGGACAAGAAAGGGAGCAAACCGAATGAGACTTCCTACAGAAAGACGGAAAACACACAACATCGTCGAGAATGGAACGTCGAGTGACACTTTTTACCCGGTGCTCGGTTGCTCGTTTGCTGCACTCAACCGTCTTGGATATTCTATCGTCTCTGGTTCAACGGAGGCTCAATTTACCATGACTCAATCACAGTGCAGGATGCAGATGGCTCCGGCATCAAGTGTTGCCATCACCGTGTTAAAATGTGCACGAACTTGTATAAGAGTGAGGCAATCAAGTAGTCCATGGTAAGCCACACGTTAGTTTACGAAAAACTCAAAAATGCAAAATATAGCGCAATGCAATTGACCTCCTCAATGACACCTAAGTTGTGCACCATCAAAGTGGATGGAACACTAGCGGCTCAAAAAAGGTCGACAATAGCCTGCCACAAACCACGCCGGTAGTGTGGAAAGGAAAAACACGACGTCACAAAACAACAACCAGCCACTTCCAAATGGCGAGAGTCGGGATGGAAGGATCCACCGACACAGCGCTTTCAAGGGCCAACAGTACCCAGATTTCATTTGGAGGGGCCAAGCGAGAATATCACCAAACCGTCTTGGGCAGTCACACCGTCTCTACTTCAACGGAGGCTCGAATTACCACGACTCAAGAGCAGAGCAAACAAAGCACATGCAAAAGAGCCAAATGGCCTGAGCGAAAGCTTTCTGCAGAGATGCGGCGGTTTATGTGGTGAAGCATGTTCGGCAAACATGAGTTCACTACCGCAACCTGAAAACTGCCAACAAGAAGAACACAGAGCATGGCCAAGAATTTTTTGTATTTTGGGTGGAAACGGCTGCGACCTTGCATAACGACAACTGGGAATGTGTCCCAACTACCAATGCTAAACGGAAAGTGAGGCACACCACTCCCTCCCCCCCGACTATAGACCCACCAGCAAAAAACCATTTATAAGACCCACCCCTTTTTTGGGCCCCTCCTAGGATTCAAAAATTTCATGAAATTTAGGAGTCTACTTTTTAGGGTTGAAAAATAGGTGAAATTCTGGTGAAACTTTCGAAATTTATGAAATTTATGAAAAATGTGACATTTATCATTTTGAGGGGACGGGGCTTGTCCTTGTCCTATGTGGGGCCCCCATGGGCGAGCCACAAACTGCCTCGACAATCCCCAAAGTCCATGAAGTCCCCAAGTTGGTCATCATCTTTTGCTTTTTTGCCGGTGGTGCTTGGTTTTCGGAACGGGGTGCGTGGTTTTCGGGAGGAGGTGCTTGGCTTTCGGGAGGTGGTGCTTGGTTTTGGTGAGGTGGTGCTTGATTTTCCGGAGGTGGTCCTTCATTACCTCCATCCTCATACAAATGGTTGAGATCAACAAGGGCAGGAGGCTCCTCTTCATTGAATTCGCTGGTGTGTGCATGTTAATGTTCATTCGAGTAGTGTTGCTTCATGCGCGTGCAATTGGTGAACTTCATCAAAGCGCAATAATTGCAACTCACTGTTTTTGGTGTCCCATCGGGTTTGCGTTCCAAAACACTGAAATGGGACCAAACAAGATCCTTAGACTTCATGGTGTGGAAACGAAATGCTACGGTCAAAGTGGGGAAGGTTGGACCAAATGGGACAAAAACACAACAAATTATGGGAGTGGGCTAGGAGCAGTGAGTTGTGGACAAGAACCATATATTTCATAATATTTCACATGTGAAATTTATCGTAAATTTCGTTGAAAATTTCGTTGAAAATTACGTTAAAAATTTCGTTCGAATCCTAGCCCCTCCTTTAAAATTGAAATATTGACGTTGCTCAAACCAAATCTCACTTTTCGACTGGTGGTCGGGCTCTTTAGGCAGAACAGGTGCAGGACATGCAAGGCCAAAAGAAACCACAACAACTGTTTCTGTGAGAGCAGTGCAAGTGAATGTTACTTCCCTAGCGTGTTTGGGCGTGTACTTAATTTGTTTTTCACATACCATACATGTGCACCTTGTGTGGGTACCACCATAAGGATGTTGTTCAAATTAACCCAAAACCACAAGCACTCATCAAGTGAACATGAATTCCATAAGCTGCAGAGTAAGCAAAATGGCGCTTTTCGTGTTTCGGCGGCGGTCAAAATTACGTGACATACAACACAAATCATATGGACACAAGCAAGAGCAAATGCCTCAAGTGGGCCTAGACATGGGGGCCCATTTGGTGTCCTTTGCTGTATTTATGAGCCTCATTGCTTCACGGTGTAGGGGTGGTGGCCTCAAATGCCTGTCTCATGCAAGGGGCCCCAGAGTAGTAGTCCATAAAGCGAAGCGGAATGAAACACTTGTGCTATGAAACATGAGAAGAAGATAGAAGTAGGTGCAATATTTCCGAAGCACAGCTCAAGGACTTTGTTAATGTATTCGATTTTGCTATGATGCTGGTTGGCACGGCAAAGCGAGGCAACACGCAGGCTTATCAAAGTGACATACAAACCAAGCCGACTCTTCAGCAGGCAACGTTAGGCAAGCATACACAAAGCGGGAAATTGGCTTGCGCCCATAACACAACTCTGTGGACGAGTGAGACTACACTTTGCAGCGGAAGCAGTTGCATGTTGGACTTGAAAAACAAATGAAGGGCAGATGGACAATTCACGTCGTAATGGAAATGGCACAGCTCAGTTAAAAGGCGGATGTCACATGGTGCTAATGATTAGTCTTCTGGAAAATTCAATCCAAGAATCTTGAACATGCAGAAGAGAACAATCTGGCAATGTCAACTGCAGACGATGTTGAATTTCAAAGAAACTTTCGTAGCAGCATAACAGGATTTGCTCATGTGACGGTTATAGCCGAGCTGCAAAACCACCTTTTCATGGTACTGCTTGTGTCGCCGGTTCGGATCTGCCTGCGTGCTCACTGGGTACGTTCGCGTTCTCTGGTGCATGCGGTGGCATCGAACGGTGTATAAAACATGCGTCAACTGTGATCTATAAGTATCCAGCTGCCCAGCTGCCGCCCTGTGTGCGAGGCCAGGGAGGATCTCGCAGTTGAACTGTTGCTCAATTTTGGGATATTTTCTCTATCTCATCTACACAGTTGAACTGTTGCTCCATTTTGGGATATTTTCTCGGGAGGATCTCGCAGTCGAACGGTTGCTCAATTTTGGGATATTTTCTCTATCTCATCCACGCAGTTGAACTGTTGCTCCATTTTGGGAAATTTTCTCGGGAGGATCTCGCAGTTGAACTGTTGCTCGATTTTGGGATATTTTCTCTATCTCATCCACGCAGTTGAACTGTTGCTCAATTTTGGGATGTTTTCTCTATCTCATCTACACAGTTGAACTGTTGCTCAATTTTGGGATATTTTCTCCGGAGGATCTCGCAGTCGAACTGTTGCTCAATTTCGGGATGTTTTCTCTATCTCATCTAAGGGAAAACCCCGCTAACTTGGACTGAACCGCGACGCGCAGAGTTTTGAGATTTTCTCGAAATTTTTGGCAGATGAAAGGTTGAGATGCTGGGAATGTCTTTTTCAGGTGTCTGTTTACCAGGTGAGCTATCTGTAATGTCGTCGAGTCGTCGATTTCGCAGTGTAATTTGGTCAAACTTTCAGACACTTAGAGGACCACTTTTTACCCCAACCCCACTAACTTGGACTGAGTTGTATGTAGACGCATTTGAATAACTTTGTGCCACTGTTTGCGTTCGAAGTGGTGTTTTTTGCATTGGACAGCTTGCAGCTGTCTAGTCATGTCAAAAACGTGGTTTGAGTTGTCTTTTGGTTGGTCCTGTGTTGTACTTGTTGGGGGTTTGTTCCCTTAAAGTGAAACTTTGGTCATTGGTCATGTACTCTGAGCATGCCATGTCCTTGAGACATGATGGGTTGGATCTCGACATGTCCCATGTTTCGAGTTTAGAAGTTCGTTTTTGGGTGTTTGGCCACAGGGTGACGTACGTTTTATGGGTTTAACTCGCGGTTAGGGTCCCTTTCCATAGGTCACAAGTTCGTGGTTCGGCCGTTGGGGTGTTTGGACCAATTCTGCACATGTTGGTTGGGAGGGAGATGTGCAATTGTGAAGATTGTTTGCTTTTGCCACCAAAATGTGGCTTGCATCTGCCTGCACAAGGTAAGTCATGGTCATTCAACACGTTTCTAAGTGCTTTTGACGTTTACAACACAAGGCTGGCTTGGGGATGTGTTGTAATTATAGCATTTGTTGGTTGCCTATCATCAAGGGTGGCAAATTGGTGTGGTACAATGTTGTAGTGACCAACTTTTGCTCCAACTTTTGTTGCAAAACCACTAGAAGCAGAGAGAATACACATTATTTGTTGACATACGTTGTGGATTGTGGAGTGGTCTCACAGCACTTGTGGTGCTTTAGTGCTTGGGTGGCACACTATGCGGCGGTGTTGGGGTGCTACAAACCACCTCTAGGGGTGTCACTCCACGACCCCTCATAGAGTACAAGTTAGTGTCAACCTAACAAGTTAGTGTCAACCTATATTGGTTACCATTGCACTTCAATATCTCTGCATAATAGCTCACGGGGCTTCAAGCTCCAAGCTATCCTTTCCTTATGCACCCAAACACTTTTTATTGTAGGATATAGCTAGAGTTGGTACTCTAGGGTGCCACTTTTCTACCCCCCCACTCTTGTGGTAAGATGTACTCTTGTGGTAAGGTGTGATATGGGGTGTTCTTTTTGTGTTCAAGAGGTCTTTGTAGCACCAAAAGGCACCGGTGACCAAGGAAGGCTCACACTAAGGCCCACACAAAAGTCCTTGGAGGTCTTGGAGTGGCACACTTCGGGAACAACAAACCACCTCAAAAAGTGGCCACTCCGAGCTACACCAACGACTACAAACGAGTGCCAACCTTACTTGGTCACCAATTTTTGTTTGATACCTTTCCTTGTTATGGAAAGGGGCGTCAATATGGAAAACAAGCTTTCCAAAGGTGCACACTATCCTTACTTTGTGTTGCCAAACACTTGTTGCCACCAAGAAGTAGCCATTCAAAAGAGGGTCACTTTTCTACCCCTCCACCCTTAGGCTAAGGTCTGACCATCCCTAGGGCCGTGACGGATAGGGTGTGTTCTTTTTGTGTTAAGAAGGTCTTCCGAACTCAAAAAAGTTCCAAGGAAAACTCACCTTTGGGGCAAAGTTTTGGCCCAAGCACCTCTTTGGCCCCTCCCTTCACCATTAGGCTCAATGATGGAAATGGGCCAATGATTGTGCACAATGTGACCGAAAGTGGTCAAGTTTGTAACTCAACCGAGGTGCCCGGGGGGCCCAGGGGCCGTCGACAACCTCGGCGCATGGCTGGGAAAAGCCAGCAGCCGCCGGCTTCGGCCGGTGGCTTGGTTTTTTTTAAAAAATTTCGTCGGAGGGACCAAATCCATAAATAATATTTTCAGATGACGTGGCAGGCAAGCCAACGGCCCAATGGGTAAATCCTGGCGTATTATTCGTAGGAGGGAGCACTACGGCGGTTCGTGTCCCGCCACGTTCCCTTTTTTCCGTTTGGGGGGACTGGCGCGCAGTCAGATTTCGGCGCGCATCGGCGCGCGCCAGTCCAACAGGCGGGGTAATCTAAGTCGCGGGGTTTTCCCTTACGCAGTTGAACTGTTGCTCAATTTTGGGATATTTTCTCTGGAGGATCTCGCAGTTGAACTGTTGCTCAATTTCGGGATGTTTTCTCAATCTCATCCACGCAGTTGAACTGTTGCTCAATTTTGGGATATTTTCTGTATCTCATCTACGGTCCTTAATTTGACGGTGGCACGACTTGGCATCAAAAGGTGAGCCCTTTGAGTTTATTTGCGCAAGAGCAAAAGAGCACTTTCGCACGTTTTGTGCACACTACGTGGATGACGTTTCTTGATTGGCGGACACAATAGAAGCATGCATAATGGAAAGGCCATGGACTTTGCACCCATTTGGTTCACAAAGGGTTAATGGTAAATGGTCCGTATGACGCATCAATAGAAAAAAATGGATATCCCGTTGAATTGCTTGTGTGGCGTACAGCCGAGTCCACACATTGGAGATTCGAAGGCTTCAAAAGGTTGGGACCAATGCCTGTGTGCGCTCGCATGCGAAAAATAGTCAACGTGCCGCACCACCACCACTAATCCACAAAGCTAAAAACCATACACTAAATGAGGCTATTGCATCCGAGGTGGGAGAACTAACAACAAGGGGCGTAATTTTCGCTCCGAGATAGAGTGATATTAATGGAGGGGGGGGGTAATCTTCACACCTAAAACACAGCTGTTCCTTGTGTTGACTTGTGCTTTGTGTTGTGGAATGTTGAACTGCATTTACAAGGGTATTATGTTGTGACATGAGATTTGCACATTTGCTCTCATCGTTAAAACATGGTTCTTGACTTCTTGTTGTGTTGTGTTGTGTAATTTCCGCCTCGCAAAATGGATTGTGTTAACACGTGTTGCCAAGGGGTGGTGTAATTTTCAGGTGGCCGTCACATAGCGGTGTTAACACGCCACATCTCCGTGGCCACACATCATCCCCATGGGAATATGGGAGGGTCCCACAAAGATTGTGGGTCACTCCTGCGGTATAGCCTGTGGAAGGAATGCGACGTTATGTCGTTAGAATGGACAAAGAGCCAAATCGAGGGGTTGGGCAGCGGTTGGCTTGGGCATGTTGTTGGGCACGGGGTAAAGAATTCGAGGTTTACAATTTAATTGGTCGTTGTGACTTGATTGGGCAATGGACAATTGGTAGGGGTTCTGCGTTCGCGATCCATGATGCGATCCAGCCTGATGGGAAGGGGACGGGTTACCACCGCCCTGTTCCGTTAAGACCCATTTTAGTATCCGATGTCAGGTTTGGTCATGCAGATGATGTAAGGAAGTTGGGTCAACACAAGATCAAGAAACCCTTGCAAGTATTGGAATCTGCACTACGGGTACGGGTAGGGCATGTAATTGGGTGAACACGATGAGAACTTTGAGGCGCCCACATAATGGCAAAGTGGCTTCATCCCTTGCCTTCTTGGGGGTTGCGAACGCTGAGCACAAGGACAACATCAGAAATGGTTGATTCAACCGTGCCATCTCGGTTGTCGGTTTGTCGGTTGGGTTCGTTATGCCGGCCCATGCGTCGCGGACAGCAATTTTTTGTGCATCAAGAACTTTGTTGTGGATCGGCAATGTCTATCTCTTATGCCATCAATTGCCTTGGTCGTGCGCCTTTCCCGTGGACATGCGTTCGTGTTACTACCCCCCCCCCCGAAAGTAGACCTAGGTGCTTGGCGTACGTCCTCGCTTCGGCTAGGCCTTGGAATGCAATGCCTAGCGCAAGGGAGACCACGAGACACACACATGATTTGCACGCACACAAAGGATTTTGCTCGTGCCCACAATGCTTAACACATTTGGTTCTTGGTTTGTGTTGCTTGTTTGTTAAGGTTCGTCTTTGCTAAGTTAGTTCATGAAGTCTTTGTCGGTTTGGTCAAGTTTTGGTGTACCTTGGGATCCCACTGACAGGGATGGAGGAAAGTAGTATGACAATGCCCCCGGTGCAATGTGGGTGGAATGGACGAGGCCTAGTTGCAGGAGGGGGCTGGGGACGGAAAGAGGGTGCGCAACGTGTACCAATGTGTCAAGGGGTGAATGTGGTCAAGGCTGCAAATAGTCGATGGATGGCTGAAAGGCATTGAGATGTGGAGATCGCGGCACTCAAAGATTGTGCACGTGCGCAATTTTGGGTGCATTCTTGACATTCTATTTTGTGCTAGTCGTATGTTCGCCCTTCGGTTTTGCTCCCCTGAACTATCGAAAGCAAGTCTGTTCATTGCACTCGGAATAGTGCTTGCAATGAGGGCATTCAAGCCGTGCGCACACCCTCCGTGCTACCTCCGCGCTAGTAGCAGTAGCAATAATCCTTCCGCACCCGAATTGGAGGACCAACCACTGTTCGCCCCTTCAATCTTTTTGTGCACAACAGTTGTGCGTGGCGTGCCCGTGCGCGCGATCTAGCTCGGCGTTGTAGTGTTGAATAGAAATGGGTGTATTTGATGTGGTTATGTGGTTTGCATTCCACCAATCCACAAATGGTCCATTTCGGGTGCAATGTCCTATGCATACACAAAGGCTTCGTCCAAACAACTCTTCGGATGTTGTTTGCGCTCCTTTTGGTGCTTTTTTTTTTTTTGCCATTGTTTGCGCTTCGAGCCATTTTGGGAGGGGAGGCTTCTCCGTGTTTGGTCTGTTCGCGGGGGGGGAGGGGGGTTGTAGCACCCCAATCCTGGGCGGATCGCACTGCCAACATGATCTTTCCTTTCCTTTCCTTTCCTTGATGCCCTACCAAGTCACGACACGACTTAAACCGATGCGCAAGGGTAGATCTCATAGAACTCCTCGCTTTCCCGAGTGGCAACACGCATCGCTCCAAAAGGCGATTATTGCAAGCACCATGGATCAAACACCGGACTATCAAACCCCGGGTGGAAGCCTGTCCAACCAGGATTTCAAGAAGCTCATGATGACTCCCCGGCGTCCCGGTTCGATGGATGAGACCCCTGTTCCCGACTACTTGATGCGGAAGAAGAAGAAACGTGAAGGCTTGCGAATCGATACGGACGAGGTATTTGCGAAGCCGCAAAAGAAGCAAGAAGAGAGCAAATTACACTACAGGGACCGGAGACGAGATTCCAAGTACCGTGACAGAGCAACGGAGCGGCGTAGCGGAGAAAATCCGGATTATATAGACGACAACAAGATGCTTCGAGAAGCCGGACTGCCCGAGAGAAAAAAGGTCCGGCTTGGCGGGCGTGTTAAGGGGAGAGGTAAGAGGCAACGGTTGTCATTGCTCTTTCCCACCAAGTTCAAATCGTCCACTCATGTAGCCGTGTTCCAAGCTAGCCCACCGACACATTAATTGACGAGAGGTGGTTCGGACAGCGGATGGTGGCTGATAGCCGAGTATTGGTTGCTACACGTTGTTGGACGCTATTCGACGTTGGTTGGAGGTTATCGGAGGTCTTGGTAGGTCGTGTGAGGCTCTTTGAGGTTGGTTGGAGGTTATTTGGAGGTTGCTAGAGGTTGGGTAGCCTAACATTGTGCCGCATGAAAGTGCCCAGCTCTCATCATCATCTTTCTCCATTGGACAGGAAGCCGAAACGCCGTCCTTTCAGACTCCCAGCAGGTCATCCATAGCGGGGCAAACGCCGCAATACACTCCGCAGGCCCAAACGCCACAGTACACCCCTGCACAAGCGTCCATGGCCTACGCCACCCCTGCCCCCGGCCAGAGCACCTCCATCGGCGGTACGACCGTGACCCGCATGTCCTCTGCGGCGGCAGCGGGGCAGCCGGGCGTGCCGAATGCTGCCGCGACGGCCGCCGCCAATTTGGCATCCGCGGCCGACGCCGCGGCGGAGCAACGGAATGCGGAAATCCGGCGGGAAATCGAGCAGAGTAAGTATCTTGGAGGTGATGCTAAGCACACGCATTTGGTGAAGGGGTTGGATTTTGCGCTGCTGCAGAAGGTCAGGCAGGAGATCACGACCACCGACAAGGAGGATGAGGAGAAGCAAAGCAAATTGGCGAAAGAGCAGGTCATGCACCCACGCGTTCCTTATCCCAAGTCACTGCCATTTGCAGGATTATCGTGCACACGTACCCACCAGTAGTTCACGCGTTACACGTGTCGGGAGTATTATAGCGCCCGTATGTGTGACGCGGCGATACGTTATATTGGGAGCTGACTGGATTCATGCATACAGCATCACCCGAGGGCGAAAATAGCATAGTGTCACAAAACCCCACTCTTTGAGTATTCCGTGTGTCCCGAAAGTGCTCCCGCCGTGCTGTACTGTGGTCTCCGTTTCAATCCCACGGGGAGGGCCATTTCAAGCCAGTCCATTGTCTCCACACGGGCATGCGGCAACGATCTGTTGGTGCACCGGGGGTATGGGGGTTGGGGGCTGGGGGTTGGCGCACAGCGGAGGATGTAGTGCCTGCATGTGGGAGTTTGATGATTTGTAGACGCGAAGCGGTTTTCGTGAGGTGGCTCCGGGCCCCTGCCCACCAACACACTGTTGGGGTGCATGATGTGGATACACTCAGGCAGTCTGAGTGAGGGGTCCTGGAATGCAGGCTCAACAAAGACGGCTTTTGGCCAGCGGATTGGAGCAAAAGAATTCCTCAAGCACTTGTGCTCCTCTCTCGAGTACGTGTATCACCCAACACAACTTTTGAAGACAGTTGTATATTTCCATGAAGACTGCCACACAACAAAAAAAGGGAGATGTTTTCTATGCGCCTTTGTTTGTGGGACCCGAGCTGAAAAGGAGCCTGTCAAGGTAAGTGGGTAAGTAGAATGATAGAAACAAGGCGGGCACGATTTTATGGAGGAAAACAAAAGTTTGGGGTAATGTGACCTCACAAAGAGGCTAAAGACCAGCAAACCAATGGGAAGTGGATTATTCTTTCTGGAGAAAAAGACTCAGAAATTTCGATCGAAAGAAAACGCTTTGATCGAAACACACAAGTTTCGATCGAAAAAGCTGCGCCAGTGCCAGACTAGATTTCCTAGGCTGATCACCAGATACAGGGGAAACGACTTGTCTTACGCTGTGTTCATGTATTTTTCACCATGCCTGGGGTGGTGAGGGTATGGGGGGCTGGTGCACAAACTGTCATTCACCTTTCAGCGTCAACGGGTCAAAAATTTCAGGGCTGTTTTTTTTTTTCCAGACACGGTGGCCACCCACCGTGCATGCAACATTCGTCTTTGCTCCTCTTCCCCCACCTACCCACCCCCTCCATCTGTCCAGCCCCCTCCCCCCTTCCTCTCGCCTTCCTACACTCTTTTCCGGGAGTGCTCCATTTGCTTGACCTTCTTGACCTCCCAAGGAGGGCTGCCTCGTTGAAGCCTCGTCTTGCCTTGCCCCCCCCCCCCCTTGTTGTTTGGCCTTTTGGCTTAAGCTGCCTCACCTTTGCCCGCTCTCATAAGCACTAGTGGCAAAGCTCGAGTAGGAGAGGGGGAAGGGTCTCGGCTTTGGATGATGATGTCCAATCGTTGGTGGACCTTTGTGTTTCAATTACAGTTTCAAATGCTCATTCAAATATAAAGCACAAATCCCCAACGACAGGGTGTTTAAAATGAGAAATTGAAAAATGCGGTGACGTTCATGATTTTCCCGAATCCTAGTTGCGCAACTAGTTGCGGCCTGACGAGGCAAATCCACACTCCGACAAGCGCTTTGGTGCCCCGTTGGTCCGCCTTCAGTGTGTTTGAGTCAAAGTGTATGTGCATGCGGTGGTGGGGGGGTTGGCATGACGCCTGCGTGGATTGCTGCCTGAAGCTGGCGGCGCCCATTGGCCTCTCGCCACTTACCCTTGTCTTTCCTTGAACCCTTTCTCTCCGCAGGTAGCGGCCTCTCACCACCGAGTGCTTTGAGGGCGGGGGGGGGGCGGGGGGCAGGAGCACCGGCCGCAGCGGCCGACAGAAAGCAGCGACCCGACGCAACACCCCGTAAAGACACAATACCCAGACGGAATGTCACACAGGGGGTTGTGTGTGTGCGCGCGCGCGCGTGTCCGGCCGGAATCGCGTCTGCGGACACGTTGGAATGGGCCAGAATCATTTATGGACATCGGCCCATACCCATGCAATGGTGCATCACGCTGTTGTCATCGACCCCAGGAGGAACTGGAGAGGAGAGCCGAAAAATCAAGCAAGCAGAAGTTCCAGACGCCGCTAGGGGAAAGGTTGTACGATGCGATGTATGGGTGGCAGGACAAGAAAGTGGACAATTTCCTACTGGGGCGTATTTACTACGTGATTGACTTTGATGAGTCTGCCGGCGACGTCCCGATCACGCAGTACCGACCGAAGCACGAGGTGCCGCACTAGCCCTCCCCCGTGCTGGTTTCCTAAATAAACGGTGGCTCTCTTCTTGATCGTGTATGTGGATGTGGATGTGTGTGGATTTGTGAATGGGATCTGCATTGGCATGTGTATGTGGATGCTTGTGTGTGTGTATGGGTATGGGTATGGGTATGTGTATGTGTCGTGCGTTGCTGGTGGTACTGCTGCACCAGGATGCCTTTAGCTGTTTGCAGAGTACTGTGTGACTGGACCGTTGGCGCAGTGGATGTACGCATGGTTCTTAGTTCGCGGTGGAGTTCCAAACGTGTACGTGTTTGTGTACCCGCGTCTGTCTGACGGCCTGGCAGCCTTGGCCTTGGGCGGTGTACCCCTTCTCGGGGTACACCGCACATCGGGGAAAGCACCCTCTGAAGGGTGTCAGACGCAACAAACAACACAAAAACTTGCTACAGGCCCGTGCCTCCCAGTGACCATCTCCCTGAAGCTCATGGACGGCATTGCTGCACAAGGTCAGTCTTCTGGAGGTTCTGTCAATACTGTTTGTCTGCCCGCCAGACATGTGCCCCTTGCATATGAAACCCCATAGCGGTAGCAGTACAAGCTCAGATCGGTACGGAATGGCTGATGGTACATGGTGACACATGTTGTCGCCAGCGTTGTGAACAAAATGGCGTGAGTGGTCGGGTGGACCCCCACCCTATCCGTGCGATGGCATCGTGCTCATGCTGCGGACGATGGACCGTCAGTCGCAAGGCCTAACCGGAATTGCTGCTCGGAGCTGCACCGGGTGCGTGCGCCGGACGGCCACGTCGGGCGCGACGGTCACCTGCGCCGGGCCGGCGTCGGCGCAGACGGTGAACGCGCGGCACGCCGGCGGGCGGCGGCCGCGCGGGAGGACGGCGACGGGGGCGGCGCGGGTGGCGTTGGCCACGTCCCCCGTGAGGGCGACGGTGGGGCCGTCGGGGCCTTCGGGGCTCCAGAGGGCGGCGCGGGGGGTACTCCTCCTGGGTATGCACCACCATCCACGACCGGGATTGCAATCACGATCCACCACCATCCTGCCTCATCACTGTTCCGCACCCCGTCAGTGCAACTGGCGTCTGTAAAGACACGGGAAACGAGTCCAATAGCATCCAAGGCCCAGGCAAGGCACAGCTGTTGAGGAAGCAAAGCGCCCACTTCAGGAGCCTGAGCACTCCCCACAATGTGCAAAACGCGACAGCTTCTCAAGCTGCCGAACGCCGTGTGTCATCCCCTTTGGTGATCCTGTCGGATCTCCAGGAGAGGGCCCGTTGCTCACTGGAATGCAGCGGCCACCACCACCACCGTTCACCGTTCACAGATAGATTTATCGGCTGACGATCGACACAACGCAGGGCTCCCCTCCGCGCTGTTGCAGCAAATCAGCACCATTTGTGTGGACAAGCGCAAGGGGGTGTATGGCAACATCAAGGAACGGAAGAAGCGGGAATTGCAGAGGGAGCGAGAGAAACAGCGCCACGAAGGTGTGACGGTCCTGTGTCCCTGTGCTGTGCGTCCTACCCGCCGACCGCTTCAGGGCTCGTGACTGCACGCGGGAGAGGGCCCGCCGGCACCACGTAACAGCGGACGACAGTCCAGAGCCCCCCCCCCCTCCCCCCCTCCCCCCGCGGGTGTATCCGAAAGTCGGGCGGAGGCAGACCGTGTGTGGATGGCTGGACGAAGGTCCCCGGCCTCCCGCCAGCCCCTCCACGAGCGCATGGCCGATCCCACGCCGACGGTTTTTAATCACTTCCTGACGCACCCGGGCGCCCCCGCCCTCACACACCCTCAAACACTCCTTCGGAGACTGCCAGTTGCCAGGAGTCCCCGGAGTGTTCCTCGGGCAGGCGGAAACTTGGCTTGTGTGCGCGCGCGAGGGGGGCGTGTTCGGCCCCCCCGAAGGAGGGTGGGGGAGGGGGGGTCTGGAAAAGGGGCTCTCGCGACAGGCCAGTCCAAAGAGGCCAGTCCAAACAACTAAGATGACTCACCACCTGGGCCGCAAAGCGGTCTGGAGATGTTTTTTTCAAAAAACTTCCCCCTATGATACACACCTCACAATGATCAGCGCTTTGTGGGGATCACTTTGAGTCATGTATGTTGGGGTACCTCAGGACCCCCCCCCCCCACCTCTCTCGTCGGCCTGTCGGGGGTCCCCGTCACGGGAGCCCTGAAGGGGGGGGGGGGGGGGTCTGGAAAAGGGGCTCAACCGCCGCGAGGTGGTGCATGACGAGTGACAGCTGGTGCTCCTTGTGGAGCGCAACGTTGATCTCCGCCACAGCACTGATCTGTCCACTGGAGCCCACCGCGGCCAGGCTTTCCTTCTGCACCCACTCGAAGATCAGGGGTTTGCAGTCATGCCTGTACAAGGCGTGTTCGGTCCCAATTTCGGACAGTGAGATGGCAACCCTTTGCCATCCTTCATGCCGGTGTCTTTGACCCGAATGTCTGTTTGACGACCAACCGGTACAGTTGGTGCGCATGTCACCGCAAGGGTGGTGGCCCTGGGGTGCATTCCATAGACCCTTGGCTCCGGGATTGGGGGCCGGTGTAAACAAGAATACATTCGGCCTAAAAGAGACGTCTGAGAGGAAAGGTCCAGATGGTGAACCGGATCTGCCAGGTTTTGTAAAATGACCTCTTTTGAGTAACTTCAGACGTCCTGGTGCTACTGGTGGGCTCGGCCCTTGGAGAGGTCTGGGAAACATGCTCAAAGGGCCCCCCTCCCCGCAGCAGTTGCAATGGACCCAGCTCCATCAGCTGACAACAGGAGTGGCCAGTCAGCCCTGTTGATGACACCATCGACACTGATGGGGCATCCCGCACACACGCGGGATTCCACATGCCTCTCGTTGAAACGGAAGCGTGCCGAGTGTTTGTAGGCGTGGTAATTCTGTTGTCTCACGCAACCCTGCCGTACCCGGATCGCAGGGCGCTGCCAGATGCAGGGAGACGGAAGAGGGCTCTAGGGGGGTGGCGGGGGAGATGCTGCGGGATGGGCCAGCCAGGAATGGTGAATGGGCAACGGGCGCTCCTGTCGTCGGTTTCCTTTGTCAACAGCTGACGAGAAGAGCAAACTGCAGCAGGCGATGCAAAGGCGCACCGATGAGGCGCACAAGCCGGAGAGGATGCCTCCATCGGAGGTATGTCCGTGGTGGACGCCGCTAAGTGCCGTCTACTGTTTCCCTGAGTGTGATACCCGCCCGCTGCTGGGTCATGGAGTGAACAGGATCCACGAATTGATGGCACCATGACGACCCAGGCCATTCGTGCCCCTGACCCGTGATCTGGCATACGTAGCCCACATGCGTACTGCCAGCGGACATTCCATTGGATGCCGCGACGAAAGTGTGAGAAGGGCCAGCACGTCAAATGAGTAAAATGTTGTCATGCAGCCGTACACACCAGATGGGGACCCGTTTGAGCACCCCACTTGAGCTTCTCGTGGAGTTGCTGGGCCAATCTGCAATTTGAATAATGTGCTGAGATCCCGCACACACTCAGAATCCTGATGTGATTTGGCAACCTTCACCACTTCACCACTTGAGCGCAGCCACAGCAATACTGAGACAAGGGGGGTTAGATTGGGTTGGGACAGGGCCTCACACAGGCGGGGATTGCAGGCCTGCGCATGCACCCCTGCACGGCACTGGTCCCGAATTCTGGCCGTCCGGCTCCAAGGCCGAGCGGACTGGGACAACCCCCATGGAGCACACCGTAGTGCCGGTGTGCGGGAGACGCCGTCATGGTGCCTGTGTTGGGGGGGGTGGGGTAGTATGTCCCCGGTGCTCTGGGCCCCAGTGGGGAGGCTGGGGGAGCCTTACGCTGAGCCCGCCAGAGGAGAAGCAGGCCAGGGCTACGCAGCCTCAAAGTCACAGAGACATGCTGCCTAGCTGCCGCATGATGGCTAAGGCGGGGGGGCAGCACCGGCGTGTGGCACGACTCGGGAGGTCCCACACTCCTTGACTACCATGCGGCACAGGTGGTGCTGCCAGATTCAGCTGGGTCCAACATCCCACGGGTATGCCTCAAGTAGTAGGAGGAGTCCCAGGGCACGCAGAGCGCTTCCCTGCCCTGGAGCCCTACCTGGGACAACTACCGGGTTGCGTTGCTACAGCCCCATTAGCTTTAGGGGGGCGGGGGGCACGAGGGCACAGAGAGAAGGGGGCTGGAGGAGAGATGCTGTTGACCCACGAGACACCGTATCCCCAAGCTCACAAGGGCTGTCGCAACTGACCGAAAGCCCACTGGGTGAGTGTAGAGTGTGGCAACTGGCTGTGAAGTTGGGCAAAGTGAGTGCCAGAGAGTGGCAACAACTCTGCAACAATTTTTTGGGGCCTAGAAGTAGCTGATGCATCGGGGCTGGTGGTGGAAGGCTAGCATTGCGACACATTCCCCGCTGTGCGGGTCGCCCCCCCCCCCGTGGCAAGGAGCAGAGCAATAGGCACAGTGGAACTCATGCACCTTGGCACCTGATTTTGATCTAACAAACACTGCCTTAACCGAACCACCGCTGATTGGCAGCCAGTCTAAAGCAGGCAGTTTTGTGTTGTTTGCTCCAAAGGACAGGCCCCCACTGCACAGGGGCTTTCAGCTGCCCCATGTCTTGCATCGATCCAGGACATATTCCCTGATGCCGGTGAGTACAACCCGGAGGCGGATGCCAAGGCCCAAGATGCACCAAGCGGGACTTTGTTGCAGAAGAGTAAGGCGCCCCTTTTTGCGGACCTGGAGCAGACCCGCAGTAAGTATGTCATTGGACTGCACCATGGCTGTAATTTTCCCCCGAGATTTTGTTTTTTTCTATGGGCCGCGCCTTGAGGACCGCCTTCTGGGGCGGCAATTCACTGCCAACCCCCAGAGGTTAACCGCCAATAATAGCCAAGTTCTTGTTCATTAAGCACCGACTGTCTTCTCTTCGCCAATGACAAGCTTCACACGGATGTATCAACGGATCAGTTGACACTTTGCTGCGTGTACTGCCCAGTTGACTTCTCCATTGTGGTGTGCGCATTTGGTGGGTGAGGCGCACACCAATGAGGGTTTTTTTTTCTGGCCCTGGGCTTTGCTCAGATGACTGGGACTGATCGATTCCCTGAGCGGCGCTGCTGTGCTTTCTCCGGGTGTTGTCGGTACTGGAGTTCCGGATCCCGTTCGCTCGGTGAACAAACCTCATGCATTTGGTGGGTGGTTGCTCT
The DNA here is from genome assembly GCA_964036045.1 of Eutreptiella sp. 'Long Island Sound 2002'. Taxonomy (NCBI): domain Eukaryota; phylum Euglenozoa; class Euglenophyceae; order Eutreptiales; family Eutreptiaceae; genus Eutreptiella; species Eutreptiella sp. 'Long Island Sound 2002'. The sequence goes on from OZ038383.1 coordinate 8,948,750, forward strand.
GGTTCAGTGAGTCCCAGCCCACATGAGTATGCTATTTCCCCCACACTCCCCGCCTCGTTTCTGGCAATGTCGTGGCAGTAGGCAGGTACTGGTGCCCTTTCCTGGGGTGTCGGTAGAATCCCAATGTCAAAGTCTGAACACACGTCAGGATCTGAGACCAACTTGACCCTCATCACTGGCAGAGTGTGGCAGTTGGGTCCTCCCTGTGTTGTGAGTGGCACCTCTGGCTAAGCGCCACCGAGCCCGCAAAGCCCTGCACACCACAACATCTCTGAGATTGTCCGCAAAATTTTCCGGCGCGCAATGATTCGGCATGAAATCCCCTCCAGACCTGTGTCCAGACATTCACAGACACAGATCTGGCAACGCCGTGGAGTGCTCCAACGTCGGATGAGATGGAGACCACGGAGCTCCTCCTGAAGCAGGTCCGGCAGCATGGCATCCCCGAATTCATTGGCATTGGAAGTGTCGTGAAGCTTCCGGATGGGTCACTGTATCGGGTCCGCGAACTGGACAAGGCCAATTTCATGGCACAGAAGCTGGTGTTGATGCCCAGCGACGAGGCGGCCGTCCGTGTGGCTCGAAAGGATATCGTGGGCACCAATTTGGTTGTGTCTGATTGGGGACTGGGGGGGGGGTTTGCTTCTGCGTTCTACTTTGTAACGCCCCACCGCAGTGTTCGCTCTGTGCACTGCTTTCCTTTCTTTTTTGACGTGTGTACTGCTGCACCTACGACGTATTTGTATGGGACATGAGTGATCGGGCGACAGCAGGTGCAGCCTGGGGCATTGGCATCGGGAACTTGCGGTGTTTGTCAGAGGAAGTTGCTGCCATTTGGATGGCAATGTCGGAAAAGTGAAGGCTCCGGAATTGCACGGCCCTTGCACCGCAGGCTCACGAATTGCAGCGTCAATGCCAAAATGCCCAAGCTCAAGTGTCACGATCGGGGACCGGGGGTTGGGGGTCAAAACCGGTCACTTTCTCCCAGCACCAACCGTCTGCGTGGTGGGCAACGCCCATCCCACAACACGGCCTACCGGTCTTCATTCAATGGCATCGTCTTCCCCCGGCAGGGGCAGGCACATGGGCCGATTTCAGCACACGCCGACTGCATGTCATCGGTCTTGGACCGGGAAATGCCGTCCCGATTGGGTTGTGGTAAGGAAGGGTGCATGTGAACCTGTAGGACCCGGTGCAAACCTCCCGTGGCCGCAGGAGACACGCCACGCTATGCCATCCCCCACATGGCGCTATGAGTTGCCCCCCCCCCCCCCCCTTCATGAGTACCCACCCGTGTATTTCCCCGAGGGGGTGGGGGAACCGCCACTTTGAGTTTTCCAATTTTGATTACACGGTAGTCAAGTGAGGTTCTCCCATGTGTCTACTGGCTGGACGAGGAAGTATTATTGGGGCATTGTTGTGTGATTGGACTTCCTTGCGTCCAAGGCACACGCCCCCCAGGGTTGTCGTCAGCCACTCGAGGCTTGATAGGGCCGCCTCTCCGACAATTCTTTCGACGCAGATAAACTCTTGGAACGCGTTGGGCTTGAGCGGGATCGCCGTGTCGAGTCAGAAGAAGGCCGTGGCCATTTTGGACATGTGTTTGGGAAGGTCCAGTTAGTGCCAACAACGCCTGGGATCCTACACGCCACCACCCTCTGGGAAGTGGAGCCAGGGCCCATGAGAAATGCAGAAGGTGCCTCAAGGAAGGGGCACACGGGCTTGGGGATGCAGTATGCTTGATGAAGTATTTGGATGAGCAATCTCTGCAGTTTCTGGCGATGTAGATATTGATCGAAGTCCCCCCCCCCCCTGGACCGTTGCGTCGCTTGCCTTTTTGTGTGTGCGTGTGTGTGTGTACGCTCATTGGCACGAATGCACCGACGCTGTCTTACTGACTGAACGACCAGCCAGCGCTACAAAACTGAGCTGTGGGACACGTGAAACGGAAACCCCCAGGCCAGTGTGGTATGTCACATGGTGAGCTGGTCACCGAAGGTACGCGTGAGTCGTGCATTGTGCAAGGCCCTTGCGGCCGGTCTTCGCTCCCAAACTGCTCTCTAATGTCGGTCCACCTGAAGTTCCCAAAATGCGTCCCCTATGCAGTCATTACCTGGTCTTTGCTGACCCTATGTCAGACCCTAGGCTCAGAGGTGACGACAATCCCAACCCCCCCCCACCAAAAAAAAGAAGCACAAGAAAAGCAGCAGATGTCACCTCTGTGCCTCTTAGTGCCCGAAGCCTGATCGATGGCTTCATCATCGGGCTCCACCCCCACTGGCTGTATATACACCTGTCATGTGTGCGTCCTATACATACAATCTCGCCTATTTTGCAGAGTGCATATGCATAGCGGCTCTGCTGACTTTGCCTTGTACCCCCCCCGCTTGGTGGCGAGGTGGAGCCGGTTGGCAGAAGGGGTGCTGACCGGACAATGCGATCATTGTGGACCACAAAAGTGTGTTCCTGAGAGTGTGCGTGCAGCGGCATCAGACACGGCAGTGGCAACACGGTCCGCTCCATGCAGAGTTTACAGCAGTGCCCTCTGCTGTGAAGCTGGCACACGCCTCTGCAGCGACGGGGATTAATGTTTGCGGGCTCCTTGTGACGTTTTTGCAGGGGCACAGATCACCCCCCACCCACCCACCCGCCCCGCCTGTTTGGACAATGCGGGGGAGGAGATGAAAGTTCAGCAGCAAGAACCACAACGGGCGGTTGTGGAGCAGCAACAAAGTGAAGATGTTCAGGTGCCCCCCAGGCGTTCACAGGACAAATGGAGCCGTGAATGGGGTACGCATGGCGACACTGAACTGTGAAGGGGTGAGGCGTTGGTGTGGCAGGTGGTGCACATGGATGGCCTGTCAAATGTCGCTTGTGCCGGCAGCGGTCTCCATATGGAAAGGAAGGGGTCTCATCGGGCAGTGAGGATGAGCATTGACTGCAAACGAATCATGTGGAAGAGTTCGTGGCAGTGATCTAAGCGTTGCTCCTCTCTCGATCCGGGCCTAATGGGGGGCGTTTACACATTCCACTCGCTGCGGCCAGGCCGTTGGCCCTGTCATTCCCTCCAGCCTCATTTGCAAAGGGACCCACGGCCGTGAGACTTTTCCCTCCTGCGTTGCAAGTCACTCTAGGGGCCCTTCCCACAGATCCATGCACGACCCCATCCATCTCTGTGGCTGCCAGTTGCGGACTTTTGTTGTTGCTCGGGCGCATATTAATGCTAACATGGCGCCCTTAGTCGCCTCGCGATAACACACCCTTCAGCCAGAGCACACCGTAGCGAGCAGTAAGCAGAATGGCTGCAAACCAAAGAGTGGCAACATGTTGATGCCCTGCCTTGAGATCACATCACCAACGCAGCAACTATGCACTGCTTCCTCCAGAATCCCGGTTGTTCCACCACTGCCCTCCATTCCCTATCTTAGCACTGGTCCCCTCTCCCCTCCTGCTGGGGCACCCAAAGACGCAGCACCGTGCGAGGACCACTGACCAGGAGCGCAAGCCCAATGGCCAACAGGGAGAGTCTTGGAGATCTCCGCCGGGGGATGTGCGGAATTGGGGGAGATTTGCTGCACCTGCCACTTGTGGCAGCTGGAACTAAGCCTCGGAGGGTCCAGTGAGCTCAGGATCTGGCATGTAAACCAACGGGATGGGGGGCGGGAAAATCTTCCAACAATAGAGGCCTTGGGCCAGAAGCCCCCCCCCTCCCTCCAGGCCCACAGTTTTGAGGCCCACAGTTCTGTTGCTTGGGATGCAGCCACAAAGGCTGCAACCCAGCACCTGGACTCACTGCTATGTCTGGGCCGACATTTGTGTTTTCCACGTTGCCACATTTCCACGAACCTCATTTTGCCGCCTTTCGTAGGGTGGATCATCGCTCCCAGCACGTCGCTTAAGTTTAAGTGCTTAACAGCCGAGGTAGGACACCACCACGTGATTTGTTGCATCCAGTTGGACCTCGCTTTTTGTAAAATGATTGAATTGATGTATATGGGGAATGCCGGTCACACAGCGCAAAGTTTTGTGTGCCGGCAAGTATGTGAACTCTCGTCTTGGCCCTTTCCCCACAAGTTATCGGGGGTTTTAGGCTGTTTATTTCTAGTGAAGACTTGCATTTCATTGGATTTTTGGGAAAAGGGGTATAGAAAGGGTGTTTGTCATGGTTGGGTGCTTCGGCCCACGTAGTGTTCACACAACTGCTTCATTTCCTCCCCGCTTTGGGGACCATGAGATTGCAGAGGTTCTGTAGCCACTTTGATTGAGTTCCCGTTGCACTTTTGGGGCCGGGTGGGTGCGCATGGAACTCTTGGATGACCGCAGAGTGGTGCTGCGGTTGCCAGGAGCAACTAGGGAGGAGAGAAGGTGAGTGGTGGGTGAAGTTGGTGAAGTTGGAAACCCCTGAGACGGCATGGGTTATGGGGCCATTGCATCATTTGGTCTGACCCCAATACAACAAGGGATATGTAGCCAATACCAATACACACATCAAGTTATTCTGCGAACCTTCTGATTTGGGATCAACGTGGTCCTTCGCTAAAGCATGGGCCGTTCTTCGATCATGAAGTGGGTGCCCATGATGGTGCATATAATGGTTGTGTCCGCGTCATTGATTAGGTCCCTGGTCTAGCTGGGGATCCAGTGTATCATGTGAGTTTAATGCCTGCTTTCCAAAAACTGTCTTGCCTACTGTGCTTTGAACAAGTTTGAGCCAATCCAACAAAAAAACAATGGTCGTGTCCACATCACCTTATATTGGGCATAAGATTTTGACCAAAGCCCAACAAGAACAGAATGCTGTGGAGGACATGTTCAGAGTGGGCAAGCTGAAGGCAGTTTCATTGTTCTCATGTGGGCTTTGCTGCTTCGCCGTGCTACTAGACAGGTGACAGGTATTATGCACGCAGTGCAAGAACTTGGCCTAGGATGGAACACATCTTTGCCTACTTGTGGAAATGGAGCGTTGTCCACAATGTGTGGACGCATTCTGCCGCAGAGTTGCATGGCCATGCACGCATTTTACTTCACCACAATTGTCTTTGTATCCAGAGGGAAACTGGGTATCAAGCCTATGGACTTTGGCCTCATGTGCTTGAGTCCAAATATTGTCTGACATCTAACCTTGTATTTCAGTGTACAGATGAACCATCAAATTAGCCATTCAAAGTATAACTATGCAGTGGCATATGACATGCAAACATATTCAAGTGTCAAATGCCACACACTTAGATATATCAATTGGCAAACAACGTGTCATCGTTCTCGTCTCCCTCTTTGGAGGCTTCCTCCTATGCGCACGCGGACTCAACTGTTGTACAACAATGGTTGGCGGTTTGGGTGGGTTTGGTGATATTCTGAGCATACATTCCCACGTTACTTATGACCTGGACGTTGGATTGAACACAAACAGAGATGCAACAGTGGCCCAAGTAAAGGCAGGGGACCAGATGTGGTGCCAGTTTGGGTGCCTTGGCGCAGGGTCACCATCCTCACAGATCCTGCCAAGCCATTCCCCGGAAAGCACTCATTATACCTGCCCTGCAAGGAACCTGATATGGAGCACAACCCGCCAGAAGCATTGTGGTCATGTGGAGGGTCATAGTAGGACACCAGAGACACGCCAGATCGGGCACTGCGGGCAGACATGTTCAGCTCACCCGCGCAACAAGTGTGCAGGCTCGTGAGCCATGTAGAGCAGCAAGTTGCATCCATCCTTGAACTCCACTAGGACGCCCATCAATCAGTGTCCCAGGGTGCCAGAAAACGAACTGGTGATTTGCATGGTGTTCATGGGCACGTGTTCCATGGTTGGAGAAACCACAGACTTGGGAGGCCTTCAATCCCATACTCCAGTGCCTTCCTGGTCCACAGAAGTAATCGAACCCTCCACTGGCCATGCAGTTTTCAAGGGATCACTGTACTCCCTACCAGCCTCTGCTCCTCTGCCACAGAGAATATTGCTGTCCGTCTCTCTCGTCTGTTCCACTCTGGTCTCTGCTGTCTTTTCCACTCATTTGATGCTACTTTACATTGCACCCACAATGTGCATAGTTCCACACTGGCCTTCGTTGTTGACCCATTGGATTTCGTGTTTAATTGCACAACAAAAATAATGGTCTCCATTTGGCAATTTGGCCAATTCGATCTTCATGTCTTGAAAAGAAGGCAATGCTACCCTGCCGTACATATGAGTTCAGTCACTGTCTGCACACCTGACGATTGTTGTTCGTATTTCCTGGGTTCGGCCTTCAGTCTGAAGGCATGGCTGACACCAAGCAGCTTTCTCTGCTGCAGGGGAAGAAGCGATCAGTGTCCCCTCTCTTTGTGAGGGGCAGGCCTGTTTTACAGACACTATATAATTCTGGCCCTGCGCCAATGATGTAACATGTGACCGAACTGAGCTCACCTTTGCAGCTTCCAGAGTATGTCTACTGAAAGCAAAAAAAAAATGCTACCCTGCCACACCCGGAAAGGTAACCGTACAGCCTGGAGCTGAACAAGTATACACTCCAAGGCCCGCTTCCATGTGGTGTAATGATTTTAACCAATTGGCCTGCTGGTTTAATAATGCATGGCGTGCTGCATTTCTTTTTGGTTCCATGGCTAATTCTGGCTCATTCACAACCTCTCTAGCCTTCAACCCCATTGGGGTAGAGGTGGGGAGGTCTTAAGTCTTGATCCCTGCCTTCCCTGCTGCTGTTGTTCACCTCCCTCCTACTTACCAGCAACTTCGCGAACCACTGATGTCTTCAAACCTCTGACCTTGATCTGCTGTTGGTTAGTCACCAACCACGGATTTCAATTCCATATGCCAGATGGCATGTCTGCTGACCCAGGTCAAGATCCATTCCCCTGACCAAAAGAGATATTTGGTCAGTTGACCCAGCAACGAGTTGAGGCACAGACACAGTGAGCCCATGTGAATGAAAACACATTTGCCACGGATCACAGTCCCCACTGCCTGGCAAAGATGGCTGGACGACCCTTTCAGACCTGATCTGCAAGCTCCCCAAAAAAGAACAGGCCAAGTGAGTGGACAGTAGGCAGTGAAGGCCGTGGGGAGCAGGCGCAGCTGGCGCCTAATGTGGACATCACAACCTGACTCATTGCAGCCCAAAAGAACAGTATCAAGAGTCCAAAAGTTGGTTTTGCGGTTGTTGGCCCCTTTTTACGCACAACTTCATTGGTAGTGTGCTGACATGGAGGGGTACGAAGCTAAACAGCACTCAGAACATTTTACTTGAAACTTGTAAATGAGGGAGTGTTAGCGTGATTGGCATCTTTTTGGCCTAAACGTCCCCCAGCCGTCGGAGTTTGTCAGTGGTATACACTACAAGTGCCGCTTTTTTTTTGATATTCAGGCCCAATTGCAAGGCACTTGAGGCCCAACCCACAGCACACGGCATCCTCTGGTGAACAAGTCTGGGTTTTCAAAGTTCCCAATGCGCCTGCTTGAACTTCTTGTTTGTGTTTTTGGCCAACATAGTCATGGACGGTAGGGTGTAGGTTTTTTGTAAGGGGACTGGAAGAACAAAAATCGGTCAGGTACTGTGCCCCAGCCTCGGAGTATGGAGTGCCACCTCCATGGAGATTCTTGGCGCAGTTGTAGATTTTCATGAACGCTATCATGTATCCTATGAAGCAAGGCTGCAAAGGGGGGGGGGATGAAGTCGCATAAATGCTTCCTGGCTGGTGTGGATGATGTTGTGCTGAAATCACCTCGAAGCGAGGTTGTTAGATCAAGCGCAGGCGCGAGCGTCGTATACCCCCCTTTTTTCGGGGTCGTTTGCGTAGCATACCCCAATGTATGGGTTCTAACGTCTAACCCCTTGTAAAATCATCATTTTAGGACCAAAAATGATCCCCCAATGATTTTTTGGATTTTGACCCCCGTACCCCCCCCCCCCCCCACCTGGGTACCCCTTCTTTGGGGGTCGGGGGGGTCAAAACTACTTTGTGTATTGTGGCCGTTGTGTGTGTATTTGGACCTGGGTCCTGAAGAACTTTTTTCTTGTATATGGACCCCCTAACCCATGGCGGGGGTCCCGGGCCCCAATTCCAGGTACCCCCAGTCGCCCCCCCCCCCAATATTGCCCCTTGCGAGTGAGGACTTTGCCGTTTTCACGCTGGATAGGCTGTTTAGTGGCACGTGAAAGTTTTTTTTTTCCCTTTAAATTCGATTTTTCATGAAACCCTTCCGTTGCCCCTAGGATGGGTCTGGCTGATCATTTGGTGACAATATGGGTACTTGAGCACCCATGGGGACCCACGTAGTGGCCGCTAGGCCTATGTAGCCCGTGCCATGGGCCCTCCGAAATCCCCAAAATTGCTGTTGCGTAGGCTGTTTAGTGACAGTTGAAAGTTTTTCACATTTCTACCTTTTCCGAAACCCTTCTGTTGCCCCTAGGATGGGTTTGGGTGATCATTTGGTGACAATACGGGTACTTGAGCACCCATGGGGACCCATGTAGTGGCCACTGGGCCCATCTAGCCCGAGCCATGGGCCCCCGAAAAGCTTCACAATTGCTGTCTGTAGGTGGTTCTATGGCATTTGGTGTGTGCACGAATTGCTTGAGCAATTTCCCAGCCTCTACAGGTCAAAAATGGAAAATTTTGCAAAACATTTTTTTGATATTGTGACCAATTACAATGATGACATATGCTATGTAAAGCATGTTTTAAACCCTCTTTGTGTGTTCTTCAGGCTTCTTGTTGTGAGCCTCCTCGAGGCGAAGCTGCACTAGCTGAGCCGCAACCATGTTTCCGTCGAGGGGGGCCTTCCAAGCTGCGGGGAGGGCTCCCCTTGGCGCCTTTGCTCCCCGGGAGCTATCCGACAGGCACTGGCCCTCTCTGCCGCTAGCGGTGACGGCCGCGCTTGCCGCCCCGCCCTCACGCCGAGGCCGACAACGCCGGAGCGTAGACCTCTCGCGACGGCGGTCGCAGCCGCCATCGCGGCGACGGCTGAGGCGGCGAGCACGACGTCGATGCGTCCAGATTCCCACCAGGCCCTCAGCCAGGAGTGGCGAGTGCCCACACCCAGCAACACCCAACGACCAACCACGCCCAAACCCACACCCAGGACCAGTAACTGCGACACCCACACCAGCACCGCCACCAACACCCAAACCAAGACCACCCAAACCGAACGCCACAACACCCTCACCAGCGGAAACACCCGGAACCAACGGAGACACCGGCGGCAAGGACACCCAGTACATCAATGACAGCACCCTCATCGTCCAGCGCAACGCCCTCACCGTCGGCAACACCAGCAACCCCAGCACCCAGCAAAACACCCAAGACACCCTCGCCAACATCAAATCAACACAAGAAGCGCCCAACACTGGCCAACGACCACACCCGCGCCACCCACCGACCCGCACCCAGAGCCGCCACCGCCAGCATCCACACCATCGGAAACACCAACACCACCAACAATCATGCCAGTACAACACCCTCACCATCACCATCACCGGCGGCGCCGCCGTCCTCACCAGCGCCTACGACACCTACGCACACCAACACCAGGTACAACACCTACACCACCAAAGCCAACGGCATCAACAACACCATCGCCAGAACCACCCCGCCATCAGCGTCGCCACCGGCAACCTTTGGCACCAGAGGCAACCAACGCCACCACAACCGGTAAAACAGCAAACCACCAAGCCTCGGCCAGAAGAGACAAGGGCACACGCCCGGAACCATCAACAACAACACCGTCGCCACCAAAGCAACGCCTGCAACACCCTCACCAACGGCATCACCAGCAGCCCACACCACCTACACCTACTGCACACCCTCCCTGTCAGAGCCAATGGAACCAGCCCGCGCCCGCCCGGGAACAAACGAAGCCCACCCCCGAACACAAGCCACTGACCGCCCACACACGGACCCACACCAACCATCAGCAGCATCAGCAACATCACAGACCCCGTAACCCGTAGCAACGCCCGCAACGCCCTCGCCACCGGCATCACCGACAGCGCGACCTCAGCGATAGCAACCCGGAGCGTCAACGACAGCCACCACGGCGACACCACCCGGTACAACGCCTGCAGCACCATCGGCATCAACGACACCAAGGAGGGCCCCGACACCAGGCACGGCCAACACCGCCAGGGCCAACACACCGGCCAGCAATGCCCACGGGAACCTCCGCCAGGATTGGCGAGGTCCCACCCCCACGGCACCGTTAGAACACCACCATCCACCAGGGCATCACCTACAACGCCCTCGCCAGCGGCATGACCGGCGGCGCCCACACCCGGAGCTCCGCCGGCGGCGCCCTCACCAACAACGTCACCAGCACCACCGACACCGGCAACACATCAACACCACCACGCACCCAAAGCATCGAAACCCTCGACCACAACCGGTGCAACACCTACAACTACAGACCCAAAGACAGCCGAAGGAACTACCCCAACACCAGAGACAACCGGCACCACCAGGACCGCAAGCCAACCGACCACTAGCCAACCACCAGAGCACGCCGGGCCCCCCGCCAGGACTCGCACGCCCGGAACCCCCGACAACCAAAGTGCAGGCCGCGCCCAGCACCAACACCAACAACACCGACACCATCAGACCACCACGAGACACGCCAACAACCAAGTATCACCTGTGACACCCTCACCGTCGGCAACACTAGTGACGCCAACACAACACTATCCACACCACCACCAACCCCACCAACGACGTGCCAAGGTACGTCACCTAAAACACCCTTACCATCACCACCACAACCCCGGCACAAAATAACACCTACGGCGCCCCCACCGTCGGCGCCACCAAGGACGCCAACAGAACTGGCGAACAAACGCCACCAGCGCCACCCACCGGGCCCCCAGCCAAGGGTAGCAACAGCACACACTAAGCCCACCATCATCAACGCCAGCGGCGCCACAAGGCGACACACCGCCTACCTACAACACCCTCACCATTCGCATCACCGCCCGCAGCATCGACATCACCCGGAGCATCATCAACAACCACCCCGGGCAGCACCAACGACCACAATAACACCATCACATCCAGGACCCTCACCAGCAGAGACACCAGCGGCACCCTCCGCCAGGAGTGGCAAGGAGATAACCCGACAACGCGGAGCCGCACCCAGCGCCCCCGGCACCCTCACCATCGGAGCACCACCAACGGCACCAACCGCCAACACACCACCATCAACATCACCAACGCCACCGACGCCTGACACGACAACCATGTAGCCCGCACAAGCGGCATCAGCCGAACCGTCACCGACACCACCTGCACCAACCTCACCGGCGCCATAGCCCGGTTAACCACCTGCGACCGCGAACCGCAGGCACTAACAACTAGGACATCGCCGACAACACCCGCACCGCCCTCAGCAACACCACCGAAGGCAGCACCATCGACCGATGCCCAATTCACCCTCATAAACGTGCCCCCTCCCACGAACAACACCGGGATCGCCTACACCCCCCACCATCTGCACAACCAGCGACACCATCACCAGCACCAACCGAAACACCGGCGACGGCAGCCTCACCAACAACCGGCACCCCCAATACCACTGTCACCAGCACCACCACCACCAATCACACCACCCACCGTCGGCGCCAGCCACCAACAAAGCCAACGCCGCACCCTAAACCACACCTACACCCAAAACCTGCAGCAACACCCGCCGTAACCCCACCAACGACATCACCCTCCACTAGGAACGGCCACCCAACACCGATAGGGCCAGAAGACGATGATCAGCACTAGCACGAAAGCCACCCCTTAGCGCCCACAACAGCCCAAAGACCTCCCGTACCCGGGCCCACACCCGGTAGCAGCACCTACGCCGACCCACCATCGGTGTCACCGACACCCGGGAAGACACCAACAGTGCCCCCGCCGTCACCGCCACCAACCTCGACGAACTAACGTCCACATCACTGCCGCCACCGCACCCAGGCCGTCGGCATCACTACCAGCACACCCGCCCGGACCGTCACTGGCACCGCCGCCCATGGCACCACCTGCACTCACCAGCGCCACCACAACCCCACGCAACGCTAGGAGCCTGGCATCACCAACGGCCTCAACAAATGTCGACACCACCAACACCACCACCGACTGACGGGGTCTACCCACAGAACAAGAACAGCTCCACCACCATCAACCAGTACACCACCCGCGGCACCCCACCGTCGCGGACACCACCCTCACCACCAGAGCACCTAACACACCTCCACCGCCGGCGGCGACATCGGCCACACCACCCGTCATCTACAGCACCCTTGCCACCACCGCCACGTCCGGCCCATATACGGTACGCCCCCAAAGGCCAGAGACACCACCCTCACCATCGACGCCACCGGCAACACCACCGCCCCATACGTCACCCTCGCCATCACCGACCGAACCACCACCCTCACCATCAGCGTCCACGACACCACCAGAGGCACCAACACCACCGGCGACAGCGACAGCGACAGCAGTGACTGGCTGACCCACAAACCTCACCATCAACTAACGCGATCCCTGCACCAACCTCACCTACACTAACGCCTATACCGCCCTCACCAAGGGCACCGCGAGAGGCACCATCACCCACTACAACACCCGCACCACCCTCACCACCAACATCACCACCACCCCCCAAGGCTCAGGGCTCACGGGGAACGGAACAGCAGAGTGAGCACGCCACCACCCGCACGCGTCGCCCACCCTATCGTACACCGCTCCGCAACAGGGCAGCCACACCGCCCCCCCGCTTCCCCCGACAGGAAGTGCGCTGCAGCCCACTGCTGGAACGACGACTACGACGTCCTCCCGGCCATCCGACACCTACTAGCAGACACGGCCCCGCGCCCACAAGCCCACCAGCAACCCACGGAACGGCAGGAGCCCGACCACCCCATGCCACCACACTCCATATCCCCCGCGTCCACCGCAGACCAGAACGCAGAACACCAGCGACAGGAGCCCGACGACGCCGCCACCCCCCCGGCCCCCCCCCCCCCAAAGGACATCTACGCCACACTGGCCGGCACCCTAGCCCCCATGGACGCCGAGCAGTACTACCAGTCCATCCAACGAGACCTCGCGGCGGACCACGCGACCCTCCAGGGGTGGAAGCGGGAGAAAAGGAACGACAACGAGTGGGGCACGGAGGAAGACCTTCTCTGGAAAGACACCTGGGAAGGCACCATGGACGCCTTCCTGGAAGCGGCAGCCGAAACCTACCCCCACCCGCCCGGGGACACCAGGCACGGCCTCCACGCCCTCGTAGCATTCCACAGCTGGAAACACCGCCACACCATCACCCTCCACCCCCTCGACCACAATCCACACCGATCGACACCTGAAGACGACGCGACCGCCGCCATCACCATACAGCAAAACCCCGAGAACCCAGAGGAGTGCCACATCACCTCGAACGATCGGGCACCCAACCCCCCCGCCTCCCCCACCCTCCCAGACTTCTTCGCCACCATCAGCGCAGAACTGCAGGAAGCGAAAGCCCCACAACAAACGGACGAAGAGATGCCCCAGGCACCATCCCCACCAACCACACAGGAAAGCCCCCGCACAGAGCCCCTCACCGACCCCATCACCACAATGGAGCTCCCCCCACAGCACCGCACCACCCCGGACCGCAACGGGTTTCGGAACCTGCCACGGGAATGGGCGGTCCACAACGGCACACTCTGATGGGACCAAATCACACCGGGGCTCCAGGCCATCCGCCTCCACTCGATCACCGAACCCACCACCACCTGGACACTACCAACGGACCGCCACCACCTTCTCCTCACCGTCCAAGGGGATGCCACCATCGCACCAACGGAGGGAGACCCCATAACAGCAGCCCCCACCCACGCCGTCCACATGGCCCCCAAACCATCGTCGGCACCTACGACGGTACATCCAGGCCCCACCCCATGGCAAGCCATCGTCATCGCCTACCCCACCCCCAACGACCACACACACACTTGTCAGCAACGGTGGGAGGGCATCCCGGGGGACCTCCTCCAGGAACACCTAGGGCTCACCCGCACCCACCACACCCTCCATCCGGTACGAGGAGTAGGCCAAGCACCACACGGCATACACACCCCGGGGTTATGGGCGTACGCCACACCCACAAACCCACAAGCAGCGGAGGACATCAAGATCGCGCTATCCATCCAGCAACCCCAGACCGAGACCCCGCACCGCAACACCCAACGATGCTACACCATTTGGTGGGCATACCAAGATCACGACACCCTCACCCCCCAACCAGGGCCCCCTCCCCTAGACACCAACACAACCGCCCTCCTCCAGGCCGCAGCAGCGGCAGCCACCTAAGTAGGGGCCCCGGAAACCTGGAGCCCGCAATACCTGGTCAAAACCAAAGTGGGGCCCCACGCGAAAGCCCAAGAAAAGCCCCCATCGCCGAAGCCTCTCCACCCCCCACTCAAGCTGGACACGATGGAGCACACCCCCCACGACGAATGGGCGACCCACTACATCATCCCCCACACCACCACCCGCAAGAACGACGCCGCCAAGATCACCATCACCCGCCACCTCCCCCACACCACACAGGTGTATGAGCTGACGGCCCCCAACGTGCTCGTCACCCATCGCCGACACGACGAGCGATACACCATACAGGCGGAGGGGGCCGCCGCGATCACCCTGTACACGTGGACAACATGGGTGGACCTCCCACACCCCACCCTCCATGACACCCCCTCCTGGCCTACCCCCTTCCACACGGCAGACCGCCCCAATAAGAAGCCCAAACACACAGGCGTACACACCCCCACCCAGGAGGCCGAGCACCAACATGATGCAAGGCGCAAGGCCCGCACCCTCCACGACGACCACACAATCCCCCGCATCAGCGCCCCCCCCGCCAGAGTGTCTGATGCCACCCACAAGCGCACCATCACAGGCATCATCACGGACTGCCTGAACCCAGCGGCGTCACGGGCAGACGCCGTGTGGATCAGCGAAGGGCGCTCCCACACACGGGCGGTGGCGCGCCTCAACAACATCCAACCCCACAAACTCCAGCGCGCCGTCGGACCCTTCGCCGTGCACATCACCCCGTATGGCATCAACCAGCCCCGGTGTGAGCACCATGACCCGCCCTGCTCCACCCCATGCACCTCGCCCCTGCGCCAACCGCTCCCGGCCCCCACCATCACGGGCAACATGTACCTGGGCACCGTACCGGGGGACCCGGGCATACAGATCCTGCCCAACAGGACCAGGGAACACGCCATCCCCCTCCACGGAGTAGAGTCCCCCGCCCTGGGACCGCCCCCACCAAAACACCAACACGAGCACATCCCGGGGGACAAACGGATGCAGGCGCCAGACGGGGGAAAAAAGGCCCACCAACTCGCCTGGCCCACATCACCCTCCAGCCCACAGCCCACCTACCAAAGGACTTCGGCGGGGAGCGCCACATCGTCCTGGAGGGGCAAGCCCACCACATCATCACCGCCGCCCTATACACCCTCGCCGCCCACGAACACCACTGGGACCCCACAGCCATCCCAGCGATGCCCCCACCACCGCAAGGCCAAAACGATCCCGTCAGCCTTCTCCACATCGATCAACTCCTAAGCCGCAGGGCCACCCCACACCTCCACCCCTCCAGGATAGAACTAGCCATCACATCGTGGGACACCCTGGACACCACCCCCCCAACAACCCGCTATCCGGATCCTCAAAGCGGACGCCCAGTGGTGGGTCCTCCACTGGGCACACGGAGTCCTCATGGCGGCCCAGGCCTACACCCCGGAGATAGACCCGGAAGACCCCCCACCAGGCCGGCAGCGACTCCTCCAGGCCACCATCCTCACAGGCCGCAAAGGCGCCCCGTGGGAAGCCCTCCACACAGCACTCTACTGGGCTCAAGGGTCCCCCAACGGTCCAGACACACCGGAACCCACGGAGGCCTGGGTCAAACAGGCCAAGGCCATGAGGAACTACCACCTCCACCACCCTTTCGACAAAAGCCCGGCCGCACTGCCATGACCAACCGACCCCCCGGAGACCGTGCGCAAGCTCGCCGACCTCACGCGCAGCCATGCGAAAGCGACCATGCAAACGCCGGCACAACCCCTGCTAAGGGATCGGGGCCAGCAGGCTACGCACCCCTTCTTCCAACCCCACGCCCCCCCAGCCCCACCACCTCCGGTCCCACCCAAGCGAGAGAGACGGAAAAGGGGCGCAAGCACCCCCAACCAGGCCAGGGAAGCAGCAACCTCCCAACCCCCCGCACCCCCCCCGGCGCACCCGGCAAACCCGGACCAAGCATCCTCGTCATCCTCCCTCCCATCATTACCACCACCCAACCCGGACCAGGCATCCTCATCATCCTCCCAACCAAGCATCCACAGTACCACACACAACCAGCACACCCTCAACACCACCACCACGCGGTCCAGCACCACCCGCCGCCCCCACTACACGAGCCCACGGCACACGATCCACGGTACACCCCCATGGACCCGCGGGGAGCCGCACACGCACACCAACAAGACCAGGGCCTAGTAGGAGCGCCCCACCACCACCAGCAGCCCCCCCACCCAAACCCCATACCAGCGAGCACCATCCACCAGCAGCCACCCATTACATGCGGATCACAGCCCCACCCGGACGCCCATGCGGCCGTCTCCCACCCACACCTCGGCACCACAACCAGCCAGGGGCCGCAAGGACTGCACGGCGCGCACATGCAACACCCACACGACCCACAGGGACGCCCAGACCCCCAGCCAGCACAACAACCACCCCCGCCCCCCCCACCACCAACAGTGCCAACCCCACACCACCCCCCCCCCCGCCCCCCCCCCGCGACCAGGCCACAGACGCAACACGCGGCAGCCTCCACCAACCGATTGATGTCGATGCCCCCGTCGACACACGCCACCGCGAGTCCCCCCTCCCGCGACCGCCACAAGAAACACCATCAGCGGACCCCACACGCGACAATGACGACCACCCCCCCCAGCCCACACCACCCCCCCCATCACATCCCGCACCACCAGCCGCCGCACCGGCCGAACCCTACGCCCTGCACAACCCCGCAGCGGTACGGCAGCACCTCCGGGGACTCGGGGACCAGGAGGTGCTGCGCCCCCACACCTCCGGCACCACCCAGCGCATCCGGGCGATCACCCTGGTCCAGGCGGCCACCCTGGGGGAAGGAGTCTGAGACTTCCTCTTCGACGCCTTCCTCCACGTCGCCCGACACGACCGCCCCCCACGCGCCACCCCAGACGGCGAGAGCCCGCCCCCCACAGGGGACCGAATCTGGGTGCCCCCCATCGACTGGGGGCGACACCTAGTCGGACACCCCGTGCCGGAGCGGGAGAACACCCAGGGCCGCACCAGCTACCGCGAGCCCAACATGGCCCACCCCCCACCCAGTGCCACCCCCAGCAACACCAAAGAGTGGGAGCGGGAAACATGGGTAGCCCGGATGGCCTCCCTGAGCAACTTCCGGCAGCATGTCCCGGGGGACATCCCCACCCCCGACGACCGGCAGCCAGCCCCCTCCACGTACATGAGTGTCATGTACAATCTGCACTACACCCTCTCCACCACCCACTACCACGCACCAACTGACCACTGGGTTGTGCACGGCACCGACTCCCTCCTCCCCGCCGACTACGCCCCCCCCCCACACAACCCAGGCTTTGACACGTACACCAGGGGGGACGAGCCGGACGACCCCCACATCTGGGGCACGTGGGAACGCAAATCCCTGGACACGCTGCTCTCCATCAGCAGCGGCAGCAAGGGCCTTGGTAGGGCGATGTATTGCCTTGCCAAGTGGACCCAAAAAAACTTTCGGGATCCCTACGGACCGGTGGCTGTGGAGGGTCACGCTGCGCCCCCAGCAGAGGGAAGCCCCCCCAAACCGCAGGGGACCCACCCCCCCACGCCCCACCACCCTACAGCTCTGCCCATACATGGTGGCAGCCCGCCTCATGGCGCTGCTGTGGCCGGGCCCCCACAGCCCCACCCAAAACTACCCCCACCTCACGGAGGAGGACATGCCCGGCATCCAGCGTTGCTTCTTCCGCACCCTCGACTACCTCCAGCAAATGCACCCAGAAGTCCTGGAGCAGATATGGACACCCCCCGGATGACCCACGTGCCCGCACAGCCGAGACAACGCCACCACACGGCCACATACCCCTACACCGGCACCAGCACGCACAAGTCACCAGGGAAAGCGCGCACACACGCCCGGTGCCCGAACCCGCATCCTCTTTCTCGCTACTCGCAGGACACAGCATGCTACGCCCGCCCCCCCAGCCCAGGACCCTCCGCCGTCCCCCACGGCCCTCTCCTCCGCCTCCGGCTCCACAACCTCCACCACCGCAACCACCTCATCCACCACCACCACCACCACCACCGTCGTCATCCAGCACTCCACCCCCCAAACCGCGGGGGAAACCTCCCAAACGAGCCCCCAAACTCGTCCCCACCGCGAGCAACCCCGCCACCGCCAAGGCCCACGCCCCAACGAGGCCCGCGCCCGCAGCCCGGCCGAAGCCCAAGGCTGCCGCCAAATAGCTTCCCCAACCCGCCGGCACGCCGCGGCCGCAGCCCGCAGCCAAACCCAAGCCGAGGCCCAAGCCCGGCGCCACGACGACAGCGCGAGCCCGACCCCCCGAGGACGTCCTCTATGACATTCAGCCCGAGCCATCTCAGGCCCGGGGGCAGCAGCGCCCAGCACGGCGCCCCCCCACCGTCAGCGACGCCACCGCCACCACCTTCATGGCGGAGCGCGCCGCGGCCGAAGCGCAACGCACCTCGTCCGGCCACCTCCCAAATCCCACACCCCAGGCCGGGGGACCGCCCCCGACCGGGCCGGAACAACGCCAGGGGCCGCCAGCAGCGTCCCCGCCCCCCTACCAACCCTCGATGTCAGCCCACATACAGCGCATGCCCCGCTATCGCCGCCGCCACGAGTCCCAACCCAACCCCGAGGCGGAGACCGTGCGCGCACACCCGCGAGTCCACATCTGCTCGCGCCCCCACTCCCCGCGCACCCCCACGTCACAGGACTACGAGGAATCCCCCATGCCTGCCACCGCGACCAGTCCCCACGACACTGACACACCCACCCACGCCAACTTCTCCGCCTAAGACCGCGGCCCCGCCCAGGGACAGTGGTGGCAGCGCTGGACCCACACGCAGCTCTGGGAGCTGCGAAAGTGGGCCCGGGCAGAGCCCTCCCTCAAGGGCCTGGTCCACCGGCCCCGCAAGGGGTCGGAGGAGAACTGCCGCCTCCGGCCGGCGGGGGGGTGAATGCCGCAGGCCGCATGGGAAGCCATGCTGGCCGATGCGCTCCACCCCCTGGGAGTCCATCCCCGCAACCTCCCCGCGCCCCAGGACCACCCGTATGTCCTGAGGCACCTGCGGGAGACCCTGGAGGAGACACAGCGAGACGGCATCCGCCTGTGGGACATCACCCAAAGCCCAACCCCGCACACAGACACCCCCTCACCACCCCACAAGCGTCAGCACACCGACACCGGCGGCACCCACAGCACCCCAGGAGCCCTGCGCGCCACACAGCACGACGCGCCTGATCCCCCCGCCAGTGGCGCCGCCACCTAACCCCGTTATGCAGCAAACCACCGCCGCGGGGCGCCACGCCAGACCCCGCCCAGAAGTCACCAAGCAAGCCGAACTCACCCAGGCCCGCAACCGTCACAACCCCCTAACCGAGCCAAAGCCCCAACACAAATAAAACCCGAGCCACACCCCAAAACCGCTAGCCCTTGACTCCCAACCAGGCCCGCCGAGGGACCAACGTTGCCACAGCCCACACCCACAGCCGACACAGCCGCCTAACCAGCCAGCACCAGCAGCAAAGAGGCACCTAACCAAACCCAACCTGACCCATACCCGTGTACATTGGGACGCGCGAGCCGCACCCCTGGGGCGCGACCGCCGCCAAAGCACCGACGACACACGCCAGAGGACACAACACTATTGCACCACTACACCAGCTGCCCGTGCCTGTGCCTGCAGTGTACGCACGCCCCTGTTCTTTCCAATTTTTTTTTCCATTTCAACAAAAAAAAACCGAAAATTAGGGGGGGAGGAAGAGGGACACAACCGGGCACCGCGCACCGCACACAGCGCGCACACCGGTGAACAGGCGCAACGAGGGCCAGGACACCGCACACGCGCGTGCACCCAGGGCAACAAAGGGACGGAACACCACGGCCTGGCACACCGGTGAACAGGAGCCAAGAGGCCCAGGACACGGCACACACAAAACAGCACACCGAGCCGGCACACCGGTGAACAGGAGCCAAGTGGCCCAGGACACCGCACAAACAAAACAAAAGACAGAGCAGGCACACCGGTGAACAGGAGCCAAGTGGCCCGGAACACCACGCACGCAAAGCAACACACCCAGCGGGCACACCGGTGAACGGGGGCCAAGGGGCCCAGGACGACGCACACGCAACACAACACACCGAGCGGGCACACCGGTGATCAGGAGCCAAGTGGCCCAGGACACCGCAGACACAACACAACGAACCGCGCGGGCACACCGGTGAACAGGAGCCAAGTGGCCCAGCACACCGCACACGCAACACAACACACCCAGCGGGCACACCGGTGAACGGGGGCCAAGGGGCCCAGGACACCGCACACGCAACACAACACACCGAGCGGGCACACCGGTGATCAGGAGCCAAGTGGCCCAGGACACCGCAGACACAACACAACGAACCGCGCGGGCACACCGGTGAACAGGAGCCAAGTGGCCCAGGACACCGCACAAACAAAACAAAAGATAGAGCAGGCACACCGGTGAACAGGAGCCAAGTGACCCAAGACACCGCGCACGCAAAACAACACACGGAGCAGGCGCACCGGTGAACAGGAGCCAAGTGGCCCAGGACACCGCACACGCAACACAACGCACCCAGCGGGCACACCGGTGAACGGGAGCCAAGGGGCCCGGGACGCCGCACACGCAACACACCACACCCAGCGGGCGCACCGGTGAACAGGAGCCAAGTGGCCCAGGACACCGCAGACACAACACAACAAACCACGCGAGCACACCGGTGAACAGGAGCCAAGAGGCCCATGACACCGCGCACCCGTAGGGCGGCCGAGGGACAGGAAAGAACCAACACCCCATGGGTTGGACATCCTGGGGCGACCCGGCCAACCCACCGGGCCAGAGGAAGGAGCGGTACTCCAAGGCCACTGGTCTGAGCCCGGCCAGGCTGCATCGGGGACGATGGCAAACGTCACCCGGAGCCATGGAAGCAACCGGTGAGAGGCGAGCTGGTACACAGTCCAGGAGGGGGTCGCCTGCCAGGCAGAGTGGCCCCGCAACTCACGCCACAAGGGTCAGGCGGTCGTACCGTAGACAAGCGGGAGCAATACCCCTTGTGATGAGAGATACTTCACACGGCTGGGCAGCCCCCAGAGCTGCCGCCCAAAGGAGGGGGCATGTGGCCCTACTCATGGACACATGTGGGGACACCCTCCCACCTGGGACACATGGACTGGGTGGCCGAGACAATGCCTTCCCAAGCACATGCGGGAGCGGCTCAAGAGGCACCTGACATAGGGCAGTGGGAGGGACAGGACGTCCCTTTGGTAAGTCCTTCTTCCTGCATTGTCAAAGGAGGCATCCCGAGCTCCCGAAGATACCTACCTACCTACCTCCATCCCTCCAGGATAGAACTAGCCATCACATCGTGGGACACCCTGGACACCCCCCCCCAACAACCCGCCATCCACATCCTCAAAGCAGACGCCCAGTGGTGGGTCCTCCACTGGGCACACTGAGTCCTCATGGCGGCCCAGGCCTACACCCCGGAGATAGACCCGGAAGACCCCCCACCAGGCCGGCAGCGACTCCTCCAGGCCACCACCCTCACAGGCCGCGAAGGCGCCCCGTGGGAAGTCCTCCACACAGCACTCTACTGGGCTCAAGGGTCCCCTAACAGTCCAGACACACCGGAACCCACGGAGGCCTGGGTCAAACAGGCCAAGGCCATGAGGAACTACCACCTCCACCACCCTTTCGACAAAAGCCCGGCCGCACTGCCATGGCCAACCGACCCCCGGGCGGAGACCGGCCGGAGACCGTGCGCAAGCTTGCCGGACTCACGCGCAGCCAGGCGAAAGCGACCATGCAAACGCCGGCAGAACCCCCGCTAAGGGATCCGGGCCAGCAGGCTACGCACCCCTTCTTCCAACCCCACGCCCCCTCAGCCCCACCACCTCCGGTCCCACCCAAGCGAGAGAGACGGAAAAGGGGCGCAAGCACCCCCAACCAGGCCAGGGAAGCAGCAACCTCCCAACCCCCCGCACCCCCCCCGGCGCACCCGGCAAAGCCGGACCAAGCATCCTTGTCATCCTCCCTCCCATCATTACCACCACCCAACCCAGACCAGGGATCCTCATCATCCTCCCTCCCGCCACCAGCACCGCCCCCACCCAAGGCATACCCAGGATTTGAAAAAGGCGCGAAGCTCCAGCAGCCCTTCCGCAACGAAAACACGGGCGACTGGATCTGGTGTGAGGGCACAATCCAGTACCGCCTCCGCGACCTGGGGGACAACGGGGGGCCACAGATCCGGGGGATCTGGCACCGCCAAAAGGAGCTAGACCAAGGCAGCAGCGCCCTGGACAAGCCAGAAGGCTGAAGCCGGTTCGGACCCCCGTGGCCATCTTTGGGTCACTTGGGGTGTGTATCTATGTGCCGGCAAGCCGCCATTGGCTGATATCATACTCTCCCATCCACCTGATCTAACCTGATGTGATAGTGTGATAGGCTTGGCCATTCCAGCTATGAGCGGCCACATTCAATACCGAGGCGCCGCCGGCTGAGATTTATATATCAAAATATCAGGAATCAACAGGGTTTTTTTATCATAATGTTTCCGTAATTTTTCAGCTATCCGTTCTGATTGTCAATGTATCGGCGACTGTCAGTTGGCTCGCAATTTTGCGGTAACCGATTGGTTAACTGTTATTTCCAGATATTTCAGCGGAAACCCCGATGAAGGGTTAAATTTCATCAGAAAAGGGTTCGTTGCTTCCGCAATTTTCATGTTATACACTCGCAAAATTAATCCGATTTTTTCAGACATTCAGAATCGGATTTTCGACTTCGAGGTCGCCGCACTGGATATGATGAACTTCGAGTGGTCCTACATTTTTCCCCGATCACGAATCAACCTTCCTTTTGTTGTCTCCTTCATTTTTTTTGGAGACATAGGCGAAACAAAATTGATTCTTGAGGCCACTTTGAAAAGTCATATCTCCGGCTCACTGCGAGGAGTTACATTTTTGAGGTATGGGCTGGAATCGCCTTGGTCTCAACTTAATTTAGAAAGCGTCAAACGCCTTTGATGTGTACACATGCCCGGTGTAGCAAGGGATAATGGTGAAGAGGGTAGAAAGTGATATATAACTCTTGGACCATGCAACCGAATATTTTAACGCGACTTTCGAGTGTACCGCATGAGTGTTGGTGTTGCATAGAAACTTTCCTTGGGTTCCCACGTATTTTTAATGTGAAGTTATGTCCATGGAGGGGCATGGCATACCATGGTGGGAGCCACTTTTAAGGGTCTGTGTTATATGGATGGTATTTGCTTCGCTATGCTCACGCCCATGTTATATATCTCCGTTTGTAGGAAGATATGTGGAGTCATACGTGGCAAGGGCTTTGCCCATGTCCCAATGGTGTGCTCCATAGCGCTACACTAAGTCTACCGCACATATAGTGCATGTGGGAAGGCTTGCGGGGCGACCCACAAGCACCACTATCAATTTTCCCATTTTCATGGTGCGTGTCGGGAGGAGGTTCGAAGGTGTCCCTATGCGTCCATGTGGGGATGCAAGTGGGAGGATTGTTATTGAATGATGCCAAGCAATTGTGTTTTGAACCATATGTTGATACCAGGGGTGGACGAAGTTATATACTATTGTGATTACTTTGAATTTGGCTTTATTTGCATGTTTTTGACCTCATTTTTTGCTCATTTTTGTATTTTATGTGCTCAACTGGTCGGCTAACACCAAAGTTCCTAGAGATCCCTGAACTATGGTATGTTGCTTATATGTTGGCATATGCTTCGGTGTTGCACCTCACCATATGCCTGATCACGTGGTCACTTTGGCGTGGCACACGAGGCCTCACAAAATTAGGTCTCAAATCCGTGAGTTGACTTGTGAAGCATGGCATGTATATATCCGGAGGGGTTTGGGGGCCAATGTTGGGATATTCTTGGGCATCGACGTTTGGTCTATATCACCCTTGTACATTACCTTCCGGTTTGACACATGCATGGAGCATTTGAATATTTGCCGTATGCATTTTTGAGTATATAATTGAATTTTGGGCACTATGGTGTGATTTGCCTAATTTTGCTATGTTGTGAGGTCATCTTCATGGGGCTATTCTCCAAGCCCGATGGACTCCAAGTCCAACCAAAGTTATGTCAGGGTCTGGCATGGTCCTGAGTGCCACTCGAGGCCATGACACGCTACCTCCCCTATTGGGCTAGGACTTAGAGGCTTGGGAGTGAACACATTTTTTGGGGTTTGTGTAGTGACTTTTGACACATGGGATTTAGCCATCTTATTTGACTTGGTTCAGGGCATCGTGTTGGCGAGTCAAGGGAAGGTCCTGAGTCCAGGGAATGAGGGGTCTCTGGCTGTGATTGTGTATGTTTCCATCTTTCCTCAACTTTGCTTGATTTGTGTTCATATGCCAATTTCAGGGCTTCTTTTTCCATTATTCTATTGGTGCAATTCTTTGTACATGCCCAACGCCCTTGTCTCCGTGTGCACCGTGAGACGACCGGCGTGTTGAAAGGAGTTGTTGAGTGTCAACGCGGGACCTCAAACACCCTTGGAAGCCCTCAGTGTGGATTATTTGGATTGAAGGTATTGTACTTGGGAGTTGGTTATTGCAAGGGATCAGGATTTGTGTGAAGGAGCCATATTTTACTATTTTTTGTGGGAAATTGTGCAGGATAGGGCAAGATCATGCAGAACCTGGTGAGAAGCAAGACCATAGGAGTGACAGGAAATGGTGGAAGGGGTACAGCAGGGGCCGGTCCTGGTAGGGACCTTCTTTATGGTAGCAGAGGAGTACCTGCCCCCTACCGCCGCACCGGGGACCTGGGCCCTCATGAGCCCTGCCCAAGGACGCCCCGGGTGCAGATCGTCGAGTCCGTGGAGTCGACGCTGGACTTAGAAGCCCGAGAAGAGCGAAGATGCTCAGGACGGAGAGCCCTTGTAGGACATGGGCTAGACATGGAGGACCTGGCCTCCATGTGTGAAAGGCAGTGCCGTAAGGCTTGCAATCTCCGCTCCGCTGCGGAGGAGTTGGAGGAGACTGGCAGCAACGGTAGGGCCCGGCGTTACCGGAAGCGCGGGTCCCCAAAACCCGCGGCGGAAGCCAGCGCGATGGAGACGGATCCCAGCCCGGTCAGGCTGTGGTCAGCTGCAGATTCCGAGGGGCATTCCGATGGCTATCGGACTGCTTTCCCTTCGGAGTCGGAGCAGATGGCCATACCGCCCACAAGGGCGCACACGGCCCTCGAACCCAGCCAGGAGCATGACGCCGAGGCGTTGGAGAGGCCTACCAGAGCCAGAACGGCGCCTGTGGCCCGGCACACGGAGCCAACGCGGGATAACATGGGCGACACACCCATGGCGGAGGAGTCCGAGGCGCCGGGAACCGTGGGATGCGCCGGATCAGGTGAAAAGCACGCTGAGTGCCACTGCGAGCACGTATCCTTCCTCATCTGCAAGTACCCAAAGATGGGGATGGATGCCATCGTGCAGCACCTCGACCGCCTGGACAACCAGAAGGACGGCCTAGAGGAGGACATCGCTAGGATCCTGAATGACCAGTCGGAAGCGGAGAGAGACATGGCGGAGCTGCGAGCGGAGCAGGACCGGTACCGGGAGAATCTGGAGATGGCCCTGCAGAAGCAGCAGCGAGTGGTGGACAGCCTCCTCCACCTGGTGGAGGACATGTCGGGACGCCTGAAAAGGCTAGAGGAGTTACAACCCCTTGCCTCGGGTCCGGAGCTCTCAGCAAGGCTGGCAACGGCAGAGCTGGTGGAGCGGGTTAAGACCCTCAGGAGCGCCATGGATAAACCCATGGGCGGCCCTGCAGAGGCACCATACGCGCCTCCGCGTGTTGACCCGGGTGCGCTGCCGTTTTTTCCCATGTTCAGCGAATCCATAATGCTCGCGGAGCATACGGCACCGGCTGGGTCCATGCGGGAAGAGCACGCAACCACGGACCTGAGGAGCCTGACGGTACAGATGTCCCATGCCGCCCAGGATCCACCGACCACTGCGACTGCCCATGCATTTCATGCGGAAGAGGAGATCCATACCATGCAGGGGCGAACCATGGGAAGGGCCGACGGACATGGTCGAGGCCATCCAGGTGGAAACCTGTGGGTGAAGGACCCCACTACGGGGATATGGACAGCTGGTGGAGTAAGTCCTTCCCTCATCCCGAACCCCATGGGTTCAGGCCCAACTGGACCGCACTCCATGGAGGAGAGGGATGTAAGGGGAGTGTACTCACACCCCCCGGCCACAGGTGGTATCCGTCTCGGTGGAGTGGTGGCTGCGAATGTCGGAGACGCCATCAGGATTGACGACCTCAGGGGAATCAAAATCCCCTACTACGATGGCCACCCCTCCAACCTGGATGACTTCATCCTGGATGGGGAGGACTTCGCCGAGGAGGTCGTCGGCGAGATGAAGGGAGCGCCAAGGGACAAGTGGGTATGTTGGACATTCCCACACAGGCTGGCGCAGGACCTGAAGGAGGAGCTCAGGGATCAGATCAACGAGGGATTGATCCAGACCGAGCAGGCCTGCCTCCAGTGGCTGGAGGACGAGGAGCGAGTGGACGCCCCCAACCAGAAGTTGGAGGATTTGTGGTCCATTCCGCTGCCGCTGGAGCGCGGGGAGTTGAGGGTCCGGGAATGGAATGGGTACATCCGCAAGTACCGAAGAAGCCTCAAGCTGGTGGAGGACTGGAACGAGTCCAGCGAGATCCGACACCTGCTGAAGGACGTCCTTCCCGGCCACTGGAAGAGAAGGGTGGAGGACGAGGAGAAGGAGAGAGCAAAGAAGCGCGTGGCCGTACGGATCATGGCATCGGAGGACACGCACGCCGGAATAATGGAGTTTTTCCGGCAAAACCTCGGCGAGCCCAGCCGAATGTTGGGGTTGAAGAACGCCGTCTACGTGGAGGTATTGGGCGACAACATGGGGCAAAGGCTGATGCGCCTCAACAACGCGGAGTGGAGGCGCGGAGAGCCGCTGAGGATGCAGGTCATCTTCGCCCGCATGAGCCTGGACAAGATCGTGAAGTACATCACGGTGGAGCTGAAGCTCAACGCCAAGAACGAGGCCCACGTGCAGGATCGACAGGGCCATGGACATCGAGGTCATCGAGAAGATCGCCACCAGCGAGAGGTCAAGGGGGACAGGGTCGGCACCGCGAAGGAAGGGAGTGGAAGCGGCCAAGATCTCTGGACCGCGACCAGCCGAGAGGATCAGGAAGAAGCCCACTTCTTCGCGTTCGTAGCGCACAATATGAAGGAGCATGGGCAGGACAGGTCTAGGTGGATCCGCCTGGACCCAAGGACCAAGAACCGCAGAGAACCGCGGAGGATCGGGAACCCGCCGCTCTCGTTCCGCGAGTACAGATCGCAGCACGACGGTTGCTGGGTCTGCTACGGCAAGGGGAACAACCATGCACAGGACCACCGGCATTGCAAGGTATATGAGGATGACAAGAAGACCTACTTCGCCGCCCATCCCGACAAGAAGCCCAAGGAGCAGCGAATTGCCGATTGGAAGGCAAAGGGCGGAGACGGTGGAAAAGGCCAAGGAAAGGGCCAAGGGAAAGGCGGAGGAAAAGGCTATGGTGGAGGATCCGGCCCAGACCGACGCGTGAGGTCGATCGAGGAGGTTGCTGAGGACATGTTGAGGACGTTGGAGGAACTCAAAGCCCAGCAACGTGGTTGACAAAGTCCGAGCGGATCGCAGCAGGAGGGAGCTGCGGCAGGCCACGTGTAGAGGAGCCCCCACGGGAGTGGGAACCCGGAGGTCTCTCCTGCGAAAAACAGTGGAATCCTAGAGAAAGCGAAGGCACATCGGGTGCCAAAGAAGGCTCGAGAAGAGCCAAAACCACTGAGTTTCGTCACTCCCAACCCCTGGAGCGCCCTGCCAAGGGAAGTGTATGTGGGCAAAGGACGTGGCAAGAAAGAAGGAGCGACCACGGAGAGCCCCGTGGACGGGCAGGACCAGCCCAGGATCTACACCATCCGTGATCATACCCTAGAAGTCCTGATGCACCCAGATGTGCTAGAGTTGCATGCCGTGAGAGTCGTCCATACACCGCAGGGTGACGAGCGGCAGTTGCACTTGAAGGTGCGTGTACGGTGCGGACAAGAGGAGTTGGTGGTGGATGTTTTGGTGTATACGGGTGCCCAGGTGAGCCTGGTCCGGAGAGGGTTGTTCAAGGAGGAATCCCTGCAGCCCAGCCGTAGACCGGTACGCCTGAAGGTGGCCAATGGAGAGATTATGGGTGGTGGCACCCATGAGGCCACTATCAGTATTGAATTCTGGGTGCATGAGCGCTTGAACCGCCCTGATGTGGCGAAGAGAAGCACTCTATCTGGGAACTTCTATGTGGCCGACATTACAGATTGGGATATGATCATGGGGTATGACTTCATGGTGGGAAACGCCATTGGAGCCCTTCCCCATCGTGCAACGCTGGTCCGGGAGGATAATGAATGCCTTACATGGCTGTCCACGGATTATGCATGCGGATCATCCCAATGGAATGCTGAGGAAGAGGATCGGATCGTCCAAGCGGTGCAAGCTGTGGGTGCCAACTCCAGAGGAGACCGCGGAGTTCAGCTCACGGAGTATGGAATGGCGCCGCAGGAGTATGCCAGGATGATTCAGACGCTGGGAGCCGAAGCGCCCGAGACGGACGTCTTCGCTTCCCGGGATGCCCCACTTTTGAGGAAGTGTAGGAGGCATTGGCATCGAGGAGACTCAGCCTGGCACAGGCATTGGGGTTTGAAGGAGTGGGGGCCCATGTATTGGCATGGTTCCCTGGAAAATACCAGAGGTACGGTGGAGAAGATCGTCGCGGATAGGGTGAAGGGGATCCTGGTCATAACCGGCATAGGATCCACCCCATGTGTGCTGGAAGGTCTCAAATTGACGGTGGATTCCATCACCCTGAACGAGATGTCTTTCGGGCCAGAGGAGGAGTTGTTCATCGACGCCAAGGGTTTATCAATGCCCTCCCCGGGTCAAGCGTGGGGTACCAAGGCTTTCCTGGTGGATGGGGCGCAAGCCCAGCCCACGGGTGATGAAGCATTAATCCGTAGGGTTGAGGCGGTGCCCATGCGGGTCATGTTTCAGCCCAAGGAGCGGACGGGTCAGCCAATGGATGGCACTGACGTCCTGTCCCACGCCGAGATCGACCACGTCGTCAACTACATGCGGATGGGGATGCACGACCGTGCGGCAGCCAAGAAGGGGCGGGCCATGGTCACATCTCCGCATTGGTGGGATGACAAGATGTTGGTCACCGGCAAGTACAGGAAGGATGAGTTCGTGGCGAGGGAAATGGATCACATCGCAGACCAATATGATGGTCCGGTTGGGTCGGACCCGCCGACGTGGGATTTTCCATGAATGGGGGCCGGTAGCGACAAGAACTCGGCTGAGGCCGCAAATTTCCGAAGATTATCGGTGGGAAGCATGCCCGACGACGATGAAGACGGCATATTGGACGAGGAGAAGTCGGACTCGGACCCGGAAGAGGCCTATACCGCAGTGCGGTCGGTTGTATCGATACCGAAGCAAGCGGCTGAAGAGGCCCAGGAGAACCCGAAGGTCGCCGAGCTGAACGAGAGGCTGATAAATCCCTATTCGCGGCTATTCAGTGGCGTCGCCAACAAGAACCCTCCGGATCGTGGGAGGTTTGGCACAGCGAGGATCAAGCTGAAGCCGAACCCCAAGATCTATCGTCATCGGGAATACCAACTTCAGAGCGATCAGGCCGAGACCATGAAGAAGTTGTTGGCCGAGTTTATTGAGCGGGGCTGGATGGAACCCTCCGACACTAAGTGGGCCAGCCCAGCCTTTATCGTGCCCAAGAAAGAGAAGGGCGAGTGGAGGTTGGTGGTTGATTACAGAGGTTTAAACGAGCAAACCGAGCACGACTCGTACTCGCTTCCCCTGATCGACACCATCCTCCAAAAACAACAAAAAAAGCGGATCTTCACGGTGTTAGACCTCAAACACGGCTATCACCAGATGCCGCTACACCCGGACTCCAGGCCCTGCACAGCGATGTCGACGCCGCTGGGGCCCATGCAGTGGAAAGTGGTGCCTATGGGCGCCAAGAATGGCAACGCCGCTTTCCAGCGCATGATGGAGGACCTACTCGGTCCTGTCCGGGATTGTGCCAACCCCTTTGTGGATGACATCATCATCGGGTCCGGCACGGAGGACATGACTGAGGACGAGCTCATCGAAGCGCATGAGAAGGATCTGCGCCGAGTGCTCAGCGAGCTGGACAAGCACAACATGGTGTGCAAGCCCACCAAAGCCTCACTCTTCATGAGGGAAGTGGAGTTCGCGGGTCACGTGGTTGGTCAGGGGCAATGCCGTCCCATGCCTGAGAAGCTGGCGTCCCTGCACCACTGGGAGAAGCCCCAGACCATCAGCGAACTCCGATCCTTCATGGGGTTCTGCAATTACTATTCGGGCTATGTCCGGATGTATGCAGAACTATCGGGGCCGCTGCACAAGATGCTGCAGGTGGGGAAGTTCGATGGCCGGAAGGGGAGCAAGAAGAAGCTTGCCTAGACCCCGGAGGCCGAAGATGCGTTCAGCTGCCTGAAGGAGCGACTCCTGGGGCAGCTGGGGCTATTCCTGGTGGACCCGGACAAGGGATTCGTGCTACGGACGGACGCCTCGGACTATGCCATAGGGGCAGTCCTCGAGCAGGTCCGGGACGACGGGTCGCACAAACCCGTGGCGTTTTGGAGCCGAATCCTGGCCGAGGGCCAACGTCGAACCTGGACCGCGAGGGAGAAGGAGACGTACGCCATTGTTTGTGCGCTCAGGAAGTGGTCTGGCCACATCGGATTACAACTGGTGGTGGTTTGTACGGACCATCAGTCCTTACAGAGCTGGCACAAGGTGCACGTCGACACCCCCTCGGGACCGGCGGCAAGGAGGGCCCGATGGCATGAGACGTTCGCCAAGTTCGACCTGAGCGTCGTATACGTCCCGGGGAAGGACAACACTGTGGCGGATTGCCTCAGTCGATGGGCGTACCCCGCGGGCAAGGCATGGATGGACATATCCAGCCATGGGGATGCCGAGGAGACCGAGGAGGCCAAGCGCATCATCGAGATGGAGAAGGCCATGGAGCAAGAGGGGGTCAAGTGCTTTGTGGTGATGGCACACCGTACAGACCTGGCCAAGTTCCGGGGCACCCGAGTCGAAGCTATTCGAGAGGAAACCCTCCAGCAATGGATGGTGGCCCCTGTAGAGCTAGTCAGGTCGGTGCTTACAGAGGACTGGTCGGATGACTATGCGGCATCCGAGCACTGGAGCAGGTACTGGAATGCTGTGAGCGCCCCGTCGGACGACGAATGGCCTGAGGGCTTGACCGAAGATGGGGATAAATTATTCCTCAAGGACAAGCTATTGGTCCCTGAGAACCGAATGGAGGAGCTCATTGACCACTGGCATAATGCCCAGCTCATGCATCCTGGTCGGGACAAGATGCGGCAGGACCTGGAGTGGCGCTTCAAGTTCTCACCGGGGTACTACGCCATCCTGGACAAGTAGTGCAGCGACTGCGCCGTGTGTCCGGCCACAAAGAGCCCCAACCACTCCACGGCTGGCAACCCGGTGTATACGGCTATACCGGAGGCCCCTATGCGGTCCGTGGCCATGGATGTATTCGCCATGCCCGAGGTCACCGTGGAAGGAGAGACCTACGACTGTGTCATCCTGGCGGTGGATAGGCACAGCGGGTATATCGTGGCGGTCCCTGGCAAGAAGTCCAAGAAGAAGGACAAGAAGGACAAGCATGGAGTGGGTCTGCAGGCCAAAACCGTCGCTAATGCCATGATCAGGCATTGGCTGACGATTTTTGATGTCCCAGCTGTCATCTGCAGCGATCAGGGCAGTCAATTTGTGGGGACGTGGTTCAAGACGATGTGCAAGCACATGGGGATTCGGCACGCCAAGACCGTGGCGTACCACAGCCGGTCGAATGGCCGGGCTGAGGTGGCCGGGCGGCAGATGTTCAAAACGTTCCGCCAGCTGCACATTGACGAACCGGGCCGGAATTGGTATAATTCGCTGTGGAGAGTACTCCAGGCGTACCACGACCTTCCGGGGCCCACCGGACTGTCGCCCCATCGTATCCTGTTCCTACGGGATCGAGTGTCACGCACTCTCCCGTGGTTGAACCATGGCAAAGTGGCCCGGGATGCGAGTGCTATGATGGCTGAGGCAGACGACACGGCGGCCAAGGTATGCAAAGCACTTCAGGACGAGCATGAGAAGAGGGCCAAGTACTTCAAGCAAGGAAAAGTCCAGAAATATGCTCTCAGAGACACCGTATGGGTGGAGCGGCACCACAAGGATGTCCTGTCCAGGCATCGGCAGGCGTCTTGGTATGTGCTGGGGGTAATCGTTAGGAAGGTCGGGCAGGATGTGTATGCAGTTCGTGTGGGGGATAACAAGATCCTGGACCGCGACCATACCCAGTTTCGTCCCTGAGCACCAGACCCCAGCGGACATCCTGTCACCTTTGAGTTCACAGCCGGCGATGTGGACTCGGATGATGAGGGTGAGGACGACGACTTCACCGCCGAGAGGATCCTGATGGACAAGCCAGACCCGGGGACACCTGGGGGGAGGCTATATAAGTCCGTTGGAAGGGATTCGCCGCATCCAGGGATTCGTGGGAGCCTCCGAGCAGTTTTGTGCCGAGGTATACCACGGTCTGGATGGAGTATCTAAGGAGGAAGAACATCTCTTTGGATGTCAAGGACGTGTTGGTCCATTTGGTGGCTGCAGCAGCGCCGTGATGGATCCACCTTGGTATTTTGTTTGTTTTTGTGCTTGGGAGACGGGTGAGGGCGTTCATCCGGGTTTTTGTGGGCCTCGATTGGCCATATACCCCCTTCACTCGGTCTCCACATATATATTTCATTGTGGTATACTTATTTAGGTCGACCGACGACGTTTCTCTATCTTTGATCCCCTTGGTCCATGTTGTAGATCAAGAGGAGACCGAATATGGCGGAGGGCACCAGTTATGAGTGTCCTCACCCCTCCCTTGGGGCATGGGGGACGCCTACGCCGTATCTGGGGCCTTCATGTGTCCTTGGGACATGGGGGAGGGGGCTTGGAGCCCATCGGGGTACTCCCGTCCTCTCTTCAATGACTTCGGAGCGGATACAACGCTCTGAGAAGGGGAGTGAAGCCAATTCGGACCCCCGTGGCCATCTTTGGGTCACTTGGGGTGTGTATCTATGTGCCGGCAAGCCGCCCTTGGCTGATATCATACTCTCCCATCCACCTGATATAACCTGATGTGATAGTGTGATAGGCTTGGCCATTCCAGCTATGAGCGGCCACATTCAATACCGAGGCGCCGCCGGCTGAGATTTATATATCAAAATATCAGGAATCAACAGGGTTTGTTTATCATAATGTTTCCGTAATTTTTCAGCTATCCGTTCTGATTGTCAATGTATCGGCGACTGTCAGTTAGCTCGCAATTTTGCGGTAACCGATTGGTTAACTGTTATTTCCAGATATTTCAGCGGAAACCCCGATGAAGGGTTAAATTTCATCAGAAAAGGGTTCGTTGCTTCCGCAATTTTCATGTTATACACTCGCAAAATTAATCCGATTTTTTCAGACATTCAGAATCGGATTTTCGGCTTCGAGGTCGCCGCACTGGATATGATGAACTTCGAGTGGTCCTACATTTTTCCCCGATCACGAATCAACCTTCCTTTTGTTGTCTCCTTCATTTTTTTTGGAGACATAGGCGAAACAAAATTGATTCTTGAGGTCACTTTGAAAAGTCATATCTCCGGCTCACTGCGAGGAGTTACAATTTTGAGGTATGGGCTGGAATTGCCTTGGTCTCAACTTAATTTGGAAAGCGTCAAACGCCTTTGATGTGTACACATGCCCGCCGTAGCAAGGGATAATGGTGAAGAGGGTAGAAAGTGATATATAACTCTTGGACCATGCAACCGAATATTTTAATGCGACTTTCGAGTGTACCGCATGAGTGTTGGTGTTGCATAGAAACTTTCCTTGGGTTCCCACGTATTTTTAATGTGAAGTTATGTCCATGGAGGGGCATGGCATACCATGGTGGGAGCCGCTTTTAAGTGTATGTGTTATATGGATGGTGTGTGCTTCGCTATGCTCACGCCCATGTTATATATCTCCGTTTGTAGGAAGATATGTGGAGTCATACCTGGCAAGGGCTTCGCCCATGTCCCAATGGTGTGCTCCATAGCGCTAGACTAAGTCTACCGCACATGTAGTGCATGTGGGAAGGCTTGCGGGGCGACCCACAAGCGCCACTATCAATTTTCCCATTTTCATGGTGCGTGTCGGGAGGAGGTTCGAAGGTGTCCCTATGCGTCCATGTGGGGATCCAAGTGGGGGGATTGTTATTAAATGGTCCCAAGCAATTGTGTTTTGAACCATATGTTGATACCAGGGGTGAGCGAAGTTGTATACTATTGTGATTACTTTGAATTTGGCTTTATTTGCATGTTTTTGACCTCATTTTTTGCTCATTTTTGTATTTTATGTGCTCAACTGGTCGGCTAACAGTAAAGTTCCTAGAGATCCCTGAACTATGGTATGTTGCTTATATGTTGGCATATGCTTCGGTGTTGCACCTCACCAAATGCCTGATCACGTGGTCACTCTGGCGTGGCACACGAGGCCTCACAAAATTAGGTCTCAAATCCGTGAGTTGACTTGTGAAGCATGGCATGTATATATCCGGAGGGGTTTGGGAGCCAATGTTGGGATATTCTTGGGCATGGACCTTTGGTCTATATCACCCTTGTACATTACCTTCCGGTTTGACACATGCATGGAGCATTTGAATATTTGCCGTATGCATTTTTGAGTATATAATTGAACTTTGGGCACTATGGTGTGATTTGCCTAATTTTGCTATGTTGTGAGGTCATCTTCATGGGGCAATTCTCCAACCCCGATGGACTCCAAGTCAAACCAAAGTTATGTCAGGGTCGGGCATGGTCCTGAGTGCCACTCTAGGCCATGACACGCCACCTCCCCTATTGGGCTAGGATTTAGAGGCTTGGGAGTGAACACAATTTTGGGGTTTGTGTAGTGACTTTTGACACATGGGGTTTAGCCATCTTATTTGACTTGGTTCGAGGCATCATTTTGGCGAGTCAAGGGAAGGTCCTGAGTCCAGGGACTGAGGGGTCTATGGCTGTGATTGTGTATGTTTCCATCTTTCCTCAACTTTGCTTGATTTGTGTTCATATGCCAATTTCAGGGCTTCTTTTTCCATTATTCTATTGGTGCAATTCTATGTACATGCCCAACGCCCTTGTCTCCGTGTGCACCGTGAGACGACCGGCGTGTTGAAAGGAGTTGTTGAGTGTCAACGCGGGACCTCAAACACCCTTGGAGGCCCTCAATGTGGATTATTTGGATTGGAGCTATTGTACTTGGGAGTTGGTTATTGCAAGGGATCAGGATTTGTGTGAAGGAGCCATATTTTACTATTTTTTGTGGGAAATTGTGCAGGATAGGGCAAGATCATGCAGAACCTGGTGAGAAGCAAGACCATAGGAGTGACAGGAAATGGTGGAAGGGGTACAGCAGGGGCCGGTCCTGGTAGGGACACCCTGCAGCTCAACAGCGCCCACCCCATCCGGCTCCGCACCGACGAGAACAAGGCCCACAGAGGCACCAAATACACTGGGGAACTCCCCCCAGAGTGGAGCCAAGGCCTCCCTCCACCGCGCCAACCCAAGCGCCCACCACCAGGCAAAAAGTCCCCCGGCCCCAGTCCCCCTCCCTGACGGGGCAAGGGCCGAGGGCACCAGCCTCCACAGCCCCGGCCCGCCCCCACCGAGGCCACCGTCAACCTCCTCGACCTCAACCACCCGGCCGTCACATACTAAAAGGACGCCACAACTGCCCTCCAGGAGCTCCCAATGGCACAGGGGCCGGAGTGGGTTCCCCTAGTCCTCGCCTTCCAGGAACAAGGCCTACAACGCAACCACCCCCCAGAAACCCGCCCCATATATACCCCGGACCAGAAAGCGTACAAATGCTACTGGCACAAGGGGACCCCCCTGTACGCCCGAGCCGGCATCCACGTCCACCTCGTCCACCACCTCAGCATCCTAGGGAGGC
This sequence comes from Eutreptiella sp. 'Long Island Sound 2002', assembly GCA_964036045.1. NCBI lineage: Eukaryota > Euglenozoa > Euglenophyceae > Eutreptiales > Eutreptiaceae > Eutreptiella > Eutreptiella sp. 'Long Island Sound 2002'. The sequence continues at coordinate 8,985,278 of OZ038383.1, forward strand.
TAGGCGTCTACGAGGTAGTCGGGGAGGGATGGCAACTCAACGTCATCAACGCCCACGTCCCCTTCGGCGACGCCACGGAACCCTTCCTCCAAGCCCTGGCCGAGGCATACCGCCAGATGGCCATGCCTGCCCCCACAATCATCCTCGGCGACATGAACGCCGCCTCCACCCTGGCGGACCGAGGGGGACAGGCCACACCCCAGGACCATGCAGTCCGCGACACCATCGAAATGCTGCGGCTCGTGGACCTGACGGCCAACCTCGAAGGCAAATCATCCCACTTCCCCCACCAAGCAGATACCGCCCCCTGCCGCATCGACGTATGCTATGGCAACCCCACCACCATCATCCGGGCGGAGGCCTGATATGGGCCCCTCCCGCTGGGACCCACGGGCCATAGCCCCCTACACATCTGCCTCACCATCCCCAACCTTCCCCCCAGCCCCCAAGGGATGGGGACCAAGGCCTACCACCCCCTCTGAGGATGCCCCCACTGCACGACAAACAGGCCTGGTCCCAATATCACAGGGCCATAGACCGCGCCCGGCGCATCCAACCGGACCCCACCGACCTACTCACAGCCATGCGCACGGCCGCCGTCGCCTGCGGCTTCCAGCAACACCCCCAAGCTGACGATGACCGACCACCCTCGGCCCTAGGGGACATGCTCCATGACCTCTGGCATGCGACGCAACAATTGGCGACACTCCTCCACACCGACACCCTGCACACAGGACGCAGATAGCCCACATCAGGGCAGTCCTGCAGCAGTGGCACATCCACAGGCAACAGCGCATCGCCCAAGAACACGAACGGTATGCGCATCATGAACTCCCCTACAAGGCCATCCGCCACCTCGACGACGCCATGATCGACACCGGCCACCGCACCATCACCAAGGTCAGACAGTTTCCGTTTCAGTTGGTTGGTGGGATTTGTTTTCTGGTCAATAAGGGCATCCGGTACGCTGTGACCAAGTAGCCGGTAGTGGTCGTAACCAAGGGGTTGTGTAGGTGAGGGTGGAAATCGCGGTAACCGCCACGGCCACGAGGTTGCAACGGTGCTGACTCAGTCAGACTACCATTCCACATAGGCCATGCAAATCCGGTCTGTCGCCGAAAATCTTGTCAGTCGTTGTCGCATCCTGTGTACCAGGTTCTGGGGAACGTTTTGCACACCCACACATTTGCCACCAGGACCAACCTTTAGCAACAAGTAATGGTTTTCCACCTCCTCAACAGTAACAGAACCCGTGTTTTTGCCTTGTCCATCACCAGCTTGCTCAACATCCCTTCTCCAACGTCCAAACTCCTCTGAGTGTACCTGACCGGGCAGGTCCTGGTGCCACTTGCTTTTGTACAACAATGTGCACATGATTGTGCGTTCATACTTCAGTACGGTGTCACACGGTCCTCGACGCAGCCTCCGCAACAGACACAAACTCAACTGCAACACCTCCTGAGCTCGTGACCCTGTACCGTTGTTTTCCCCCGACCAGTTGCATTCCCGTACCAGGTGACCCAAGTACAACAACAATGGGCACCATTCCGACAACAAATGCAAGACTGCGTTTGCCACTGCTGCCCTGTTGGGATGCGCAGTGTCACGACCGCTGATTGCGGTTGCAGCTTGTGCCTTGCCAAGATACGGGCGCGGTATTCTGGGTGTGGCAAGCATCAGTGCAGCAATACATTTTTCCATAACTATCAGTTTGGGGTATGATAGTATGGTTGAACCAGGGCGTAGCAGACCTTTCCGTAGGTAGGTTAGAATAGGCCAGAACACCCAAAAAGTATGAGTAACAACAAATTTGTAGGCATGCCATACACCGTAAACTACAGGCACATAACGCAGGTAACCACGCATGTTCCATCGTTGGTTCTTGGCACCGTACAACAACTTTAGTATCATGTAGTGTATCTTTTCGTCAACCAACAGCGGTAGAACTCTGTTTGTCTGTTGTGTTGTGTCCTTTGCAAAGTGTAACAAGTTTAACAGACCAAGACCACCAAATACCTTTTCTTTTGACAGGGCAAACGGGCGCCACACCAGTGCCTCCACAGTCCTTGCATCCCTCCTCACATCCAACGGTGCTCTCACGTTTCCGGTGTCTGGTACACATGCATCCGCATACCCCATGTCACGCAAAGTCTGGGGGATTCTCCGTTCACGCTGTTGCAGAGCCCTTGCGACTGTCGTTATCCGTGCTGCCGGGTCCTCAATGGCTGGATGTCCTGCCCAATACGTGGGCCTCTCTTTCAGTTGAAGTACTGCCATTGCAGTACAGTTTTGCAACCGGTCACTTTCGTCTGGGTGTGTCGTGTATTGTGCCCGGTACCAGTGTCTATCCACTGCACGCAACACGATGAAAGCACCAGTGACCACGTTGCTTTAAGTGCTGCTGCTGCCTGTTCGTCCACTGTATCTGCGGCAGCGTCTACTTGCCCAAGTCGTAATTTTGTTCGTCTTTCTGTTTGCGTTGGGTACCCTGTTGTGTTTCCCGGTTTTTTCCTGTTTGGTACTGCCCATTGACGCATCAACGGATACGGGTTCCAGCTCTCCCGTCGCAAAATGCGCAGCCAGCGCTTGTTCTCTTGCCTCTCAGCTGCTGGTAAACTGTGGCGCGTTCTTTTGTTGAACCTGAGGCGCTGTGCAAATCTTCACACCAGTTGCGCCGCCAGGTCGTTTCGTTTCAGTCCTTTCCACAAGTCGTCTGCTGTTTGGTATGCTGGTTCTGCCGCGCATGCCTCTCGTAGTGCTGCTGTTCCTTCGCCTACTTGTGAAATCATTCGATGCGTTACGGATTTTCTGGCTCGAAGTGGCATTTTGCGTCTTTCTCTGTTAGATTAAATTTGCACACATACTTTAATTATCGTTTCGCACAGCGATCTTTAAAAAAGAGTGTGTTTCCCGTCGTCATTTCTGGTGCGCGTGCTGCCACCGCAATTTGTATTTGGTGTCTGCGTGCGCTCCGTTTCCAGTAACCGAAAATCGTTTTCGCAACCACAATTTCCTGTGCTGTTTCCGTGTTTAAAACCAGTTGGAAAAAAAAACCGTATCTATCGAGCAGCGAAGGCTACGGCCTCTATTAGAACTGGACACGTCTGCCATTGAGTGGCTATTGGAAAAAAGCAAATCATTCCCCTGATCCCCTGAAAAATATGACGAAGGTTAACGATGTATAATCGACTGTCACGGGTGGTAGCCGTGAAAGGGAATGTAAATACCGGCGTAGCTTGACCTGCCTGCTTTTTCATTTTCTTGCGTGGTTTGAGTGCGCGAGGCCTCGGGCACTGATTGTTTCCGTGGGAAATGTTCTATACCGTGTTATATCTGACCAACACGGTGTCTACACACACGTACACCGGAAAAAATTCAATGTGTTCGTCTGTCTGGTATTGTATCTGCAAATGTACGCGTCATATCCATGGCAATTAATACATAACTCGACCTGAGTGCGCGAGGCCTCGCGCACTCCGGATGCCGAAAGTTGTATTTCATTTTCACTTTAGAGTATATGTGTTTACCCTAACATGGGAAGTCGGACAGTCATACACTTCCAATGCTCCTTGGTCAACACAATCCTAGTTTTAATACCGTGTGGGAGCTGCGTATTTCCGCAGACGCCAGTCCTTACGGGTTTTTAGGTTTCTTAATAAACTCTACTTTGAATATCTTGAGTGCGCGAGGCCTCGCGCACCCAGAACGCCAGAGAAATGTAAAAAACCTCACATTGAGGAACACGGAGTTGCACAACACTAAAAAAGCAATTTATTTCACTACACCCAAAATCACGTTCATCAAACATCCAAAAAAAATTTTTTTTTGCCCTGTTGCGAACCGGTCCTTTTCTGCGCATTCGGCGCACAAAACAGGGTGCAGTTTGCGTGGGCTAAGTATCTGTACAAAAAAAAATCGGAAAAACAAACGCATAAAGTAGGAAAAATTAGCATGGTACAGGTTGGTCTTGCGCCGCAATTTCAGTTTCACACCTCTTGAAAACTTTAGGTGATGTTTTTTCCGTCTTCTGCTTGGCTAGATGTGCTTTTTTGTGCCCTGCTATGTTTCCACTTCGGCATTGCATCGGCTCTCAACTACTGAAAAAGCCTTTGTAGAGAGAATTGTCTGGTGATTCTGTGAAGTTGAGATGTACGTAGACTGCATGTTAGAATAGTTTGGTGATGCTTTCATCTTGGTGATATGTGGCACCGTTGCTGTTTAAACATTTACCGACTGCAAAGACGAGACCAAGTGGCATCAAAACAAATGTCAATGAAGGCTACACAGTCAGCCTCTTGTGCGAATGTGTACAAGTTCCCGATTGTTTTTAAATCAAAGCTTGACGCTAGGGACACAACCACACTGAAAATGTTGTCCTTAGAGCCAGATCGGCAGATTTCGGGAAGATGGGACATCCTTGTCTAGTTGTGATTGATCTCTGTTTCATATGTCAACATCAGAGCTGGAAGATGATTGTAGAGAAAGGAGATCTGGATTGTCAGCCCAACGATTTGATAGATTGCTTTTGTTGGGAGGTCGGCGATTGACATGCCATGTTTTCTAAAGTGTGAAGTGCATGGGTGCAAATATAGAGTGCAACATATCAAAAACAGGAAGAGAGTCCTTCTTCTTGTTACTGTTGTAAACTGCTCAGCCAAGCTATAGAAGCAAACTGTGCCATGCATAACCACAGAAACATGGCACATGTGTCCGCCTATCTAGTAAACACCAAGAAATCACCTGTAGAACACCCAAGACCATGGCAAGAAGATGTCCGTCGAGATATACGAAGGGGTTTACAAACAATAATTTTTCACGGCATAAAAAGATGAAGAAAAAGAGAACGTTTGTCCGGGGCATATGCAAAAGTTGCAGACAAACACATACATGCACAATCAAGAGCCCAAGATTTAGTAAATTCGTCAAGGAGCCACAAGCAGCTCTATCACTGAGGGTGGCAGCAGTTTTAGGGTACAAATGGCACAAAAAGATTATAACAGAGCTGTTCAGCATGGACTATATTGATGCTCCAACCACATCCTATAATTCAAGCTAATTTCGGAGGCAGCCCATTGAAACACGGAATTTGAAGCTATTGACAAATTTAGCACTAGTGTTAATGAATGTGGAGTGCACAAATGGATGCACCACTTTTGGTGGGAGCTGGGGACGCACTACATGCGCATCACCTACATCAGCGCCGCGGTAAGATCCCACACACCCGGCTTGGAGGGTACTAGATGCAATCGAGAGTTCACGTATATGCGGAAAAGGTGCATTTGGTATGTAATTGAGCATACATATTTTCTTAATGCAGTTGGCATTGCAATTGCAAAATGACAGGCACATTCTGCAAAATGGTAGCAACATAATGGAAAAATGACACTGGAGGTATCACTATCAGCTTTCAAAGCACAATATTGTGATGTGGACTTTATGAAAACAACAGATTAGGTTTTTATGTTTGTTCCATTTTTGGCCGGAAAATCACTTCATGGATTGGTAGCTCAAAAATCACCTCCTGGAGGATGCTAGATCAAAACTTGGCATTACGTGAATGAAGGTACATGCACACTCTTTTGGGCTAGGTAGACAACACAGTGGTCGGAGGGCCCTAATGAGGTGACTCATGTGGTCATGGGAAATAAACTTAACCCTAACCTGAGGGATCTGGCGACAGACACATATTGGGGTGTAATACATAACAAAGCTGCTTCCCTGAAGGGCATTGTGCATGCAATGGGAGGTTCCAGTGTCGCTGTTTCTTCTCCAAATAATTTTGTTTGTTCTGGTCATAGCTTTTCGAATTTTTTTGGGGAGTTAATTGCCTGGAATCCAGTTAAATGCCCCCTGCCAACGAGTTTATGGATTGGGACCTAGTTTTCTGCACTGGACTAAACTGTGGCACAAATGTCCCAGCCCCCCCCCCCCCCGGCCCCCAATGGAAAACCCGAATTGCCCAATTGCAACCAAAAGGCTATGTGCAATACATTTCTTGTGCAGATAAAATCATGGCTACTTCTCCCTCAACAAGAGCTTTAATAAATGTTTTCTTGCACCACAGCATTGAAATAAATGTACTTTCAAAATGACATAACAGCATGGCAATGTATACGGGCATTGACAGCTTGTGCAGCAACAAGAAATTATGATAGGTTACTTTGCCAATACACGGTGCTATTGTATGCTATCTGACACAGCACTGCGGGCCAGCAACTGGGTGTGCACTGCATGCGCACAACATGCACATTCACTGCTGCGCCGTTTCTTCCAAGAAAAACCACTGGTACAAAAAGTTTGCATTGCATGCGCATTGGGTGTGCACTGTGTGCATAGTTGAGTGAACAACCAAAGCAGGGTCAGGGCAAGGACATTTTCAATAAGTGTGGGAGGGGGTCCTTGAAGCCCCTTTTCAGCAGCCCTCCCTCTAAGAGGCTTCGAGGGTCCACCCCAAAAACCCAAGTCTGACCACCCACCCCCCAGAACATTTTGGAAACAAGTAACGTATATTTTCTGCTTCAGAATTTTTCTTGATCGCACTGATGCCCCAACCCAACCCCAGCGAAAAGATGACCCTATTTTCTGCACATCTCTGGGAAGCAGCAATAGTGGGAACTATGTTGCAAACGCTGATGGCAACTAGTTATTTGGTTCATCATGCTCACACAGACACATACACACGTTGAGAACCGCAAACGAAAACAGTGCAAAAGCAAAGCAAAGAAGCAGTTGAAATTGCCTCCTCAGGAACTGCAGAGCAGTCCGAGACGCCTTTCGGCCAAGAAAAATAGACACACACACACACACACACACACACACACACACACACACACACACACACACACACACACACACACACACAGGCACACACACACACACACACACACACACACACACACACACACACACACACAGACACACACACACACACACACACACACACACACACACACACACACACACACACACACACACACACACACACTCACACACACACACACTCACACTCACACACACACACACACACACACACACACACACACACACACACACACACACACAGGCAGGCAGACAGAGCCCATTGGGTCCGGCAGACTTGAAGGAATGGATCTACAGATGCAGCACGAATCTACGTCCCTTGATTCACGGAGACAACGGTGGGTAGGCAGCAGTGTGCCAGAAATGGAGATACTTGGAAGGTCAGGGACAAAGGGGTGTGGGCTGCGGGGGTGCACTTGCGCTGCGTGCTACTTTCGTGATAAATACATCCGGAGCTCCTGGGGTTTTATCCCCCCCAAAAGAGAGCAAACGCTTTGGCCACAAAACTTGCATAAACGCCCCTTTCTTCCCACAAACATAGCACAATCAAAAGCACAAACCAATGGGCACCCACTTCACAATCTTTGAAATGGCCCTTGGCCAGTTGTGGCCCTTTGTGGTCCCAAATAAGTACATCCGGAAAGGCGTCTAGTGCAAGAGGACAAATCCAAACGACAGCACAACAAAACCCTTCCTGTGGACGTCGCCAAATAGCCATGCGCATGCCGCGTCAGGTGATCCCGCTGTGTCCGGTGCATGGCAGTCCAGAGGGAACATGCCCACCGCCAAAGCATTTCGAAAAACAGTCAGACCATTCAAAACATAACCCTCACCCTTCGTGCAATGATGTCCCAAAGTCCAGCCTGACACCCAAAAGCGAGGTCCTGCACCACCGTGGGCGTTGTTTGGACAAGGTCATTGTTGATGCGCAACCTCAAACGACATGTGCGCCTGGATTCGCAAAATCCATGGTTCCCAAAGAGACGAAAGCATCACCTACAAAGCGTTGTTGGACAAGACATTGTCTGTGCAAGAAGAGGGGAGGGGCGCTGAGGGATGACCACTTGAAGCGGGGACGTTACTGGACCCACGCTGGGTAGAGAAAGCTTCATGCTGGAAATGAGCAGGTGATGACGCAGGGCGGGTACCTTCAGGTCCCCACAAAATCTGGCACAGTGGCTGCGGGTTCTGCAGGGCGTAATGACACGCAGCCAACACATTACATCCATAAATGTCCAATCTGTGGGCACCGCACGTGAATAGATGCTGGAGGGGTTGGGACTACGGGGTTGGGACCGTGCAAGATTGCGTGTGCACTGCATGCGGACACGAAGATTTGACATCCTGCACACTGAACGTGGATTTGGAGACCAGGTTAGGGTTAGGGTTACGCTGAAGCCTCCTGCAATACAATGGGTTGTTGAGTTGCAGCAGATGTTCCACAAAGTGTTGTGGAACACATACTGAACAGAGGTATGTGCGGTTGCGGCACACGGGTCTGCGCACGTGCGACACACGGGACGGAGAAAGATCGCAATCTGACACCGTGGTGGAATAGGATGTGCTTGGGTGAGAAATACCATATCTCCTCCAGTCCCCCTGGAGCTGCACAGACTGTGAAACCCTGCAAACACATAACTGTATGGCACGAGTTGTCTGCAAGATTTCACACGCACACGCACACGCACACGCACACGCACACACACACACACACACACCAACATAGGGGCACAGCAGAATGATCGTTGACCTCAATGAGATGGAAATCAACCAGAACATGGGAGCCCCAGCTGCTGCCTTCCCCCATACAAGATTCCATCCCCTAATAAGGGGGTGGGGGCAGGGAGGGACCCCCTGCTCCATAATGAAATTGTAGCCGTGTTGTGGCACGCAGCAGCCAAAGACGCTGTGTCATCCACCAGCATGGGAAAATCCCCGTCGTTGTGGAGGCTGTATCCCATGATCTCATGGGGCAGTAAAGATGTGTTTGATTTTTATTGGATGCAACCGCCCAATTGCACATAAATAAAAACCCTGCTGTCAGTCGGATACATGGGTGCGAAATATTGGAAGGCCGGTTGCATTAGCCATAGCGCCCTGCAATCCGCAGGGGTCAGGGCTGCCGGTATTTAGGCGACCTCACACACACAGACACTTACAATTGACGCAGAACAATCAGGCACACTCACACACAATCATACACACATGCGTGATGTGATACGGGAACGCACTCAAGGCAGCCGGGAACCGGATGCGACATCTTGGGCACTGGATGTGGCCACATCTTGCGGCTTCAACGGGGCACGGATATGGAGCAGCCGTTCAATGGGAGAGTGCTCAATGGAACCATAAAGCACCAAAGGCCCGCGTGCAGCGAATGTCGAGAACAGCAGGCAGCGAGGACTGGGCAGCAACGCAAAATCCCGCATCAAGATCACCTGCAACGGTTTGTAGCCAACAATATATCATCACAAAAGTGTGCCCGGGCAAACCATACATTGCTATACTATGCGAATGGGCAACCATCATTGTGGACCAATAGATCACGCGCGCACACACACACACACACACACACACACACACCTGGGGACCATTGTTCACCACCAATTGCAAGCCACCACAGCCAGCCACATTGGAACTCCTCAGCACAACTTCGAACGTAACGTCTGTGGGGACAGCGACACAGAACATAAAATGATGTGAAGCGAGCAAGGACGTGCTATGAACATGCCCCCTTGCCAATCCACCACCACACCACAAGATTCACAGGAACGGTACTTACATCAGCACCAGCTGTCTCCTTAGGAGTAGTAATTTGCAATATATGTACTAAAAATGAAACACATATTAACACAGCCCTCCGAAAGAAACACTGATGCATGCTCAGCGCATTTCCAGCATGAAGCTTTCTCTACCCAGCGTGGGTCCAGTAACGTCCCCGCTTCAAGTGGTCATCCCTCAGCGCCCCTCCCCTCTTCTTGCACAGACAATGTCTTGTCCAACACCGCTTTGTGCTTTCGTCTCTTTGCGAACCATGGATTTTGCGAATCCAGGCGCACATGTCGTTTGAGGTTGCGCATCAACAATGACCTTGTCCAAACAACGCCCACGGTGGTGTGTTTGTCTTTATTGTTGCTTTGTATTGTCTGTGCAAGGATTGGAAGGGCACGTTGCCCCGAGTTCGGTTGGGAACAGACCCTTTCCGTGGGCCCACTGCGTGTCTCTATGCTGACTTGTGAACCCATTGGGTGAACCCCAGCACAAAAACCCATCAAAGCAGAAATTGCTGGGCGCCCCGACAGCTAGAGGACACAGAAGTAGTGTATCCGAGTCAGGGCAAAGCATACCTTGGATGATGCTGCTTGGTTCTCGAAAGGGCGGCAGCAAAAACACCGGAGACAAAAAAACATCGGACACGGTAGACCCATGTCGGATGCCAAGGTCCAGCGTGTCTCCCGGTTCCAATCCAATGGCCCGCTGCACTGTAACGACAACCTTGTAATCCACAAAATCTTGTAGAATCTGAAGAAGAAACTTGCATCAGTTGTGTGTGTGTGTGTTCCCACCGAAGCAACGTGTCTACAAGATCGGTGTCTGCAAGGGACAACAGACAAAACATCGGACACTAGTTCGTAACCATCTTCTTTTGGTGATGGTTTGGTGAGCTTACCCACAAGCCTTCAAGCCTATTTCGTACGCTGCTTATGTTCTTCGCCGATAGTGACTGCTAACCAAAGAAAAGATCATTACTTTCTGTTATGTGCCCTTCTTGTTGTGTCGCTGCCCTAATTGGAACGTTCAGGCAGTGTTGGTGTCCTCCCTTCTCGGCTTGTCTTCCATTGTCCTGTGCATGCACGGGCCTAATACCTGATGTCCGCCTCTGTGATCTTCAATGGAATATCAATACATTCCAGTATGCAGGGGAATAGATGGGACGAGTTGCAATTGTAAAATGACAGGCTTTCAATGAAAACGAACATGCAAATTTACAAAAGGGAATCGCAAAAAAACGTCAAAGCAACAAACAGGAAAAAGGTACCCCCCCCTTTATAATAGCTACGCAAAAGTACCAAATTAATACGGTCCCTCCGCCTACTGTAGCTTAGACAAGGGCGTGGCTTGCGCGCAACATATACAACTACCGACACACACGTGGGTGAGTGCATGGTATGAGTACACCTTAACTTCCGCCCGGATTCCCAAAGGGATGTAAATGTAAGAAAGTGTTTGAAACATGAAACTTCAGGTTCACACCCATGTTCCTACAAGCAATGAAGCATGAGAAACCTACAAATGTTCGGCTTGGAAACCCTTCTTGCGATCACACGCCATGCGGAACAACTGCACATGCTCACCACTTGAAGATGCCTTTGAAGATGCCTTTGCCCGAGGTTTAGGGGCTGGTTTGGGCTCAGGCAACTTGAAGTTCTTGGGGATGAAATTGCCTTGCATGTGGTCTCTTGTAAAATACACTCACAACCCTATGTAAGTGGCAAATTCGTCACCAAACCCATGTCTTATGTGGCTGCACTACATTTGGTACCGAATTAAAATTAGGTACCAAATTAATACGGTCCCTACTCCTACTGTAGCTTGGACAAGGGCGTGGCTATTACAAGGGGGGGTTTTGGCATGACGCCATGGTGTGATGATCTCGTCTGCAGCTGGCGGCGCCTACTGGCCGATCGCCATTCGCTGCCCTTCCCTTGGACCCTTTCCCTCCATAGGCGGTGGTGGCCATCGGCTTCTCACCACCCTTTGACCTTCCTCTTCCTCCCTGCCCTAACCTTCCCTCTCCCCTCCCCTTTCCCTTCCCTTGGCCTTTCCCTCCGTAGGCCGTGGTGCCCATCGGCCTCACCACACTCCTTCCCTTCCCTTTCCCTTGGTCGGTTGTGCCAACGGAGCCCCCGGACTTGCCCTGTTTCACTTCTCTGCGTCGAGTCCACGCAGAGGAAGGCAAATGCCTTCGCCGTTGGCTAGGTGCGTCCAAGCGGCCATCCCAAGCCGGCGGTGAGGTACCTCTCCCCGACGGCGGCTGGTGGGCCCTGGGATGGCCACTTGCGGGGTCGTTTCCCCGACGGGGGCACATAACAACCTTTCTCCTCCAAGTTCCCGCGCTCAGTCCATCCTTTGGCGAGCGCAACACAAACCCCCTACCCTCTACTTCATGCCTTTGCTGCGCGGATGGGGGTTGTGGGGTGTGCGTGGGTGCACGGGGGAGTGGGATGTGGCGGCAGACGTGGGGTGGGCCACTTGCCGTCGTCGGCCGCCAACTTCCTTGCAGTCCCAGCAACTTTCGGTCCCAGCAACTTTCGGTCCGAGCAACTTTCGGTCCCAGCAACTTTCGATCTGCAACTTTCGGTCCCAGCAACTGTCGGTCCCAGCTTTCAGTCCCAGCAACTTTGAATCCCAGCAACTTTCGGTCCCAGCAAATTGCAGTCCCGGCAACTTTCGGCCCCAACAACTTTCAGCCCAAGCTTTCAGTCCCAGCAACTTTCGGTCCCAACAACTTTCGGTCCCAGCAACTTTCGGTCCCAGCAACTTTCGGTCCCAGCAACTTTCGGTCCCAGCAACTTTCGGTCCCAGCAACTTCCAGTCCCAGCAACTTCCGGTCCCAGCAACTTCCGGTCCCAGCAACTTTCGGTCCCAGCAACTTTCGGTCCCAGCAACTTTCGGTCCCAGCAACTTTCGGTCTGCAACTTTCGGTCCCAGCAACTGTCGGTCCCAGCTTTCAGTCCCAGCAACTTTGAGTCCCAGCAACTTTCGGTCCCAGCAACTTGCAGTCCCGGCAACTTTCGGACCCAACAACTTTCAGCCCAAGCTTTCAGTCCCAGCAACTTTCGGTCCCAACAACTTTCGGTCCCAGCAACTTTCGGTCCCAGCAACTTTCGGTCCCAGCAACTTTCGGTCACAGCAACTTTCGGTCCCAGCAACTTTCGGTCCCAGCAACTTCCGGTCCCAGCAACTTCCGGTCCCAGCAACTTCCGGCCCAGCAACTTTCGGTCCCAGCAACTTCCGGTCCCAGCAACTTCCGGTCCCAGCAACTTCCGGTCCCAGCAACTTCCGATCCCAGCAACTTTCGGTCCCAGCAACTTCCGGTCCCAGCAACTTCCGGTCCCAGCAACTTCCGGTCCCAGCAACTTTCGGTCCCAGCAACTTTCGGTCCCAACAACTTGCAGTCCCGGCAACTTTCGGCCCCAGCAAGTTTCGGTCCCAGCTTTCAGTCCCAGCAACTTTCGGTCCCAGCAACTTTCGGTCCCAGCAACTTGCAGTCCCAGCAACTTTCGGTTCCAGCAACTTTCGGTCCGAGCAACTTTCGGTCCCAGCAACTTTCGGTCAGCAACTTTCGGTCCCAGCAACTTTCAGTCCCAGCTTTCAGTCCCAGCAACTTTCGATCCCAGCAACTTGCAGTCCCGGCAACTTTCGGTCCCAGCAACTTTCGGTCTGCAACTTTCGGTCCCAGCAACTTTCAGTCCCAGCTTTTAGTCCCAGCAACTTTGAGTCCCAGCAACTTTCGGTCCCAGCAACTTTCGGTCCCAGCAACTTTCGGTCCCAGCAACTTTCGGTCCCAGCAACTTCCGGTCCCAGCAACTTTCGGTCCCAGCAACTTTCGGTTCCAGCAACTTTCGGTCCCAACAACTTTTGGTCCCAGCAACTTTTGGTGTCAGCAACTTTCGGTCCCAGCAACTTTCGGTCACAGCAACTTTCGGTCCCAGCAACTTTCGGTCCCAGCAACTTTCGGTCCCGGCAACTTCCGGTCCCATCAACGTTCGGTCACAGCAACTTTCGGTCCCATCAACGTTCGGTCACAGCAACTTTCGGTCCCAGCAACTTTCGGTCCCAGCAACTTTCGGTCCCGGCAACTTTCGGTCCAAGCAACTTTCGTTCCAAGCAACTTTTGGTCCCAGCAACTTCCGGTCCCAGCAACTTTCCGCCCCAGCAACTTTCGGTCCCAGCAACTTTCGGTCCAAGCAACTTTCGGTCCCAGCAACTTTCGGTCCCAGGAAATTTTCGGTCCCAAATCTTTTGGTCCCAGCAACTTTTGGTCCCAGCAATTCCGGTCCCAACAACTTTCCGCCCCAGCAACTTTCGGTCCCAGCAACTTTCGGTCCAAGCAACTTTCGGTCTCAGCAACTTTCAGTCCCAACTTTCGGTCCCAACAACTTTTGGTCCCAGCAACTTTCGGTCCCAGCAACTTTCGGTCCCAGCAACTTCCGGTCCCACCCACTTTCGGTCCCAGCAACTTTCGGTCCAAGCAAGTTTCGGTCCCAGCAACTTTCAGTCCCAACTTTCGGTCCCAGCAACTTTCGGTCCCAGCAACTTTCGGTCCCAACTTTCGGTCCCAACAACTTTTGGTCCCAGCAACTTTCGGTCTCAGCAACTTTCGGTCCCAACTTTCGGTCCCAACAACTTTTGGTCCCAGCAACTTTCGGTCCCAGCAACTTTCGGTCCCAGCAACTCTCAGCCCCAGCAACTTTCGGTCCCTGCAACTTCCGGTCCCACCAACTTTCGGTCCCAGCAACTTTCGGTCCAAGCAACTTTCGGTCCCAGCAACTTTCGGTCCAAGCAACTTTCGGTCCCAGCAACTTTCAATCCCAGGAAATTTTCGGTCCCAAATCTTTTGGTCCCAGCAACTTTTGGTCCCAGCAACGTTCGGTCCCAACAACTTTCCGCCCCAGCAACTTTCGGTCCCAGCAACTTTCGGTCCCAGCAACTTTCGGTCCCAGCAACTTTCGGTCCCAACTTTCGGTCCCAACAACACCTTTTGGTCCCAGCAACTTTTGGTCCCAGCAACTTTCGGTCCCAGCAACTCTCAGCCCCAGCAACTTTCGGTCCCTGCAACTTCCGGTCCCACCAACTTTCGGTCCCAGCAACTTTCGATCCAAGCAACTTTCGGTCCCAGCAACTTTCAGTCCCAACTTTCGGTCCCAGCAACCTTCGGTCCAAGCAACTTTCGGTCCCAGCAACTTTTGGTCCCGGCAACTTTCGTTCCCGGCAACTTTCATTCCCGGCAACTTTCGGTCCCAGCAACTTTCGGTCCCAGCAACTTTCGGTCCCAGCAACTTTCGGTCCCAGCAACTTTCGGTCCCGGCAACTTTCGGTCCCAGCAAATTTCCGTCCCAACAAGTTCGGGTCCCAGCAACTTTCAGTCACAGCAACTTTCGGTCCCAGCAACTTGCAGTCCCAGCAACTTTCGGTTCCAGCAACTTTCGGTCCGAGCAACTTTCGGTCCCAGCAACTTTGGGTCAGCAACTTTCGGTCGCAGCAACTTTCAGTCCCAGCTTTCAGTCCCAGCAACTTTCGGTCCCAGCAACTTGCAGTCCCGGCAACTTTCGGTCCCAGCAACTTTCGGTCTGCAACTTTCGGTCCCAGCTACTTTCAGTCCCAGCTTTTAGTCCCAGCAACTTTGAGTCCCAGCAACTTTCGGTCCCAGCAACTTTCGGTCCCAGCAACTTTCGGTCCCAGCAAATTTCGGTCCCAGCAACTTCCGGTCCCAGCAACTTTCGGTCCCAGCAACTTTCGGTTCCAGCAACTTTCGGTCCCAACAACTTTCGGTCACAGCAACTTTTGGTGTCAGCAACTTTCGGTCCCAGCAACTTTCGGTCACAGCAACTTTCGGTCCCAGCAACTTTCGGTCCCAGCAACTTTCGGTCCCGGCAACTTCCGGTCCCATCAACGTTCGGTCACAGCAACTTTTGGTCCCATCAACGTTTGGTCACAGCAACTTTCGGTCCCAGCAACTTTCGGTCCCAGCAACTTTCGGTCCCGGCAACTTTCGGTCCAAGCAACTTTCGTTCCAAGCAACTTTTGGTCCCAGCAACTTCCGGTCCCAACAACTTTCCGCCCCAGCAACTTTCGGTCCCAGCAACTTTCGGTCCAAGCAACTTTCGGTCCCAGCAACTTTCGGTCCCAGGAAATTTTCGGTCCCAAATCTTTTGGTCCCAGCAACTTTTGGTCCCAGCAACTTCCGGTCCCAACAACTTTCCGCCCCAGCAACTTTCGGTCCCAGCAACTTTCGGTCCAAGCAACTTTCGGTCTCAGCAACTTTCAGTCCCAACTTTCGGTCCCAACAATATTTGGTCCCAGCAACTTTCGGTCCCAGCAACTTTCGGTCCCAGCAACTTTCGGTCCCAGCAACTTCCGGTCCCACCCACTTTCGGTCCCAGCAACTTTCGGTCCAAGCAAGTTTCGGTCCCAGCAACTTTCAGTCCCAACTTTCGGTCCCAGCAACTTTCGGTCCAAGCAACTTTCGGTCCCAGCAACTTTCGGTCCCGGCAACTTTCGTTCCCGGCAACTTTCATTCCCGGCAACTTTCGGTCCCAGCAACTTTCGGTCCCAGCAACTTTCGGTCCCAGCAACTTTCGGTCCCAGCAACTTTCGGTCCCGGCAACTTTCGGTCCCAGCAACTTTCCGTCCCAACAAGTTTGGGTCCCAGCAACTTTCGGTCACAGCAACTTTCGGTCCCAGCAACTTTTGGTCCCAGCAACTTTCGGTCCCAGCAACTTTCCGTCCCAACAAGTTTCGGACCCAGCAACTTTCAGTCCCAGCAACTTTCGGTCCCAGCAACTTTCGGTCCCAGCAACTTTCGGTCCCAGCAACTTTCGGCCGCAGCAACTTTCTGTCCCAACAAGTTTCGGTCCCAGCAAATTTCGGTCCTAGCAGCTTTTGGTCCGAGCAAGTTTCGGTCCCAAATTTCGGTTCCAACAATTTTCGGTCCCAGCAACTTTCGGTCCCAGCAACTTTCGGTCCAAGGAATTTTCGGTCCAAGCAACTTTTGGTCGCAGCAACTTTCGGTCCCAGCAACTTCCGGTCCGAGCGACTTTCGGTCCCAGCAACTTTCGGTCCCAGCAACTTTCGGTCCCAGCAACTTTCGGTCCCAGCAACTTTCGGTCCCGGCAAGTTTCGGTCCCGGCAACTTTCATTCCCGGCAATTTTCGGTCCCAGCAACTTTTGGTCCTAGCAAATTTCGGTCCCAGCAACTTTCGGTCACAGCAATTTTCGGTCCCAGCAACTTCCGGTCCCAGCAACTTTCGGTCCCAGCAACTTTCGGTCCCAGCAACTTTCGGTCCCCGCAACTTTCGGTCGAAGCCACTTTCGGTCCAAGCAACTTTCGGTCCCGGCAACTTTCGGTCCCAGCAACTTTCGGTCCCAGCAACTTTCGGTCCCAGCAACTTTCGGTCCCGGCAACTTTCGGTCCCAGCAACTTTCGGTCCCAGCAACTTTGGGTCCCAACTCTCGGTCCCAACAACTTTCGGCCCCAGCAACTTTCGGTCCCAGCAACTTTCGGTCCCAGCAACTTTCGGTCCCGGCAACTTTCATTCCTGGCAATTTTCCGTCCCAGCTACTTTCGGTCCCAGCAAATTTCGGTACAGCAACTTTCGGTCCCAGCAACTTTCGGTGCCAGCAACTTTCGGTCACAGCAACTTTCGGTCACAGTAACTTTCGGTCCCAGCAACTTTCGGTTCCAGCACCTTTCGGTCCCAGCAAGTTTCGGACCAAGCAACTTTCAGTCCAAGCAACTTTCGGTCTCAGCAGCTTTCAGTCCAAACTTTCGGTCCCAACAACTTTTGGTCCCAGCAACGTTCGGTCCCAGCAACTTTCAGTCCCAGCAACTTCCGGTCCCACCAACTTTCGGTCCCAGCAACTTTCGGTCCAAGCAAGTTTCGGTCCCAGCAACTTTCAGTCCCAACTTTCGGTCCCAGCAACTTTCGGTCCAAGCAACTTTCGGTCCCAGCAACTTTCGGTCCCGGCAACTTTCGTTCCCGGCAACTTTCATTCCTGGCAACTTTCGGTCCCAGCAACTTTCGGTCCCAGCAACTTTCGGTCCCAGCAATTTTCGGTCCCAGCAACTTTCGGTCCCGGCAACTTTCGGTCCCAGCAACTTTCCGTCCCAACAAGTTTGGGTCCCAGCAACTTTCGGTCACAGCAACTTTAGGTCCCAGCAACTTTTGGTCCCAGCAACTTTCGGTCCCAGCAACTTTCCGTCCCAACAAGTTTCGGACCCAGCAACTTTCGGTCCCAGCAACTTTCGGTCCCAGCAACTTTCGGTCCCAGCAACTTTCGGTCCCAGCAACTTTCGGTCCTAGCAGCTTTTGGTCCCAGCAAGTTTCGGTCCCAAATTTCGGTGCCAACAATTTTCGGTCCCAGCAACTTTCGGTCCCAGCAACTTTCGGTCCAAGGAATTTTCGGTCCAAGCAACTTTTGGTCGCAGCAACTTTCGGTCCCAGCAACTTCCGGTCCGAGCGACTTTCGGTCCCAGCAACTTTCGGTCCCAGCAACTTTCGGTCCCAGGAACTTTCGGTCCCAGCAACTTTCGGTCCCGGCAAGTTTCGGTCCCGGCAACTTTCATTCCCGGCAATTTTCGGTCCCAGCAACTTTTGGTCCTAGCAAATTTCGGTCCCAGCAACTTTCGGTCACAGCAATTTTCGGTCCCAGCAACTTCCGGTCCCAGCAACTTTCGGTCCCAGCAACTTTCGGTCCCAGCAACTTTCGGTCCCCGCAACTTTCGGTCGAAGCCACTTTCGGTCCCAGCAACTTTCGGTCCCAGCAACTTTGGGTCCCAACTTTCGGTCCCAACAACTTTCGGCCCCAGCAACTTCCGGTCCCGGCAACTTTTGGTCCCAGCAACTTTCGGTCCCAGCAACTTTCGGTCCCAGCAACTTTCGGTCCCGGCAACTTTCGGTCCCAGCAACTTTCGGTCCCAGCAACTTTGGGTCCCAACTTTCGGTCCCAACAACTTTCGGCCCCAGCAACTTTCGGTCCCAGCAACTTTCGGTCCCAGCAACTTTCGGTCCCGGCAACTTTCATTCCTGGCAATTTTCCGTCCCAGCTACTTTCGGTCCCAGCAAATTTCGGTACAGCAACTTTCGGTCCCAGCAACTTTCGGTGCCAGCAACTTTCGGTCACAGCAACTTTCGGTCACAGTAACTTTCGGTCCCAGCAACTTTCGGTCCCAGCACCTTTCGGTCCCAGCAAGTTTCGGTCCCAGCAACTTTCGGTCCAAGCAACTTTTGGTCCCAGCAACTTTCGGTCCAAGCAACTTTCGGTCCCAGCAACTTCCGGTCCCAGCAACTTTCGGTCCCAGCAACTTCCGGTCCCAGCACCTTTCGGTCCCAGCAACTTTCGGTCCCAGCAACTTTCGGTCCCAGCAACTTTCGGTCTGAGCAACTTTCGGTCCCAACTTTCGGTCCCAACAACTTTCGGTCCCAGCAACCTTCGGTCCCGTGAACTTTCGGTGCCGGCAAGTCTCAGTCCCAGCAACTTTCGGCCCAAGCAACTTCCGATCCCAGCAACTTTCGGTCCCAGCAACTTTCGGTCTGCAACTTTCGGTCCCAGCAACTTTCGGTCCCG
Source organism: Eutreptiella sp. 'Long Island Sound 2002' (assembly GCA_964036045.1). Classification (NCBI taxonomy): domain Eukaryota; phylum Euglenozoa; class Euglenophyceae; order Eutreptiales; family Eutreptiaceae; genus Eutreptiella; species Eutreptiella sp. 'Long Island Sound 2002'. Next base: position 9,004,448 of record OZ038383.1, read on the forward strand.
GCCACTTTCATTCCCGGCAACTTTCATTCCCGGCAATTTTCGGTCCCAGCAACTTCCGGTCCGAGCAACTTTCATTCACAGCAACTTTCGGTCCCAGCAACTTTCAGTCCCAGCAACTTTCGGACCCAGCAACTTTCGGTAACAGCAACTTTTGGTCCCAGCAACTTTCTGTCCCAGCAACTTTCGGTCCAAGCAACTTTTCGTCCCAGCAACTTTTGGTCCAAGCAACTTTCGGTCCCAGCAAGTTTTGGTCCCAGCCACTTTCGGACCCGGCAACTTTCGGTACCAGCAACTTTCGGTCCCAGCAACCTTCTGTCCTGTAACTTTCGGTCCAAGCAACTTTTGGTCCCAGCAACTTTCGGTCCAAGCAACTTTCGGTCCCAGCAACTTTAGGTCCCAGCAACTTTACGTCCCAGCAACTTTCCGTCCAAGCAACTTTCGGTCCCAGCAATTTTCGGACCCAGCAACTTTCGGTCCCAGCAACTCTCAGTCCCAGCAACTTCCGGTCCCAGCAACTTTCAGTCCCTCCAACTTTCGGTCCCAGCAACTTCCGGTCCCAGCAACTTTCGGTCCCGGCAACTTCCGGTCCCATCAACTTTCGGTCCCAGCAACTTTCGGTCCGAGCAACTTTCGGACCCGGCAACTTTCGGTCCCAGCAAATTTCGGTCCCAGCAACTTTCGGTCCCAGCAACTTTCGGTCCCGGCATCTTTCGGTCCCGGCAACTTTCATTTCCGGCAATTTTCGGTTCCAGCAACTTTCGGTCCTAGCAACTTTCGGTCCCAGTAACTTTCGGTCCCAGCAACTTCCGGTCCCAGCAACTTTCGGTCCCAGCAACTTTCGGTCACAGCAACTTCCGGTCCCAGCAACTTCCGGTCCCAGCAACTTTCGGTCCCAGCAACTTCGGGACCAAGCAACTTCCGGTCCCAGCAACTTTCGGTCCCAGCACCTTTCAATCCCAGCAACCCGCGGTCCCGGCAACTTTCATTCCCGGCAATTTTCGGTCCCAGCAACTTTCGGTCCTAGCAACTTTCGGTCCCAGCAGCTTTCGGTCCCAGCAACTTTCGGTCCCAGTAACTTTCGGTCCCGGCAACTTTCGGTCCCGGCAACTTTCATTCCCGGCAATTTTCGGTCCCAGCAACTTTCGGTCACAGCAACTTTCGGTCACAGCAACTTTCGGTCACAGCAACTTTCGGTCCCAGCAACTTTCGGTCCCAGCAACTTTCGGACCCGGCAACTTTCGGTCCCAGCAACTTTCGGTCCCCGCAACTTTCGGTCCCCGCAACTTTTTGTGCCAGCAACTTTCGGTCCAAGCAACTTTCGGTCCCAGCAACTTTCGGTCCCAGCAAATTTCGGTCCCAGCAACTTTGGGTCCCAACTTTCGGTCCCAACAACTTTCGGTCCCAGCAACTTTCGGTCCCAGCAACTTTCGGTCCCAGCAACTTTCGGTCCAGCAACTTTCGGTCCCGGCAACTTTCGGTCCCGGCAACTTTCATTCCCGGCAATTTTCGGTTCCAGCAACTTTCGGTCCTAGCAACTTTCGGTCCCAGTAACTTTCGGTCCCAGCAACTTCCGGTCCCAGCAACTTCCGGTCCCAGCAACTTCCGGTCCCAGCAACTTTCGGTCCCAGCAACTCTCGGTCCCAGCAACTTTCGGTCACAGCAACTTCCGGTCCCAGCAACTTTCGGTCCCAGCAACTTTCGGTCCCAGCAACTTTCGGTCCCAGCAACTTCGGGACCAAGCAACTTCCGGTCCCAGCAACTTTCGGTCCCAAGACCTGTCAATGCCAGCAACCTGCGGTCCCGGCAACTTTCATTCCCGGCAATTTTCGGTCCCAGCAACTTTCGGTCCTAGCAACTTTCGGTCCCAGCAGCTTTCGGTCCCAGCAACTTTCGGTCCCAGTAACTTTCGGTCCCGGCAACTTTCGGTCCCAGCAACTTTCATTCCCGGCAATTTTCGGTCCCAGCAACTTTCGGTCACAGCAACTTTCGGTCACAGCAACTTTCGGTCACAGCAACTTTCGGTCCCAGCAACTTTCGGTCCCAGCAACTTTCGGTCCCAGCAACTTTCGGTCCCAGCAACTTTCGGTCCCCGCAACTTTCGGTCCAAGCAACTTTCGGTCCAAGCAACTTTTTGTGCCAGCAACTTTCGGTCCAAGCAACTTTCGGTCCCAGCAACTTTCGGTCCCAGCAACTTTCGGTCCCAGCAACTTTGGGTCCCAACTTTCGGTCCCAACAACTTTCGGTCCCAGCAACTTTCGGTCCCAGCAACTTTCGGTCCCAGCAACTTTTGGTCCCGGCAACTTTCGGTCCCGGCAACTTTCATTCCCGGCAATTTTCGGTCCCAGCAACTTTCGGTCCCAGCAACTTTCGGTACAGCAACTTTCGGTCCCAGCAACTTTCGGTCCCAGCAACTTTCGGTCCCAAAAATTTTCAGTCCCAGCAACTTTCGGTCCCAGCAACTTTTGGTCCCAGCAACTTTCGGTCCAAGCAACTTTCGGTCCCAGCAACTTTCGGTCCCAGCAACAATCGGACCCAACAACTTTCGGTCCCAGGAACTTTCGGTCCCAGCAACTTTCGGTCCCGGCAACTTTCATTCCCGGCAATTTTCGGTCCCAGCAACTTTCGGTCACAGCAACTTTCGGTCACAGCAATTTTCGGTCCCAGCAACTTCCGGTCCCAGCAACTTTCGGTCACAGCAACTTTCGGTCCCAGCAACTTTCGGTCCCAGCAACTTTCGGTCCCAGCAACTTTCGGTCCCAGCAACTTTCGGTCCCGGCAACTTTCGGTCCCGGCAACTTTCATTCCCGGCAATTTTCGGTCCCAGCAACTTTCGGTCCCAGCAACTTTCGGTACAGCAACTTTCCGTCCCAGCAACTTTCGGTCCCAGCAACTTTCGGTCACAGCAACTTCTGGTCCCAGCAACTTCCGGTCCAAGCAACTTTCGGTCCCAGCAACTTTTGGTCCGAGCAACTTTCGGTCCAAGCAACTTTCGGTCCCAGCAACTTTCGGTCCCAGCAACAATCGGACCCAACAACTTTCGTTCCAAGCAACTTTTGGTCCCAGCAACTTCCGGTCCCAACAACTTTCCGCCCCAGCAACTTTCGGTCCCAGCAACTTTCGGTCCAAGCAACTTTCGGTCCCAGCAACTTTCGGTCCCAGGAAATTTTCGGTCCCAAATCTTTTGGTCCCAGCAACTTTTGGTCCCAGCAACTTCCGGTCCCAACAACTTTCCGCCCCAGCAACTTTCGGTCCCAGCAACTTTCGGTCCAAGCAACTTTCGGTCTCAGCAACTTTCAGTCCCAACTTTCGGTCCCAACAATATTTGGTCCCAGCAACTTTCGGTCCCAGCAACTTTCGGTCCCAGCAACTTTCGGTCCCAGCAACTTCCGGTCCCACCCACTTTCGGTCCCAGCAACTTTCGGTCCAAGCAAGTTTCGGTCCCAGCAACTTTCAGTCCCAACTTTCGGTCCCAGCAACTTTCGGTCCAAGCAACTTTCGGTCCCGGCAACTTTCATTCCCGGCAACTTTCATTCCCGGCAATTTTCGGTCCCAGCAACTTTCGGTCCCAGCAACTTTCGGTCCCGGCAACTTTCGTTCCCGGCAACTTTCATTCCCGGCAACTTTCGGTCCCAGCAACTTTCGGTCCCAGCAACTTTCGGTCCCAGCAACTTTCGGTCCCAGCAACTTTCGGTCCCGGCAACTTTCGGTCCCAGCAACTTTCCGTCCCAACAAGTTTGGGTCCCAGCAACTTTCGGTCACAGCAACTTTCGGTCCCAGCAACTTTTGGTCCCAGCAACTTTCGGTCCCAGCAACTTTCCGTCCCAACAAGTTTCGGACCCAGCAACTTTCAGTCCCAGCAACTTTCGGTCCCAGCAACTTTCGGTCCCAGCAACTTTCGGTCCCAGCAACTTTCGGCCGCAGCAACTTTCTGTCCCAACAAGTTTCGGTCCCAGCAAATTTCGGTCCTAGCAGCTTTTGGTCCGAGCAAGTTTCGGTCCCAAATTTCGGTTCCAACAATTTTCGGTCCCAGCAACTTTCGGTCCCAGCAACTTTCGGTCCAAGGAATTTTCGGTCCAAGCAACTTTTGGTTGCAGCAACTTTCGGTCCCAGCAACTTCCGGTCCGAGCGACTTTCGGTCCCAGCAACTTTCGGTCCCAGCAACTTTCGGTCCCAGCAACTTTCGGTCCCAGCAACTTTCGGTCCCGGCAAGTTTCGGTCCCGGCAACTTTCATTCCCGGCAATTTTCGGTCCCAGCAACTTTTGGTCCTAGCAAATTTCGGTCCCAGCAACTTTCGGTCACAGCAATTTTCGGTCCCAGCAACTTCCGGTCCCAGCAACTTTCGGTCCCAGCAACTTTCGGTCCCAGCAACTTTCGGTCCCCGCAACTTTCGGTCGAAGCCACTTTCGGTCCAAGCAACTTTCGGTCCCGGCAAGTTTCGGTCCCAGCAACTTTCGGTCCCAGCAACTTTCGGTCCCAGCAACTTTCGGTCCCGGCAACTTTCGGTCCCAGCAACTTTCGGTCCCAGCAACTTTGGGTCCCAACTTTCGGTCCCAACAACTTTCGGCCCCAGCAACTTTCGGTCCCAGCAACTTTCGGTCCCAGCAACTTTCGGTCCCGGCAACTTTCATTCCTGGCAATTTTCCGTCCCAGCTACTTTCGGTCCCAGCAAATTTCGGTACAGCAACTTTCGGTCCCAGCAACTTTCGGTGCCAGCAACTTTCGGTCACAGCAACTTTCGGTCACAGTAACTTTCGGTCCCAGCAACTTTCGGTTCCAGCACCTTTCGGTCCCAGCAAGTTTCGGACCAAGCAACTTTCAGTCCAAGCAACTTTCGGTCTCAGCAACTTTCAGTCCAAACTTTCGGTCCCAACAACTTTTGGTCCCAGCAACGTTCGGTCCCAGCAACTTTCAGTCCCAGCAACTTCCGGTCCCACCAACTTTCGGTCCCAGCAACTTTCGGTCCAAGCAAGTTTCGGTCCCAGCAACTTTCAGTCCCAACTTTCGGTCCCAGCAACTTTCGGTCCAAGCAACTTTCGGTCCCAGCAACTTTCGGTCCCGGCAACTTTCGTTCCCGGCAACTTTCATTCCTGGCAACTTTCGGTCCCAGCAACTTTCGGTCCCAGCAACTTTCGGTCCCAGCAACTTTCGGTCCCAGCAACTTTCGGTCCCGGCAACTTTCGGTCCCAGCAACTTTCCGTCCCAACAAGTTTGGGTCCCAGCAACTTTCGGTCACAGCAACTTTAGGTCCCAGCAACTTTTGGTCCCAGCAACTTTCGGTCCCAGCAACTTTCCGTCCCAACAAGTTTCGGACCCAGCAACTTTCGGTCCCAGCAACTTTCGGTCCCAGCAACTTTCGGTCCCAGCAACTTTCGGTCCCAGCAACTTTCGGTCCTAGCAGCTTTTGGTCCCAGCAAGTTTCGGTCCCAAATTTCGGTGCCAACAATTTTCGGTCCCAGCAACTTTCGGTCCCAGCAACTTTCGGTCCAAGGAATTTTCGGTCCAAGCAACTTTTGGTCGCAGCAACTTTCGGTCCCAGCAACTTCCGGTCCGAGCGACTTTCGGTCCCAGCAACTTTCGGTCCCAGCAACTTTCGGTCCCAGGAACTTTCGGTCCCAGCAACTTTCGGTCCCGGCAAGTTTCGGTCCCGGCAACTTTCATTCCCGGCAATTTTCGGTCCCAGCAACTTTTGGTCCTAGCAAATTTCGGTCCCAGCAACTTTCGGTCACAGCAATTTTCGGTCCCAGCAACTTCCGGTCCCAGCAACTTTCGGTCCCAGCAACTTTCGGTCCCAGCAACTTTCGGTCCCCGCAACTTTCGGTCGAAGCCACTTTCGGTCCCAGCAACTTTCGGTCCCAGCAACTTTGGGTCCCAACTTTCGGTCCCAACAACTTTCGGCCCCAGCAACTTCCGGTCCCGGCAACTTTTGGTCCCAGCAACTTTCGGTCCCAGCAACTTTCGGTCCCAGCAACTTTCGGTCCCGGCAACTTTCGGTCCCAGCAACTTTCGGTCCCAGCAACTTTGGGTCCCAACTTTCGGTCCCAACAACTTTCGGCCCCAGCAACTTTCAGTCCCAGCAACTTTCGGTCCCAGCAACTTTCGGTCCCGGCAACTTTCATTCCTGGCAATTTTCCGTCCCAGCTACTTTCGGTCCCAGCAAATTTCGGTACAGCAACTTTCGGTCCCAGCAACTTTCGGTGCCAGCAACTTCCGGTCCCAGCAACTTTCGGTCCCAGCAACTTCCGGTCCCAGCAACTTTCGGTCCCAGCAACTTTTGGTCCTAGCAAATTTCGGTCCCAGCAACTTTCGGTCACAGCAATTTTCGGTCCCAGCAACTTCCGGTCCCAGCAACTTTCGGTCCCAGCAACTTTCGGTCCCAGCAACTTTCGGTCCCCGCAACTTTCGGTCGAAGCCACTTTCGGTCCCAGCAACTTTCGGTCCCAGCAACTTTGGGTCCCAACTTTCGGTCCCAACAACTTTCGGCCCCAGCAACTTCCGGTCCCGGCAACTTTTGGTCCCAGCAACTTTCGGTCCCAGCAACTTTCGGTCCCAGCAACTTTCGGTCCCGGCAACTTTCGGTCCCAGCAACTTTCGGTCCCAGCAACTTTGGGTCCCAACTTTCGGTCCCAACAACTTTCGGCCCCAGCAACTTTCGGTCCCAGCAACTTTCGGTCCCAGCAACTTTCGGTCCCGGCAACTTTCATTCCTGGCAATTTTCCGTCCCAGCTACTTTCGGTCCCAGCAAATTTCGGTACAGCAACTTTCGGTCCCAGCAACTTTCGGTGCCAGCAACTTTCGGTCACAGCAACTTTCGGTCACAGTAACTTTCGGTCCCAGCAACTTTCGGTCCCAGCACCTTTCGGTCCCAGCAAGTTTCGGTCCCAGCAACTTTCGGTCCAAGCAACTTTTGGTCCCAGCAACTTTCGGTCCAAGCAACTTTCGGTCCCAGCAACTTCCGGTCCCAGCAACTTTCGGTCCCAGCAACTTCCGGTCCCAGCACCTTTCGGTCCCAGCAACTTTCGGTCCCAGCAACTTTCGGTCCCAGCAACTTTCGGTCTGAGCAACTTTCGGTCCCAACTTTCGGTCCCAACAACTTTCGGTCCCAGCAACCTTCGGTCCCGTGAACTTTCGGTGCCGGCAAGTCTCAGTCCCAGCAACTTTCGGCCCAAGCAACTTCCGATCCCAGCAACTTTCGGTCCCAGCAACTTTCGGTCTGCAACTTTCGGTCCCAGCAACTTTCGGTCCCGGCCACTTTCATTCCCGGCAACTTTCATTCCCGGCAATTTTCGGTCCCAGCAACTTCCGGTCCGAGCAACTTTCATTCACAGCAACTTTCGGTCCCAGCAACTTTCAGTCCCAGCAACTTTCGGACCCAGCAACTTTCGGTAACAGCAACTTTTGGTCCCAGCAACTTTCTGTCCCAGCAACTTTCGGTCCAAGCAACTTTTCGTCCCAGCAACTTTTGGTCCAAGCAACTTTCGGTCCCAGCAAGTTTTGGTCCCAGCCACTTTCGGACCCGGCAACTTTCGGTACCAGCAACTTTCGGTCCCAGCAACCTTCTGTCCTGTAACTTTCGGTCCAAGCAACTTTTGGTCCCAGCAACTTTCGGTCCAAGCAACTTTCGGTCCCAGCAACTTTAGGTCCCAGCAACTTTACGTCCCAGCAACTTTCCGTCCAAGCAACTTTCGGTCCCAGCAATTTTCGGACCCAGCAACTTTCGGTCCCAGCAACTCTCAGTCCCAGCAACTTCCGGTCCCAGCAACTTTCAGTCCCTCCAACTTTCGGTCCCAGCAACTTCCGGTCCCAGCAACTTTCGGTCCCGGCAACTTCCGGTCCCATCAACTTTCGGTCCCAGCAACTTTCGGTCCGAGCAACTTTCGGACCCGGCAACTTTCGGTCCCAGCAAATTTCGGTCCCAGCAACTTTCGGTCCCATCAACTTTCGGTCCCGGCAACTTTCGGTCCCGGCAACTTTCATTCCCGGCAATTTTCGGTTCCAGCAACTTTCGGTCCTAGCAACTTTCGGTCCCAGTAACTTTCGGTCCCAGCAACTTCCGGTCCCAGCAACTTCCGGTCCCAGCAACTTCCGGTCCCAGCAACTTTCGGTCCCAGCAACTTTCGGTCACAGCAACTTCCGGTCCCAGCAACTTCCGGTCCCAGCAACTTTCGGTCCCAGCAACTTCGGGACCAAGCAACTTCCGGTCCCAGCAACTTTCGGTCCCAGCACCTTTCAATCCCAGCAACCCGCGGTCCCGGCAACTTTCATTCCCGGCAATTTTCGGTCCCAGCAACTTTCGGTCCTAGCAACTTTCGGTCCCAGCAGCTTTCGGTCCCAGCAACTTTCGGTCCCAGTAACTTTCGGTCCCGGCAACTTTCGGTCCCGGCAACTTTCATTCCCGGCAATTTTCGGTCCCAGCAACTTTCGGTCACAGCAACTTTCGGTCACAGCAACTTTCGGTCACAGCAACTTTCGGTCCCAGCAACTTTCGGTCCCAGCAACTTTCGGACCCGGCAACTTTCGGTCCCAGCAACTTTCGGTCCCCGCAACTTTCGGTCCAAGCAACTTTTTGTGCCAGCAACTTTCGGTCCAAGCAACTTTCGGTCCCAGCAACTTTCGGTCCCAGCAAATTTCGGTCCCAGCAACTTTGGGTCCCAACTTTCGGTCCCAACAACTTTCGGTCCCAGCAACTTTCGGTCCCAGCAACTTTCGGTCCCAGCAACTTTCGGTCCAGCAACTTTCGGTCCCGGCAACTTTCGGTCCCGGCAACTTTCATTCCCGGCAATTTTCGGTTCCAGCAACTTTCGGTCCTAGCAACTTTCGGTCCCAGTAACTTTCGGTCCCAGCAACTTCCGGTCCCAGCAACTTCCGGTCCCAGCAACTTCCGGTCCCAGCAACTTTCGGTCCCAGCAACTCTCGGTCCCAGCAACTTTCGGTCACAGCAACTTCCGGTCGCAGCAACTTTCGGTCCCAGCAACTTTCGGTCCCAGCAACTTTCGGTCCCAGCAACTTCGGGACCAAGCAACTTCCGGTCCCAGCAACTTTCGGTCCCAAGACCTGTCAATGCCAGCAACCTGCGGTCCCGGCAACTTTCATTCCCGGCAATTTTCGGTCCCAGCAACTTTCGGTCCTAGCAACTTTCGGTCCCAGCAGCTTTCGGTCCCAGCAACTTTCGGTCCCAGTAACTTTCGGTCCCGGCAACTTTCGGTCCCAGCAACTTTCATTCCCGGCAATTTTCGGTCCCAGCAACTTTCGGTCACAGCAACTTTCGGTCACAGCAACTTTCGGTCACAGCAACTTTCGGTCCCAGCAACATTCGGTCCCAGCAACTTTCGGTCCCAGCAACTTTCGGTCCCAGCAACTTTCGGTCCCCGCAACTTTCGGTCCAAGCAACTTTCGGTCCAAGCAACTTTTTGTGCCAGCAACTTTCGGTCCAAGCAACTTTCGGTCCCAGCAACTTTCGGTCCCAGCAACTTTCGGTCCCAGCAACTTTGGGTCCCAACTTTCGGTCCCAACAACTTTCGGTCCCAGCAACTTTCGGTCCCAGCAACTTTCGGTCCCAGCAACTTTTGGTCCCGGCAACTTTCGGTCCCGGCAACTTTCATTCCCGGCAATTTTCGGTCCCAGCAACTTTCGGTCCCAGCAACTTTCGGTACAGCAACTTTCGGTCCCAGCAACTTTCGGTCCCAGCAACTTTCGGTCCCAAAAATTTTCAGTCCCAGCAACTTTCGGTCCCAGCAACTTTTGGTCCCAGCAACTTTCGGTCCAAGCAACTTTCGGTCCCAGTAACTTTCGGTCCCAGCAACAATCGGACCCAACAACTTTCGGTCCCAGGAACTTTCGGTCCCAGCAACTTTCGGTCCCGGCAACTTTCATTCCCGGCAATTTTCGGTCCCAGCAACTTTCGGTCACAGCAACTTTCGGTCACAGCAATTTTCGGTCCCAGCAACTTCCGGTCCCAGCAACTTTCGGTCACAGCAACTTTCGGTCCCAGCAACTTTCGGTCCCAGCAACTTTCGGTCCCAGCAACTTTCGGTCCCAGCAACTTTCGGTCCCGGCAACTTTCGGTCCCGGCAACTTTCATTCCCGGCAATTTTCGGTCCCAGCAACTTTCGGTCCCAGCAACTTTCGATACAGCAACTTTCCGTCCCAGCAACTTTCGGTCCCAGCAACTTTCGGTCACAGCAACTTCTGGTCCCAGCAACTTCCGGTCCAGGCAACTTTCGGTCCAAGCAACTTTTGGTCCGAGCAACTTTCGGTCCCAGCAACAATCGGACCCAACAACTTTCGGTCCCGGGAACTTTCGGTCCCAGCAACTTTCGGTCCCAGCAACTTTCGGTTCCAGTAACTTTCGGTCCCAGCAACTTTTGGTCCCGGCAACTTTCGGTCCCGGCAACTTTCATTCCCGGCAATTTTCGGTCCCAGCAACTTTCGGTCCCAGCAACTTTCGGTACAGCAACTTTCGGTCCCAGCAACTTTCGGTCCCAGCAACTTTCGGTCCCAAAAATTTTCAGTCCCAGCAACTTTCGGTCCCAGCAACTTTTGGTCCCAGCAACTTTCGGTCCAAGCAACTTTCGGTCCCAGCAACTTTCGGTCCCAGCAACAATCGGACCCAACAACTTTCGGTCCCAGGAACTTTCGGTCCCAGCAACTTTCGGTCCCGGCAACTTTCATTCCCGGCAATTTTCGGTCCCAGCAACTTTCGGTCACAGCAACTTTCGGTCCCAGCAATTTTCGGTCCCAGCAACTTCCGGTCCCAGCAACTTTCGGTCACAGCAACTTTCGGTCCCAGCAACTTTCGGTCCCAGCAACTTTCGGTCCCAGCAACTTTCGGTCCCAGCAACTTTCGGTCCCGGCAACTTTCGGTCCCGGCAACTTTCATTCCCGGCAATTTTCGGTCCCAGCAACTTTCGGTCCCAGCAACTTTCGGTACAGCAACTTTCCGTCCCAGCAACTTTCGGTCCCAGCAACTTTCGGTCACAGCAACTTCTGGTCCCAGCAACTTCCGGTCCAGGCAACTTTCGGTCCAAGCAACTTTTGGTCCGAGCAACTTTCGGTCCAAGCAACTTTCGGTCCCAGCAACTTTCGGTCCCAGCAACAATCGGACCCAACAACTTTCGGTCCCGGGAACTTTCGGTCCCAGCAACTTTCGGTCCCAGCAACTTTCGGTTCCAGTAACTTTCGGTCTCAGCAACTTTCGGTCCCAACAACTTTCGGTGCCAGCAACTCTCAGTCCCAGCAACTTTCGGTCCCAGCAATTTTCGGTCCCAGCAACTTTCGGTCCCGGCAACTTTCATTCCCGGCAACTTTCATTCCCGGCAATTTTCGGTCCCAGCAACTTTCAGTCCAAGCAACTTTCGGTACCAGCAACTTTCGGACCCAGCAACTTTCGGTACCAGCAACTTTCTGTCCTGTAACTTTCGGTCCAAGCAACTTTCCATCCCAGCACCTTTCGGTCCAAGGAACTTTCGGTCCAAGCAACTTTCGGTCCCAGCAACTTTCCATCCAAGCAACTTTCGGAAACAGCAACTTTAGCTCCCAGCAAATTTCGGTCCCAGCAACTCTCAGTCCCAGCAACTCTCGGTCCCAGCAACTTTCAGTCCCACCAACTTTCGGTCCCAGCAACTTCCGGTCCCAGCAACTTTCGGTCCCAGCACCTTTCGGTCCCGGCAACTTTCGGTCCCGGCAACTTTCATTCCCGGCAATTTTCGGTTCCAGCAACTTTCGGTCCTAGCAACTTTCGGTCCCAGTAACTTTCGGTCCCAGCAACTTCCGGTCCCAGCAACTTCCGGTCCCAGCAACTTCCGGTCCCAGCAACTTTCGGTCCCAGCAACTCTCGGTCCCAGCAACTTTCGGTCACAGCAACTTCCGGTCCCAGCAACTTTCGGTCCCAGCAACTTTCGGTCCCAGCAACTTTCGGTCCCAGCAACTTCGGGACCAAGCAACTTCCGGTCCCAGCAACTTTCGGTCCCAAGACCTGTCAATGCCAGCAACCTGCGGTCCCGGCAACTTTCATTCCCGGCAATTTTCGGTCCCAGCAACTTTCGGTCCTAGCAACTTTCGGTCCCAGCAGCTTTCGGTCCCAGCAACTTTCGGTCCCAGTAACTTTCGGTCCCGGCAACTTTCGGTCCCAGCAACTTTCATTCCCGGCAATTTTCGGTCCCAGCAACTTTCGGTCACAGCAACTTTCGGTCACAGCAACTTTCGGTCACAGCAACTTTCGGTCCCAGCAACTTTCGGTCCCAGCAACTTTCGGTCCCAGCAACTTTCGGTCCCAGCAACTTTCGGTCCCCGCAACTTTCGGTCCAAGCAACTTTCGGTCCAAGCAACTTTTTGTGCCAGCAACTTTCGGTCCAAGCAACTTTCGGTCCCAGCAACTTTCGGTCCCAGCAACTTTCGGTCCCAGCAACTTTGGGTCCCAACTTTCGGTCCCAACAACTTTCGGTCCCAGCAACTTTCGGTCCCAGCAACTTTCGGTCCCAGCAACTTTTGGTCCCGGCAACTTTCGGTCCCGGCAACTTTCATTCCCGGCAATTTTCGGTCCCAGCAACTTTCGGTCCCAGCAACTTTCGGTACAGCAACTTTCGGTCCCAGCAACTTTCGGTCCCAGCAACTTTCGGTCACAGCAACTTCTGGTCCCAGCAACTTCCGGTCCAAGCAACTTTCGGTCCCAGCAACTTTCGGTCCCAGCAACAATCGGACCCAACAACTTTCGGTCCCGGGAACTTTCGGTCCCAGCAACTTTCGGTCCCAGCAACTTTCGGTTCCAGTAACTTTCGGTCTCAGCAACTTTCGGTCCCAACAACTTTCGGTGCCAGCAACTCTCAGTCCCAGCAACTTTCGGTCCCAGCAATTTTCGGTCCCAGCAACTTTCGGTCCCGGCAACTTTCATTCCCGGCAACTTTCATTCCCGGCAATTTTCGGTCCCAGCAACTTTCAGTCCAAGCAACTTTCGGTACCAGCAACTTTCGGACCCAGCAACTTTCGGTACCAGCAACTTTCTGTCCTGTAACTTTCGGTCCAAGCAACTTTCCATCCCAGCACCTTTCGGTCCAAGGAACTTTCGGTCCAAGCAACTTTCGGTCCCAGCAACTTTCCATCCAAGCAACTTTCAGTCCCACCAACTTTCGGTCCCAGCAACTTCCGGTCCCAGCAACTTTCGGTCCCAGCAACTTTCGGACCCGGCAACTTTCGGTCCCAGCAACTTTGGGTCCCAGCAACTTTCGGTCCCGGCAACTTTCGGTCCCGGCAACTTTCATTCCCGGCATTTTTCAGTCCCAGCAACTTTCAGTCCTAGCAACTTTCGGTCCCAGCAACTTTCGGTCACAGCAACTTTCGGTCCCAGCAACTTTCGGTCCCAGCAACTTCCGGTCCCAGCAAATTCCTGTCCCGGCAACTTTCGGTCCCAGCAACTTTCGGACCCAGCAACTTCCGGTCCCAGCAACTTCCGGTCCCAGCAACTTTCGGTCCCAGCAACTTCCAGTCCCAGCAACTTTCGGTTCCAGCAACTTTGGGTCCAACTTTCGGTCCCAACAACTTTCGGTCCCAGCAACTTTTGGTCCCAGAAACTTTCGGTCCGGTAACTTTCGGTCCCGGCAATTTTCGGTGCTAGCAACTTTCGGTGCTAGCAACTTTCGGTCCCAACAACTTCCGGTCCAAGCAATTTTCGGTCACAGCAACTTCCGGTCCCAGCAACTTTCGGTCCCAGCAACTTTTGGTCCCAGCAACTTTCGGTCCCGGCAACTTTCGTTCCCGGCAATTTTTGGTTCCAGCAACGTTCGGTCCTAGCATCTTTCGGTCCCAGCAACTTTCGGTCCCAGCAACTTTGGGTCCCAGCAACTTTGGGTCCCAGCAGCTTTCGGTCGAAGCAACTTTCGGTCCTAGCAACTTTCGGTCCAAGCAACTTTCGGTCCCAACAACTTCCGGTCCAAGCAATTTTCGGTCACAGCAACTTCCGGTCCCGGCAACTTTCGGTCCCAGCAACTTTTGGTCCCAGCAACTTTCGGTCCCGGCAACTTTCGTTCCCGGCAATTTTTGGTTCCAGCAACGTTCGGTCCTAGCAACTTTCGGTCCCAGCAACTTTCGGTCCCAGCAACTTCCGGTCCAAGCAATTTACGGTCACAGCAACTTCCGGTCCCAGCAACTTTCGGTCCCAGCAACTTTGGGTCCCAGCAACTTTGGGTCCCAGCAGCTTTCGGTCCAAGCAACTTTCGGTCCCAGCAACTTTCGGTCCCAGTAACTTTCGGTCCCAGGAACTTTTGGTCCCAGAAACTTTCGGTCCCAGGAACTTTTGGTCCCAGCAACTTTCGGTCCCAACTTTCGGTCCCAGCCACTTTCGGTCCGAGCAACTTTCGGTCCCAGCAACTTTCGGTCCCGACAACTTTCGGTGCCAGCAACTTTCGGTCCCAGCAACTTTCGGTCTCAGCAACTTTCGGTCCCAACTTTCGGTCCCAACAACTTTCGGTCCCAGCAACTTTCGGTCCCAGCAACTTTCGGACCCAGCAACTTCCGGACCCAACAACTTTCGGTCCCAGGAACTTTCGGTCCCAGCAACTTTCGGTCCCAGCAACTTTCGGTCCCAGCAACTTTCGGTCTCAGCAACTTTCGGTCCCAACAACTTTCGGTGCCAGCAACTCTCAGTCCCAGCAACTTTCCGTCCCGGAAACTTCCGATCCCAGCAACTTTCGGTCCCAGCAACTTTCGGTCCCAGCAACTTTCGGTGCCAGCAACTTTCGGTGCCAGCAACTTTCGGTCCCAGCAACTTTCGGTCTCAGCAACTTTCGGTCCCAACTTTCGGTCCCAACAACTTTGGGTCCCAGCAACTTTCGGTCCCAGCAACTTTCGGTCCCAGCAACTTCTGGTCCTAGCAACTTTCGGTCCCAGCAACTTTCGGTCCCAGCAACAATCGGACCCAACAACTTTCGGTCCCAGGAACTTTCGGTCCCAGCAACTTTCGGTCGCAGCAACTTTCGGTCCCAGCAACTTTCGGTCTCAGCAACTTTCGGTCCCAACAACTTTCGGTGCCAGCAACTCTCAGTCCCAGCAACTTTCGGTCCCAGCAACTTCCGATCCCAGCAACTTTCGGTCCCAGCAACTTTTGGTCCCAGCAACTTTCGGTCCGGTAACTTTCGGTCCCGGCAATTTTCGGTCGAAGCAACTTTCGGTCCTACCAACTTTCGGTCCCAGCAACTTTCGGTCCCAACAACTTCCGGTCCAAGCAATTTTCGGTCACAGCAACTTCCGGTCCCAGCAACTTTCAGTCCCAGCAACTTTTGGTCCCAGCAACTTTCGGTCCCGGCAACTTTCGTTCCCGGCAATTTTTGGTTCCAGCAACGTTCGGTCCTAGCAACTTTCGGTCCCAGCAACTTTCGGTCCCAGCAACTTCCGGTCCAAGCAATTTTCGGTCACAGCAACTTCCGGTCCCAGCAACTTTCGGACCCAGCAACTTCCGGTCCCAGCAACTTCCGGTCCCAGCAACGTTCGGTCCCAGCAACTTCCGGTCCCAGCAACTTTCGGTCCCAGCAACTTTCGGTCCCAGCAACTTCCGGTCCCAGCAACTTTCGGTCCCAGCAACTTTGGGTCCAACTTTCGGTCCCAACAACTTTCGGTCCCAGCAACTTTCGGTCCCAGCAACTTTTGGTCCCGGAAACTTTCGGTCCGGTAACTTTCGGTCCCAGCAACTTTCGGTCCCAACAACTTCCGGTCCAAGCAATTTTCGGTCACAGCAACTTCCGGTCCCGGCAACTGTTCGGTCCCAGCAACTTTTTGTCCCAACAACTTTCGGTCCCGGCAACTTTCGTTCCCGGCAATTTTTGGTTCCAGCAACGTTCGGTCCTAGCAACTTTCGGTCCCAGCAACTTTCGGTCCCAGCAACTTCCGGTCCAAGCAATTTTCGGTCACAGCAACTTCCGGTCCCAGCAACTTCCGGTCCCAGCAACTTTCGGACCCAGCAACTTCCGGTCCCAGCAACTTCCGGTCCCAGCAACTTTCGGTCCCAGCAACTTCCGGTCCCAGCAACTTTCGGTCCCAGCAACTTTGGGTCCAACTTTCGGTCCCAACAACTTTCGGTCCCAGCAACTTTCGGTCCCAGCAACTTTTGGTCCCAGAAACTTTCGGTCCGGTAACTTTCGGTCCCGGCAATTTTCGGTCGAAGCAACTTTCGGTCCTAGCAACTTTCGGCCCCAGCAACTTTCGGTCCCAACAACTTCCGGTCCAAGCAATTTTCAGTCACAGCAACTTCCGGTCCCAGCAACTTTCGGTCCCAGCAACTTTTGGTCCCAGCAACTTTCGGTCCCGGCAACTTTCGTTCCCGGCAATTTTCTGTTCCAGCAACGTTCAGTCCTAGCAACTTTCGGTCCCAGCAACTTTCGGTCCCAGCAACTTCTGGTCCAAACAATTTTCGGTCACAGCAACTTCCGGTCCCAGCAACTTCCGGTCCCAGCAACTTTCGGTCCCAGCAACTTTGGGTCCCAGCAACTTTCGGTCCCAGCAACTTTCGGTCCCAGCAACTTTCGGTGCCAGCAACTTTCGGTCCCAGTAACTTTCGGTCCCAGAAACTTTCGGTCCCAGGAACTTTTGGTCCCAGCAACTTTCGGTCCCAACTGTCGGTCCCAGCCACTTTCGGTCCCAGCCACTTTCGGTCCCAGCAACTTTCGGTCCCAGCAACTTTCGGTCCCAGCAACTTTCGGTCCCAGCAACTTTCGGTCCCAGCAACTTCCGGTCCCAGCAACTTTCGGTCCCAGCAACAATCGGACCCAGCAACTTTGGGTCCCAGCAGCTTTCGGGTCCCAGCAACTTTCGGTGCCAGCAACTTTCGGTCCCAGCAACTTTCGGTCTCAGCAACTTTCGGTCCCAACTTTCGGTCCCAACAACTTTCGGTCCCAGCAACTTTCGGTCCCAGCAACTTCCGGTCCTAGCAACTTTCGGTCCCAGCAACTTTTGGTCCCAGCAACAATCGGACCCAACAACTTTCGGTCCGAGGAACTTTCGGTCCCAGCAACTTTCGGTCCCAGCAACTTTCGGTCCCAGCAACTTTCGGTCTCAGCAACTTTCGGTCCCAACAACTTTCGGTGCCAGCAACTCTCAGTCCCAGCAACTTTCGGTCCCAGCAACTTTCGGTCCCAGCAACTTTCGGTGCCAGCAACTTTCGGTGCCAGCAACTTTCGGTCCCAGCAACTTTCGGTCTCAGCAACTTTCGGTCCCAACTTTCGGTCCCAACAACTTTGGGTCCCAGCAACTTTCGGTCCCAGCAACTTTCGGTCCCAGCAACTTCTGGTCCTAGCAACTTTCGGTCCCAGCAACTTTCGGTCCCAGCAACAATCGGACCCAACAACTTTCGGTCCCAGGAACTTTCGGTCCCAGCAACTTTCGGTCGCAGCAACTTTCGGTCCCAGCAACTTTCGGTCTCAGCAACTTTCGGTCCCAACAACTTTCGGTGCCAGCAACTCTCAGTCCCAGCAACTTTCGGTCCCAGCAACTTCCGATCCCAGCAACTTTCGGTCCCAGCAACTTTTGGTCCCAGCAACTTTCGGTCCGGTAACTTTCGGTCCCGGCAATTTTCGGTCGAAGCAACTTTCGGTCCTACCAACTTTCGGTCCCAGCAACTTTCGGTCCCAACAACTTCCGGTCCAAGCAATTTTCGGTCACAGCAACTTCCGGTCCCAGCAACTTTCAGTCCCAGCAACTTTTGGTCCCAGCAACTTTCGGTCCCGGCAACTTTCGTTCCCGGCAATTTTTGGTTCCAGCAACGTTCAGTCCTAGCAACTTTCGGTCCCAGCAACTTTCGGTCCCAGCAACTTCCGGTCCAAGCAATTTTCGGTCACAGCAACTTCCGGTCCCAGCAACTTTCGGACCCAGCAACTTCCGGTCCCAGCAACTTCCGGTCCCAGCAACGTTCGGTCCCAGCAACTTCCGGTCCCAGCAACTTTCGGTCCCAGCAACTTTCGGTCCCAGCAACTTCCGGTCCCAGCAACTTTGGGTCCAACTTTCGGTCCCAACAACTTTCGGTCCCAGCAACTTTCGGTCCCAGCAACTTTTGGTCCCGGAAACTTTCGGTCCGGTAACTTTCGGTCCCAGCAACTTTCGGTCCCAACAACTTCCGGTCCAAGCAATTTTCGGTCACAGCAACTTCCGGTCCCGGCAACTGTTCGGTCCCAGCAACTTTTTGTCCCAGCAACTTTCGGTCCCGGCAACTTTCGTTCCCGGCAATTTTTGGTTCCAGCAACGTTCGGTCCTAGCAACTTTCGGTCCCAGCAACTTTCGGTCCCAGCAACTTCCGGTCCAAGCAATTTTCAGTCACAGCAACTTCCGGTCCCAGCAACTTCCGGTCCCAGCAACTTTCGGTCCCGGCAACTTTCGGTCCCAGCAACTTTCGGACCCAGCAACTTCCGGTCCCAGCAACTTCCGGTCCCAGCAACTTTCGGTCCCAGCAACTTCCGGTCCCAGCAACTTTCGGTCCCAGCAACTTTGGGTCCAACTTTCGGTCCCAACAACTTTCGGTCCCAGCAACTTTCGGTCCCAGCAACTTTTGGTCCCAGAAACTTTCGGTCCGGTAACTTTCGGTCCCGGCAATTTTCGGTCGAAGCAACTTTCGGTCCTAGCAACTTTCGGTCCCAGCAACTTTCGGTCCCAACAACTTCTGGTCCAAGCAATTTTCGGTCACAGCAACTTCCGGTCCCAGCAACTTTCGGTCCCAGCAACTTTTGGTCCCAGCAACTTTCGGTCCCGGCAACTTTCGTTCCCGGCAATTTTCTGTTCCAGCAACGTTCAGTCCTAGCAACTTTCGGTCCCAGCAACTTTCGGTCCCAGCAACTTCTGGTCCAAGCAATTTTCGGTCACAGCAACTTCCGGTCCCAGCAACTTCCGGTCCCAGCAACTTTCGGTCCCAGCAACTTTGGGTCCCAGCAACTTTCGGTCCCAGCAACTTTCGGTCCCAGCAACTTTCGGTGCCAGCAACTTTCGGTCCCAGTAACTTTCGGTCCCAGAAACTTTCGGTCCCAGGAACTTTTGGTCCCAGCAACTTTCGGTCCCAACTGTCGGTCCCAGCCACTTTCGGTCCCAGCCACTTTCGGTCCCAGCAACTTTCGGTCCCAGCAACTTTCGGTCCCAGCAACTTTCGGTCCCAGCAACTTTCGGTCCCAGCAACTTCCGGTCCCAGCAACTTTCGGTCCCAGCAACAATCGGACCCAGCAACTTTGGGTCCCAGCAGCTTTCGGGTCCCAGCAACTTTCGGTGCCAGCAACTTTCGGTCCCAGCAACTTTCGGTCTCAGCAACTTTCGGTCCCAACTTTCGGTCCCAACAACTTTCGGTCCCAGCAACTTTCGGTCCCAGCAACTTTCGGTCCCAGCAACTTCCGGTCCTAGCAACTTTCGGTCCCAGCAACTTTTGGTCCCAGCAACAATCGGACCCAACAACTTTCGGTCCGAGGAACTTTCGGTCCCAGCAACTTTCGGTCCCAGCAACTTTCGGTCCCAGCAACTTTCGGTCTCAGCAACTTTCGGTCCCAATAACTTTCGGTGCCAGCAACTCTCAGTCCCAGCAACTTTCGGTCCCAGCAACTTCCGATCCCAGCAACTTTCGGTCCCAGCAACTTTCGGTCCCAGCAACTTTCGGTCCCAGCAACTTTCGGTCCTAGCAACTTTCGGTCCCAGCAACTTTCGGTCCCAGCAACTTCCGGTCCAAGCAATTTTGGGTCACAGCAACTTCCGGTCCCAGCAACTTTCGGTCCCAGCAACTTTCGGTCCCAGCAACTTTGGGTCCCAGCAACTTTCGGTCCAAGCAACTTTCGGTCCCAGCAACTTTCGATCCCAGCAACTTTCGGTCCCAGAAACTTTCGGTCCCAGCAACTTTCGGTGCCAGCAACTTTCGGTCCCAACTGTCGGTCCCAGCCACTTTCGGTCCCAGCCACTTTCGGTCCCAGCAACTTTCGGTCCCAGCAACTTTCGGTCCCAGCAATTTTCGGTCCCAGCAACTTTCGGTCCCAGCAACTTCCGGTCCCAGCAACTTTCGGTCCCAGCAACAATCGGACCCAGCAACTTTGGGTCCCAGCAGCTTTCGGGTCCCAGCAACTTTCGGTGCCAGCAACTTTCGGTCTCAGCAACTTTCGGTCCCAACAACTTTCGGTGCCAGCAACTCTCAGTCCCAGCAACTTTCGGTCCCAGCAACTTTCGGTCCTAGCAACTTTCGGTCCCGGCAACTTTCGGTCCCGGCCACTTTCATTCCCGGCAACTTTCATTCCCGGCAATTTTGTGTCCCAGCAACTTTCAGTCCCAGCAACTTTCGGTACCAGCAACTTTCGGACCCAGCAACTTTCGGTACCAGCAACTTTCTGTCCTGTAACTTTCGGTCCAAGCAACTTTCCATCCCAGCAACTTTCGGTCCAAGGAACTTTCGGTCCAAGCAACTTTTGGTCCCAGCAACTTTCCGTCCAAGCAACTTTCGGACCCCGCAACTTTCGGACCCAGCAACTTTCGCTCCCAGCAAATTTCGGTCCCAGCAACTCTCAGTCCCAGCAACTCTCGGTCCCAGCAACTTTCAGTCCCACCGACTTTCGGTCCCAGCAACTTTTGGTCCCGGCAACTTCCGGTCCCATCAACTTTCGGTCCCAGCAACTTTCGGTCCCAGCAACTTTCGGACCCGGCAACCTTCGGTCCCAGCAACTTTCGGTCCCAGCAACTTTCGGTCCCAGCAACTTTCGGTCCCGGCAACTTTCGGTCCCGGCAACTTTCATTCCCGGCATTTTTCAGTCCCAGCAACTTTGAGTCCTAGCAACTTTCGGTCCGAACAACTTTCGGTCCCAGCAACTTTCGGTCCCAGCAACAATCGGACCCAGCAACTTTGGGTCCCAGCAGCTTTCGGGTCCCAGCAACTTTCGGTGCCAGCAACTTTCGGTCCCAGCAACTTTCGGTCTCAGCAACTTTCGGTCCCAACAACTTCCGGTCCAAGCAATTTTCGGTCACAGCAACTTCCGGTCCCAGCAACTTTTGGTCCCAGCAACTTTTGGTCCCAGCAAATTTCGGTCCCGGCAACTTTCGTTCCCGGCAATTTTTGGTTCCAGCAACGTTCGGTCCTAGCAACTTTCGGTCCCAGCAACTTTCGGTCCCAGCAACTTCCGGTCCAAGCAATTTTCGGTCACAGCAACTTCCGGTCCCAGCAACTTTCGGTCCCAGCAACTTTGGGTCCCAGCAACTTTCGGTCCAAGCAACTTTCGGTCCCAGCAACTTTCGATCCCAGCAACTTTCGGTCCCAGTAACTTTCGGTCCCAGAAACTTTCGGTCCCAGGAACTTTTGGTCCCAGCATCTTTCGGTCCCAACTTTCGGTCTCAGCCACTTTCGGTCCCAGCCACTTTCGGTCCCAGCAACTTTCGGTCCCAGCAACTTTCGGTCCCAGCAACTTTCGGTCCCAGCAACTTTCGGTCCCAGCAACTTCCGGTCCCAGCAACTTTCGGTCCCAGCAACAATCGGACCCAGCAACTTTGGGTCCCAGCAGCTTTCGGGTCCCAGCAACTTTCGGTGCCAGCAACTTTCGGTCCCAGCAACTTTCGGTCTCAGCAACTTTCGGTCCCAAGTTTGGGTCCCAGCAACTTTCGGTCCCAGCAACTTTCGGTCCCAGCAACTTTCGGTCCCAGCAACTTCCGGTCCTAGCAACTTTCGGTCCCAGCAACTTTCGGTCCCAGCAACTTTCGGTCCCAGCAACTTTCGGTCCCAGCAACTTTCGGCCACAGCAACTTTCGGTCCCAGCAACTTTCGGTACCAGCAACTTTCGGTACCAGCAACTTTCTGTCCTGTAACTTTCGGTCCAAGCAACTTTCCATCCCAGCAACTTTCGGTCCAAGGAACTTTCGGTCCAAGCAACTTTTGGTCCCAGCAACTTTCCGTCCAAGCAACTTTCGGACCCGCAACTTTCGGACCCAGCAACTTTCGCTCCCAGCAAATTTCGGTCCCAGCAACTCTCAGTCCCAGCAACTCTCGGTCCCAGCAACTTTCTGCAACTTTCGGTCCCAGCAACTTCCAGTCCCAGCAACTTTCGGTCCCGGCAACTTTCGGTCCCAGCAACTTTCGGTCCCAGCAACTTCCGGTCCCAGCAACTTTCGGTCCCAGCAACTTTCGGTCACAGCAACTTTCGGTCCCAGCAACTTTCGGTCCCAGCAACTTCCGGTCCCAGCAACTTCCGGTCCCAGCAACTTTCGGTCCCAGCAACTTTCAGACCCAGCAACTTCCGGTCCCAGCAACTTCCGGTCCCAGCAACTTCCGGTCCCAGCAACTTTCGGTCCCAGCAACTTTGGGTCCAACTTTCGGTCCCAACAACTTTCGGTCCCAGCAACTTTCGGTCCCAGCAACAATCGGACCCAGCAACTTTGGGTCCCAGCAGCTTTCGGGTCCCAGCAACTTTCGGTGCCAGCAACTTTCGGTCCCAGCAACTTTCGGTCTCAGCAACTTTCGGTCCCAACAACTTCCGGTCCAAGCAATTTTCGGTCACAGCAACTTCCGGTCCCAGCAACGTTCGGTCCCAACAACTTTCGGTCCCAGCAACTTTCGGTCACAGCAACTTGCGGTCCAAGCAATTTTCGGTCACAGCAACTTCCGGTCCCAGCAACTTTCGGTCCCAGCAACTTTCAGTCCCAGCAACTTTGGGTCCCAGCAACTTTCGGTCCAAGCAACTTTTGGTCCCAGCAACTTTCGATCCCAGCAACTTTTGGTCCCAGTAACTTTCGGTCCCAGAAACTTTCGGTCCCAGGAACTTTCGGTCCCAGCAACTTTCGGTCCCAACTTTCGGTCCGGGCAACTTTCGGTCCCAGCCACTTTCGGTCCCAGCAACTTTCGGTCCCAGCAACTTTCGGTCCCAGCAACTTTCGGTCCCAGCAACTTTCGGTCCCAGCAACTTCCGGTCCCAGCAACTTTCGGTCCCAGCAACAATCGGACCCAGCAACTTTGGGTCCCAGCAGCTTTCGTGTCCCAGCAACTTTCGGTCCCAACTTTCGGTCCCAGCAACTTTCGGTCCCAGCAACTTTCGGTCCCAGCAACTTGTGGTCCCAGCAACTTCCGGTCCTAGCAACTTCCGGTCCTAGCAACTTTCGGTCCCAGCAACTTTCGGGTCCCAGCAACTTTCGGTCCCAGCAACTTTTGGTCCCAGCAACTTTCGGTCTCAGCAACTTTCGGTCCCAACTTTCGGTCCCAACAACTTTCGGTTCCAGCAACTCGCAATCCCAGCAACTTTCGGTCCCAGCAACTTTCGGTCCAAGCAACTTTCGGTGCCAGCAACTTTCGGTCCCAGCAACTTTCGGCCACAGCAACTTTCGGTCCCAGCAACTTTCGGTCCCAGCAACTTTCGGTCCCAGCAACTTGCGGTCCCAGCAACTTTCGGTCAAAGCAACTTTCGGTACCAGCAACTTTCGGACACAGCAACTTTCGGTCCCAGCAACTTTCGGACCCAGGAACTTTCGGTACCAGCAACTTTCGGTCCCAGCAACTTTCGGTCCTGTACCTTCCGGTCCAAGCAACTTTCGGTCCCAGCAACTTTCGGTCCCTGCAACTTTCGGTCCCAGCAACTTTCGGACCCAGCAACTTTCGGTCCCAGCAACTTTCGGTACCAGCAACTTTCGGACACAGCAACTTTCGGTCCCAGCAACTTTCGGACCCAGCAAGTTTCGGTACCAGCAACTTTCGGTCCCAGCAACTTTGGGTTCCAGCAACTTTCGGTCCCAGCAACTTTCGGTCCAAGCAACTTTCCGTCCCAGCGACTTTCGTTCCAAGCAACTTTCGGTCCCAGCAATTTTCGGACCCGACAACTTTCGGTCCCAGCAACTTTCGCTCCTGTAACTTTCGGTCCAAGCAACTTTCGGTCCCAGCAACTTTCGGTCCCAGCAACTTTCGGTCCCTGCAACTTTCGGTCCCAGCAAATTTCGGTCCCAGTAACTTTCGGTCCCAGCAACTTTCAGTCCTGTACTTTTCGGTCCAAGCAACTTTTGGTCCAAGCAGCTTTCGGTCCCAGCAACTTTCGGTCCCAACAACTTTCAGTCCCACCAGTTTTTGGTCCCAGCAACTTTCGGTCCAAGCAACTTTCGGTCCCAGCAACTTTCGGTCCCATCAACTTTCGGTCCCAGCAACTTTCGGTCCCAGCAACTTTCGGACCCAGCAACTTTCGGTCCCAGCAACTTTTGGACCCAGCAACTTTCGGTCCCGGCAACTTTCGGTCCCGGCAACTTTCATTCCCAGCAACTTTCGGTCATAACAACTTTCGGTCACAGCAACTAGCGGTCCCAGCAACTTTCGGTCCCAGCAACTTTCGGTCCCAGCAACTTTCGGACCCAGCAACTTTCGGACCCAGCAACTTTCGGTCACAACAACTTTCGGTACCAGCAACTTTCGGACACAGCAACTTTCGGTCCCAGCAACTTTCGGACCCAGCAAGTTTCGGTACCAGCAACTTTCGGTCCCAGCAACTTTCGGTCCAAGCAACTTTCGGTCCCAGCAATTTTCGGACCCGACAACTTTCGGTCCAAGCAACTTTCGGTCCCAGCAATTTTCGGACCCGACAACTTTCGGTCACAGCAACTTTCGGTCCCAGCAACTTTTGGTCCCAACAACTTTCAGTCCCACCAACTTTCGGTCCCAGCAACTTCCGGTCCCAGCAACTTTCGGTCCTAGCAACTTTCGGTCCCATCAACTTTCGGTCGCAGCAACGTTCGGTCCCAGCAACTTTTGGACCCAGCAACTTTCGGTGACACAAACTTTCGGTCCCAGCAACTTTCAGTCCCAGCTTTCAGTCCCAGCAACTTTCGGTCCCAGCAACCTCCGGTCCCAGCAACTTTTGGTCCCAGCAACTTTTGGTCCCAGCAACTTTTGGTCCAAGCAACTTTCGGTCCCAGCAACTTTCGGTGCCAGCAACTTTCGGCAACTTTCGATTCCTAGCAACTTTCGGTCCCAGCAACTTTCGGTCCCAGCAACTTTCAGTCCCGGCAACTTTCGGTCCCGGCAACTTTCGGTCCAACAGATTTGGGTCCCGGCAACTTTCGGTCCAAGAAACTTTCGGTTCAGCAACTTTCGGTCCCGGCAACATTCAGTCCCAGCAACTTTCGATCCCAGCAACTTTCGGTCCCAGCAACTTTCGGTCCGAGCAACGTTCGGTCCCAGCAACATTCGGTCCCAACAACTTTCGGTCCAATCAACTTTCGGTCCCAGCAACTTCCAGTCCCGGCAACTTTCGGTGACATAAACTTTCGGTCCCTGCTTTTAGTCCCAGCAACTTTCGGTCCCAGCAACTTTCGGTCCCAACAACTTTCCGTCCCAGCAACTTTCGGTCCCAGCAACTTTCGGTCCCAGCAACTTTCGGTCCCAGCAACTTTCGGTGCCAGCAACTTTCGGCAACTTTCAGTCCAAGCAACTTTCGGTCCCAGCAACTTTCAGTCCAAGCAACTTGCAGTCCCAGCTTTCTGTCCTAGCAACTTTCGGTCCCGGCAACTTTCGGTCCCAGCAACTTTCGGTCCCAGCAACTTTCGGTTCCAGTAACTTTCGGTCCGAGCAACTTTCGGTCCCAGCAACTTTCCGTCCCAGCAACTTTCGGTCCCAGCAACTTTCGGTCCCAGCAACTTTCGGTCCCAGCAACTTTCAGTCCCGGCAACTTTCGGTCCCGGCAACTTTCGATCCCAGCAACTTTGGGTCCCAGCAACTTTCGGTGACAGCAACTTTCGGTCCCAGCAACTTTCAGTCCCAGCTTTCTGTCACAACAACTTTCGCTCCCAGCAACTTTCGGTCCCAGCAACTTTCGGTGACAGCAACTTGCGGTCCCAGCAACTTTCGGTCCCGGCAACATTGGGTCCCAGCAACTTTCGGTCACGGCAGCTTTCGGTCCCGGCAACTTTCGGTCCCAGCAACTTTCGCTCCCGGCAACATTCGGTCCCAGCAACTTTCGGTCCCGGCAACTTTCGGTCCCAGCAACTTTAGCCCCCAGCAACTTTCGGTCCCAGCAACTTTCGGTCCCAGCAACTTTCGATCCCGCAACTTTCGGTCCCAGGACATTTCGGTCCCAGCAACTTTCCGTCCCAGCAACTTTCGGCTCCAGCAACTTTCGGTCCCAGCAACTTTCGGTCCCGGCAACTTTCGGTCCCGGCAACTTTCGGTCGGAGCAACTTTCGGTCCCAGCAACTGTCGGTTCCAGCAGCTTTCGGTCCCAGCAACTTTCGGTTCCAGCAGCTTTCGGTCCCAGCAACTTTCGGCATCTTACGGTCCCAACAACTTTCGGTGCCAG
This sequence comes from Eutreptiella sp. 'Long Island Sound 2002', assembly GCA_964036045.1. Classification (NCBI taxonomy): domain Eukaryota; phylum Euglenozoa; class Euglenophyceae; order Eutreptiales; family Eutreptiaceae; genus Eutreptiella; species Eutreptiella sp. 'Long Island Sound 2002'. The sequence continues at coordinate 9,030,689 of OZ038383.1, forward strand.
CAACTTTCGGTCCCAGCAACTTTCGGTCCCAGTAACTTTCGGTGACAGCAACTTTCGGTCCCAGCAATTTTCGGTCCCAGCTTTCTGTCACAACAACTTTCGCTCCCAGCAACTTTCGGTCCCAGCAACTTTCGGTCCCAGCAACTTTCGGTTCCAGCAGCTTTCGGTCCCAGCAACTTTCGGCAAGTTTCGGTCCCAGCAACTTTCGGTCCCAGCAACTTTCCGTCCCAGCAACTTTCACTTCCAGCAATTTGTTAGCCCCAGCAACTTTCGGTCGCAACAACTTTCGTTCCCGGCAACTTTCGGGCCCGGCAACTTTCGGTCCCAGCAACTTTCGCTCCTGGCAACATTCGGTCCCAGCAACTTTCGGTCCCAGCAACTTTTGGTCCCAGCTTTCGGTCCCAACAACTTTGGGTCCCAGCAACTTTCGGTCCCAGCAACTTTCGGTCCCAGCAACTTTCGGTCCCGCAACTTTCGGCAACTTTAGGTCCCAGCAACTTTCGGTCCCAGCAACTTTCGGTCCGAGCAACTTTCGGTCCCGGCACCTTTCGGTCCCAGCAACTTTCGGTCCCGGCAACATTGGGTCCCAGCAACTTTCGGTCACGGCAGCTTTCGGTCCCGGCAACTTTCGGTCCCAGCAACTTTCGGTCCCAGCAACTTTCGGACCCAGCAACTTTCGGTCCCAACAACTTTCGGTCCCAGCTTTCAGTCCGAGCAACTTTCGGTCCCGGCAACTTTCGGTCCGAGCAACTTTCAGTGACAGCAACTTTCGGTCCCAGCAACTTTTAGTCCCAGCATTCGGTCCCAGCAACTTTAGCCCCCAGCAACTTTCGGTCCCAGCAACTTTCGGTCCCGCAACTTTCGGTTCCAGGACATTTCGGTCCCAGCAACTTTCCGTCCCAGCGACTTTCGGCTCCAACAACTTTCGGTCCCAGCAACTTTCGGTCCCGGCAACTTTCGGTCCCGGCAACTTTCGGTCCCAGCAACTTTCGGTTCCAGCAGCTTTCGGTCCCAGCAACTTTCGATTCCAGCAGCTTTCGGTCCCAGCAAGTTTCGGCAACTTTCGGTCCCAACAACTTTCGGTGCCAGCAACTTTCGGTAACAGCAACTTTCCGTCCCAGCAACTTTCACTCCCAGCAATTTGTTAGCCCCAGCAACTTTCGGTCGCAACAAGTTTCATTCCCGGCAACTTTCGGTCCCAGCAAATTTCGTTCCCGGCAACATTCGGTCCCAGCAACTTTCGGTCCCAGCAACTTTTGGTCCCAGCTTTCAGTCCCAGCAACTTTCGGTCCCAGCAACTTTCGGTCCCAGCAACTTTCGGTCCCAGCAATTTTCGGTCCCAGCAACTTTCGGCAACTTTCGGTCCCAGCAACTTTCGGTCCCAGCAACTTTCGGTCCCAGCAAGTTTCGGTCCCGGCAACTTTCGGTCCCAGTAACTTTCGGTCCCAGCAACTTTCGGTCCCAGCAACTTTCGGTCCCGGCAACTTTCGGTCCCAGCAACTTTCGGTCCCAGCAACTTTCGGTGACAGCAACTTTCAGTCCCGGCAACTTTCGGTCCCAGAAACTTTCGGTCCCAGCAACTTTCGGTTCCAGCAACTTTCGGTCGCAGCAACTTTTGGCAACTTTCGGTCCCAGCAACTTTCGATGCCAGCAACTTTCGGTCGCAGCAACTTTCCGTCCCAGCAACTTTCACTCCCAGCAATTTCTCAGCCCCAGCAACTTTCAGTCGCAACAACTTTCGGTCCCGGCAACTTCCGGTCCCGGCAACTTTCGGTCCCAGCAATTTTTGGTCCCAGCAACTTGCGGTCCCAGCAACTTTCGGTCCAAGGAAACTTTCGGACCCAGCAAATTTCGGTCCCGGCAACTTTCGGTCCCAGCAACTTTCGGTCCCAACCAATTTCGGCCGACCAACTTTCGGTCCAAGCAACTTTCGGTCCCAGCAACTTTCGGTCCCGGCAACTTTCGGTCCCAAACAACTTTCGGACCCAGCAACTTTCAGTCCCAGCAACTTTCGGTCCCAGCAACTTTCGCTCCCAGCAACTTTCGGTCCCAGCAACTTTCGGTCCCGGCAACTTTCATTCCCGGCAATTTTCGGTCCCAGCAACTTTCGGTCCCAGCAACTTTCGGTCCCAGCAACTTTCGGTCGCGGCAACTTTCGGTCTCAGCAAGTTTGGGTCCCAGCAACTTTCGATCCCAGCAACTTTCGGTCCCAGTAACTTTCGGTCCCAGCAACTTTTGTACCCAGCAACTTTTGGTCCCAACTTTCGGTCCCAGCCACTTTCGGTCCAAGGCAGTTTCGGTTCCCAGCAACTTTGGGTCCCAGCAACTTTCAGTCCCAGCCACTTTCGGTCCAAGCAACTTTCGGTCCAAGCAACTTCCGGTCCCAGCAACTTTCGGTCTCAACACCTTTCGGACCCAGCAACTTTCGGACCCAGCAACTTTCGGTCCCGGCAAGTTTCGGTCCCAGCAACTTTCGGTACCAACCAATTTGCGTCCAACCAACTTTCGGTCCAAGCAACTTTCGGTCCCAGCAACTTTCGGTCCCAGCAACTTTCGGTCCCAAACAACTTTCGGACCCAGCAACTTTCAGTCCCAGCAACTTTCGGTCCCAGCAACTTTCGCTCCCAGCAACTTTCGGTCCCAGCAACTTTCGGTCCCGGCAACTTTCATTCCCGGCAATTTTCGGTCCCAGCAACTTTCGGTCCCAGCAACTTTCGGTCCCAGCAACTTTCGGTCCCAGCAACTTCCGGTCCTGGCAACTTTCGGTCCCAGCAACACTTCGGTCCCAGCCAGTTTCGGTCCGAGCAACTCTCGGTCCCAGCAACTTTCGGTCTCAAAAACTTTCGGTCCCAGCAAATTTCGGTCCCGGCAAGTTTCGGCCCCGGCAACTTTCATTCCCGGCAGTTTTCGGTCCCGGCGATTTTCGGTCCCAGTAACTTTCGGTCCCAGCAACTTTCGGTCCCAGCACTTCCAGTGTCAGCAACTTCCGGTCCCAGCAACTTCCGGTCCAAGCAACTTTCGGTCCCAGCAACTTTCCGTCCCAACAAGTTTCGTTTCCAGTAACTTTCGGTCGCAGCATCTTTCGGTCCCAGCAACTTTCGGTCCCAACTTTCGGTCCCCGCCACTTTCGGTCCCAGCCACTTTCGGTCCCAGCAACTTTGGGTCCCAGCAACTTTCGGTCCCAGCCACTTTCGGTCCAAGCAACTTTCGGTCCAAGCAACTTTCGGTCCCAGCAACTTTCGGTCGCAACAACTTTCGGTCCCAGCAACTTTCGGACCCAGCAACTTTCGGTCCCAGCATATTTCGGACCCAGCACCTTTCGGTCCCAACAACTTTCGGTCCCAGGTTTCAGTGCCAGCAACTTTCGGTCCCGGCAACTTTCGGTCCCAGCAACTTTTAGTGCCAGCTTTCGGTCCCAGCAACTTTCGGTCGCAGCAACTTTCGGTCCCAGCAACTTTCGGTCCCGCAACTTTCGGTCCCAGGACATTTCAGTCCCAGCAACTTTCCGTCCCAGCAACTTTCGGCTCCAGCAACTTTCGGTCCCGGCAACTTTCGGTCGCAGCAACTTCCGGTCCCAGCAACTTTCGGTCCCAGCAACTTTCGGTGACAGCAACTTTCGGTCCCAGCAACTTTCGGCTCGAGCAACTTTCGGTCCCATCAACTTTCGGTGCCGGCAACTTTCGGTCCCGGCAATTTTCATTCCCAGCAACTTTCGGTTCCATTAACTTTCGGTCCCAGCAAGTTTCGGTCCCAGCAACTTTCAGTCCCAGCAGCTTTCGGTCCCAGCAACTTTCGGTCCCAGCAACTTTCGGTCCCAGCAACTTTCGGTCCCAGCACCTTTCGGCAACTTTCGGTCACGGCAGCTTTCGGTCCCAGCAACTTTCGGTCCCAGCAACTTTCGGTCCCAGCAACTTTCGGACCCAGCAACTTTCGGTCCCAACAACTTTCGGTCCCAGCTTTCAGTCCGAGCAACTTTAGGTCCCGGCAACTTTCGGTCCCAGCAACTTTCAGTGACAGCAACTTTCGGTCCCAGCTTTCGGTCCCAGCAACTTTGGGTCCCAGCAACTTTCGGTCCAAGCAACTTTCGGTCCCAGCAACTTTCCGTCCCAGCAACTTTCGGCTCCAGCAACTTTCGATCCCAGCCACTTTCGGTCCCAGCAACTTTCGGTCCCAGCAACTTTCGGTCCCACCCACTTTCGGTCTGAGCAACTTTCGGTCCCAGCAACTTTCGGCAACTTTCGGTCCCAGCAACTTCCGGTCCCAGCAACTTTCGGTCCCAGCAACTTTCGGTCCCAGCAACTTTCGAGCCCAGCGACTTTCGGCTCCAGCAACTTTCGGTCCCATCAACTTTCGGTGCCGGCAAGTTTTGGTCCCAGCAACTTTCGATCCCAGCAACTTTTGGTCCCGGCAACATTGGGTCCCAGCAACTTTCGGTCACGGCAGCTTTCGGTCCCAGCAACTTTCGGACCCAGCAACTTTCGCTCCCGGCAACATTCGGTCCCAGCACCTTTCGGTCCAAGCAACTTTCGGTCCCAGCAACTTTCGGTCCCAACAACTTTCGGTCCCAGCAACTTTCGGTCCCGGCAACTTTCGGTCCCAGCAACTTTCGGTGACAGCAACTTTCGGTCCCAGCAACTTTTAGTCCCAGCTTTCGGTCCGAGCAACTTTGGGTCCCAGCAACTTTCGGTCCCAGCAACTTTCGGTCCCAGCAACTTTCGGTCCCGCAACTTTCGGTCCCAGGACATTTCGGTCCCAGCAACTTTCCGTCCCAGCAACTTTCGGCTCCAGCAACTTTGGGTCCCAGCAACTTTCGGCCCCAGCAACTTTCGGTCCCAGCAACTTTCGGCAACTTTCGGTCCGAGCAACTTCCGGTCCCAGCAACTTTCAGTCCCAGCAACTTTCGGTCCCATCAACTTTCTGTCCCAGCGACTTTGGGCTCCAGCAACTTTCGGTCCCATCAACTTTCGGTCCCAGCAACTCTCGGTCCCAGCAACTTTCCGTCCCAGCAACTTTCGGTCCCAGCAACTTTCGGTCCCAGCAAGTTTCGGTCCCAGCAACTTTCGGTCCCAGCAACTTTCGGTCCCCGCAACATTGGGTCCCAGCAACTTTCGGTCACGGCAACTTTCGGTCCCAGCAACTTTCGCTCCCGGCAACGTTCGGTCCCAGCAACTTTCGGTCCCAGCAACTTTCGGTCCCGGCAACATTGGGTCCCAGCAACTTTCGGTCACGGCAACTTTCGGTCCCGGCAACTTTTGGTCCCAGCAACTTTCGGTCCCAGCAACTTTCGGCGACTTTCCGTCCCAGCAACTTCCGGTCCCAGCAACTTTCAGTCCCAGCAACTTTCGGTCCCAGCAACTTTCCGCCCCAGCGACTTTCGGCTCCAGCAACTTGCGGTCCCATCAACTTTCGGTCCCAGCAACTTTCGGTCCCAGCAAGTTTCGGTCCCAGCAACTTTCGGTCCCAGCAACTTTCGGTCCAAGCAACTTTCGGTCCCAGCAACTTTCGGTCCCGGCAACATTGGGTCCCAGCAACTTTCGGTCACGGCAACTTTCGGTCCCAGCAACTTTCGGTCCCAGCAACTTTCGCTCCCGGCAACATTCGGTCCCAGCAACTTTCGGTCCCAGCAACTTTCGGACCCAGCAACTTTCGGTCCCAACAACTTGCGGTCCCAGCTTTCAGTCCCAGCAACTTTCGGTCCCGGCAACTTTGGGTCCTGGCTTTCAGTTCCAGCAACTTTGGGTCCGAGCAACTTTCGGTCCCAGCAACTTTCGGTCCCAGCAACTTTCGGTCCCGCAACTTTCGGTCGCAGCAACTTTCGGTCTCAGCAACTTTCCGTCCCAGCAACTTTCGGCTCCAGCAACTTTCGGTCCCAGCAACTTTCGGTCCCGGCAACTTTCGGTCCCGGCAACTTTCGGTCCCGGCAACTTTCGGTCCCAGCAACTTTCGGTCCCAGCAACTTTCAGCAACTTTCGGTCCCAGCAACTTTCGGTCTCAGCAACTTTTGGTCCCAGCAACTTTCCGTCCCAGCGACTTTGGGCTCCAGCAACTTTCGGTCCCATCAACTTTCGGTGCCGGCAACTTTCGGTCGCAGCAAGTTTCGGTCCCAGCAACTTTCGGTCCCAGCAACTTTCGGTCCCGGCAACTTTCGGTCCCGGCAACTTTCGGTCCTGGCGACTTTCGGTCCCAGCAACTTTCGGTGCCAGCAAATTTCGGTCCCAGCAACTTTCGGTCCCAGCAACTTTCGGTCCCAGCAACTTTCGGTCCCGCAACTTTCGGTCCCAGGACATTTCGGTCCCAGCAACTTTCCGTCCCAGCAACTTTCGGCTCCAGCAACTTTCGGTCCCAGCAACTTTCGGTCCCGGCAACTTTCGGTCCGAGCAACTTTCGGTCCCAGCAACTTTCGGGAACTTTCGGTCCCAGCAACTTCCGGTCCCAGCAACATTGGGTCCCAGCAACTTTCGATGCCGGCAACTTTCGGTCCGGCAATTTTCGGTCCCAGCAACTTTCCGTCCCAGTAACTTTCGGTTCCAGCAACTTTCGGTCCCAGCAAGTTTCGGTCCCAGCAACTTTCGGTCCCAGCAACTTTCGGCAACTTTCGGTCCAAGCAACTTTCGGTCACAGCAACTTTCGGTCCCAGCAACTTTTGGTCCCAGCTTTCGGTCCCAGCAACTTTGGGTCCCAGCAACTTTCGGTCCCAGCAACTTTCGGTCCCAGCAACTTTCGGTCCCGCAACTTTCGGTCCCAGGACATTTCGGTCCCAGCAACTTTCCGTTGCAGCAACTTTCGGCTCCAGCAACTTTCGGTCCCACCAACTTTCGGTCCCAGCAACTTTCGGTCCCAGCAACTTTCGGTCCCAGCAACTTTCGGCAATTTTCGGTCCCGGCAATTTTCGGTCCCAGCAAATTTCCGTCCCGGTAACTTTCGGTTCCAGCAACTTTCGGTCCCAGCAACTTTCGGTCCCAGCAACTTTCGGTCCCAGCAACTTTCGGTCCCAGCAACTTTCGGTCCCAGCGACTTTCGGCTCCAGCAACTTTCGGTCCCAGCAACTTTCGGTCCCAGCAACTTTCGGTCCCAGCAACTTTCGGCAACTTTCGGTCCCGGCAATTTTCGGTCCCAGCAAATTTCCGTCCCAGTAACTTTCGGTTCCAGCAACTTTCGGTCCCAGCAACTTTCGGTCCCAGCAACTTTCGGTCCCAGCAACTTTCGGTCCCAGCAACTTTCGGTCCCAGCAACTTTCGGTCCCGGCAACATTGGGTCCCAGCAACTTTCGGTCCCAGCAACTTTCGGTCCCAGCAACTTTCAGTCCCGGCAACTTTCGGTCCCGGCAACTTTCGGTCCTGGCAACTTTCGGTCCCTGCAACTTCCGGTCCCAGCAACTTTCGGTCCCAGAAACTTTCGGTCCCAGCAACTTTCAGTCCCAGCAACTTTCGGTCCCAGCAACTTTCGGTCCCAGCAACTTTCGGTTCCAGCAACTTTGGGTCCCAGCAACTTTCGGTGCCAGCAACTTTCGGTCCCAACAACTTTCAGTCCCAGCAACTTTCGGTCCAATCAACTTTCGGTCCCATCAACTTTCGGTCCCAGCAACTTTCGGCAACATTCCGTCCCAGCAACTTCCGGTCCCAGCAACTTTCGGTCCCGGCAACTTGCGGTCCCAGCAACTTTTGGTCCCGGCAACTTTTAATACCGGCAACTTTCGGTCCCAGCAACTTTCGGTCCCGGCAACTTTCGGTCCCAGCAACTTTGGGTCCCAGCAACTTTCGGTCCCAAAAATTTTCAGTCCCAGCAACTTTCGGTCCCGGCAACTTTCGGTTCCAGCAACTTCCGGTCCCAGCAACTTTCGGTCCCAGCAACTTTCAGTCCCAGCAACTTTCGGTCCCAGCAACTTTCGGTCCCAACAACTTTCGGTCCCAGCAACTTTCGGTCCCTGCAACTTTCCGACCCAGCAACTGTTGGTCCCAGCACCTTTCGGTCCCACCAACTTTCGGTCCCAGCAACTTTGGGTCCCAGCAACTTTCGGTCCCAGAAACTTTCGGTCCCAGGACATTTCGGTCCCAGCAACTTTCCGTCCCGGCAACTTTCGGCTCCAGCAACTTTCGGTCCCAGCAACTTTCGGTCCCAGCAACTTTCAGTCCCGGCAACTTTCGGTCCCAGCAACGTTTGGTCCGAACAACTTTCGGTCCCAGCAACTTTCAGCAACTTTCGGTCCCAACAACTTTCCGTCCCAGCGACTTTCGGCTCCAGCAACTTTCCGTCCCAGCAACTTTCGGTCCCAGCAACTTTCGGTTCCAGCAACTTTCGGTCCCAGCAAGTTTCGGTCCCAGCAACTTTCAGTCCCAGCAACTTTCGGTCCCAGCAACTTTCGGTCCCAGCAACTTTCGGACCCAGCAACTTTCGCTCCCGGCAACATTCGGTCCCAGCAACTTTCGGTCCAAGCAACTTTCGGTCCCAGCAACTTTCGGTCCCAACAACTTTCGGTCCCAGCAACTTTCGGTCCCAGCAACTTTCGGTCCCAGCAACTTTCAGTGACAGCAACTTTCGGTCCCAGCAACTTTTAGTCCCAGCTTTCGGTCCCAGCAACTTTGGGTCCCAGCAACTTTCGGTCCCAGCAACTTTCGGTCCCAGCAACTTTCGGTCCCGCAACTTTCGGTCCCAGGACATTTCGGTCCCAGCAACTTTCGGTCCCAGCAACTTTCGGCTCCAGCAACTTTCGGTCCCAGCAACTTTTGGTCCCAGCAACTTTCGGTCCCAGCAACTTTCGGCAAATTTCGGTCCGAGCAACTTCCGGTCCCAGCAACTTTCAGTCCCAGCAACTTTCGGTCCCAGCAACTTTCCGTCCCAGCGACTTTCGGCTCCAGCAACTTTCGGTCCCATCAACTTTCGGTCCCAGCAACTTTCGGTCCCAGCAACTTTCCGTCCCAGCAACTTTCGGTCCCAGCAAGTTTCGGTCCCAGCAACTTTCGGTCCCAGCAACTTTCGGTCCCAGCAACTTTCGGTCCCAGCAACTTTCGGTCCCAGCAACTTTCGGTGCCAGCAACTTTCGGTCCCAGCAACTTTCGGTCCCGGCAACATTGGGTCCGAGCAACTTTCGGTCACGGCAACTTTCGGTCCCAGCAACTTCCGGTCCCAGCAACTTTCGCTCCCGGCAACTTTCGGTCCCAGCAACTTTCGGTCCCACCAACTTTCGGTCCCGGCAACATTGGGTCCCAGCAACTTTCGGTCACGGCAACTTTCGGTCCCGGCAACTTTTGGTCCCAGCAACTTTCGCTCCCGGCAACATTCGGTCCCAGCAACTTTTGGTCCCAGCAACTTTCGGACCGAGCAACTTGTGGTCCCAACAACTTGCAGTCCCAGCTTTCAGTCCCAGCAACTTTCGGTCCCGGCAACTTTGGGTCCCAGCTTTCGGTTCCAGCAACTTTGGGTCCCAGCAACTTTCGGTCACAGCAACTTTCGGTCCCGGCAACTTTCGGTCCCGCAACTTTCGGTCCCAGCAACTTTCAGTCCCAGCAACTTTCGGTCCCAGCAACTTTCCGCCCCAGCGACTTTCGGCTCCAGCAACTTTCGGTCCCATCAACTTTCGGTCCCAGCAACTTTCGGTGCCAGCAAGTTTCGGTCCCAGCAACTTTCGGTCCCAGCAATTTTCGGTCGCAGCAAGTTTCGGTCCCAGCAACTTTCGGTCCGAGCAACTTTCGGTCCCGGCAACATTGGGTCCCAGCAACTTTCGGTCACGGCAACTTTCGGTCCCAGCAACTTTCGGTCCCAGCAACTTTCGCTCTCGGCAACATTCGGTCCCAGCAACTTTCGGTCCCAGCAACTTTGGGACCCAGCAACTTTCGGTCCCAACAACTTGCGGTCCCAGCTTTTAGTCCCAGCAACTTTCGGTCCCGGCAACTTTGGGTCCCAGCTTTCGGTTCCAGCAACTTTGGGTCCCAGCAACTTTCGGTCCCAGCAACTTTCGGTCCCAGCAACTTTCGGTCCCGCAACTTTCGGTCCCAGGACATTTCGGTCCCAGCAACTTTCCGTCCCAGCAACTTTCGGCTCCAGCAACTTGTGGTCCCAGCAACTTTCGGTCCCGGCAACTTTCGGTCCCGGCAACTTTCGGTCCCAGCAACTTTCGGTCCGAGCAACTTTCGGTCCCAGCAACTTTCAGCAACTTTCGGTCCCAGCAACTTTCGGTCTCTGCAACTTTCGGTCCCAGCAACTTTCCGTCCCAGCGACTTTGGGCTCCAGCAACTTTCGGTCCCATCAACTTTCGGTGCCGGCAACTTTCGGTCGCAGCAAGTTTCGGTCCCAGCAACTTTTGGTCCCAGCAACTTTCGGTCCCGGCAACTTTCGGTCCCGGCAACTTTCGGTCCCAGCAACTTCCGGTCCTAGCAACTTTCGGTCCCAGCAACTTTCGGTCCCAGCAAATTTCGGTCCCAGCAACTTTCGGTCCCAGCAACTTTCGGTCCCAGCAACTTTCGGTCCCGCAACTTTCGATCCCAGGACATTTCGGTCCCAGCAACTTTCGGTCGCAGCAAGTTTCGGTCCCAGCAACTTTCGGTCCGAGCAACTTTCGGTCCCGGCAACATTGGGTCCCAGCAACTTTCGGTCACGGCAACTTTCGGTCCCAGCAACTTTCGGTCCCAGCAACTTTCGCTCTCGGCAACATTCGGTCCCAGCAACTTTCGGTCCCAGCAACTTTGGGACCCAGCAACTTTCGGTCCCAACAACTTGCGGTCCCAGCTTTTAGTCCCAGCAACTTTCGGTCCCGGCAACTTTGGGTCCCAGCTTTCGGTTCCAGCAACTTTGGGTCCCAGCAACTTTCGGTCCCAGCAACTTTCGGTCCCGCAACTTTCGGTCCCAGGACATTTCGGTCCCAGCAACTTTCCGTCCCAGCAACTTTCGGCTCCAGCAACTTGTGGTCCCAGCAACTTTCGGTCCCGGCAACTTTCGGTCCCGGCAACTTTCGGTCCCAGCAACTTTCGGTCCGAGCAACTTTCGGTCCCAGCAACTTTCAGCAACTTTCGGTCCCAACAACTTTCGGTCTCTGCAACTTTCGGTCCCAGCAACTTTCCGTCCCAGCGACTTTGGGCTCCAGCAACTTTCGGTCCCATCAACTTTCGGTGCCGGCAACTTTCGGTCGCAGCAAGTTTCGGTCCCAGCAACTTTTGGTCCCAGCAACTTTCGGTCCCGGCAACTTTCGGTCCCGGCAACTTTCGGTCCCAGCAACTTCCGGTCCTGGCAACTTTCGGTCCCAGCAACTTTCGGTCCCAGCAAATTTCGGTCCCAGCAACTTTCGGTCCCAGCAACTTTCGGTCCCAGCAACTTTCGGTCCCGCAACTTTCGGTCCCAGGACATTTCGGTCCCAGCAACTTTCCATCCCAGCAACTTTCGGCTCCAGCAACTTTCGGTCCCAGCAACTTTCGGTCCCGGCAACTTTCGGTCCGAGCAACTTTCGGTCCCAGCAACTTTCGGTCCCAGCAACTTTCGGTCCCAGCAACTTTCAGTCCCAGCAACTTTCGGTGCCGGCAACTTTCGGTCCGGCAATCTTCGGTCCCAGCAACTTTCCGTCCCAGTAACTTTCGGTTCCAGCAACTTTCGGTCCCAGCAAGTTTCGGTCCCAGCAACTTTCGGTCCCAGCAACTTTAGGCAACTTTCGGCTCCAGCAACTTTGGGTCCCAGCAACTTTCGGTCCGAGCAACTTTCGGTCCCAGCAACTTTCGGTCCCAGCAACTTTTGGTCCCAGCTTTCGGTCCCAGCAACTCTGGGTCCCAGCAACTTTCGGTCCGAGCAACTTTCGGTCCCAGCAACTTTCGGTCCCGCAACTTTCGGTCCCAGGACATTTCGGTCCCAGCAACTTTCCGTTGCAGCGACTTTCGGCTCCAGCAACTTTCGGTCCCAGCAACTTTCGGTCCCAGCAACTTTCGGTCCCAGCAACTTTCGGTCCCAGCAACGTTCGGCAACTTTCGGTCCCGGCAATTTTCGGTCCCAGCAATTTCCGTCCCAGTAACTTTCGGTTCCAGCAACTTTCGGTCCCAGCAACTTTCGGTCCCAGCAACTTTCGGTCCCAGCAACTTTCGGTCCCAGCAACTTTCGGTCCCAGCAACTTTCGGTCCCGATGTTTTGGCCAATTACAACAAACTAGATATCTCATTTTGACCTCCCAATTATCAATGGCACCATGTGTTTGTGTGGGGCGGGGGGGGGCGATGTTGATAGAGCAATGGCCAGTTCCAAAGATGCGAAGCCACAATGGACATGCACACAACAAAGTAGATTCACAATAGGGCTTGGCTCTACAACATAAGAGACGCACTTGGAAAAGTACACTTTAAGAGACCAGGGCCTTTGGCTCAGTGGGTCCCCGGGGGGGGGGGGGTAGACATGGATTGAGGCATTGAAAATGGGTTGGCATGGATACATGCAATTGCCCCCCTCCCCCACCAAACGGTGCAAATTGTACATCAACAACGTTGTTGTGACTTTGTTTGTTTTGAACTTGTTGCTTTGCTACATCAAGAACTTTTGTCGTCTCACAACGACGTTCCCTGTGCACTTTCCTTCAGCACTAAGTATCAGTGATGTGCCCAACGCCATCTCGATTTGCTCCGTTGTGTGCCCGCCTCTTGTATGTGCATGCCTGTTGTGGCTCTAAATGTGATAGGGGTCCTAAATGTGATAGGGGTCCTAAATGTACCGGTACATTGCCTTCCAAATGTACCGCCCAATGTGACACCAATCTGATCAATCATTCAAATCAACCATTTGAACCGGTTCCATTTCAAGGATGGCAAAAGTAAGCATGGTGGAGGGAGGAATGGACCAAATCAAACAATTTGAAGGAATTCCACTTGAATGATGGCCTGCTGGAGGGAGGGAGGGACAAGTGCAACCAAATGAAACCAATTCTGACCAATTGAACCTAATCAGGGCACGTGGAGGTGGAGGCAAGGGCAGAGGGAAGGGACAACCAGCAATCTGATCATGACCTGCAAGCGCGAATAGCTTACAGGGCCGAGTGCTCACTATTTCACTATCCTTGGTTGCTAGCTACTGGTTTCTACATCGGAAGGTGGGTGTAAGTAAGACTTGGTGAGTTTGGGGCCGTCGGCAGTATGCACAGTGTGCCACAGCCTTTTTTGAGCTTTTTTGGGAATCCCCTGCATATTCTCGGGCCGATCCATTATCCATTAGACGAAAATAAAAAAAAGATCTCGATCGAGCATCCTAAACAAAAATCTCGACTGTTGCCGCAACATTGGGTCCCAGCAACTTTCGGTCCCAGCAACTTTCAGTCCAAGCAACTTTCAGTCCCGGCAACTTTCAGTCCCAGGACATTTCGGTCCCAGCAACTTTCCGTTGCAGCGACTTTCGGCTCCGGCAACTTTCGGTCCCACCAACTTTCGGTCCCAGCAACTTTCGGTCCCAGCAACTTTCGGTCCCAGCAACTTTCGGCAACTTTCGGTCCCGGCAATTTTCGGTCCCAGCAAATTTCCTTCCCAGTAACTTTCGGTTCCAGCAACTTTCGGTCCCAGCAACTTTCGGTCCCAGCAACTTTCGGTCCCAGCAACTTTCGGTCCCAGCAACTTCCGGTCCCAGCAACTTTCGGTCCCGGCAACATTGGGTCCCAGCATCTTTTGGTCCCAGCAACTTACGGTCCCAGCAACTTTCAGTCCCGGCAACTTTTGGTCCCGGCAACTTTCGGTCCCGGCAACTTTCGGTCCCTGCAACTTCCGGTCCCAGCAACTTTCGGTCCCAGAAACTTTCGGTCCCAGCAACTTTCAGTCCCAGCAACTTTCGGTCCCAGCAAATCTCGGTCCCAGCAACTTTCGGTTCCAGCAACTTTGGGTCCCAGCAACTTTCGGTGCCAGCAACTTTCGGTCCCAACAACTTTCAGTCCCAGCAACTTTCGGTCCAATCAACTTTCGGTCCCATCAACTTTCGGTCCCAGCAACTTTCGGCAACATTCCGTCCCAGCAACTTCCGGTCCCAGCAACTTTCGGTCCCAGCAACTTTCGGTCCCGGCAACTTTCGGTCCCAGCAACTTTTGGTCCCGGCAACTTTTAATCCCGGCAACTTTCGGTCCCAGCAACTTTCGGTCCCGGCAACTTTCGGTCCCAGCAACTTTGGGTCCCAGCAACTTTCGGTCCCAAAAATTTTCAGTCCCAGCAACTTTCGGTCCCGGCAACTTTCGGTCCCAGCAACTTCCGGTCCCAGCAACTTTCGGTCCCAGCAACTTTCAGTCCCAGCAACTTTCGGTCCCAGCAACTTTCGGTCCCAACAACTTTCGGTCCCAGCAACTTTCGGTCCCTGCAACTTTCCGACCCAGCAACTGTTGGTCCCAGCACCTTTCGGTCCCACCAACTTTCGGTCCCAGCAACTTTGGGTCCCAGCAACTTTCGGTCCCAGCAACTTTCGGTCCCAGGACATTTCGGTCCCAGCAACTTTCCGTCCCAGCAACTTTCGGCTCCAGCAACTTTCGGTCACAGCAACTTTCGGTCCCAGCAACTTTCGGTCCCGGCAACTTTCGGTCCCAGCAACGTTCGGTCCCAGCAACTTTGGGTCCCAGCAACTTTCGGTCCCACCAACTTTCGGTCCCACCAACTTTCGGTCCCAGCAACTTTGGGTCCCAGCAACTTTCGGCTCCAGCAACTTTCGGTCCCAGCAACTTTCGGTCCCAGCAACTTTCGGTCCCGGCAACTTTCGGTCCCAGCAACGTTCGGTCCGAACAACTTTCGGTCCCAGCAACTTTCGGCAACTTTCGGTCCCAACAACTTTCGGTCCCAGCAACTTTCGGTCGGACCAACTTTCGGTCCCAGCAACTTTCCGTCCCAGCGACTTTCGGCTCCAGCAACTTTCCGTCCCGGCAACTTTCGGTCCCAGCAACTTTCGGTTCCAGCAACTTTCGGTCCCAGCAAATTTCGGTCCCAGCAACTTTCAGTCCCAGCAACTTTCGGTCCCAGCAACTTTCGGTCCCGGCAACTTTCGGTCCCAGCAACTTTCGGTCCCGGCAACTTTCGATCCCAGCAACTTTCGGTCCCAGCAACTTCCGGTCCCAGCAACTTTCGGTCCCAGCAACTTTCGGTCCCAGCAACTTTCGGCAACATTCCGTCCCAGCAACTTCCGGTCCCAGCAACTTGGGGTCCCAGCAACTTTCGGTCCCGGCAACTTTCGGTCCCAGCAACTTTTGGTCCCGGCAACTTTCGGTCCCAGCAACGTTCGGTCCGAACAACTTTCGGTCCCAGCAACTTTCGGCAACTTTCGGTCCCAACAACTTTCGGTCCCAGCAACTTTGGGTCCCAGCAACTTTCGGTCCCACCAACTTTCGGTCCCACCAACTTTCGGTCCCAGCAACTTTGGGTCCCAGCAACTTTCGGCTCCAGCAACTTTCGTTCCCAGCAACTTTCGGTCCCAGCAACTTTCGGTCCCGGCAACTTTCGGTCCCAGCAACGTTCGGTCCGAACAACTTTCGGTCCCAGCAACTTTCGGCAACTTTCGGTCCCAACAACTTTCGGTCCCAGCAACTTTCGGTCGGACCAACTTTCGGTCCCAGCAACTTTCCGTCCCAGAAACTTTCGGCTCCAGCAACTTTCCGTCCCAGCAACTTTCGGTCCCAGCAACTTTCGGTTCCAGCAACTTTCGGTCCCAGCAAGTTTCGGTCCCAGCAACTTTCAGTCCCAGCAACTTTCGGTCCCAGCAACTTTCGGTCCCAGCAACTTTCGGTCCCAGCAACTTTCGGTTCCAGCAACTTTCAGTCCCAGCAACTTTCGGTCCCAGCAACTTTCGGTCCCAGCAACTTTCGGTCCCGGCAACTTTCGATCCCAGCAACTTTCGGTCCCAGCAACTTCCGGTCCCAGCAACTTTCGGTCCCAGCAACTTTCGGTCCCAGCAACTTTCAGTCCCAACAACTTTTGGTCCCAGCAACTTTCGGTGCAGTCAACTTTCGGTCCCATCAACTTTCGGTCCCAGCAACTTTCGGCAACATTCCGTCCCAGCAACTTCCGGTCCCGGCAACTTTTGGTCCCGGCAACTTTCGCTCCCAGCAACTTTCGGTCCCGGCAACTTTGGGTCCCAGCGACTTTTGGTCCCAAAAATTTGCAGTCCCAGCAACTTTCGGTCCCGGCAACTTTCGGTCCAAGCAACTTTCGGTCCCAGCAACTTTGGGTCCCAGCAACTTTTGGTCCCAAAAATTTGCAGTCCCAGCAACTTTCGGTCCCGGCAACTTTCGGTCCCAGCAACTTTCGGTCCCAGCAAGTTTCGGTCCCAGCAACTTTCGGTCCCAGCAACTTTCGGTCCCAACAGCTTTCGGTCCCAGCAACTGTTGGTCCAATCAACTTTCGGTCCCATCAACTTTCGGTCCCAGCAACTTTCGGCAACATTCCGTCCCAGCAACTTCCGGTCCCAGCAACTTTCGGTCCCAGCAACTTTCGCTCCCAGCAACTTTCGGTCCCAGCAACATTTGGTCCCGGCAACTTTTGGTCCCGGCAACTTTGGGTCCCAGCAACTTTCGGTCCCGGCAACTTTCGAGCCCGGCAACTATCGATCCCAGCAACTTCCGGTCCCAGCAACTTTCGGTCCCAGCAACTTTCGGTCGCAACAACTTTCGGTCCCAGCAACTTTCGGTCCCTGCAACTTTCGCTCCCAGCAACTGTTGGTCCCAGCACCTTTCGGTCCCACCAACTTTCGGTCCCAGCAACTTTCGGTCCCAGCAACTTTCGGTCCCAGCAACTTTTGTTCCCAGCAACTTTCGGTCCCAGCAACTTTTGGTCCCAGCAACTTTCGGTCCCAGCAACTTTTGGTCCCAGCAACTTTCGGTCCCAGCAACTTCCGGTCCCAGCAACTTCGGGTCCCATTAACTTCCGGTCCCAGCAACTATCGGTCCCAGCAAATTTGGGTCCCAGCAAATTTCGGTCCCAGCAACTTTTCGGTCCCAGCAACTTTCGGTCCCAGCAACTTTCGGTCCCAGAAACTTTCGGCAACTTTGGGTCCGGGCAACTTTGGGTCCGAGCAGATTTCGGTCCCAGCAACTTTCGGTCCCAGCAAGTTTCGGTCCCGGCAACTTTCGGCCTCGGCAACTTTCGGTCCCAGCAACTTTCGGTCCCAGCAACTTTTGGTCCCAGCAACTTTCGGTCCCAGCAACTTTCGGTCCCGGCAACATTGGGTCCCAGAAACTTTCGATCCCAGTAACTTTCGGTCCCAGCAACTTTCAGTCCCGGCAACGTTCGGTCCCAGCAACTTTCGGTCCCGGCAACTTTCGGTCCCAGCAACTTCCGGTCCCAGCAACTTTCGGTCCCAGCAACTTTCGGTCCCAGCAACTTTCGGTCCCAGGACATTTCGGTCCCAGTAACTTTCGGTTCCAGCAACTTTCGGTCCAATCAACTTTCGGTACCAGCAACTTTCGGCAACATTCCCTCCCAGCAACTTTCGGTCCCAGCAAGTTTCGGTCCCAGCAACTTTCGGCCCCGGCAACTTTCGGTCCCAGCAACTTTCGGTCCCAGCAAGTTTCGGTCCCAGCAACTTTCGGTCCCAGCAACTTTCGGTCCCAACAGCTTTCGGTCCCAGCAACTGTTGGTCCAATCAACTTTCGGTCCCATCAACTTTCGGTCCCAGCAACTTTCGGCAACATTCCGTCCCAGCAACTTCCGGTCCCAGCAACTTTCGGTCCCAGCAACTTTCGGTCCCAGCAACATTTGGTCCCGGCAACTTTTGGTCCCGGCAACTTTGGGTCCCAGCAACTTTCCGTCCCGGCAACTTTCGAGCCCGGCAACTTTCGGTCCCAGCAACTTCCGGTCCCAGCAACTTTTGGTCCCAGCAACTTTCGGTCGCAACAACTTTCGGTCCCAGCAACTTTCGGTCCCTGCAACTTTCGCTCCCAGCAACTGTTGGTCCCAGCACCTTTCGGTCCCACCAACTTTCGGTCCCAGCAACTTTCGGTCCAAGCAACTTTCGGTTCCAACAACTTTCGGTCCCAGCAACTTTCGGTCCCAGCAACTTTCGGTCCCAGCAACTTTTGTTCCCAGCAACTTTCGGTCCCAGCAACTTTTGGTCCCAGCAACTTTCGGTCCCAGCAACTTTTGGTCCCGGCAACTTTCGGTCCCAGCAACTTCCAGTCCCAGCAACTTCGGGTCCCATTAACTTTCGGTCCCAGCAACTATCGGTCCGAGCAAATTTCGGTCCCAGCAAATTTCGGTCCCAGCAACTTTTCGGTCCCAGCAACTTTCGGTCCCAGAAACTTTCGGCAACTTTGGGTCCGGGCAACTTTGGGTCCGAGCAGATTTCGGTCCCAGCAACTTTCGGTCCCAGCAAGTTTCCGTCCCGGCAACTTTCGGTCCCAGCAACTTTCGGTCCCAGCAACTTTCGGTCCCAGCAACTTTCGGTCCCAGCAAGTTTCGGTCCCGGCAACTTTCGGTCCCAGCAACTTTTGGTCCCAGCAACTTTCGGTCCCAGCAACTTTCGGTCCCGGCAACATTGGGTCCCAGAAACTTTCGATCCCAGTAACTTTCGGTCCCAGCAACTTTCAGTCCCGGCAACGTTCGGTCCCAGCAACTTTCGGTCCCGGCAACTTTCGGTCCCAGCAACTTCCGGTCCCAGCAACTTTCGGTCCCAGCAAGTTTCGGTCCCAGCAACTTTCGGTCCCAGGACATTTCGGTCCCAGTAACTTTCGGTTCCAGCAACTTTCGGTCCAATCAACTTTCGGTCCCAGCAACTTTCGGCAACATTCCGTCCCAGCAACTTTCGGTCCCAGCAACTTTCGGTCTCGGCAACTTTCGGTCCCAGCAACTTTCGGTCCCAGCAACTCTCGGTCCCAGCAACTTTCGGCAACATTCCGTCCCAGCAACTTTCGGCCCCGGCAACTTTCGGTCCCAGCAACTTTTGGTCCCAGCAACTTTCGGCCCCAGCAACTTTCGGTCCCAGCAACTTTCAGTCCCAGCAACTTTCGGTCCCTGGACATTTCGGGCTCAGTAACTTTCGGTTCCAGCAACTTTCGGTCCAATCAACTTTCGGTCCCAGCAACTTTCGGCAACATTCCGTCCCAGCAACTTTCGGTCCCAGCAACTTTCGGTCTCGGCAACTTTCGGTCCCAGCAACTTTCGGTCCCAGCAACTTTCGGTCCCAGCAACTTTCGGTCCCAGCAACTTTCGGTCCCAGCAACTTTCGGTCCCAGCAACTTTTGGTCCCATCAACTTTCGGTCCCAGCAACTTTCGGTCCCAGCAACTTCCGGTCCCAGCAACTTTCGGTGCCAGCACCTTTCGCTCCCAGTAACTTTCGGTCCCAGCAACTTTGGGTCCCGGCAACTTTTGGTCCCGGCAACTTTCGGTCCCAACAACTTTCCGTCCCAGCAACTTTCGGTCCATTCAACTTTCGGTCCCAGCAACTTTCGGCAACATTCCGTTCCAGCAACTTTCGGTCCCAGCAACTTTCGGTCTCGGCAACTTTCGGTCCCAGCAACTTTTGGTCCCAGCAACTTTCGGTGCCGGCACCTTTCGGTCCCGGCAACTTTCGGTCCCAGCAACTTTTGGTCCCGGCAACTTTTGGTCCCGGCACCTTTCGGTCCCAGCAACTTTCGGTCTTGGCAACTTTCGGTCCCAACAACATTGGGTCCCAGCAACTTTCGTTCCCGAAAATTTTCAGTCCCGGCAACTTTGGGTCGCAGCAACTTCCGGTCCCTACAACTTTCGGTCCCAACAACTTTCGGTCCCAGCACCTTTCAGTCCCTGCAACTTTTGGTCCCAGCAACTTTCGGTTCCAACAACTTTCGGTCCCGGCAACTTCCGGTCCCAGCAACTTTCGGTCCAAGCAACTTCCGGTCCCAGCAACTTCGGGTCCCAGCACTTTCCGGTCCCAGCAACTATCGGTCCCAGCATATTTCAGTCCCGGCAACTTTCGGTCCCAGCAACTTTGGCTCCCAGCAACTTTCGGTACCGGCAACTTTCGGTTCCAGCAACTTTCGGTTCCAGCAACTTTCGGTCCAATCTACTTTCGGTCCCGGCAACTTTCGGTTCCAGCAACTTGCGGTCCCAGCAACTTTCCGTCCCACCAACTTCCGGTCCCAGCAATTTTCGGTCCCGGCAACTTTCGGTCCCAGCAACTTTCGGTCCCAGCAACTTTCAGTGCCAGCAACTTTCGGTCCCAGCAACTTTCGGTCCCACCAACTTTCGGTCCAATGAGCGTTCGGTCCCAGCAAGTTTCGGTCCCAGCTACTTTCGGCCACTTTCGGTACCAGCAACTTGCGGTCCCAGCAACTTTCGGTCCCAGCGACTTTTGGTCCCAGCAACTTTCGGTGCCAGCAACTTTCGGCAACTTGCGGTCCCAGCACCTTTCGGTCCCAGCAACTTTCGGTCCCAGCAACTTTCGGTCCCAGCAACTTTCGGTCCCGGCAACTTTCGGTCCCAGCAACTTTTGGTCCCGGCAACTTTCGGTCCCAGCAACTTTCGGTCCCAGCAACTTTCGGTCCCAACTTTCGGTCCCAGCAACTTTCAGTCCCGGCAACCTTCGGTCCCAGCACCTTTCGGTCCCAGCAACTTTCGGTCCCAGCAACTTTCGGTCCCAGCAACTTTCGGTCCCAGCAAAATTCGGTCCAAGCAACTTTCGGGCCCGGCAACTTTCGGTCCCGGCAATTTTCAGTCCCAGCATCTTTGGTCCCAGCAACTTTCGGTCCCAGCAACTTTCGGTCCCAGCAAATTTCGGTCCCAGCAACTTTCGGTCCCAGCAACTTTCGGTGCCAGCAACTTTCGGTCCCAGCAACTTTCGGTCCCAACAACTTTCGGTCCCAGCAACTTTCAGTCCCAGCAACTTTCGCTCCCAGCAACTGTTGGTCCCAGCACCTTTCGGTCCCACCAACTTTCGGTCCCATCAACTTTCGGTCCCAACAACTTTCGGTTCCAACAACTTTCGGTCCCAGCAACTTTCGGTCCCTGCAACTTTCGGTCCCAGCAACTTTCGGTCCCAGCAACTTTCGGTCTCGGCAACTTTCGGTCCCAGCAACTTTTGGTCCCAGCAACTTTCGGTGCCGGCACCTTTCGGTCCCGGCGACTTTCGGTCCCAGCAACTTTTGGTCCCGGCAACTTTTGGTCCCGGCACCTTTCGGTCCCAGCAACTTTCGGTCTTGGCAACTTTCGGTCCCAACAACATTGGGTCCCAGCAACTTTCGTTCCCGAAAATTTTCAGTCCCGGCAACTTTGGGTCGCAGCAACTTCCGGTCCCTACAACTTTCGGTCCCAACAACTTTCGGTCCCAGCACCTTTCAGTCCCTGCAACTTTTGGTCCCAGCAACTTTCGGTTCCAACAACTTTCGGTCCCGGCAACTTCCGGTCCCAGCAACTTTCGGTCCAAGCAACTTCCGGTCCCAGCAACTTCGGGTCCCAGCACTTTCCGGTCCCAGCAACTATCGGTCCCAGCATATTTCAGTCCCGGCAACTTTCGGTCCCAGCAACTTTGGCTCCCAGCAACTTTCGGTACCGGCAACTTTCGGTTCCAGCAACTTTCGGTTCCAGCAACTTTCGGTACCAGCAACTTTCGGTCCAATCTACTTTCGGTCCCGGCAACTTTCGGTTCCAGCAACTTGCGGTCCCAGCAACTTTCCGTCCCACCAACTTCCGGTCCCAGCAATTTTCGGTCCCGGCAACTTTCGGTCCCAGCAACTTTCGGTCCCAGCAACTTTCAGTGCCAGCAACTTTCGGTCCCAGCAACTTTCGGTCCCACCAACTTTCGGTCCAATGAGCGTTCGGTCCCAGCTACTTTCGGCCACTTTCGGTACCAGCAACTTGCGGTCCCAGCAACTTTCGGTCCCAGCGACTTTTGGTCCCAGCAACTTTCGGTCCCAGCAACTTTCGGCAACTTGCGGTCCCAGCAACTTTCGGTCCCAGCAACTTTCGGTCCCGGCAACTTTCGGTCCCAGCAACTTTTGGTCCCGGCAACTTTCGGTCCCAGCAACTTTCGGTCCCAACTTTCGGTCCCAGCAAATTTCAGTCCCGGCAACTTTCGGTCCCGGCAACTTTCGGTCCCGGCAACTTTTGGTGCCAGCAACTTCCAGTCCCAGCAACTTTCGGTCCCAGCAACTTTCGGTCCCAGCAACTTTCGGTCCCAGCAAATTTCGGTCCAAGCAACTTTCGGGCCCGGCAACTTTTGGTCCCGGCAATTTTCAGTCCCAGCATCTTTGGTCCCGGCAACTTTCGGTCCCAGCAACTTTCGTTCCCAGCAACTTTCGGTCCCAATAACTTTCGGACGCAGCAACTTTCTGTCCGAGCAACTTTCGGACGCAGCAACTTTCGGTCCCAGCAACTTTCGGTGCCAGCAACTTTCGGTCCCGGCAACTTTCGGTCCCACCAACTTCCGGTCCAATGAACGTTCGGTCCCAGCTACTTTCGGCCACTTTCGGTCCCAGCAACTTTCGGTCCCAGCAACTTTCGGTGCCAGCAACTTTCGCTCCCAGCACCTTTCGGTCCCGGCAGCTTTCGGTCCCAGCAACTTTTGGTCCCGGCAACTTTTGGTCCCGGCAACTTTCGGTCCGAGCAATTTTCCGTCCCAGCAAATTTCGGCAACATTCCTTCCCAGCAACTTTCGGTCCCAGCAACTTTCGGTCCGAGCAACTTTCGGTCGCAGCAACTTTCGGTGCCAACACCTTTCGCTCCCGGTAACTTTCGGTCCCAGCAACTTTTGGTCCCGGCAACTTTTGGTCCCGGCAACTTTCGGTCCCAACAACTTTCCGTCCCAGCAACTTTCGGTCCAATTAACTTTCGGTCCCAGCAACTTTCGGCAACATTCCGTTCCAGCAACTTTCGGTCCCAGCAACTTTCGGTCTCGGCAACTTTCGGTCCCAGCAACTTTTGGTCCCAGCAACTTTCGGTGCCGGCACCTTTCGGTCCCGGCAACTTTCGGTCCAAGCAACTTTTGGTCCCGACAACTTTTGGTCCCGGCAACTTTCGGTCCCAGCAACTTTCGGGCTTGGCAACTTTCGGTCCCAGCAACATTGGGTCCCAGCAACTTTCGGTCCCGAAAATTTTCAGTCCCGGCAACTTTCGGTCTCAGCAACTTTCGGTCCCGACAACTTCCGGTCCCAACAACTTTCCGTCCCAGCAACTTTCAGTCCCTGCAACTTTTGGTCCCTGCAACTGTTGGTCCCAGCAACTTTCGGTCCCACCAACTTTCGGTTCCAACAACTTTCGGTCCCATCAACTTTCGGTCCCAGCAACTTTCGGTCCAAGCAACTTCCGGTCCCAGCAACTTCGGGTCCCAGCAACTTCCGGTCCCAGCAACTATCGGTCCCAGCATATTTCGGTCCCGGCAACTTTCGGTCCCAGCAACTTTCGCTCCCAGCAACTTTCGGTGCTAGCAACTTTCGGTCCCAGCAACTTTCGGTCCCACCAACTTTCGGTCCAATGAACGTTCGGTCCCAGCAATTTTCGGTCCCAGCAACTTTCGGCCACTTTCGGTCCCAGCAACTTTCGGTCCAATCTACTTTCGGTCCCGGCAACTTTCGGTTTCAGCAACTTGCGGTCCCAGCAACTTTCCGTCCCAGCAACTTCCGGTCCTAGCAATTTTCGGTCCCGGCAACTTTCGGTCCCAGCAACTTTCGGTCCCAGCAACTTTCGGTGCCAGCAACTTTCGGTGCCAGCAACTTTCGGTCCCACCAACTTTCGGTCCAATGAACGTTCGGTCCCAGCAAGTTTCGGTCCCAGCTACTTTCGGCCACTTTCGGTACCAGCAACTTGCGGTCCCAGCAACTTTCGGTCCCAGCGACTTTTGGTCCCAGCAACTTTCGGTGCCAGCAACTTTCGGCAACGCTCGGTCCCAGCACCTTTCGGTCCCAGCAACTTTCGGTCCCAGCAACTTTCGGTCCCAGCAACTTTCGGTCCCGGCAACTTTCGGTCCCAGCAACTTTTGGTCCCGGCAACTTTCGGTCCCAGCAACTTTCGGTCCCAGCAACTTTCGGTCCCAACTTTCGGTCCCAGCAACTTTCAGTCCCGGCAACCTTCGGTCCCAGCACCTTTCGGTCCCAGCAACTTTCGGTCCCAGCAACTTTCGGTCCCAGCAACTTTCGGTCCCAGCAAAATTCGGTCCAAGCAACTTTCGGGCCCGGCAACTTTCGGTCCCGGCAATTTTCAGTCCCAGCATCTTTGGTCCCAGCAACTTTCGGTCCCAGCAACTTTCGGTCCCAGCAAATTTCGGTCCCAGCAACTTTCGGTCCCAGCAACTTTCGGTCCCAGCAACTTTCGGTCCCAGCAACTTTCGGTCCCAACAACTT
Source organism: Eutreptiella sp. 'Long Island Sound 2002' (assembly GCA_964036045.1). NCBI lineage: Eukaryota > Euglenozoa > Euglenophyceae > Eutreptiales > Eutreptiaceae > Eutreptiella > Eutreptiella sp. 'Long Island Sound 2002'. Next base: position 9,054,913 of record OZ038383.1, read on the forward strand.
TCGGTCCCAGCAACTTTCAGTCCCAGCAACTTTCGCTCCCAGCAACTGTTGGTCCCAGCACCTTTCGGTCCCACCAACTTTCGGTCCCATCAACTTTCGGTCCCAACAACTTTCGGTTCCAACAACTTTCGGTCCCAGCAACTTTCGGTCCCTGCAACTTTCGGTCCCAGCAACTTTCGGTCCCAGCAACTTCCGGTCCCAGCAACTTTCCGTCCCAGCAACTTCCGGTCCCAGCAACTTCGGGTCCCAGCAACTTCCGGTCCCAGCAACTATCGGTCCCAGGATATTTCGGTCCCAGCAACATCTGGTTCCAGCAACTTTCGGTTCCAGCAACTTTCGGTGCCAGCAACTTTCGGTACCAGCAAATTTCGGTCCAATCAACTTTCGGTCCCGGCAACTTTCGGTCCCAGCAACTTGCGGTCCCAGCAACTTTCCGTCCCAGCAACTTCCGGTCCCAGCAATTTTCGGTCCCGGCAACTTTCGGTCCCAGCAACTTTCGGTCCCAGCAACTTTCGGTGCTAGCAACTTTCGGTCCCAGCAACTTTCGGTCCCACCAACTTTCGGTCCAATGAACGTTCGGTCCCAGCAAGTTTCGGTCCCAGCAACTTTCGGCCACTTTCGGTCCCAGCAACTTTCGGTCCCAGCAACCTTCGGTCCCAGCGACTTTTGGTCCCAGCAACTCTCGGTCCCAGCAACTTTCGGTGCTAGCAACTTTCGGTCCCAGCAACTTTCGGTCCCACCAACTTTCGGTCCAATGAACGTTCGGTCCCATCAAGTTTCGGTCCCAGCAACTTTCGGCCACTTTCGGTCCCAGCAACCTTCGGTCCCAGCAACTTTCGGTCCCAGCGACTTTTGGTCCCAGCAACTCTCGGTCCCAGCAACTTTCGGCAACGTTCGGTCCCAGCACCTTTCGGTCCCAGCAACTTTCGGTCCCAGCAACTTTCGGTCCCAGCAACTTTCGGCCCGGCAACTTTCGGTCCCAGCAACTTTTGGTGCCAGCAACTTCCGGTCCCAGCAACTTTCGGTCCCAGCAACTTTCGGTCCCAACAACTTTCGGTCCCAGCAACTTTCGGTCCCAGCAACTTTCGGTCCCAGCAACTTTCGGGCCCGGCAACTTTCGGTCCCGGCAATTTTCAGTCCCAGCACCTTTGGTCCCGGCAACTTTCGGTCCCAGCAACTTTCGTTCCCAGCAACTTTCGGTCCCAATAACTTTCGGACGCAGCAACTTTCGGTCCCAGCAACTTTCGGACGCAGCAACTTTCGGTCCCAGCAAATTTCGGTCCCAGCAACTTTCGGTCCCAGCAACTTTCGGTCCCAGCAACTTTCGACAACTTTCGGTCGCAGCAACTTTCGGACCCAGCAACTTTCGGTCCCAGCAACTTTCGGTCCCACCAACTTTCGGTCCCATCAACTTTCGGTCGCAACAACTTTCACTCCCAGCAACATTCGGCAACTTTCGGTCCCAGCAACTTTCGGTCCCAGCAACTTTCGGTCCCAGCAACTTTCGTTCCCAGCAACTTTCGGTCCCAATAACTTTCGGACGCAGCAACTTTCGGTCCCAGCAACTTTCGGACGCAGCAACTTTCGGTCCCAGGAACTTTCGGTCCCAGCAACTTTCAGTCCCAGCAACTTTCGGTCCCAGCAACTTTCGACAACTTTCGGTCGCAGCAACTTTCGGACCCAGCAACTTTCGGTCCCAGCAACTTTCGGTCCCAGCAACTTTCGGTCCCACCAACTTTCGGTCCCATCAACTTTCGGTCGCAACAACTTTCACTCCCAGCAACTTTCGGCAACTTTCGGTCCCAGCAACTTTCGGTCCCAGCAACTTGCGGTCCCAGCAACTTTCGGTCCCAGCAACTTTCGGCAACTTTCAGTCCAATCAACTTTCGGTCCCAGCAACTTTCGGTCCCAGCAACTTTGGGTCCCGGCAACTTTTGGTCCCAGCATTTTTCGGTCCCAGCAACTTTCGGTCCCGGAGACTTTCGGTCCCAGCAACTTTTGGTCCCAGCAACTTTCGGCAACTTTCGGTCGTAGTACGCTAACGCTCCGCCTTAAATTGACTTCGATTATTCTTGCTATTTATTGGTATTGCCATTGGTATTATGATTGTTGTTGTTAATACAATCTTGTTCGTGTTGCTACTATTTAGAGATCTGTTGTGGGCCGCAGCTATAAAATAAACCCCAATGGCATTTTACTTTACTCAGATTTCTTCACTCTACTTGTGCGGTTTATGCGATAAAATCTCAGTTAAGTAAAACACCATTGGGATCCATGTTGCAATAGCGCCTCATAACATAACACAGCAGACATCTAAGCGAAGTTCATGAAAGTAAAATGCAGCGGCTCCCACAACTAAAATACAGAAATCTGAGTAAATTAAAACACCATCTGGGATTTACTTTGCGGTTGCACGGCATAACGAATCACCTAGGCCGAGCCTACTTTTATGAAATCTCAGTGAAAGAAATCCCAATGGCATTTCACCCAGAATTCATGAAATAAATTGACTGTTACTATTACAATATCAGACGCAAAAAAAAATCCCATGAAATGCTCCAATTGCTTCTCCTTGCCCCAGCTTTTGTTCCTGCTTCTTTGCGTATTGTTGTTCAAAGTATGTGGCTCTACTTGGAGGCACCAATTTGTCTCCTGGTTTCTCAAAAATGCAAACATTCAGTTCCGACACTGCTGCGCCAAGCTGGCGCTTCCAATTGGAGCGAATGTGCTCGCTTGACAGTCGGAACATTCAACAAATGCAAATGCGCCATTGCAGACTGGCTCTTCATGTATTGATTTTGTACTATGGCGCATGAAGGGGTGAAGAACAGCCGTTTTCAGCACTGGGCTGAAAATGGTCTTTTTTCACCACTTAAACGGCCACAGTGGGGACCACTGCTTCACACATGGCTCACCAATAGTTCATTTGGATTGTTTTGATGTCCCCATAATTTGAAACAAAAATGGGTCCATTTGGAAACACCAGCTTCACCAAAAATTATGAAACTAAGACCCCCCACCCTTTTCGCACCTCCTTTGCCAGCGGTTGCAGTTGCTCACCCTGTGGCTGCCAGACCTGAACCTAATACAGGAGTCAAGCCATTGTCAATGACAGTTGTCTTGGAATCCAACCGAGGAGACTGCAGGCAAGCACACAAGACTGGACATGAGTTTGCTGCATCCATAAGGAGGTCTAGATGGCTGTCTGTTCTTATGTTGGATGTAGAAATAAGAGGATGTGTGTTCTTTTTTTTTTGTTCTTGTTATCCTGACTGCATGATCTTGTATGGTTGGTTGGGCGGGGGCAGGTTAGGCACCATACTTGTAGTCTTGGGACATGCATCCATTGCTGTGGGTGTAGATGTGAGCACCGGGAGCTCTGAAGTCCTCACATCCATCGCAGACTTGCATTTACACATCATACAGAAGCACAGTGCGGCCTCTTGGGACAGTAAGGTACCCATGCATTACCATACCTGCATGAGGCAAAGCCTCCAGCTGAGTGCAAAGTAAATTCCAATTTTGTGGTGTGTTCAAACCATAGGACACATCCAATCTGCCCAGGGGGGCATATCGGCAGAGAGGGGAGGGGGGGAACGGGTTAGCGCAGGATTCGGGCTGGCTTGAGGAGTACTGTTCTTGGGGGTGGGCTTGGACCCCCTCATCTCCGCTCTCTCACTCTTAATCACGGGCTTTCTCCACCGTCTTGGTCTTTGCCTCTCACGGCAGCCCCTCCCACCAGCCTCTCAGCCACTTCTTTACTGTGCACTGCCCCTCTCAACGGCGCGGTGTGACCATGCCTGCAGCTACCGCCATGCCCCCGTCCCAGTTCCTGATGGCTTGGCACATGTGGCCTCAGGAAGGCAGTCATCGCGCCACAACACACTGCGGCAGCACAAGATGACAGCGTCCTCGTGCAGCAGCATGGTCGCCTTGGCACCCTGAGACTATGCTATCATAACCCATCAGTCCAACCCCTTGCACTCTGCTCCATGCTGTGCTCCCAAAAGGCTCTGTGAAGTGCTTCAATATGGGTTGTAATAGATCTCACCAAATGGCAAATAGATCAGCTACACAGCAGAACACTGTTGGGGATGGGCTAATCCAGGGAGATGAATGCATGGATTCTGGCTGATGCATTCCCTGCAGTACGTACGCATAACGAAAAAGGTATCCCTAAGCGCCGAGCGGGGGCGGAGTTCCAACCTCACTCAGATCAAGGTGCACGAGCTTTGGATGGGCAAACGGCTGCTGATGACCCCGGGATTCCTAGCGCACACACAACGTTTGCAGATCCCGAGCTTGGAGTTCTGGTACTTGCCAAGAAGACAGGCATTTGAGGTCCAGGTGCCAGATTAGGAGGTTTTTACTTTGCGAGACAAGTTCACATGCGTATGCCCCACATGCGCCCCATAATTGCTCCCCACCTGCTGTCTGGTGGGAGGGCTGTCCTGCATCAAAATAGCCACGGCTGAAGCCGATGGACAGTGTCCTCCTCACAAGACAAATGGGATTTTCCAGGGATCAGGCATGCACGCGCGACAACAAGGCTTCAGGCATGAGAAGCGAAAATTTTCGGGACACCTGGAGAAACAAAGCAGTGAAACTGGGCAAAATAGCAAAGGCTGGATATGAACAGGAAATAAATAAAAGGTTTGTGTGTCAGGGAACAAGGGAAAATTGTATTCGACTGGGACAAATTTGGGACGTCATCCTTCAACCTGGATGGGTATTCCTTTTGAAAAACTGCTGGACTCCTTTACACCCAAATGTGGTGAAGGCGCCCACTGCAACAGCATTTCACCAACTGGAAAACACTGTCATAGCCCTTCACCGCCCGATTCAACGCATCGATACCTTGCCTCTGTGGCAACTGTGGCTGCGGTGTGCTTGTGTGAGCCTGTGGCTGATGAACACACAAGCAACCCTATATTATACACCTCCTCAAACGATGGCGGCAGGTTTGTGGGGCATGCTACTATTGGAGAAACGCCCTCTGTCACATGCACGTGAAGTAACAGCCAATCCCCAGCACTGAACAAGAGGGAATACTAATCGCTTATAGATCGCAATTTAACACACAAAGACATGGGTGTGTACTCGATACAAGGGTGTGTACTCGATACAAACTTCGTTTTGATGCATTAATGCAAAACGTGCACAATGCCGTCAAGCCCCATGACAGCCCGCAGCAGATTCCATCTGCTTACACTGAGCAACCTTGCGCGAGACAGTGGGGATGTCAATGAGAAATGACATCCATGGTTCATGGGGCGAATCTGCACAGTGTACGCACAGCGCGCAGTCTCTGGGAAAAATCAGGAAGATCCAGGAACACTCTGTGAACATTCTTGTTCTTCCATGGGCACCCCCTAAAATGGCACACCATCAAATCCGTCCAAACTCCGGACGCCTCCCGAATTGGCATTTGACTCGCTCCGCCCACTTGTTCATGGCGAAAGCACGGACCTAGCACTGCATCATCCTTGCGGTATCAGGTTCCCAAAGTGGCTGAAAAGCTTTGATGAAGACCGGAAAATAGCTTCAAAACGACGGAAATCAGTGCTGCTCAGGGGACATCCTTGCAGTGCGCGCGCACTGCGCGCACACTGCGCGCTACTGTTAGACTATGTTCCCCCCGAAGAGCCCACAGGCACGCCCCTTCGAAACACCCTTAGAATGACCCAAACTGGACTGGAGGGGACCTTGAGGGGGACCTTCCCGGTTCTTGTGGCAGTGGTGAAGGACCAGGGGCCTTTGGGGGGGAACTTGAGTGTGTGTTGGGCGGCGGAGATGGAGGGCAGTGAGGTGGCGAATCTGAACTTGGGATGGCAAAGGAGATGGACTCCATCTTGCATTGCCAATTCACCACTCTCAACCCATCTTGGTAGTATTCCAAGTGGAGGAGTCCGTCTTCAGCCGTCCCAACCACCGTGGCAGGAGGTTGCAGGCCATTGGAGCGGGTGGGACCTATCCCCAATACTGAGATCCATGGAGAAAGTGGACCTGAGAAATGAGGAGGGAAGTATGATGTCCTGTAGCAGACACCGTGAAAGTGTATCACCATATTCATCAACCGAGAAAAAGAGTAGATGTGGTGGAAATGGGGGGAAAATGTGTGCAAAAAGGTAGAAATGGGTGAAACAGGGTGAACATCCAAAAATGCCAGATCCCCAATGCATCAAAACCTACTACCAAACAACAATGATGCCCAAAGTACCACAAAATATGGGTTTCTACCACGGCCAGACGCCCAAATAGTTGCACTGCGCGCGCACTGCATGCGCACTGCGCTTAAGGCGCCCCCTCAGCCACAAAGATGGTAAGCAATCCTGCCAATTCCCAAAACCTACGCCTGCAGTGTATATCATTGCTCTGCATCAGTGTGACTCTTGCCATGGGGAGAGAACATGCCTGTGCTGGGCAGCTGCCGCTTCTGCAATAGAAGTGGGCACAGAGGAGCTGAAGAAGGGAGGTGAGCCGTATGGACACCGGTTCCATTCCAGTTGCCATGCCAATGGTGCTGGGGGCCACAAACAGCGTGTTGTCAATCGGTTGGGTGACCCTGCGACTGATGTGGCTCAGGCCGGGGCCTCAAAAGGTCAGGTGTGGACCTGCCACTGTGCTCCTGCCTTCACACAGCCTTCGCTGCCATGTCAGTTGAAGCCATGTTCGTGTTCAGTTCGCCCCTGAGTTCGCCTCAGGTCCGGCTCGCCACAGCGCGCGTCCCATCCTCCCGGGATGGGGGCAGGGTTGAGTTGACGTGCACACGAGCGATGGGTTATGCCTTGGCCTGAGGTGGGGCCGTGGCGTAGATCTCGTGCCACACACAGGCTACCCTCTCAAGAGCTCACATCCAAGGATGGTCTGCTCAATCGTTTCCTGGGGACCATCGAGGGGGCATGCCGTGCCTCTGGGGCGGGGGGGCGGTTCGAGGGACCGAATCGCCTTCACTTGCTTTCTGACCAGTCGAACACCTGCACTGTCCGATGCTCCCCCGGGGACTTTCCATTGTTTCGACAGCACCACCCACCCGCCGCTGAAGGGGGCTCCACTTTGTTGTTACAGATGGGCGTGCTAGAGGACAAACGGACGTACTACGGCAATCCAGCATGTAGGGGCACAACTGCAGAAGGGGAGCCGACACAAAGATGGACGCAACAAGGTTTGGTAAAAGTGATGGGGAATGATCATGGGTGGACAGCGAGGGGGTCAGTGAGTACACACGGTAATGGTTCATCATCAACAATGGGCTTGGGAACACGATAATGACCGGGTGGAGAAAACAGGTACAGCGAATCCTGAACCTGAGGGTTGGGGCACACTGGTCTGCGAAAGTGCGCCGAGAAAACATAACTGACAAAACGTTTCGTCCTGTGCCTTTGGCACCCGGACTCATGGCATACGGAGCTTGTCCGTGCATTCGACTCTTGAACCGGGGGGCTGTACCCCGGCGGCTGCCGCATGGGGGAGTGAGTGGGCACAGGGGGCCACTGAGGCTACGGTGATGGTGCCCCCAGGCGTGCCATCGGAGGTGCGTGGCTTGACAGCAGAAGCAACAAGGGGGAGGAGGCCCGGGATGCCACCATGTCCGCCATGCCTGTGGAGCACCCAGGCAGGGTGGGGGCGTACGACGGTACCAGGGCGGGCTAGACACGTGGCAGGCGCCCCTCTGGGGGGATGTGGGGAGTTGGGGGCGTTTTGCAAAGGGTGGGGGGGTGTCAGTGGACGGTAGTAGAACCAGAGGCCACACTGCCGACGTGGGCAAGCGCACCGCAGGAGTACCCGGGCCTCCCAGGACCGTCCCCTGGGCAGAGACACTGCGAGGGGCTGGCCAGGGGGTCCGCCCAATGGGGGCTCAGGGCCCTTGCTCGAAATCAGAACAGGTGGTGGGGGCTGTGGCAGGGGGGGGGCAGGCCCGAAACAACCGCCGGCAATGGGTACTTGGCGACAAAGCGATGACTGTCGGACGGATCACACGGATCGCTCTCGAAGGCGTTGGCAAATACGCCACGTGCCCTTGGGCTCTACCGCTGCCATGCGTGGGCCCCAGGAATCCTCTGCCCGGGGGGGGGGGGGGGGGATGCGGGGGTCATTTGGGGCCCTGGCCAGCCGCGCCAACCGACCGACCGACCCACGTCAGGAAGATTGTCAGGAAGATTGGGGAAAATGACTTTTACTGAAGAGGCCCGAAATTGGGGGCCGATTTTAGGCGCACACACATTTCTTTGGCGTCTGACCCCCCTCCCCCCAAAACCCCCACCCCCCCCAGGGCGGGGGTATTGCCATTAAGCAATGGCCTGATCGGGCACACCCACAAGCAGATCACGTGGAGGCCACAATCCCGACAAGAGCACAGAAAGACCACAATGCGCCCGGTCCCCAGGACGGGACCGGATGGCCGTGGATGGCCGCACCACACGGATGGGGACACTGATGGGGCGGAACGCGGCAGTTGGCAGCCACAGAGACGACATGACTCTCACCCCCCACTCCCACAGTACTGACCTTGACCCACCAGCAGGACCTGCAACAGACATGACACAGGACGCGGTGGTCCTGCCCTTGGGGTGTATGACGTGGTATGTGTCAGGACGGGTACATAAACCCTGCCACATCGTATCGATGCCGCACCTATTTCGGCGAGACGGGCCGCAGGAAAATGCCACCGCGTGCGCTCCGGGGGCTCCCCTTCGCTTCTTTGTCTTCTTGGGTTTGCTTGCTCTTGGACTCCTTCTTCTCCGCCTTCTCCGTCCCCTCGCCACCGCTGGAGCGGAAGAACTTGGGCAAGTAGAATCGCTTCTTCTTTTCCTCGCCCTTTTTTTCCTCGCGCTCGGGCTTCTGCAGGGCCGCCTCGGAGAAACCACGGCGCAGCACCGGCCGCGTCAGCGACATGTTCTTGCGCACCAAAACGGACTCGGAGAAGTTCTTGTTCTGCTTAAACTGCTGCGCGTGCAGTCCCACGAGCTGATACAGGACGTCCTGCTTGGAATCGTTGCGCGAAAGGTTGACGGTGGGAATGGGCATGGACGACCCTGCGTTCTGCTTGTAGTTGCACAGCAGATGGTACAGCGCCTTCTCCATCGAGTGGCCTAAGCGACGTGGGAGCGCCGGGAACACGATGACAGCGGGGGAATGGCGGGATTCACAGTCCAACGCACGCTTGAGCGGATGCAGCGATACCGGGTTGAGGGCGGTCAATGAGACCCAGACCCGCATGGCAGCGGAGCGCAGCACCATCTCCACAGATGGGCTGGCACGAGCAAAGCACTCATCGTCAATGCATTCTCGTCCGCAGAGGCATTCGGGAGGGCCCATTGGTGACACGTTCAACGGTCGTGGACAATGTACCAACAAACTTGACAACATCGGGACCCGCTATCCAGTACTCACGGGAAATGGGCATTGGCAGAAGCATCGGGGTTCCATTCCAATGACCCCAATGACCCCAACGACCCCAACGACCCCAATGACCCTAATGACCCCAATGACCCCAACGACCCCAACGACCCTAATGACCCCAATGACCCCAACGACCCCAACGACCCCAATGACCCTAATGACCCCAATGACCCCAATGACCCTAATGACCCCAATGACCCCAATGACCCTAATGACCCCAATGATCTCAATGATCCTAATGACCCTAATGACCCTAATGCTCCCAATGACCAACGTCCAACCAACGCCCACTGTAGCTGAGACAAGACCGTGGGTTAGACAAGGGGGGGAGGAATGCATTTCCAAGATGTATTGTGCACCCCCACCCCCCCACCCCCCAAATCCCCTTCCTACCACCACTATCAGGCCATGAACTCATTCAAATCACTGCTCAAACTGAAAAGCTCTTAACACGTTCCGACAAACCAAATGTACATTTGTCCTCAGGCTCTGCTATCCGCAAACAGATTCGCGATGCACCCTCGTATCTGACCACCACTAGCGGGGCCATGAAGTCAGTCAAACCTCTTCTCAAATTGCAAGGTCCACAACAGCTGCAGCAAACAAATGTCCAATGACCTATGCTTTGTTGCTGAGCCAACAACTCCTCGACTGACACCCCTGATTGACAGATGTGGTCAACTCATCCGACACCCGCGCCGGCAGTCTGCAGAAATCGACAGCAGTGCCCCCCGAGGATCCCTCGGCTACTGTGCTAAAGGCCCTGTCAGTACCGTGTTTTCATCTGTTGACAATCTGCATCCTGCCACCAGCAGCGGCAGCAGCAGCAGCAGCAGCAGTTGCAGCAGAAGACGCACAGCAGAAGCAACCACACCTTCGCACAAGACTCGGCGTTTCGCTTCCTCTGGCGTCCAACCCCATTGTTTGAAAACTTGCAACACGTCCTCTGACAACTCTGCCTCATCGACGTTGGACTGCAACTCTTCTGCAGGAACTATCGCGGGTGGTCTGTCTTTCATTTCACAATCATTCGGCATGGCTTGATATTGTGCTTGAGTGGATGCCTTGGCATTGAGGAGCTGCAACTTCAAGCTCTCGGCTTTCGCTGTGCTGCTTTTCAGGTGCATCTCCAAACTTGTGGCATACGCCTGCACATTTCTCATCTCCTTGACCATTTTCCGCAAGCGCTGTTTCAATTCCGCCGGGTCAGTGATTTCGTCCACACCGGCCAGTCCCGATGCGACGATGTGATGCACGGCCTCGGAGAATGTCTCCTCTCCCGGACCTGACAACGGAGATGGACGCGCACCACCGGCCACATCGCTTGCTGATTCCTCGCTGAAACTGCCTTTCGCAGTGTGTGAAGCGCTGTGTGCACTCGACGAAGGGCCACCAGACTTCGGAGAGTGCAAAGACAGCGCAAAGTCCGACCCAGGATCCACTTGATTTGGAGGCACTTCTTGTCCGTGGTGCCAAGCTTTACGTGGTGATAAATCCATGGAATCTACACAGCAAGGTAAAGAGGGCAAGGTGTCCCGAGCATGAAGCAAAGGCCGACATATTACATGGCTGTCCCATGAAGAACGGCTTGCGCGTGTGGCAAAGCATGACCTGTCCACCACCACCACCCAGCACTATTACAGCTGTGGACTTTGATAACAGCCTGCTGTGCTGCCAACAGTCCGTGCCCTGCATCAGGACAGACAAAAAGGCTGGAGGTCATTGAGGGTGGTGAAGGGTACAGCAGCCCCTGTGGTAACTGCAGCATGTGCAAGCCCTGCAAGCGGGTTGTGCACCGATGTCGCCCTTATTGCGCCACAGCATGGATCCATCCAGGGTCCGATATCAGGTGATGAGGCAGTGCCGCTCAGGGTCATCAGCTATCACTCGACCACGAGAGCAACTGCGTGCGGTAACCAAGATCTGGTTCCCCACAGTCCCTTCCAGTGCTTTGTGTTGGTGCCAGCTAATTGATTCATGTGCCTTAATTGTAGAATAGTGTGCCTAGCGCTGTCGAAGTTGGCGGCTCCGTGCCAAAATACTCTTAGGTTCCTTTCCCTTCCCGATTACAGGGACACTTCAAAATGGGCGTGTGCATAATCAACCAAAGAGGACAGCGCAGGACGCGCAAATCGATTCACAACTTTGCAAGAGACCCGCTTTTAGAAGCATGCTGACACGGCGCCCGGCAATGGTGAATGTGCAAGAGAGCGGAAAGCGAGAGTTGCCCAGGGAGCATCAATCTAGGCTATATCTGCTCCACATGCAGGACCGATAGATAGCAAAATGTGTAGACAGAACTGCATAGTTTCGCCTCACCAGTTGTCCCTGCACCGTGTTACTTGTGTATACAATCTCGCACCAAACTTTAAGCGCCACAAGTGTTGGAACAGACTCGTAGTAAAACTACCACGTATTATGGAGCCCTGATCCAACGGGATCCACATGGGGCAGATCAGTGTAACCATATTGTATGCACTATTTCACCTCATGGCGCGAGGCTAGCCAAATGCTGCAACCATTCGCTCCATTACAATACGTTTTGGCAAGTTTGTAATCTTTGTTTGAAATGGGAACGCCATGAACAGCGGATATTCCACGGCGCAAAGAGGGGTCACAATGCCCTGTACACAAATTGCATGATATATTTGAAAGCATGCCAGATGCCAAAGCTGAGACACGTCTTCCCAATCGGTATGTCTAGAGGTTGTATTCAGCTACACAGTCTGCTGCATACAACCTTCGGCAGGTGCCAAAAAATCCCCTCCCCCAAATAACAGCCCCACCCAAAACAATTTCCACAGGTTGGTGGTGATTCCAAATAATTGAACTCCACTCCCTGGAGGCTTCTGCAGGCTTTTGGATGGTGGCTGGTAGTTCTGCCGGGCATGCGAGTGAGCGCAATACATCAATACATGCAGCTGTAAATGAGGCAACAGTCTGTTATGTCTTCTTCTACACCAGTTATCGTTATCACAAGAAACTTCTTCTTCTACACCAGTTAGCACAGCATGTTCCACAGACCGTCATGGTGCTCTTCCCAATGGCAGGGCACATTGGACATAGACGGGAGGGAGGGACGGCCTGATGAGCGCCGCAAACTCACTCACAAGTAAAAAGTACTATGTACGGGGAACAGGACGCATGACATTTCAGATTATTCGCTCCCGCTCACACCCTCTGGGCAGAACTCTCGTTCCCTTGTAACTCCAGTTCTGCCAGGTGTGCGAGTAAGCGCAATACATCAATACATGCAGCTGTAAACGAGGCAACAGTCTGTTATGTCTGCTTCTGCACCAGTTATCACAAAATGCTTGTGAGCAAATGCGAGCATATTTTGAACTACCTCCATGCTTCTCTTTGAAGCCTGAATTTGTGTGAATGGACTCATCCATGCGCAGAGACTTTGTAAACACGCGATGATATGTTCACTGCCCATGTATTGCAGTACTCCCATGCCGTGCGCCGTTCCTAGGCATCTCTGATGGCGCTCGTAAGTGACGGGAATTCATTTACTAGACTCAAGCTGTCCGCCGGTTTGTGAGCAGACGTCACTCGAAAACAACCTACATGCGCGCTGCATCATTATCTATTCCTAAACAAATGGCAGACTAGGACGTTCCTTAGTGGAAAAAAAAAAACTTCAAGCGTCCCTTACAGCTGTTCAGAAAATAGATGTACACGACCCCACGTGCCCCTCACTCCGGGCTTTTGAGAAATAGACATGTATCTATTTTGCATTGGCTACATGCAAAAGCGAACACAAACACACCTTGGTAAAATTAAATGTACACATACAATCTTGAACAAAGAAATACGTACATGGGTGAGTTCTGCACCATTCCCAACCAAAACCGCCGGGACCCTTGGGAGGTCGACACGCGGTGCAATGCCATACTTGTGGCGGGACATGTGCAAGGTGCAATGCTGCTGTATGCGCTCGTGCAAGAGAAAGATCATGTCGGGGAAGACATCATCGTAGAAGAAACGGCAGATACTTAGGGGAGGCGCATGCTGAATACGCCATGTGTGTTGTGCCCGTGCGGAAGTGTACCTCCTAGAGACAGAGTATCATGGGCTCGAATGCTGTGGTTTGCTGGAGCAGTTTGCCCCATTGCGGCCAGGTCAAGTGTGGTCCTCCCACATTTAGTGTGAGGAGGTGAAAATGGGCAGGTTGGGGGGCCTGGATTGGTCTCTATGCCGTGGGATAGGCGTGGAGGCGGGGTGCGATTAGATACAAGCGAGGGGGGCGGCCCGTTCGAATTCTATACCCCAACCGGGTGCGAAAACTTTTGGGGGTCTGGAGGGGGGGGGGGGGGGCTGTTGGGGGGGGCGGGTTTGGGAGGCCGCCGGGGGGAGTGCCGGGGGAGGGGGTTTCCTAGGGGTATGAAGAGGGGGGGGGGGGGTTCAGGCACCTCCGAACAGTTCGGTAAGCCGCCCAGGTAGCCAGACTCACGCACCGCCCCTAACCAAATGGATAGGGTGTCATCGGCTTGGGTATTTCCGGCAATGTGTACCAAAAACCTCAGGGGCGGGGTCCTGAGGCGGTCATGGGGTGAGGTGCACAGCATGGGGTTCACGATACACAAGGGAGTGGGGCGTTCATGGGGTGAGGTGTACAACATGGGGTTTGTGGTGCACAAAGAAGTGAGAATAGGTACTAATTTTGAGGCCAAATTTTGGTTGTTCAAGGAATAGGGAAGGTTGCTTCCCTAACGCCAACATGCTTCAAACCATGATGCACATGACAGAGTCACCACATCTGTACCAACAAAGAGGCAAGGGTTCAGGCTAGGAAAGGATGTCGCCAAATCAGCACACGCATTCCTTCTTGGCGCGCTTGCGGCGCTCACAGGTCGTCCACGCTGCCCACTGTGCTCTACGTTGTGCCGCCTGTAGCTCAGCAGCCCTATCAACGGCGGCCTTAGAGGGCGGTCGCCGTTTCGCCACTGGCGCAGTTTCCGTGTCATCTTCCCTTTCTCCAAAGCGGCGGGCCTTCTTTTCCTTCCCTGCAGCCTTGGAAATTGCTCGCTTCCTTGTCACAACACGTCACCAACATCTGAGGGCACGAATTCGAAACCTGAAGTGCCGCTGGTGTTGCTGCTGCTGCTGCTGCTGCTGCTGCTGCTGTTGCTGCTGCTGCTACTGCTGCTATTGCTGCCGCTACTACCACTGTTGCTACATCCAACGCTGGTGGTTGGCACATGTGACAAGGCGGTAATTTCCGGAGGCGTGAGCAATGTTTCCCAAGGTTGATGTTGGTGTTCGTGTGCACTTGTGCCCACCTGGTCTTCTGGAGGGGGGGTCGTTTGTTGGGGTATCCGACTGAGCGGGGGCTCGGGAGCTTTTTCCGCCGTCGTGTCACGGTGCGAGGGCTTAGCCCTCACCTCCCCGGTGGTTGTGCCCGGCAGTCTGTCCCAAGACATCACACTCGTGGCAGTGCCCAAATGTTGGGGGGCCCTATTTTGTGAGGGGATTTCAGAAAGGTGTCCAACCTGTCCACTACTTCAGCTGACACCGCATATCCCCGCAAGTGGGAGTGGTCGTCCGGTTTGGGTTGGCGCTAAGCGCCCCGCCACACAATTATGTTGTTATTCCGTGCCTCCGCGGTGGCAAACTGTGTGGAGGCTTTGACAAGCCTATAGAAGGTGGGTTTTGTGTCAATGGCTGACAAGGTGAGGATCCGGTAGATGCTAGGTTGTGCCTCGAGCCCGGGGTTGCGGATTAGCGGGTGGTATAGTGTCTAATAGGTATATCCCGGAGGGGGATCCATTCAACCCCGCTGGATATCCAGGGGAGGCCGGGTTTTCGTTTCTGGGGACGGGGGGGGGGGGGGTCGATAGAGCCCTCCGGCCGAACACCCCCCTCCCCCAAAAAGGGCTCAATTGACATGACCCCCAAAATCCTACCGAGTCTGACCCCAGGCCTTGGAGGTGACCCAAACCCAAAAATCGGGGAAAAAAGAAAATGGGATTTTTGTAACCAGCGCGTCGAGGGGAGTTCAGAAAAGTCATCATTTGCCATATATTTGGTGGAAAAAAATGGACCAATTTTACTACTCGAAAAAATTTTCGGCACCAGACTTCATAATGACTGATTTTTTTTTGTATCAAATAGGCCAGTTCATAAGTGCCAGGGGCCACAGCGGACCAAGTTCGATGTAAGATACAGATTTCGGCGAAGCCAGGGTGTGCATACGGGCTGCAGCTCGTGACTGTGCCCCCATGGTTTCCCATTGAGGTTGGTGTGGTCATGTCATTGGTAATTCCCACTCATTTGGGTCCCAGTGCGTTTTGTGGCGTTTCGGTAGCGGTTGCAACGGGACTTCCCACAAAGTGGGGTCCCAGTGCTCCCGCGGCCGCTTCCGTATCAGGTATATTGTCTGTCGGGCTGGTCGGGTTGTTTGCCAGTATTGTGTTGTCTTGTGTTTGCAGGCGTCTTGGTAGTACTGTGCCATGGCAGTCAAGTGTGTCTGCTGCTGCCACATGTAGGTCGCTTGTTGTTGGTGCAGGTCAAGTAGCCTATTGGTGCCAGCGCACAGCCTCCGGTATCGGTCATTGACCATCAGCAGCAGTTTTGCGTCAGCGTACCACATCCTTGTGTCGTCCTTCGCTTGTTCGTACCATTGCCTACGTATTTGGTATAGGTGTGTGTGCGTATCTTGCAGTCGCTGTGCTTGTCTCTGTTCGTCGACTGGTTTTGTGACGAGCCTGTGGTAGTCTGTTTTAGCCGTAAGTGTGTTGGTGTAGCCCATGTGTAGGGTGTGCAGGTGTTGTCTCGCCACCGCCTCTACGTGAGCTTTGTGGTATATGTCCCGTGCTTGCTGAGCATGTTCAGAAACCAGCCTGTCTGTGGTCGTCTTGTACTGTTCCCACTGTTGTGTGTCAACGTTGAGGCGCTGACGTTTCTTTATGTGGTCGTCTTGCCCTATGTTAGTTGCTCGTGCGACGAACCATGCCACTGCCTCACTATCGCCCGCGCTGCGTGCGTCTTGTAACCATTGGCCGGAATCGATTTGGACAGCCGTTGTGACCTCGGCCTTACGTTTGCGTTTCGCGCCGCAC
Source organism: Eutreptiella sp. 'Long Island Sound 2002' (assembly GCA_964036045.1). NCBI lineage: Eukaryota > Euglenozoa > Euglenophyceae > Eutreptiales > Eutreptiaceae > Eutreptiella > Eutreptiella sp. 'Long Island Sound 2002'. The sequence goes on from OZ038383.1 coordinate 9,071,379, forward strand.
CACGTGGGCGCCCCGACGTGGTTCCGTAGGTTTTGGGGCGTTTCTCGCGGCGGAAGTGCCTGTGCCATGTATTTGGTGAGCCACAGGGGCGATGGTGGTTGTTGTGGTGTTGGGTCGGCGTACTTTCGTCTTAGTGTTTGGACGGACTGTATCATGCGAAACTGGAACAGGCCCACCTCCGTTCGCAGTTTGTGTCGTTCCGCAGTGGGTATGGCGTCGACGAGGGATAGTGGTATGAGCAGCCTGACACAGAGCCATAGTTCTTGGTTGTCGGCCGCTTGCAGCCATTGGTGCGTGTATGGGGCCCAATCAGTCCAGCTCTTGCGCCACAGGTCCCAGAAATCGCTCCAGGCAGGACAGTAAGCTAGTTTTGACTGCACCGATGCTCCGTGTTGGTGGCCACACTGGGAGCAGAGGCGGGGTGTCCGTTCCCAGGGGGCGCCCATCCCCCACCATCGCACCTGTCCCCACAGCCAGGGTGTCCACGCGTTCCGTCTGTAATGCTTCATGGGGAGCCAGCTCACCCAGTGTACGTCTGGTGTTTGTTTTTGTTTACCCACGAGGTATGTCAGGCGCTCCCCCACCAGCAAAAGCTCCACGGAATCACCATACACTACACAGGAGAACCCACCACCACCCGGTGGTACACAGACGGGTCGAAACGACACGGAAGAGCAGGAGGGGGCATCTACAACGGAACATACCGTGCGGCCTTCCGGGTGCACGGGCCACAACAGGTTTATCGGGCCGAAACGATCGCTTGCGCCTTAGCCTCAGAGCTGGCCAGGCCTGGAGACGACATTATACTAGACAACCAGGGTGTGGTGAAAGCCACACCTATAAAACGCAAAGGGGTGGTCAAGGACCAGGACTACCGCGACATAGGGTACCTCAATTCCACCACGAAACGACTGACGATACGATGGACACCAGGACACCGCAATCTAGAACAAGCCACCACGTATAAAGACTACCAGGACATACAAGGGAACAACCACTCTGACGTCCTCGCCAATATGGGCGACAACCTGCCCATGGATCCCCAACAACCACAACCCCATGATATTGTCATCACAGGACAGATCATGCCCACGCCTGCCAAGGCATGGATCATGCAAGTGCGTAGACTTCATAATGACTGATTAATGGTGCCTGTCAATTGAGCCCTTTTCCCGAACCCCCCCCCCCCAGTTTTGGGGGGCTCTATTGACCCCCCCCCCCCCCGAAAGTGAAAACCCAAAATGCCTAGATGGCGAAATGCGTGCCCGTCCATGGTGAGGATGTTACAAAACTCAGGCCCCCCGCTGGGGATATCGTGCTCTGGTATAGCCTGCCTATTTTGTCTATGCTGCCCGTTATCATGCGCTTTCGGAGTCGTCACATCATTGCTAAGCCGTCTAGTTGGTAAAATACCAAAGGGGGGTGCAGCGGGCTCTAGCGGGTCTCTACAACTATCCAGATAGACCTCAGGGGAAGGTGTTGTTGGGAGGCAAAAACATCCATAGCTTCAGTGATTCGCTGGAGCACCGTGGCTTCTTTGCCTGTAAAATACATCTTTTGTCCCTCTTCTTTGCCCATAAAATACATCTTTTGTCCCTCGGGGTCAAAAGACTGGTTTTCTGGTGCTGTCCAGATGGGTATGCACCATAGTGCCGTGGCGCTTGCTTCTAGTTTAGTAATGGACGATGTCACTGGGGGCTTGAACTGCGCTGGGAAGGACCCGTCACACATGTGCGGTGACGTTACAGCATCGGACAACCCCGCTTGCCAATATATCACCCATTTGGCCAGCCCACCAACCTCAATTTCAGTATTCCCTTGGCCCGGGGGCTATTTGGGTGGGGTGTTGAGGTGTTGGGGCAATCGTCAAGAAATAAAAAGAAAACTGTGTTTTGCCCTTACCGGAAAAAGCCCCCACCACCATGGAGAAGGCACCAACCACTGCACACAATAATTTCAATTCATCCGGGAATACATATGTCTGATGTTTGCCATTGGCAAAGACAAGACATATGCACCTTCAACTTGTATGTTGTGGGCAACTACTGGTTAGCGGTACACTTTAGTTGCCGGTTGACTAGTGTTTAACCAGAGGGCAGTCCTTAAGGAGCGGCACATTGATACTAGCATTGGTGGACCACCAAAATGCCAAACCCCAAGCCCAAATACAAACCCATGAGGTATGAACAAAGTTTCCTTGCTAATAAAAAGGCAATCATACAAGTCTGGAATAAAATTGGTCACAAACGGGGGGCTTCTGAGCATTTCCGATTGTTTTGTGCTGCAAAATCTGATGCATGTACCATTTTTGGTGCAGAGATTGTGAGTACAACAGCTTTTCATGAGTCTACCATGCCACCTTCAGCGTGAAGGTTGAGTGGTTGTGTTTCTCTGTCTCTCTCTCTCTCTCTCTCTCTCTCTCTCTCATAAATGCTGCTTTCAGGCTCTCTTTTTTCAATAGCTTGTCAGAAATGTCCAGTGTCCCGACTGCAGTTGCATAATCTGTCCACACTAGGCCCAAACGACAACACACCTCGTCTTGCCATCCTGCATCCTGCTTGTTTGAGGTTGATTCGCATGAGCTACTATAAAAGGGGGCGAAAATTAGGTGTGTCCTGTTGGGATTGAATGTGGCTTTGTCTGGGGCCTTGGCCTCGAAAAAAGTGGGTCGGGGCTGATCTTAAGGAGATCAGCACAACAACATGCGGGGCCTAACACATGTTCTTTTTTTTTTTACAGTTTACACCTGGGTAAGCTGGCAAAAACATACGGGGCCTAACACATGTTCTGTTGTTATGCAGCAACAGTTTTTGGTGCTGCACAAAATGGTGGACTCAGCCTTGTAACATGAATCCTAGCTCTCGCCACATGGCCACCAGGGCAAGCAAGGAGAGGAGTTGCAGACCTATCCAGGTTAAGGAGGGAGGGCGTGTGAAGGTAAGGTACTTGACCTTTTGAGTCCCTCTGCACTTGGAAGCAAGGATGTGACAGTTTGTGAGGGAAAGGGTTCATCGGACTAGTGGTGTAAGAGAGGCCTGATTTGTTATTTTGTTGGCACTACGCGATTCTCAGCCAAAATATTTTTTCCACCCCAACTCTCTTTGTGGTGCACAGCATGAACCCCCACCCGCCCACCACACACACCTGCATTTGGGTCCTCTGGAACACAAACACCAATTCTTTTTCAGACCCCCCCCCCGGAGTAGTGTCTACCCTACACCCATAGCCTACTGCTGTCCTAGGCCATGCTCCTTTTGGCCCTGTCCAGAAGCTCTGTCACAATGCGCAAACCTTGAAAGATGGGTTCAAAGGCGTCCATGAAACTCATGATTCTTTGCATTGTCAAATTGTTAGCCTCAAACCCCTCAAAATGAGTTGGTCAGCCACTGGATTGGGGGGCAGTGTTAAGTCATCTCAAAAATGTTTGTCCGAGTCCAGACACATGTGACTGAATCATCTCTCCTTTTCGTGGGATTGTAGTGTACCATGCCCAAAGGAGTTTTTTTTCATGAACTTATTAAACTAAATTCATACAACATCTCACCAATTTTCTTGCCGAATCCAGCCAATTTGTGCACAACTACAAGTGAGGGTCAAAGAGAGATTGCTCGCTACCTGGCTGCCACGGCCCCAAGCTTGGGCATGCCGGCCTCCAAACAGCCCCCTTCCAAACGCTGCCCCAAACCAGCCTTTGGAGAACGCAGTTGCGCAGAGTTGCACCCTATCTGCCCTCAGGCCAAACACACAACATGCCTTGCATGGTGTTTCTGCAAATGATGCACGTGGGAATTCAACGTAGTATTGTTTCATTTACAAGCACCGGATCAAATGTGGCCTTTTGGGGGCTCAGCTTGCGAGTTGTGGTTGTGTGCCTGCAGCTGGGGCACTGTTTGAGAGCGACTTATGAGGGCAATGGAAGTACATGTTCCCCCATGAGCGCCCTGATTATGACATGGTATGGTAGTGTCATGGCAATACTTTCAAAAAGAGCCGGCGCTTTTTTGAAAATATCCCCTACAATTAGTTTATGACAATGCGCCTTTCCAGTGCCAAAGGTATTTTGTATGTTTGCCAAATGAGCTCTGCCATGCCCGGGTGTTGCCAAGCCTGCTGCCAGCACTTGTTCCGAGCTGGTGTTGTGCTGCTGTTGTTCTGTCAAACAAGCCAGCTGCGAGTAGATGGAGGAATTGTTGTCGCAGTCAGGCACATAGAGAGTCAGGGGCACTGTTCATACGGCTGGGCACGTAGTGGATGGCATTTGTGGAGCCGTGTGGGCTATGCAAAGCCATAATCGCAGAGAGCGGGAACCAAAAGGCCACAAACACCCACCAATTGCTCAAAGCTGGGTTGTCCAAAATGCACTCATAACATTCAAATGTTCTCATCTAAATATTATGCCCCGCCCCCAAACTTTGCATCCATGGGGTGTATGTTTATGGGGAGGTGGCTGAAATGAGGCAACACCGAGTGTGCTGCACCGAAGCTGGGGGCGTGTAGTGCCACCCATGGATAAAACACACCTACAACACGATCCCCACACAGCGCAACTTGGGAAAGACGGTGCAAACACAGAAGATCCCTCAAAACCGGCATTTTAGTTGAAATCAGAAAGCGCAGGCGACGGTTTGCCCTGGCGGAGGGCAGGGAGTTTACAGGATTCCCTGAGGCCCACAGGGGTAGCTCCACACCCTAATGCAAGGCTTCCAAAACCACCAGCTCGGCACCCAATACCCTCAACTCTCACCCCTTTGATTGAGCTCAAAGGAGAGACCACCCCTGAAATCCAAGAAGAGGGACGGCCAAACGGACATAAAATGTGGAGACGAGGCTGAATTGGCTCTGCATGCAATTCACTCGCATGGCACGGGCCAGGAGCAGAGTGAGGAAATGGACAAGTGTGGAGGGGGCATCCAGGATTAGTTTTGGCACTGTCTGTTTGTGGCGCTTCTCGTATATTTCTGATGCAGATAAAATGCCGACGACCTTGTGCAGATGCTGGGCAAAAAGGTCATAGAAAGTGTTTGAGGGTTCGTAAACTGCGGATTTCAAGGAGTGCCGCGAAAAGTGTGCGCAAAGCCAGGCGGTTCAACACCCTCCTCTGCTGCAGCCCAACAGCAGAGTTGCCCAAATGTCCTGGCTGAGGCGCGGGGTGACATCGGCGCTGGTGGGTCGGGGTTGGGGCTGCCAGACAGGACAAACGAAACACCAAATCCTACCTCTAACCACAAATGACATCAGACCCGGGGCAGAGAGACGCCTTGGACTCTGTGGTTCAGGCATACTGTACTCAGTGCCCCCAACACTGCTGCGAGCACATCCCAAACATGCACTGAACGGTGCTGTTCTTGAGGACACGTCTGCTTTATGGCGCCCATCAACACCACGAAGCTCACGCTGCAATTCCTCATCACGAAGCACCAATGCAGCTTAGGAAACACCCCTATCGACGTCAAAGGGGTGTGCTATGCTGATGTTTGCCAGGCATTGCACCAATTTCGTCTTCCATTTTCAAACATAATTGGTCCTGAGTGCCCGTGACTTGTTGTGCCACCGCATCAGAATATACTCGGACTTTCAGAACTGCTGGCATCCCGAACGTTCATAAAAAGTCGTCATCGGAATATGCAAAAAGCTCGTCGTCCTCCTCCTCGGACCCCGGGGTCTCCTCAGGGCGTTGTGGGGGCTCTGGGGTCCAGACCTTCGTGTGCAGCCAGTGGCTGATGCCGGACAACACAATCTGAAACGCATCGGACGCCGTCACCTCCGGATTGATAATCCTCTGGAACAGCGCAGCGCAGCACAGGCCCACGGCCCCGCAGACCACCGACAGGACCAGTAGAGTCCCTCCAACGCCAAGCCCGCTGCGGGACGTGGGAACGGGGGATTGCGACACTGATGCATTGGCAGATGCGTTGACGGCCACTGGCGACGCATTGCGAGCCACTGGGGCCGGCGATGACGAAAGCACTGGGCGCGGATGGGTGGCGGGGAGCGACGGCATGATGGGCTGCATCACCAGAGCGACGATCTCCCGCGGCTGCAGCGTCAACGCATAGCCCACCAGGGCCGAGTAGGTGCCGAGCAGGACGGCGTCGCCCTCCAGATCGTGGCGGTGGAGGCTGTAGCCCAGCGGAGAGGCCGGCAGCTCGTACCGACTGAGGTCCAGAGAGAGTCCCACCTCCAGGGCCTCGGAATGCGCGTTGGCCATCAGCACGAGGACCGACGGAAAGGCGGACGCGGAGTTCGGGACCGGCCCCTCCAGCCACGCCCCCGTCAGAACGGCCGGGTAGTCCACCGCGCGGTAGTACGTGCCCCGGGACGGGATGACGGGGACGGGGGTTGTGAGCCGCACGGGGCGCAGCATGCGCCCGTACACCAGATACTTGACCGCCCGCCGGCGGTGCTGCACTGCCGTGCGCAGGAACAGCAACTGCGGGCGGTACTGGGGCTGCAGCAGGAGCTCCAGCATGTCGTTGCTGTCGCCCAGGGACATCCAGCCCAGGGCACTGCCGAACACGAGCATGCGGGCCACGTGGGCCTGGAACACCCGCGGGTCCTGCGTGAGCTCCACCGGCATGAAGATGGAGCCCATCGTGATGGCGTACCCCCCGTACACGGCACTGAAGCTGCCCACGGTGAAGTTCGCGTAGCCCTCCAGGAGCAGGTAGCCCCCGACCTGGTCCATGTACGCCTCCGCGTTCTCCTCCGTCACCAGCACCCCGTAGGGCTGGTCGGCCGCGCGGCGCACGCGGCTCAGCTCCAGCATCCGCCGGTACCCCATGCGCCAGTAGTTGCCGCCCAGGAGCGTGTGGTTGTGGCTGCGGTCGGTGCAGAGGGCCGGGGGCTGCGACCCCACCTGGTCGACGTACACGCCTGCCACGTCGAACTCCTGCACCAGCCGGCGGACCACCCCCGCGATCTTCTGCTGCCAGTACGGCGTGTACGGGCACATGGGGGCGAACGCCAGCGCGTTCCCGTAGTCCTCGTACGGGATGCCCCCGGCCCGGGTCTTGGTCGCGTAGCGCTGCGCCTGGTCGGCCTTCCACATGGGGATGCCGGTGTCGAACATCCGGCCGTTGACGTACGGGAACACCCGGACATTGAGGGCGCGCAGCCGCCGCACGGCCTCGCCAAACCCGTCGCGCGGGGGGAAGTAGTCGGGGTAGCCCTCGTCGAACCGGTGGTCCCGGCTCCAGACGTACCAGTGCAGATTGGTGTCCAGATCCCCGCCGAGTGCCTCCTGCAGCGCCGTGAGTGCCGTCACCAGCCGCTCCGGGTCCCCCTGCCGCGGCTCGAACACGTCCTTGGGCTGCCACCCGCTGTTGAACCATAAAGAGGACTCCACGTAGTCGCGGGGCAGCAACCCGTTGGCCACCCGCGTGCGGAGGTCGCCCGCCTGCGTCCACTGGGCGCCGCGGATGGCCCACTCGCGGTAGATCTGCGCGGCGTCCCACCACTCCCCCGCGAACACGCCCACCGCGACCGGGAAGGGGGGGAGGCGCTGCCGCTGGGGGTCGCCGGCGTCCTCCAGGGGCACGCGGATGCCCAGCGCACTGGAGCCCGAGTACTGCGACTTGGAGTAGAGCAGGGTCTTCGCGTTCCCCGCGGGGTCGTGCGCCGCAAAGTACAGCCCGCACCCCTCCCGCCGGCAGGCAGCCACGGAGCCGGTGTGCCACCACGCCATGAACTGGACCGGGCACATGAACGAGGGGTACGGGGCCACGACGTTGTCTCGGTTCCGCAGCGGGTTCGTGAACGCCTCACCGAAGGCGAAGGGCACGAGCAAGTGGTCGTTGGCGGGGTCGTTGGAGCCAACGGAGTGCAGTGGGTAGTACGTAAACGTGTTGATGGCGAGGGTTTGCGTCTCGAGACTGGCTGTCCACTGCGTCACTGCGGAGTCACGCGGCAAATCCACGGTAATGCGGACGCTGAGGTCGGTGCCCTGTACGGCCTTCCAGACAAGGTGGACGGAGCTGTGCGTGGCATTGGTAAAAAAGGATCGGTCCCTTTGAGCGCTCGGGCTGCCGGAGTCAAGGGTACCGTATGGGTCAAGCTCAATCTCCCATAGCACAGCCCGGGGGCTATGCGTGAGGAAGCCGAAGTGAGGGGTTGACACGTTTTGCAGAGCAAAGCCGTCGGTGGCCTCACCGAACAACAAGTTTATGAAGGAGTTGTTGAGGGACAGAGTCGCAGCGCCAGGCCTCGCTCCCACCATACAACAAACCAGTAGCGACCACCACATGGCATGCCGGTTGGTCTATGACAAGAACGGACGGACATTTTCCTCACCGGTGGTCAAACCAACGCCGTTTCAAGGGCTTCGGCGTGCACACTTCCCTGTGGGGTATGGCATTGGCAACATTTGGTTACCGTCACCGCATGCTTCATGGCTCATACTCCTTCTGGAACCGCAATGGGTGTGAACCCACAGGGGCAAGAAGGAAGAAACAAGGAGGTCACAAACATCTCTGCTTTTACAAACCTGCAACGATGCCACTCTTTGCTCACACAATGGGCCCGTTGCAACAAAAAAAAAGGGGGGGCGAGCATATTTCACTACAGATCAACGTCAAAGTGCTCCATGACAGCATCCAGCTTCCTATGCCCCTCTTTTCTAATATGTGCAAAGTCACACTCATTTGTCCCCTCTGTCCCCTGAACTTGGAGAGTGTCCACTCTCATGCTGAAGTTTTTTTCAAACGAATAAGAAAAACACGAACGGATCCTGGGCTTCTTGGGTGTAACGTTCCCTAACTTGGCTTGCCCAACACATGAAATAAGGGATCTGCACTCAGCCCCCGGGACTTAGACTCAACCACTACCACCATCAGAAGTGGTGTTCAGGGGACGGCGGCCAAGTGATGCCCCCAGCCCCTAGTACAACGTTATCCAACAATTGGTATACATACCAAGCAAGTCAAAAATAGCATGAATGCACAACAAATATCACTTTGAACATGGACTAAGCGGTGTACTCGTGGACCAGCAATTCCTCAACACTTAATGCCGCAATACTCATGACAGCTGGTGTTTGGCTATCTTTGAGGATTGTTTGTGCAACTTGTCAAGTAGTCCAATTGTAGATGCACATGAAGCAGCATCCCCAACACATGCATGCAGCCCCTTGGTGATTGCTGTCAAACACCGTCTATCATGTATCATTATCTGGATCCTAAGAGTACCAACAAGTCATGGGCTCAATCCATACTGTGGAGGGCCTTGCTCTTGGTCCACAATTGGACGGTGGTTGGTGGGTCATTGAATACAGCCAGTCCCAGCCGTATTTCCATGACAGTCATGGACCACAATGTCAAATGCCTCTCCAATTTCTCCCATACCTTAGACCTACTCCGGGGCCCATCTTATCATGCACGTGTCGTGTGAGTCTGGGACCCCACCCACGCCAGTGATGGAGCCAGGCCAATGGGGTAGCACTTGCACTAGGCAGCAGGCACCTTTTGGGGGATCACGGTGGTTTTATCAAAGTCGCTCTGCACCCACCAATGCAGGCCAAAGCTATGAGTCCAATCTTGAAACTGCCCGTAATTTGGGCTGACAGGTTGCGCCTTCTCATCACTGTTGGTTCTCTATAGTACATTTTCATACAGGCCCGTGCCTCTCCAAGGCTGGGCCGTCCCTCCTCCTGCATGACGTACCACTTTCATGCGTTGTGTTCCTCCTTCCTATCTATCCATCTACTCATATCTGTGCATGGAGCGGAGCAGTTTGGTATCAGGGGGCCACCAGTGCTGGCCGTATTTCCATCACAGTCATGGACCGCACTGTGAAATGCCTCTCCAATTTCTCCTGTACCTTAGACGTAATCTTGCGCCCATCTTATCATGCACATGCCATGTGACTCCAGGACTCCACCCACGCCAATGATGGAGCCAGGCCAATGAGGTAGCACTTGCACTAGGCAGCAGGCACCTTTTGACGTGTTCATCCCCGGAATTCCCTGATTATCTGTGCATACGGGCCTGGTTGCCCTCAGTGCTGCCCCCCGTGCGCGTGCCGCGTCAATTGCTCCCCCGATGTCATGCAGCTCACCTAATCACATTGGCTGTGTGGAACAGGTGTCAAGGCTTCGGGATGCAGGACACACTGCCAAAGTGTGAAGGGGTGCACCCAAACAGTTGCTAACTCAGCAGGCCCATAAGGCGGTTGCTCTCCCTAATGTAGCATGATCAGGGCTGGCCTTAAAGAATTACAAAGGACAAGCATTGATTTATGCCTTGGCCAAAAAAACACTCACACACCACCATGGAGAAGGCAATCAGGCACCACACAATGAAGTCTCAAATCATTTGGGACCCACCCAAATTTTTCCCCTCCCCAAATAATGCCCACACCCAAAATAGTTCCTACATATTGGTGGGTGATTCCAAATGATGTGGGCCCCTGATTGTACTCCCATTTTGTGCCTCAAAAAGTGGCTCACAAAGATGGCAAACAAAGTATCATTGCCGGCCCACCGGCATCGTGTTTACCGCCTGATAGGATATCCCCATGCTTACACGCCTGGATTGTGTGTCGGCCCTCCTTTGGGCGTTGGGGGTGAGGCGCTAGGACTCTCAATCAGAAGCAAAAGACCCTATGAGAGGGAGACTCTATATGGTTGGGTGGCCCTGTAGCGTGTAGTTTGGGTTTTAGAAATGCAGTAGCCCTCCACTCCCCTTCCTCTTAGGTTGTGTTCTGACTCACCAAGTAGTGGTTGTTGCCTCGACTCCGGGTGAGGTTTGCGGAGGTCCACAGCTCAGTGTGCTCATACTTGCATCATCAGCCTCGGGAAACTGTCCCGGCTCATGACCCAGCAGGAATGGAAGGGTTGCCGCTTTGTGCCTAGCCTAGGGGTATCGTTATGGTGGTGTGTGGTGTGGTGGTGTGGTGCTGGGTGGTGGTGGTGGGCTCCAATGATGGTGGGCTCCGTTGTGGGCATGTCTTTTTTTTTTTTTTTGATCAAAAAGGCCAGTTCATAAGTGCCAGGGGCCACAGTGGACCAAGTTCGAAGTTAGATACAGATTTCGGCGAAGCCAGGGTATGCATACGGGCTGCAGCTCGTGACTGTGCCTCCATGGTTTCCCATTGAGGTTGGTGTAGTCATGTCATTGGTACTTCCCACTCATTTGGGTCCCAGTGCGTTTTGTGGCGTTTCGGTAGCGGTTGTAACGGGACTTCCCACAAGGTGGGGTCCCAGTGCTCCCGCGGCCGCTTCCGTATCAGGTATATTGTCTGTCGGGCTGGTCGGGTTGTTTGCCAGTATTGTGTTGTCTTGTGTTTGCAGGCGTCTTGGTAGTACTGTGCCATGGCAGTCAGGTGTGTCTGCTGCTGCCACATGTAGGTCGCTTGTTGATGGTGCAGGTCAAGTAGCTTGTCAGTGCCTACGCTCAGCCTCCAGTATCGGTCGTTGACCATCAGTAGCGGTTTTGCGTCAGCGTACCACATCCTTGTGTCGTCCTTCGCTTGTTCGTACCATTGCCTACGTATTTGGTATAGGTGTGCATGTGTGTCGTGCAGTCGTTGTGTTTGTCTCTGTTGGTCGACTCGTTTTATGACAAGCCTGTGGTAGTCTGTTTTAGCCGTCAGTGCGTTGGTGTAGCCCATGTGTAGGGTGTGCAGGTGTTGTCTCGCCATCGCCTCCATGTGTGCTTTGTGGTATATGTCCCGTGCTTGCTGAGCGTGTTCATTTGCCAGTCTGTCTGTGGTCGTCTTGTACTGTTCCCACCGCTGTGTGTCAACGTTGAGGCGCTGACGTTTCTTTATGTGGTCGTCTGCCCCTGTGTTAGTTGCTCGTGCGACGAACCATGCCACTGCCTCACTAACGCCCACGTTGCGTGCATCTTGTAACCATTGGCCGGGATCGATTGGGTCAGCCGTTGCGACCTCGGCCTTACGTTTGCGTTTCGCGCCGCACCACGTGGGCGCCCCGACGTGGTTCCGTAGGTTTCGGGGCGTTTCTCGCGGCGGAAGTGCCTGTGCCATGTATTTGGTGAGCCACAGGGGCGACGGTGGTTGTTGTGGTGTTGGGTCGGCGTACTTTCGTCTTAGTGTTTGGACGGACTGTATCATGCGAAACTGGAACAGGCCCACCTCCGTTCGCAGTTTGTGTCGTTCCGCAGTGGGTATGGCGTCGACGAGGGATAGTGGTATGAGCAGCCTGACACAGAGCCATAGTTCTTGGTTGTCGGCCGCTTGCAGCCATTGGTGCGTGTATGGGGCCCAATCAGTCCAGCTCTTGCGCCACAGGTCCCAGAAGTCGCTCCAGGCAGGACAGTAAGCTAGTTTTGACTGCACCGATGCTCCGTGTTGGTGGCCACACTGGGAGCAGAGGCGGGGTGTCCGTTCCCAGGGGGCGCCCATTCCCCACCAACGCACTTGCCCCCACAGCCAGGGTGTCCACGCGTTCCGTCTGTAGTGCTTCATGGGGAGCCAGCTCACCCAGTGTACGTCTGGTGTTTGTTTTTGTCTACGCACTTGCATGATCCATGCCTTGGCAGGCGTGGGCATGATCTGTCCTGTGATGACAATATCATGGGGTTGTGGTTGTTGGGGATCCATGGGCAGGTTGTCGCCCATATTGGCGAGTACGTCAGAGTGGTTGTTCCCCTGTATGTCCTGGTAGTCTTTATACGTGGTGGCTTGTTCTAGATTGCGGTGCCCTGGTGTCCATCGGATCGTCAGTCGTTTCGTGGTGGAGTTGAGGTACCCTATGTCGCGGTAGTCCTGGTCCTTGACCACTCCTTTGCGTTTTATAGGTGTGGCCTTCACCACACTCTGGTTGTCTAGTATAATGTCGTCTCCTGGCTTGGCCAGCTCTGAAGCTAAGGCGCAAGCGATCGTTTCGGCCCGATAAACCTGTTGTGGCCCGTGCACCCGGAAGGCCGCACGGTATGTTCCGTTGTAGATGCCCCCTCCCGCTCGTCCGTGTCGTTTCGACCCGTCTGTGTACCACCGGGTGGTGGTGGGTTCTCCTGTGTAGTGTATGGTGATTCCGTGGAGTTTTTGCTGGTGGGGGAGTGCCTGACAAACCTCATGGGTTTCCTCAGGGGTTGGCTCCTCTGGAGGGTTCATCCAGCTGTAGTCTAAGCGGTTGGTAGCTGGCCGTGTCTTCCTTGCATGCGTCTCCTGGTCCTCCTCTGAGCTCTCCGAGTCGTAGAGTCCCGCGGACAAGGGTCGGTGTTGTCGGGGTTGGGATATACGCTGACCCACCGTGCCCCCTAGGGCTCGGACGGCGTCTATGTATTTATATTGGGTTGCGGTGAGTTGTTGTGTAGGGCCGGTGCGCTGCAGTTCCTGTTGGCCAATTGTGACCCAACGGGTGGCTCCGTTGTGGGCATGTCCTGCGTTGTAATGTGTGGTGCATGGTGCCCACTGCTTGTCATCACCCATACATGGTGGTGTGGTGGTGAGGTGCACTTTGCAGGGTCCCAACAGCCCGTCGGTTCCTTTGTGTGGCGTTGTGGTGCCTCGTGTGGGGCAACAACTGCGTGTTGTTGCCCGTGCATGCTATGTAAGATTGTGGTGTTGTGTTCCCACTGCTCATCGCTGCCCAAGTGCATTGCGGTGTTGTGTGTGGGTGTGTTGCTTGTGGCCCTCTTTCGAGGGGTATTTTTGTTGCTTTTGTTGCTTTTGCCGTCCCCATGCCCACCTGCCCACCTTGGTCCCCCTCCCGTCCATGTCCCGTTTGTCTGCCTCCCGGGGGGGGCAACCCCTCGGTTCTGGACGCCAACTACCCCCCCAACTAAGTGTTGGCCGGAGGCCCCTTGGGGGGGGGGGGGGGGGGGGGGGGGGGGGGGCATTGGAGGGGGGGTTCAGGGAGGGGCGAATTGGGGGGGGGTGTCTAGGAGGGGCTTGGGGGGGGGGGGGTCCGGGAGGGTCGGTTGGGGGGGGGGGCTCCGGGAAGGTCGGTGGGGAGGGGGGCACAGGCTCCCCTTACCTCCCCTTGCCCTCCCTCTAACCATACCATCACCATAAACCTAACCTTAGCCTTTGCAGCCAGTTGGTTTGGCCATGCCAGCCATGTTGATTGGGCTGAACAAGATCCCCCCAACTTTGTTCATGGCTGCTTTGCCACATCATTGCTCCATTTTGGACCCCAACACTCACTCTGACCCTAGCTTAGGGTGAGAGCCAGGGCTAGGGTTAGGGCTAGGGTTAGGGTCACCGAGCTGGTGGAACCAGTCTTGGTTTTATAACCCTTTTTAGTGTCTAGGGTGGACCTACCAGGCTTAGCAAGCAAGCAGCAAGCAAGCAGCAAGCAGCAAGCAAGCAGCACGCGCGAAATGGGCCAAAATCAGACCTCCGTCGTGGTGCTTCGGATTCGGGTGAAATTTTGGTGGATGATACCTATGGGTGTGAAGTACAATCACACAAAGTTTGAGCAAGAAACTCAACGGTGGCGGCCGGGAACGGGATTCGCAAGTGGCGGACCTCAGTTTCAAAAACTGCAGTTTAGGGCCAAAAACAGCCATTTTTGGGCTTAAAAAGCCCTGGAACACATTCAAAACGGTCAAACAAAGGGAAACGGTGGGTACACTCCACGTGCGGCTTGACTTCCCCATGTCAACGAGCTCTTTGCGGCCCTCTAACTCCATGATATGTCGTGGAAACGGCCCAAAAAGGCCCCCAGAAGCTCCAAATGCCGACAGCCACAAACCAAGAATAGGCCATATCTTTGGCTACATGGCTCAAAATGCGATTCCGAGGGCACCTACTCCACCCGCAACCCCCCACTTTTTGTGGTTTCCACCCCTCAAAATTGCCCAAATGGACGTCTAGACCCCCATACCTAGGCCCACTAGGTTGCGGCAAGCTGCGAGCTCAAGCCCAAACAGGTGGGTGCCCAAATGGGTCAACAGGGTCCAGTAGGGGCAAAAAGATGACTTTTCTCAAAAATGATCCTCGACCATGTGCGACGCTAAAACAAGTGTTTTTGGACCGTTTTGAGCTTGTGGTGGCCCATTTTGGTCCTCCGAAAATCCCAAAATGCCTTGGAAATGGGCTGTTTTGGGACCAAAAATGGGTAAAAAATGGGTCAAAAACGCATTTTTCCAAACCTCATCCTAGACCATTTGGGGTGCACAAACGGGTGAAATGAGCCCATTTTGAGCCCATTTTGGGGTATTTTGGCCCCTCAGAAGTCCAAAAAGCCTTGAAAGTGGGCCTCGTGGTGATGGGGTTCACTTGCAAGCCGATTCCACTTTGTCAAGAGCCATCAATGTGTGAATCATTCTTGATGTCCCTCACCAGTCATAGCTGATGTTCCCTCCCCCACCAGCTCGGTCCCAATATTCAGTCTTGATTAGGGTTAGGGTCAGTGTAGGGATAGGAGTAGGCTGAGGGTTGGGGGTGGGTGTTAGAGTC
Organism: Eutreptiella sp. 'Long Island Sound 2002'; assembly: GCA_964036045.1. Taxonomy (NCBI): domain Eukaryota; phylum Euglenozoa; class Euglenophyceae; order Eutreptiales; family Eutreptiaceae; genus Eutreptiella; species Eutreptiella sp. 'Long Island Sound 2002'. The sequence continues at coordinate 9,086,742 of OZ038383.1, forward strand.
AAGGTTGTGTTTAAGGATAGTGTTGGGGTGCAAATTGGACAAAATTTTCCTTAGGGCACCTTTGGTGTTCATGGAGCATCGGGCGCCTTAGGCGCGCATGGACGCCTGGGGGCGACACCTTTGGCAACTAACTGTTGGCCGAAGGCCCCTAGGGGGGGGGGGGGGGGGGGCAGGGGTAGTTGGCGTCCTGGGACCCGCGGAGTCGCCCCCCCCGGGGTCTGCCTCGTCCCACAGGGTGCAACGTTTCCCACAATTTTGTAAACACCTGTCGCTTACAATCTCTATGGAACTACTCATCATTTACTTGTGTCAAAACCCATTTGCATTTGTCATTTGAGAAACTTGTGTTGAGCAGCACAATGCTTAGCCTCAGGAAGATATAGTTTCTCAAGCACAAGAAGCACTTGCATGAATCATGAGCAACCAATTATTCATGGCCTAATCAGGGTTGTCTTGAATACTTTTTGTTTAACCATCAAGCCTGTGCTGAGTAGCAGAAAGGCACTCGGGCTTGCTGCCTGGTCTCTACACCAGTGCTGCAAGGAGCAGTGCTGTCACACGAATGATCCTGCACCCCATAGGGAGAACATGAACATGTACCTGATACTCTGGTACATGGTACTGCAGTGGGTACTGCCACGCCAAAGCATCCCAAAATCAGATATTTGCAAGTATAGTCAAGAAAATCAGTGATCATAGCAGTGGGTAGATCCCGTCAAAACTATACCTAAGAGAAAACATTGACTCAGAAATTTAAGCATTCATGGCCGTGGGTAGAAACCGTCAAAAGCTGTAACTAGGAAATCAAACAACGGGCATGTCTCCTACAGTGATGGTATGCATCACTGACTTGCTGCCAGTGCCGGCCCAAGAGAGTGGCCTGTTCGCTAATAATGTACATGGTTGCATGTCTGTGACATCGAAGCTTTTGAGACAAAACAGAGTCCCCAAAGGCTTGAAGCATGTGGTGGTGCAGGGGTGTGTCGTGGTGGAAGAAAATTTTTTCCTTGTGGGCAAACGCTGTGGCAGAGAGGGCATGGTATGTGCGCATGTGTGCCATGCGTGCCGCCTGGGTGTATGTTTGGAGAGCATTGATGTGGGCACCCAACACGGAGTGCGGGGACAAAAGCAGAAGTGGTGACTTACCCTCTGCAGGGGCGCAGGAAAAAAATCCTAGGAATGGCATAAAGTGTTGTTTTCGCAAGCAATCCCAAGGGGGGGGGGGGTTTCCTTACACATATCACCAAATTTTCGATTAAACAAAACCGTTTCAAGGCGACTGGTTGGTTTATTGTAGAGGAAACAAACTTGACAACTAAAAAAACAGTGCATGTTGATCTTTTGGCACCTTTGCTCCATCAATGCGAAGACCATAGCCCCGGCTCAACATGCAAAGCATGGTAGGGAATTCCACCCTTGAATTGTGGTTAATGAGGAGGGGTGGTACTCCCTCATTCAGAAGTAGTGGAACCCCAATACTACCACATTCCCTATACCCCTTGGGGCAGGCAACAACATGTCACACAATCGCGTAGTACTTGGCTGTGCCATGGGTGTATTGGTTGTATGTAACTGTGTTAGTGTGTAGATGTGTGTGTTGCGGCACTCCGTGATTGTAGCACACACATCGCAACCAAAATCTATGCACATAACCCCAACACAATGTTAATTTCTCCTTGTGTTGCTTTCTCACAACAATGGTACACATTTCAGGCGGAGAGGAAACAAGGCACCTTGCAAAAACGAGAAAAGTGCTACACATACACATTGGAAGCACCATGTCGCACATCATCCCCCCCACTATGGCACAACCGTGTTACTCGGCACGATGTGTGTTGCCTAACCCACTACATCACAGGTTGCCCATTTCTATGATGTAGTCGTGTCACTTTTCGTGTCATTTTGCGTTTTGAGTCGTTTCGGGTTTCAAGTTGCCTTGCTTGCTGCTACCCCACAATGTACCGCTTCTTGGCCGCCCCACCTTGGGAAGCTGCTGCCCACTTCTTGCCCTTGCATGCGGCTGATTAATTTTGGGTGCTACCGCTTGTCTGTCACCACCAGTTTGGAGCGAAAGAGTTTTTCACTACACAATCCAAATTTCAGTGAGTTGCAAGTCCAGAATACGAACCCCAAAATAGATTGGAAGTAAAATATGGAGACCAGCAGGCACAGAGGTATCATCTCTGTGCCTCATGATACAGTCCTCTCATGCTTGATGCTAGCGTGGCAGCCCCCAGCACCTCACAGCTTAGCTGTGGCTTGTCCGGTTGTCAGGCTGAGACCGCCAATTTGTCAGGTGTCAAGTTTTCCTATTGTGATGCCCACCCATTAGATAACAGAGCGAGCTAACAGCCTCAGTATGTGTTTGTGCATGTGCATCACTTGGTTGGTTGCATTTCGTATGTGTTTGTGGGATATCAGGTCATTTTTGACTTTTTGGCTGATTTGATTTTCCACATATTCAGACCATGGGAGCCCAGTTCCTCGTCTCTAGCGATGGGCACAGGTTGAGAGCACAGAGAGCTTGACGCTCCGTGAATGCAACTTGTGCAGGGAACGTGTTGGCAGTGGCTGTGCAAGAAGTTGACGAAGGGCACCAATGCCCAAGCAGCAATGATGCAACATTCGGTGGACCACAACTTCGTCACAATGTGGCCGTACGTACTTGCAGGGACCAGGTCACGCACTATTTCATACACACCCTGCGGATCACGTATCCATTGCTTTTGGTTCTAACCAGACCCCCCGGGGGCACCCTCTCATCCAGATCCAGCATACCGCACCATCAAAGATCTGGGTCCAGTTCACCGGAGATCAGCGGCATATTCTAACAGGTCAGCCGGTGTCCTACCTAGCCCCCCATGACACAGGTGTTCACCAAAAGGCTTGCTGTCAACCCACCATGAAGTACACAAATGCCCCTCCAACTGAGTTGTAGGAGCAAACTGCAGCATGTGGCAACCCTGTATCGGTATATACACACCCCAATCTTGCAGATTTGATACCAAGCTACTCATCCTGCCATCCCCCACCCTAAAGACATTTTGGAACCCGCTAAGAAGAAGCAACCCTACCCACCTCACACACTCCCCCCCCCACCTCCGCAACAAGTAACATACAATCGATCCTACTACAAATTGATGGAGGTTCTAGTGGGCACGTCCACTTGACTATAGGTATCAAAATACTCAATTAAATTTGCCACTCTCCGTAATTGAGGATCAACTTGCGTGTTAGATGGGAAATTCTGGTTTTTCCTTGGCGTATTTGGGGGATGGCAAGCATCAGACTAAGAATAACAAATTCCTAGTATGCCACGGGCGGATAGGTGCAAAAATCAGGACCCCGGGCCCTATGGCAGGCATCACACTAAAAAGCAAAAATTCTTGGTATGGCAGCAGGGGCGGATAGGTGCAGAAATTGAGACCCCGGGACCTATGGAAAGCATCAAACAGAAAAGCAAAAATTTTTGGTATGCCAGTAGCGTGCCTCAACGTGCCCAAAAGCAAGGACAAAAACGATCCGTTGTGGAGGTTTGCATGGGATCCCAAAGCCTCTGATGATTACATGTTCAATTTCTTGTTCTCTTGTAAGGAGAATAATATTGAAGTGTGAGCCAAAGCACTCGGGCACCAGCCCGGAGGCGACAATTGGACGTGTGGGTACCACTCCCTTGGCTATATATGCCTCCTAGCACGCACTGAAATAGGGACAAACCTAGTAGCAGTGGTATTGCCACCGATGGCTGTCGATTTCATTGGGCAGGTCCAAGCATGATTGAGGGAGGCGGCAGCGACCAGTTCTGATACCATAGATGAAATGTTGTCTGGAGTAACAGGTGCCGTTGCCTCCGTTTGCGTGAACAACCAACTGTGGCTTAAGGAAATGAATGGAATTCCCCGCAACATGTCATTGGGTACAAGTCAATGTGGTGGGTAGAAGGTGCCAAGGTTTGGTCCCTTTGGAATACGTCCAACCATCTAACACGACAGTGCAAGCACCGTTGAAGCATTTGTTTGCCGCGATGACAACACAAATGCAAAGAGACCCAAAACGAACCAACCGTCCCGTGCCCAAGTCCCAAAACCCAGCCCATCCCCTCCCTCCCCATTGGAGCATGCCCCTGCCCAAGTCTCAGAAACCAGCCGTTCCCTTTGCCTCCCCTGGAGCATGCCTCTGCCCCAGTCACAGAACCGAGCCCATCCCCTTCCCCTCCCTTGGTGCATGGCCCTGCACAAGTTCCAAAACCCGGCCCATCCCCCTCCTCTCCGTTGCATAGTCCATCAGTCAAGTCAGTGCCCAAGGATTTGCATCGCAAAGCCTCAAAGGGCGACAAAGTGTGTGCAGTGTTGATTCACCACTTGCGTCCAAGGGACAAGGGTTGACTGCATTGGGGTAAGGTGCTCGCGGTGGAGGGCTCTAAGTGCACAATCAAGTGGCGGACTGATAAGAAACCCAGTTCTCATTCCATTGCAGATGTGTTTCTTACTGAGGCAGCAGCATGGGTTGCTTTTCATAGCATTCGAACTTCTGATAGTGCATCAGAGGCCCCATTGTATCCAGACTCTAACCACAAAGCTACAGACCCAAAAACGTCCGAGCGCTCAGCTGCACAGGTGAATACCCAACTAGGGACATCGCAAGGTCATGAAGCCTTGTACATCAGCAGGAAACGTTTCGAGGTGCCTGTGGGGTACACTAGTAACATGCGCAACAACCAACAGAGATGTGAAAATTTGTGGAAGATCTTTGTAGATGACAAGCGCAAGTCTTGTGAGATCCGCCTTTCACCTGCGAACCAGGCACGCGCAGAGGCCTTTGAGAAAATGATGGGCCAGAAATTTTCCAGAGAGCAGCGTGTCTTGCTGCGGGTGTGTGGTGAGTACATGTGAAGAAGAATGACGCGATCCCCACTGTTTGCCTGTCCACACAAGCAGCGTGTCGTGGTTGGTGAGTGGGGACCTCTTTTCAGACGCACGGTGATCCAGCCAGGTTTTTTCTGCTCATTTCTTCTGCAATGCAACATGCCACCCACCTTCCTGTGGATTGTTGCAGTGTTTGACAGCCATAGTGATCGACTCGTGGACATTTGCATCCCGACACATCCGGCCCTGCATTCTATGCTCATTGTCTGCAGCTTTGGCAGTCTGCCCAGTCAGTCCCAAGTTCCACATTCCTTGCTCAGACTTTGTTCAAAGGTAGGTTTTTTCGCGGTTTTTCCAGCTCATTTCTTCTGTAGTGCATTGTGCCACCCACATGCCTGTGATGCAGTGTCTGATAGCCATAGTGATCAACTCCCGAGAACCCTGCCCGAGAACCCTGCATTCAACACATCCGTTCGTGCATTGTATGCTCATTTTCTGCAGGTTTTGCAGTCTGCCCAGTCAACCCCAACGTCCAGATTCCTTGCTCACACTTTGTTTAGAGGCATTATTCGGTGCACAAAGACGAGTGGTATTGCCTCGTAGAGGTTGTTTTCAAGCAATACGCGGTGGGTGCACAATTTTGCCCATAATTTCATGCTCAAGTTTTGCTCTTTCCAAATATCTTCAGATGGTGGTCAACATGGGCAGACCAAGGTGCACACGGAGAGGGATGCTGGTTCTGTATTTGTTTGGCATGTCCAAAAATCCACGGCATTTTTAGCCCTAGGTTCTCCACAAGGAAGGCGTCTTGTGCATCATTTGCACAGTGGCAGGTCCGGACGCCATCAAGTGGGTTACATCATCTTCACCTAATGTAGCGTGTACTGCAACAGCATGTTCTGCAAATGCTTAGCCATCTGCTCCGGTCTTGTTGGCATTCTTTGCTTTGTGCCTTGTTTTTCAGGGTTTGCTAAGGAATGTGGATGATTCATCCGGTGGGGTGCCCCTAGGAACTGCATTTTAGCCTCCCCTCCCCACCCCCGGCTTTGCGTTCTTTTAGTTTCATCAAAATCTCACTTTTTAGATGGCCATCTACAAAAAAAAGATTCTGATTTTTTGACGTTTTTAAACATGCGAATAACTTTTTTTTAGATTTTTGGTTTTGTTGGAATCTTATTTTTTAGTAGAGAATTTTTTTAGATGCGAAACTTTTTTTACATGTTTTTGCTCTTTATTTAGCTGTTTTTGCTCATTTTTTAGCTGATTTGACTTAAATTTTAGCCCCTTTTTTTAATTTCAGCACATATAGAAAAAAAGATTTTGCATCTAAAAAAAAGATTCCCCCCGCAGGGTTGCAGTCTCTATTGACACCCTTCCCCACCATTGGTCCCAGTTCTCTGGACAGTTACCATCACCTGATGCACATCCTTGCATACAAAACCCCCTTTACACCACCTTTGCAAAAGCTGCGGCGTGGGAAGTAGGAGTACTGCGCATGGAGACATAGAGGGTCTACTTGTGCGAATGCCCGTCTGTAGAGTAGTTTCACAGTGATGCCTTTTGGGCCCTACCCCAAACCTTCCCCGCCCCCACTCCATTTTAGAGTCCGAAACTAATTCATACCCCCAAAACCGGGAGGGGTCCCGGGGGGGGGGGGGGGGTCCAAGGCACATGTGCAAGCTGGGAGATACACCTGGCACAATTACAATCACATTCCCAAGTCAGGGTAGACGTCACGCTGACAGAAACGAAACGTGGACAGAACCTCTGGAAGACCGACCTTGTTGACGGAAGCCGTTCGCCAACAGCTTTAGGAACCAATTCCCTGGGAGGCACATGGCTGTGGCAGATTGTTTTTTTTTTGTATCTGGGATCCTCCAGAGTACCTTCAACATGGGTGAGGGCTTTTTTTTGGGGGGGGGGGAGTGGCGGAGGGATCGACTGAGGGAGGGGCTGTTGCACAACTGCACATTCCAGCTGCGCCAACATCCAAAGCGGGATACACCAACCCCGGCTACCATGGGCCGCCACATAGTTCGGGGCCCTCAGCAGCTCAGGACAACTCGGGGGGTGAGAGGAAGGGGGGGGCGTAAACAAGCCGGGAATACAGGCCATGGGGCCCAGGGTAGCAGGGGCTACCGTACCCGTTCTGCCTCCCCTTAGACACACAAGTCATGCGGCTGTCACACAAATGTGTGCCAGGCCAGCGCCTTCTGCTGCCTTCTGCGTCTGGTTCTCCTCAGTGTTCGTGCACACTGTGGACGTGCACCTTCAGATATCCAACCGCAACCTGCTGCGCACCCCTTTGCCGTGCACAGGCTCATAGGGCTCCGCGTAGACTGCCGCGTAGGTGTAGCTTGACACCCACTGTTCAAGCCCATTCCCATCCAGCAAGGGGCCAGGGGGGTTCCATAGAGTGTGGTCGGGTACGGTGTTGCACAAGTTGTGTCCAGTGGCATGCCTGTTGTATGGTCTGCTTGTTGGTCAGTTCTGAGGGTAGAGAGGGGGGGCAGAAGGCAGTGATGTGGGTGAGAGCAATGCCTGTCCCCCTGCTCACGATGGCTGCTTGTTTCCGATGGCCCTTCGCCCGCAAGTGCAGCCTGCAGTTGTGTCTTCTGCGCTGATGACACTGGCGTCCTCGTCTCTTGCCCTCGTCTTCCCACTCAATCCAGTCACCCCGATCTGACAAAACTGACAAGTGCCCCAGCCCACAGCCTTGGCAGAAACCCCCGCGGGGCATCCAAAGGTGCCTCGGCCTCGCCATCCGCCCGAATTTGTAGCCAAATCGCACGCAAACGGTGAAGACACACGCACTACGGGCCATCCAAAGCCCTGCCCCTGTGGACTGTTCTGTGGGCATCCCCCACCCCCACCCCCACCTCCCCGGCCGCTTCCCCACCTACTCAGCCCCCCTGTGTCTCTCCCCCACCCTGACCACCGTCCACGGGGCCCGAGAAGGGGAATCAGAGCCCCACAGACGTCACTCCGAGTAGGGCTCGGGCCGCATGCCTCGGCGGCGGCAATGGCTGATCCGGACCGCCAATGGGGGCTCGGGACTCGGGTTCGGCCGTGGGTTCGGTTGTGTCTTGCATTGCCGACGCTTTGAGCTGTGCTCAGGGTGGGGGGGGGGGGGGTTCTCGGAAATCGGATGACGTGATTAAAACCCCCTCCAGACCAAAATTTAAGAAGGGGGGGGGGATTTCAAGGGGGTGTTCGCTGCGGGGGGGTATATTTGGGGGGAAACGGAAACTGAATGGTGTCCCATAGCAATGTGAGGGTCCTTCCCCAGCCCCAAAGGGCATGCCCTTGGGGTTTTAGAAGAATCCGAATCAGAGATCTAAAAGGTAGGGGCATTGTTGACAAAAAAGGGGGTTTGCGCCGTAAAATGCCCTTAAGACCCCCTCGATGGAGGAATTTTAAAGGGGGAGAGGGGGGGGGGGGGTGCAAACTCCCTCATGATATCCGGGTTCTCAGGACCGCCCACTGTCACTGTGCTTTGAAGGGGTTAGCCATAACAACGCTGAACAGAACCGCTGGCCCACCCCCCATCGGTCGGGGGAGGGCCCTTCCCTGTTCCTCCGGACAACACATCGAGTCCTGGCGGACGGAGCCGCTGGCGCATCGGGAAGCGGCGGCGCAGCACCGGGCGACCGTCGGGGTGCCCCTCACGTCAGCAGGAACCCGTCCTTGATTGGGGGGAACGTCAGGTGGCAGTGGGACCCGTACCCCAGGGTGGACTGCATCATGATGTCGCCCCCGAGGTACCGGATGTACACGCGCGCCAGGGGCAGCCCGAACCCCGCGCCCCCGAGCCGCGCCGACACGCCGGGCACGGCCGTGAGGTACGACTGCCCGCTGGCCGGGAAGCTCTGATGCGGGTCGTTGTCGGCGGTGTACCCGTACATCCAGATCTTCTTCTGCTGATCCGGCGGCAGACCCCCACCCTCGTCCGCGATCACCACCTCGACGGAGTCCCCCCGGCGGCAGATCAGCTCGATGGGCCCCAGCTCGCGCTTCTCTTTCTGCTGCCGGAGGGCCACGGCCCTGAGGGAGGGGAGGGGGATGCAGGGAGAGGGCGGGGGGGGGTCCTTCTCAGGGTCCCACGGGCCATGACAGGGCCGCGATGAGGTCAGGGAATGAGGTCAGGGTGAGGGCTGTATACGCGTACACAATCGCCCTGTCTGTGTTTGGGAGTTTGCATCAGGCCATTGCTTAGTGATGCTGGGGGGGTGTCAGCTCTTTTGGGTGGGTGGGTGGGTTGCTGAGCTTGGTAGACCGCCAACGTTGTTCATGGGCGGAGGCACATTGCGACACATGGGGGTGCTGCCACTTTGTGCAGACCTGTTTTGCTTTACAATTTTGTCATGGCCACAAAAGAATGTGAATGTGGGATGATCATCAGGGATCATCCCAACACAATTTGAGAGCACAAGAGGCACTTCATTCTTTGCAGGTGTCTTTATGTCTGTGGGTAACATTTCCGGTAGGCCAAGCTCTGTGCCCCCCCCCCCCCCAGCGCTGGGTGTATGGGTGGATGGGTGGGTGGCCCTGAGGGTGGGTGAGTGGGTGAGCCAAAATCTCAGAGAGGCCAATTTACCCCCCCCCCCCCCCAGACAAACCCACCCCCCCCACCGGTAGAGTATCAACCAGCCACCAAGCAGTGGCCTGGTTTGGATATACGCCGATACGTTGTGCACACTGAAACCATGGCGATATAGGGTGTGTAACAACCATCAGTGTGCCCATGGTGCCAAAAATGACAAAGCCCCCCAAACCCCTGAAAATCCAAAAATGTGCAACACGTGCCATGGACCTCAGAAACCCCAAGCTTGTTATGCAAGGCTGCCTGCATGCCCTCCACCTCAGGAAATCAAGCTGTTGCTGCACCCTGATTTTCTGAATTTTGTCACTTGGCGAGTACAAAGTGCCAAAAGTGCGTACAGTTGGCAGGCTACGTCTACATGTGGCACACAGTGCCTACAAACTACAGACCGCCGGACCCCTATGCACGGGTAAACGCCATTGCTGCCCTCTGTTTTGGGAAGGGGGCTCCCGAACATTGTCTCTTCGCGTCTACAACATGCCAGCAGGGTCTACAATGAGCAAGCCGCGTCTACTTGTGGGGCACAGTGTCCAGAACCGACAGACCACCGGACCCCTGTGCACGGGTAAACGCTGTTGCTGCCCTCTGTTTCAGGGGACGTTTTCGCACAGCACGGGTACAGCCCCAATTATTGCGGTGTTTATCCCGGGAAACCCCCTGAAAACCACCCACCTTCAGAAGCGTACACGCACACACGTATGTGCGCATCATATCTGTACAGTCTGGTCTGGGTCGTGACAGGGAAAGGGGTGGGATCAGGCCATGGCTGAAGGACGCCCCCTGGGGAAGTGTGTGGGGGGGTGAGACCTAATTAGATTGAAGTGTGGGGGGGGTGGGGATGCATGTGGGGCTGACAGACCCCAGCCGACCCACCCACATCAGAAAGATTTTCCTCAGGAAAAAGAACTTTGTGGAAGGAGCACGACGTTGGAGGCCGGTTTTAGGTACACAAACTTTATATTGGCCTCTGACCCCATACCCCCGGGGAGTACCACCAAGCGATGGTCTGGGCGGGGGCGGGTTGAAGGTTCACGGCTGCAGATCCGCTGCTGGCGAGCGCCCAGTCTATGGGCATCCGGGGACAGAGGGAGGCTTGGGAGGACATACCGTGTGGAGTTCTTGAGCATCTCCATGAACACGAAGTCCAAATGCGAAGGAATGTACATGAACGACGTGTCCACATCGCCCGAGATCTCGAACTTCGGGGCCGCACCGAACTCCGCCACACACATGTCCTTCACCGTCGCGATGGTGTCCTGAAGGGACTGCGCCGGAAGGCAGTCCAGGCGGAAGATGCCCTGCCACTGGCCGTCGGTGTGCATGTCCGCCTCCGTGTGCGCCAAATGGTTCGCGACGAGGAGGCGCCGAATCAGCGCGTCTTTGAGGAACGAGTCCAGGAAGTTGTCCACATACTGCGAGTCCACGCGTTTGTTGCGCTCTTTGGCCCGCACCTCAGAGATGCCTTTGGCCAGGACCTGGGACGCAGGGGGGGTGGGGGTGCCATGCAGCCGGGCAATGGGCGAGAGGTTGTATCCCCGACCCCCACCGGCCTCTGACGCATGCTCGTGCCCTCTTGCGGTATGCGAATGCGTCAACGGGTCATGTTTGTGCCGTGCATTTGTACTGCCTTTGTATTTGCACGAGCTGGAGCGGCGGGCTGTGCGGAGGTTGTTGCTTTCCCTGCTCTGCCTGGCGGGCCCATGTGTGTGGTACAGGTCGGCCACATCCTTCAAGCGCCATGCCTCCGTGAAGCGTGCCACATAGTGCGGGGGGTGCGGTGGAACGCTCAGAAAACTGTGCAAAAGCCGCTCATCCCGGTTTCCAAAAAAGGAAGGTGCTGCCACTAACACCCACCAGCAACCCCACCACCGGCAGTGGCAGCAGCTGCAGTCGTGGCATGAAATCGCGGCCGGAGGCCCGGGTGGAGTATTGGATGCCCGCTTGGTGCCCGCCTGCCACGGGCCAGTGTAGCACAAAGCAGAAGGAGAACCGAACACCCCACTGCGGCCCAGGGCAGCAGTGCATGGGCCTCGAGCAGTGGGGACCTTGGCTTCAGGCAGTGGACGGCCATCACCCACCAAGCGCTTCAACCGGCATCGGGGATAAAGAATTCAGCTGAAGGGGGTGGGTCTGGTTGGGTGTCTCAGCCGAGTGGTCAAGACATCTTGGACCCCCGCCCCCCCCCCCCCCTTCTGTAGGATCCAGTCCGACGTGGATGGGTGCCTCTGCTTGCAAGGGCCCCGAGGTACTACTTTTTTTTCGCCCCTGCAGGGCAAAGGCTTTTGGAATTCACTTCCCCTATCCCCAGACCTCCCTCTTTTGCCATCTTCTTTGCGATGCGCCTCGTGTGGCTGCGGTTGTGGCGCATGGAATACGGACACCTTGACCGCTTGGCGGGATCATTCGAAGCAGCACACACACGGGGTCAAACACGGCTGAATGTGCGCACCGCACACGCGACACCCCCTCTGGGGCCCAATATCTCTGGTGATTGCACGCCTTCCTCGTCTACGGCGCAAGATCGGATATGGGCAAGTGCCAGCTCTGGCTCCACTGATACAATGTGCAATCCTTTTGACTCCGGTACTCCAGAGATTTCGGAGAGCGCGGCCCGGGCCGTGACCTACTCATCCTAGTCTGTTGGGTGTGACACCGTAACAGCAACGCCGCGCACAACGCGTTGTGTTCCGGCCGCATGCGCGTGGTGCAGCCTCCTGGGAAAAGCGGTTGGCGGACCACTATGGCGGTTGAAGAGGCAGCGCCATGAAGCAGAGGGTATCCATCGTCAGCGACGGCGCACGGAGAGGGGGGTGCGGGGCGTACGAGGCACGGGGACTGCGAAACGCAATGCCACGGCATGTGCCGTACGCGGAGGCAGGCACCTGAAACTGGGAGCGATTCTTTTGCAACAGATACAACAGCAGATCGTTGAATTCCTCAACGTGCGATCTGCGGTAGATCTGGGGGAACTTCTGCAGCACCTGGAAAGCATCCCAATACATGTAATACACGTCGTTGATGTAGGGGTTGACGCCCACGATGAACGGGAGGGTCTGCAACGTGCGAATGGTCTGGGCCAACCTGCGGTGAAGGAGAAGGGCAGGCGTCAGGAAACGGGGCTGAAATAGGGGCTCGGGCAGAGTTTTGCATAGGAGGGGGGGGGGGGGGCGGAGACCCTGAGTTTTTGTGAGGCCTGTCTCTTCACATAGAACGGGTGACCATCAAACTGACTGAAACTCCGTGGTGCCAGTGAACCAACAAATGTCACACTCCATTGCAGGATGGGGGTTCCAAGCCTTTTTGGGAAATCTGTAGAGGCAAACAGGCAGACTGGGAACTAAGGCCTGAACCCACGCCCATCTCCCATCTCCACCCGCGATTCTTATTGCCATCCCTGACCGTCATTGTTACCCGATGGATAATTCGGCCCAATCACTCCACGGGCAGGGGGTCCCGAGGGGGGGTTGTTTGACCACCAGCCCCCGCCACCCGCCAGGAGATGCCGAGGTGGTAAACAAAACTCTGGGCTCCGCGGGCAAAGCGGAGGAGGAGGGCGCGGATGGGCAGCAACACGCGGGTGGCACAAGCAAAGGAGACGTCCAAGAAGTCATGATGGCGGATGCCATGAGGAATTTGAAGACGACTTGCGGGGGAGCAGGGCTGCCTCGGCCACATGACCCACACACGGATGTGATCTACATCAAACTCAGCCGGGCAGACAAATGGGGGAAGGGGCGGATGGAGGGGCGGATGGGAACCGCATATCACACTGCGAAGGCCGACACTTCGCCCATGAAGCACAATGTGTGCCCGGTGCGCGGGGGCAGCAGAGGTCGTCTTTGCATTCAAAGGCCCCACGTCCCAACACAGGGCCCTCTGTGCCCCAAGCCCCCTTTTGGATGATTCGCTGGGCCTGTGCGCCGAGGATGGCACTCAGATGCCGAAGGGCTCCGCCTGCGGCAGCTCTCTGCAACACCCTCCCACCCCAGCCCCCCATGTTGAAGGGCCCTGTCTGGCGCGCAACAAGGCTTGTCCAACAGAGATGGCTCTGGGGTACTTTACTGCTCGCAACCCCCTGGCACGGCACGGAGCCTTCCTTTATTGCTCCGGTGTTCCTTCATGTATTGATGCTTCAGTCACATGCTGGTCCATGCCGAGCCTGCACCACGTTGTGGATGCGGTGCTGGACCGTTGTTGGCGCCCCAAAATTATCCGCCCGGTTTCCCAACGCTCATCTGTCCTGCTCAGTGCCCCCAAGGCAGCTCCACAGCAACGCAAGGTGACGCAACATACAATTGTGAAGCCTATTAAAGACGGATTCACAATGCCTGTCTCGGGGGCACCAGATAAGGCGGTATCTATTGACTACAGTGGTAGTGAAGCTGTGATGTGAAGTGAACGAAAGGCGGCAGCAGTCATCATGCTGCCTGAGGCCAGCATGCACCACTGGTAGCCCAGCATTGCAGTTACACGCTTGAAGGAGGAGCAGCAACTACAGTGTCCATATTTGAATTACTGGCTGCATTATCATGTATTTGGCCCTCGGTTTAATGCAGCTTGAAAAAACAATTGGCATTTATCAATTGTGACTGCACCGGGCTTTGATATGGCAAGTTTGCTTTTGCACTTTGGACACAACGGATTACAGGTTTATTTACGCTGTTCATATGGCTTTCGACTGCATACATGCAGTTCCCCTCTCACTCAATGTGCATTGTCCGACTCAGGCTGGTCATAGCCGTTTTGCTATCTACTTACATTGACATCCACATTGATGTGCAGTACATGCAACTTCAGGTGCCATACATTGAGCAGCTCTCAAACACAAGTTGTAAAGGGCAACCATCCATTTGCATTTGTTTGGAACAAGCTGGGGGGAGGATAGGGGCACTTGTGACTACCAACTATTGGGGCTTCATGTCACGCAGGTCAAAAGTAGGGAAATAACAAGCGTGAGTGCCACCCACGGGCCTCTCTCACACAGAAGCTAGCAACAACAACTTGCAAACTGCGAAGTGCACAGAGGTAAGACAACAAAATGGCTGCATATCCCCTGGGTCTTCCGAGTCTTCCGGGTCTTCTACCCGTGCTGTATTGTGGTCCCCAAAGAGGGGGGGCATTAAAAGCGCTACAGAACCCTTTTCGTATCGGGGTCTCCAGAGCAAGGAGCAGACATTCTGCCACCACAAATGGTCTTCAGGAAAAAGGGGGGTTTGCGTCGTAATACGCCCGGAAGACACCCTCACGAAGCAATTTTTTTAAAATATGAACAGGAGGCTTTCCTGACCCGGGCGTGGTATCTGATTTCTCAGAACCCCCCCCCAAGCAGCCCCTTGAAATGGAGGCACCTCCAGAAATACCTGATGGGCAGCTGTGAGTGGACGTACTGAGCACTGGGAATGGGCTCCAGCATCGTTCCGGGCGCCGCTTGGGCAAGTACATCACCCACAGTCAGGCGGTGGGGCTGCTGTGAGGCATACTCTTCTACGGTCTTGTCATAGAAAGCAAGGCGCCGACGGCACAACGCTAAAGACCGCCTCATGCCTCAGTGTACTCACAGGCTCATCAACTTAAACTGCACAGAATGTGCATCATGGCCATCAGAGGTCCTGCAGTGAAGAGACATATCAATGAGGCATTCTTTGCCCTGCGCGTGGGGCTAACCCTATGAACTACCACCACATGAATGCCTGCATAGGCAAAACATGGTGCTGCTTCAATTCAACAATGCGGCCTAAGAGCCCAAATATCCATAGCCCCCAGCCGTGTTTCGACAAAACATGAGTAGTCTGCAATACAAAGTACGCCAACTGTGAAACAAAAGGCAGCAGATTGCCGTTCCCTTGCGTCAACACAGCAACACAGCAACATGCCCCAGGGTAACAAAAATGCCTAAAACATGCCCCACGTGCCACGCTCATGCCCCGCACATGCCCCGCGCAGCAAGTTTCCCTCAATGATGTAGTGCATACACACATAGACTGATAATGCACAGCACAGGCAGGGAAGCAGCAACAGGTGCCACGACCCTTCTTTCCTCCTACACCCCCTCCCTGGTTTGTGCAAACCATCAACTATTTCTCAAGAGCCATAAGGGCCACACTGTATCCGAAAGAAGCGGTTTGTTTGCAGAATCCCTACATCCCCAGGGTTTAAGTGTGTGTGCGTGGAGGCAACGGATACTGGGCTCGCATACGCCCCCGTGTCACAGGCGCATGGTCATCACCACACTCAGTTCAATGTGTGAGTGGAGGGGGGGGGGGGGGTAGAACAATATTAAAGAGGGAGACCCGCATGGGTCCAGGATCCCCGTGGTCGCCCGAGGCGCCACCAAAATCAGTTCAGCGTACAGCGAGTGACCGTACGCCGTCGTGTCTGGTGCCCGCCGGGGTCGCTTGTGCGGGCCTCGCCTGGGCCAGAACCTCTGGTGGGCTGGGGATTATGTGACCTCCGTTCCCGCACGTCCATGCCTGGCCGCGTCGTGCAGATCCACTCGTGCCCGCTTCGCGGGGGGTGGGGGGGTCAAGGTGTCCCCGTCCTCTCTTGAAGGCCAAGCCCCGGCTTGCCGGTGCCTGCCGGCGACGCTTGGGCCGCTTAGGTGAGGGGTCCCCCTTATGCCTGACTGTGGAGTGCATTACCTCTGGTTTGCATTTGTCTGTTTTTTAATTAGGTCACCCCCCCCCCCCCGGGGTGCGCAGCCCCGCCGCCCTCACTCTGCCCCGTGTCCCAGGCGATGCCGGTAGGGGGGGGTGTCCAGTGTGGTGCCCGGCGCAGCAGTGCCGCACCCCCCTGCCCACTGCCGCGCATGTTGAGCATTGTCTGTGGTTGTGTGTGTCGCAAAGCCACAGCCGCAGGAGCCGCAGTCGAGTTTTCGGGCGCCTAGCCTTGGTGTACCGCTGGGGTGGTGTGAAAAGCACGGCCCCTCCCCCCGGCGCAAGTGTTGCTGCGCCTCCACTGGATTCCTCCACTCTATACTGCACGCCTCTGCGCGCCCCTTCCGGCACGACTAGCCCTGCATAGAAATCGCTGGCGTACGCCCTGGCTGCTTTCTTTGCCCCTCCTTTGCCCGGGCATCGCTCCCGTTTCTGCGTGTTGTCGTTCTGCACGTCGGCCGTTCTCCCTTGGGCGCGCCTCCGCTTCTGGCGCTGCTTCGCCACTCTTGAATGCTGCTGTTGTGCCCACCGTTCGGAGTTGTACCGCTCCATGCGCCTCATATGATGCCATACCGCCATGGGCCGTGTGAAAAGGGGGCGCCCCTTCACCCCTACCACCGGGCCCACCCCCAGCGGCACCAATGAGCAGCCGTGGTTGGTAATCGGCGCGAGGAGAAAGGACCCCCTCCCCGCCGCCTTGCCCATCAGGGTTACTGCTAGCCGCACCACATTGCCCTTCTCTTGTAGTGATAGCTGCGTGCCCGCAAATCTGGACTGCGGGGTGGGCGGTAGAGGTCTTCCCGCGTGGGACTCAAAGTCCAAGGCCAGCTCCATGAAGGATACATACCCGTGTCCCTACGGCAGGGTGTCATCCGCTGCGAGCCACTGCCGTTCCTGCAGCCACGCGACCATCGCCGGCAGGACAATTTCTTTCACCCTGCAGGGCCTAGGGCCTGCTCGGCCCCCAAATGGCTCCCATGATGGCCGACTCGAGGCCGCCTGCGTCCCTCGAGGATATGCGTGGAGGGGGGGGGGGTAGAATTTTTCATCAGACTGCTGTCTACTTGCGTCAATGGCCTCTTGCTGCTGATGGCAAAAGCGGCATTGACCCGGTCTTAGGCATGCAGACCTCAAATGCATTGATTGTCCCCTCTGTCCACACGATTGTACCCCCCCATGCGCAAGAACCAGCGAAATAGCAATGTTTTGTAGCTAGACCAGCAGGTGGTTCTTGGACAGTGTTTTCCAGCCATGGAACCAGTGGTTGGTTCTTGCGAACGGCCATGAGCAGCCCTGCACCGTGGAACAAAAAATTGTGCTGCACGTTGCGCCAGGGGATGTATGGCCTTTCTCACATGGACAAATGAACGCCAAAGGACAGAATCTCAGCAAACTGGGCTGCAGTGCACATTAAAATGAGCCTGGAATGTTCAACTGGTCCGACATGAAACCCTTCTTCCTGTGATATAGGCCAAGGAAAAGAGGAAGCGGCACAAAGTGTCCTTGCAAACACCTCGAAAACTTTTGGGTCCCGTGTGCCTCAATTTGTCTTCCAAGTGCATGTATTGTCATGTAACACACATCAAATGCCGTCCTGCATGCCTGAATTGTTGCCCCACATCCACCACGACCATGAAAACCCAATTCTGTGCAAAAAAAAAAAGTAGTGCCGGGAAAAGTGCTGTGGAACCCTGGGCGGGGAGGGTCTCTGTTTCAGGCCCAAACTTCACAGGGGTGCGTGAATTTCTGCGCTGAGAAGGTAGTATGGCCCTGGTCCCATCTCTGGACCGGAATAGCCACACTGCACGCCCGATATGCCAGTGCTCCCCGGAAGTTTCAAAAGGGGAGCCCGAAGGGGGATGGCCCTGTCAGCAGGTCCACGAGGGCCTGGATGGAATTTTTTTTTTGGACAATCACCCCCCCCCCCCCCTGAAACCCCCTGACGGGCCCTGTTGGCTGGCCGGTGAAGGCCTCAGTCACAGGAGCCCTTTCCAGGGGATGTGGGGGGTTGCATAAGGGCTTGAACGCCCCTTCCCCCCCACACAAACATGCATTTTTCCTTTGTCTTGGGGACTTCAGATTTCAAACATCCAAACACAGGGTCTTTTGTACTTTCCTGGCCCACAGAAAGTCAGACGTGGCTTGAGAAAGTCACGGAAGGGCACTGCAGGCGGCACGGCGTGGCATCAAATGCAACAGGGCTCTCTTGAGCCCCCACCAACAGAAGGGTGTCTAATGAGGGGGGGGGGTTAACTAGCAGATCAGGGTCAGACTGAGCCCCATGACACGCCATTCCTTTTGAGGTATTTCTGACTGGGCTGCTTCGGAGCCCAATTTCAAGCTGTTTTCTGAGTCAAAACATGCATCCGGTCACGGGTCCTTTTCCAACCCCCCTCGCATTGTTTGGGGGCTGGAATGCCCCCCTCCCCCTCGCAAATGAATGTTTTGCTTGCCAATGGACAAACAAGTGCAAATGATTAAATCTAATCTAATAATTAACAGCACCAACCACAATCACATCTGACTGTTGGCAACGCCTTGTTGCCATGTATATGCGTGTGTGCCCCTGGGACCATTCTACTGAGGCAGTGTGGTCTTTGGGGATCATCGCCTCACAAGGTGCCAGCGGTGCAACTCCGTACCCCCCCCCCCCACACACAAAAGAACCCTGTTATCATGATTTTAAGTCGAGATGATGGCTGAAGTGTGCCAGGGAAGGACAGTGTGCAAGGGAACTGGGAAAGAGAAAGCTGAGTGTTGGCTGCACCATTGGCAGCAACAATCCTCAGGAATGGCATCAAATGGACATTCCATGTGCAAATTGGCATGGACCCTCCAATGTCCATACAAGCAACATGTGCTGCTGAATGTCCAGTGATTGCTTCTTTGACCCACCCCTCTGCATTGCCGCTGTGCATAGGCACAAAACGTAGATCAGCCCAATCATGTGTTGGAAAGATGTTGTGAGTTCCTTCTGCCTGCACTGCTGCACCACTTTGGAAACCCCGTGGTCAAATGCCTCAAAAACTTGTGTGTGGGACGTGGCCAGCCAGATTTATGATGGTGTGCCAGTGATGTTGCGTGATGTACCCGGAGGAAAAATGGGGGAACTGGAAAAATGGGGGGAACCTGGGGCGCAAGCGGTCCCCGGCGTCCATGCATGGCATGGGTAGGGACCCAGTGTCGCTATTATCCACTCAACCATCGGTGGGGTTATGATCCCCTACTGGAGGCTCTTTGTTGCCAGCGGTTGACATAGGCACATAGCAACAACGCTACACATTCATTATTTCGATTGTTTGTCCCATCCTAAAAGAGTGACACCAATACTGCATCAATCTTGGCGGAACGAACAACATGTATATAGGCACTGAGGTCCTTTCCCGTGCTTTGACCCATTTTCTCCATGCTACCTGGTGAAATCCCATTTTTCCTTCCCCCCTTTTCCCGCACCCCCCCCCCCCCCAATTTTCCCCCATTTCCCCGCACTTCCCCCCGTTCTTCCACGCGGCTATGATGTGCTGGGAGACGTGCCTGATCTGGGCACGTCCCGACCGGGACGTTCTGCGCTCTGCTGCTTACCGCTCGTTGCCGTTAAGCAAGGAGGGCAAGGGGGAGAAGGGTATTTGTCTGTGCGGTGCTGAATGCCTGCGCTGCCCAGAACCATGATCGGAACAACAAAAAGCAACATCAGTTTGTCAGAGCCCACAGTCTGAGTGGACACCAAATGGTCAGAGACGTGCGGCAGCTCAATGAGGCACATGGACAATCAGATGTTGTTTGCCCAGCCCTCAAACTATGACTCAGCGTTCTGGAGTGGAGCGCTCAGGCCATGACATCCCTTCCCCTCTTCAGCCCCCCTCGCTCCATCACGTGACGGTAGCGCCCCTGAGGCTGAGCAACGAAACAGGGCTCAAGTGGATGAGTACGACATTGTCCTGCGACGACAGTGGGGGCTGGAGAAAGTGTGTTACAGGTCCTGCCCATAGCAGACTTTCTGCGCCCGGAGACTGTCCCTGGGGCTGCTTCCTGTTCATGACGTGGTCGCTTCCCCTTGCGCCTGCCTCCAATCTTTTAGCACATATTCTCTGCAATGATGATGTCGGAGACGTACGGGAACCCAGTTCCCGCGGGGGACAAGTTGTTCATCATGTCCATTCTGGCCCATGTTGTTCGCCGATGTCTGCGCGTTAACGCCTGCCCAAGTCAGCCGTTTCTGCCGCTGCGTAACACCCCCCCCCACCCACCCCGGGCAGAAGAGGTTCGTTCAGCGTAGATCCATATCCCCCACTGCTCCATTTTCGGGCCAAGTGGGCACAAAGCGCCCAAAGCAGAAATGCCCCTCGGCCCCTGCGTCCGTGGTTCTTCTTACATTGATTCCCCTGGGGGATGGGTATCACAACGGAATGCCACGGAAGACGCATCACAGATGACGAGTTTTACGCGCACTCAGATGCCCCTATGCCCCCCCCCCCCCGCCTATGCTCAGGCCCCCGGCGTTGAGTCATCATAAACCCTAAACACCACTTGAATCGCCTTCAGACAAGCTGACCAAGGCAAGGGCCTAGGGCCTTCTTCTCTGAGCGTGCAGGAGCTCCCCAAAACACGGCATCACATGTGCGCATTCCATCACCTCGTTGCCGCCAAGGCGGCACACGCAAAAGAGAGGCTGCCCGTGGGTTCCCAATTTACATGCACAAAGAATCAGAACCAGACCCACCGGTGTACCATATGTGCCCTGTACCGAAACTCCAGGGAGACCGTCACTTGTTCCAAATGGTGGGCAAATCATAGGCACTGAAGGCCGTGAAGCTACTGTCCTTGGAATCCAGAGTCGGGGGCATACCAACCCCTGTTGACCGTTCACCTCCCCTAAAAGGGCCCCGTCCCCTGCCTCCTCCCTCAGCCTGCGGTGCCGTTTGTCATCGTCCCTGCACATCTTTTTTTTTGGTGCTGGTTCCGTGTGCCCCCCCCCCACCCCCCCAGTGCTGTGCCTAGGACTGTGCCGCTGCACCCGGTGCGCTTTACGTGACATGGACATGGAGGTCGGCTGCAAAACAAACGTCATGTCAAGCAACTCGTGCCAAATGAATGCAGCAAGTTGGGTGCTGCATTCACTTGTGGGGGATGGACAGCCACACTGCCGGACACCGCACATGTCCAGAGACATTGTGAACATGTGCCACGGCGGACCGTTTCAGCAGCCACGTTGCTGGCCGAGACGCAGTATGGGGGCCGATTGGCAGTAAGGGTAGAGTCATTTGGTGGTTACAGGCACTGCTCCGACCCAGGCCGCCATTGGTCCTGGATCGAGAGCGCGGGGGCAGTTGGGCGTTTACGGGGGGCTGCCTCGTGGCTCCGTCCTTTTGGCACTCAATGCAGTCCTCAATGACCATTGGCTGGGCCAAAAAATCCAACAAATCTGGGCAACAAACGGGGGGAATCGGGGGAATCGGGCCTCGATTTTTTGTTTGAGGGGGGGGGGGGGGGTGCTGCATGCACGAAAACAGTACGTGGCGCGCCTCTGGACACAGAACTGCAGGTCACTGCGTGCAGCAAAACCTGCACATGGGAATCGTTCGGCGTCTCATTCCGGAACGCTGGCCCCCCCGCCGAAGGACCATCAGACCACAAAGCGGGACCAGCCCTTACCACACCATCCCCACCACTCCTCGGTGCGGTATCGTGCCTGTACCAACCTGAGCCCGTGCATCAACAGAGAGCGCGTGGCCTTTCAATTTGCCTGAGCGCCCCCCCCCCCCCCCCGCAAAGGAACCCCAAGGCACCTCCTGAGGCCCCGTGAGGCACCCCCTAAGGGGGCACCACACCGTGCAAAATGATGTTAATGTCGCGCTTGTGGGCCCGCAGGCCGGTGAATCCGGCGGCGGCCATGTTCGCCCGCACTGTGTCAGCCATGCCCGGCATCGTCTTGTGGATGTTGGACACATAGCAGCCGCCGGGCTTCAGGCAGGCCCGCACCGCTTCCAGGAACGCGGTGCTGTTGACCCCCGGGGGCTTGTGGGGCCCTGCAAACACGTCCTCCACAACCGCATCGTACCGCCGCTTTGCTGCGCCCCGAACGTACTGGCAGGCGTCTGCCAGCACGAAATTCGTGGTGCGGAAGAGGCTGCCTTGCTGCTGCTGCTCTTGGCAGCGTTGGATGACCTCAGGGTTGATATCCACTGCGTCAACCTGGAGGGGCAGGAGAGGAACAAGGGCAGCAGGCAGGTAGGGGCGCAGGGAGAGGGGGAAGAGGCCGTCAACGAGGATTTGTCCTGAGAGATTTGAAGCCGTGACGAAACTTCCCGCTTCTGGGCCCCTCCCAAAAAATGGGGACTGTTGGGGCTAATTTTTGGGGTGAGGCTCCAGGGAATCCCTGCCGCATTGTACCATCTCCTGACGAAACTGCAAAATTGTACCACAACAACCTGGTCAGGAGACAAAAATGCCATGGCATCGGAGCAAATGAAACGCAACCCATTGTTCCAGGTCCATTCAAAATCCCCCGACCCGACCAATACAACACAAACCCCCCGATGCAATTTTGCATCTCGATTCATTCCCACTCCTTTTTGAAGTTATGTGCCTTTGAATCCAGGAGCTCTTGGTGGGTGGCGGTGTTAAACATGGGAAGTGTACCAAAGGTTCCACCTACGCCTTCCCTCAGCTCACCTTGATGGAGTCTCACCCATTAGCACCCCCCCCCCCCCACTTCCCCTCCCCCTCACCCCCCCACCCCTGGCAGATGACCCCCAACAAACAAAAGCAGGTTGTGTGTGGCCTAATGGTAGATACACTGTTGGTTGTGGAATTGGGCATGCAACCTGCAACCGCAGTGACATCTGCCCCTTTTTCGCCAGCCGTCAATATTTTACCTGCGCGCTTTCAGCGCACGTGAAGAGGCATTGATTGGCATTCCGGCTGTACCTGCCGTCCTTTGTGTTGCAGATAGCATCAGCGGCCAACAAGTGCGTTCTTTGGCTCCGCGATCTAACAGTGCCCACGCGCTAAACGTGAAAAAGACGCGATCCTTTACTTCCGGTTCCAGGATAGATTCAGGGGACGGAAAAAACAGGCACACTGAAGCACAGAAACTGTCTGAGGTCCCATCAAAACCGAAAAAGGAAAGCTACAACCGCTGAAGAACCATCCACCCCGAAAACACCACAGATCGCACTTGAGGTGGGACGACTTGCCATGACTTGCGGTGTCAAAAGGGGGGGGGTGATAGAGGCAAGAACAGACCTTGGAAACACTATTCCTCACGAATCAACTGGTGCCCACCAGATGCCTCCGGCAGCAATGCACGGGAGGAGCTCATGACATATGACATACAATATTGTTTGCCGTTGTGGTTGATCAGGGGGGGGACGGTGTAAACTAAGACCTAAACAGAAGCGACCTTTGCCACCCACCCACAAAAAAAACAGATCAGCAGTGCCATGGCGATCTCAACAGGAACATGTCCACAAGGAGCTGGGCTCAAAGGAGCCAGTGCTGAGTGTGTACACAATGCATAGCAAACGACCTGCTGGATCGCCTCAGGAAAGTATGCCTCCCACTGCCGGCACAAGACCCCGCCAGCAACTCCAAGTAGCAGTACGGTCATGCCTTGGGCGTCAGTCTGGGTAAGGCACTGGGTAATGATTGCCAAGTAGTCGTAGCTGCGCAGCGAGTCTGTATGCATGGCGCTCTGCTCAGACCCGTTGATGTACGTGTACTGGACCCCGGCGATGGTACGGGTCGTCACCGTGGGGTTGAGCTTTGCCATACTGCTGCGAGTGCGGCAGGACACAGAGCCCTCCTGCGCCAGCAAACGCTGTTTCTTGCGCTCCTGGCGGTCTGGGTCCTCGGCACGGTCCCGCTTTTTGCGCACGCCTGGCATTCGGGGCGGCGCGATACGGCTTGCGGAAAAGGCTATGAAAGAGGACAGAGTTGATAAGGGCGCGAACAACGGTGACACACCCATCCCTTGTCCAAGCGTGGGAAAACTTCGGGGCAACGGCGATGCATAATGCACCAAGCGTCTCATTGCTTTTCTACAACATGTGTCCCAAGATATGCACGGCGCCACAGGGTTAGAGCGAGGGTTGCCGATTTGCCGCTTTTTTCCTTATGTGCTCAGATGGATGCCGGCGTGATTTGGGGAGACGACCATAGTCGTTTCTGTGACGAGACATAGGGCAAAAGGCGTGTTAGCACAGCTACCCAACACGGAGGTGAAAAATAGTCCCCTACGCCCCTCTGTGTTGTGTTCACACAATCCCAACAAGTGAGAAATACCCCACCCACTCCGTCCCCCTTGTGGCAACACAACAACACAGGCATTCATTTAGCTCATACACTAGGGCATGTAGCGTGGTGCGGTGTGGTGTGATGTGGTGTGGTGTGGTGCGTTGCGTTTGTGTTGCATTGCGTTGCGTTGTGTTGCGTTTGTGATTAGTTCGTGTTGTGTTTGTGTTGCGTTGCGTGTGCGTCTTCGTTTGTGTTGACTTTGCGTTGTGTTTGTGTTTCTGTTTGGCCTTGTGCTATGTCGTGTTGTGTTGTGTTGTGTCGTGTTGTGTTGTGTTGTGTTGTGTTGTGTTGTGTTGTGTTGTGTTGTGTCGTGTAAATAATGCAGATACGGGGAAAGGAAACATGAAACAACACAACACGACACGACACGACACGACACGACACGACACGACACAACACGACACAACACGACACAACACTTGTTCTAGTCTTGACTACGAGCCTCTTTTCAATCTTTAGGCGCGCAAGCGGGCACACATAAGAAAATGTGGCGCTGCACCAACAACACACGAAAAAAAATAGACACTCACAGACAACACAACACAACATAACACAACACGACACAACACAACACAACACCACACACAACAAGGCGACACAACACAGTACAACAAGCCATTGCTTAAGGACACTAGGGGGGGAAGGGGGATCATTTGGTGCAAGAGCCAACCCGAGCCGATCCCTCCACCACCCACATCAAAAACATTTCTTGAGGAAAATGAAAATTATGAAATGGGCCCACAAGTGGAGCCCAATTTTAGGTACACAAACTTGTCTTTTAGCCTTTGCCGCCAAACAATGGCTTGAACAGCCGAAGCAAAGCCCGCCTTCGCTTTGAGGGCGCCATGGACGGAGGGGCTACGCACGGATAGGACGTGGTGGGAAGGAGGAGAAATGGAATGGGGGCACTTCTTGCCATCATGTACGTAGTTGGCAATCCCGTTAGCAATCCCGTTTTGGGGCTTTGGCGCCCAAGTTGCTTGTGAAAAACAATTGTGCAAAAACACGCACTGAGAAAACTGCTCACAACTGCATTTAAGGCTGCCCCAGGTGACCAAAGAGCGAAGTGGACGACAAAGGCTTCTCTTTGCCATGTGTCTTTGCCATGTTTTTACCACGTCTCTTTGAAGCACCATCAAAATGACCAGATTGCCTTTGGTGTGCCACATGTTTGGCAACGTTTGTTTCTTTGGGCAAAAAGCACCGTGAGCGAGCACCAAGAGACACGATGTCACCGAAGCATCATAGGCTGAGAACGACAGTCGAGGCAATCACTGCAACAAGGTGGTGTAAATGAAGACGATAATGTGGAGGATCTTGAAGTTGGTAGTGCGGCACACCGCGATGCTACTACCACACAACAAAGCAATGCTAAGAACATGCGTGCGTGCCAAGCGATATCCTTTGGTGAGCCGTTGTATTTTTGTAACCACCTTGCTTGCCGTTGCGAGTTTTGCTTCGGCCTCAAATGCATTTGTGATAGCACACCAAATGCAACATGGCCAAATCTTGTAACGTGCATTGTTGATGCTCCACAGTACAAGTTGCAACCATTCCGTCAAGATAGTGGAGGATTGGTCCATGGGCCGTCTTCTCAAGAGTCTAGGCAACGCCATTCAAGGCACCTTATTTCATCACCACAATCAATGACGTTCAATTAATAGCCTTACTCGGCATAAACCTCCACCAAAAGCTCAATCCAAATTTTATGTAGCGAATGTGGGCGAATTACACAAAGGGCAATGGACTAAGACTAAGAGAACAAAGGGAAATGACCCTTTCGGAGCCCATCCCATTAATTGATGTGCAGTGGTTCAAGTATGGCGTCGGTGGAATTCAATTTAAACTTGCTTAGGTCAGCTGGAAAATCCTTGTGTTTGCATCTTTGCCCTCAATGGTAATTCTCGGAATGTGTGCTTCGGTTGGCAATTCGCGTGTGTGTTGTGATGCAGGAATTGGTTGCACACGTCAGTTCATCTAAAATGTAATGGATGTTGTCCAGGGAACTTTCGAGGGCTCAAGACACCCAAGCATAGTCACGAAACGAACCCGACCACCGTGCAAGAAAAATGGTTGTGTCCCAAGAGGGTGAGCGGTAGTGTTGTGAAGATACATATACGAGGACCCCCGTTTAATGGTTTGTAGCGTACATACCAAGCAGCAAGTGGGTGGGTGAGGGGGTAATTGTGTGGAATGTCTGGTCAATGCTCCATTCACGGTCTGCTCTAGGATGATATTTGGCCCCTTTGGCCCTTTTAGCGAGGGAATCTTCATTTTTAGCAAATTCAGGGGTTGCCCTGTTCTCACAAATAACTTGGTAGGGGGAAGGAGAGGAGACACGGCACCAAGCCGATTTTAGCAATCCCCGGGAGCCCAGCGACCTGGGAGGAAGAGAGCAAGCACTAAACGGGAGTGACCGTGGGCAACATGAGACTCATTGAGCTTAGCACTGAGCAACGTGCATTTCACGAACGGCGAGCACTGATCTAGTAACGTCCTTAATGCGAAACGGAAAAGCTGTCGAGACATATCGACATCGAAATCGGCATTAAAAGCAGAATCGAGGTAACAATATTTTTGAAGGATGTACAAAAATCTAAACCACGTGAAAAAAACATTCCCGCCTTTCCGCCAAATGAGGGAAGGGTGCCGCTACCGTGACATACCGCAAAATACCGCGGCGCCGGGGAATACCGCAGTATTATACCACAGTAAATACCGCGGCGCCGCGGTATTCCAGTATTTGGTCGCCTGTGTATCAGTATTTGACTTGAGTATCACAGGTATGTAAATCTGTGGTAATTGTAGCATTTGACTGTTGACGTTACGTTACATCAGTCGAAATAAATAGTTCTACACATCATGCATCATTTTTCAGGCATGATGAAAATGCAACTATTGCTGCTATTCTACATATGGCTATGGATGTCACCAGAAGTACGGGGATCCAAAGGTGGATCCAAAAAGGACCCACCCTACTTCACCAGTTACGAAATGGGTGTGATCAAGAACACCCAAAGTTTGTGGGGAAGAATGGTAACAACATGTGCCAATGGGAGTCCTGCCTTTTTTGTGTGGGACCCATTGACACAATACAAAGTGCATCTCTTTTGTGCTGCCTGTGGACAACCTTTGCGTGTTCACGTGTGGCATAGGAGGGTTGCATGCCTTTTAGAAGAAAACTGCATTCTTCTTATGCGAGGGTATGCATGTAGGCACCAAGTTAAGGCCGTATTAGTAGGTTGTGGTAAAACGTACCATTCTTGGGAAATTCATAGCCAATTGACTCCCAAGTTACAAAGGGCCTTCCCCTTTATATTATTCCAACGAAGTGCCTTGCATAAGCAAGTGCTTCGACTTGTTTTAACTGGCCTCTCTAAGGGTGTAAGCATGAGTGCCACGGAACAGCAAATGGCTTCGTTGTACGAGGGGAGATACAATGAAGTTGTTTTTCATGCTGATGTTTATTTTCCATTCAGTGATTGGGGTGCCCCTCCAAGTGAGTTTCTATTGGTAGCAATGATTGCCAAGGAGGCTGCCCAAGGAAAGGGTTTTTATGACGCTTGCCTCAAGTCACTGGGAGCACACAAATTGTTAGCTGACCACACATTCAAAATAGCAAAAAAGTGTACGGTCAAAATAGACCATCACCTTGAGAAGCTTTTTGAGAGTGCATACTTTGTGTTGAATGAGCTTGGCATGGTTTTGGCTTGGAGATTCCTAGAGGATGCCTCCATCCCATCTGACCTTCTTGAAGAGCTATCTCAACGGCCGAACATGTTCGTTGAGGAAGTTCACTCGGATAGATGTTGTGGAGAGGTCTTAGTGTGGCAAAAATACTTCCCCGATGCACACTTGTGCCTGGACTTGTTCCATGCCATTCAACGGGTCGTCCGTGAGATCTCTAAAAAGAAAAAAGGGTCGGCCACCGCTGCCAAGGCATTCGGAATGTGTTTTCGTGGAACAGGAGACAAGAACCATGTACGCTCGGAAACCAGTAGAACCCAAACGTTTGATGAGTCCAAACCGGACAATGTAAGGGAACGTGTTTCGCTTTGGAAAAAAACATTCGGCTATCATGTCAACAGCAAGGTGCGTGCAGAGGTAGCAAAACTGCTTGACAACCATCTCGATTGCCTATTTCCGCAGCACTACTCCGGCACACAGTTGAATGAGTGTCTCCATCGTCTGTTAAATGCATTGACCTCCATGCGCACGGCATCCGCTCCATACATGGAAAATGTTTTAACATACCTCATTCACCTCTTCAATGTGAAGAAATTCACTAAGGCATGGGCCCACCCTGAAAAATTGGGGATCACGCATGATCATCTGCGAAAGCTTGCCCCTCTTTTTGCTGCTTGTTTGGAATGCAATATGCCAATCCCAACAAGATGGGAGGAAGATGTTTCTTTTCAGGGGGGTGACAAAGAGGCAGAGACGATTGATGGCAAGATCTGGGATTGGCTAGAAAATGTTGAGAAAGAGTGCATTGAAGGTTTCTCCTTTGATGAGGATGCCCATGCAGAAGTGGTTGCGGATTGGTGGGAGAAGTGGGTGGGTGTTCGCTGAGTTTGAAGCCGTCTTCTAGGAGTAGTGCGGCAACAACACTTGAGCAATTAGGTGTCCCTCTGAAAAAAAGGAAGTACACATCGGGTGAGGAGACTTTGCTCAACTTGTTGTTGCCGCGGTATCGTAGTGACTTCAAGGGGTTGGCGGCTGAATGGGAGCGAGTGTTCTTGGCTCAGGGGGAGTTTGAGGGGGAGGTGTATCAAGTTGAGCGTCGCTCAATCACACAGTTGAAATCAAAGGCACAGCAGATCGCAAATGCAGAAATGAAGGCCCAAAAGGCAACAACCCGAGCTGACACGGCCACACAGCAGGCAGCACAACAGCCCTCACAACCCCCACCATGTCAAGCTCCACCATCGGCAACCCAACAACCCTCACAACCCCCACCATCTCAAGCTCCACCATCGGAAGCACCATGTTCAAGCCACACGGACATGGAGTGCAGTACGTTGGATGAGGCCATTGAGCCCCCTGCCCCAACTCCAATCCCTACCCTTGTACCCGCACCCCCGCCTCTCCCTACTCCAAGCCCAACCCACGCCCCTACCCCGCCTGCCACTGTGTCACCCCCTGCGAATGCAATTGCGTCTCCCATATTGCCTGCATTGCAGCAAGCTGCGGCTGCACTCAATGTGTATGCGAATGCAGCACGGCAGGGTCAATTGACCCCGCACCAATGGGCACAATACCAGCAATTGTTTGCACAGGTACAGGTGATGACCAATTCTTTGGGCAATTCTTGATGCAAGATCTTTGCTGATCCTTTGAGTGAGTGAGTGGGTGAGTGACGGTACCACAGTGCAACCTCCATCTCCCCAAAAGTAGGGGTAGGGTTGCTCAATTTTTGGAGTTACCCCCCACCCAAGTCGGTTGTTTCACTCAAAATGTTGGTCAAACGGACCCTTTGAGCCATAGTTTTTTGAAAAGTATAGTGTTTTCCGCAACTTTTGACCTAGGTGGCACCAAAATCGGAGCCGGTGGCGCCAAGTTACCCCCCGGGTCCTTTTAAGAACCTGTGTTTGAACACTGGTAAAAAAACTCGTTTTTTGGAGTGACCCCCCACCAATGGCGGCCCAATAGCTCAAAACGACGGTCAAATGGACCCAATCGACTATGGCTTTTCGAAAAGTAGACACCTTTGCGCAACTTTTGACCTAGGTAGCACCAAAATCGGAGCCGGTGGCGCCAAGTTACCCCCCGGGTACTTTTAAGAACTGTGTTTGAAAACTGTTAAAAAAACTCGTTTTTTGGACTGACCCCCCACCAATGGCGGCCCAATAGCTCAAAACGACGGTCAAACGGACCCAACTGGCTATAGCTTTTCGGAAAGTAGACACCTTTGCACAACTTTTGACCTAGGTGGCACCAAAATCGGAGCCGGTGGCGCCAAGTTACCCCCCGGGTACTTTTAAGAACCTGTGTTTGAAAACTGGTAAAAAAACTCGTTTTTTGGAGTGACCCCCCACCAATGGCGGCCCAATAGCTCAAAACGACGGTCAAACGGACCCAACCAGCTATAGCTTTCCGGAAAGTAGACACCTTTGCACAACTTTTGACCTAGGTAGCACCAAAATCGGAGCCGGTGGCGCCAAGTTACCCCCCTGTACTTTTGGAGACCTGGTTGTTGCACTATGGTACCATATCACCACAAACCCTCAAAAACTCTCACTTTGTCCCATGTGCATGTCCTCTTACCTTCAAAGGCCTATCCGTATGCATGCATTGACCTGTTGCAAGGACATGAGGCACCACAAGCAGCCACAAAGGCCCCGGGGCTGGCCCGGGGCCGTTGCTTTTTTTAAAAATTTTGAATGTATATGGACAAATCTATATACTACTCCTCCGGTCGCATCGTCGGACCGGCCTGCCCTAGTCGGCGGTGCAGCTCGCGCTTGCGCCACAGCACCAGGTTCCATTCCTGCCACCAGCACTGTTCTGCAGCGCGCGCCGGCGCACGCTGAGTTTTACTGTCTGCAGCAGTACTTCGCCGGCGATTTGTGTCATCAGCACTTTCCGGGAATTTTGTGTCATCAGGAATTTTTTCCACGACGATTTGTGTCAATAGAGTGGCACCCTAACCCCAAATGATCAACCTCCTGAGGCTCCTCGCGGAGGGCACAGCTCACGCGACCAGATCAAGCCGTAACTGCGTAAATGCGGACGCAAGTGTTATCCGGAGAAATGCGAATTCTCCGGATAAGCCCTTATCCGGAGAATTGAGGCAAATTGGCCGCCAGAAGCCGAGAAATGGCGATCCCCAGCTGTGAACACGGGATTCGAACCGCCGCTGTGACAGGGGATCAACACTACACTGGCATTGGCTACATTGCATGAGGGTCTTTCGAAATCGCAGACAAAGGAGATTTCAATTGTCAAAAAAATTTTCAGATTTTTGGATGCATTGTCCACTGGCGGAGCATCCACTGCGCATTTGTGCGCATTTTTGATATCTTTCAACATCAGACTAAGAGTTAATGACAAGTGTCATCTCTTCTCGATCAGGCCAGGCAAACGACTCATTTCTGGTTATCACATCGCATATTCAATAGAGTTAATGAAAATTCCACTGAATTGCGTCTGCGGTCTGGTACAGCACTGCCGTCTTTCAGGGATCAGGGATGCCTAGCTAACTATGTGTAGTAGGGCTGACTCCTCTGCGGGTCACAATCCTGCTTGCACCCCAAACTCGTGCCCTTCAAGTGCCCGTACGTCACATTCCCTCGAGCAAATTAGCAAGGGAAGAAGGGGGGGCATTGGGCCTCCGAGATCGGAGGCCGGGAAGGCGGAGAGCAAGGTTTTACCACCACGTCCATTGGGGTGAATCATGAATCATTTGTGGTGAGCTTGGTGTGTCATCAGCCTGGGAAAGGCAAAAGAGCACGTTCCCAAGTGACGACTTGGCACTTGGCGCCCTAGCTCGGAAAGCGTATGAACCCGACCTTTAGATTTGCAATCAAAAACGCGTGTGTTCTCCGTACACGATTTTCACCTTACGTTGTTCAAGAGGGAGGGGGGCACGCTACAACGAAGTCACGTACCTTTGGCGGCCGGGAAGTGCTTGTTTGACTCTCATAGATGAACTCATGGGCGACATGGTTCATGAGGATACACCGTGTTGAAGCGAGTGAGTGTGCATGAAGAAAACGATGCACAGCTCGGCGGCTTAGTATTCCGACGCCGAACACAAGTGATGGTGTTTTCAACGACTACTTTCCGAACAGTGGCATTGCAAAAGTGATCAAATTTTAAAAAGAGTGGGCTCCAATCCCGCTTTTGGAAAGTTACCTTATCTTTCTTTTCCAGCTTGAGCCTTGTTGTTTGTTTTCCCATTCTCCATTGGATTGTACATTCTTCTTCATTTGATCAACCGGCTTTCGGCTATCCTTCTTTTCCACGGCTTCGCATGCAACGCACTTGGGCCGTGCAATCAAAAGTTGTTGTGTGCATAGTTCCGCAAACATAACAGGTGCTAGAATCCTTTCATAAAGGCATGGGCACGTGGTGAAAGGAATTGTCCAATGACAAGCCATGGTCAATGAGAAAGGAATGTAAACCACAACAAGGCCTGCGGAAAAGTTCTAAACACTCGTGAAAAGTAACAAAGGCGCTTTCTTCCATTTGCATCAACTTGGGAAATACCGTTGTGCCAAGTTATGCCGGACACCATTCTTAACACCAGGGATCGGGCTCTTTGGTGTGCGAACCAACAAATTGGGATCCCATTGTGTGGGCTTAGTGTGTCTTTGTGCAACTTGGCTATGAGCTACAGCCCCAAGGGATGCTCGTCGCAAGCCATGAGGTTGGAGCATGGAAAGATTACACTGTCACAACAACATGTGGCAAAAAGTTGCTTGAATAGTTCATGGAGGCCGGAATGCAATGCGATCAGAAACTTTGAGCAACAATCGGTTGAACCCATGGGATTTTGACAAGAGTTTTGCTGCTTGCATTGGTTTGCAATGCGAACATTGCCCAGGTAGAAGGGGAAAGCTTTGCGTCTTGTGTAGTGGTCGACTCTTGGTTCACCATGTGCTTGGCACTTTGATAGACTTGATAGCGAAGGTACAAGGTGTTCTTTGAGCGTTTTGGGCTTATCTCTTCTCGAGTTCTTTTTGGATGTGTAGGGGGTGCGTATTTCGAGGTTGGGTCAGGAAAAAAAGCCTGAGATGGAAGATGAAGCATGTCCGAGGAAACACACTATGTTTGTTCCTCTGAACGTGTTTCTTTGCATCTGTGGTTCCTTAGGTTGATGAATTTTTAAGCGAGTTTGCGTGAACCATGACGATTACAGATTACACCCTTGGACACGTGCTTGGTCGAGGGAGCTTTGCAATCGTATACGATTCTATCCACAAGCCAACGGGCCAGAAGTTTGCCACCAAAGTTGTGGACAAATATGCCGCAGGGTCCAAAGGGCTCAAGTGCATCGAAGCAGAAGTACAATGCCTTAGCAAGCTAAAGCATCCCCATATCGTCCAACTGTTCCAACATTTCGAGGGGGACGGCAAAAAGTACATGGTCATTGAGCTGTTGCACGGAGGCGAATTGTTCGACAAGATCGTGGAATTGCAGTTCTACACCGAGAGCATTGCAAACGTGGTCGTTAGGAATTTGTTGGATGCCCTTGCTACAATGCATGAGATTGGGGTCTGCCACAGGGACGTCAAGGCGGAAAATGTGATGCTCAAGCAGCCGGCAGTGGAAGTGTGCTCGTTTTCCCGTTGCCCATGCGGCCGCTCTCCTCTCATCCTTTCATGCCATCTCATCCGCCTTCGACCCATGTGTGAAACGCAATGCAAAGCAATGAACACGAGCAAAGGCCCAGTGTCCAAAACATATATTCTGCCAATAGTACCGTGTGATTGATTGTTCCGATTTTCGAGTGTCTACAAGTTGTTGTTGCTTGACCAGGCCTAATTCGAGAAAAAAAAACCCGAGTTTGGTGCCACCATCGTGTTTGGTACCTCGACCGCCGCGCGGAGCGGGTCCTTGGCTCGTAGTGCACGTAATCGTGAGGGGAGTGTGTCTGTTGTGTGCTTTGCAATAGCACCAACCGACGTATAATCTTGATATTTTGGGAAGGCTTGCACCAAGGTGAAAAAAGGTTTGGGCAAAGACAAGGTTACTCAGAAACTTTGAATGCATCGAATTTGATTGCTGCTCTGCAACATAAAAACTGTGCGCATCACTTGGACTTCAACGACCCAAGGTGACCCGACTCCGCTGATTCCACGGAGGTCAAACCAAGCCCACATCGAGTTCCCTCAAGCTCGTTGGTTTGTGCCCCTTGGAGGTTTCACGACTTATGTTCTTTGTCGAGCGTCGGAAAGTAAGAAGCCGGGGCAGTGAAGTTACATTGCAGGCCTCCTTTGGAATAGATGCGAGGCAAGGAGAGGAGGATAATCGCGGTCCCAAACATGCGGTGCTTTCTTGCCTCCCTTCCTTGCCTCTTGCACTTTTTGTCACCCTATGCGGATGAGGGTCATGGGGTGCTCGCCTGCCCAATCTTGTGGACACGCTTTCAGAACACTGCCGAGTTCCTCGGACAAGTGACACTAGTGGATTTTGGTGTTGCGACATCGTTCAAGCCTGGCCATGCGAAGTTCGATATGCATTGCGGCACGCAGGATTACATGGCCCCAGAAGTGGTTGTTCTCGTCAGGAGAGGTTTGTTCATCGCCGTTGAAGGCATGGGCAACAGGCGCGTGCAAATTGTGATCGGAATGGTTCCGAATGTGTGAACCCTCCCCCCAATTTTAAGAACCGGTTCTTAACTTTAGCCCGGTTTTTGGTAGTGGCAGTGGGGGTTCTTAAATTTTGGGGGGGTTCTTATTTCGTTTCTTGCCCTGCTGATTGGGGATGCCGCAAAACGACATTGGACCACCACAGCCAAAAGGAATGTATCAGACAAAACAGTGTTTGCACGTTTGAAAGACTCGACAACATCCGTAGGGCAGTAATAGTACCTGGAAACAGGTTTCAATTTTCTGTTCAAAGATATTTATGCTAAGCCTGAGCCTGATACAAGTTGCCACCTGCAAAACGCCAAGCTTCCATCGCTGCATATTTTCGTAAGTAAAAAGACAATCCCGGCAGTTGCATTGTTCCCCAGATTTGGCCAAAATTGCTTGTGAGAGACCCATGTGGTTCTTAATTTGGGCCCGGTTCTTAAATTTGGGGCGGGGGTTTAACAATTCACTCGTTGCGTTTGCCATTCTTTCGACCTTTGGCGTTGCACGGC
Source organism: Eutreptiella sp. 'Long Island Sound 2002' (assembly GCA_964036045.1). Lineage (NCBI taxonomy): Eukaryota > Euglenozoa > Euglenophyceae > Eutreptiales > Eutreptiaceae > Eutreptiella > Eutreptiella sp. 'Long Island Sound 2002'. The sequence continues at coordinate 9,121,971 of OZ038383.1, forward strand.
CAAAAAAGGAGCTGTTTGAACGACCAGCAATTCCACAGAGTAATTGCTAGATCTTCTTTATGGATGACAACGGACAACCCCCCGCAATTTTTTCCCCTCCTTCTCAGTCGCTACTAGGAAGTGTCACCCTTTTTGGGGGTCGCATCAAAATCCGCCCATGTTACTGTTGCCGACCGCAAGGGCAATGCAAGTTGTTGCTCATAAGAGGCGCAGTGCAGCACCCATGGGGACGATGGCTCGGGCCGCGGCTTTTCAACTCCCGATCCAGGGCTTTTTGCCCTGCCACGCCTTGACACGGCGTCCCCTCTGGCTCTCAGCCAATGCACTGAGGACCTGGGGACCCTTTGCATGTGTGGAATGCACAGGTTCTGTTGCTGGACATGGCTCGTCCGAACGGCAGCCCAGAGCTCACTGAGATGCTGATTGGCGGTTGCATCTTTCCAAGAATACATCCGGGGTGGCAGCACCATCGAATAGCACTCGCACCCGAAAGGGGTCTGGTGAGGGGTCTCAGCAACCAGGGATGGGCAATAGTAGGGCCGCAAGAAGCTCTGTTGGAGTTGCAGCTCTCTAGCCCCGGGTTGCAAATTGTGCAGGCGGCAGATACTATGATGAGAAATGTGACCTCTGGTCTCTTGGAGTGCTGACGTACATCCTGCTTTGCGGTTGGCCCCCGTTCTTCGCCAACTCGAAGAACGCGCTGTTTGACAAGATCTTGCGGGGGTATGTTGCATCCATCCATCCTGACTGGTCTGCATTGCTGCACGATGCTGCTGTGCCACTGGCGCCGCAACCGAACGGTCCGTGTATGCGACCCACACTCCTCCTGTTCGACAAATAGTGCCTGCGCTAACCAAAGCCGATTGGCCGTTGGGTTATCAGGTGTGACAGTCTTCAACGGTGTACATGATCAGCCCTCAGTTGTTGATCATTGGGAGCAACAATCATTCAGTCGGGGGGAGGGGGGTGTCAGGAGAGATCATCAGAGGCGGGGCCACGGGTTGGTCCTTCTGCACGTCGAAAAGCTCTAGCAGTTTGTGGACACGCTGGGGTCCTCAAGGCGCCCGGTTTCTGATGTGAGTCCGAAGACATGTGTAGCCCCTTCGAGCAATTTGCAGACGCGCCCCATCTTATTTGAGGGATGCCGAAAGAGCCTTTCGACGCCGGATTTCGGGGAAACTCAAGGTTAAGCAGGGCAAGCTTGGCAGCGGCTTGCTCTACACCAATGTAGAGTGCGGTACCGGTGCGGCATCTGCAGCTTTTGAAACCATGGAATTGTTCCATCTTTTTTTCTGAGGCACTGTTGCAATCATCTTGCGTCTACACCACCGTTCCCCCACATTTGGACGTAGTGCACCTTGTATTCATGTATGTGGATTTCAAGTTCGGCCTTGTGCCATGAAGTATTTCTAGTCCCGGGCGTACAAGGTCATGCAGCTCCCCGCATGCCCACATGAACCGCAGAAGACGACCGCAAGGGGCGGAAGGTACTTTTGGCGTTGCAACTGCCGGTGTAACACGCAACACTGTCCGATCCAACGCTTCAGAGCACTCAACAACCCCGCAACCCCGGACCCAGCCAACACCATCAGGTAGCAGTCGATTGGGGTGTAATGCCAACACATGTGCACAACCAGCTGCATGCATACGAACCACAAGATGCTTCTCTTGCTGCAATACGGGGGGGGGGGGGTTCAATTCAGTTGCGGACCCCAACCGCCGCGGCGTGAGCACGGGGGTCTGGAGGAGAGGGGGGGGTTCAAAAATTGTCCGGTTTTGGGCGCATTTTTTCATTCCCTGTCTCATTCGGAGCATTTTGAGTATACACAAGACCCGGGTAACAATCCCCTTCTACCATCCACCACAAATGAACAGTAGCAGGACCTGTAGGAAATATTTGAGGCAGGCGCATCATTGCCTCGTTTGCTTTGTTTGTGCCATTGTACCGCAAGTCCGCCTGACGATATGGACAGTGTGTAGCAAGAAGCTCCCGGTGAGCAGATCCGTGGTTTTGACTGTCGGGACCGTGCAGTTGAAAGAATCAACACAATATGGTGGTACGGGAATGAGCCGATAAGCCAGAGGCAAAGTATCAATTCCATGGTTTCAAAAGCTGCAGATGCCGCACCGGTACCGCACTCTACATTGGTGTAGAGCAAGCCGCTGCCAAGCTTGCCCTGCTTAACCTTGAGTTTCCCCGAAATCCGGCGTCGAAAGGCTCTTTCGGCATCCCTCAAAAAAGATGGGGCGCGTCTGCAAATTGCTCGAAGGGGCTACACATGTCTTCGGACTCACATCTTCCATCTTTTTTTCTGAGGCACTGTTGCAATCATCTTGCGTCTACACCACCGTTCCCCCACATTTGGACGTAGTGCACCTTGTATTCATGTATGTGGATTTCAAGTTCGGCCTTGTGCCATGAAGTATTTCTAGTCCCGGGCGTACAAGGTCATGCAGCTCCCCGCATGCCCGCATGAACCGCAGAAGACGATGCTGCAGCGAGGGGAACCGTTGTACAAAGCGTCGTGTACTGTTTACCCGCAGGACAGCACCTGCCAAGGGGGAAAAGTGGTTTGCGGGCATTGGATCGCCCTTTCGTGGGAGGATTCAGGAAAGAAGCAGCCCAAGCATGGCCCTCTGCTCACGTGCCGCCAAAGCCATTGCTCCCACGACCCCATCCGCAGGCAATACTCGTTCGACGCTAACACAACGTGGGACACCATCTCCACGGACGCCCGCGATTTCGTGGCCAAGCTGCTGACAGTGGACCCCGAGGAGCGGCCCTCGGCAGCGGAGGCCATGCAGCACCCTTGGATCCAAGAAAGCCTTTCGGTGCGGCTCAAAGAGAGTCCGCTGCGCGCGTCGCAGACTGGGATGCGGCTCTTCAAGGCCCGCTCCATGTTTGACAAGACCGCCTCCGTCGTGCGCTCTGAGTACGAAGCATCGCAGGAGCACGAGCACCATGGCACCAAACGCCGCCGCTCCACTCGGGACTGCGACACGCCTCCCTCACTGGAGGCTGACGACCAACCCATAGAAGTAGCGCAAGCAGCCATCGCAGCCGCAGCAGGTGCAATGACATTGACTATGCCACGTAAGACGTCGCTGAGGCCCCCGAGCATATGTAACGCCCCCATGTCGCCCTTGCTCGACAATCTGCCGGTGCAAGACCCTGAGGAAGTGAAGAACGACTCGTTTGGGCAAACATGGCCGTCTGCAGGCCCTTTGGGTATGCTGAACTGTTGCAACCAAAACCAGGGAGTTTTTGCCGAGAACAGACCCCTCGAAACCCCTTCCTTGCATCACCTGTGACTCCCAGTGCACGTGACCATTGCAAAACAAAATTCATTGCAAAGAGCACCTCTTGCCCTGTTCAAAATATCTTTCTTTGTCCCCCCAAAAAAAACGCAGTATGTGAGGATCACATGTCGAAAGCCGGACGCAATGACCACCAAAAATTGCAACCAAAACCAGGCTTTTCTGCCCAAAGCAAACCGCTCGAAACCCTCTCCTTGCGTGACCTGTATCTTCTAGTACACATGACCATTGCATGCGACAGGAAGTGCATGGGAAGAGGAAAAAAGGCTGATTGAACAACCGGAATTTTTCAAATCACCTGGAAAGAGGTTGTTAGATGAAGTGCAGTCGCGAACGCCGTATGCCCCCATTTTGGAGGGGTATTTGCGCAGCATACCCCAATGTATGGAATTGGATACTTGAATCATTATTTTGGAAGACCAAATTATCCCCCAATGAATTTTTCAATTTTGACCACTCAGCCCCCCCCCCCCCCCCTGGCTGGGTAGTATCTTTGTTGGGGAGAGAGGAGAATGGTAGGGATGCGGTAGGGGTGTGGTATGTTTGGTAGACGCACGGTAGGGGTTTTGTACGGGGCTTTGGAAGGGGTTTTGGTGCAAGCTTGATGGGGGCACAATAGGGGCACAGTAGGGGCACAATAGGGGTGCACACAGTGCACGGAAGACCCTGAACTGCGCACCCCGCACTGCGCATCCCAGACTGCGCACCCCGACTGCACATTTGTGATGGTGCACCCCTGAATGCGCACCTCTGACGGCGCACCACTGACTGGGCACCCTTGGCGGCACCCCGGACTTCGCACCTTGGACTGTGCACCCCTAATTGCACAACCCTAAGTGCGCACCTTAGACTGCACAAAATCAGAAATATGACACCCCCCCATTTTGATTTTCATGAATATTTTGTGATTTTTCGATGTTGGGCCGCAATTTTTTTCCGAACCCCCCCCCCCCCCGCCCCAACTGGCAGGTTCCGGCTTGGGTGGGGGTTATGAGCGCTAGTGCAGCTTTCACCGAGCCGGTGAAACCAATAAGGTTTCTTGTACTCTCTTTAAGGTGAAGGGTGCAAGTACCCTTTGTAGCAAGCAGCAGCAGCAAGTAGCAAGCATGCACGAAAGGGCAAGATCTTCACTCTTGAGTGGTGGATTGGATTGCCAAAAAAAGTTTTCGGGTCCCGAGTCTTTCCGGTTTGTGTGGGGCGGAGTGGGACGAGCACTATTGCAGTTTATGCAGTTTATGTTTTTGCAATGTCGGCGTTTTTGGTGGCCTTAGTGGCCCCGTGGTGCCTGCTCTTAGGGGTGCAAGTGATGTTGTGACATCATATGCCAACTAGAATACAAAAAGGAAGTTTTTTGGTAGTCTCTAGCCTTGCCTAGGGCCAGTCAACGGCCATGTGAAAAACGCGAAATCACCGCATCCACCAATATTGGCCTACATGTCTACATGGGCTAGTACACACCCTGCTTATGCAGTGTTTCAATCCGGGAGCTCAAAAATTGAAGTTTCCGAGACTTATTTTGTTGATATCCTGTCCACTCACCATCCAAGCTATGTAAAGCATGTTGTTGGCATCATTTATGTGTTTTTTTTTACCCTAATTGGGTTTTGGGTGTGCATTGCTCGGGGTAGATTCTTTGCAAGGTGGATTTGCCGAAGGCAATGGAATCACCTTGCGGAGGTTGTTAGATCAAAGCCAAGCAGGCCCGCATATAGGTGAAAACACCACATACCACCCCTTTTTGGGCCTATTCGCATACCTTACCTCAAAGGGTTGAATTGTTTGTTGAACCCCTTGTAAAATCATTATTTTGTCCAATAAATGCATCCCCCACTGATTTTTTTTGGTCCAGACCCCCCCCCCTCCGACGCCCCCCCCGCTCTTGAAACCCACTTTTTTGCTTTGTTTAGGCGAAGGGGGGGGTCCAAAATGTTGAAAAAATGACCAACCCTTTTTTCGGGTTGAAAATTATGAAATTTTTTGTTTTTTTATTTTGAGCTGAGAAATTGTTTTCATGTCCCGACTCTATGGTGTTTGTGTGGAGCGGAGTGGGACGAGCGCTGATGCAATGTGTGCAGCTTTTAGTTGTTTTTGCTATGTTGGTGTTTGGTGACCTCACTGACCCTCTCGTACCCGCTCTTAGGGGTGCAAGTGGGGATGTTTTGACAGCATATGCCTACTAGGATACAATAGGACGTTTTTTGCAGTCTCTAGCCTTGCCTAGGGCAGACGCTAAATCACCGCATCCACCAATAATGGCCTACATGTGTGCATGGGCTAGTGCACAACCTACTTACCCGCCCCCTGTTCCCGCCGGCCGCGTTGAGCGCAGGCCCCGGGAGTGCACTGGGTAGTGGAGCAATGGCCGCGATGGAGAGGGGAGGGGTGAGGGATGGTGGGGGTGCCACGGGGGGGGGGGGGCGACTCCGCGGGTCCTAGGACGCCAACTACCCCCCCCCCCCCCACAAGGGGCCTCCGGCCAACAGTTAAATGTCAAAGGTTCAAAGGTATGAACCCAAGGAGCCAATGGGGGAACGTTAGCGCGCCAGGCGCGTGCCGAGCGTCTTTTTTGACCCGTGCCCCACCAGTAGCCTTTTAGGGGGTGCACTAAAGGGGCGCACTTAGACAAGGCTTTTCCTGCGGCGCGCAGTTTGGGAAACCTGCCTAATTTGTGGAGCTTTTTCCAGGGGGCATGGGGCCCGGTTTTATCATATAGTATGGCCCTTTTCTGTAGCCATATTGATCTCTTCCTACCATGGGGACCTCCAGAAGGCAAGGGTTATGTTACGGGGTGTCAATCCGGGGGCAAGGGTTAGGTAGCCACTATGCCCACATGTGGGCCATTTGTTGGCCCAACTGTTCGGAGGTGCCCGACACCCCCCCCCCCCCGGGGAACCGCCCTCCCCGGCGGCCCCCCCCCGGTGCCCCTCCCAAAACCCCCCCTCCAAGGGGGCTCCGGCCAACAGTTAGTTGGGGGGGTAGTTGGCGTCCAAAACCGATGGGTCGCCCCCCCCATGGGGGGTGCAGTGCCTGGAGCACGACTCGCCCTCTTGCAGCCGTTGCCGGCGTGGGCTAGGGCGTCGGCCGCTGTTGCAAGGTAGACCACAAGGGGCACGGCCGACATGGGCAGCTGCCCACCCCGCCCCTCCGCAGCCTAGGGTGTCGAGTGCTACTCCCGCGAAAGCGCAAGGCAACGTTATCGGCCTTGGAAGCCTTGGCCCCCCACGAGAGCCCATGGCGGCAGCCACAATGCACGGCACCGCGGAGGCTGGGCCCACGGCTGCCTAGCCCGCCAGCACCAAAGGACCAGCTAATGTAGTGGTGTGCGCACCACACATGGAACACCGCGTCGCGAGAGCTTGCGTCGCTAGGGGAAGGGAGAGCAAGATGTCGATACACCCCCCATTCCCCCGCCACCCCCTACTGGTGGGGGCAGCACCCGGTGAACGCGACCAACCCTTGACCCCCAAGGGATGTATTAGAACCGCTGACAACCATAGGAGGAGGGGGGTCCTCCTCCCCTTCCACTGTTTGAGGCAAAAATTTCATCCGTGCCTTCGGCGCAAGAGGATTTCAGCTTGAAAAAAATTTTCGGTCCCTTTGGCACCAGGGCATAGAAGGAGGGGGGGTCCGGTCAACCCCTCCCCCTCCCCCCAACTCAACGCCCCCTGCCCCCTCCCCTTCCAATACATCCCTGCCCCCCCACCCCCACGCCCATACACCCCCCCCCCCTGCCCATACGGCCCCCTGTGGAGCCTCTGTGGTCCCCACAAGCAGAGCGGGTAGCTCTAGTGCAAAGGTTTTTTGGCGCATTTCTAGCACATTGCATTCGCGGTGTTTGCCGTGTGGGGGGGGACTCCCGAGGAGGCTTGGGCAGGGCAGGGCCGGGGTGTGTCAGCGCCCCTTTTAACAAGCCCACACCCCTTGTGGGGGTCCGGGGGATGCATGGCAACGCCCGTGGCATTGCGGCAATCAGGCCGGCCCGCGTTCTTCAACGCGGCAGTCAAGCAACCTGTTTTGGCATGGGGCCTAAGCCCCCTTCCGCCTCAGGAGGCCCAGCCAGGACGCTCAATGTGCCCCCCTAGGGAGGGCAGGCAATGTCGCGTCGGCTACACAGGAGGGCGAGTATGGAAGAGACTTAGTCCCAACCATCTCGTTCCTCTGTGCCGCTGTACTCCAAAGGCGGGGGGCAGCCGCGGGGAGGTGGGCGCCTGAACTCTTGATTCGCCCACCAACCCAGCTCCTTGACATCTGTACATAGGCCTAAGCCTGTTTAGACCCTCTTTGTGTGCCATTGGTTGTGGGGGGGGGGGTCCCTTCCCAAAGGACTGGTGCACAATCTGCTTCTGCAGTCTTCAGCCTCCACAGCTCAAAAATTCAAATTTCCAAAACTGATTTTGTTCATATTATGTGCCGGAAGGGGGCAGGATTCGTTTCCAAGGGACTGGTGCGCGACCTGCTGCCAAAACAACCAGCTGCCAAAATTGGCAGACAACGGGCCCACTGAAAATTTTTCAACCGCTGTGGCTGCAGTCACTGGCCACTTCCAGACCGCCGCATGGTGGCCAGAGGTGCAGGAAAAGGGTTTTTTTATCGGCCCCCAGAAGGGCACAATACATCAGAAGGTGAAAGCAAAGGCCGTGCCTGCAAAGTGAGGTCACGAGTGTGGTTTAACGTGGCCTCCTGTTGCGACCACAGCCTTCTGGGAAATCCATGTTGGCAGCATGGCACTGGGCCCCGGCTGCTGAAGCTGTTTTGTGACACAGGACTGCCATCAACTTAAGGCCGTTTAAGGCCAATCAATATGAGATAATCAACATTTTCGTTTTTGGAAACTCCCTCCCACTCCAGGATGTGTGGTATGCTGGGCCCAACTGCTCCACATTGCTCCTCTGCTCCACAGGAACTTGCCACAAAACAAAGACTGCAAGAAGAGAAGAGGCCCGGCAGTCAACAAACACGCTGTCATTCGAAGGTATTCTGCTGCTGACTGTTCCCTCCCCTCGCTGCTTTATGGATCAATTTACCAAGATATTGGGTTGGGCCATGGGTTGGAGAGGAGCACTGCATGTGGCAGCCCAAAATAAGTGCTTGCCCCTTGATAGTTCGTACATTATGGTCTTGGTGCTCGTCTTGGTGCTCGGCAAGAGGGCCGCTGCTCACCAAAGAGGGCTATCGGGTCATGGCCGAGCCAAGCCTGCACTAATTCCCCTCATGCTACCCCCCTGACTCCGGTAGTGAATTCAAGAACCATTCTCCTCCCTTTTTGAATCGCTTGTCCTGTCGATTGGGGGTTTCTGAAATGCCCTGCTCAGTTAAGGAGCCGTTTCGCACTGAAGCTGCAGCCATTTTTGCACAACGCGCCACGGGACACGGTTTGCCTGTACTTTTTCCTGGGAATTCTGTGAGGTACTCGCATTTGCAGTGGAACAAAAATTACTTGTTTTTTCAATGAGAAAATTTCCTCGCCACTAGCCACTTCTGATTTCGTCAGCGTGGCTGACCGCCCTCGTGGCACCTCGCCAGCAGGGCGCTCATGACGGGATGGGGACCCCAGCGCCCCTCCCTAAGCAACAGTGGGTGCTCGTTGCGCGGGGTGACACTGGCCCTGAAACCCCCCTGGGGCCCTTAGTGCTGGTGGTGCTGACCCTGCCGGGTCTACAAAGTGAGGCGCATCAGGATGGCCGGAAAGGGTAATAGAGCCCAATACTCTCACAAGTATTCCTTAGATGCTAGGGTCTCCAAGGGCATGGTTACATGGTGAGCCACGCGACAAGTGGCCCTGTCCTACCTCCACATATACCTCCATCAAACCTCCACATTCTTTTGTTGGCCAAGTCCCAATCAATTGGTGGCCACACACAGTAGTTTGTGCTTTGTGGATTCGGCTTCCCGTTGTTAAGGTTGCTATGGGGTGCCGTACGGAACCGGCACTTGTACGTAAAAGGCAAAAGAGGCATTATATATATATATATATATATCCTCTTATCTACACCCCTCTCCCCAACTCTAGGTGGCTCCACCATACGGCTCTAAGGTACACGCGAAGGGTACAACTTGGTGCATACAGGTGGCGGAAGGGGCTAAACTGGGTTAAATTGGGCTCAAAATGGGCTAAAAACATTTGTTTGAGCATCCCGAATGGTCCAAGATCACTTTTGGAAAAACGCGTTTTTCACCCATTTTTGACCCATTTTTGGTCCCAAAACGGCCCATTTTCAAGGCATTTTGGGATTTTCCATGGGCCAAAAAGGGTGTCCACGAGCTCAAAACGGGCTAAAAACACTTGTTTGAGCATCCCAAGTGGTCTAGGAACAACTTTGGAAAAAACGATTTTTTTCGCCCCGGGTACCCCGGTGGACCCGGCGTTGGCCCCTGCTGTGCGCGGGCCGGGCTGCCCTCCGGCTCCACCAAGTGACCACTGGTACGGGGGTCTAGGTGGCTCGTTGGGCGATTCTGAGGCTTGGAAACCACAAAAAGTGGGGGGTTGTAGGTGGACTAGGTGCCCTCGGAATTCAGATTTGAGCCACGTAGCCCAAGATACGGCCCGTTCTTGGTTTCGGGGTGTTGGTGCACATTGCGCCGATTTTGGGGCTTTTTGGTGCCTTTTTGGGCCGTTTCTTGGACATATCGTGGAGTTGAAGGGCGGTAGAGGGCTCTTTGACACGGTGAAGTCAAGCCGCACGTGTAGTGTAGCCACCGTTTCCCTTCGTTTGGGCGTTTTGCCCGGGTTTGGGGGCTGTTTTGGGCGAAAAATCGCTGTTTTTGGCCCAAAGCTGCACAGATTTGGGAGGGCACCTCCCGACTTGGCGCCCCCGCCCCGGGCCGCCACCGGTGAGTTTCTGGCTCAAAACTTGGATTTGGCAAGGCCACCACCTATGCTCCAAGATGGCTACATGGGCAAAAGATCCGAAGCGTTGGCACGGAGCAATGGCCAAAACGGCACGGAGACGTGTTCTTGCTGGTTGTTGTTGTTGTTGTTGTTGTTGTTAGCTAAATTTAAGGGGAGAGGGGTGTAGTAATAGTAATATATATGGCATATCTTGGGCAGTGTATCCACACCCACCCTGGGCCAACTAGTGCACTATGGGGCAAGGTTAGGGACCCCCCCCCTATTTTGGGGTCGGGGAACACAAAAAAACATGTTTTTAGAAGTGAATTGGATGATTTTTAGTGGGTAATTGCCCCTATAATGGGCTAAAATGGCCAAAATTAGGGTATGACATCACTGCTGGTAGGATCCTAACCAGAGTACCAAAAATAACCACTAAATCCTAAAAATAACCCACACCACCCCTATATACACCCAATGCCATAGTTATTTAGCATTTTTAACATACCCTTGTCCATTTTCATGTCCCTCAAACTATTATTGGGGGTATTTGGTGCTAGTATTAGGGGTTTGGACCACAATTGTGCCCATGTTTAGTACTTTGGTTAGGATCCTACCAGCGATGATGTCATACCCTAATTTTAGCCATTTTAGCCACTTATAGGGGCAATTACCCACTAATAACCATCCAATTCACTTCTAAAACATGTTTTTTTGTGTTCCCCGACCCCAAAATAGGGGGGGGGGGGTCCCTAACCTTGCCCCATAGTGCACTGCTTGGCCCAGGGTGGGTGTGGATACACTGCCCAAGATATGCCATATATTACTACACCCCTCTCCCCTTAAATTTAGCTAGCAACAAGCAACAACAAGCAAGCACGTCACCATTCCGTTTTGGCCATTGCACCTTCCCAACGCCTCGGGCTTTACTCTACTTTACCTGGTGGACCCACCGTTGGCCCACACGGTGCACGGGCCGGGCTGCCCTCTGGCTCCACCAAGTGACCATTGGTACGGGGGTCTAGGTGGCTTGTTGGGTGATTCTGATGCTTGGAAACCACAAAAAGTGGGGGGTTGCAGGTGGACTAGGTGCCCTCGGAATTCAGATTTGAGCCACGTAGCCCAAGATACGGCCCGTGCTTGGTTTCGGGGTGTTGGTGCACATTGCGCAGATTTTGGGGCTTTTTGGTGCCTTTTTGGGCCGTTTCTTGGACATATCGTGGAGTTGAAGGGCGGTAGAGGGCTCTTTGACACGGTGAAGTCAAGCCGCACGTGTAGTGTAGCCACCGTTTCCCTTCGTTTGGGCGTTTTGCCCGGGTTTGGGGGCTGTTTTGGGCGAAAAATCGCTGTTTTTGGCCCAAAGCTGCACAGATTTGGGAGGGCACCTCCCGACTTGGCGCCCCCGCCCCGGGCCGCCACCGGTGAGTTTCTGGCTCAAAACTTGGATTTGCCAAGGTCACCTAGGCTCCCCGGGGCGAAAAAAATCATTTTTTCCAAAGTTGTTCCTAGACGACTTGGGATGCTCAAACAAGTGTTTTTAGGCCGTTTTGAGCCCGTGGTGGCGCATTTTGGGCCATGGATGATCCCAAAATGCCTTGAAAATGGGCCGTTTTGGGACCAAAAATGGGCAAAAAATAGGTCAAAAACGCATTTTTCTAAAAGTGATCCTGGACCATTTGGGATGCTCAAACAAGCGGTTTTAGCCCGTTTTGAGCTCGTGGTCACACTTTTTGGCCCATGCAAAATCCCAAAATGCCTTGAAAATGGGCCGTTTTGGGACCAAAAGTGGGTCAAAAATGGGTCAAAAACGCGTTTTTTCAACAGTGATCTTGGACCATTGGAGATGCTCAAACAAGTGTTTTGAGCCCATTTTGAGCCCGTTGTGACCAAGTTTAGCCCCTCCCACCACATGTATGCACCACGTTGTGCCTTTCGCATGTACCTTAGAGCCGTATGGTGGCGCCACCTAGAGTTGGGGAGAGGGGTGTAGATTGGAGGATATATATATATATATATATATATATATATATATATATATATATATATATATATATATATATATATATATATATATATATATATATATATATATATATATATATATATATATATATATATATATATATATATATATATATATATATATATATATATATATATATATATATATATATATATATATATATATATATATATATATAGTCATAGTCATAGTCATAACCACTTATCACGCCGTCTACTGGTGTTACCGGGCATCTCGCACCGACAGGTGGTTCCTGCCTTGCTCGATCCCGTGGGTCCCAGGGCTGCCTGAGGTGGCCCACAGCTTGACGGAGGACCCAGAGGACCGGGGATACCGGCCAACCAGGCTTTGGGGGCAGTGGCAACTGCAGAGCGTTAGCATTAGCAACGGCGACGAGCGCTGGCCCGTTTGTTCGCCGGGGGTAAGGGTCAAGGCATGGCAGAGCTGCAGCACTGCAACAAGCAAGCACAACTCCTAGGGGTGCAGCACTGCAGCAACCAAGAAACAAAGCAGCAAGCATGGGCACAAGACGAGATTGAAGATGGCGTTGCTACCCACGTGCTGGCTCGAAGGCCTTGGGGCCTGCAGCAAGCCCAGCGCTGCCCCAACCGTAGTCACCAGGGTACTCACCGGTCAAGTAGTCTGGGACGTTGCTGTCCGCAGCGTTGGGGCCCAACCACCTCTTGCGGTGAGGACCACACCAGTCCGACAAATCCACCTGGGGCTCCTTCTGCTTCCCAGCATCTGTGAACTTGGCCACAGACGGCGTGTACTGGCCGGCTTGCTCAAGGGTCAACCCGTTCACCGCGAACGGATCAGCATTGTGGGAGGCCCAGTGCTCAACAGGGCCCTGGCCGGTGACGGCAGCCTGCACATAGTTGCCGAACAAGGAGAGCATAGCCATTCGGCCCTCCTTGACCTCCTTCACCTTCAGTTCGGCAGCCGTGTCAGGGTCTTCGGCCAAACCCAGAGGGTCAAATTGCTTGCCACTAGGGTTCACCAGATCAAGGTCCCGTCCACCGAATGGACCACCCTTCACACGGTAAGCCTCGATGGCACCCTTCACGACAACTTGGCTGGCCAACTCGGCGGTTTTTTTTTTTTTTTTTTACCTCCACCGCTCGCCACTCGTCTCTCCCCCCGGCGTTTCGGTCTGTCCTCTGCCCCCCCCCATGTCCCCTCGCCGTCTCCGTGCTGTCCTCGCCCCTTTCTGGGGTGGGTGGGGGAGAAGGGGGTGGGGGGGGGGGGGGCGTCCTCGCTGTCCGTCCTCTGGCGTAAGCACGTCGCAAGCACGGCGCAGGCAAGAGGCGCGGCACTTGTCCCTCTGCAGGGGGGGGGGGGGGGCTAGCCGTGTGGCTCCCGTCATCGCCCTTCCTACCCTGCGTTCGCTCCCCCGGTGCCCCCCCCGTTGGGGCTTGCACGGCGCGTGCTTCCTACGGGCACGGTCGTGTGGTCCGTCCCGCACCCTCTCTCCGCTGCCTCCCCACCTTGCCGCTTTGTCCTCGGGGGGGGGGGCCGCTGTCCGCCCCTCCCTACCTTCACCCCCCACCCTTGGGGGGGCGGAGGTGTGTGTGGGGGGGGGGGGGGCTTGTCGTCTTCCCTTCGTTGCACGCATGTCGCAGGCACGACGCTAGCACGGCGCAGGCATGAGGCGCGGCACCTGTCCCTCTGCAGGGGGGGGGGCATGCCGTGTGGCTCCCGTCGTCGCCCTTCCTACCCTGCGTTCGCACCCCCGGTGGTCCCCCCGCTGGGGCTTGCACGGCGCGTGCTCTCTTCGGGCACGGTCGTGTGGTCCGTCCCGCACCCTCTCGCCGCTGCCTCCCCACCCTGCCGCTTTGTCCTCGGGGGGGGGGGCGCTTTTCGCCCCCCCCTACCTGCATCCCCCACCCTCGGGGGGGCGGAGGTGTGGGGGGGGGGGGGGGGGCGCCCTTGTCGTCTTCCCTTCGTAGCACGCACGTCGCAGGCACGACGCAAGCATGGCGCAGGCACGAGGCGCGGCACTTGTCCCTCTGCAGGGGGGGGGGCCTGCCGTGAGTCACCCGTCGTCGCCCCTCCTACCTTGCGTGCGCACCCCCGGGGGGGCGGAGGTGTGTGGGGGGGGGGGGCGCCCTTGTCGTCGTCCCTTCGTTGCACACATGTCGCAGGCACGACGCAAGCACGACGCAAGCACGGGGTGCGGCACTTGGCTGCAGCGGGGGGGGGGGGGGTTTCTCCTTTGGGCCTTCCAGCCCTCCTCCACGGTAGGGGCTCCGCACCCCAGGATCTCCAGCCGCCGTTGCCCCTTGGCGGTAGTCGCCAGGACGCGCACGGCGCACGACACGACGCATGGCAACTATCCCCTACCCTGCCCCCTCTGCTCCCTCCCTCGCCCTCAGTGCTCGCATGGTGCTGAGCAATGCCCCTGCCTCCCTCGTCGCTCCCTCTCTCTGCTCCGGCTGTCCGGCCTTCGCTCGCCTCCTAAGTGTCCTACCTCTTTCGCCCTGCCCGTGCCCTCTTCCCTCGTCCTTGCCGGCCCTCGATGCTTGTCACTACGCAGGCACACAGCACACTGCACCTTTGGGGGCGGGCTGCCTTGTGGCAGCACGCCGCGGCACCCCGCCTTGCCCGGAGCCCCCGCGCGCCGCGGGCGGCTCACTCGGTTGTGGGGCACCATGTTGCCCCCTTCTCTGCCGTGCCATCTCCGACCCTCTGCCCTCCGGCTAGCGCGAGCACAGTGCGGCGCAATTCGCGAAGCAGCGCTCCCTCTCTGCCCCCCTCTTTGCCCCGGCCCCCCTGCCCTGTCCTGCCCCCTGTCCGCTCGCCCTCCCTCACCTTGCCCTGCCCCTCGTCCCTGGTTGCTGGGTCTCCGGCCTCCTGTCTCTCTGTCCCCCTCCTCCCTCTATTCCCTCGGCGTGCACCGTGCAGAGCAATGCGCAAGGCAACCCTCCCACTCCCTCTCTCCCTTGCTGCCCCCTGGTGTCCTGAGCTCCCGGTTTGTGGCACGCACCTTGTACCGCACACGATACCTCCGGGGGCACGCTGCCTAGCGGCCGCGGCACGTCCAGGGCCCCCGCTCGCCGCAGGCGGGCAGCTCGGTTGCGGGGCACCCTCGTCGTTCTTGCCCCTGGTCCGCTCACACTAGCCGCCCTCCGGCCAGCGCGAGCACGGTGCGGAGCAATTCGCGAGGCAACCCTCCCTCCCTGCTCCCCCCCTCTGCTCCCGCTCCCTGGCCCAGCCCTGCCCCTTGTGTGCTCGTTCTCCCTCGTCCTCTCTTGCCCCCCTTCCCAGGCCCCTGTGTCCCTGGCCCTCTGTCTCCCTGTCTCCGTCTTCCCTTTACCTCCCCGGCGTACACTTCGCCGAGCAATACGCGTGGCATCCCTCCCTCTCCCCCTTCACCTTTCCACCCCCTGGTGCCCTGGTCCCTGGGCTAGTGGCACGCACGTCGCACTGCACCCGCCTGTGGCCTTTTTCCTAAGTGCCCTACCTCTTTCGCCCTGTTCGTGCCCTCTTCCCTCGTCCTTGCCGGCCCTCGTTGCATGACACTACGCAGGACACTGCACCTTCGGGGGCGGACTGCCTTGTGGCAGCACGCCGCGGCGCCCCGGCTTGTCCAGTGCCCCCGCGCGCTGCGGGCGGCTCGCTCGGATGTGGGGCACCTTTTTGCTCCTGCCCCACGTTTGCTCTTTCATGCCGCCGTGGCACGCCCCCTTCCCTGCCCTGCCACCTCTGTCCCTCTGCCCTCCGGCCAGCGCGAGCACGATGCGGAGCAATTCGCGTGGCAGCGCTCCCTCTCTGCCCTCCGTCTCTGCCCCGGCCCCCTGGCCCTGTCCTGCCCCCTGTCTGCTCGCCCTCCCTCGTCCTCCCTTGCCCCCCTTCCCATGCCCCTGGGTCCCTGGCCCTTTGTCCCCCTGTCCCCGTCCTCCCTTTACCCCCCTGACATACACTTCGCGGAGCAATACGCGAGGCATCCCTCCCACTCCCTCTTCACCTTGCCGCCCCCTGGTGCCCTGGTCCCTGGGCTTGTGGCACGCACGTCGCACTGCACCCGCCTGCGGCCTTTGTCCCTCTACGCCCGCCCTGCCCCCCCCTCCCTCCCCTGCCCTTTTCCCCCTCGGACACTACGCAGGACACTGTGTAGGCAAGTCGCAGGCACGTCGCAGGCATGTCGCAGGCACGCACCTGGCCTCTATCGGCGGCGTCGTCGGGCTGGTTGGCACCACGCTGTGGCCGCCCGCCGCTGCCACAGCCCCCGCAGGAGCCGCCGCCGCGGGCAGCCACTCCAAATGTCGCGGGGGGCGCGGCCCTGGTAGGCCCCGGCTGCCCCCCGGCCAGGGTTTCACCGCACCTGCACCTTGCCCACCAGTTGTACTCTGGGCGCCGGACTGCACGTGCTGCCAAAGAAGCATCACGCTGCGGCTGCCCGCCGCTGCCACAGCCCCCGCAGGAGCCGCTGCCGCGGGTGGCCGTTCCAAATGCCGCGGGGGGCGCGGCCCTAGCAGGCCCCGGCTGCCCCCCGGCCAGGGTTTCACTGTACCCCCCGCGGCGCCTGGTCGCCGGGGGGGATCCATCAAAAGTTCCTGTAAGAGATCGAAAAAAAATAAATAAAACTGTCTGCTGTGCTGTTTGCCGCTTGCGGTGCTCTCTCATGTCTGCCTGTGTTATCGTGTTTGTAGCGCATGTTGATGTGATCTTGTCTGATGTTCGTGTCATGTCTTTGCTTCCTGGTGTGCCTGGCTTCTGGCTGCTTCTCTGTCCTCTGGTTATTTTTGCTGTTGACGTTTCTTTGCCTCAATGTCATTTGTGCATTTGCTGCTTCTATCTGTGTCTGACTTTACCTTTACTTTTAATTGTCTCTTTGTGTTTTTTTTATTTTTTTTGTTCTTTGGTTGTTCATTTTGTGTTTTGTTTTTTTTAGTTTTTCTGTTCTTATTTTGTTATTTCTTTTTTGCTGGTTTTTTGCTGCCTGCATTTTTTTTTGTTTTTGGGTTGTGTTTGCCATTGTTTCTTTTTTTGTTCTGTGGTTTTTGTTTTTTTGTTGTTTTTTTATTCTTTTTTTTGGTTTTTTTTGTTCTTTTATGATGTTGCTCTGCATGTTTTTTTTCTTTTTGTTTTTTTTTTTTTTTTGCTTCTTTTGCTTTATATATATATATATATATATATATATATATATATATATATATATATATATATATATATATATATATATATATATATATATATATATATATATATTACTACACCCCTCTCCCCTTAAATTTAGCTAACAAGCAACAAGCAACAACAAGCAACAACAAGCAACAACACGTCTCCTTGCCGTTTTGGTCCTTGCTCCGTCCCAACGCTTCGGATCATTTGCCCATGTAGCCATCTTGGAGCCTAGGTGGTGGCCTTGCCAAATCCAAGTTTTGAGCCGAAAACTCAGCGGTGGCGGCCCGGGGCGGTGGCGCCAAGTCGGGAGGTGCCCTCCCAAATCTGCGCAGTTTTGGGCCAAAAACAGCCATTTTTCGCCCAAAACAGCCCTAGTAAGGGTTCAAAACAGCCAAACGAAGGCAAACGGCTGCTACACTCCACGTGCGGCTTGACTTTCTCGCGACCAAGGGACCTTTGGTGCCCTCTAACTCCACGAGATGTCCGAGAAACGGCCCCAAAAGGCGCCAAAAAGCCCCAAAAACGGCGCAATGTGCACCAGCACCCCGAAACCAAGAACGGGCCGTATCTTGGGCTACGTGGCCGAAAATCCGATTCCGAGGGCACCTAGTCCACCCGCAACCCCCCACTTTTTATGGTTTCCAAGCCTCAGACTCGCCCAACGAGACACGTAGACCCCGTACCAGGGGTCACTTGGTGCAGCCGGAGGGCCGGCCAGCCCACGCACAGTGGGGGCCAACGGTGGGTCCACCAGGGTCCCCGGGGCGAAAAAAATCATTTTTTCCAAAGTTGTTCCTAGACCACTTGGGATGCTCAAACAAGTGTTTTTGGGCCATTTTGAGCCCGTGGTGGCGCATTTTGGGCCATGGAAAATCCCAAAATGCCTTGAAAATGGGCCGTTTTGGGACCAACAATGGGTCAAAAATGGGTCAAAAACGCGTTTTTCCAAAAATGATCCTGGACCATTTATGATGCTCAAACAAGTGGTTTTAGCCCATTTTGAGCCCGTGGCGACGGGTTTGGGCTCCTGCAAACTCCCAAAATGCCTTGAAAATGGGCCATTTTGGGACCAAAAATGGGTCAAAAATGGGTCAAAAACGTGTTTTTCCAGAAGTGATCCTAGACCATTTTGGATGCTCAAACACGTGTTTTTGGCCCGTTTTGAGCCCGTGGTGGCGTGTTTTGGGCCACAAAAAACCTGAAAATGCCTTGAAAATGGGCCGTTTCAAGACCAAAAATGGGTCAAAAATGGGTCAAAAACGCGTTTTTCCAAAAGTGATCCTAGACCATTTTGGATGCTCAAACACCATTTGAGCCCGTGGTGATGCATTTTGGCCCATGGAAAATGGCAACCATCAAAAAGTCCGGGGTGATCAAACCGTCCATGCTATGAGCGCCAGATTCCGCAAGACGAGGCGCTATACAAAAGACGAGGCGCTATACAAAAGTCGTTTGTTGCGTGCTGAATTTGTGCACTAGGTTCGTTCATCGAAAAGTTCAGGGTGATCAAATCCTCCATGCTATGAGCGCCAGATTCCGCAAGACGAGGCGCTATACAAAAGTCGTTTGTTGCGTGCTGAACTTGTGCACTAGGTTCTTTCATCGAAAAGTTCAGGGTGATCAAATCCTCCATGCTATGAGCGCCAGATTCCGCAAGACGAGGCGCTATACAAAAGTCGTTTGTTGCGTGCTGAATTTGTGCACTAGGTTCTTTCATCGAAAAGTCCGGGGTGATTAAAACATCCATGCTGTGAGCGCCAGATTCCGCAAGACGAGGCGCTATACAAAAGTCGTTTGTTGCGTGCTGAATTTGTGCACTAGGTTCTTTCATCGAAAAGTTCAGGGTGATCAAATCCTCCATGTTATGAGCGCCAGATTCCGCAAGACGAGGCGCTATACAAAAGTCGTTTGTTGCGTGCTGAATTTGTGCACTAGGTTCTTTCATCGAAAAGTCCGGGGTGATTAAAACATCCATGCTGTGAGCGCCAGATTGCGCAAGACGAGGCACTATACAAAAGTCGTTCGTTGCGTGCTGAACTTGTGCACTAGGTTCTTTCATCGAAAGGTTCAGGGTGATCAAATCCTCCATGCTATGAGCGCCAGATTCCGCAAGACGAGGCGCTATACAAAAGTCGTTTGTTGCGTGCTGAATTTGTGCACTAGGTTCTTTCATCGAAAAGTCCGGGGTGATTAAAACATCCATGCTGTGAGCGCCAGATTGCGCAAGACGAGGCGCTATACAAAAGTCGTTTGTTGCGTGCTGAATTTGTGCACTAGGTTCTTTCATCGAAAAGTTCAGGGTGATCAAATCCTCCATGCTATGAGCGCCAGATTCCGCAAGACGAGGCGCTATACAAAATTCGTTTGTTGCGTGCTGAACTTGTGCACTAGGTTCTGTCATCGAAAAGTCCAGGGTGATCAAATCCTCCATGCTATGAGCGCCAGATTCCGCAAGACGAGGCGCTATACAAAAGTCGTTTGTTGCGTGCTAAACTTGTGCACTAGGTTCTTTCATTGAAAAATTCAGGGTGATCAAATCCTCCATGCTATGAGCGCCAGATTCCGCAAGACGAGGCGCTATACAAAAGTCGTTTGTTGCGTGCTGAATTTGTGCACTAGGTTCTTTCATCGAAAAGTCCGGGGTGATTAAAACATCCATGCTGTGAGCGCCAGATTCCGCAAGACGAGGCGCTATACAAAAGTCGTTTGTTGCGTGCTGAACTTGTGCACTAGGTTCTTTCATCCCAAAGTTCAGGGTGATCAAACCATCCATGCTGTGAGCGCCAGATTCCGCAAGACGAGGCGCTATACAAAAGTCGTTTGTTGCGTGCTGATGGTATGGTATGGTGGCTATCCTAGAGCCTAGTTACTTTTTCCCTCTACCTGTTTAGCTGCGGGACCCTTCTCTTTCATTGTGTGCTCTGCTCTGCGCGGTTGTATTTGGAGTATACGTGTACTCTTAATCGAGTTACGTTCATACCCTCCATGACCAATCCAATTGCTGGTAACAAGGGTTGCAATAATGTTTAGAAGCCGGGACAGGGGACCATAGTAAGTAATGATTGTGGCATCATGTAGGTAATGATTGGTGGATCATGGGATTTTGGGACAAGGGACATGGGAACATGGCGAGCATAATAGGTAATTAATGTGACACCACGTAGGTCATGATTGTGGCATCATGGCATGGGATAGTGGGAAATGGGACATGGAACATGGGTACTGTGGTGCTGCGTTGTGAGATGTGCATTGTGCCAATACATTTGCATTTCCCTCTGCTTGTTCTGCTACAGGACCCTTTTTTTTCATTGTGTGCTCTGTTCTTCGTGGTTGGATTTGGAATATACGTGTACTCTTAACGGAGTTACGTTCATACTCTCCATGTCCAATCGCTGGGAACAAGAGTTGCAACAATGTTTGGAAGCCGACGTAGACTTCGATGTTGGGGACTTCATTGTGCAGCACCCCCAAATTGCGCCACCAACCATTCGCCGTCGCCATGCTAGTATGCGTCACACTCTCATGAAGCGGTTGAACAAGCGAGCGAAGCGTGGACTGCAGTCATCATCCATGGCAAGTCTTAACACGGCACAAGCGCAAGCCGCCAAGGGTGCAAGGAACACCTCACAAGCACAAGCTGCCAAGGGTGCAAGGAACACCTCTGCGGCACAAGCTGCCAAGGGTTCTACTGGAGGTACAAGGAACACCACTGCGGCACAAGCTGCCAAGGGTGCAAGGAACACCTCTGCGGCACAAGCTGCCAAGGGTGCAAGGAACACCTTTGCGGCACAAGCTGCCAAGGGTTCTACTGGAGGTACAAGGAACACCTCTGCGGCACAAGCTGCCAAGGGTGCAAGGAACACCTCTGCGGCACAAGCTGCCAAGGGTGCAAGGAACACCTTTGCGGCACAAGCTGCCAAGGGTTCTACTGGAGGTACAAGGAACACCTCTGCGGCACAAGGTGCCAAGGGTGCAAGGAACACCTCTGCGGCACAAGCTGCCAAGGGTTCAACAGGAGGTACAAGGAACACGCCAGAGTCGCAACGCGACAAGGGCATTGTCGGTGGACACGCCAATACACCGGAGAAGCAACATGCCAAAGCTTCACATCCTCGATCGCGGGGGGTCGTTGGTGCCGCTAAGAAAGAGCTTTTCGGCCGGAAACACAAGCCGCCATCTCACATTTCTTTGAAATCTGTCCGAGAGTATTGGCTTGATGGTTTGGATGTTTTGTACTCGCCACTGTTTGATGCCCTTTGCCATCGATGTGGTCAACTACTTTGGGGCCCGGTTGGTGCGCACAAGTTTCTTGTTTCCCGAGATGATAGTGCAGTCCGTACCACCAACCTCTTTGGGGTGCCACCCACAGATGTGATTACGAGTGCGATCTTCGAGTTCCGAAATGACTTGTTTGCCAACTATGTACAATACAAAGGACCACCTTTTCGCGTTCCGCCTCGGTTGCATCCCACGAGTATTGGCGCCTTCAAAGTGTATGATACGCCGGTGTGGCATTCGCCACATCGTATGTATGCATGCCTCGTTTGCAGCAAGTATCGAGCCAAGTACGATCCTATAAATTATGGGTACGAATTGGATGGCACGACACATTACAGGGTGCCAACCAAACTTGCGAATCTCACCGAATATCAAAAACGGCAAATTGCGTTGGGTGCTTTGTATTCAAATACCCTTAAGCACGTGGATCTGCGCCATCGACAGTGGCACCATGCTATTGGGACCGTTGGTGTGGGCCGCAAGCCTAGCCAGCATTATAATGCACTATATGGGTTTATGACCATGAAAGAAGATGTGCTGCGCGATTATCAAAAGCCGAAGGATAGTGCCCAAAACACGCGGCAAATGAACCAAGCATTGCTGTTGCTAAAGAAAATCCACCCCTTTTATTCCCGGTTTTTGGCGCATTATAAAACATTGTACCGCTACCTACAGAATGCAGCTTCTACAATGGGGACGTTGACACAACGTTTTTTTGAGGATAAGTACGGGAAACGCCTGGAGTACCATCTACAAGACGAGTATGTGGCTTGGGCAGTGGAGTGTGATGCACCGCGGAACATCATTCCCGATTTTGCCCCTCACCAAGACAGAGTGGGATTCATGCATCAAGCACCATTTCAACGTGCAGGGGGGACCGTTACCGCTGCAGCACAATCATTGGCGAACGACACGTATTTGCATTTCAACGATCCCAAATTGGAACCGTGCGTTTGGCCGGATTTATATCCTGGTGGAGTTGGTGGATACAGGGTTGGGTGTGGCATTGGATGTGCGGCGTATTATCGTAGCCGGTATCTTGCATTTGATGAGCGCTGGCGCCGTGACCGATGGTGGTCCTTCTTCCAAGTGAGTAAAGAGATGAAGAATCAACTTATTTGGAACCAGCAAAATTTCAAAGCGCAACGTGGTGATCGCGCAGAGGATATCACTGCGGAACATCTGCGTGCTGCTAAAAGCTCCGCAGGACCCAAGCCCTCTCCAAAGCGACACTCATCACATCACGCACAGTCTTCTTCGCAATCCACTCAATCACCTAGTCAGCCGAGCCAATCAACTCCCTGTCCCGGTGCCGAATCATCCACACAGTCCCCAAGCCAACCAAGCCAATCATCAGCACGCCCCGCACACGAACATAAGAAGGCCCGTGCTTCATACCACGATGGTGTTGATTCCATGAATCGGAATTTGGCAAGCGAAGGGGTTGATCAAGGTACCGCGGAACTCAACCCATACTATCGATATGGAACTTATGTCCCATCCAAGCTAGTTGGGACACGATCCTATTGGGCCTCACGGCATCTTGACCTCACTGCAATGAGCCGCGAGCTTGGAAAAGCAGACCTATTCATTACTTGGACAATGAATGACAATTGGGCTGATTTGCAAGCTGCAGTTCAAAAGGGATGTCGCGCAGGTGCGGTGTGGCCTGGACAATATCCGGAGGGCACAAGGCCCACCAAGCCAATTCAAGACGGGTACGATATGGAGGCATGCGTTGCATTTCATAAGCGGGTCGAGATCTTCAAGCGTGAGTTCTTAGCGATTGGCAAGAGAGGTCCATTTGGAACGGTTCGCGATTATTGGTTCCGCTTTGAATATCAAGAGCGCGGCCGAGTGCACCTGCATGGTGTTGTTTGGTGCCAACCAGATTCAATCCCGGATGATGTCATCTGCGCTACAATGCCCCGCGAAAGTGATGGCTATGATCCGGAATTCACTTCATATCTACGGAGTTTATACAAGGAGTGCAATATGGTGCACCAGTGTTACCCTGACAAATGTTTCAACATTGGCCAAGGGCGCGTATCTACCGAGTGCAAGTCAGGGTATCCGTTTACGGTTCCCCAACATATGGAGGAGTTGGACACTAAGGGTGTACGCCTATTGTACCGCCGACAGGAACAAGAAGATGCTTGTGTGGTACCTCACAATCGTCGTCTCCTAGTACGTTTGCAATGCCACAACAATGTGCAGCGGATCACATCTTTGGGGTGGGAGTTGTACCTTGCGAAATATCTCACCAAAGCTGCAAAATCATTGACTGTCCCAATGCACCTGTCACCAAATGCCACTGACGTTGAGCGCTTGCTGAAGCTACGTTCTTTGGGACGCATGGAGAATGGAATGATGCTGCTCGGCATTCATCAGTGTAGGGGTAGTAGAGAGGTTGTATGGATTCCAACGGATCCATGGCCTAAGTTGGGGCGCTTGAAACGCCGCAAACATCTACCGGAGGATGACGCGTCTACGGATGTTTGGTACCTAGATAGGTACGATTTCTATTTGGAGCTTCCGGACGGTTTGCAACTGAAGTACCCTGACTTCTACCGATATTACCGTCGTACACAGCGCAATCCCGCTGACGCCAGCGCCTTGGCAAGCAATCCGGCAGAGGATATGGCAAACGAATCTCTGTCTAGTGATTCCGACGACGCAGTAGACGGTGATCGGTATAAAGCCGACCCTCCTGACAATGGCAAGGAGCGCCCATACTGGTGGCCGTCCCCTCCAGAGCGCATGGAGCGAGAAATTAAAGACAACGTGGGCAATAAGTGGAGATTGCGCCGGCGCACTGCCATTCCAAGGTGGAATTTCTACCTTCCGTACGGTGAGGACGCCGAAAAGTATTTCTTACAAAAGATTCTCCTCTCCCAGCCCTTCACGAAAGAAGACCACGAACAGCGATTCTTTTCGAAGGACAATGTGTCGAAAACCTACATGGAGGAGTGTATCCTTCGTGGTCTATTCCGAGGATATGAGGAAGAGGCACGGGAAACACTAAACAACGCCCAGGCTCGAGGTTACTCCGTTGAGCGGTTGCGTCTTCTTGCAGAAGTCCTTCGAGCTGAGGACATAATCGACGCAGCCTTCTTCAACAATTATATGTCCGATTTGGATGAGCTTGACAAGCATCGGGCCGGTGAGGATGAACCAGTGGTTGCTGATGAGGCGGAAATGGATCCCCAATTGGCTGAGGAGTTGAAGGCGTTTATGAATGCCGATGACCCCGGAGCTGCCGATACCTTGGTGAATGCCCTAAATCATTGGCAACGCATGGTTTTTGAAATCTTTGTGGCACACTTTCAACAACAACAACCGAAGGATGTACTAGATATATCGACACATTGTCGGGCTAGCACTGCGGGTAGCCGACCTCAGTTGTGTGCCATTCTCACAGGAGTTGCAGGAACTGGGAAGTCTCATGTCGTCCGTTTATTGATTGCCAAGCTATGCGCATGTGGATTTTCAATACTTGTGTGCGGTGCTAGTGGCGTGGCAGCGCTCAACGTTGGTGGCCGCACCATCCACAGCTTGTTTTCATTGTCATTGGACCTTGATTGGCAAATCAAAGAGGGAACAATTCTTTGGTGGATGATTCGTAACGCTGACATGATTATTGTGGATGAGTTCTCGCTTTTGTCGAACAAGCTCCTCCACACGTTGAATGACATACTACACAAGGTGCGCCGGGACAAGCGGAATCCTTTCGGAGGAATTACAATGCTTCTTGTTGGCGACCCATTGCAGCTTCCCGCTGTTGATCTCGACATCTTTGATAGTGCCCTCTTTCGGAACCATTTTGTGCCGTTTGTGTTGACGGAGGTCATGCGCCAAGACGATGGACAATTCATTGACCTGCTCAATCGTGTACGCATTGGGGAGGAAACCGATGATGATCATCTCACCCTACAGCAACGCATCGCTCCAAACAATGATGTTTCGCTTCAAGACCTCGAAGATGCCCCCATGCTAGTGGGACGCAAGAATGCTATGCATCGGTGGAACGAACACTTCATGGCACAATTGGGATCTAATATTGTGACCTTCAATGCCACCTATGTGGACATGGGTGGTGCTCCTACCAATCAAGCCATGTGCGACTACATCAATTCTCGCAATCGCCGCGTGCTCCCACAACAGGTTTTCGTGGCCGCCGGTATGCGAGCCCGGCTAATTCGCAACGTTAGTATTCAGAATCGTTTGGTGAACTCAACGATGGTTGTTATCAAGCGATGGTCCAATGATGTTATCGTTGTGTGCCCCATTGGTCGCACTAGGGAGTACCCTATTTGTCGGTTCCAACAAATAATCCCCGTGTACGGACCATCCGTGCAAGTCAAAATACTACAATTTCCGATGCTCGCAGGCTATGCATGTACTGTTCACGGATCGCAAGGCTGCTCGTACCAGATTGTCTGGATTGATATGGCAACCTTCTTTGCCGCAGCACACGCATATGTTGCATTGTCACGGGCACGGTCCCTGCAAGGTCTATATATCCTGAACTATCGCCGTGAGGCATTCCTTGTGGACCCCTACTACGTGCAGCTGTGGAATTGGTTTTTGGCAACAAATGTTTTGGCACCCAAACCCGTTCAGCACATTCCGCCTTACCCACGTAGAACCTTCACATCCACTCTCATTGCCGGGATCATGTGTGTATGCCGCTCATGGCACACCAAATCTCATTTCCCCCAAAATTTGGATGCCCGCATTTTAAAAGTGAACATGTTGCTCATCTTGCAGTATGTGTCATTTCCATGGTGGTCTTACATTGATAGACAATTACAAGGAGACAAGTTGTCATTGGACATTGACGACCTCAATGAGGACGGAACGGAGCAGCCACGTATGCGCGGACGGCCTCATGGCACATCTCAGCAACCAAACGTTGGAGTGCAGTTGTTAGATGGCAACAACAAGCCACGTGTCTTTAGTGCCGATGTCTTGAGCCAAATGTCCGTTGTTCAGTTGCGGACCTTGTGTGCGGCTCATGGACTATCAACTTGTGGTACAAAGGCTGTTTTCCGGGAGCGCATTCTTCGAAAGCAAGACCACATTGAGGGTCCACCCAAACGGTACCCGACTACATCGCATGTGGCTCCGCCTCCGTCCTCCATTGGTGACTACCCCCATTTGGATGCACGTAATTGCCACTTCAGCATTGGATTTTGGCCCGATGAGAGAAATGATTCCATCGAGCACAATGTCCATCTTGCAGAATGTGCGTGGCTGTCCAGTGCGGCAGTCCAGTGCCTCCTCGAAGTTCTCTTGCCCCCAGGAACCACCTCGGTGAAACCCGTTATCATCGACATGCAGTTGGCCCAACTCATGCGACATTCTCCTACACTAAGCCTCATTTGTACAGAAAAATGCGCGTTACCATTATTGCTAACGTCCCGAAATTCCACAATAGGGGTCCACTATGTGTTGGTCACAAATCTCCAAGTGGATTGCAAGAGGCTAGTCATTCACGATTCCAAAGACGCCTCGTCGGAATGTGGGGCTCTATTTCGAGTCATGTTGAAAAAACTTGGCTGGTCTTTCGTCTGGCACCATTACGGAACCCAACCTGATTCCGATACTTGTGGGTTCCGCGTGGTGATGCTCGCCATGCAATGGTGCGCTGCCAAAACGTTGACGGGGCAGCTCCCACGATGGTTCTTGGCATATTCTGCAAGCATCCTTCAGATGTTTGCCGTGGATTCCACGACGTTGCGATCCGCAGTGAATACGTTCCAAGACGCCACATACGAGGATGCTTTGACCATGTATGATGAACCCGTCATTTGGGCAATGACGGAGTGTGGGGCCCTACCTGACGTCACCGATGCCCAATTGGATGCTCACACAAGCGAACACCATTGGACCTGCCCTCCACAAGGCACCAACCATGGGCCATCACACCCAACGGTAGGCAGCAACCAGGCTAATCCAGATCCATCACAAACCCATCAACCTCAACGCTCCGAAACATCAAGGTCAAAAGGAAGTGCCAACACAAAGCCTACCCCAAACACAAGGCAAAAATCTGGGCGCCCAAGTCCACCAACACCAACAGCAAAACCTTCGAGAAAAGTTCCCAAGTCCAAAAGAACTACTATGCCAGCACGACATCAACCTCCAAGCCAAGCACCATATCGTTCGCAACCACATCCACCCCAAGGAGGGCGTGGAAAGTCAACCAACTCCGAGGACAACCACTCCTCAAGAAAAAGGACATCCCAACAAAGCAACGGGCCACATTCCAAGAGACAACGTGCAACGGGCAGCGAGCAACGGGGTAGTCGCAAACGCCCTCGACCACACCAAGATTCAACGGCACCATCAGGCGAACCCCCCCGGTCACGTCCTCGAGCGGCCGGTACCCCGGTGGATCATTTGGCTTTGACGAAGAGAGAAATTACCGAGTGGTCCACAAGGATCACAGATGAGAACACTAGTCTTCGCCGGCGAAAGGCACATGCCTTGCACTTCTTGGGTGCCCAAGATGCAACCGCAGTAAAGGGGCAATACCGCTCTTTATCTCTACTTCTTCATCCGGACAAGAACAGGACCGACCCAATGGCGACCAAGAAATTCAAAGTGTTGGGTGCGGCAAAAGATTTGTTTGTCTAGCCCGTTGATATGATGGCAACACTTAATGCGTCACAATGTGCTCTACAAATGGACTTGGAAAACAGGTGTACTCTTAATCGAGTTACCTTCGTTTCTTCTCCAAGTCCAGTTCCTGGTTGGCAAGGTGTCTGTTCGTGTAAGCATTTTTGCCGGTAAATTGCCAATAATTACATCCGTTTAGCACCACCCCCGCGAATTGCCGCAATTAAATAAAAGCGCAACCATAATGTCCCATGGTGGTCCCTCACCCCATTATCGCCGGTCGCAAGACCCTCCTAAGGGTTCCAATATCACTATCAACGAATACCCAAGCCGATGACACCCTATCCCATTCCAGGGTAGGGGCGGTGCGAAACGTCGGACTACACCTGGGCCGCATACTCAACAGTTCGGAGGTGCCCGACACCCACATGTGGGTCATTTCTGAACTTGTCCCCGTGCATTGCATTGGGGACCACCAAGACGGCATGCGCTACGGTGCCACAATGCCCACATGTGGGCCAATTCTGATTTTGTCCCCGTGCTGAGCATTGGGGGCCCCCGAGACGGCAGGGGTTAGGTAGCCAGTGTGCCCACATGTGGGCCATTTCTAATTTTGTCCCCGTGCTGAGCATTGGGGACCCCCTAGAAGGCAGGGGTTATGTAGCCACTCCGCCCACAAATGGGCACTTCTGATTTCCCTCCCCGCTCTGAAGAGTTGGGGACCCCCGAGACGGCAGGGGTTATGTAGCCACTCCGCCCACAAATGGGCACTCCTGGTTTCCTTCCCCGATGTGAAGAGTTGAGGGGCCCCTAGACGGCAGGGGTTAGGCAGACACTCCGTCCACCAATTGGCACTTCTGATGTCCCTCCCTAATCTGAAGAGTTGAGGACCGGTGCGAAACTTCGGACTACACCTGGGCCGCATACAAAACAGTTCGGAGGTGCCCGGCACCCACATGTGGGTCATTTCTGAACTTGTCCCCGTGCTTTGCATTGGGGACCACCAAGACAGCATGCGCTACGGTGCCACTATGCCCACATGTGGGCCAATTTTGATTTTGTCCCCGTGCTGAGCACTGGGGGCCCCCGAGACGGCAGGGGTTAGGTAGCCCGTGTGCCCACATGTGGGCCATTTCTAATTTGATCCCCGTGCTCAGCATTGGGGACCCCCTAGAAGGCAGGGGTTATGTAGCCACTCCGCCCACAAATGGGCACTCCTGATTTCCCTCCCCGCTCTGAAGAGTTGGGGACCCCCGAGACGGCAGGGGTTATGTAGGCACTCCGCCCACAAATGGGCACTCCTGGTTTCCTTCCCCGATATGAAGAGTTGAGGGCCCCCTAGACGGCTGGGGTTAGGCAGACACTCCGTCCACCAATTGGCACTTCTGATGTCCCTCCCTAATCTGACGAGTTGAGGACCCCGAGATGGTAGGGGTTATGTAGGCACTCCGTCCACCAATAAGCACTCCTTATTTCCCTCCCCACCTTGAAGAGTTGGGGAGCCCTCAAATGGTAGGGGGTATGTAGGCACTCCGCCCACCAATGGGCCCTTCTAATTTCCCCCCTCGCTCTGAGGCGTTGGGGACCCCCTAGACGGCAGGGGTTATGTAGCCACTCCGCCCACCAATGGGCAACCGCACATTTTCATCCCTGCTCTAAAGAGTTGGGGATCCCCGAGACGGCAGGGGTTATGTAGCCACTCCGCCCACCCGTGGGCCACCACACATTGTCCTCCCCGCTCTGAAGAGGTGGGGACCCCCTAGACGGCAGGGGTTATGTAGCCAGTCCGCCCACCAATGGGCCACCACAGATTTTACTCCCCGCTCTGCAGAGTTGGGGACCCCCAAGACGGCAGGGGTTATGTAGCCATTCCGCCCACCAACGGGCACGTGTGATTGCCCTCCCCACTTTGAGGAGTCCGGGACCCCCTGGACAGCAAGGGTTATGTAGCCACCCAGCCCACGTCATATTTTCCACCCCGCTGTGAAGAGCTGGGGATCCCCAAGACGGCAGCGGTTATGTAGCCACTCCACCCAACAATGAGCAGTTCCGATTTCCATCCACGCTTTTAAGAGTTGGGGACCCCCAGGACAGCAGGGGTTATGTAGCCACTCCACTCACCAATGGGGCACCTCAAATAATCCTCCCCGCCCTGAAGAGGTGGGGACCCCCAAGACGGCAGGAGTTACGTAGGCATTGGGCCCCCAAGTGGGCAACGTCAAATTTTCCTTTCCGCTGTGATGAGTTGGGGACCCCCATACGGTAGGAGTAGTCTCGCCACTTCGCCCACCATTGGGCCACTTTTGATATTCCTCCCCGCTCTAAACAATGCGGAACCCCCAAGACTGCAGGGGTTATGTAACCACTCGGCCCACCAGTAGGTCACTTCGGATTTTCCTCCCCGCGCTAAAGAGTTGGGTACCCCCCAGACAGCAAAGATAATGTGCCTACTCTGCCCACCAATGGGCGTTCGTGATTTCCCTGCCCCCTCCGAAGAGTTGGGGACCCCCCGGGTGGCAAAACTTGCGTAGCCAGTTACCCCACCAATGGGGCACTGCAGAATTTTCTCCCCGTTCTAAAGAATTGGGTACCCCCAAGACACCCCCGCTGCCCACCCGTGGGCACTTCTGATTTTCTTCCGCGATTTGAAGAGGTGGTGATCCCCGGGAAAGGCAGGGGTGATATAGCCACTTTGCCCACGTGGGCTATTTCTGATTTTGTCCCCGTGCTGAGCATCGGGGACAAGACAACAAGGGTTATGTAGCCACTCAGCCCACCAGTGGGCCATATCTGTTCCTCTTCCCCACTCTAAAAATGTCCCAATCCCCACGACAGCGGCGGTTAAGTAGCCATTCCGCCCTTCGGGCCCCTCGGGACACTTCTTATTGCCCACCCCGCTCTAAAAAGTGTATGGTGCCCCCAATAATGTCCACATTGAATACACAAAGATCTTTCTCTCCATGTCCGACCATTTTGTTGTGGTGCATTGCATACACCATGCCGTCTCGTGGTGCATCATACATGGTGGACCGCTGTACATTTAAAGGAATGCTGCCCCACCAATGCGCCGAATTTTCCGTGCCACCAAAGACATGGACCCCATCCAAAGGAACGTGTCAAGCAGCAACCACACAACAACTAACCAACCCTCAATCATTCCCACAATAGGCCTATAAGGAAATCACCTCCCATGCCATCAAAAATACATCCCACAAGGTCCTGGTGTGATGCGGCCAGCACATATTACAGGGTAGGCATGCAAGAGGTGACGCGGTGGGTGGGGGTTTTTATTCCGTGCCTTGCCGTGCCCGTTTCTTTGTTAGGCTGCATTGTAAACTCGTTGCCATTGCTTTGTGCATTACGCATGGTAAAGAAAGAAGTCGGAAAAAGGGCAGTCCACAATCACAACATTGGTCCAACGCCATCAAACGTGAGCCAAACAGTGTGTTCCACAAGTAATCCGTGTCAAAACCGGCTTCAACGAAACGACGCATCCATTGCTGCAACACATATGCACCTCCCCCGTAAGGGTCACACCACGTCATTGCATGTCACAACGTCACACGCCGTTGGAACCCATAGGAGGACAAGATAGTGAATATGGATCCAATGCAAAAGGACTTTTAGGTAGCATGACCACCTTCATTTCCACTATCTACAGCTTTTTTGCCTAGCCTCGTTGAGTATTGCATATACAGGTGTACTCTTAACCGAGTTACCTTCGTTTCATTCAATACTCATCAAGGCTCAAACGATCTCCATCGCAACGCGTCCTACAAGCACTGCTACAATGTCGGACCCTCCAACATGCCCCGTTTGCCACACACCACTACAAGAGAAAGTCAGCGGAACATCCAACCAGAACTACGAACGAAAATTCCTATGCTGTCCCGAGAGCAAGCCCGGAGATCGTCACCAAGGCAGTTTCCAATGGACAGAACCCCCGAAGCACGTACCACACGACTGGCCCGATTGCTCTTGTGGGGTACCCTGTCAACTCAAAGACTGGGATGGCCGGTACACCTTCAAGTGTTGGAATGAGTATGGTGGGGGGTGCAATTTTATTCGCGGCGCAACGCAAAAACCAGAAACACAACACCGAGACTGCAAGATGTGTGGATTCAAGCTTGAGCGACAACATTCCGAGGTGACGGAAAATACACCCCTGAGCCAAACTACACCAGCGGCATCGCCATCACAATCGCCACGGCAAGAGGTACCACAATCTCCGGAACCCAAAATCCGTCGTACAAGCCTCTTTATGACCTCCCCCAACAAACAACCATCGCTGCCAAGCTCAATGACTATGGAAATCAAACAAGCTATCCCAATCACAATGTATGAAACCACCGCATCAATAGTCATCATTGTGCACAACGGGGTGACGGGTTCCGCAGATGCAAATTCGGTCACACTCAAATATGAAGGCCCCCCCCTCCTTCCAATAGGCTCAATCCTCCATACCAATGAAATGATGCTCAATCACAATCCAGCCAACACCTCCACCGATGAGGAACCCAAACGAACCGAAAGCAAACACTATGTGAGGATCGTGCGCGTTCCCAAAGCTATTGATCCTGCGCCCACCAAAACGGAACATGGCTCATATGTGATTCTGGATTTCAAAAAGGCTACCAATACAGTCAACTTTTAGTTGTGCCGGTCCGACAAACACCAAATGGTCGTGATGTTGCGGCCCATTTGTTCATGCTCTCATTCATAGGTGATTATTGTGGAACCCAACTGAGTGCTGCACCTACAGGTGTACTCTTAACCGAGTTACCTTCGTTCTTTTGCACACTCTTTGGGTTAAACACAATGGCCACCACTCCAAAGTTCAGCCTACCATCCATTATCCGCTTACAGCACGCATCAATGGATGCCACAAGCCACCTTGCTGCCACAACCAAATCCCAACAAGTGTTGAAATTTTCCTCCTCGATGGAGGGATGCACGACATGGATCGAGAAATGGGGAAGACAGGAATTTCTTGAAGATGACGGGTTCCGCATCACAAGTGGCAGCAATGTGTGGGAGGGGGCAGCAATCACCGTTAACGAGGATGTTGTGAGACTGCAATTTGACGATGACAAGATCCCCAACGGTGAATACGACATCACGTACGTCCCCAATATGCTACCGGATGAGTGGATACTAGAAGCCCTCAACGAAAAGCGCGCCCCGTTGCACTTTTTGGACATAATGGCGACCGGCTTTGGGAACATCGCACAGAGCCCTGTACCACCGGACATCTTGCCGCTTGTGGCATCAAGGCTCCATCTGGAGCCATCCCAGGCAGCCGCCTTCAACACAAGCATGTCCGTAAGGTTTAGCTCAATAACCGGGGCGGCAGGCTGCGGTAAATCACATGTAGCAATGGCCATCATTGAGGCTCGCTTTCTAGCAGGCCACTGCACCCTAGTCACGGGTCCCACAAATGCGCTTGTGGATGCCTTGTGTACCAGTTGGGCTGAAAAGAGCAGTCTCACTGCCCCGGCAGTGGTGCGCCTCTACTCCAAAGTGCAACGGGCCACGGGAAACATCAATCACAAACTATGCGCACATGCACTCGCAAAGAAACTGCGATGCACAGTGCAAGATGTCCTGTCCGACGCCATGTTCGTTTTCACCACAAATGCCCTTTCCTTAAGTCCAAAGTTACAAGCCCTGTTCTTCCACCACCACATCGTGGATGAGGCAAGCCGCTCCAACCTCCCACAATCCGTGGCACTAACAACATGTGCCCAGAATACCACTTTTTTGGGGGATCCGTTGCAATTGCCGCCACACACACATTTGCGCTCAGATATGGCACTACCCCTCCGCATAAGCAAGGACGACATCGCCCAACTGGTCGACCTTGCGCAGGTTAGTGGCCTTGATGTTTGCAGAGCCGGCATCATTCCCCACACGATCATCACGGAGCAGCATCGGATGACCGAAGTACTCACAAACTTTGTCAGTACTGTGTTCTGTGTGCATATGATTGGACATGCACCCGAAACCGCCACTGCTCCTATGCCGGGAGACACAAGCATTCACTTGGTGGACACGTCCATTGACCAAGAACACACGCCAGTTAATGAAATGTTCAACCTCACTTGTGCAACATTCACCCCTCGCGTCCCCACATCGTCTTTCTGCACAAAATCAACTCGATATGTGCAAGACATTCTTGCTTGGGGACAAGACGAGTGGAAGGGCAAATCCATCGCAATACTTGCCAACCACTTTGAACAAAACCGCTTGAATAAGGCGGTGTTTGGTTCGCACCCGGGGGTGGCACACATTGACACGGTTGGACGATTTCAGGGCAAACAAGCGGACATTGTCATCCTAACCCTTGCATCTGAAAATCCCGGGTTTTTTGCTACCAATGCACGACAGTACGTGGCATGTTCCCGAGCAAGGCACGGTCTGTTCATCGTGGGTGAGATTGGAAAGTGGAAGGACCGCCAGCAAGTTAAGCACTTGATGGATGCACTTGCTGCAGTAGCAACAGGGCAACCTATCCCCCTGACCCGCGTACATACCGCACAAGAACTGCCCCAGTTCACGGCGGATGCACCACCCCATTCAACAACTGACTGGGTCATATGTACGTGGATGCCAATGGATAAGGTTTTCCTTCAAACAACACTCCTACAACTACACATCTTGGCACCCATCCAATCCGATCTGGCAAATCGGCTCGGTTGCCCCGTGCCTGCGACATTGGGCCGCTTTCTACATCCCGATTGCACATGGATTTTCACCAACATCTTGGCCTTTCCAGTACCAGCACACCTGCAAGGGTTCCCTTTTCAGGAGGCACTTGACCCCGTAATCTATGGCAATGTACAATGTCGACCCCTACATGCATGGGAACTAGAACTGTTCACCGATGTCCCGCGCAAAATGCGAAGTGCACTCACCAGAGGCAACAAACGCTACACTTTGACACTAGGCCTCTTCCAAGCCTTGTACCCGGCAATGTTGAAACATTGCCAACACATGGCTATGGGCGCTTCACTCATGACATTTTTGTACGGCCTCGTCCCCCACACCGCAACATGCAACACCTTCACGCACCAACATGGAACACAAATCACCCCCACATTGTGCACGTGGTGCCATGCACATTCTTCTATCACTACATCCATCGAACAAAATCTCGTAAACTACAACTCCCACTCACACTCGCAATACATCCCACTCCTCAACTCATTCACCATGGACATCACACCGGACACTATTTTCAATGAACCGGTCGAAGTTGCAACCGGAAATGGCTTGGCATGGCACGACCTAGCAACCCGCTACACACCGCTAACAAAGTGGCAAATGAACGCATCGCAAAAAATTTTCAAGGGAGGGGGGGACACACTGCCGCTCCACGCAGGCATAGCCGATATGTTCACTGCCCTGCATCTCCATGATGGCAATGCAATTTGGCGGAATGTTTTCAACAACTACAATGCAGCAGCAGGACGCCACGTAGATGACTGCCGTTTCAAACGGAGTGCTACGTACATCTTTCATTTTGGTCCACCATGCGTAATGCAATGGGACGGGAAGGAGTATGAACTGCTCCACAACACACTGTATGGATTTGATGGAAGCATGCCACATGAGCTTCCATGTTGTGGTCGATACAGCTTGTCCCTGAGGGCATGGGTGTAGGGGCTGAGACCCACAAGTTTCCCAAATGGCGAATACATTCTATTTCCACATCGTTCCCGACCCCATAACACAACCAAGCAAAAAAAACCCTCACCCTCGAACGTGCTAACCCCCCCTACCACAGCCCATCCCGTCTCTTCCGCTCCGATGGTAGCTCTTTTCTTTGCAAGGGGCTGTGAAAGCATGGAGGGAGGGGGAGTAGTGATCTACCTTCATGTCCGTGTGGTCCAAAGCCACCATACAACCGCACTTCCCTTGAAACGCCCCACCTCGTTATGTGTGTCTATACTAATCCCTTGCCCGCCTCATCAGCTTACCCCTCTGAGGCTCCGCCCACCTTCTAAAACCGTGTGCCATACATTACTTTTGTTTCCCAAGAGTACCATGCTGACCATTTGCCCGCAACCTTTTTTTTTGGCACCTGCTTAGGTAGTGTCCCAAGGAACCAAGTCATCTTTTTTTTGGGGGGGGGAAGAAGGGTTGTGCAAAGGGGGTGTGAGCGGAGAGGGTGATGTACCTTCATGGCGGTGTGGTCCAAAGCCACCGCCCCGAGTTGCTATGGCCACCGTCCGCACTAGCCCATTTGCCTACAACCATTTTTATTGGCAACTGCTTACAAAGTGTCCCAAGGAACCAGACCATCTTTTGTTTGAGGGAGAAGAAGGGTTGTGCAAGTGCTGTGTAAGCAGGGAGGGGTGATGTACCTTCATGGCGGTGTGGTCCGACGCCACCGCCCCGAGTTGCTATGGCCACACTTCCACACTGGCCCATTTGCCTGCAACCATTTTTTTTGGCAACTGCTTAGAAAGTGTCCCAAGGGGCCAAATCATCTTTTGTTTGAGGGGGAAGAAGGGTTGTGCAAATGGGGTGTAGGCGGTACCTTGATGGCGGTGGGGTCCAAAGCCACCGACCCGAGTTTCAATGGCCACACGTCCACACTAACCTTTCAACCCCTCCCCTATATATGTGTGTCTGTTGTAAATCCAACCCCTTGCCCGCCTCAGGAGCCCACCCCCCTGAGGTTCGCAGTGCGGCTGCGAATACCCAAGCCGATGCTACCCTCCCCCGCATTGGGGTGAGGGGCGGTGCGAACCGCCGGATCACACCTGGGCCGCATAGCCAACCGTTCGGAGGTGCCCGGCAAAGGTGGCAGATTGGGTCCGCCTCTCCGCTTATCCACAACACACACATGAGTAACACCCCTACTTTCCTTGTGAGGCATCTAGACAAATAGCAACGTCGGCATGGGAGAGGGGTGTAGATTAGAGGATATATATATATATATATATATATATATATATATATATATATATATATATATATATATATATGGCATAACGCGGCAACCCCCCCCCCCCCCGGGGCCCCACCGGGGAGGGTTTGGTGGGGACCAAGGACCTTCCCCCCCTATTTTGGGGTGGAGAAGTTCAAAAAAATAGGAATTAGGGTGATTGGAAACGGTGGGGGGCCGCTATAACACTTCAAAGTTGCTAAAAATAGGTGTTTCCTACCGAGTGACATCATCCCCAAAAATAGCCCTAAAATCCTAAAAATAGCCCTCTCTACGCAACAAAAACCACCAACACCCCAAACCATTGCCGTTAATGCCTTCCATGGGATCCATTCATCACCCTTTTGCCTCACTAGGGGCAAGAGAAGGGCCACGTGTACCCTATCATACCATTTTTTGGGCCAACCTTGCATATTTGAGGCTATTTTTGGTGATGATGTCACTCAGTAGGAAATACCTATTTTTAGCAACTTTGAAGGGTCATAGCAACCCACCACCGTCTCCAATCACCGTAAAACCTATTTTTTTGTGTTTCCCGACCCAAAAATAGGGGGGGGGGGTCCCTAACCCCAACCCAACCCCGGTCGGTGGGGCCGTGAAGGGGGGGGGGGCGTTGCCGCGTTATGCCATATATATATATATCCTCTAATCTACACCCCTCTCCCATACTCTA
This sequence comes from Eutreptiella sp. 'Long Island Sound 2002', assembly GCA_964036045.1. Taxonomy (NCBI): domain Eukaryota; phylum Euglenozoa; class Euglenophyceae; order Eutreptiales; family Eutreptiaceae; genus Eutreptiella; species Eutreptiella sp. 'Long Island Sound 2002'. Next base: position 9,159,796 of record OZ038383.1, read on the forward strand.
TGTGGCTCCGCTCTAAGGTACGTGCGAGGGGTACAACTTGGTGCATACACGTGGCGGAAGGGACTAAACTCGATCAAAACGGGCTCAAAATGGGCTCAATTCACTTGTTTGTGCACCCCCAATGGTCCTAGATCACTTTTGGAAAAACGTGTTTTGGACCAATTTTTCACCCATTTTTGCTCCCAAAACGGCCCCTTTTCAAGGAATATTGGGATTTCCATGGGCCAAAACCCGTCCAAATGGGCTCAAAATGAGCTAAAAACACTTGTTTGAGCATCCCAAATGGTCCAGGATCACTTTTAAAAGAACGCGTTTTTGACCCATTTTTGACCCACCTTTGGTCCCAAAACGGCCTATTTTCAAGGCATTCTGGGATTTTCCATGGGCCAAAACACGTCACCACGGGCTCAAAATGGGCTAAAAACATTTGTTTGAGCATCCCAAATGGTCCAGGATCACTTTTGGAAGAATGCGTTTTTCACCCATTTTTGACCCACTTTTGGTCCCAAAACGGCCCATTTTCAAGGCATTTTGGGATTTTCCATGGGCCAAAACACGTCACCACGGGCTCAAAATGGGCTAAAAACACTTGTTTGAGCATCCCAAGTGGTCTGAGAACAACTTTGGAAAAAACGATTTTTTTGGCCCCGGGGACCCTGGTGGACCCACCGTTGGCCCGCGCCGTGCGCGGGCCGGGCTGCCCTCCGGCTCCACCAAGTGACCACTGGTACGGGGGTCTAGGCGTCTCGTTGGGCGATTCTGAGGCTTGGAAACCACAAGAAGTGGGGGGTTGCGGGTGGAATAGGTGCCCCTGGAATTCGGTTTTGAGCCACGTAACCCAAGATACGGCCCGTTCTTGGTTTTGGGCCTGTTTGACACAAATAGCGCACATTCAGGCCAATTTTGGCCATTTTTGGGCCGTTTCTCGGACATATCGTGGAGGTAGAGGGCAAGAAAGGGCTCTTGGTCACGGGGCAATTGAGGCGCACGTGGAGTGTACGAACCTTTTGCCGTCATTTGCCCGTTTTGACTGAGTTTCGGGGCTGTTTTGGGCCAAAAAAGGCTGTTTTGGGGCGCAAAATGCGCAGTTTTGGCACGGCACCTCCCGACTTGGCGCCCCCGCCCCGGGGCGCCACCAGTGAGTTTTTGGCTCAACACTTGGATTTGGCAAGGGCACCACCTAGGCTCTAGGATGGCTAGAGTAGAGTAGAGCCCGGAGCGATGAGGCCGAGCAATGGCCAAAACGGAAAGGAGAAGTGCTTGCTTGCTTGTTGCTTGTTGCTTGTTGCTTGCTTGTTGCTTGTTAGCTAGATTTAAGGGGAGAGGGGTGTAGTAATATATATATTTGTATATGCGGAAAAAAATTGTACTCGGTCTTACAGTTAAAAAAAAGTTCTCGCTACTCAGTTTTTTCCTGGTGTCCCGATTTTTTTTTTAATTGCACAACATTGCGGGAAAAAAAATTGCACAATTTTACTGCGAAGAAAAATTGCTCGCACCGACGATTTTTTTGTGCATAAGTTACATTTTTCACCCGTGCACCCCCTTCCCACACACACAACCACACAAACAAGTTGCAGGGAAGCAAGGGCTAAGTCACAGTGGTTGCAACACTGTCGTCCCGGGTGTGCTATGACTGAAGTGTGCTGGTGACAGCCCTGGGGCAGGGCTGCTTGCCAGACTGTCAAAAGACCAAGACCCATTTCTCCCCCAGCCTGGCTCCACATAATTTCCGCCTATAGACCGCATGCCAAAGAGTTTTGTGTCGGAGCTTGACACGGTCCCCATACAAGACCTGGTGTACATGAAGCCGGTGCACAAGCTGGTGTCCGTGAAACCTCTCACCCCTGTCTCTGTTGCCTTTGAACTGCTGGCGGAGAACAACGTGTTGTCTTGCCCTGTGATCCAACGAGATGAAGGTGGCCCGGAGGTCCTGCTTGGCTTTATTGATGTGCTGCACCTTTTGGAGATCATCACAGACATCACAGCCCGCCAGCTCAAGACCCGCAGGGGCAGCTCCGTCGCCCTCGACCACGAAAACCTGGATTTCAGGTCGAGGCCCAGGGAAGGCAGAGGGTATCCCATTTGGTTTGCATTCTTCTTAGAACCCAACAGCGAGCCGCACAATCAAAGCCTGGCCAAGACAAGTCAAGCCAAATCAAACCAAGCACATTCATGGCTCTGCAGCTGAACATAGTTGAAGCCACGGGGGGACGTCTCCTCAGTTCTGGTACACGACATCCCCCCCCTCCCTGCCGGGCCCACTTAGTTGCCAAGGGTCAATAGCTACCGGCCATACATATGGTGGCGCCGAAGGCGCCCAAAATTTTTTTTCATTCCCCTTGCCCATGTGGCACCCCTCCCTGCCTAGGCGCTGGAGGTTAGGGTTAACCCTACACTGGTGAGGAGGTCGAGTGGAGGCCACTGTTGTTGTAGAGTAACCCCTTATGTTGTAGAGTACCCCCTTAGGCCACCGCGTCTCTGCCAGACTGGACTACACCTCTGCTAACCCTCTCACCCGGGCGCCCCGCCCCCCCTTAGCAATGAGCTAGTCCCCCAGAGAAGCCCTCCTCGGCGGCTAGCCCCCCCCCCCCCCCAACACCCCCCCCCTTGGGGGCCTTCGGCCCACTTCTACTTAGGGGGGGGGTCGCTTAGAAAAGCGAGGAGACGCAGTTGAAGCAGTGGGGGCTCTTATCATGCGGCGCACAGTTTGTGTACTTGTTCCAGAACACAGGACATATAGGAGGGGGATTTCTTGGGCAGTGAATTTCACATGGGAAACTTGGTGTTTCAAGTTAGCCATGAAATTTGCCACAGAAAATCCATGGCAAACTCCTTCTGGTGGTGGCACGGCGGTAGGCAGGTACTGTTGCGCTGTTGTAAGCAGTCAGTCTGTTCATCACATCAGTTCTGCTTGCTTGCTGGCTTGCCTCTGGTGTAAGTCGAATCCCACCGTCAGAGTTTGAATACATCAGGACCTGAAACCAACTTTACCCTCTTGGCAGAGTGTGGCAGATGGGTCTCCCCTCAGTTTTTTAAACATGAAATATACCCCCTTTCCACAACTTTTACCATATTTCTTTACTACATGCTCCCTTATGGGCCTCTTCTCTTCGCAAATGGTGCACTTGTTGCCCGTCCCCAACATGTGACGGGTTACGTAGCCACGTCACTCCTCTCTGCTCTGGGGTCCCTGAGATGGCAAGGGTTATGCAACTATTTGAGCTCTCTCCCCTTGTGCCGACTTCTCCAATTCTGTGTGTTTGGTGCCCGGGCAACGCTGTGAGCCATCTCAATGACATCAATACCACACATCTCCCGGTACACAGGTGATGCAGCTATTTGCGCATCTGGACTAGACAGCAGCTGTGGCAAGCGTAGGGCATGCATGCTTTGTGCAACAATAGTAGAAGCACCCACAATGTACTCACTGCACAGGAGGAGCAGTTTTTCAGAGCTGATGGTGGGCAGCTCCTGGTCCTTGTCAGGTTGCACTGGATCATGTTTGATGATTACATTGATGAATACAACACATGGGCTGTGTTCCACCTTTGCCCCTTTTGCACGGGCTTCAGGCTTGCGTGCAGTGTGCGAGGCGATACCCGGTCCTGAAAGAAACCGGCCTGCAGATCAAAGACCTTGAGAAGGGGGAGGTGATGTTACTAGAAGGCGGCTTTGCTGGAAGAAAGCATGGTATTATACCATATGCCCAGACGAAAAAAATGGTCACCCAAGGTGGAAAGCTCAATGCAACGATGTGCACTCTTTTGTTTGCGTTTGTGGAAAGCACCTTTTTGCCTCAATTATGCACTTGGGGTGTGGGCCAAGTTGGGGGACGAATTGGTAAGAGGGCTGAACATGATGTCAATCTAGACTCTGAGTCAGAGTCATCGCCAGAATCGGAGTTGGAGTCAGATATGGATGAGTCAATGTCTATGTCACTGCGGTTCGTCTCAAATATCGGCTTTGGCAAACAGTCCCATGAACCATAGGAATAGTTTTTGACATTGTGCTTGCTGATGCACTGCTGGATGTGAACCATAGCCAAGACCATCCACTGGAGTCGCAAGATACACCGTAGTTGCTTCTCTGTATAGAGTGATGTTGTCAACAGATCACTGTGTGACTTTTTTGTTCCCTTCCTTGTTTCCTTCCTTGACAGTGTGCACCAAAGCAAATCACCCTTACCTTGCAGCATGATGGTAATGCATTGACAACCTTGGACAGGGGTACGGGCAAGGCTAGGAGGAAAGGTAGTTGTGGAGAGGGGTCGACATCCAGGCAGAATGAGGGGCGGTATAGGTGCATTTAAATGTTGAGGCACTGGTATAAGAGAGAAATGTTGATCAAGGGATTTGGGTGGCGCTCAGGGTATGTGCAGATATTCCTGGTTTGCACAAGCTTTGCGAGGCTGGTTGCGTGCACAATGTGACGAGATGCCCCCATATAGCTTGCAATCACCACAGGCCCTGGCCCCAGGTGCAGACGTGTTTTGTTTTGTACGACACTTTTTAAGAGGCGGGGTGATGCAGTGTCTGCATCAGTGCTGTGCATGCACATTTTCTCTTTCAGCCTGGAGGGTGAGGATTTGGTCAGCCTCTTAAAGCCGGACGCTTGGGAGTTCAGCAAGCCCGTTGGGGCGCTGATTGCTCACGAGCTCCGTGCCAAGGCCCACGTGTTTGCCCCGGACACTCCTGTGATGCAAGTCGTTAAGTCAGCGTTTGTGACAACCGACGCGGCACGACGTGTGAACCGTGTGGCTATTACGAATGGGCAGGACCCGCCCCTGATCAATGACATTATCAGCCAGACTGATGTTGTCAATTACATGATGGGCAGCAAGTATGTAGTGCATACATGGCGTGCGTGGGTATGTGTGCGTGCGCTCGCTCGTGCACTCAACTTGTCTGTTCTCGTGTCTCTGCAAAGGGCCAATTTTGGGTTGGATTGGCTGTACCCGTGTATTAACCTCAGCTCTCCCAAATTTCTTTGCATCGAGCCCCCATTTGACCTTTTGCATCACCCTGAATTTTTGAAGGAACAACACCCGAAAATTGCATTGGATGGTCCCATTACACGCTGCAGGAAAGGTTTGCACAGATAGTATGCACGAAGTCGCCCCCCCCTACCTCCCCCCCCTACCTACCCCCCCCCTACCTCCCCCCCCTACCTCGCCCCCCTACCTACCCCCCCCCCTACACCCCCCCCTACCCCCCCCTACCTCCCCCCTCCCAATGATTTAAGCTGCCCAGCATGGAACCTGCCAAGCACCCAGGGGTGGATATGATAATGTCCCGTTTAATGGGGTGGGGGTGGGGGGGAGGGCGGGGGGGGGGGGTGGAGGGGCCTGTGATGCCGAATTACGAATTACGAAGTTCCCTGAATTGTCCCTGCTGACCTCTTAACAGGTATGCCATGTTCTTGCGGTTGCTGGAAAGCTGATGCCTGTTGGATCAATCTGCAGCATGCATTTCTTCCTCTGAATTGTTATCACAGATCACAGGTCTCATTTTAAAAGTCCCTTCCGCTTTCCCCCCACTCTTGTAGGTCATGAAACGGCCTGATGTAGTTGTATCCACTCCCGCATGATGCCAACCATTTACCCTGCTGAGCATTGTCCCTGCCAAGTGTTTATCCGAGCAACCATTTATCCTGCCAATCATCATCACTGCAAATCATCTATTCTTATCATGTCAAGCGTCCATCTTGCCAACCATTTGTGCCGCCAACCATTTCTCCTGTGATGCTGTTGCCCTGCTAACCATTTACCCTGCCCATCGTTGACCCTGCTAACCATTTACCCTGCCCATCATTGACCCTGCCCATCATTTATCCTGAAAATTGTTGTTTTGCTGTTTGCTGCAAACGCTGGTTTCACACTAAAGGGTTGCCTAATTTCAGCCTTTGAGTAGTGTTTCAGATTCATTTGTTTTTAGAGAGGCCAGGGAGCTATGCCAGAGCTATCTGGCCTAGGTGAATCCTGCTATTCGACCAATATTCGACTGTCTGGTGCATTTATTCTGTGTGAAACCACATATTCTGCCAACCGTTTATCATGAAAACCACCTGGCAAGCATTTTTTTTTGCCCTGTAAGGCAGCATTGTTTTCTTGGTGGAGGGGGGGGAACAGCTGTTCTGGCTTATGAAACACCAACTTCAGATACGACACAGCGTTTTCTGCCTGCACATGGGCTCACTAGAGAGTGCCCCAATAATTTTTTCTTGTACTGATAAATTGTGCCGCCAGGTGCCCTTCTTCTCTCTCATCCTATGTGCTTACCGCCCTGTATTTCCGTGCGATGCAGGGAGTGTCAAGCTTTCTTGGAATCCTCTGTCACTCAATTGCATCTGGACACCAGAAAAGTGTGGACCGTGCACTCTGACACCCCCGCCTATGAAGCCCTTTTGCTGATGCGCGAGAAATCCGTCTCAGCCCTGGGGATTGTGAAGGGGCCTATGGGTACCCTTGTTGGCAATATCAGTGCCTCGGATTTGCGCGGTTTTACTGCTGCGGAGCTGCCCTATTTGTCTCTCCCTGTGCATCGATTCCTCAAGTACCGCAAGTCATGCTGCGCCACTGGGCAATCAGCGGTCCCGACACCAAAGCCCATCGCGTGTGCTCCTGAGGCCACTCTGCGTTCAATCCTCGAGAAGATGCAGGTAATGTTTTCATGACTGTCGCCCGGGCGGAGACTTTATAAAGGCACCCCCCCATGTCTGGTCAATGGAGTTATCACGCCCGTGCTCTCAAAGGCAACTGTAGGGGACTAGGGCTTGGGTATGCAGCCTCTGTCACAATGTGAATGGCTCATGTCCCACCTGCGGTATCAGGGCTACTGCCTCTCCCCTCACTGCCGGTGTCTTCTGCCACAGTACGGATCGGCCACATCTCCAAACACTTCAAATTTGCCTAGCACGGAGAAATCGGGGTGACCTGGTAGAAAGGGGTGCCAGAAAGGAAAGAAAGTGGGGTGGGCCACACAGGCAGAGAACTGATCAAGCATGCTTCGCCCCTGTGTTGTGAGAGGTAAGTGTGGGGTGTCCTTCTGTTGCATGAAAAAACAGCCCCTGCCAATGAAACCCTGACTGGCTTGTGTGCACGTGCTGCTGTGAGTACCAAATGATCAGGTCTGGATTGGCACAAGTTGAGAAAGATCTCTGGGAGCCGGGTGTAAAATAGGGAGCAGCGACAACACCGCGCCAAGGATCTCAGTTGGTTACTCAATGCCATCCATGACTGCAATGTCCAGCAAACTGAAGGCAAGGTAAAGGTACAACGGAATCATCATTGTGGCGCATCACCAAGGCTGCCGGTCCATTGCAACTCCAGGGGGAGGGCCCTCCAAGCCTGTTCAAATGAGGGGCGGGCTATGTCTGGAAAACAGGCTCGCAGGGCCAAGCTCAAAAAATTTCCCATGATGATGCATTCCTGCAAGGGTTGGCTGAGGCCAAAGGCATGGTACTCTCAAGGACTCTAGTAGGCTAGTTGGAGCCGCTGCAATATATCTGTAGGAACCAACAAGCATTCAAAAGCCTCCAGGAAATGACTGCTAACCAAAGGCCCATAGGAAATATTTACCACCATTCACAGTCTAAGCTTGTTGTGCCATAGCCTGGGAATTGTGTACCAAATGTTTCAGTGTTATTTTAGAATGGGTGCCAAAGTTCGTCTGAAATATGAAATATGAAACTTGCAGTCCAATGACATCCATGATACATCAATCCTTCTGGCTTTCACCGTCACCTGTGTTCTTGCTTTGAGCATATTTTGCCAACACAAAGTGTTTGCATCCTACAATATAGAAAGGTGCTCCTCGGTTAGCAGGTCATCTCATGCATTTTGCCTATGGCTGATACAAGTCGGTCAAGTGTTATGTCATGTCCGATTAACTTTTGCGGGAACATTGAGCGGAGAGTGCAGCGTGTCATGGAACTGTGCAGGACCCTGGACACGCTAAGTAGAGAGGAACCACAGACAACTGGAGAAATCAGCAAAGTACTGTGTGTGTTGGGGGGGGGGGGGGGGCATTTGGTACGTGCATACCAGGACGTGCACGTGTGGTGCGCTTTGTGACCAACTTGTGGCCCCAGTAGCAACAAGCGGCCAAAAGCCTCTTGCAACCAGTAGGAAGCCTCCAAGAACATTTCTGGTTTGGGTGCATCGAAAAGGGGCAGCCCCCTCCCCCAACTAGGGGGTAGGTGGTTTGGACTGGTGGGTGCCGCGCCCTTCCCGAAGGGGGGGGGGGGGGGGCACTTTGCATTTGAGGTATGACGCTTGAAATGTACGTGTGAGGTCACTTTGGTGGGCCCAGCCCCAAGAGCCCGATGGGGGGGGGGCTTGGGAAAGAGGCTTGGAGCCCCCCCCCCCCCCCGCCCGGAGTTGGAATGGATCCCAGGCCCAATGTTTTCCTGTGCACAGGCGTTCCACGTCCATCGTGTGTACGTGGTGGACACTTTGGGGGCGCCGCTTTCCGTCGTTGCCATGTCTGATATCCTGCGAGTTCTCACGAACGACACCTTCCAAATTCCAGTCTCCACCATGCCGGCCCTCAGCCCAACAACCGGCCCGAATGGCGAAAACAGGAGCAGCAGGGGATCGCTGCCAAACATGGACATGGACGTGAGCAGCAGCGGGGACCTTGGATCGTCCAGGAGAAGTGTTCTGGACGCCCCTCTAAATTCATCTAGAAAAAGCGTTCTGGACACCCCTTTGCCGTCCATCAGGAAGCCCATGTCTGCCTGAGCGCGATGCGCAGCCACAACAGTGTCTGCTCAATGGCCCGCTCGAACAAGTCGCAGCCAGAGAACAGGTCGCATCTGGCACAGCCTTGCCCTGCAATGCCGTTGAACCTTCATGCTGCCCTCCGACCTTCAGGAGACGTTAAGCGGAGTCTCCTTCCTCCTCTGGCTTCAGGTGATATCGGTACCCCGCCAATTATACGCTTCCCATCTTGAGTGCAGTCTGGCCACGGGACGCAATCCTGGAAACAATCTTGCCCGCAGAGGGATGGACGCAATGGCGCAATAAGCGGCGGCACCTTTGACGCCGGCTTCGGCGTTGAGGTTGCAGCGGTCCGTTCTGCGGTGTCAAAGTAAGAATGGGTACCAGGGCGACGTGTACTACGGGTCCCTAAGTCAGTCTCTTTGAAAGTCCCAATTGTTGACCTGTTTTCCATGGGCATTTTCAGAGTTTATATGTGCAATGGGCCTCAGTTCTTTTCATCCACCTTCTGTGCAGAGAAGAGAGCCCCGTATGCCCCCCGCTTTCAGGCTTCATTGCATCTGGAATTCTCCAGACAACCGAAAGTGCCCTTTGGCGTATCAGGCCTGAGGCACTGTGTACCATCCCTTATGTCCGGGAAGGCTTGCGAACGCTTCGCATCAGATGATGCCATCCCAACCCCGCGCCCACGCCCAGCTCCAGGCCCGAGAGACTTTGGGAGCTCCGCCCTGTAAAAGCGATTGTGTTAATGTGTGATGGGGGGTCGATGAATGTCGCGGCGCTCAGACCTGTGGGGTGGTGCCCTCATTCATGCGTCCGCCACAGTCCCCATTCCTGGGCCGCCTCCGCCCGCGTACTGGAACCGATTCTTTGAAAGGCTCCGCAGCGAGTGCGGCCAGGGGCATGTGTGGAATGCACCAGTGAGCAGCAGCATGAGGGGCAACGGGCCCTCCAGACGTGCCGCATCCACAGCAATGGGGGGGGGGCACATTCCCATGCAACACCCATTCTGCTTCACAAAGAAGTGGTCAGCACATGGATAGACCGCCGCAGCGGTCTCATGGGCCCTGGGAGATCACACTACGCTGCTGTTCTCAACACGGCTCTGGGCATTGCGGGTGATGGGGAAATGGTGTGTGTGTGTGTGTGTGTGTGTGTGTGTGTGTGTGTGTGTCACGACATGTAAGTGCAGATGTCCGACCCTGTCCCGAAGAGCGTTGGGTTTGAGCCCCACTGTGGGTATTGGTCAAGGACTCGCAGTCAGTCAGCCCGCCGCCCTCAAAGACGATTGGTCCTCAAGGCACAGTCCGCCTCCCACGCAACCAATCAGCATCTCTCCCGCATTTTTACCGGCAGGCCGACCGCCGCAATCCCATGGCTGTGGACATGGGCTGGGCAGATGCTCTCCATTTTGAGTGGGGTGCTGGCCAATGATGACACACACGTGTAGGTATGGAGGGCGATGCATCAATCAGTGCGCTGTGTGTACGGTGTGTCACGATGGTGCGTAAAGCGCACAGTCTGCGGGGTTTCCCATCCCCTGCTGTGCACATGACCCCAAGCAGTAAAACAAGCAATACCCTGGCTGTGGTGTACGATGTGAATGCACGAGGTGAAGAGGGGAGGTATGGAGATACCATTCTAACCAAACAATTTCTGATGGCTTACCCTGCTCCTGACAAATGAATGAATGTTTCTGTGTGTGTGCGTGCGTGTCTGTGCATATGCGTCTGTCTATGTGTATGTATGCAGGTGTGTGCGTGTGTGTGTGTGTGTGTGTGTAGTGGAGGCTGTACCGAAATCAGAATGGCTCGTGGCTTATCTATCTCCTGTACCACAGAAAGGCGCCTAGCACAGCCAGACAATGTTGATGTCTTTGTTCTGACTGTGCCTGACGAGATTCAGTGCAAGCCGGCCTCCTTGATTGCTGCTCGCTGTCTTAGCTGTTGCCTGTTTGTTACATACATCGTGTGTGTGTGTGTGTGTGTGTGTGTGTCTGTGTGTGTGCACGTGTATCTGCGTTGGACCGGGTGGGTACATGTGCGTGCCCGTACACTCACATCTGTGTTTCTGTCCATTTGTGCGTGCGTGCATGTGTGTGTGCGTGGGTGTAATCTTGAACACATGTCACACGTTGCACTCTGATGCTTGTCTGTTTGTCGTGTTTTACGTGGGTGTAGTCTTGGGATAGTGGTGCTCCGAGCAAACCCTCCACATGTGCAGGGGTTGTGCCATAGCATAGCAGGCGCCTGCGGTTGGAGACTGCACAGGAGACCTGCGTTCTTGTTGCACCACCGCCTGGCCTTGACAGCCACAAGTCCCTGGCGAACTGTTCTTATATCACAATGGCACTGGGGTAGGGGTTGGGGGGCAGAGGCAGTGGGACGGTGCATGTGCACCAACCAATTTTGTCAGAATCATGACGTTCTTCTTCGCACGAATTTTTCTTCCGCTTCGGATGACACGCTCTTTTCCCCTGTTTCTCTGTCCCTTTGTCTCAACATTGCATCTGCAGAGTTCTTCAGGTGAACACCTTTTTGCAAGTTTGCTTGACATTTCCACATGCACACCGTGCATGCAGTCCACTTTCTGCTTTTCTGGATCAGGGCTCGATGCGTAAAGCGTGTGTGCTACTGACGTTTCAGACCACATAGTTGTTATACTTTGCACACAGCACAGGCCCCATTTTGCACGTGATTGCCCAGAAAGCTCATCCAGCGGCACCCTTCAGGGGCTTTCCACCGGCAAGGGGCTTCCATGTGATGTCATGAACATGTTCAAAAAGTTGAAGACCCACAGAACGGTCCCGTTGCGATTGTTCTCCTCGTTCCAGCGATAATACCCGTCAGGACCCTATTCAGGGCATCAAGACCTTTGCTTTGCCTCTGTATGTTCCTATAAGACGGGCATTCGCCGCTTCGATGTGCCCGGCTGAGCCTCCCGCTTGAGCTGGGGGCTGGTTCGTGAGCAAACATGCAAGTTTATATTTATACCCCCATTGTGGGACGAGAGCAGTGTATGGGATGCGCCCGCACCCAGAAACCCCTGCTACCCCGTCCAATGTGGCAAGGCGTGTGTGCTGGACACGCATGCACCCGGCTGCGACCATATAAACTGAAGATCTTACAGGGCCCTGATTCGTTCCACTGGCGTTTGGAAAGCTGCCAGTGTCTGAAGTGGGGGAATGCCGTGCACACAGTGTGAAGTTTTGGATGTCGGCAAGTACTCGGACCCTACTTTTGGCCCCTTTTGACAAGTTTTTGGTTCCATACTGGGTTTTTTTAGCTTCCTATGCATTTGGGATGTGGCACATTTGAATTGTCACCCTTTGTTGCCCATTTTCAACCATTTCCCCCCATTTTAACATCCCCCATATTGCACTCCTGGTATGTGGGGATACAACTTCAGGGTGTCTGCTGCGGAACTACTGTATTTTGCTCTTTGTTCGTAGAATACACATGTCAATCCCTGCGGACCTTGAGGAGTTTGTGATACGACCTTCATCCCCACCACATCACTGTCCTCGCTCGCCATCAACAAGTGTGTCGCGTCCACGCTCAGAATCACCACCCCCCTCCCCTTCACCCTATTCGCGGCCCCCATCACCCAAGAGACCACGGACAACGCGTTCCCCGCGCTCCGAGTCAAGGGACACCTCATCGTTTGTTCATAGGGACAGTGGAGTACCAAGTTGAAGGCAGTTTTGTTGTTCTCATCTGGGCTTTGCTGCTTTGCTGTGCAACCAGTCAGGTGACAGGTATTCTTGGGTGAGTATCCCGGCCTCTGCGTGCGCAGTATGCACGCAGTGCACACGCAGTGCAACAACTTGGCCTGGACCTCAACGTCTCACAGTGTCTGACCCAGTCTAGTGCGTTCAGACCAGAATGCTCGAGACCCAGGTATGCTCGTCCACTGCGCATCCACATGCATGTGACGGGTCGCTCATGTGGTCATTGCGCTCTTCAAGCACATTGCTTCCAGGATATGTGCGTGCGTGCGGCATTTGCAATGTGTCGCATACGCCCACGTCCTCACATTTGGTGTTTCCGATATTCCCGGCAGGTCCAACGTCTCACCAATGATTGTTCAGGGTTTCAGTCGAGTGGCAGAAAAGCAAAATGAGGTTTTCACATGTGTTAGACCCGAGGGAGTTTGCTATTTAGGGCTGAAAAGGCGAAAAGTTCTTTTTGTTCATGAACTACACATCACAGACGTCGGTAGATGAATGCACCTGTGATTTTGGCACATACAACAATTTTAGCCGATCTTGGGTTCAGTCATGTGCAACCTCCGCTGACCTTTTCTGTTATCTGCATTAGCATTGGAACGAATTCCACATTTGACAATTTCACAACGCTGCGTTGTTTTAGACACAAGTATCCGCTAGACCACTCGCGCATTTTTGCCCTCTTTCCGATGATACTTGCAAGTTCGACCCGCAAATTTATGCTTTTGCTGCCATTCATGTTTTGCTGCGCGATTTGTAGTCGATAAAATGCTGAGAAATCTGCTTCCTCCATTGCTGCAAGAATCACCAAAGCCGTGGGTCCCCTGCGTCACCAGAATGGCCACCCCCCCCCCCCCTTTTTTTTGCAACAATGTGTTTCCCCAACTCAATCATGCATCGGAATGCGCCGATCCAGTCATGCCAAAGCTGCCACATCTCCAAAGGTTTCGCAGCCTTGCCTCTGCTAGGCACTGCTTGTACCCCCCCCCCCCTTTGTCCAGCCCGCCCCCCTTGTCCAGCCCCCCCCCCCCCCTTGTCCATCCCCCCCCCCTATGGGGGTGAACCGTCACTTGGCCCATGAACAATAAGAAAGCAATAGGGACTCACAGGCGCTGAAGGTGCCGAAGAAAAATTTTAGTTGGGTATACAAGAATTCAGGTTACTGTTGTGTGGTGTCCGTCCCCCCGGGCGTGGGGGGAACCGTCATTTGGTGACAGTCCCCCTGGGGTTGGGGGGGGAACCGTCGTCCCTGGGGGAGGGGATGGACATGGGGGGGGGGGGGGTAGATGGTGTGTGATGTAGGAAGGAGCGGAGCTGTGGGACAGTGTGTATTGATCCATGGGGCATGCGCATGCCCAAGAACAGGTGTTCTGCCCACAACAACCCAGACACAAATTCGCCAGCCTGTTTGGCTGCGGTTCCTCTGCCTCGGTTCTCATGCTTTTGCCTTTCCAATCGTTGTCAGTCAGCGCCTAATATCAAACGACATGAAGTAGTTTTTGAGGTGTGGCCAAGTTTCAGTTGTTCTGCTCTGGTGGGAACCACCAGTGCTTTGAAGTTACTGCCCAGTGAATAATGATGCCCAATGCCAGCGCACATCACAGCACAGTCTTGCACACCCCAATCTCTCGACCACCTCCTTTCTTGGTTGAGTCCTCCTGAAAAACACGGATGAAGAAACCTGTCCTGCGATTTTTGGTTGTGTGTGTGCTGTCCAGCGTTGAAGCGTCTTCTAATACTCTCCCTCTGTCTCCCCCTCTCTCCCCCTCTCTGTGTGGGTGGGGAGCTGATCCCATGAATTATTATGTTGTCACCTTTGAGTTTGCCCAGTTGGAAGAAGCCAATTATGGCATACAGTTGTCCTACTTCTGTCCCGTGTCTCTGCTCTGATGACGAGGAAACATGCAGTGTCTGGCCATGCAAGTCCCCCCCCCCCCCCTTGTCGTTCCCCACCCCTTGTTGTTCCCTGGGGGGGGGGGGGGGCGTCACTTGGTCAACCCAAAATTTTTCGTTGCGGCTCATTGTGTTGCTGTGTGGGTGACTGTGTTGTGGGGCACTACCACTTGCATCCCTTGCACTCATGGCAGGACATTTTGCTCACTTTCGCTGAAATGGAAGTTGATAGCACAACCATGTTTCCCCCTGGGACAAGTGTGATGTTCATCTGCTCCACGGGGGAACCTGTTTTGGCGCAGGTCGTTGGACATTCAGAGCACGGTGATGCATATGCTGAATTCTTTCGTTTTATGCTGCAATTTTTGTGCCTGCAAATGTGCGTGTACAGTGGGGGTGTGGTCCCCCAGGGGGGGGTGGGGGACCGTCACTTGGTGACCATCCCCCAGGGGGTGGTGGGGAACCGTTTTCCCTGGGGTGGGGAACGACAAGGGGGGGGTATCAAAGATTGCCTGCAGAAATGGTACAGTATCAGTGGCCCTATTCCTCAACGACCAAGCAGGAAGAGAAAGCTACCATGGGGAAGGGTTTTGATGCTTGGCCGTGCCATTCTGGCAACGCATGGGATTCCTGTGACCGACGACTCTTCCCTCACTGTCAGGGTATGTTTATCGGACGAACCGGGCATGAGTTCTGTACTGCTGTTTCATATTCTTCGTTAGATACAGACCACGTGTTAGTGTGCGGCGGGAGGTTGGGCCGGCGTGTGCCGACGTCTGGCGGGGTGGTGGTTCCACGTGTGCCGACGTCTGGCGGACTGGCTGGTCCGCGTGCGCCGACGTCTGGCAAATGTGCAATGCAGTTTTTTCCTTCCCCTTGTGTATTTTTGAACACCTCACCGGCAGAAAACCCCCCCGGTGAGCCCGTCTGCTGCCGTGGCTGCGGAATAGGGTGCCAAGCCAGGTTGTGATGGCTGTCGCGATGGTGGACAATTGCCGCGGGTGCCTCAAAAAAAACACACAGCAACCAGAGGCACAAAACGTTTTCCGCGAGGGCGCACGCTCTGATGCGGGGAGGGGGGGCTGTGCGTGGGCAAATTTTCTGAAAACAGACCGTGCATTTTAGTGTAATTTATCTGCTCTGCGTTTGGTTATTTCCTTTATGTCCTGCACTTGCCTGTGTTCAGTTCGCTGCACTTCTTTTTGTGTCACACAGCTCAGAAATTTGTTACCTCTTGTCATGAGAAAGAAACCAAAGGTGGGGGAATCCACAGCAACAGTGCGAATGTCGGATCACTGCACCTGGGCCGCATACCCAACTGTTCAGAGGTGCCCGACATTGACGTGTGCCGGCGTGTGCCGGCGTGTGCCGACGTCTGGCAGGGGGGTGGTTCCGCGTGTGCCGACGTCTGGCGGGAGGTTGCGCTCGCGTGCGCCGACGTGTGGTTTGCCGCACACTAACACGACGTCTGGTTAGATACCTCGGAGGGGGAGGTGGCTTAGGTCGTAGTGATGCCACCTGTGGTGCACACAGAGAAATACACATGCACTCTCCCATGTATATTTGTCTGGGTCGATGCACATCAACTGCTGAAGCCACACTCGCTATCGATTGATGGCCATGCCCTGTGATTGCCCTCACACCAGGACCCACCAAACAGTGGAGTCAGTAGAGAGTGCCAGTGCGTTAACTTGGACTGATGTATGTTTGACTTCTTGATACTTTTGTTCTGCACCCATCTTCTTGTGCTGTTCCTGCCGGTATTGTTGTATGTGCGTCATTCTCTGGTTGTACAGTTTTCGGCTCATCTGGTCCCGGCATTCCCAACCCTTGTTCTGCCAAAACTGCTCATAAGTCGCATGCTGTGGGATCATCGTAGCACTGGACAGCTCTGAACCTTGATCCCAAGGGGTTACCTCGAGTACTGTGAAGTGAGCGAGCTACGCCAGCTCATCTTGGTCTGAGCCAAAAAAAAAAAAGGCAGCATGCTGTGACCCTCGGTGGGGCCCTGAAGGCTGCAGCATGGCGTTTAATTTGGTGTTGCAGGTGGTTGAGACACGGTGAGCCTGTGCAGTTCTGATTGCCAGCACGTGGTATGCTTTTTTTTTCCCCACCCGTGCATCATCTAATCTCTTTTGGAACCAGCCACCCTTTACCTTTTGCTGCCACTTTTGGAACCATGGACCTGATGGTTCCTTTGTCCGGCTGTCGTGGATATTGGGCATTTTCTGAAAACACCAAGTCCTGCCGACTGTCTGAAAGCGTTGGGTTCAAGTGCAGGCTTTCCATGGCTGAAGTTATGCCATTGTGATGTTGTGCATGGGCTCCAGGTATGGGGAGTAGACAGTGGCTTTTCTAGTCACCAGGGGGGCAATGTTTCTGCCAATTTTGGTTCTTGTACTTCTGTTTGTGCATGGCTGCACAGGGAGGAATTTCAGGGGTTTGGTGCAGCTGATCCTTGCACATTTTATCCTGGTGCCCCATCCCATTCTTGAAAGGTCTTCACCCCCCCCCCCCCCCCCGCCCCACCCCGTTCCCGCCGCCATATACAAAAGAGTCTGCTGGACCGTTGGTTTTCTTTGGCCTCAAAGCCCTCAAAGGGATCCCCTCATTGAGGTGCTCCCTTCTAGGTACATTGGTTCAGGCCACCCTCACCCCTGCTTGCCCCTCATTCACCATCCACCTATCCTCTCCATTTGCCTCCTCCAACCTTTATTCCTCGCAAGAATTTTGTTTGTTTTTGAGTGGGCCGGGGGCACTCCTTTGAAATGTCTGCCAGAGTCACGTTGATTTGTATCCTGTTCAAGACGGGCACATTTCTGGCTGACAGTATTTGCATGATCAAGCAACTGCAACGAAACCCAGGCCAAAGGTTTTCTTGTCATTGGACAACTGTCGTGCAACAATGAGATACAGGCTAGAGGATGGAACGCCCTTTGCTTGGCCACTCTAGTTATTGATCCTTTTTTTCTCAAGGGGTGCACGGCATTTGGCTACCTGCTACCCCAAACCTACTCACCAAGTCCTCCCCGTTGTGCCCGCATGCGCGTGTGCAAGATGTGTCAACACAGTAGAATGTTTAAAGCATTGTTTGGAAGCGATGGCTTGTGGGCCCCTGGTGCTAGTGAATCACTAGTTGTGCCTCGTCTCAACTTTTGTTTGCGTCTCCAATGTTTAGGCAGTTTTTCTGTCTTTGTTTTTGTTAACCCATGGACGGGGTTGAGCAGCCTAATCAGAACCAACAAGAGTCGGCCGAGGAGCGGCTGGCGGCACAAGCCAAAGAAATTCAAGAACTCAGAGAGCAACTCGCCCGAGTGGCAGTGAAGGAGGGGCCCCGCTTGCCCCCGCTGAGCGTGCCAGAGATAAACCGAGCCCTCGAGAAGCCCCAGTTGGCACAGTGGATGAGACTCATGCTGTCCAACATCAAGGCGTACGTACACCTTAGAGCTGGTGAGGTGGGGGAAATCCCCCGCCCGAGCGAGTTCGGCGGCCAGGCAACGGAGGCCGCGGTCGACCCAGGAGAACAGCTGGCGTGGAGGGTCTGGGACTGCGTGTCCCAGTCCCAGGCGGCGTATGCCCGCAGGTATGCAGGAACGCAAGGGAAGTCCAGCTCCGAGTCCAGCCAGTACGCCACGTTGGAGGAGGCATGGAAGGAGCAAGGGTCGGCGTTCACGTGGCGGAGCGTAAAATTCAGGGAGGTGGGAGGGGTACTGCAGTGGCAGTCGAGGCAGGGCGAGTGGATCCCTGTGGACTCGCCGCCGAGCGGAGGGTGCCAAAGGTGCGCGCAGAGGGCCTCCCCCGACGAACGCCACTGGCACTTTAGATGCCCACACTGGTCCTGACAGGACCGGCTGGAGCCCGGACCGGCCGCCCCGGGCTCCGGCGTCGCGGACACAGCGGCGGAGCTGCGGGCGCTCGCCCGCCGGTGGGAGACAGCAGCCCGGGCAGACGACCCCTGCTCACCGGAAGAAAGCGCCATGCAGTCCTGGAGACCGAGAACCCGCTCGCAGTATGCGTCCCGACTCCGGGCCTTGGCGGCTTACGCGGAACGCGCGGGCCCGCCTGATACAGCCGCGGCACTGGCAGGCCTCCTGGCAGAGCGGGCGCAAGCAGGCGCTACAGCGTCAGCCCTGCGGGGTATTACTTCCGCGGTCCGGGCCGTGGAGGACCTCCAGTGGCTGCCCCCAACAGTCACCACCTTGCACAAAAGGATCGCGGCGGGAGCCGCCTCCTCGGGCTCCCAGCCCTATCTGTCACCAGCAGGCTTGGTCCAGCTGGTCGAAAAGGCCAGAGACTCCAGAAACGGAGCGGTGTTCAGCGCGTTGGCCATCATCAGCTGGGTATGCTACCTACGGGTGGGCGAAGCATCTGGCATCAGGGTTACTGACCTGGCTATGCCAGGGTTTGTCCAGTTCTGGATCTCCAAGACAGGGGAGGAGGGATACACCACCCGACCACTGTACAGGTATGCGGACGGCGTCCGTGCGTGGCTTCATCACCACATGGTCTCGCTGGGCCGGTCCTCAGACATGCTCGTCTGGCAGTCAGGGGAAGCGGGATTGGAGGCAGGCATGGCCGAAACCCTGGCGAGCACCGCGCACGCCCGAGCCAGGTGGCACGCCCTGCGCCGGGGAGGCGCCGCAGCGACTTGGGCCCGTAAGCCAGACCTCGCCTACTACAAATGGTGGGGCAGATGGCAGAGCACGGCCGTCGCGATGCAATACGGCACCAAATGGTCCGACCCGGGAGTCGTTGCCCCTACGGTACTGCCTGCATGGTCCCGTGACCAGGGGCCTTTGCCGGCTCCGGAGCGTGTGGGCGTCCTGGCGCTGTGGGGCTCCCCGATGTTCCCCAGTATCGCGAGCGCCCTCAACACCCCGACCAAGCGCAAGCCGAGGCGTCCGCGAGGTCAAGAACTGGAGTCCACCGCGAGCGGCACAGTTGGGGGCGGAGGCGACGGAGACCAAGCCGCGACCGAGCTGGAGGAGTCCGCCGGGGATGGCTCTGCTGAGATGGGCCCGGGGCCTGACACGGCTCCTGCCCTCCCTCCACTTCAGCCTTTGACCTCTGCCATTGACCGCGGCGCCGTGTCTCGGGAAGATGCGGGTCAGCTGTGCACGGTGGCGGGTCCTCTGGTTGCCGTGGGGGGGGGGGGGTGCGGGCCGGGGACGGCAGCCGGGCCCATCAATGTCGATTCCGACGTGGACACCGACGACAGTAGCGAGGATTCCGGAAGCGAGCCCTATGGGGACTTCGCAGTCGGCAGCGCCAGGGATTCCCCCGGGCGTCGACAGGCCGGAGTTGCCAAGTTCGTGGGACGGGAGCGTAAACCGTGGTCCTCCAGGGCAGCCGTTGGTGGTGTCAGAGGGGGGCCCGCGGCGGGCTCGAAAGCTGGAGTGGTGGGCCGTGTCCACCGCACATACGCGGGGCCGCGTCGCGCTAAGATGGTCGTGGGTGGTGCGCAGGCCATGCGATCCCGAGCCCCCGCACGCCGTCAAACTGGGAGACCTCGTTTGGCCCAGCGGATCGAGGCGCAGGAGCCCAAGCGCATCAAGCTCGGGCAAGGCGGGCATGTCCGGACGCCGGAGACGCAAAGCCCGGTGGAGGGTGCCTTCGTGGCTGCAGTTGAGCGTCTCAAGGCCAAGGCTAGGGGGCGGGCGGGCCCAGTGGCGTCGCCCCCCCCCCCCCTCTGTAAGGGTCCAGACAGGGGCGGGAGGGTGCTGGAAGAGCCCCCCCTCTTCCTGGAGTTCATGCAGGCCCTCACCCCGCATTTTTACCGGATAGCCGAGCGGGAACGCTGTGGCTTGTGGATGGTTGCGAAGAGGGTGGATTTGTGGTTGAATAGAGTCTTCGATACAGCCGAGGATTTCCGCCTGCGGGGGGCTTTACCCGCTCTCCTGAGCGCGTTGCGCGCGCTCCACCCGGACGCCTGGGAGGCATGCCTCCACGTCAACACCTCCCCCATTCCGCGGTTCATGGGGGGGGGGTCGAGGATGCCATTTTGGACCGGGGATTGGGGCCGATCGGCACCCACCAGCTCCCTGAAGATCTGTGGGACGCTGTGGTTCCGCCCTTCTACCGTGGGGGGCTCCAGGATTTTGATGTCGAGCGGGAGTGGCAGGACGGGGACAGGGTGGTCAGAGGGGCAACCCGCTGGGTGTCGCAGCAGGTCCAGAGGATAGTGCAGGCGTTGAGGGGTGCGGGGGTCTACGAGGAGACGGCTGACCCCCCCCCCCCCCCACGTGTTACCCCTTCGTCATCCCCAAGTCCTCCGAGAAGGTATCCTTGATCTTGAGTTGCGTCAAGATCAACAAGAGTGACGGGGCCAAACCCCCCACTTTTAGATTGGATTCCTGGGAGGACTTGGCCAGGTCCTTATCGGCATTCCCGCCTGATGTGAGCCTCTACGGTCTCCACATTGACCTCAAAAATGCGTTTTGGAGCTTTTGCTTGCCCCACGGGGCGCGCCAGGTTTTTCGCTTCCGGCCCGCCCCCGGGGCTCCGCCTGTGGCGCTGTCACGCCTACCCTTTGGCTGGAAATACAGCCCCTATCTGTGCCAAACGAGTTTGGCTCGCATTCTCCGGGGGGTGCTGCCCCCCGAGATACTCCTTGTGCACTATCTCGATGACTTTTTGCTCGTCTTCACTGATAGGGAGGTGCTCAGGGAAGCGGGGAGAGCGGCTGTACGTGCCCTCATCAAGGCTGGGTTCCTCATAAGTCCTAAGAGTGTATTGGACCCGGTGCCTGTAGCATCATTCCTGGGAAAGGAGCTTGACTTGCAGACTAGGCAGATCAGGAGCCACGAACAGGCGCTGCTCCAGTTGTGGGCGGGCTGGCTGAGACTGGCGGTTGGCACAGGCAACGACAGGCACCTCCAAAGCTTCCTGGGTTTGCTGAATTGGCATGTGCGGCCGAGGGGATTGGGTTGCCCCTTTGCGGCGGGCACCTACTGCTGGCTGCGCTGGGGTAGAACGGTGGGGGGGGTCAAACAGCCGGCCCAGGGCTTCCCCCTGAAAATGCTGGGCAGCCTCGCAACATTGGTGGCGGTGGCGGCCGAGCCTTGGCAGGCGCCGGGTGGGGAGGCCTGGCGACAGTTGAAGACCCTCCAGTTTGGGAGTGAGGACAG
Source organism: Eutreptiella sp. 'Long Island Sound 2002' (assembly GCA_964036045.1). Taxonomy (NCBI): domain Eukaryota; phylum Euglenozoa; class Euglenophyceae; order Eutreptiales; family Eutreptiaceae; genus Eutreptiella; species Eutreptiella sp. 'Long Island Sound 2002'. The sequence continues at coordinate 9,181,265 of OZ038383.1, forward strand.
GCTTTCGCGATCCTCTCTGTGGTGCGGGGGTGTCGTAATCTGTGTCGATGGAGAGCGCGATGCAGGGTGCTGGAGGGTGGGAGCGCTCGTGCCGGGAGTGGGTGTGCGTACGCATGTGACACCTCCTGCCCGCTTTGCCAGCCAGCAAACCACGGAGCTGAGGGGATTGGCGTGGGCTGTCAGGTTTGCTGTCAGGACAGGGCACCGATCTGTTACGGTGTGTAGCGACAGTGAAGCGGCCATTGCCCAGGTTCTCCGACTGCGCGCGACTAGCCACCTGACCCACCACCAAGCGGTCCTTCGGTCGTTGGCTAGGGTCCTGTGGGTCTCGGGGATCGTAGTCCGCCTGGTGTGGGTGCCCTCGGCGCTACAGCCGGGAGACCCTATGTCAAGGGTGACGTCAGTGTTTGGAGGCTCACAGGCCAGAGCGGAAGTCGAGGCTTGGTGCACGTGGGATGCATTACTGGATAACTTGAGCGAGGCTCGGGTGCGGGGGGTGGTGTGTCTCCGGGGATGCTAGCCCCCCACCCCCCCCCCCCCCCACCCCCCTCTGCCCCAGGCAGTCCGGCGGCGGCAGTGTATGCGCCCTCCATGTAGCACCCTTTTTGCTTTCCGCACCTATGACCAAGCGTCGGGGCTCGCGTGGGGCCCGCAAGCGACGGGGCTCCCCGTGGAGCCCACCGGAAGGGTCGCCATGGCGGACAGCGGCACCGGCGTTCCGCGGACGCCAAGCAGCGCCGGGCGGCGAAGTGGAGCACCGTGCTCCGCACCCGCCTTCGCGGCAGGTTGGCGCACCTGCCCATCCGCCGGGTGCTGCTCGGCAACGGGGTACGCCTGTGCCCCCAGTGCCCCCTCCCTGCCGACAGGGAGGAGGTTTTGGAACGAGCGGTCCGGGACGTGGCCGCACGTGTGGGAGGCACGCCGCACCGCCGCACGACCCCCGACGGCCGCAGCGTTAAGCCCCCAGGGCGGCATGCATGCTGCCAGGTGTGGGAGGTAAAGCTGCCGGAGGGAGTCGCTGTGGTCTCCCTAACGGATTGGAACAGGGGGCACAGGGTTGCTGTGCCCTATATATGGATCCAAGGCCGGTATGGGCTGGTGTTGCAATTTGCCCGCCTCTTCAACCCGTGAGACTCGGCGACTGTCGTCGTCATCTGTGCCAGCCCACTGCAGTGGGCGTCCCTGACGGCATGGCCGCTGGGTGCTTTGTTTGTCTTGTCTTTTTGGGCCTGCCTCAGTCCGCATTCCGCTGGGGCTGACGGCCGGGTGGTGCGATTTGACTGCCTTTTCCATCAGTGAGACTCGGCGACCGTCGTGATCGCCTGTATCTGCCCACTGCGGTGGGTGTCCCTGACGGCATGGCCGCTGGAGGAGTCCGACGGGGATGGCTCTGCTGAGATGGGCCCGGGGCCTGACACGGCTCCTACCCTCCCTCCACTTCAGCCTTGGCCTCTGCCATTGAGCGCGGCGCCGTGTCTCGGGAAGATGCGGGTCAGCTGTGCACGGTGGCGGGTCCTCTGGTTGCCGTGGGGGGGGGATCACTTCTTCTTTTTGTTTTGTCTTTTTACTTGGTAACTACCTCAGTTCACATTCTTCTGGGGCTGAGATTCGGATATGGGCTCTGTGGTGCGAGAGCTAGGTACGGCGGAGAATGAATACCCAAGTCCTGTGCAGTTTTCTTGTGCTCTGCTTGTGCAAACACTAGTTGTGCCTCGTCTCAACTTTTGTTTGCGTCTCCAATGTTTAGGCAGTTTTTCTGTCTTTGCCCGCCCACCAACCCACTGACCGGCTGACCCCTGGAGCGCCTGCCCTTTCCTTTACCTTTTGAAACCGATCCCCTCGGGTGGAGTGGGGGATCTAACTGTGCTGCAGCGTGCGGGCCAGGGTATAGGGTCAGGGTCTGTTTCAGAGTGGGGTCCCGCATCCAGCGGAGTGGTCCGCAGCGCACCCGTCCATACAACCGCCGGTACTTCCGGCCTTGGAGATACTTCAGTACTGCCATCCCAAGTCCTGTGCAGTTTTCTTGTGCTCTGCTTGTGAAAACCCCCGCTTCGTAGAATTGTAGTTGAAAGGTCTAGTTTGGGTCCTCGTGCATATTCAGCGAGGTGTGTGTGTGTGGGGGGGGGGGGGGGCGTCATTTGATGACCGTTCCTCTTAGGGGTTGGGGGGAGTGTTACATGTTCTAGTGGAAATTTCCACAAGTGCAACGTAGTACTTCTTCTCGCAAGTCCGTGGAGGTGACATGTTCTTGTAATTGGTAGATGGCACGGCTCCCGTCATTTTTGCCCCCCCCCCCCCCGCAATACCTTGGGTTGCTTTGGTTTGCAACAAGTTGCGAAATTGCATGATGTAGCTTGGGCAGTGCAATGAGCAATCTGTTTGGGTTGCTTGTCACTTGTCACCTATTGTTTTTAGCAACATTGATGTGGCCACTGTGCAATTCTTTTAGTATGTGCCACAAGCCCGCTTGTGGCCAAACGAGGCATTTTGCGGGCGCCAACACATCTTATGTGTGTTGTGTGGACCGCAAGTCCAAGGTTATTTTTGGGAACACAAGGGCTTGTGTGGAATTTGCCTCGTGCATAAAATGGGGACACCACTAATCAACCGCTGAAGGGCCAAGTAGTGAAGGACCACTTGTCTCCGCTACAGCCCCCGCAATAGTGGGTAGCATCTTGACTTAGTGCGAGTTTGCTACATGTCATTTTTTGCCTTTGCAAACACTAGTTGCCCCTTGCGCCAACTTTTGTTTGCCCTGACCCCTTCAGGCAGCCCCGTGGAACACTAACTTGTTTTGACGCTGCCCACATTGTTCTTTCTACTTGGCCTCCGACCCCTTCCTTGATGAATGGGGTCATGGTGCCCTTGGCAGCCCTGCAGCTTAAACTTGCTAGCACAATGACCCCGGAGGAGCATTAGCGCGCCGGGCGCGCGCCGGGCATCTTTTTTGACCCGTGCCCCGGTGACCGGTGACCTTTTAGGGGGTGCACTAAGCGCAGTGCGCAGTGCAACTATTTGGACGTCTAGCCGTCCTAGAACCCCATACTTTGTGATACTATGGGCATTATTGTTGTTTGAAAAAGGGTATTTTGGGGCTTCTTTCACATTTTCACAGACTCCATGCCCATCAGATCCATTGGTGGGATATGGAGTGCCGCCCTGTGGAATCCTAAGACAGTGTGGCATGCTTATAAGGTGACTGTTGCCGTTGATATGTTGGCAATATTATATGGATTTGCCCCTTGGCCCCTGGGACATTGGCTGATGTTTTCATTTGGGATGGGTATGGACCTTCTCGTACCCGAGGTGATTTCCTTGATTTGGAGTTGTTGAATTCACAGCTATTGCCTTATTATGCAACGTGCTTTGTCTGGAAGGTGTGCAGTCCAACGTGGTCTACTTGGGGGGCTTCTCCATGACCTACACCCCCCACGAAACATTGGAACAAATGCCACGAAACCGCTGCTATCAAGGAAGCAGAACGCATCCTAGCACAACAAACACCGACACACGAACCAATGCACAAGCAGTTGCCGTGCTGCAAGCAGTTGCAACAGTTGTGTCCCTCTTGGGAAAACCCCACAAGAAGCCGCGGAACAAATAGGCATCCCGCCCATGGCATCGCGATTTGCATACCACCAAGAAACGACTCGCCCAAGAGCTACAAGACAATCCAGCAAAGCGCCTGAATGCCATGTGGCATTCCGCTTTGTGCACAGACGGCACTTGCTTCCACCTTACCAAGAACTGGCTTCGTGGTCCTCTCAAGCCTACATCCAGACCCCAACCTAGCACGGGCCCTTCTTGCTGACTTCAGTGGCAATCCTCCTTACAGCATGCATCACCAAACTAATCAAAGAATATATATACCCCAAGTCCACATAGAAGACTAACCCCCTACCTTTGACGAGTTCAAACGCGCATGCCAAGGAAAACGACGCAAGGCGGTTGGCCCAGATGGGATACCACATCCGTTGTTGGGCATGCTACCGGATGAACACTTACACACACTGTACACCGGCGTGTTAGCCATCCGAAACACAGGGGACATATGAGCACACTAGTTGCGCTCAGAAGTAGCACTCATGTGTAAAAAGGGGGACCCGGAGCGCCCCAAAAACTACTGCCCCATAGCGATCACTATCAGCATATACCGCGTCATCATGAAACTGTATCAAGTACGCCTCCAAAGGCTAGTAGACCACATCGCCAGCAGAACAGTATGGGTCTCGGCCACAACACACGGCATCCAAACAAGCCGCCAACTTCGTCAACACCCTGCATGATGTTGAAAGGGAAGGCCACAAACTTTACGTCGTGCTATTGAACGCAGCCAAGGCATTCCCTTCCACCCTGCACGCCGCCATCTTCGAAATCCTAACACATGCCGGCTACCCCGATAACTATGTGGCGGCTATCAAGAAGGTGTACCAGCACACTGACACTTGCTGTGTCAATGACATCAAGGGGCAACACATCCACTGTAGGCCAACCACAGGAGTGAAAGAAGGAAGCCCTTGCTCCGCGCTGTTGTTCTCCATCGTGTATGAATTGCTTTTGAAGCAACTTGTTATCAAACATCCAAATGCCTCTGTATACGTAGACGATATCACCATCATTGTCAAATCTCAAGACACGTATGTTCGCAGATCTGTCCGTGTGGGGGTCCTAGATCGGGATGTGGTTCAATCCGGAAAAGATTGAGGTGTTGCACCTTCGCCGCCCCAATTTCTCCAAATCAGGGGCCCCAAAATACGTATGGTGGGGAAACAGCCGCTTGCCAATTTGTGATCCTATCTTCACCTACTAGGACACACCATTGCAGGTACTGGGTATAAAGGGAAAGCACGCGACGCCCTTTTTGCGTCCCTTCAGGCACAAGTAGCTGCGTACCACGAGCTACCGCTAACCAGCTTTGAGCATGCTCAAATCGTCAACTTTGTTCTCTTGCCACGGTGGATGTGCAAAAGCCTCTTCCTATTGCACGTGTGTTGGGGAAATCGGTTGGAAACAGCCTTCGAGGACTACGTGCTTGCAGCCCCTCGGGTAGAAAAGTACCTGCACCATCGCATGTACACCGACACCACAAATGGGGATCTAGGTCTGCACATCGCATCCTGGGCAGGCATGTGCGCCCTATTCCAGCCGGTCTAAAAGGCGCTACGCCTCCCCGCTCACAAGATGCCCACCCAGACCTAGGGTGGCCACATGCGCCATATGGTGGAATGGTACCATAAAATCCTGCCCTCCTTCGGAATGGAGATGGGACGACTGCCCAAAGCATGCTCCTCGGCCCCGTGGAAGGCACCCAAGCGCCCTCGAGACGACTACGGCCATCTCTATGACGATGAGGATTCAGATGACACACGCTACGACTCCCTTGTCACCCAACGCTACCTCTGTTCCCTCCAACCGAAGGCGGGTACCTCATCACTTGATGCCAACACATCGCGCAACGGCCACCATTGGCACCACACGGGCTCCCCAAGCGAGACCACTTGGTACACCGATGGCAGCCTCCTCCAAGCATGAGCAGGAACCGGGGCCGTCAACGGAAAGATGTGCATCAAATCTCGTCCGCCCGGCCCACAAACGATATAGGGCAGAGATGTACGGGGTGTGGATTGCCGCTACCCTGGCTAGGCCGGGAGACACAATTGTGTTGGACAACAAGGCGGTCACCAAGGCAGTCACCCATGAGCCCCACCTCCAGTCATCCGACTATTACTCGCCGATCGCTGTCAAACAGCTCACCGTGCGATGGGCACGAGGACACCGCGCCCCGAAGAAGGCTCACAACCCACAGGAGTACCAAGACCGAATGGGAAATAAATTGGCGGATGTGGAGGCGAAGGAGACAAGTACTATGCATCTTGGCAAAGGGACGGGTAGTGAATCCCTTGCTGACATCCTACTCAGCAAGCACGTCATGCCCTCACTGGCGCGTAAGTGGATCATTAAGGCGCGACCCCAAAAGTTGACTGTAGACACCCACTGGACGTCCTAGCCCCCCTTGTTCGCGTTCAAACGAGATAAATGGGGACCCTGGCTTTGGGGCGTCAAACGTTAACCGGGATATGGAGCGCCATGGGAGACCCTCCCAGTCTCATGCCCCAAGGCGATGCATGCCACGGCATGGCCGTCCAAGAGTGCCTCCTCTTCTGCCCAGCACAGGCCCTATTTTGGACCATATGGAGGGAGGCATGGGAGGCATGACAACGTGAAGCTGAACGGTGGCTCCGGTCGGCAACAGAAGACGAACGCCGCACGTGCACCCGCTTGCAAGTGCCCGTCCCACTGCAGCGCTCCTTCAGTGCCGTCCCTGTCCACTGGCGCGTGGTTGTTGGAACCTGGCAATTCCATGTCTACCAGCGGCTACATGCTTGGAAAACAACAAAATGCCAAATGGGGCCTGCTTTTGTTTCTTCCTAGCGACCCACATATGTGGTCCCACCCGTACCGGGTGCCCCCCAGCGTCCACCCAAGCCTACCAAGCGCAACATGTGGAACCATGTCACGGGAGTCACCGCGGTAACGTCCCGGGAGAAGCCACAACATCGTGATGTCGCACCGACCCTCCATGACCTCCATCGGCAACTTACCAAGCAAACTGTGTGGCTGAGACGGTGTGGATGCTGTGGCCGCTGCGGCAACATGTGAAAACAACACGCCCCTGCGAGGAGCATACGATCTTACAAGCCGCACCAAAAAGACCATGTTCCCCCGGGCGACACCTGCCTGGACCGTCATGGCGTCACTACCTTGACACCACGCCCACGTTACAGACGTCCGCTGCCGTCATAAAAACACGCTTCCTACTGACGACCTCCGCGGACATTTTACTACAATCCTCGTGGAGTTCCAAGTTGTTGATCATGATGGCAAATGTGGAGCGGCATCTCGCCTTGGGGTATACGCGGGCTAAGGAGGTGACACACCGGTTCTTCATAGAATCCGTACGTAACCTTCAAGAATCCGCATGGGCAGTGCAATATCACGCACTCCACGGCCATGCACATCGATGGGTCCTCTACCGGCAGCAGCGCGAGCGCCTGCAGGAAAAGAACAGCCTGGCCTACTATGCATGGATGTGGGCACGGTTACAGAGCTGGAAGCCGGTACAGGGCGTAAAACGCAATGCCCGCCTCCGCCTGGCCGTACAACATGTAGGGGAATTGTAACAAATATAACGTGGCCGACTCACCAGCCAGTATGACACCGAGGTGCATGGCTTATCACGGTGGAATCACAAACAGCCTAGAACCCACCAGTCAGCACACCACCCTCGAAACAGCCCTGCTCTGCAGTAACAACCATACTGGAACCGCCGGAGGATACGCGATCTATGGAGATCCCCTTGGAGGAACGGGGAGACGCCATAGTCTTGACTGGATTGTAACTGCTTGAGTGAAGCGCCACAGACCAGACACCCACGAGTTGGGTCCGACAGGGGCGACACTAGGTGCAGGCCTCGTTCCAACCGCCAGCCAACCTCACCAGGGTTAGGGTTAGGGGCGCCTGAGAGATTGACCCTTAACCAGGCCTATTAGCAAACTTTTGAACCGCTCTGTGTAAGCACGACAGACACTTGGTGGAACAATTGTTACAAGCCAAAAAAACAGGATTGTTGTGCCACCCCCCCCCCCCCCATTTTCGGAGCAGGCATGAGTCGGTCACCTCTGGATGCACGCTGTAAGGGCCCGGATTTCACAGTCCGGATTTTGTAACTACTTTTCACCCTTGTTTTCTAGCCACATCGAAACTTGGGTGCTTTCAGTTGTGTACCAATTGCCTAAAACTGCCATACGGCAAAATAATAATGTCAAGAGAATGTAGATTTCAACAGCTTATCCGGCTAGTGCATGTTCAGGTTGCACATTCCGGCGGTAATTTACCATGTGTCTATTTTCCTTCTCTTTTTTTTGTGCACATGCCATTATGATTGCGCGAAGCAACCCTAACCCTAACCCAAGTCTGGCATTCGGCAAGCCCCTAGTAAGGATTTGCCTGTTTTTGGTGTGTGATTTGGTGTAAGTTTTCATAGAGATGGGGATCTTTTTTGGCCCCCCGAGGCTTTTTTCCTGTCAAGGGGCACTTTTTGCCAATGGACATCCCAGGTGCATATATAGCAAACCATGTGCCATCTGTTGCCCGTGAAACAGTGGATTTCTTGGTCACTAGATTTGAGGTACAAGATGAGGGGATCGCAAAAGGATCGGAAGATGAGGCACGAAAAAACGACTGCAATGAGAATGCCTCTTCCGTGTCATCGGATGACGTCCCCCATGTTCGATGCCTCATCGTGATGTTTGCAATGCCATGCTGCAGAGTTGCAATTTTGGAATCTGCTTTTATGTCAGACATCTAACACAAGCCGTTAACCATTGACTCACCCTGCGCAGCTGAGCGTGCTTGGTAGTATGTCTGAGCTAGATGTGTGTAGCCTGTAACTTTTTTTTCAATGAGGAGGGAAAGATGCTTCTACGGTGCATGTGTATGTTGGACATGTGATAAAGGTGTTGAACCCTGTTGACAGCTCAATTGTTTTGATTTATTCACTAGTGGACAAAATAAGTTTCCAATGAACTCGTGTTGTTTTTGAATTTTGACCTCACTGTTGATTTCTTTGTTTCCATTTGCCTTGTCGGAATTGACAAGTTTCGGGGGGGGGATATGATTGCATTATGTTCACGTGCATGTATACACAATGTTATCATCTAATGGAGGATCAAACTTGTTTGTAATATTTGATTTTTTAAAGACCTTTGCAGGCGCCAGTACTGAGGAACAATGATTTCACACTTAGTTGTTGAAGGTGACGCACCTATTCAACACATGCATTGCTTTTCCACTGATTGCCTTTCATGCTTGGTGTACTCCTGCAGGTGTGTCCCCGAGAGATGAGTGCTACAATGTGGACGTGTTGGATGATGAGCTCTTAGTTGTTAGCATGTCAGACGCCTGACATGAACCAGGACACCGTAACATCTGTGTGGTGCATCCCTTAGTGTGTAGTCTTAACCAACATGGCGACAGGCATTTTCCTTGCATTTCACTATTTTTGGAAGCTCAAAGGTGCCTAACTTGGCATGTTGAGGTTTTGTGCAAAATAGCATGGGCCCCAAAAAACATGGGGCTCGTGAAGAAACAAGCGGCAGAGTTGGAAGGACTGCGGCGCAGGCGAGAGGAGGTGGAGTTGGCGAGCCCCAAGACGCCGGAGCTGACGTTGGAAACGATCGCGGAGTTCAAGGCCAAGGACAAGTTGACAAGCTAGATGCTCCATACGGCGGAGGCTTTGTAGGTATAAGTGCAGGCAGTGCTTTGTGGGGTTTCGGCACCAAATGGAGACCAAATGATGCCCCCCCCCCCCCCCATAGCCCAGGGGAGGCCTTGGCCCTGAGAGTATGGGATACCTTGTGGGACGACCATGCAGCATATGCGGGCAGATAGAAAGCGAGGCATGAGACACAATCCGAAGTGGGGAAGGAGCTTGATGCATTGCCATGGGCACATGCGTCAAAGCATGCTGCAGAGTCATTCCCGTGGAGGGGAGTTCCTTTCGTGCGCGACGGAGGAGCCTGGGAATGTGGGGAATGGGGGAACGGGGCACCATGACCGGACTCGGGCCAGAATCCTGGGCACACGACCGCCACCGGACACCACCCCATACGGGAAACGCCGCAAGCTTTGGGTAACTACCCTACACGGCTTGCCATAATCCGGGCTGATGGGAAAGGGTCGTGGGCTGTATGTGCCCGATGCAATGGTGGCTGGAAAGAGAGGGGGGGGGGGGGGGGCAAGCATGCCACACTGAAGCCGTCGCCACAACCCCAGAAGGGTCAGGGAACCTTTGGAGCTCTCTTGTGGCAATGAGTGCCCAAACGACATTGCGCAACATGTGTTGTCGCCATCAGCAATGCTTTAGGGCTCCGGACCCCCTATGTTTCGTCTTAAGACTTTATCTTGTCGCCTATTTCCCCTATTTTTTCTCTTTTCCTGATACCGTCACATGATCCTGACTAGGGCATGGTTTGGTACTCCGTTTGGAGTGTGTTCACATGCCTCATGACCTATATTGCTTTTGTCAATGCACTGCTAGCGTCCTCTTAGGGCGTTGGGCGTCATCGGGACGCATACTATGGCCTAAGCCGACATGATGTGGCATGTGCCACGAAGGTATGAGGCCATTACCACATTTTTGCTATGTACTGCGGACATATTACTGATTTTCAGAGCGACTTTTCAGTGGGACCACCATTGCCGTGGCGCCGGCGTGTTGTGTGATGTGAGTGCCATGTGGATTTTGATGTCTGTTGTGTCTGAGGTAAGACAAGCACGTAGCTGAAAGCCGAGTCGCTTGAAACGACCGTCTAGTAGTCCGCCACTGTCAGTCCCATTGTGATCCTACCGACTAGCCTCCGCAGTCGGGTGGCGACCTCCGGTCCCTTGACCTCGGTCAATCTGCTTGGTGAAACTGATGGTCTGTGGAGTCGACGCCTCCGCCCACACTACATGGGAACTCCTCCATGCATGGCCGAAGAAACACGGTAATGGGGGTAGGGGAGAAGATGGCCTAGATGCCTAACCCCTACACAACCCCTACACAGGAGCACATGCGGTTTTGCCACTCAGGACGCGTCGTGTATGTGGACTCTAGCACCCTTGGACGGACCCGTGGGGACTCTCCCCAAGCTTGCGGCCTTGGGGAGCCTAGAATGCCTGAAGGATCAATGTGGTGCTCACGACCTGTGGGACCATCTCGGTCGTCATGTGGTGCCTATGTTGGCTATGTTTGCCACTACCACGGTGGCGGTGACCGTTGCGGCTGGCACTCGGTGCGCTCGGTATGGGATCACGGGTCCTTTGGATGCGGAACAATTGCCGCCGGGACCCGGGACCGAATACTCACCAAAATGACCGCCTTGAATCCACCGATCATATTTTCGGAGTCTAGGGTTGAAAATTTGATACATCATATCATCAGAATTGTCAAGCAATCACAGCGGTGACATAAGCGGTGACGGCGACGTGCGACCAAAAGCAACGATCATCTTGCCAGATAAGGCGGGATTGAATGAAATAGCTGCAGGAAGCGATGAGGAATTGGATTCCTCATTGATTCCGCTAGCTGCGAAAAATTGCTGCGCCCGTAGGCTGCTGGTTACGCTGTAAAATCGGGAAAACCACAACTTGGCGGGAATAGCTGGTATTCCCGTGAAGGATGAGACTTAGGGGGAATGTTAGCGCGCCGGGCGCGCGCAAGGCGCGCGCCGGACATCTTTTGTGACCCGTGCCCCACCGGTGGACTGTTGCCGTTGATATGTTGGGCAACATTATATGGATTTGCCCCTTGGCCCCTGGGACATCAGCAGATGTTTTGATTTGGGATGAGTATGGACCTTCTCGTACCCGAGGTGATTTCTTTGATTTCGAAGTTGGGGGCCATGATGGTGCTTATAAAGGCCGGATTCATGTCATTGTGCCATTCATTGGAAGAAAGAATGGCACTTTGACAGCCCGCCAACAATGTTACAATGACGTGCACGGGTGGTATAGGGCACACATTGAGCAGCTGTTTGCTCGGTTGTGGCACGCAAGATGAGGCAAAGGATGAGGCAGAAGTGTGTGTGTTGTGTTGCCAGAAGCGCTCCACCGTCGCAGTTTGTGATGAGTGTAAGGACCACTATTGTACTGAATGTATTGACACCCACACTTGTGGGACCAATGTTGTTTGTTAAGTACTATACAGATGACAGTTGGAGTTGCTGAATTCATAGATATTGCTGTATTATGCAACGTGCTTTGTAGGGAAGGTGTGCAGTGCAACGTGGTCTACTTGGGGGGCTTCTCCATGAGAGGGTAAATCTGGGGCTGAAGTCGGGATAGTTAATAGAAAAGTAGCGCGCCGGGCGCGCGCCGGGCAAACATTCCCCCTTAGTGGGGACATGGGTATTCCGCGCCATGGACTGGAGTGGGTCCTGGGTACCGCTTCACCCCCCTCCTTGGAGCAAATTGTGGGGGTGCTGGATAATACCCAATGCTGTTAGCGGGTACCCAAGACACACCTCGGGGGGGTACACAGGTGTGTGACCTCCCCACCGTCCCATATGCGCATCCTCGGGTTCATTGAGGTAGAACAGGTGAAGTTCGGTAGACCATTTGCCTTTTGGCGTGGCGGTCACCTACCGCAACAGAGAGCTCTCTGGTTTACGCAACATGAACTCCAGGTCTTTGCCACGTGCCCCGCATTGCGGGGATCCAGTGTATCATATGTTGGAGTCGCCCATGTTTCCCAAAATTGTTTTGAGTACTCTATGAACATTTGGAGTCGCCCCCCCCCCCCCCCAAACAAAAACAGGCGCGGGGCACCGTGGCTTACTGACCCCGGGCAATCCTAGCCATGCTGGCCCTGGAGATTGCGGAGGGGTTTGTTGCTAGCTATGCATGTCTAGCTTCGGCATAGGAGTGCTTGGCCGGTTCGGAGGAAATGGGGTACCTGAGGGTGGCGGCCATCCATTCTTGGAAGCCCAAGACAAGGTAGTGGCACGGATCAGCAAATCATTAGCTGGCTGAATTCTAGAAGTGCGTCCCCACGAAGCCCCTACATCAAGTCCTCTCCTTGTGCCTTGCCGAGCTCCCGTGATGGGCATTTAGCTTCCGGGATGCAAGGCATCGTAGAGGCAGTGAGGGCAGCAGAGGATGTTGAGCAGGTCCCCAAGGTTGTTTCCGCGATTCGTTGGAGAATTGCCAAATTGGGAAGGGGACAGGGCCTCAGGCGTACGTGTCCCCTGGAGCACTGTTGCATCTTCGGACGGCGGCGGCGACCCTAGCATACCAAGTAGTTGCAGCGCTGGCAATCCTGTCGTGGACCACATGGCTACAGGTCAGAGAACCCGCCTCAAGGTGCCCGTGCGACTTGGTGCACACAACAGGCCTCTAGTTCTTCAGTATCAAGGTCGGGGAGGTGCGGTGGGTCTGCAGACCAGCGGCCGGGTATATGAGGGCTTGGATGGAGTACCTCCATGTGTATTCAAGAGTCTGCGGTGTTCGCCCAGATCAACCAGTCTTTCCAAGGGGAGTGCCCTCCCTTGAGAAGGAGATTGGTAGATTGTTCGCAGGCTCCTAGTGGAAGTCAGCCCGTTGGCACGCGCTGTGCAAGGGGAGGGTGGCGGCATGCTGGGTGCGGAAACTAGCTGCCCCGTACTTCCTTTTCTGGGGCAGATGGGGATGCACAGGGTAATGGGGTATACCCTTGGTTTCTGGGACCCGGACGTTGTTGGAGATCTTGTCCTGCCACACCATGGTACGCTTGTGGGCTTGGGCCCGCATGGTCCATTATTGCTTATGGCTTTGTACAGACCTCCCATAGACCCCCTAATGTCGCAAGTACCAGAGCCGACCGTGGGGCTAGTGTCGCGAGCAGGAATGATGGGGATGGAGATGTGCCGCTTGAAGAGAAGGAGCCAGCCCCGGATGGCGGAGGGGACGAGACGGATGGGACGAGACGGGCCTTGACAAGAAGGCCGGAAGGAGAGGTGGGAGTCGAGTCCAACTGGAGTGCGGGAGGAGCCGCTGGAGGTTCTGGACCGGGCGCCGCCCCTGCTAGGTCCCAGCGTGGGCAACGGCAGGGGTCCGAAATGAAATTGACACCTTCACTGATCACTCTTGAAACAGTGCTCTTTCAAGCACATAGGCTCTATTTGAAGCTCATTTGGTACTTCGTTGTACACAAAGGATTGGAATTCATTGAATTAACACATTGAGTAGAGCTTAGGTCACCTTGCACCCTACATACACACCGGCATCCACATCTGTTTATTGAGTGGTATCTTTTTTTGCATCCACTGGTTGGCCCTTCACTGGGAGGGCGTGGCTGACAAATAAACAACTTCCTTATTGCATTTTCCTTTCATAGCCCTTGGCGGGTGATGTTTTCACGCATCACTCTTGACACAAATGTGCTTGGGATGCCATAGAGGGTGGTGGATATCAAGTAGCTTCAGAAAACCACCTATGTAGTCAACCCCATGGCCCATCGGAGCACAACCCTTGCTCCAAAGATGATGAAGCCAAGGTTGTTGAGAAACAAGATGGTGACTATCTTTGCCAAGTTTATGGAAAGAGGATTTTCGGTATGCTGTCTCTACTGAAAAAAAGTAAACAGACAACTTCCTTAGTAGTATCTCGAGCAGAAGGGCGTGTTTGTATGACTGTGGTCTTGCACTACAATGTGGCAAGCCTCTGCTAAGAGGTCACCTTCGCAGCCAAGGGAGTTCGTTCAGTGAAAGCAAAAAATGATTGAAAGCAAAAAATGATTGAAATTCATTCAATTACCAAGAAAGAAATCAACTGGCTCCTCAGAGCCGTGGCAGATCACACCTCTGCACTACGTGTACAGTAGCAAGGAGTTGCTCCCCCAACGGCGTCTCCGCATGGAGACATGCCTCGCACGCATGAAGTTGAAGGTTCAGCAATTTTTGTTGTACATATGATCTGGGCCTGGGTGCCCAAGTACACCATTAACCTTACGGCTTGAACTGTTTCCGAACGGTTTCCGGTATCAGAATGACTTATTGCTGGCATTTGTGAGCATACTTGTCGCACAGATTTGCCCAACTGATCTTCCCCCATGGTTTTGTTCTTCGACACGGGCCATATACACCCAGTCATAAGCCCAAGGGATATGTTCATATGGCAAATTGGAGAGGGGAAACATAGTGTAATGTGATTTTCAGGCGCAAGTGTGGATCCATGCATGTTGTGTTTTTGTTTTGTTGTCTGGCATTTGTGGGGTTTGTTCTAGCAGAGTCACCCCAATAATTTGCGCTGTGCATGCTGTGCACTAGTCCCCCCTGCAGCATACCTCTTTGAATGGCACAGTAAGAAGTTTTTTGATTCATCAAATCTTTTCATACCTTGGGTTTGGGAATTCAGATCTCATCATTGAGAAGGAAGAATTTGCAGGTGTGGAATAGGCCCCCATGGGATGTTTGAATGTAATGTTCAGATCCAGTTACACCAGGGGAATACAGCTTTCTTCAGCACTGGCATATTGAAACCCTGTGGCAGCCCCGCCTTACCCTGCCCAGCCCACCCTGTATGGTTCACTTCCAGCCCTCTGTCAATCGCACCGTAATCGGCCATCTAGGCAACACCCATGGCAACAACTCTTGGACCACAAGCATGTCCAGCCATGCAGCCATGCACACACAGTTGTGTACCGGCAGAGGGGAGGAAGGAGAGAGAGTGCAGAGGGCATGCTCGCTATTGGTGCCCCTAGGCACTGTGATGGCCACGCTGCAGATCATTTCATCTTCATTTGCCATCTGTCACTTTGGTTGTTGTGTGGGGAGGTTCTAAAATGTATTGAGAACCTCACTTTGATGTTGCACCCATCCAGTCGCAAATGCTAAATGCCATCTCTGTGTGCTACTGCAGAACCCACCATTGCATTACCGGCAAAACGGGAGCTGAAGAAAGCTTGCCCATTTGATTGAGCACAGCGGACACAACCACCCAACTGCAAATTTTCAGCTGAACCGCACCAATGAATCCACCATCAGAGTGGAGGAGGGGTCAAGTGGCACAGTCTGTTTGTTTTCAATTTGACCGCAAAAACAAATGCACCACCAATGCTTCAATCGTCTCGGGCTTTGACCTGCCATGGTCATATGTCTTCGTTGCATGCATGCAAGCGCCCGTGGAGTGAAGCGGCCACGGGGATCGCCGCACTGCATCTTCGTTCCATGTAGTGAATTCTCTTTGATCTCAGCCCCCACACCCCCAAGAACCAACCCTAAAGTGCACTGCAAAATGTTTTATTGCATCTGTGTGTCAACATTGGAAGTTGGTTTTTTGGGGGGGTTTCTGTTTCAAACACTGCTCTTCTGGGACGCATTTGGTAGGAGGATTCAGCTGAGGTATCGGCCTCAGCATCGCTTTTTCAAGCTGCTGTTGGCAGAGCAGGACTCTGTGCAAGATTGTCGCGCTGGACATCATGGATATGGTCTTCTTGACATGCATTCAGGTAAGACCGGCCTAGCTGGTCTGGCTGATGCCCAGCTAGTGCTGTGTTACACAGTTGAACCTCAATCTTCAAACTGCCGGGTGGGTTGAATGCAGGTTTGCAACATCATGCGCAAAATGAGATGGAAGCTCTCAGAGCACATCCTCCAACCTTACTGGAATCTACTGTCACACACACGCAAACAGCAGTCGGTGCAGCCCCTGTAATTTGTCAACCCCCCTCCCCCCATAAAAAGCGCCAGAAGCCCTGAAGTCTGTATTCAATCCGCAGCCCAGGGCCGCTGAACTGAACAGCTGAAGAGGTGAGGCTGGGAGCAATTGCGTGGTGCAGTGCCAGTGCATCGACTCCTGTACTGATAAGAGGATTAGCCTGCAAGCGATGAAGCCTGTGTGCAGGCATTTGCAGTTGGTACAGTTGGTCCTAAAAGCAACTGTGCCTGACACAGTGACTCCCATGAACTGTTTGCGCTTCACGTCTGGTAACCCGAGGCTGAAGATAGGCAAACCCTTGACTACGAAGGGCTTGAGGTTTACATATGCCTTGCAGTACAGGCGGCCAGTGCGGGGTACGTGTGTGTTTGATCCTGCTGTCTTGTGCAACAATTTTTTCGATCTGCTTCAACTAGAGCCTGTAAATTTTTTTCGAGACACCCAACACAAAGGCCATCCTGCCGTTAGCACTTACCGCACATCATGAGGCACCCACATGTCCAATCAGCGAACACACAGAGCCATGCAGTGTGTGGTTTCACACCTCGAATGTTTTGTGCCCTGCAACAACCGTTGTCATGGTGTTAATTGGTGGACGTGAGTTCCCAGCAGGTTTTTGTTCATAAAGACAGTGATACACTGGTGTGCGCTGCAAAAAGCATGCCCAATTGAGTGGTCCCCTTGGGCATGCCAAATCTGGTGGTTTCTGCAAAGACCAGGGCACTTTTGTTGATCGACAGAGGGACCGTCCGTGTCCATGCCTCAGAATACCGTGTGTGGTGCACGATACAGCGCCAAAGGAGGCTGCTTCACAGGTGATCACCACAGCTTGTGTCAGCTTGCCCTCTTGCCCATCATTGGCAGCTGTATTTCTCAAACCTCAGCGTCACTTTGCTGCCCTGAGGACCACTATGTGCCTCCTAAGTACGCCAGAGGACTCGCACCACCGAAAAACTACATCACTGGAAACAAGGATAGCTTGTGTTTTGCTGTTTTTTTGTACATTTTGGGCAGTAATGTTACCTGTAGCAGCATGGGAGTTGAGACAGAATTTGGTCTTGGCACTGTTGGCATTTACAACCCACCTGGACCAGATGTTGGTGGCTTGCAGGATGCATATCTTGAAGGGACCTTTGCAACATCCATGATATTGGCACTGTGTGCATGTGCAGGGGCGCGTACCTTCAGCCCACTGGACCACCAGCTCTTTGCAACATCCTTTGTTCTTCAAACTTGGTAAGCCTGCAGCGCAGTGGCGGTGTTCCCAGTATTGGCTGGACACTTCACACGAGTTTTCTGCAGTGTCATGCTGGTCCACTTGCATAGGTCGTTGAATGTTGCAATACCTGTGCACCTCTGATGAGGTGCTCCATCAAGCTTGGCTTGAGCAGAGGCCAGAATGAAGTTGAAGCGCTGTGTGATAAGGTTACCTTTTGCTGATTCTGCTGGCCGAGAAAAGCATTAAGATGTGGAGGTAATCAGATGTAGGTCCACCTCTTAGTGTGGGGATAGGCAGGTGCCTATGAACATAAAGCCGCCAGATGTTTCAAGGACCATTTGTCCAAAGTGCTGGTTTCTCAGTTGTGGCTGATATACAAACATTGCTGGGCTCTCGCAACCCCCCCCCCCCCAAAAAAAAACGACAAGAAAGGGTAGCATCATACAGAGGATTGATGCACCCAACGCAGCTGCAGAGATCACTAGTGGCCTCACTTGTGTTCCTGTACCCATTTCCAATAACAACAGTTTCCTCCTGCCCAACGTTCAATTGGGCAAACCGTTTCTCCACTAAGTTGTATCTTTTACATGTGTAACCGCTGCTGTGCTGTGTGATCCCGAGGGGTCACCTTGAGTACTGTGAAGTGAGCAGGCTACGCCAGCTCATCTTGGTCTGAGCCAAAAAAAAAACATGTGTAACCGCTGCTATGCATATCATTTCTAGTATTCAAATCACGAATTTTGCGACGCTGGGTGTTCTAGAAAAAAAGGACAATGGGTCTCCTGCTTGGAATGAATTATGACGATCAATTTTTTGTTATTGGTTGATTGACCCTTTGGAGGCAGGTTTGTTGTGGACACATGAAGATCTAGCCGTCCACTGCACAATGCCACATTCTCTTGCATGCAAGATAGAAAACGGATGATCTAAGTCCAAGGAGCCAGATGGAAACAGTTCTGTGTTATGCCAAGGGTTTATGTCAGCTTGGTCATTTTTTTGACCATTACTGCCCCTTCAAGCTCAATGTATTTCTAATTGTGGAGAAAACATGCCTGCACTGCGGTTACTGAAGTGCGACATTGTGTTTTGGTCTCACCTTTCTTGTGCTGCTGCTTTATGGCTCTGTGTTGATGTTGTCTGCAACTGATGACTGATTCAAATGCTTGGCAAGTGGTAGCTGCCACATGCCAACGTGCCAATTTTTCTTGAGGATTGAACATCAAGTTCTTGGGTTCAGACGACGTGGAGCGTCAGTGGGGCAAATGAGGCCTACTTTGCCCCACTGTTAAGTCAAAAGGCGGGGGTTACACACAAGATTCAGGAGGTAAGCCTTGGAAGAGGAAGGCATCATGACATGCACATGTGGGAATCAGCTGCAGCATGAAGGGCTCCAATGCCTAAAAGAATTTTGGTATTGTCTCCCGCGACATGTGATTTGAACTGTGAGGCCCAGACAGCATGTTGTAGAGCATGTTGACTTGACCATACCAAGCAGGTGGTTCGGCAGTGCATCAGTGTATTAGAAGCCCAGCAGCATCTCATTGGAGCTTTGCTCCGATGTGATCAGCGAGAATTACCCTCGTGAAAAGTGATTAAAAGGAGGTGTGACGGAATGCATGTGTGGGTGTGCCTGGTGGGAAGGAGATTTGGATAGCTACCAGTCTTGAGGATGTGGAAATGTGGAAAGAGAGAATGTCTGATTTGAACACAAGAGGAACAATGTAGCGTTGATAGGGTGGTGATCCATTTAGAAGAACCCCTGTAATAAGAATGGGCGGGCGGGATGGGGCACATGTGGCAAATATCAGTCTCAAGGACATGTATTCACGCAGCAAATTTGTAGGGGGAGTATTAGCACGCCGGGCATCTTCTTTTCCCCACCTGTGCCCCCCCCCCCCCCCCCCCACCTAATTTTCTGGGCCTCGGCAGCCCAAACGTCCTTTGTTAGGCAGGAGGGAAGTCATTTGTGTGAATGCCTAACCCGATTCCAACAAGGACAGCAAATGTTTCCTCTCGTGCAACCCCGGGGAGCAGTGGTGAGACCCAAGGCCATACATGTACCGAAAAAACAGAAATGGGCTCATATTTTACCAGAAAAGCTAGCTGTCATTTCCGAAAAACTCCAGCAGGGATGGGACGTCGTTTATGTGGATGGATCCAAAAATGAAGAAGGGGGAGTGAATTTTGCTGGCTATGGGGTGTGGTTTGGGCCGAATGATGAGCGCAACACAGAGTTACCCCTCACTGTGCATGAAAAGCAAACAATCACCACAGCTGAACTCACAGCAGCGCCGCATGCGATCAAGCATAAAACCCGTGGGAAACCACTACTGATTGTGTCGGATTCTGAGCTAGTATGTGTGGGACTGCAGTCTGAGTGTGAAAAGTGGGCCAGGCACAAGTGGGTGGGGTCGCGGGGGCCCCTGGCACACAAAGACCTGTGGACAGAGCTGTGGGATCGGTGGCAGCTCCTAACAGACAGTGTTGAGATCTTGTGGGTGCCGTCACATGTGGGGGTAGCAGGAAATGAAGAGGCAGGCGTCAGAGCTGCCAAAGGAGCCAAAGAGGCCCTACATGATGTGCAAAAGGCAAAACAGGTGACAGACATTTGGGAAGAGCTGGGGTTGGAAGAAATGCCTGACTCTTGGGATACAGACTCCAACCGCTCAGGGGGGTCAGGTGTGTCCAGCTATTGCTCTGATGATTATCCTGATGTCTGGCCCAAACAACCGAGGCTGCGGTGAGAACCAGCCTATGAAACATTCGATAGCCCCGAGGGGCGAACTCAAGGCAACATTCAGTACTGGTTCGAGCTGTGACCTATGGCCTGTGTCACGGGGGTCATATGGTAGCTGAGTATCCGTTGCTTCATTCCCCCACCTAATTTTCTGCCCCCAAGAATGCGGGGGTGATGTAGCCCCTTCTGAATTTGTCCCCTTCCATTGGGGGCCCCGAGAAGGCAGGGGTGATGTGAGTGATAGGCAATGATGCGCGCTTTTGCACCTGTGCTTAGTCTAGCATTTGTGAAACGGACCCCTTGGTCTGGGTAAGTGGTGATACAACTATAGGGTGTCCGCTGTAGGAGGTCAATTCTTGCCCCCTGTGACCTCCCACCAACAATGCTATAATGATGTACATGGGTGGTACCACAGCTCATTGAGCAATTGGCTGCTCACTTGTGGCATCGGGGCTTGGTTAGGCACATTTGGATCCTGATGAGTTGCACCAGTCCTCCGTATCTTATTGTATTTTTCTCAATTTTGCATTCAGAGGCAGGTCCGCCACCCTCCTTATGGACCATGGGACCATGTTCCTCCTCATGTTTGGACGGACGAGAGCAACTCGGCCGCCACCGAGGATGAGGGAGAGGTAGAAGTGTTTGTGTTGTGTTGTCACAAGCGCTCCACCGTCACAGTTTGTGGTTAGTGTAAGGAGCATTTTCCTGGATGTGTTGACACCCACACTTGTGGGAATAATATTATTTATTAAGGACATTCTGAGTGAGATTTTGTGTTGTTGAATTCTCATATTTTGGCTTGTGCAACTTGCTTTGCAGAGAAGGTTTGCGGTCCGGTCTATTTGCGGGCCTTCCCGAGGTGCGGATAAACTTGGGGCTAGAGTCAGTTTACTTACTCCAAAGGTAACGCGCCGGGCGCGCCTTGGGCAAACATTCCCCGGTAGTTTGTGCTCTCCCGAGCACTTGCCTTTTGGCAGTGTTCCCAAGTGAACGTGGTGGATAGGACCGTGGAATTTTCCCAAAGCACCCAGACCCATGCAGCAAGGCGGAGGGCTCCAAGCACATTGTGTAGCAAATGAGCTGAAGTATGCAGTGGGCAAAGTCATGGGCGATATTTGCAAGGACACACACCATTGCCCCCTTTGCAGCAGTTGCCGTTGCCCACCCTTGGGGTCCAAGGGCGAGGCTTTAGCATGAAGTGCAAAGTGTTTGCACTGTTGGAAACACCGGGACCCCATTACAATTCTCAGGCGGCACTTGAGTGTGAACCACAACTATTGGCAAACTTTAGAACAATCATGAATGGTTTTGTTGCTCTGTGGAGGCCCCAATTGTCATGGGTATATGCCATGGGTTCCAGCAGCAAATCTGCATGCAATTGCACAAATTATGCCCTGAGTGATGAAGCAAGAAATGCTTCCAATTTGTCTTAGACGGGGAAAGTTGCCCACGTAGGTAAATCGGCGCAAAACACCCAAAACTGGACATTTTGGCTTGTGTGAAATATCCGGGCCCTATTTTTATGAGGCGCACCTCATTTTGACCACTTGAGAACCTATTTTTCACGGTGCGCTACTTGTCCGTACAAAACCAGCTGGTTGGGTGGGGTCACTTTTTAGGTTGCAGTACACACATTTTCCTTTGTGCTGTGCATACCTGGTTCCCATGTGTGCTTGTCATCTGGAATTTGAAATTCCACCCCTATCAAACCCATTTTTGTAGGTGCTTGTGTGTGGTTCCAGACAAACGAAGCAATGTGCACCCTTTCAAGGGGCTTCTCTCATTGGTTGACCATCTCCAGTGTCAAAACTCATCCTTCAACCCCCTTAATTTTGCAAAGGTGTGTGGTGCTAGGCAGTTTACGCTAATTTCACCATTTTCAACACACATTTTGCTGGATGGTGCACCAAATCTGTGGTCATTGAGTGTTCTGTTGCCGTTGACTGTTTTGCTTAGTCTGGTTCCGTTCCCCCGCTGATGAGCCAGGTGCCGGGTACCGCAGCAGATCCCTTTGGTCTCTTGCGTGATTTCTTACGAGGAGCTAAGTTGATGGATGCCGCACTGCGTGACGAGGAGTTTGGGGTAGCACTATGGCAATCTCAGTTGTATGGAGTACTGACATGGGAGTGACATTGAGACAGCAATCAGGTCATACAGGATCATACAGGTCATACAGGATACCGTCTGTGATTCCAGCTGTCATACGCCACCACCGCGTGCTTCCCTTCCATTGATCTCCCGACAGCCTTTGTTCTGGCATGGGTCTGTTGCACCAAAGGTTGTAACCAGTCCGCAGCAAGACCCACATGTGACAACAACCTCCTCATCCCCCTTGATGTTGCTATGTGGGGACCAACAGCCTTCTCATGTGGCAGAGGCATCTTCCTGCACAATTGCCACATTGTATACACCTGTTGTGCAAACACTCCATACCACCTTGGCCAGTGTGAATGTCAATGAGTTGCAGGCAATGTGGTCATACTTCGTCTTGTTCGTCGGTTGACCCTCATTTGTGCACAAAACTCCACAAGCAGTCATGTACCCAAGTTGGCCCACATTTGATGTTCCACTCCGACACATCCCGGATGCAGCACAGGCCATAGCATTCATGACACACCATTTTTTGGTCTCGTGTTTGGAACCATACACGCTGCTCAATTTCATGGACGTGTAAGACAGGTTTTGGTTGCATTTGTCTGGTTTCGGACAAAATGCGATATTTCAATGTGTTCTGAACTGAAATTAAAAGACAAGTTGCAAACCGGCATGCAATAACATTTTTTGCCGTGTGCAATATGCATTTGCGTTGGGGGTTGTCAACTCAGAATTGGACTATTTTTGGCATATTCCATAGCGGTGAACATCAAAGTTGTATTGCCTTTAAGCAGCCAAAAACACATTTGACATATGTCAACAACCACCCGAATTTTACGCGCTTCAGAACAGTCGAATTCCACTACCTTCAGACCACGTTTTGAGAACCACCTTTTGGTGACATTTTTCACCGGGCCCCTTTGGGGGGGGGGGGGGCAACTTGCGCCGTCCACGTTTGTGCTCTGCCGTTGGGAAAGATAGGGACCAAATGGGGAGAAATGCTTTTAAGTAGCATAATGCCACCGTGTGATTGACACCCTGCAAGAAGCCCTGCTTAGCAGGTAAGAGTGCCATTTCAAGGCCCTACTGGGCGGTTGTGGAGGAAGTAAGAAGCACACAATGGATCCCGATCCATTGCAGTCCCAAAGTTTCTCAAGAATCTTCTATGTTGACCTTTCCTCGGAGCTTTTTTGTGTTTAACCCCCCCCCCCCCGTTCAGAATCATGAGCCAAGATATGCAACAAGACAACAACCACCCGGCAGCTCAACATGGGGGACAAGATGAGCTCCTTGGGGCCCTTCGAAACGCTGCAACACCAACCCAAATACAGCGAGAGGGCGGTGGAATGGCAGTTGGAGCAGGAGGAGCTCTTTGTCGAACAAAGCATGGGAAACGGTGAGCCTCAATTATTCGCGACGGCAGCTGGAGTGGCACGCCTAGACAAGTCACTGTTGCTAACGGCGTTGTGAGCACCGAAATTCGAAAACACTCCGGGGCCAATGTACACGAGCAAATGTTCGAGGAAGCCTGCGGACCGATCATCCAAAGTACAAGCCCGCCCCAACAAGAGCAACTAGAATAGCGAGGCCAAGGATCATCATTGAGCAAAGAGGACGCCACGGAACTTGTCTAGCTCTTGGCAACCACCAAGCTGGAGAACGAACGATTAAGGTGGCCCTCCCACAGAGAACAAATGCGGAACTAGAAAAACTGCTCGGCGAGAGCTTGCCTTATGCCTCAATGCAAAGCCTGACAGTTTCCCTCAAAGAATACGACCGGATAGAGCTCAGCTGGGCCGCCCAAAAGCATATGGACGGTGGTCCATGAAGAGCTATGCAACAAGGGCCGTTCCTTTGGCAATGCCAGTCCCGCGATCGGGTGGTCTAGAGGCGGCCTCAGGAATGGTTGCACTCACAGTAGGATTCCCCGTTCGAGCCCAAGGTGGATCACACATCATGGGAGGTCCCCAAGCATCCATGCAATGCTTCATGTACGGCGAGGTTGGACATTATATGCACACCAAGATATCGCAGCTAGGAGACCAAACCTGACCAACAACAAGGGCTGGTCTTTCGACCTGAATGCCCCCCCCCTCCACCGTTGTGGAAGAGGGAGGAAGGGACCTTGCACCCAGACACCAGCCGAAGAACAATCGACAGAGAACTCAATGAACACGAGATGGCACTCTGAACTGAGAGCAATGAAGACCGTGGTGGCAGGCGCGGTTGGAGCTAATTGCGGAGAAGCAAACCTGACCCATTGTGGCACCGCTAACACTGGGCACTCGCTGCTGAAAACCATATATCCCGAACTGGTGGCAGCCATTGGAGTAGTTTTCAAAGACCCGAAGACAGGGCAATTCCTTGATCGAGACGTCACCTCTAAACCTGCTATCCCGTCGACATGGAAGAAGGAGCTCGTGGGCACAGTATACATCTTGGATGTGGCGCCCTGGTGGTACCTCTCAGATCTGACGAAAGCTGTTGCCCCCTCGGTGCACTGCCGATACATTGCAGATCGCGTCAGGTGGAGCGTTGGAGAAATGCGCACGGCCACATGGCGTTTGACTAGGGAAAGTGCGTCGCAGTTGGTTGGGAAGGTCTACTTGTCGGATTCTGGAATGCCCCCCATGCTTGTGATCTCAGACTCGGACTACAAAGCGCGGAAAAAGCGCATCACAGACCGCCCCAATAATGCAGATGATGCCAAGACACACAGACAAGGCCTAGTCACGGCGGGTGAAATGGCCAGGGCAATGGAATTGGACGACCAAGTCGACAAGGTTATCAGCTCTCTCAAAAGAAAACGAGACTTGAAGGAGGATGAGACTTCGTCGACCACAGGAGTGGTGGTGGTGCAGAAACCATGATGTCTGCATCAAGCATCCCTCTGAGCAGCACGTTCAGAGTACTATCCCAAAATGTCAATGGATTTCAAACAAAGGTAACCCTAAAAAAGCGAAAGCACACTCGGATAGTGGCCTTAGGGTCACTACTTCGGTCCCTCGAGATGGATTTCTTCGCTATCCAAGAGCC
This sequence comes from Eutreptiella sp. 'Long Island Sound 2002', assembly GCA_964036045.1. Taxonomy (NCBI): domain Eukaryota; phylum Euglenozoa; class Euglenophyceae; order Eutreptiales; family Eutreptiaceae; genus Eutreptiella; species Eutreptiella sp. 'Long Island Sound 2002'. Next base: position 9,206,587 of record OZ038383.1, read on the forward strand.
GCACTTCGTTACGGCGAAGGATCGCCAGGCAGGTGCTTGGTGCTTGTCAAAGTATGGGTACGGCCTAGATGGGCCACTCCACGAAGAAGGGCGGGGTGGAGTAGCACTGGCGTGGAAGACATCCAAGTGGACCTTACAGGCTATACAGTTCCTGTGCCCCAGGGCACTGAAAGCCTCATTGTCCAGTGGTCCTCTGGAGATCACTCTAATGGTGGTACACTTCCACCACAAGCACTCACGGCGACAAGCGCAATGGAAAGAAATTGCCAAAGAGTTGCATGGACCAAACCTAATATTATGTGCTGATCACAATAGTTTGATAGTTAAACACCGGGACGCCTTTGCGCCCCGTGAGTTCGAACATGACACGTCTTTACGTGCCAGAGAGCAAGAAGTCGCAGCCCTTGCGAAAGTGGGCCCGCATGATGTATGGGTAGACATTCATTGCCCAACATCTGATGGATATCAAGGACAAGGAGTCATTGTGTCCAACAGGCTTCACATACGGCTACTCTCGGGACGGAGAGCGACTCGATCCACATAGACCGCACCGCATCGACCGCATCCATGCGACGTCGGAACTGCTGAGCTTGGCGACGAGTGTGTATCCCATGTTTGCTGCGAACTCAGATCACAAAGCGGTCTCGGCTGAATTCACGCCCCCCTCCTTCGAAACAAAGAGAGGGCAAGACCTCACAATTTTACTGCCTGGAAGCTATCCTCCAAGACCCAGAGGCAATGGAAGAACTGGAGACCTCCCTCAAATCCATTACCTTGATGGGAGAACAATGGTGGGAAGATGCATTGGGCTGCATCCAAAAAAAAGCGGTCAATTATCAAAGGGAACACAAAAACAAAAAGCACTCGGTTGAATTACAGGCGTTCCGACTCCTGCGCGTCTCCACGAAAGAATCGGCCACGCCGGCGATGTACCAATTCTTTTCGTCGCTGGGAATAGCATCAACCGAGGCCGCAACAGCTTACACCCTCTTGGTTGGGGTATATGAAAAGGCACAACGTGACACAACGGGCATGGAGACGCTCTCCAAACTCAAAGGGGTAATCACATCCGGGGAAACTTCAGGGGATCTGAGAGCGCGAAGAAATGAACTCTACCGGCGGATGAGAGAGCCGCAAGAAAGGAAGAAACTGCAACAGCTGGTGTCTCGGACAGGCACCGCAGTACGCGGGGCAAAGGCAGTGGTCCAAGAGCTGGTGGAAAACTGGGACCGAGTGTCCACTCCAACGGGGGCAACAGAGGAAGACTGTGTGGCCGACCTCAAAGCGTTAGGAAGGGAACAGCGGCTGCGAAAGGCAGGTCGATTGCCGTTCAAGCAACTTTCCCCAGAACTACCTCATGCGGGCCTCAAACGATTGAATAGCAACAGTGCGCCAGGGTTGGATGGTTTCTCAGCAAATTTCTTCAAAAGATTCTCGGAGATCTTTGAACCCCAAATGCATGAGTCACTGAAACGGTTCCTAGACACGGGGACCATGCCGGAGACATGGACGTCGGGAGTGGTGACCATGATTCCCAAGACGAAGGCAATGCAAACTCCAGATTTGCTCCGACCCTTCGCGTTGCAAAGACTACGCCAAAAATGGCTCACCAACATCCTACTAATTCAACTGGAGGATGTACTACTGCACTGCATTCCGGCACAACAAACGGGTTTCCTCTGTCACACAAGCATCCTCCAGCATGTCTATGGTTTGAGGGCTCTCTGGGATGGCTTGCAGGAAGGAGCAGCACTGTGCGTTCCCTACAATGTCACACGAGATGGTGGTGGCGTCACTGGGCCTAATGTGCATACCGTTCTTGTACATCCGGCTAATACTGCATCTACTGCGTGCGCCATATCTGTACTCAGTAGGCAAAGGATAAGTCCCGGGGGTCTACCATTACCCGCGCGCGGGTACGCGCCAAGGGGACCCTCTCTCCCTAGCGCTATTCTCTCTGGTAGCGTCCTTTGTTATCTTCCCATTACAAGACCTAGATCCAGGACTCACCGTCATGATGTATGTGGATGACCTCATCATTTTTCTAGACGGACGGCAAATCCACAGTTGTTGGGTAGGATATGAAAGATGGTATCGTGCTTTGTGGTTTGAAGATAAACCTGAACAAAACGGCTGCGATAGTTCGCAACTGTGGAGGACAAGCATGGGCAAAATGTTTTGGTGATATTGGAGTGGAAGTAAAAATTTTCGTCAAGTATCTCGGGGTACGCTTGGGGAATATACGGCAACATCAAGATGAGCAAGGATGGGGGGTTGACGATAGAACAAGCCTTTGCACTAGCACTTTAAGAAGCCTTTCGGCGCGCACGGGTGGTGTCCACGCTGCATTTGCGCGCCTTCATGTTGACATCATGGATTTTGCCGGTGGTGGCATGGGTATCCAAGGCATACTACGCCCCAATCCCGGTGATCAGGCGGCTGAAGCTAGTCTACCACGTGACCATGGGTACCAACAGTTGGGGAGTCACTTTGCCAATCCTCTCGCGACCGCGGCTGCAAGGGGGACTGGCCCTGCCAAAGCCAAAATTACCTCCGATGCACCAAGCAGCAGCTCCATTCGTCAGCCTCCACAAATATCCCAGCAAGTCAATGGAGACCTTCTATGCATGGGCAACATCAATTGGGTTTACACCATCCAAAGACAACCTTCCATACATCCAACTGGGCATGGTGCGAACGGCAGGACTAACGTTCCTGGGATGGTCGGCGAAGGCACACTCGTATATCCAACGGGTGGCCCCACAAGTGGCCCCCCCAAAAGACCGGGACAAGCTGCCGCGATGGCACTCAGTCTATTTCTGGGATGAGTACAAGTGTTCGTACTACAACATGAAGATGATCCGAAGGGGTGTATTGACGTGGGGTCATTTCTAGTCTCTTGAAGATGCAAGGCTAATGAATGCATTGCCCCGAACCTGGAAGCAGGTATACAACCATGGCGCACGGCTCCTAAACAAAGTCCCATCGAGAGAGGGGTTTGATACCCCCACATTCCATGTTCAAAACTGGACCAGAGCATGGTTGCTACAGTTCTACGTGTCTCAACCTGGGGTGCGCGATCCACAAACTCCTGAGGTGTGGGAACAATGGGCAAACGCGCAGCTACCGCCAAGGGTGAAGGACTTCGCACAAAGAGTGTTGTGGCACAAACTTATGGTACATGAAAGGGTCTACAAGAGTTCGGGCACAAACAAGTGCCCGATATGTGCGCAGAAGGAGTCAATTAAGCACGCCATGGTGGAATGCTCCATGTTTAAAGCGGCGGCGGCGGTCATACAGCACTACTTTGGCCTGGTGGCGACCGGGGACGGGGAATTTTCAGTCCGGGATATGATGGAATCCGACCATCAGGAATGGTTGCTGAGCACGGACCAAGGCTGGGCAATGTGGTCAGCAAGAAGTGCCCACTAGCGATAGAGATGTGAAGTCAAGGCAGGAGCGTCACCAGTGTTCACATCATATCTAACGACGTGGCTGGATTGAATACTACTCAGGAGAACGAAAGGATCAGTGGAGAGGTTTCAAGCAATCGCTGGAGCAACTTCGGGACAGAGGGGTGCAGCCACGACAAGGGGAGGTGCGCATAACCAAGGGGCCAAGTGCGTGATGGCAAACACATACGGAATGTTTCACACAAGATCGGAACGTGAACACGCGCAACTGGCAAGGGGAAGCAGAACCACACCCGAAGCGCCCGAGGCAGGCAGGCCCGGGAGTGCTGCAGGGTGTGCAGGATCTTATTGCAAAATTGGTGGCGAAAGGATACAGAATTGTATCCACAGACGGGGCCTCAAAAAGGTTGAGCCACAAGGACATGCGCACGGCGGGTGGCTTCGGTGTATTCGCAACAAAAGATGAGCGAGGACTAGAAGTGCGTTTCTGCGGCTACGTACCGACGCGTCACAGGCAAACAAACAACGGTGCGGAGCTTTGGGCAGCACTTGAAGCGCTACAGGGGTTTTGGGTACCAAAGCTGGCAATCCTCACCGACTCTCAGTACCTGCAACTAGGAGCGACTGGCAGAGCACAACACTGGAAGTCAAAAGGGTGGACGACAACATCCGGCAAGCTGCAAGTGCATTTGCCCGTCTGGGAAATGCTGCTCCATGAAATGGAAAAGCCAGGCAGAGAAGTCAGATGGGAACACGTCCCAGCACATGTCAATGTGCAGGGGAATGAGGTGGCGAATGGACTTGCGATGGAAGGCATGTGCTCACGTCCACTATGGTCCAAACAAGTCCAACAGAATTCGTCCGGTTAGGAATCCACAGTGGGGTTAAGAGGAGGGTCTGGATCAGAGTCAGAGGAAACCAAAGCGCTGTGGGCGTCCTTGGGTATGGTACCCATGGACAGTGATGAAATGACAGGAGAAGCGTCCGGGGAACCGGCACCACAAAGAACAGAGCCATGCAATTCTTGCAGTTCGGGTATTGAGGAAACAGGGGCAGGGTACACACAAATGGGATGGCGGGGGGAAGAGATGTCTGAGCAAACAGAGTCTGAATCTCAATCTTTCAGCACGGATGTGAGTGACACAAGGTGACAGCATAAGAGGCGAAAGTTCAGGAAAAGCGGAAACCCAGGACAAGGCCGCTAAGCACTGCGAAAGACACAGGGAGCAAGAGTCAGAGCAATTCAAAAGCGCACATGATCCCTGCATCTTGACTGCGGTATCTCTACAGGTATCATAACTACAAATGCCTGAACGCCCAAAATCTGCGTCTTGGCGCAGAGGAAGCTGATGACGTGAGCCCTGCGTTCTATCGCAAAACACGGCAGCAACAAATCCCAGCAACAGCTGTGTCCAAATACAAACTCCGCGTCCTGTCGCGGAGGAGCTCTCTGGCGTGATGCGGCCAAGAAAGCCATGGGAGACACGGGAGAGGTGGGGGCCACAACAGTATCGACACGGCCCATACACACAAGTCAACCCGGCCTCCAAGAAAATCTAGCCCTAGCAAGCACGCCAGCGTCTCAAGGTACAAGCACTGAACCAGCTGGACGCCATAGCGGAGGAAGGTTTTGAGAGCTATCAATGCAGAACTGAACACTATGGCCTGGGCACGGAATCAGCAAATCTTGCTTCAACTGGACCAACCTCACAGCACGAGGATGCACTGTGAAATTGTGGACAACCCGTGAGAACCATTGCTGATGAACAATCAAGAGCTCTACTGGATGATGGTCCAAATCAACTGGACCTTGAAGACTAGGGCCCTGACAAACATGCAGATTGAGTGGCGGCCCAAGAGTGCTGGCAAGTGGCACCCGTTCCAATGGGAGGCAATCCTCCACCGCCCAACGGCAGAGGGCCACACAGCGGTGCCATCCTCTGTAAGTAGGAATGGAGACTGCCTGCACTTGTGGTTGACGGGCCGAGCTGATCTCATGAGGCTGTTTCAAAAAACACTCTTTAGGCAAACAGACCCGGTAATGGGGGACGTTGTACGGTTCCTTTACACGTTGCTGAGCACACCGCCATGCGAACGGCCATATGCCTGAAAAGAGCCAGCAAACAGAGGGGGGGGGTAAGACGAGGCAGAGACTCTGGGGAGAGAGGGACAGAGAGAAAGGGTGGGGAGGGTGAGAAGGAAGAAAAACCCTGTGGGGAGGGTGAGGAGAAAGATAAAACCCCTTGCGAGGGTGAAGAGGGCGAGACACACAGATAGAGAGAAAGAGAGAGGGCCAGACACACACACACACACACAGAGGCCCACAGAGCAAAAGGCCAGAGAGAGAGAGAGAGAGAGACCCGCAGAGCGAGAGTTAGAGACTAACCGGCACTGTGGGAGGGTGGTGGGTGCGAGCTGACCCAGATGTACAGATAGCCAAAGCACAATCAAAAGCCACCTGGAGTGGTACTGAAGTGGTCTGCGCTGCAGTGCAGCAAGGCGAAACATTGAACTGACTGGTGATGACCATGCGCCTGTGACACGGGGGCGTATGCGAGCCTAGTATCCGTTGCCTCATGGCCCCCCCTCCACCGCATGCAAGCGCTGTGGGGGCGTGCATTGGGCAATGTTCCCTTGCGGACCTCAAGGAACGGTGTCACTCCTACCATATGGCACCCAACACCAGCGGACCTGCCAATTTGTGCCATCATCAACCTCCAGCCAAGAGGACATGCTTATGAAGGCAGCTGGAGCGTTCATCGGCGGGGAATGTGACCGGTGGCCAGCAACAATGCCACCTCAAGGCGGGGGCGCCCCAGGATGGGACAACATCCTCCAGCAGGTATCACAATTCCCACAGGTTGGCAATAAGGTACCTCCCACTCTTCACAAAGGCAATCGAGCGTGTTCGTGTGGACAGCCTCCCAAAGGTCCCCCCAAAGGGATTGGGAGGCTGGGATCTTGCTCGCTTTGATGCCTGCACGTGCTCCAACCGTCGCGCTCGCCAAAGTGAGCACACCCGCTATGCACTGTACCGTTTCATTCGTCTTTCGTTGTTGCATGAGTACACCAGAGGTGCTGCCTCCAAAGCCGGTTGTACATCTCCCCGGCGGTGGCGAGCACCGTGATTTGGGGCGCCCGTGGCCATCACCAGTGACAAGGTTTGCCACTTTGGCGGTGGTGCCCAATGACCTCCGGGCAATTGTCCTTTCTCTGCGGACCACTTGCTCTCTCGTGCACCTGGGGCATGCCGGCTGCAAGACGTTAAGTGGGCTGATTTCTCTTGATGCAGGTTTGCAAACTGTCGCCTAGCCAGAGCCAACACACGTGGTTAATCGGTACCTGGCACATACCACCTTACCAAGAAGAACCGAATTTATTCAAGCAGTCGCCGGCATTCCTACGGCGGCCTTTGCGGCCACCACTCATGACACGATATCTGCAACTGTGTTATGTCGCATCATGCTATGCATGCATATGCACACCCTCCAATTTATTGATGCTCTATGCCGCAGGCAGGCCAACGCCTCCGCGGCAATGCATTAACCCTCTTTTCATGTGGCAACAAGTTGTCTCTCCATATACAAGGACTCTAGTGACCCACATCTTCAAAGCATGTCAAGCGCAGTGTGCAATCGTATTCTTCGTGTTTTGCCATGTGCTGAATGGGCATCAGTGTTCCTTGACATCCCCCCCCCCCATTTGGGTGAGCAACAAGAACCGCAAGAGAACACGCGAGAGAGACGTCTCCGCCAACCCCAGGCGACACACAAGGAGTAGAAGGTACCTCATCAGGGACCAAAATTGGAAAACGGGACTATGGGAGTAAATACACAGCCACACACCCGCTCCATACGGCACAGCCGCCCCCCCCCCCCCTCCCCAAACAAACTTTCTGAGTGTCTTTTTTTTTCGGTGTCTTTTTTTCCATGCTTGCCCGGGCCGCTGGGCCTTGACAAACTGCCGCCGGCCACTACACTGACCGCATGAGTGTCTGGGACACCCAGGCCCGCCTAGCTACGCCAGGTCAGGAGGTCATCGTGCCTGCCGACGCCGGACAATTAGCATGTCTGGTAGCCATCGATGACGCCGATGGTATCATCCAGGACGAGATCGTGCTGAAAAGTGGAGTTACAGAGGCTGCCTCCCTGTCATTTGACAGGGGTATGCGCCCGCCAACTCGCTGGCGGCGCTGGCGGGGAAAGTTCGTCTGGCGGTGGCGGGGAAATTTCCCATAATTCCTAAAGGCTATAGTGGGCTTGTCCAACAGCTGCTGGTGCGATGATTGGGATTGGTGGAATTATGGGGAATTATGGGGAATTATGGGGAATTTGGGTGGAATTATGGGGAATTATGGGGAATTATGGTGGAATTATGGGGAATTATGGGGAATTATGGGGAATTATGGTGGAATTATGGGGAATTATGGGGAATGGTGGTGGAATTATGGGGAATTATGGGGAGCTATGGGGAATTGTGGGGAATTATGGGGGAATTATGGGGAATTATGGTGGAATTATGGGGAATTATGGGATGTCATTTGTTGTGTTGCTGATGGTTGTTTTTTGTCGTCGCATGGCCCCTTGCTTCCACAGACATGTCAGACTTTCATCCTCACAACAATGTTCCCCATAATTCCCCATACTTCCACCCAAATTCCCCATAATTCCCCATAATTCCCCATAATTCCCCATAATTCCCCATAATTCCACCATAATTCCCCATAATTCCACCATAATTCCCCATAATTCCCCATAATTCCCCATAATTCCCCATAATTCCCCATAATTCCCCATAATTCCCATAATTCCAGTCGTCTGGCGGGGAGCCGTCGTCTGGCGCTGGCGGGCGCATACCCCTGATTTGACCTCTTCAACGACTGTGACTCGTCCGAAAAACTAGCTGCCGTCCTTTACGGCGGTCGCCCTAACGTTGTGCTCGTTGGGGAAATGACAGAATATGATAACGCTCAAAATGCTATCAAACGGCTGCTTACCGATCTGCCCATGCTGGGGCGTTTTGTCGCCATACTGCTTGAGCCCGTCAGCGATGAAGACGAAAAACCATCGTTCCTCAATCGTGCGCTCGCCCTCAACTCCAATCTACAATTTGGGTGTGAAAAGCTGCAAATGGCGGACAGGTCTCTTATGCACATGCGCACACATGATCGGTTTGATGTATGGATAGCCAGCAGCTCAAGAGACTCCAGGAGTATGTCACCACCTCCGACCTACAAGCTTCTGCGTCTTATGACACCTGGAGCTGAAGTCGATAAAGTGGTGTTCCATGAGCCTGACGTACGGGACAACCAGTACACCATCCAGGTCCACAGTGACTTGGTCAATGGTTTATTGGTGGCTATTGCTTTGAATTCTGATGACGTCCACCTCCTTCCAGGAACAGATCCACGGAACTCAAAGCTGTTCTTCACGGAGTTGACGGAGGAGCAAGTGAATGCTGTTGTCTCGCAATTAGGATCCAAGCCCAGGTCTCAGATCCAGCCCGTGGAATGGTATCGGGGGGCCAACTTGACGAACATGGCTGCCGTGAATACCCCTTGTGGAGATCCGTGGCTAGGGATGATCGGTGAGCTGCTCTTCTAAGCTTTGGGTGACAACCTATCCCATGTTGCCACGTGATTACTTTGTCTCTTACTCATACTGTTATTCTCTAGCTACACCCGCCTGTTGTGTTATGCGGGATTGGCTCTGACGGTGTCTCTGCTGTCGCATGCCATGTATTGCCTCACGTGAATGGATGTCGGCTGTAGTTTCGCCCTATTTGCCTCAGGTTTTCCTTTGTTCATATGGATCTTGTGGTATATATGTGCCTTGATATGTCTATGGCCTCGATTTAAGCAATCGCTTGAATGTTCATATTGTTTTGAAGTACATTGGACTCATTGATGGGATTTCTTGGCTGGCGGCCATTGCCGGCTCTCTTTCTCTCTCTCCCATAGGAAACCCCATTGCTGTTGTTCAACCTCCGGTAGCGTCTACATGTAGGATTCCTCATAGGCACGTAAAATGAGAATAGCCCATGCGGGGGCACAGTTTGTACCCATTGAGAACCCCACCTTCTGCGGAACACACCGAGGCCTGGACACTCAAAAATGTTGTGGCTGAAAACCAAGGCTAAAAGCACTTCACCTACAGACAGCTTCGGTGAGTGTGCCACAGTGAGAAAAGGAAAAGACAATCATCAAACTCCCCCGGGTCAATAGGGGCAAACAGAAATTCTGCAAAGGATCATTCCATCTCACATGCGTGCGAGGCAAAGCCGCCCTCTCCCCACCTAGACCTCCAAAATCGAAAACCATACCTCAAATCGTCCCAAATGAAGTTAGTGTATGGATTATTGAAGTCGTAGGTGGAGACAGTAATACATCCCCTGTCATGGGGACACCACCGCAACACCAATGCATCAATGCGCAACACGAGATCCAAAGTGTCGGATAGCGGTGTGGAGGAGGGGCATGTAACACGATCACATTTCAATAAGATTTTTCCCAACACTGAAAGTAAAGTAGAGGGGCCTGAAATACCGGCATCTGTAACTTAGGCAAAAGACAAAGGTAATCAGAAATGATTTTCTCCAGCTTGTCGCTTGCATGTTGAGCACATGTTAGCAAGAAAACCTCTTGGAGCGGCGTCACTCCCCTTCCCCTGATTGGAGGGACCGCAAACGCCCACGGCCCAACTCACAGGACACTTGTGCAATCTAGCTGCCGGGATCCCCACAACGTCATGCTGCAAAGGGCCTCATCATACAACTCATGGGGTCACCCATTCGTGACCGCAATCGCTAGAGCGAACCAGCCCATTACAACCAGTGTGCGAGTTTCTTGACTCTACACTGCCACTACATCCTGCCTCTTGCATCCACATCCCCTCATGAGTTTTGCGACTCTGCAACACTGTGCTCCGATTTCACTGAGACAAGGCGCTTCTGCCTTGCACACCACAGTACGATACACTTCAGGTGGTGACCCTTTAAGGGTTGTGGAAGGCTCCCATCCTTGCACGCATTGTACAATCCCCATCCTGGCATCTTTGTCTGTGGAGGCATGCCTCGAACACCATGGACCATGTGAGCCGAACTTCTCTGGTGTCAGCACCAAAAAAAAAAGAATGAAATGAAATCAAATGAAATGAAATCAAATGAAATGCTGCGCCTGTCTAGCCACTGTCCACTTTGTCAGGGAGGCAGACGGGAAATATCTTGCCCATGCCTACCACCATGTCACGATGTAAAAGAAGTGGGGCTGGAGCACCCATTTGGCATGTAAAAGCTTTATCGGCTGCCAGCGGCCTTGCGCTACTAGAGTAAAAACCAGTCACGAGAAGGGGAAAACAGCCTGCCTGGGAGAGCCTTGGTCACTGCCCACACACACAGACCAATGCCAACATTGTCTTGGCTGCCGTGCTACACTAGTCATAGCATGTTCAACAGAAAACCATGCAATACAAGACGTAGGGGTATGACACGCCCACACAACACAATCCAGAGGCATGCGCCTGTTGTGGTGCAATCATCAAGTCAAAGTCCCCACTCCGCTGTGCTATGTCTATGTGGTCCTTCAGCATTCCGAATTTGTCTGTTGCCTTGTGTACATCGGCAGATGTCATGATTGATTACGATGCCGGCTTGCCCCCGCTTTTGATTTGTCTCCCACTGCTGCTCATCGTTCTGCTTTGGACTGTGGTGAACGCTCTGCGCCCCACATGGGAAATCGACCGCACAAAGACAGGGGTGACACCAGCACAATTCCGGACCTTGGAGGACGGATTTCGAAACACCACAATTCCAACCTGGAATGAATTTGTGAGTTGCGCTTCAGAGAATTAATGGAGAATGCACGCTCAAGCACGGGATAGCCCTCTTCCATGCCACTGCAAAGCATGCCAAGGGTTCACTCTGTAGCCCGATTTGGGCACTTGTGGGGGATGTTATGAGCCCAGATTTCTGCTTTTGCTGGTGTTGTGGTCCCCAGCTGTCGCCCCATTCCATGCGATTCAGTGAGATCCAAACTCGATCGTCTGTTGATGTACAGGCTGGCTATGCCCCGCAAACCAAGCCCATACCTGATGTGGGGTTCCGTCTTGCTGAGTCAGACCAGGCTAACTATTGCCAGTAAGGCCCACTGTTGCCAGGACATAATATAGGGCTGCACCATTCCAAGAGTGTTTTTTATGCGGATGAGACCAAATATTCCCGAGAAGTGCATGACTGGGGTTGCATCTTTTCATTATTGATGAGTATCAATGCGGAGCTGGTGCCCCATTTTACCCTGCATGCCCTCAGGACTCCATTGCATATGCTATTCCTTGGTCTATAGCTCAGCAACAAAATGTCATTGTCTTGGGTTCACGCTGGTACCCCTGTCTTCTACAACTGCAGCAGTGCAAATGAGCGGGTTCCTGCTACTATTCTGGGCCCTTCACACCACGATAGATGGTCTGGCATTGATGGATGGAGGTTGTCTCGCAGGCACACGGCAAATTAAAGCTGCTATACAGCCAATGCTGTGATGAGTGTCGCATACGAAAATAAATTGTAATGAAACTGAAAATTTAAAATACGGTAAAATGAAAATAAAAATGAACAGCGGGCAGTTGAGACAGGACACGCCAGGTCTGGGTCCGGTGCCATAAACTGGTGGCTGGCGCCCAGGCAAAGCTGCAGGTGGGGTTCCTGTAGACGACCGCATTTGATCAGGTTCCTGTACCCCTCACTGACGTCCCTGCGGCAGATTGCAGCTGGAGGAGCCCTTGGTGCAAAGTGAAAAACTAGGGGCAGCGTATAGGACAACTGGGTTAGGTGCAGGCCGAAAGGGAAATTGTGTAAGCCCACGTCGACGCAAGGCCAGCCCGTGGGCAACTGCAGCACTCAGAACTGAGCCGCGGTGGGGGGGGGGGGGGGGGGCATGCATAACGGTCTCCGCTGACAGGGCCAGTTGTAGGGGACCCAGTTCTCGATCTGTGCGCGGCTGCTCTGGTGGACGCCGGCTACGCACCCGTGCTGACGACACCTCGGCTGGCGCCCAGGCAAAACTGTAGGTTGGGTACTTGTAGACGACCGCAGCCGATCAGGCTCTTGTACCTCTCACTGACGTCCCTGCCGCAGATTGCAACTGGAACAGCCCTTGACTGCAGGTGAAAAGTGTAGGCGCAGCGCATAGGACAGCTGTGTTAGGTGCAGGCTGAGAAGGAAAATGTTGAAGCCCATGTCGGCGCAGGGCCAGCCCATGGGCAACTGCAGCACTCAGAGCGGAGGCGTGGATGATGAGCCCGCGGGAGGGGCAGGGCCTCCTTCCCGTGATGGTGAACTGTCCACCGGCGCCGCGTCAGCGAGGTCCCACGATCCACCGGAACCAGGCATGCAGGCTACGGTATCTGCAGCATCAGGAGGCATCGTCAGCGCAGACGCATACGCCGGCGCCCGCCAGAGGCGGCTGCGCACAGATCGAGAACCCAGGTCCCCCTCAGCCAGCCCCATCAACGGAGACCCTTTTGCATTCCAGCTCCCCCCATCACATCAGCCGCACAGCCCGCGCCCAGCCCTCATCCCCCCCAAAACCAGCCCGCAAGCTCCCCAGGAACTGTTATTTCACCCCCCCCTCCCTGAAGAGGACAGTCCCTGAGCCAGCACCAGCCCCTGCACCAAAACGTTCTACCCCCCCCCCCCCCATCCACCAGTTTTTCCAGTGAACCCCCCCATCCCTCCACCTACCTCTCACACACCCACAGGCAAGCTAGTGCAGCCGCAGCATGCCGCAGCATGCCGCAGCACCTTTTTTTTGGAGCTGCACATGGGGGTTTTGAAGCATGCCGCAGCATGCCGCAGCATGCCGCAGCGAGCCAAAATTTTCACATGGCGGACTTTTTTTTCACAACATGTCGAACATGTGAAGCCTTTGTTGCACACATGTCTCAGAACTGGATGGTAGCTCAGTGGTCTATGTAACACATTCCAGTTTGGAGGGTCCTGGGTTCCATTCCCGGAAAGTACAATTTTTTGCCTGTCAGTTCCTCTCTATTGTTGCACAGATCTTCGCTTTTTTGGTATATTGGGAAGGTATTTGGGACCACATCAGCCTGTCTGCCTTGTCTGTCTGCTCCCATAGAAGTGTAGGTACCCACATGTGCAGGCAGAAGCATGCCGCAGCATGCCGCAGCATGCCGCAGCACAAGAAATTTTTCCGAGGGACCGCACTAGCTTGCCCACAGGGTGGGCGAAGAGGATTGCGATGGGCTTTGCCCTATGCAGAAAAATCGTTGGTCGCGCGACACCATTTGGTGGGGCTGGGGGGGGGGTCGTTTGAGGGCAGGGACGCGTACTGATGTCTTTGAACGTTGTAAGTGCTTTTTCGTAGGAGGGCCAGTGGTGCCGCTCGCCGACAAGCCTCGTTTTGAGGCCCGAGGCTTTTGGTTTTGGGCGGCTCACTTCTTTTGGGAAGGGGGAGGTGGGGTGGTAGGGTGCGGTGGTCGGACTAGAGGGCGAATGGGAGGTGCTGTAAGTGGACCCAGGGACTCCCCAAGTGTTGGGGCCCGTAGGGGGGGCCATGGGAAGCGGGGGTGGGTCCTCTTGAAGCCACTCGAGTGCCTTGTAAAGGGTGTTGAGGAGGGGAGTAGTGCGTGTGGACAGAGCCGTTTTCAGGTCGAGGATGTGAAGTGGCTTAGATTTCCCCGCGGGAGGTTTGGAAAGGACAGTGTGGAGAGTGGTGAGGATAAGGGTGCGCACAAAGCTACGTCGGTCTCCTTGGTGCACCGTTGAGGCCCACCATTGGGAGACCAACTGGTCGAAGGGGGGGGGGGGGGGGCAACTTTGGATGAAAGTCTGGACGACATGGTCCACCGCATGGCAGTGGGACAGAAGAGAAATTGCGTCCTGGAACTCCATTTGAAGGGGAAGCCCTTAAACCAGTTGGTGTGATTATAAAAATGGAAGCTGGATGTGACATGAATGCTGGTGTGTTGATGCCGCGGGAGGAGGGGCCTGATGCTGCTGGTTGTGATCTTGTGGTAAACGGGGAGGGGGCCGTGGGATATGCAAGCCATGGGCGGGGGGGGGGGGGGGCAGGGAGGGGCTCCATTGAAGGGCGAAAGCAGCCCACTTTGAGAAGGCATCCGCGACCTTGTTGCCCTGGAACCCCGCATGCCCTTTCACCCACACGACATGCATGTCAATCTTCATTGTGTTCATTGAAACCATGTTCTGTTGGAGGCTCACCATTTGACCTCCCATTGCGTTAATCCGGGTCTCCATTTCCCCATAGTTCCCCAAAAGGGTGGTCACATGTTGGGTAGAGACGGTTGTTCGGAGTTCAAGTGATTGAAGTTTCCAAAGCGCCTCACCAACTTGTTCTCTCAACATTGAGACCTGTGGTCGTGCTTGATCCGCCTTCGCATGTGCCAACACATCCTTAATGTTCTCCACACCCACGATCTGAGAAGCCAATTGTATTATTGTATACGGTAACCCGTTGTGTGACCTCTTGGACTTGTTGTCCAATTGTGGCCACGTGGCCAACCAAGGCACTCATTTGACCATGAATTCCTTGGAATTCATTGCCTATGGTGCCACACTCGTTTCTCATTCTTGTGCCCGGCGCCGGGTTTCATTCACAGTGGGCTGGATGATATCCAATGGCTTTTCAATCGAATCCACTTGGGCAGTGATCCAACCCAACTCAACGGGAAAATATATGTTTTTTAGATGCGAAAATATTTTTTAGCTAAAAAATACTAGAACCCCTAAAAAAAATACCAAACATCTAAAATCACCTTGCAGAGGTTGTTAGATCAAAGCCAGGCAGGCGTATATAGGGGAAAACGCCACATACCCCCCCATTTTGGCCTTTTTGGGCCTATTCGCGTACCCTACCCCAAGGGGTTGAATTGTTAGTTTAACCACTTGTAAAATCATTATTTTGTCCAATAAACGCATCCCCCAATGATTTTTTGGTCCAGACCCCCCCCCCCACTTGAAACCCATTTTTTTTTCAGGTTTCAGGGGGGTGGGGGGGGGTCAAAAATGTCCAAAAAAAATGACCCCCCCCTTTTTTGGGTCGAAAATCATGAATCTTTTGGTTTTTTGTCTATTTTGAGCCGAAAAAGTGTTTCCGGGTCCCGACTCCATAGGGTATGTATGGGGCGGAGAGGGACGAGCGCTTGTGCAGTTTATGCACTTTCCAGCCGTTTTTGCTATGTTGGCGGTTTTGGCGACCTCGGTGACCCCGTGGTACCCACTCTGAGGGGTGCGAGTGGGGAGATTGTGACAGTATATGCCTACTAGGATACGGAAGGACGTTTTTTGCAGTCTGTAGCTATGCCGAGGGCCGGTCAAATGCCCGTGCCAAAGATGCGAAATGGCTGTTTCCACCAATAATGGCTTCGTGAATGGGCCGGTACACAACCTGCTTATGCAGTTTTTCACCCTGGGCAGCTCAAAAATCGAATTTTTTGAAACTTACTTTTTGATATTGTGATCACCTAAAATGACCATCCAAGCTATGTAAAGCATGTTTTAGGCTGTATTTACGTCTTTTTCACCCTATTTGGGTATTCGGTGGGGGGGGGGGGGGTTCCCAAGGGATTGGTACACAACCTGTTTAGACAGTTTTCACCCTGGACAGCTCAAAAAGCGAAGTTTTCGAAACTTAATCACCTCACAGAGGTTGTTAGATCAAAGCCAGGTAGGCGTATATAGGGAAAAACACCACATACCCCCCCATTTTGGCCATTTTGGGCCTATTCGCGTACCCTACCCCAAGGGGTTGAATTGTTAGTTTAACCACTTGTAAAATCATTATTTTGTCCAATAAACGCATCCCCCAATGAGTTTTTGGTCCAGACCCCCCCAGACCCCCCCCCACTTGAAACCCACTTTTTTCAGGTTTTGAGGGAGGGGTGGGGGGGGGGGTCAAAAATGTCGAAAAAAATGACCCCCCCTTTTTTTGGGTCGAAAATCATGAATCTTTTGGTTTTTTTCGATTTTGAGCCGAAAAAGTGTTTCCGGGTCCCGACTCCAGAGGGTTTGTATGGGGCGGAGTGGGACGAGTGCTTGTGCAGTTTATGCACTTTCCAGCCGTTTTTGCTATGTTGGCGGTTTTGGCGACCTCGGTGACCCCGTGGTATCCACTCTGAGGGGTGCGAGTGGCGAGATTGTGACAGTATATGCCTACTAGGATACGGAAGGACGTTTTTTGCAGTCTGTAGCTATGCCGAGGGCCGGTCAAATGCCCGTGCCAAAGATGCGAAATGGCTGTTTCCACCAATAATGGCTTCGTGAATGGGCCGGTACACAACCTGCTTATGCAGTTTTTCACCCTGGGCAGCTCAAAAATCGAAGTTTTTGAAACTTACTTTTTGATATTGTGATCACCTAAAATGACCATCCAAGCTATGTAAAGCTTGTTTTAGGCTGTATTTACGTCTTTTTCACCCTATTGAGGGTATTCGGTGGGGGGGGGGGGGTTCCCAAGGGATTGGTACACAACCTGTTTAGACAGTTTTCACCCTGGACAGCTCAAAAAGCGAAGTTTTCGAAACTTAATCACCTCGCAGAGGTTGTTAGATCAAAGCCAGGCAGGCGTATATAGGGAAAAACACCACATACCCCCCCATTTTGGCCATTTTGGGCCTATTCGCGTACCCTACCCCAAGGGGTTGAATTGTTAGTTTAACCACTTGTAAAATCATTATTTTGTCCAATAAACGCATCCCCCAATGAGTTTTTGGTCCGGATCCCCCCAGACCCCCCCACTTGAAACCCACTTTTTTCAGGTTTTGAGGGGGTTGGGGGGGGGGGGGGTCAAAAATGTCGAAAAAAATGACCCCCCCTTTTTTTGGGTCGAAAACCATGAATCTTTTGGTTTTTGTCGATTTTGAGCTGAAAAAGTGTTCCGGGTCCCGACTCCATGGGGTTTGTATGGGGCGGAGTGGGACGAGTGCTTGTGCAGTTTGTGCACTTTCCCGCCGTTTTTGCTATGTTGGCTGTTTTGGCGACCTCGGTGACCCCGTGGTACCCACTTTGAGGAGTGTGAGTGGGGATGTTGTGACAGTATATGCCTACTAGGATACGAAAGGACGTTTTTTGCAGTCTCTAACCTCCCTTGGGGACGTTCACAACCCGTGCCAAAGACGCGAAATGACTGTTTCCACCAATAATGGCCTAGTGAATGGGCCGGTACACAACCTGCTGATGCATTTTTTCACCCCAGGCACCTCAAAAATGGAAGTTGTCGAAACCTGTTTTTTTGATATTGTGACCACCTAAAATGACCATCCAAGGTATGTAAAGCATGTTTTAGGCCGTATTTACGTGTTTTTCACCCTATTTGGGTATTAGGTCGGGGGGGGGGGGGGGTCTCCCAAGGGGTTGGTACACAACCTGCTGATGCAATTTTTCACGCTGGGCAGCTCAAAAATGAAAGTTTTTGAAACTTGTTTTTTTGATATTGTGACCACCTAAAATGACCATCCAAGCTATGTAAAGCATGCTTTAGGCCGTACGTACATATTTTTCACCCTATTTGGGTATTAGGTCCGGGGGGGTGGGGGGGCTCCCAAGGGATTGGTACACAACCTGCTTATGCAGTCTTATGCAGTCTTTCACCCTAGGCTGCTCAAAAATCGAAGTTTTCGAAATTGGTTTTTTTGATACCGTGATCACCTAAAATGATCATGCAAGGTATGTAAAGCATGTTGTAGCCCGTATTTATCTAGTTTCCACCCTATTTTGGGTGGGTGTTGCTCGGGGTGGATTCTCTGCGAGGTGGACTTGCCGAAGGCAATAGAATCACCTCGCAGAGGTTATTAGATCAAAGTTAGGCAGGCGTATATAGGGGAAAACGCCACATACCTCCCCATTTTGGCCTTTTTGGGCCTATCTGCGTACCCTACGGCAAGGGGTTGAATTGTTAGTTTAACCACTGGTAAAATCATTATTTTGTCCAATAAACGCATCCCCCAATGAGTTTTTGGTCGGACCCTGCCAGACCCCGCCACTTGAAACCCACTTTTTTGAGGTTTTGAGGGAGGTGGTGGGGGGGGGGGGGTGGGGGGATGGCGGGGGGTCAAAAATGTCGAAGAAAATGACCCCCCCTTTTTTGGGTCGAAAATCATGAATCTTTTGGTTTTTTTTTATTTTGAGCCGAAAAAGTGTTTCCGGGTCCCGACTCCATATGGTTTGTAGGGAGCGAAGTGGGACGAGCGCTTATGCAGTTTATCCACTTTTTAGCCATTTTTGCTATGTTGGCGGTTTCGGCGGATCCGGTGACCCCGTGGTACCCACTTTGAGGGGTGTGAGTGGGGATGTTGTGACAGTATATGCCTACTAGGACACAGAAGGACATTTTTTGCAGTCTCTAGCCTTGCCGAGGGCCGGTCAATGCCGGTACCACAGACGCGAAATGGCTGTTTCCACCAATAATGGGCTAGTGAATGGGTCGGTACACAACCTGCTTATGCAATTTTTCACCCTGGACACCTCAAAAACCGAAGTTTTGGGAACTTATTCCTATGATATTGTGATCACCTAAAATGGCGAATCCAAAATATGGAAAGCGTGTTTTAGGCCGCATTTACATGATTTTCACCCCATTTGGGTATTAGGTCTTAGGGGGGTTGGGGGCTCCCAAGGGATTGGTACACAACCTGCCTTTGCACTTTTTCACCCTGGACGGCTCGAAAATCACCTCGCAGAGGTTGTTAGATCAAAGCCGGGCAGGCGTATACATGGGGAAAACGCCACATACCCCCCCATTTTGGCCTTTTGGGGCCTATTCGCGTACCCTACCCCAAGGGGTTGAATTGTTAGTTTAACCCCTTGTAAAATCATTATTTTGTCCAAAAAATGCATCCCCCAATGAGTTTTTGGTCCGGACCTCCCCAGACCCCCCCCACTTGAAACCCACTTTTTTCACGTTTTGAGGGAGGGGGGTGGGGGGGGTCCAAAAATGACCCCCCCTTTTTTTGGGTCGAAAATCACGAATCTTTTGATTTTTTTCGATTTTGAGCTGAAAAAGTGTTTTCGGGTTCCGACTCTATTGGGTTTGTATGGGGCGGAGTGGGACGAGCGCTTATGCAGTTTATGCACTTTTCACCCATTTTTGCTATGTTGGCGGTTTTGGCGACCTCGGTGACCCCGCGGTACCCACTCTGAGGGGTGTGAGTGGGGATGTTGTGACAGTATATGCCTACTAGGAAACGGAAGGACGTTTTTTGCAGTCTGTAGCTTTGCCGAGGGCCGGTCAAATGCCCGTGCCAAAGACGCGAAATGGCTATTTCCACCAATAAAAGCCTACTGAATGGGCCGGCACACAACTTGCTAATGCAGTTTTTCACCCCGGGCAGCTCAAAAATCGAAGTTTTGGAACTTTGTTTTTTTGACATTGTGACCACTCAAAATGTTCATCCAAGGTATGTAAAGCATGTTTTAGGCTGTGTTTACATGTTCCTCACCCTATTTGGGTATTGGCCGCATGGGGGGGGGGGGGGGGCTCCCAAGAGACTTGTACACAACCTGCTCATGCAGTTTTTGACCCTAGGCAGCTCAAAAATCGAAGTTTTCGAAATCTGTTTTAATGATATTGTGGCCACCCAAAATGACCATCCAAGGTATGTAAAGCATGTTTTAGGCCGTATTTACATGTTTTTCACCATATTTGGGTATTAGGTTCGGGGGGGGGGTCCCAAGGGATGGGTACACAACGTGCTTATGCAGTTTTTCACCATGGCCAGCTCAAAAATCGAATTTTACCAAACTTATGTTTTTGATATTGTGGTCACCTAAAATGACCATCCAAGCTATGTAAAGCATATTGTAGCTTGTATTTATATAGTTTTTACCCTATATAGGGTGTGTTTTGCCTGGGGTAGATTCTCTGCGAGGTGGACTTTACGAAGGCAATATAATTCAAGTTTTCGAAACTTATTTTTATGATATTGTGACCACACAATATGACCATCCAAGGTATGTAAAGCATGTGTTAGGCCGTATTTACATGACTTTCACCCTATTCGGGTATTAGGTCGGGGGGGCTCCCGGGGGACTGGTACACAACTTGCTTGTGCAGTTTTTCACCGTGGACACCTCAAAAATCGAAATTTTTGAAACTTGCTTTTATGATATTGTGACCACACAATATGACCATCCAAGGTATGTAAAGCACGTTTTAGGCCTTATTGACATGATTTTCACCCTATTTGGGTATTAGGTCTTAAAGGGGGGGGGGGGCTCCCAAGGGTTTGGTACACAACCTGCTCATGCAGTTTTTCACCCTGGCCGGCTCAAAAATGGAAGTTTTCGAAACTTGTTTTTTTGATATTGTGACCACACAATATGACCAGCCAAGGTATGTAAAGCATGTTGTAGGCTGTATTTACATGTTTTTCACCCTTTTTGGGTATTAGGTCTTAGGGGGGATGGGGGCTCCCAAGGGATTGGTACACAACCTGCTTATGCAGCTTTTCACCATAGACGGCTCAAAAATCGAAGTTTTTGAAACTTGTTTTTATGATATTGTGACCACACAATATGACCATCCAAGGTATGTAAAGCAAGTTTTAGGCCGTATTTACATGACTTTCACCCTATTTGGGTATTAGGTCGGGGGGGGGGGGGGGCTCCCGGTGGATTGGTAGACAACCTGCGTATGCAGTTTTTCACTGTGGACACCTCAAAAATCGAAGTTTTTGAAACTTGTTTTTATGATATTGTGACCACACAATATGACCATCCAAGGTATGTAAAGCATGTTTTAGGCCGTATTTACATGATTTTCACCCCATTTGGGTATTAGGTTTTGGGGGGGGGCTGGGCTCCCGAGGGATTGGTACACAACCTGCTTATGCAGCTTTTCACCACAGAGGGCTCAAAAATCGAAGTTTTTGAAACTTGTTTTTATGATATTGTGACCACACAATATGACCATCCAAGGTATGTAAAGAATGTTTTAGGCTGTTTTTACATGTTTTTCACCCTACTTGGGTATTAGGTCGCGGGGGGGGGGGGGGGGGGGCTCCCGGTGGATTGGTACACAACCTGCGTATGCAGTTTTTGGCCGTAGACACCTCAAAAATCGAAGTTTTTGAAACTTGTTTTTATGTGATCGTGACCACACAATATGACCATCCAAGATATGTAAAGCATGTTTTAGGCCGTATTTACATGAGTTTCACCCTATTTGCGTATTAGGTGCGGGGGGGGGGGGGTGGGCTCCCAAGGGATTGGTACACAACCTGCTTATGCATTTTTTCACCCTGGACGGCTCAAAAATCGAAGTTTTCGAAACTTGTTTTTTTGATATTGTGACCACACAATATGACATCCAAGGTAGGTAAAGCATGTGTTAGGCCGTATTTACATTTTTTCACCCTATTTGGGTATTAGGTCTTGGGGGGGGGGGGGGGCTCCCGGGGGATCGGTACACAACCTGCCTATGCAGTTTCTCACCCTAGACTAGGGATGCAGGTTCGAATTCGGTCGAATTCGAATTCGCCCCGAATTCGCACGAATTCGTGGACCCCCTCGAATTCGAATTCGAACCTAAATTTTTGGAAATTTTTTGAAACCACCTAGAAGTTCACCCCTTCCACCCCGGTGGTCCGGTAGGCGGAGGTATCATCCTTTGAGGTGGCCACAAAGGGCCGAAGAAATTCTGAGAAGTAGAAACTCTTGTGAAACCACCAAGAAGTTCACCCCTTCCACCCCGGTGGTCCGGTAGGCGGAGGTATCATTTAGTTTATAGTTTATAGTGTTTTCAGCACTGTGTTTTTGCTTCTCCTGCTGCTTGTTGTTGCTGTAGGGTGTCCTGCTGCTGGTTTTGGATGATGAAAAGCTTTTGTTTGTTGAAATACAGTAAAGCCAAATCAATCCAGGATAGCCCAAGCCAATAGTATGCAAGGAGAAGGTAATTCAGGATCAAAGCATGAAGGGCTGCAGTGTAAACAGTGAAAGATGATTAGGTATTCACAGAAACTGCAACTCAGGATACAAATGAATGCATATTCACAGAGATAGCTGAAATGTTTTGGGAAAAGAGTTAGAAAACTGCCTCAGGATCACTCTCTCTCCATAGTGCCATCTTAGGGGATGTGCACTCTTTGTTTTGGCTCCCATATGTGCTGAGGTGGCATGCTATGTGGCGATGAGGTCACTGCCATGTCACATGGGATCTTCCTACTTAGTTGGGATCTTCCTACTTAGTTAGGCTGACCAGGAATTGAACCCAGGACCTCTCAAAAAGAGGTGCCTAACCCCCTATGGTGCATACCACTAGGGCAGATAAGTATTCATGGAAAACATAGATAAATTCATAGGCTCTACCTTAGGTATGTCAGTGCTCAGTCAACTCAGGAAAAGATATTTTACTTCTGATTGAAAGGGGATTAAGGGGTCCACTCCATATCCTGATTGGGTGTTTGGTTCCATAGGTCAAAATGTGTTCTCACCACTTTTGGCTGGACCAATACTAAGATAAAAATGCATGGATGCTCAGTGCATCTCTAATACAACTAGAGTATGTCCCAAAGCAATGGAAAAGCACTTTTTCTTACTCCCCCCTTGTGCTGTGGTGGCCACCACTGTCGCATTTTAGGAAAAAGGGAATTTTTCTTGGCCTGTCCTTGGTTTCCACATCTACTTTAAAATACCTCCAGTCTCCCTCATACTGAAAAATGGGCGCTCACCATGGCTGGCGTCCTTTTGCTGCTCTGATTGTACAGTTTCCTACAGAAGACTCAGCGCTCTTGGCGCTGCCGGGGCTCCTGTGGCTTGGTTGGGTTAGATTGGGAGCATGCCAAACATGTGCATATGCATCCCTTCCTCCAAGACGCAGCGTCGACACAACCCAAACGCAAGACACATTATACACACTCGCATGGGTTCTCGTAAACCTGCTGGCGACCTGTGACCTGTCTTAGGGCGTAGGGAGTCGAAAAGAAATTAATTTGCCCCTTGGTGGGGTCTTGGTTCTGCTCAGTCTCTCCAGGCACCTGCGTTTCGGCCCGAACACGGCCTACTCAGCGAGGCTGCGCGTGGGTATCTGCAGAGGCAGGAATGGGAGAATTATGGACGAATCCACGCAAAAACGAAGCGACGACACCAAAATCCGTCAAATGACGGCGCAGAATTTTTCTGAAACGACACACCTGAGCAGAATCCAATTGTGCATTTTCAGCACATTTTTATAGAAATTATAGTCATCTCTGGATTTTTTAAATCCAGAAATTCATACGTCCAAAATGGCGGCGCGCAGGAGCGGTCCCTAGCGAAGCGCCGGAAAATGGAAAAATAATGGAATTATAAACGTATGTATCACGTAGTCTTGAAAATGACGAGACACACATTAATAAACAAACATACAAATTCCACCCACACTAATAGAAGCTTCAAAAATTCAAGAATTCGAAAATCAATTGAAAAGACTTCAATGAATCAGGTATAAACTACAGGTATGCTCGTCTTGCATGCCGCATACACATTGCTCGTCTCGTGTCTCCGTGAACGAGTCGTGTAGCAGCGTTAACAACGATAACCACGATAGGACGCGGTAGAGGGATTGATTAGTAAGATTGCGGATGATTAGCGGTCAGATCAGGGTGATTAGTCATACACACAAGTGCATAGCAACGTTCTTCGCGTGAGCCCCTTTCGTTTTCTCTCCTTGCTTCACTTCCCAGCGGTAGGTAAGGTAGGTACGCCCAGGCGGGGCCACCCCCTGGTGGAGTCAAGATTGTTGTGGAGATGGGCAGGTTTGCCCACGTGATTGTGCATAGTCGTGCATGCACACACGCATTAAAGGGTAGGCCACGCGAAGTGCGCACGGTAAACCTTGTTTAGGCTACCCAGGGGCTCCTCGGTACGTTCTTTAAGAGAACCTGAGGAGTCCCTTAACGCTTGCTTGCTTGATAAGGGTAGCTGCTCCATGCAGCCTGTTTGCGGACAGCGTATTATAGGGCACACTGAGAAGGGTATAATACCTGCAGTGTGCCTTGGTTCCTCCGCCGCAAACGCCCTTTCATTTGCCTTTGTTTTACAGGTGGGCAGGTAGGGTGAGTGGTGCAGCAGCATTTTTTTTATGCCCTGCTAAACAGGGGCGCAGATCCCACAAACAAGTAACTCCGCTCCGCCTGTGGCAGAGCAGGGAGTCCGACTTCATCGACATCTGCGCCTTGCACACGAGAGCACTCCTTCCCTCCAAGCCCTTGCAGGGGAAACGCGTTGTGGCGTCCCCTGTGAGGCCACAGTTGCTTAGCAGCGCTGTGTTCTCTTGTCATTTCACAGGTGGGTCGCTAGGACCCTCGAGGACTTTCTCTTCGCAACGCCAAGTAGAGTGTGCGTGTAGGAGTGGTAGTCCTGCGTGGGGGCTAGAGCCAGTTGCCCAGCGCTCGCCCACCAGGATGGTGCCACTGTAGGGTGTGTAGGACCTGTAGGGGGCGTGTCACTGTCCCACCCTTTTCCTGCAATTTTAGCTGGGTTGGTGGGCTGTGACAGTGGGTTAGGTTAGTGTTTTTGGCCACATAGCAAACAGGCGTTTTGCATGCCTTCATAGCTTTTGGCCACCCCTCCCTGTAGTAGACAGGTAGGTAGGGAAAAACAATATCTGGATTAACACTCTGGGTATTCCCCCAAGGTTTTGCGCCAGCACAGAAATTGGGCGCATAGGGGAGGGGAGACCCGGGGCGTACCCCGTGGCATCAATAAGCCAACCCTCCAGGTTCAGCAAGGGCGCAGACTTGGGTATAATTAGGACACCACTTCTGCGGCTTGCTCTCAGGACCTTAGGACTAGCACACTCACACATACGCTTTGGCAGGTAAGGGTAAGGTTCAGTCCCTAGCTTTATTCTTGGAGGCAAGCGTCTCGGCGAGCCTCAACAACTCACCAAGGTTGTTCTGGGACAAGTAGTCTACCAGAACTGAGTTTAGGCGTCCCTCAGGTAGAACAAATGCAGAGAAGGGCTCCCAGGTGGCCTCTTCGACTCCAAACCCTTCCCAGAGGGTGAGGAAGCGCCAACCCTGGCGATAGCGGTGGCGTAGGACAGACTTCACCAGGTAGAAGCCCTGCTTAGTCATCTCCTCGGCGTTCATGTCGGGGAGTTCGCCTTCAACTTCCATAGGGCTGGCAGCCCCTTGTAGGTCCAGAGCGGCGATTTCCTCGTCGTTCAGCTCCCACTCCTCCCCACAGAGGTCTTCAGGATCATGGTAGCGCTTCAGGTGTTGAGCGGCGCACACCAGGGTCCCCCCTAGACGGGGAGAACACCGCACGGTGATACGGTGTCCATCCACAGATAGGATCTTGTACGGCCCGAAGTATGGGTCATCGCTGGTAGAGCGTGGCCAGGCGGGTAGTCGACTGTGGTGTACCAGCACCCAGTCCCCTTCTTGGTAGGTGGCCGGTACACGGTGCTTGTTCTTCTTGTTCCACTGACGCTCCCTCACTCTCTGGAGCATAGCCTTGGCCTTGTCCACCTTCGCTTGTTGCTCTTGGACCCATTCACCCACAGAAGAATGGGTGTCCTCTGGATAGGGGGCATGTAGGAACCATGCCGGGCGCCCCATGAATAGCTCATGTGGCGAGTAGCCAGTAGCTGAACTCTCTTGGGGGTTCATCATCAAGGATATGACGGGGAGTAGTCTCACCCAGTCTCTGGTGCGTTCAGTTTTGCACCATATCCTGACGTTCTCCTTCAGGACACGAATCTGTCGCTCACATAGGGGGTTGCTCGTGTGAGAGTAGGGAATCCCCGTAGATACCTGGACATTGAGGGACCTCAGGACCCTCTTGTACCAGCCAGTATCTGAGCGTACTCGTACGTCCTCATCGGAGTTGATCTCCTTGGGCGCCCCATAGACACAAAACCACTCCTCCAGGAGTATCTTGATAGTCTCCTCTCCGGTAATGTGCTTGGTACATGGGAACACCCTGGTAAACCTGGTCAACCCACAGGTTACCACGAGGGCGAAGTCATAGCCCCCGAACTTCGGCATCTCCGTGTAGTCCACGTATAGAACACTGTTAGCACAGTGAGGGATGGGCAGGGTCGAGTAGAGACCTCTGTCCCTGATATCCCCTGGTTTACAGGACCTGCACGGGCACTTGTCCACGATAGGCAGGAGCGTCTTCCGCAGCTGATCGTCAGTCCACGTAGTGTGGAACCACTGCTTGAACAGCCTCAGGGTACGGTCAGCACCCACATGACCACTGGACTCATGGGTCCACTTCAGCAGCGCTGGGACTCGGTCACTAGGCACCACGATGCGGTCCTCGTGCCAGAGGTAGCTCTTGTCCCGCTTCCACTGGTCTTGGTTGACCAGGAGGGGTTCAAGGCGTTTCTCCAGGCGCCGATAGATATCCCCAAACTCCTGTAGGTACTCCGATTGTTGGAGTCCATCCAGCGGGCGTATCATGGTCATGTTCAGGTCCAGGTGTACATCCATACGGCTGAACGCTTCCTTAGCCAGCGCTTCAGACCGGGCACCAATCAGGGCGTCGAAGTTGTTGCGGCTGATGTAGTCGGCACACTCGTTCTTCACTCCCTGGATATGGTGTACCGTCAGCCGTAGTTGACTGAGGTAGGTCCACCAGCGACGTAGCTTGGCCTTCTCAGGTGGGGGGCCCTTCTGGAAACTGCGGACCGGTTCTTGGTCGCATAGCCAGACCACAGGGTTACTCCCCAACAGTCGTGCTTGTGAGGATAGCACCAGCATACCCGCGAGCAGTTCCTGCTCATAGGTGGAGTAGTTCCCCCTGGCCTGGTTCCACTTCCAGTTCCAGTGGCCCAGAGGTACTAGGACCCACTTGTCGTCAGGGTAGCTGTGCTTGAGGGTTCCATCTCGGTTGAGACCTTCCGTCCCCCATTGGGAAATGGCCGAGTCGAACTCCTCCTTCTCTAGTGCTTGCCACTGGAACAACGTTCCACCACCGCCCACATTGCTGGCGTCGGTCACCAGGATAATCTCCCCTTGTGCCCTAGGCACGCCCAAGCACTTAGCGTTGGCTACCTTGTCTTTGAGCTCGTCAAACGCTTGTTGCTCTTGTGGGCCCCAGCGCCAAGTAGTACTCTTCTTGATCAAGTCAGTCAGTACCGCGCTGGTGTAGGTGAAGTTTTTGATGTGGCGGCGATAGAAGTTGCACGCCCCAATGAAACTGCGTACATCATGAAGTCCTTTCTTGGGGTCTTCGTGTCGTACCTTGGCATCCATCAGGGGTTTGGCCTTAGAGGCCGCTGGGGTCCACCACCCATAGCCAACGTCAAACCCCAGGTACTGCATGGTCTCCTGCATGAACTCACACTTCTCCAGCTTGAGTCGTGTGTGGTTCTCCTGGCAGACCGCAAAGAACTCACCCAGGAGGATTAGGTGATCCTCCTGGGTATTGGTCCCGAGGCATACATCGTCGATGTGAGCCTCCATCTGGGCCCCACGGGATATGAGCTCCTGCACCTTAGGTCTCCGTCGTAGGATGGACAAGATCTTGTTCATCAGCTCTTGGAACAGAGCGGGGGCGTTAGCCACGCCGAATGGCATGACCTTCCACTTGAATACCCTCCCCTGAGGGGTGATGAAGGCCAGTAGTTCCTGCGCGTTGGGCGTCAGGTCCACTTGCCAGAATCCACTTCGCTTGTCCATCTTGGTCTTGTAGCGACAGGAGGCTATCTTCTCCAGGGTAGACTCCATATTGGGAATGGACCCTGAGTGGTTCAGCGTCTTCTTGTTCAGCTCTCCATAGTCCACTACCAGCCGTTTGGCTGTAGACCCAGGTTTAGCCACCAGGAAACAGGGGCTGCAGTGTAGGGGGTAGTCCCCATCCTTGTACTCCAGGACTAGGCCAGCGTCGATACATTCTTGTATCTGTCGCTCAATCTCGTCGGCCTGCTCTTTAGGAGCTGGATAGGGTCTCCTCCGGATCTTGTGACCCACGAACTCGGGTTTCAGCTTGAGGTCCATCTGTACCAGCTTGTCGCATGAGGCTGGAGGGGGTAGTTCTCCGAACACCTCCAGATAGGTCCTTATCAGCTTTTGCACCCGCGGGTCCAGTACCTTGATCTTGTCCTCCATGTCCTCGTCGGAGTGTAAGTTGCTTGCCCCTTGAATAGACGTCGGGAGGTGGTCCTCCACCGACTCTTCGCCCGCGGTAGCATCCTTCAGCCCTTGGTAGGCATACAGAAGGTCTTGCTCAACCATCTCCGGTGGACGATGGCAACATAGGCACGCTTTAGGGGGTTCACATACACATTCCTCCGAGAGGTCGTCCTCATCAGGGGTCCTCACATGGGCACCCCATACGCTCTTCATGAGCTTGAGATCTACCTCCCTTTGCCAGGTGGTGATCTTCTGTTCGAGGTCCTCCTTCAGTTGGGATAGGTCTCCCATACGTCCTTGCTTCAGTGGCCACGAGCTGCGGGTAGGCTTCGCGTAGCATAGCTTTTTCGCCACCAACTTCCTCTTGGAATCCACATACTCCCTGAGCCTGGATCTAGGGTCCAGCTCTTCATCCACGGGGTCTTCCACCCTCATGGAGAGTAGGGGTTTTAGTGGGGCGACGTACTCGGCGTTCTCCACTTCTTCCACCGCAGTCTGCACGAAGAAGGCGTCGTGCTCAGTTTCGTCGTCTGAGTGGATAGAGCTAGGTAGCTCAGATAGTCCACACTCAGAGACTCCATCAGGAACAGGTACATGACAGGGAGAGTTGGGGGCGTTAGTGTCAGTCACGACGTACTCATCTCCTCCGGGTGTAGTTTCAACAGCATCTTGAGGTCGTAGGCGATCCTTCAAGTCACCCAAGGCGAGTCCATCGCTTTCTCGTTGTATAGCCTGGACCAGAGTAGGGTCCAGGTCTTCCCAGGGGATGGTGGTAAGACCTCCGTCCACCACGCTGAGCATACTCCCCCATCCGGGCTTCCCAATGGGCGTCTTGCGTCCCAGAGGCACGTAGATGGCCTCATCAGGTAACCGCACAGAGCTGATGGTCAGCTTGTCAAGGAGGGTTCGCCAGTACTCGTTGCCCCCATGGGCTCCCCAATCGGGGGAACACAGGACCATACGGGAACGTTCCAAGGCCACCTTGGTCAGCACCTTCCCCAGTTCACTGAATCTGGGGTTCCCGTAGGCCATCCCGAAAGAGGGCCAGTAAAATTTGTAGCTGCAGTTCTTCCCCTTGCTGCAGTATAGGTCCAGTACATGCTGCTTGTCGCTGGCGAACAGTTCCACACTTAGGTCTTCTCGAGAGTAACCCAACTCCTTCAGACCTTGGTCTAGGACTTCCCCCAATAGTTGATAGTCCTCAGTTTTGGAGGCCGCCATCATGTTCGAGGGCTCCTCCTTCGATAGTCTCAGGTAACTCGAGGTATGTTCCGACTGCTCCAGTGGCACAGACTCTCTGCCACTGCCGTGGTCCACGTACAGGAGGTAGGGCGCTTGCAGCGTCAGGGATTGTATCTGGGAGTGCTGCACGAAGAAGTCAGTACCCAGTACAAAGTCGAAGGCATCAGTGTCCATCACATAGAACCGATGGGCGATAGTCTTGGAGCCCATAGGTACCTCCACTTCGCAGTCCCCGCAGCTGTGCACCACATGTCCATCCCCCATCCGTATAGCGGCGGTGGTCATGGTGTTCTTCAGGCTCCCACAAGGTAAAATTTTCTTGGCCACTATCGATATTGTGGCTCCAGTATCCAGTACCCCCAGGTATTCACGTCCCCCTAGTCGGATACGTACCCAAAACACCAGGTCTTGGGTGCCACCAGAGCGTCCCCGTCAGAACTCCGCGGGACAGGTCACCTCGAACCCCTTGTTCCGCAATTTGCGGGCCATCCTCATGAAACGGCTTCTCTTCTTGGCGTTGCCGTCGTCACCACCTTCATGCTCACGCTTGGCTCCTTGTTCTTGCTGGGCCTGCGTCTGTGAGCGTGTGGTAGGTCCAGACTGCCCTCCAGAGGGCTCGGAGTTCCCCCCTGGATTAGGGTTGGGGTTACCTCCGTTCTTGTCCTTGTTCTTGTTGTCGTTCTGGCGATTAGCACCTCCTCCTCGTCCGCCTTGACCCTTGTCTTGACCACCTTGACCACGTCCTTTCGACTTGCCCTTGCCGGAGTCGTTGCCTTTGGCCTTGCCTCCACCTTTGCCTGAGCCTTTGCCAGGATCTTCCCCCTTAAGCTTCGCCGATAGGCGTTGCTTATGGTAGCACTCGTCCTCATAGTGCTTCCGCTTACCGCGGAATGCACACGTGATGGTGCAGCGGTAATGATCCGGCATCTTCACCTTGGCGCCGGTGATCTTTTCCTGCTGCTTCCCCTGGACAACAAAGCAGTCTCGCTGCTCGCAGTCGGAGGCATGCTGCAGGTGGCCCTGTTCATCTCTGGCATCACACCAGAATAGCTCCTTCACGTTCTCCATTAGGCGGGCGTGGGCGTGTTTGGGGGTAGTCCCCTGCCCAGGTCGGGACCCTTGGTACCCTTTGCCTCCAGAACCTCCACCACCAGGACGGTAGTGGTTCAGGTGTTGGTCGCTCTCCTTCTCCAGCGCCATCTCCAGGAGCAGCACGCATAGATCCTCGTAGCGGAGGGATCTAGCCTTGCGCTCAGCCGTCAGACGGCACTCGTCCCATAGCTCACGGGGGAGCTTGGAGCACAACCAAAACAGCAGGTCGTCGCTGCTGTAGGAACCGGGCGTCAGTCGCCCAGCCCAGTGGTCCAGGTCCGCCAACAGCTCGGAGACCCTGCCGGGTTTGGGGTTGTTCGGCAGCACGGGCAGGTTCTGGATCTCGGCCCTGATGGAGAGGTCGGTCTCGTAGGTTGGGTACTGCCTCTCCAGGGCAACCAACACGTCGGCAAAGGTGGCGGAGTTGGTGACGATCTGCCTGACCTGCTTCTCCAGGTACTTCGTCTTGCAGCACTGCAGGAGCAGGTCGCACTTCACTCGCCCACTCGCGTGGGTTTGGCCGGTCAGTCGTAGGAACCGGCCAAAGTTCTCAGCGAACTCGCTGAGGTCCTTGCCTGTGAATTCAGGCAGGTTCACCACTATCTTGGAGGTGGCAATAGCCTTCGCCTCCTGAGCTCGGCGTCCTTCAGGGCGTCGGGTCTTCTTCTTCTTCTTCTTCTTCTTCTTACCCTTGGAGTCCTCGGGGTCCTCAGGGTCTTCGTCATCCGATGGCGAAGAAGAAGTCATCGAAGGCGGCCCATCATCGGAGGGGTCTCCGCCTAGATCACTGGAGCCATAAGGCTCCACGTCCACCATAGCCCTTAGGGCTGTCAGCCCCAGCTGGTCCAGCTCGGCCCTCGTCGAGTTCGTCACGTGACTGTAGGGCGGCTGGGCTGTCCTCGGGACGAATGGGCTTCTTGGTACTGCTGCAGGAGTCGGCATCGGTCGGCTCCTCAGGCTCCCCAGGGTATTCGTCAACCCTGCCGCCAGGTGGTTAGCCTGTACTCGGTGGGGTGACATCCCCACTGTCGTAGGTGACGCATGGGACGGGATCATCAGGGGCTGCAGTTTCTCCCTGATCTCTTGCGTGAGGTCGCTCACGATTTTCGAAGTGGCTCCTTGGAGCACCTCGTTGATCTCCGACCGCGTCAGGGACCTGTTGGAGGATCTTCCCGATCCTCTACTCCTGCCTCCCAGAGACTCTGGTCCTCTCCTCAACCCACTCAGGGGTGCATACCCAGGTGCACACCCAGGAGCATACCCAGGAACTTCCATGTAGGTTCCAGTGGAGTGGAGTGGATGGGGATGGTCAGCCGCATACCAACGCGGCGCAGAGCTGGAAGCCACCGGCTCACTGGCAGTAGTTGCCTCAAGGAGCGCAGTGGTAGGTGGGCCCATGCCATAGGCGGGGTAGTGAGGCATGCCAGTAAAGCCTGTGCCCTCTGCCATAGGCTGGTTGGTTGTGGAAGTGGATGTAGCGGCGGCTGGGTGTGTGGTGGTTATGGGAGAGGGTGATGCTTGGAGGCCAGAAGCGCTTGGTGCGCCTTCGAAGGTAGGGATATCCGTCGGGTCTTGCCCTTGCTCCTCTCCTTCGTCTGTTCCTTCTCCAGCATCCTTCTCGCTCTCGTTTCCTCTCTTCCTCTTCACAGGCTGAGGCTGAGAGACCATTTCCTTCACCGACAGGGCCCCAAAGGCCGTCTGGAGGCCATCCAAGGAGTCCTCCGCCGTATCCATTGGCCCATGTAAGGGCTCCACCGAAGGTACAGCGTCAGGCGCCGGCCTTGCCGGTGTCTCTGGCGCTGGCGCTGTGTTCACCTCGGCGTCCACTCTTCCTGGATCCATCTTAATCCACCCTTCTGCTTTTGTTTGCCTGCTCGGAGCACTGGTTGTACGGCGCGGGGTCGCTGCCGGTGCACAGAGACAGGCTGCCTCTTGCTACCAGAAAAGTTTATAGTGTTTTCAGCACTGTGTTTTTGCTTCTCCTGCTGCTTGTTGTTGCTGTAGGGTGTCCTGCTGCTGGTTTTGGATGATGAAAAGCTTTTGTTTGTTGAAATACAGTAAAGCCAAATCAATCCAGGATAGCCCAAGCCAATAGTATGCAAGGAGAAGGTAATTCAGGATCAAAGCATGAAGGGCTGCAGTGTAAACAGTGAAAGATGATTAGGTATTCACAGAAACTGCAACTCAGGATACAAATGAATGCATATTCACAGAGATAGCTGAAATGTTTTGGGAAAAGAGTTAGAAAACTGCCTCAGGATCACTCTCTCTCCATAGTGCCATCTTAGGAGATGTGCACTCTTTGTTTTGGCTCCCATATGTGCTGAGGTGGCATGCTATGTGGCGATGAGGTCACTGCCATGTCACATGGGATCTTCCTACTTAGTTGGGATCTTCCTACTTAGTTAGGCTGACCAGGAATTGAACCCAGGACCTCTCAAAAAGAGGTGCCTAACCCCCTATGGTGCATACCACTAGGGCAGATAAGTATTCATGGAAAAACATAGATAAATTCATAGGCTCTACCTTAGGTATGTCAGTGCTCAGTCAACTCAGGAAAAGATATTTTACTTCTGATTGAAAGGGGATTAAGGGGTCCACTCCATATCCTGATTGGGTGTTTGGTTCCATAGGTCAAAATGTGTTCTCACCACTTTTGGCTGGACCAATACTAAGATAAAAATGCATGGATGCTCAGTGCATCTCTAATACAACTAGAGTATGTCCCAAAGCAATGGAAAAGCACTTTTTCTTACTGAGGTGGCCACATTGGCATGACATCATCGGAGTTTGTTCTTAATTGTGACAAGGGTATGACATCATCGGAGTTTGTTCTTAATTGTGACATCATCAATGATATTCATGACTAAGAGTGAAAACATTTACAACCTCTGCAAAACCACAAATTATTTTAGAAAATATCCCATGCATCAAAACTCTTTCATTTTTTTAGAAAATGTTTGTGAAATCGCAACACTACAATGGAAGGAAGGAGGAGACTTTGAATGATGAAGGTCAGGTCATTTCTACCAAGGTCAAGTGGGATTGTAAACATTGTGGTTGAAGTTCCCGTGACAATGCCACCAACATGAAAAAACATCTCAGCAAGTGTCAAAAGACGAATTCCGAATTAAAAGAATCCATGAAAACTGAGTTGCGGGAAGGCTCCTACAAAAAGCGAGTTCGACCATCCACTTGGGAAGATGAGGCAAAACCGGAGGCTCCCACTTGTGATTTGAATCCGGCTTTGGTGATGGTGAAGAGCAAGAAGGCCTACCACTCCGAAAAACAAAACACCATTTCTTAGTTCACCGAAAAGGGTTGGTTCGATGCTCCTCTACCACAACCACGACAAAAACGTGTTGATCAAAAACTGGCCACTTGGATTTATGCAACGGGTCAAGATCTAGATATGGTGGACAATGGCTATTTTCACGACTTCGTGGCTTCGCTGCGCACAACGTATGCACCTCCATCGCGATGGAAAGTGGGTGAGTCGCTTTTGGATTCATGCTACGACCGTGTGGAGGCGGAGGTCAAGGGATACTTCGACACGGCACCAGTTCTGATTGGGGCATCGGACACTTGGAACGACGTCATGGCAAGAATTAACTCCGGAGACTCTACACTGTTTGCTGTGTTTTTTCTGCACTGCACACGTCCTGAGTTTGCTGCTGGGAGACATTTTTGAGCAGATCGCCTATTTCCATGATGCCCTGGACTTGGCGAAAAAAGTTGTACACTTTCGCAAGCACCCTGGTGCACACCGTGTTTGAACGAGTTCGCAAAGATCCTACCTACATTACGCGCCAAAAAGGGGTGATGCACCTGGTCACGGCTTCTCCTACGCGCTGGGGCGACCAGGTCACTGTGGTGGAGAGCGTCGCGTTCAATCGCCATGCACTGCGCGCAATTCAGCTTGAAGATGCGTGGGCAGATGAAATTCTGAAGCAGGCACATGTGAAGCAAGAGGCACAAGACATGGAAGTGGTCCTGAATTCTGCTACAACCTTTGCACTGCTTGAAACTGTCGTGGCCATTACGAGTCCGATCCGAACTGAAATTACGTACTTTGAGGGAGATCAGCCGCTGCTCCATGAAGTTGGGCCCAGGATGAAGTCGTTGCTTGAATCCCAAGAATGGTGTGCCGGACCTCAATGAGTACGAAAGAAAGGCAGCCCTTAATGCCCTCAAGGAAATGGTTCCTGAGAAGCAGCGTGCACAAGCACTGCAAGAGTATGGTAAGTTCCGTGCTCGGGAGCCGCCATTTGATGTTGGTTCAAATTTGTTCTCCCTGCTGGTTGTTGATTCACTGTCCTCATATGGCTGGTGGAAAGCATACGCCAACCCTGGCCCTCTGCAGAATGTTGCTATTGCCCTGGGGGCTATTCCAGCCACTGCGGGTGCAACGGAACGGAACTGGAATGAATTCGGACAGCTGTACACTAGGAACAGAAACAGATTGAAACCTGAGCGCCTGCGCAAACTTGTCTTTATTTATCATAATCTTCGCATCCTGGCACGCATGAAAGTCACAAAGGAGGACAGGTGGCGGGAAGTGGCTGCCAGCGCTCTGGCGGTGAGCGCCTTCGCTGCAGCTGCGATCGCTGCCGCCTCTGGAGTGTAATTTCACACCTGGTTCATACTTATGATTTTTCCGGTTCATCATTCCACTGCCAGTCATTGTGGCAGTGCAGGACAGTCAAATCTGGACTTTTTCGAACCTCATCATCCGGCTTTCTCTGCGTGCAGGGCATCGTGAAGGGTAAGGAGGGTACCAGTGTGAAGGGTAGGCAAGGGAGAACACGTTTTGACTGTCAAAAGTGGAAAAAAAAAGTCGAAAATGAAAAGTTCGGGTTTTTCTCCAAACTGGTGGTGTTTTGGGGAGAATGGAGGGTACCGCCGTGTTCAGTGAAGCGAGGCGGACACAGCGGTGTGTTCAAAACTCAAAAAGAAATTTTGTTGTCGAAAATGGGTACGCAGGCACCGCAGAGCAAACTGAATGGCTTGATCAAAGTGAAGTAGCCAGAGGCGGCCACCATGTAAAACAAACAAGGAGGAGTCAGATGAGGCTGCGGACGCGGCCGCCCTTACTTACTTACTTACTTTGATCGAAGTGAAATCATCTTAGTGTTCATTGTATAAAGTGAAGAAAATTATTGCATAGCACAGTTCAAAGTAAGGTTTTCATCTGGGGAAAAGACGGCGCACGCGTGATCATTTTGCCGCCGCCTGCGAATTCGCAGCGCAAATTCGCCCCGAATTTGCAGTACTGTGAACTTCAAGCCGAATTCGCAGCGAATTTGCGCTGCGAACGAATTCGCAGCGAATTCGGCGAATTCAAATTGAATTTGCTGCGAATCTGCATCCCTACCCTAGACGGCCCAAAAATCGAAGTTTTCGAAACTTATTTTTTTGATATTGTGACCACACAATATGACCGTCCAAGGTACATGTTTTTCACCCTATTTGGGTACTAGGTCTTACCGGGGGTGGGGGCCCCCAAGGGATTGGTACACAACCTGCTTATGCAGTTTTTCACCGTGGCCATCTCAAAAATCGAAGTTTTTGAAACTTGTTTTTATGATATTGTGATCACCCAAAATGAGCATCCAAGATATGTAAAGCATGTTTTAGGCCGTATTTATGTAGGTAATACCCTATTTCGGGTGTGTGTTGCTTGGGATAAATTCTCTGCGAGGTGGACTTGCCGAAGGCAATAGAATTGTTTGATATTGTGATCACCTAAAATGACCATTCAAGCTATGTAAAGCATGTTTTGGGCCGTATTTACGTCGTTTTCACCCTATTTGGGTATTGGGTGGGGGGTGAGGGGCTCCCAGGGGACTGGTGCACAACCTGCTTATGCCACCTTTCACTCTGGACAGCTCTGGACAGCTTTTTTTTCATGTTGTCATCACGTAAAATGGGCATCCAAGCTATGTAAAGCATGATTTGGGCCGTATTTACGTGTTTTTCATTCTATTTGGGTATTAGGTCCGGGGGGGGGGGGGGTCCCAAGGGATTGGGACACAACCTGCTGATGCAGTTTTTTACTCTAGGCAGCTCAAAAATCGAAGTTTTCGAAACTTATTTTTCGGATCCCGTGATCACCTAAAATGACCATCCAAGCTATGTAAAGCATGTTTTAGGCCGTATTTATGTCGCTTCCCACCTATTGTGTGCGTGCGTTGCTTGGAGTAGATTCTCTGCGATGTGGATTTGCCGAAGGCAATAGAATCACCTCGCAGAGGTTGTTAGATCAAAGCCACACATGCGTATATAGGGGAAAACGCCACATACTGACCCTCCCATTTCGGCCTTTTTGGGCCTAGTCGCGTACCCTACCCCAAGGGGTTGAATTGTTAGTTTAACCACTTTTAAAATCGTTATTTTGTCCAATAAATGTATCCCCCAATGAGGTTTTGGTCCGGACCCCCCCAGACCCCCTGGCTTGAAACCCACTTTTTTCAGGTTTCGAGGGAAGGGGTGGGGTGCGGGGGGTAGGGGTTAGGGGGGGGGGGGTCAAAAAATGACCCCCCCCGTTTTTGCTATGTTGGCTGTGTTGGCCACCTCGGTGAGCCCGTGATACCCACTTTGGTGGGTGCGAGTGGGGATGTTGTGACAGTATATGCCTCACAGGATACAGAAGGATGTTTTTTGTCGTCTCTAGCCCTGCTGAGGGCCGTTCAAAACGCGTGCCAAAGACGCGAAATAGTTGTTTCCGCCAATAATGGGCGAGTGAATGGGCAGGTACACCACCTGCTTATGCCGTTTTCACCCTGTAGGGCTCAAAAATGGAGGTTTTTGAAACTTGTTTTTTCGATCTTTTGACCACTCAAAATGACCATCCAAGGTATGTAAAGCATGTGTTAGGCTCCATTTACGTGTTTTTCACCCTATTTGGGTTTTGGGTTGGGGGGGGGGGGGGCAAGGGATAGGTATACAATCTGCTTATGCAGTTTTTCACTTTGGAGAGCTCAAAAATGGAAGTTTTTGAAACTTGTTTCTTTGATATTGTGACCACGTAAAATGACCATCCAAGATATGTAAAGCATGTTTTCGGCCGTATTTGCGTATTTTTCTCCCTGTTTGGGTGTTAGGTCCGTGGTAGGGTTGGGGGGTCCCCAGGGATTGGTACACAACGTTCTTTTGCAGTTTTTCACGCTCCACAGCTTAAAAATTAAAGTTTTCGAAACTTGTTTTTTTGATTTTGTGATCACCTAAAATGACCATCCAAGGTATGTAAAGCATGTTTTAGGTCGTATTTGCGTGTTTCTCTCCCTATTTGGGTATTGGGGGGGGGGCTCCCCTAAGGGACTGGTACGCAACCTGCTTATGCAGTTTTGCACTCTGGACAGCTCCTAAATCGAAATGACCTCGCAGAAGTTGTAGTAAGAAAACGTGCTTTTACAATGCTTTAGGGTATACTTTAGTTGTATCGAAGGTGCTCTAAGCACTCTTGCATTTTTATCTTAGTATTGGCCGAACCAAAACGGGTGATAACACATTTTGACCTATAGAACCAAACACTAAATCAGGATGTTGTGTTGACCCCTTAATCCCCAAGCAATGTGCATTAAAACATCTTTTCCTGAGTTACTGAGGAACTGATATACTGAAGGCAGAGCCTATGAATTTATCTATGTTTTCTCATGAATTGTTAGCTATCCTAGTGGTATGCACCCTAGGGGGCTGGGGCACCTCTTTTTGAGAGGTCCTGGGTTCAATTCCCAGTCAGCCTAGCTAAGTAGGAATATCCCATGTGACATGGCAGTGACCTCAGCGCCACAAGCCATGCCACCTCAGCACCTATGGGACCCAAAAACAAAGAGTGCACATCTCAAGATGGCAATATCGAAGAGTAAGAGCCTTTGGGGCAGTTTTCCTATCAGTTTTTCTCAAACATGTAAAATATTTCATCCTGAGTTGCATTGAATGTTTATTGCTGTGGTCTATTGTTGATAGCTCTCTTTATCTAACTCTTTGTGACTGCAGCCCTTCATGCTTTGATCCTGTTTATCTTCTACTTGCTTATCTCTGGCTGGGGTTATCCTGGATCGGTTGTATTTCAACAACAAAACATTTTCATCATCAAAAACAAGCAGCAGGAACCTGACACCAGCAGCAAGCAGCAGGAGAGGCACATCAAAAGCACGGTGCTGAAAACACTACAAAACCTTCTGGTAGCAGAGGCAGACAGTCTCTGGGTACCGGCAGCAACCCCGTGCCGTACACCCAGCGCGCCGAGGACTGTCCTGAGCAAGAAGGGCGAATATGGACACAAAGAAGGAGGACACCGACGCGAAGACGGCGCCTGAGGCACCAGCAATGCCAGCGCCTGGAGTCCCTGGACCTTGACCGGGCGCTGTACCTTTGGTGCCCTTACATGGGCCAGTGGACGTGGTTGATGACTCGCTGGAAGGACTGCAGTCGGCCTTCTGGGCCCTCTCAGTCGAGGACGTGGACACCAACCCTGTGAAGAGAAAGAGGGAGAGAGAGAAGGATGCAGGAGAAAGCACGGCAGACGAAGGAGTGGACCATGGGCACGACCCGACGAGCGAGTCAACCTTCGAGGGCGCACCAAGCGCCTCTGGCCTCCACGCATCACCCTCTCCTACAACCACCACACTCCCAACTCCAGACCCAGCAGCTGCAACATCCACACCCATAACCACCCCGCCTATGGCTGAGGGCACAGGCTTTACTGGTATGCCTACCTACCCTGCCTATGGTGTGGACCCATCCACCACTGCGTTTCCAGAGGCAACTACTGCCAGTGAGCCAGTGGCCTCCAGTTCTGCGCCGCGCTGGTATGCGGCGGACTATCACCATCCTCTACCCGCTACGGGAGCCTATGTGGATGTTCCTGGGTATGCAACCCTGAGTGGGCTGAGGAGAGGCCGTGAGTCATGCAGGGGCAGGAGTAGAAGATCGGGGAGATCCTCCCACAAGTCCCTGACGCGGTCGGAGATCAATGAGGCACTCCGAGGAGCCACCTCTAAAACTTGTTGGTGATCTCACTCAAGAGATTCAGGCTAAACTGAAGCCCCTGATTCCTCCCAAAGCGTCCCCTACCATCGCCGGAGTTTTACCCCGCCGAGTACAAGCCAATCATCTGGTGGCGGGGTTGACAAGCACCCTGGGGAGCCTGAGGAGCCGACCGATGCCGACCCCTGCTGTAATACCGAGAAGCCCTTTCATACCAATAACGGCCCAGCCTCCCCACAGCCACGTCGAGAATTCCACGAGAGCCGAGCTCGACTGAAGCCGGTTCGGACCCCCGTGGCCATCTTGGGGTCGCTTGGGGTGTGTATCTATGTGCCGGCAAGCCGCCATTGGCTGATATCATACTCTCCCATCCACCTGAACTAACCCGATGTGATAGTGTGATAGGTTTGGCCATTCCGGCTATGAGCGGCCATATTCAGTACCGAGGCGCCGCCAGCGGAGATTTATATATCAGAATATCAGGAATCAACAGGGTTTTTTTATCATAATGTTTCCGTAATTTTTCCGCCTTCCGTTCTGATTGTCAATGTATCGGCGACTGTCAGTTGGCTCGCGATTTTGCGGTAACCGATTGCTTAACTGTTATTTCCAGATATTTTGGCGGAAACTCCGATGAGGGGTCAGATTTCATCAGTAAAGGGTTCGTTGCTTCCGCAATTTTCTAAATATGCACTCGAACTTTATTCTGAATTTTTCGCGATGTCGAAATCAGATTTTCGACTTCGACATCGCCGCACTTGATTTGGTCTTCTTCGAGTGGTCATACTCTTTTCCCTATGCCCGAATCAGGTTTCCCTTATACTTGCCACCCATTTGACTTGGAGATATAAGGGAAACAAAAGTGAACCGTGGGACCACTTTGAAGAGCCATATCTACGCGCGAGTGTGAGGAAAGAGAATAAGGAAGGTTGCGTTGCAAGCGCCTCAGTCTCAACTTGTTTTTAGTAGGGTTCAACACCTTGGGTCATCACACACACTCGTTGTATCACAGGATCATGGTCAACATGGTAGAAACTTGTTCAGAACTTGTTGACCATGTGTCCGAACTTGATATCATGACTTTCGAGTGTAGCGCATGAGACTTGCGGTGTCATAGCATCTTTCCTTAGGTTCCCACGTCCATTTAAACCAAAGTTATGACCATGGCGGGGCATGGCATACCATGGTGGGAGCCACTTTTTGAAGGTTGTGTTATATGCATGGTATGTGCTTCGATATGCTCACGCCCATGTTATATATCTTCGTGTGGCCGAAGAGATGGGGAGCCATACGTGACAAGGGCCTTGCCCATGTCCCAATTGTGGAATTCAAAGCGCTAGACTAAGTCTACCGCGTATGTATTGCTCATGGAATGTTTGGCAAAGAGATCCATGAGTGCACTCCCATTTTCATGGGGCATGTAGATATGGGTGGCGAATTTATCTCCATGCACCCGATTGGGGATCCAAGTGGGGGAATTGTTCGTAAATGGTTCCAATCATTTGTGTATTGAACCATGAGCGGATATCATGGGTGAGCATAGAGATATACCATCATGACAACTTTGTATTTGGACATATTTTCATGTTTTTGACCTCATGTTATGCTCATTTTTGTGTTTTATGTGCTCAACTGGTCGGCTAACAGTAAAGTGCCTAGAGATCCGTGAACTATGGTGTGTTGCTTATATGTTGGCATATGCTCCGGTGGAGTACCTCACCATATGCCGGATCACGTGGTCACTTTGGCTTGGCACAAGAGGCTTCACAAAATTAGGTCTCAAATTCATGAGTTGACTTGTGAAGCATGTCATGTACATAACCGGAGGGGTTTCGGAGGCAATGATGGGATATTCTTGGGCATGAACCTTTGGTCTATATCACCCTTGTATACTACTTTCCGGTTTGACACATGTATGGAGCAGTTGGATATTTGCCGTATGCATTTTCGAGTATATAATTGACGTTTGGGCATAATGGTGTGATTTGCCTGATTTTGCCATGTTGTGAGGTCAACTTCATGGGGCAGTTCTCCAAGCCCAATTGACTCCAAGTCCAACCAAGGTTATGTCAGGGTAGGGCATGGTCCTGAGTGCCACTCTAGGCCATGACACGCCACCTCCCCTATTGGGCTAGGATTTAGAGGCTTGGGAGTGAACACATTTTTGGGGTTTGTGTAGTGACTTGTGACACACCCATGAGACTCACTGGGGGGGGTATTTTCTTCGAACGAACTTCAGTCTTCGAACGAAGTTTCGAATCTTCGAACGAAGATTCGAATTCGAAGACTGTATTTGCTTTAATCGCAATTCAATTAAATCCAATCGAATCCAAGCTGCTGGGGAGATTTGCCGCAAAAGCGCAGCAACAGCAGCGCGCGCACCAGATTGACAGGCGATTGCCGCAGACTTGTGCCAGAAAAACGCAGATTTGTGCCAGAGAGACGCAGATTTGTGCCAGAAAGAAGGGTTTTTTTTGTTTTTTTAACTGATTTGTTGTATTTTTAAGGGTGTCACTGTTTGACCAATGGTGCAACTTGGAATTACGCTCAAAAACGCGGTAGGCACGACGAATGCTTATAGCCAGGACGTTGAGGACGCGCTTGTGCAATTTTTCACCTCCTCCGGCCTGGGACGCCAGCTTTTACACTCAATCTACACACGAGTCAACCCAGGCGCTGACAAGCAGAGATTGAATCAACTTCTACGGTGGCACAGCGATTCTCAATGCTCGCCTGAAGAAGCAGTCGCTTTGCTTCTCGATTTGGGAATCCCTAGACGCCGCCTTCGGGTTCTATCGCGCTTTATTTCCAAGCGTGCGGAGGTATGGTACAAACAGACTGGCCTAAGGTTTGGGAAACCAATGCCAGGCCGCCGGAGAGTCAACTTGGCTGGGAAAAGGATGAAGGAGCCCCTGCACCTTGTTGGCCACATCAACAAGAAAACTGGCATCCAAAATGTCTCCTGGCCGTTTGATCACTGGATCAACTACGTTTTCACACAGCCTTGCCTCTATGAAACTCTACAGCCCAGCATAATGGTGTGATTTGCCTGATTTTGCCATGTTGTGAGGTCAACTTCATGGGGCAGTTCTCCAAGCCCAATTGACTCCAAGTCCAACCAAGGTTATGTCAGGGTAGGGCATGGTCCTGAGTGCCACTCTAGGCCATGACACGCCCCCTTTCCTATTGGGCTAGGATTTAGAGGCTTGGGAGTGAACACATTTTTGGGGTTTGTGTAGTGACTTGTGACACATGGCATTCAGCCATCTCATT
The DNA here is from genome assembly GCA_964036045.1 of Eutreptiella sp. 'Long Island Sound 2002'. Lineage (NCBI taxonomy): Eukaryota > Euglenozoa > Euglenophyceae > Eutreptiales > Eutreptiaceae > Eutreptiella > Eutreptiella sp. 'Long Island Sound 2002'. The sequence continues at coordinate 9,249,689 of OZ038383.1, forward strand.
TGACCTGGTTCAGGGCAATATGTTGGTGAGTCAAGGGAAGGTCTTGAGTCCAGGGAATGAGGGGTTTATGGCTGTGAATGTGTATGTTTACCTCTTTCCCCAACTTTGCTTTATTTGTGTTCATATGCCAATTTCAGGGCTTTCCTCTTTGGTGCAATTCTTGTACATGCCCGCCACCGTGAGACGACCGGTGTGCTGAACGGAAGCCCGCAGCGTGTATTGGATTGTGGATTGGGTTATTGCTGTACTTGTGGGATCTGGTTGCTGTTCAGGGTTGAAGGAGGATAGTATTTTCTATATTTTTGGATTTTGGACCCTGGATTTTGATAAATGCAATCGTTGATCAGGAGCAAGTCGGCAGGGGTAACAGGCGGAAGGGGCACAGCGGGGGCCGGTCCTGGTAGGGACCTTCTTTATGGTAGCAGAGGCGTACCTGCTGCCCCTACCTACCGCCGACCCGGGGACTTGGGCCCCTATGAGCCCTGCCCAAGTACGCCCCGGTTGCGTATTGTGGACTCGGTGGAGACCACGCCGGAGATTGGAGCCAGAGAAGAGCTGAGACGCTCAAGAGCATGGCGAACTCCGGAAGTTGAAGCCCGAAGAGAAGTACGACATTCGGGAAGAGGAGGACTTGACATGGAGGATCTGGTCTCCATGTGTGAGCGTCGCTGCCGAAAGGCATGCAACCTCCGCTCCGCCGCGGAGGACTCTGAGGAGGCCTGCCATTCAGGCAGCAGTGGAGGACGGGCCCGGCGCTACCGGAAGCGCGGGTCACCCAAGTCCGCGGCAAGGGACGCCGGGGCTATGGACACGGACCCCAGCCCGGTCAGGCTGTGGGAATCCGAGGGGCACTCCGAGAGCTATCGGACAGCCTATGAGCAACCCTCGGAGCCGGAGGAGACGCTCGCGCCGATTGCCAGGGCGCATACGGCCCCCGAGCCCGCCCTGAAGCACGATGCCGAGGGCTTGGAGAGGCCAGCCAGGGCCCGGACGGCACCTGTGCCCCGGCACACGGGACCAGAGACGGACGCCATAGGCGATACGCCCATGGGCGATGAGTCTGAGGCGCCGGGAACCGCGGGATGCGCTGAATCAGGCGGAAGGCACGCTGAGTGCCACTGCGAGCACGTGTCCTTCCTCATGGGCAAGTACCCAAAGATGGGGATGGACGCTATCGTGCATCGACTCGACCGCCTGGACAACGCGAAGGACGGCCTAGAGGAGGACGTCGCCGGGATCCTGGATGACCAGTCGGCCGCGGAGAAAGACATGGAGGAGCTGCAAGTGGAACGGGACCGGTACCGGGAGAATCTGGAGCTGGCCCTGGAGAAGCAGCAGCGAGTGGTGGACAGCCTCCTCCACCTGGTGGAGGACATGTCGGGACGCCTGAAAAGGCTAGAGGAGCTACAGCCCCTCGCCTCGGGTCCGGAGCTCCCGGCAAAGCCGGCAGCGGCAGAGCTGGTGGTGCGGGTTAAGACCCTCCGGAGCGCCATGGAAAAACCCTTGGGCGGTTCGGCAGAGGCACCCTACGCGCCTCCGCGTGTTGACCCGGGTGCGCTGCCGTTTGTTCCCATGTTCAGCGAATCCACAATGCTCGGGGAACACACGGCACCGGCTGGGTCCATGCGGGAAGGGCACGTAACCACGGACCCGAGGAGCCTGACGGTACAGATGTCCCACGCCGCCCAGGATCTACCGCCAACTACGAATACCCATGCAGTTTATGCGGAAGAGGAGATCCAGAGCCAGACCATGCAGGGGCGAACCATGGGAAGCGCCGACGGACATGGTCGAGGCCACCCAGGCGGAAATCTGTGGGCGAAGGACCCCAATACGGGGATATGGACGGCCGATGGAGCAAGTCCTTCCCGCATTCCAAACCCCATGGGTTCAGGCCCAACTGGACCGCACTCCATGGAGGAGAGGGATGTACGGGGAGTGTACTCACACCCCCCGGCCACAGGTGGTATCCGTCTCGGTGGAGTGGTGGCTGGGGACATCGGAGACGCCATCAGGATTGACGACCTCAGGGGAATCAAAATCCCCTACTATGATGGCAACCCCTCCAACCTGGACGACTTCATCCTGGATTGGGAGGACTTCGCCGAGGAGGTCGTCGGCGAGATGCGGGGAGCGCCGCGGGACAAGTGGGTATGCCGGACATTCCCACACCGGCTGGCGCAGGACCTGAAGGAGGAGCTGCGGGATCAGATCCGGGAAGGACTGATCGGTACGGAGCAGGCCTGCCTCCAGTGGTTGGAGGATGAGGAGCGGGCGGACGCTCCGAACCAGAAGCTGGAGGACTTGTGGTCCATCCCGCTGCCGCTGGACCGCGGTGAGTTGCGGGTCCGGGAGTGGAACCGGTATCTGCGGAAGTACCGCAGATGCCTCAAGCTGGTGGAGGACTTGAAAGAGGCCAGCGAGATCCGCCACCTGCTGAAGGACGTCCTCCACGGCAACTGGAAGAGGAGAGTGGAGGACGAGGAGAAGAAGCGAGCCAAGAAGCGGGTGGCGGTGAGGATCATGGCTGCGGAGGATACCCATGCGGGTATCATGGAGTTCTTCAGGAGGAACCTGGGCGAGCCCAACCGGATGTTGGGACTGAAGAACGCCGTGTACGTGGAGGTATTTGGAGACTCCATGGGGCAAAGGTTGCTGCGCCTCAACAACGTGGAGTGGAGGCGCGGGGAGCCGCTAAGGATGCAAGTCATCTTCGCCCGCATGAGCCTGGACGAGATCGTGAAGTACATCACGGTGGAGTTGAAGCTCAATGGGAAGAACGAGGCCCACGTACAGGATCGACATGGTCATGGACAACGAGGCCACCGAGAAGACCGCCATCATCGGGAGATCCAGGAGGACACGGCCAACTCTGCGGAGGAAGGTAGTGGAAGTGGCCAAGACCACTGGTCCCGGGAGGATCACGAGGAGGCCCATTTCTTCGCGTTTGTGGCGCACAACGTGAGGGACCATGGGCAGGATCGGTCCAGATGGAACCAGGTGGGACCCAAGAAGGCCAAAGAGCCAAGGAGGATCGGGAACCCACCACTCTCGTTCCGGGAGTACAGGTCTCAGCACGACGGGTGCTGGGTCTGTTATGGCAAGGGAAACAACCATGCACATGACCACCGTCAGTGCAAGGTGTATGAGGCGGACAAGAAGGCCTACTTCGCCGCTCACCCCGAGAAGAAGCCCAAGGAGCAGCGGATTTCCGATTGGAAGGCGAAGGGCGGAGACGGGGGAAAAGGCCAAGGCAAAGGCCAAGGAAAAGGCGGAGAAAGAGGCTATGGTGGTGGACCTGGCCAAGACCGACGAGTGAGGTCGATCGAGGAAGTTGCTGAGGACATGTTGAGGACGTTGGAGGAACTCAAAGCCCAGCAACGTGGTGGACAAAGTCCTGGCGGATCGCAGCCGGAAGGGGCTGCGGGAAGTCAAGTCTAGAGGAGCCCCCACGGGAGTGGGACCTCGGAGGTCTCTCCTCTGAAAATCAGTGGAATCCCTGAGGAATCAGAGGCACATCGGGTGCCGAAGAAGGCTCCGGAAGAGCCAAAACCACTGAGTTTCGCCACTCCCAACCCCTGGAGCACCCTGCCAAGGGAAGTACATGTGGGTACGGGACATGGCAAGAAGGAAGGAGCGACCACGGAGAGCCCCGTGGATGGGCAGGACCAACCCAAGATCTACACCATCCGTGACCATACCCTTGAAGTCCTGATGCACCCGGACGTGCTAGAGTTGCATGCCGTGAGAGTCGTCCATACACCTCATGGCGACGAGCGGCAGTTGCACTTGAAAGTGCGAGTACGGTGCGGACGACAGGAGAAGGTGGTGGATGTGTTGGTGGATACGGGTGCCCAGGTGAGCCTGGTCCGGAGAGGGTTGTTCATGGAGGAATTCCTGCAGCCCAGCCGGAGACCGGTCCGCCTGAAGGTCGCCAAAGGAGAGATTATGGGTGGTGGCATCCATGAGGCCACTATCAGTATGGAATTCTGGGAGCATGAGCGCTTGAACCGCCCTGATTTGGCGAAGAGAAGCACTCTATCCGGGAACTTCTATGTGGCCGACATTACAGATTGGGATATGATCATGGGGTATGACTTCATGGTGGCAAATGCCATTGGAGCCCTTCACCATCCCGCAACGCTGGTCCGGGAGGATGATGAATGCCTCACATGGCTGTCCACGGACTTTGCATGCGGATCATCCCAATGGAATGCTGAGGAAGAGGATCGGATCGTCCGAGCGGTGCAAGCTGTGGGTGCCAAGTCCAGAGGAGACCGCGGAGTTCAGCTCACGGAGTATGGAATGGCGCCACAGGTGTATGACAGGATGATCCAGACGCTGGGAGCCGAAGCGCCCGAGACGGACGTCTTTGCTTCCCGGGAGGCCCCACTTTTGAGGAACTGTAGGAGGCATTGGCATCGAGGAGACTCAGCCTGGCATAGGCATTGGGGTTTGAAGGAGTGGGGGCCCATGTATTGGCATGGCTCCCTGGACAATACCAGACGTACGGTGGAGAAGATCGTCGCGGATAGGGCGAAGGGGATCCTGGTCATAACCGGCATAGGATCCACCCCATGTCCGCTGGAAGGTCTCAAGTCGATGCTGGACTCCATCACCCTCAACGAGATGTCATTCGGGCCAGAGGAGAAGTTGTTCATCGACGCCAAGGGTGTATCAATGCCCTCCCCGGGTCAAGCGTGGGGTACCAAGGCTTTCCTGGTGGATGGGGCGCAAGCCCAGCCCACGGGTGATGAAGCATTCATCCGTAGGGTGGAGGCGGTGCCCATGAAGGTCATGTTTGAGCCCAAGGAGGGGACGGATCAGCCAATGGATGGCATTGACGTCCTGTCCCACGCCGAGATCGATGACGTCGTCAACTACATGCGGATGGGGATGCACGACCGTGTGGCAGCCAAGAAGAGGCGGGCCATGGTCACATCTCCGCATTGGTGGGATGACAAGATGTTGGTCACCGGCAAGTACGAGAAGGATGAGTTCGTGGCGAGGGTCATGGATCACATCGCGGACCAATACGATGGTCCGGTTGGGTCGGACCCACCAACGTGGGGTTTTCCAAGAGTGGGAACCGGTAGCGACGAGAACCAGCCCGAGGCCGCAAATTTTCGAAGATTATCGGTGGGAATCGCGACCCACGACGATGAAGACGGCATATCGGACGAGGAGAAGTCGGACTCGGACCCAGAAGAGGCCTATACCGCAGTGCGGTCGGTTGTATTGATACCGAAGCAAGCGGCTGAAGAGGCTCAGGAGAACCGGAAGGTCACCGAGCTGAAGGAGAGGCTGATCAATGCCTATCCGCGGCTATTCAGTGGCGTCGCCAACAAAAACCCTCCAGATCGTGGGAGGTTTGGCACAGCGAGGATCAAGCTGAAGCCGAACCCCAAGATCTATCGTCATCGGGAGTACCAACTTCAGGGCGATCGGGCCGAGGCCATGAAGAAGCTGTTGGCCGAGTTCATTGAGCGGGGATGGATCGAACCCTCCGACAGTGAGTGGGCCAGCCCAGCCTTTATCGTGCCCAAGAAGGAGAAGGGCGCGTGGAGGTTGGTGGTGGATTACAGGGGTTTGAACGAGCAAACCGAGCACGACTCGTACTCGCTTCCCCTGATCGACTCCATCCTCCAAAAGCAACAGAAAAAGCGGATTTTCACGGTGTTAGACCTGAAACACGGCTATCACCAGATGCCGCTACACCCGGACTCCAGGCCCTGCACAGCGATGTCGACGCCGCTGGGGCCCATGCAGTGGAAAGTGGTGCCTATGGGCGCCAAGAATGGCAACACCGCTTTCCAGCGCATGATGGAGGACCTGCTCGGTCCTGTCCGGGACTGTGCCGATCCCTTCGTGGATGACATCATCATCGGGTCCGGCACGGAGAACATGACTGAGGACGAGCTCATCGAAGCGCATGAGAAGGATCTGCGCCGAGTGCTCAGCGAGTTGGACAAGCACAACATGGTGTGCAAGCCCACCAAAGCCTCACTCTTCGTGAAGGAAGTGGAGTTCGCGGGTCACGTGGTTGGTCACGGGCAACGCCGTCCCATGCCTGGGAAGCTGGCGTCCCTGCACCACTGGGAGAAGCCCCAGACCATCAGCGAACTCCGGTCCTTCATGGGGTTCTGCAATTACTATTCGGGCTATGTCCGGATGTATGCAGAACTCTCGGGGCCGCTGCACAAGATGCTGCAGGTGGGCAAGTTCGATGGCCGGAAGGGGAGCAAGAAGAAGCTTGCCTGGACCCCTGAGGCTGAGGATGCGTTCAACCGCCTGAAGGAGCGACTCCTGGGGCAGTTGGGGCTGTTCCTGGTGGACCCGGACAAGGGATTCGTGCTACGGACAGACGCCTCGGACTATGCCGTGGGGGCAGTCCTCGAGCAAGTCCGGGACGACGGGACTCATGTTCCCGTGGCGTTTTGGAGCAGGATCCTGGCCGAGGGCCAACGCCGAACATGGACCGCGAGGGAGAAGGAGACATACGCCATTGTATATGCGCTCAGGAAGTGGTCTGGCCACATCGGACTGCAGCCGGTGGTGGTTTGCACGGACCACCAGTCCCTACAGAGCTGGCACAAGGAGCATGTCGACACCCCCTCAGGACCAGCGGCTAGGAGGGCCCGATGGCACGAGACGTTCGCCAAGTTCGACCTCAGTGTCGTGTACGTCCCGGGGAAGGACAACACTGTGGCAGATTGCCTCAGTCGCTGGGCCTACCCCGCGGGCAAGGCGTGGATGGACATATCCAGCCATGGGGACGCCGAGGAGACCGAGGAGGCCAAGCGCATCATCGAGATGGAGAAGGCCATGGAGCAAGAGGGGGTCAGGTGTTTTGTGGTGATGGCAAACCGTACAGACCTGGCCAAGTTCCGGGGCGCCCGAGTCCAGGCTATTCGAGAGGAAACCCTCGAGCAATGGATGGTGGCCCCTGTAGAGCTGGTCAGGTCGGTGCTCACAGAGGACTGGTCGGATGACTATGCGGCATCCGACCACTGGAGCAAGTACTGGAATGCCGTGAGCGCCCCGTCGGACGATGAATGGCCCGAGGGCTTAACCAAGGATGGGGACAAGTTGCTCCTCAAGGACAAGCTGCTAGTGCCCGAGAACCGAGTGGAGGAGCTCATTGACCATTGGTACAACGCCCAGCTCATGCACCCTGGCCGAGACAAGATGCAGCAAGACCTGGAGTGGCGGTTCAAGTTCCCTCCGGGGTACTACGCCATCCTGGATAGGTACTGCAGCGACTGTGCCGTGTGTCGGGCCACGAAGAGCCCCAACCACTCCACAGCGGGTAACCCGGTGTATACGGCTATACCGGAGGCCCCTATGCAGTCCGTGGCCATGGATGTATTCGCCATGCCTGAGGTCACCGTGGAAGGAGAGACCTACGACTGTGTCATCCTGGCGGTGGATAGGCACAGTGGGTATATCGTGGCGGTCCCTGGCAAGAAGTCCAAGAAGAAGGACAAGAAGGACAAGCATGGAGTGGGGCTGCAGGCCAAGACCGTCGCTAATGCCATGATCAGGCATTGGCTGACGATTTTTGATGTCCCAGCTGTCATCTGCAGCGATCGGGGCAGTCAATTTGTGGGGACGTGGTTCAAGACGATGTGCAAGCACATGGGCATTCGACACACCAAGACCGTGGCGTACCACAGCCGGTCGAATGGCCGGGCTGAGGTTGCCGGGCGGCAGATGTTCGAGAAGTTCCGCCAGCTGCACATCGATGAACCGGGCCGGAATTGGTATAATTTGCTGTGGAGAGTGCTCCAAGCGTACCATGACCTTCCGGGACCCACTGGACTGTCGCCCCATCGTATCCTGTTCCTACGGGATCGAGTGTCACGCACTCTCCCGTGGTTGAACCATGGCAAAGTGGCCCGGGATGCGAATGCTATGATGGCTGAGGCGGACGACACGGCGGCCAAGGTGTGCAAGGCACTTCAGGACGAGCATGACAAGAGGGCCAAGTACTTCAAGCAGGGAAAGGTCCAGAAGTATGCTCTCCAAGACACCGTGTGGGTGGAGCGGCACCACAAGGATGACCTGTCCAGGCATCGGCAGGCATCTTGGTATGTGCCGGGGGTAATCGTGCGGAAGGTCGGGCAGGATGTGTATGCGGTTCGTGTGGGGGATAACAAGATCCTGGACCGCGACCATACCCAGCTTCGTCCCCGAGCACCAGACCCCAGCGGATGTCCCGTCACCTTCGAGTCACGGCCGGCGATGTGGACTCGGACGACGAGGATGAGGACGACGACTTCACCGCTGAGAAGATCCTGGCGGACAAGCCGGACCCGGGGACGCCTGGGGGGAGGCTTCATAAAGTCCGTTGGAAGGGATTCGCTGCATCCAGGGATTCGTGGGAGCCTCCGAGCAGTTTCGTGCCGAGGTATACCACGGTCTGGATGGACTATCCGAAGAAAAAGAATGTTTCTTTGGATGTCAAGGACGTGTTGGTCCATTTGGTGGCTGCTGTAGCACCGTAATGGATCCCCCTTGGCATTTTTGTTTGTTTCTGTGCTTGGGAGTCGGGTGAGGGCGTTCATCCGGGGATTTTTGGGCCTTGATTGGCCATCTACCCCCTTTACTCGATCTCCACATATATATTTCATTGTGGTATTCTTATTTAGGTCGACCGACGACGTTTCTCTATCTTTGATCCCCTTGGTCCATGTTGTAGATCAAGAGGAGACCGGATATGGCGTAGGGCACCGATTATCAGTGTCCTCACCCCTCCCCCCGGGCGTGGTGGACGCCTACGACGTGTGTGGGGCCTCCATATGTCCTTGGGACATGGGGGGGGGGGGTGGAGCCCATTGGGGTCCTCCCGTCCTCTCTTCAATGACTTCCGAGCGGTAACAACGCTCTGAGAAGGGGGGTGAAGCCGGTTCGGACCCCCGTGGCCATCTTGGGGTCACTTGGGGTGTGTATCTATGTGCCGGCAAGCCGCCATTGGCTGATATCATACTCTCCCATCCACCTGAACTAACCCGATGTGATAGTGTGATAGGTTTGGCCATTCCGGCTATGAGCGGCCATATTCAGTACCGAGGCGCCGCCAGCGGAGATTTATATATCAGAATATCAGGAATCAACAGGGTTTTTTTATCATAAGGTTTCCGTAATTTTTCCGCCTTCCGTTCTGATTGTCAATGTATCGGCGACTGTCAGTTGGCTCGCGATTTTGAGGTTTCAGGTTTGAGGTTTGATTTTGCGGGTACTAGACGCCTTTCGGCCCCGGGGGGCCACCTAGTCGGGCCAGGTGATATCCTCCCCACCGGGTCCTAGTGGGGGGCCCTCCAAGACGCACCTCCTGCCTGGTGGCGGAGTCCCCCGGGTTCACAGAGCTCGGAGCCCCGTCCTTCCCCGGGTTCCCCGTTTCGCCACTCCCCGGTCACTGCATCAATTCGCAGCCGTGGCTGCGGGCGCTTACCCACTGCGTCGCCCCCCTAATGCGTGGTCGCCCGGGGCGCCACGCCGCCGGGCCCGTGCTACTGGCTTGTCGCCAGTGGGACCCCCTTGGGCTGGCGCGGAGGCTGCCTAGCCTAGGGGTTGGGGCGTGGCGCTGTGCGCCACTACTGCCTTGGCGGGTGCAGTGCCCCGTCTGTGTGTGCGCGGCGCTCGCGGCCGGTTCGGGGGGTTCGGGCCGGTACCTGGCGTCGTGTCTCTTTCGTTTCCCCCTCCCCGCCCCGCGTGTTCCGCGCTGCGTGTGGCGGGCCGTCCCGTCCGGGTGTCCCTTATGCTCGCTCGCTGGTACGCCATTCCACGCGGTCTGTGCGTTCCGCGCGCTCGGTCCGGTTGCCCTTCCGGTTGTCCCCGCGTGTCCCTTTCGTGTGTGTGCGCTCGCGCTCTCGCGGTGTCCGCTCCCCCCCCCGCTGGGTGGTGTGGCGTGCGCATCTCGCGTGGTCCCGGCACTGGGCGCTGGTAGGGCCGTTCCACGTGGTCCGTGCCCCTCCGCGTGTCCTGCCCCGGTCCCTTGCTCCGTCTGGCGTGCTTGGGGGGCGGCGGTCCTGTCCCGGTTCCCCCCTACTTGGCTTGGGGTTGTGGGGGTGGCGGCACGGCGTCCCCGGGGGGGGTGCCTTCTACCGTTGCGTGGGGCGTCTGGGGTCATGCGCTCCCCCTCCCCCGACTGCCCATCCTCTGGGGCGTGCGGGTGTGGGGGCCCTGCTCCGTCCCTGTGGGGGCTGCGTGCCGCGGGGCGGGTCCGTGGCGTTCATATGCTGGGGGGCGGGCCTGGGGGGGGGGGGGGGGCGTGCGCCGTACCCCCTGGTTGTGCGGCCGGGGCGGGGCCTGTAGGGCGGGGGGTCGCTCTGCCTCATTCCGTCCCTCTGCCTTCCCTGGGCAGGCAACAAAGCGGGCGTCACTGGCGTTTTGCTGTCCATGGGAGGCGTGGCCCCCCATTCCACTCCGGTTCGTGCTCACCCGGCTTCTCTGGGTACGATCTGTGCGGCGTCCCGGTGCGCAGGCGTGGGCTCGCTTGTTCTTCGCGGCCCCCATGGGAGCCGGCGGCTGGGGCGGGGGGGCGGGTCGCACTCCGGCTCCTCTCTCGGGCGGGGGGGGGGGCCATCCCCCCTGCCTCGGGGGTGGGGGCCGGAGCCCCCGCGGCTTGCGGGCCGGTGGGGGGGCTGGGGGGGGGGGGTGTCGCGCCGCGGCCTCCCTGCTCTCCTTCCGGGCGGCGGCCTGCGGTACTCCATCCTGGCCCCCTCCGTGTCGCCGGCGCGTTCCCTTCCGGCGTGCGCGTGCGGTCGGGGCTGAAGTGCCGCCCCGGGGTGGGGGGGGGGTGAGGGGCGGCCCGTGGACCGCTCCCCCGGGGGCCCCAGCAGAGCTGAACCCCCCCTCTGTCATCCCTGTGTGGGCTGTGGTTACGGGAGGGTCATGTGGGGCGCGGCCTCCTTCCTGTTCCGTTGTGCGCGTTGCTCCGGCACGCCGGTGTGGGTTCGCGGGAGCAGGTCCAGCCGCCGTTCCCCTTACCGCGTCGCCGTCCCTTCTGGGAAGGGGGCGCCCCCCCGGCCCTGGGGGGGCGGAGGGCCGCGCCTGTGGCTCCCCAGCTGGGGTGGGTGCGGGGGGGGGGGGGGGGTCGGGGGGCCGCCCCCCCGCCCGCTCTCGGGCCTGTGTGGGAGGGGGGGGGGGAGTGGGGGGGGGCCTTTGGTCCCCTGGCGACGCCTCCTGACGGCCGGGGGGGGGGGCGGCATGGCAGTCCTGGCCCCGGGGGCCAGCCATCGGCTGGGGGGTCGCGCCCTTCCCCCGCTCCCCTCTACCTAGAGCCGGATCCTCGTGCAGGCCCTCGCTGGGGCCCCTCAACCCCCCGGCCGTTGTCGCGCGGCGCTGGCAGGCCGGGGGCGGCCGTGTGGGTTAGCAGTCAGTGGTTAGCGGGCTGCGGGGCAGCAGGTTCCCCCCCGCGCTCGTTGTCTCCGCACTCCCTCCCGCGGGAGGTGGCACGCTCTCTTGCGTCGTGCCGTACCGTGGGGGGGGCGTGGGTCGGGGGGGCCAGCCCCCCCCCCCACTCTCTCGTATCCGCCGTCTGGGCCATCACCTGCGCCGCCGCTTGTGTGGGGGCTCGGGCTGTGGCGGCGGCGGGTACTGCCGGCGGTAGCGCCAGTGGGCGAGGGTGCTGCGCAAAGCCCGGGGGGGCCAGTTGTTGGCGTCCGCATCCGTGATGCGGAGCACCGCATCCCCTTCCAGGAAGGCCGGCCACGTCGGCTCCCTGTCGGGCCACGCCGCCCGGATCACTGACCTGAGGACCCTCTCATGATCCTCTGGGGCTGCCCACCCCCCCAGGGGTACCTCTCGGTTTCCTCCGTCTCTCCGGAGGAGCACGGCATCGAAGGGCCGGTTCCTCGACCTCCTGGAGGTCCCCTGGTTGGCCCAGCACAACCACCCGTACACCTCCCCCACCAGGGGGAGGGTCTCCTCCCCCAGAGGGTCCGGGACCGCGCCCCAGTCCCGGTCCCACGGCTGGCCCTCCTCTGCCCCCCGTGCCGACTCCCCTCGCTGCCCCTGCGCCTGCGGCGCCGATGCCGCGCCCCGCCCCCCCTCCGCCGAGGCCATCCGCGCCGGCTCCGCCCTCGGCGTGGGGGGGGCTGGCTGGTGCTGGGGTCGTCGGGGTTGGGGGGGGACGAGCTCGCCGGCGTCAGGGTCGATGTTGTAGAGGTGGTGGTGGTGGTGGTGGTGGTGGTGGTGGGTGTGGTGCGCCGGCATCTGTTGGATGCCGGGGGGGATGCACCTCACCGGCTGCACGTCCGGCTGCGGGGGCGCCCCGCCCTCTGCCCCCCTCCCTTCGTCCCGTCCTCCCCCCTGGGCTCCCATGCCCCGTCCCGCCTGTCCCTTGGGGCCCGCGGCGCCCTTGCCCTTGCCCTTGGGCCCCTTTCCAGCCCCCTGCCCGTGTCGCGGGTCCCGCCTCCCGTCCCCCACGCCCTGGCCCGCCCGCTCTCCCACCTCCCCTCGCCCTGCCCCCTGCACCGGGGCTCCCCGCCCGTGCCCCTGCGCGCCCTTCCCGTGCCCTGGCCCCTTCCCGGCCCCCTGCCCCGAGTCGCGCCGTCCCCTGCCTGCGCTCTGCTCCCCCCCGCTGCTGCGCCCTTCCTGGACCACTCGCCGGGCGTCCCGCTGCCTTTGCAGCTGCGGCAGCGTGACGCCGGGCGGCGAGCGCTCGCGCGCCGGGGGGCGGACGTGCCGCTCCCGCCCCGGGGGGAAGGGCTTGGGGGGGAACGGCTTGGGGGGGCTGGTGTGGGTGTGGGTGGGGTTGGCGTGGGCGCGGTACTTCGCGCTCTTCCTGCCCACTGCTGCTGCTGCGGCGGCCGCCGGCAAGGCGTCCGTGGCTCGTGCGGGGTTCTTCCCTCGCTTGCGCGGCGTGCTGGGGGTCGCGGCGTGGCCGGCCGAGGCGGTGGCGCGGCCCGCCGGGGCCGCGGTCGCAACCCCTCGCGCGCCCTCCTCGTTCCCCCCTGCTGCCGCGGCGGCCGCCGGCGAGGCGCCAGTGGCCCGTGCGGGGTCCGTCCCCCGCGTTCGCGGCGTGCTGGGGGTCGCGGCGTGGCCGGCCGAGGCGCTGTCGCGGCCCGCCGGGGTCGCGGCCGCAGCCCCTCGCGCGCCCTCCTCGCTCTCCTTCGCTGCTGTGGCGGCCGCCGACGAGGCGCCCGTGGCCCGTGCGGGGTCCGCTCCCCGCTTTCGCGGCGTGCTGGGGGTCGCGGCGTGGTCGGCCGAGGCGGTGTCGCGGCCCGCCGGGGTCGCGGCCGCAGCCCCACGCGCGCCCTCCTCGCTGTCCTTCGCTGCTGTGGCGGCCGCCGACGAGGCGCCCGTGGCCCGTGCGGGGTCCGCCCCCCGCTTTCGCGGCGTGCTGGGGGTCGCGGCGTGGGTATCGGCGACTGTCAGTTGGCTCGCGATTTTGCGGTAACCGATTGGTTAACCGTTATTTCCAGATATTTTGACGGAAACTCCGATGAAAGGTCAGATTTCATCAGTAAAGGGTTCGTTGCTTCCGCAAATTTCTTTATATGCACTCGAAATTTTATTCTGAATTTTTCGCGATGTCGAAATCGAATTTTGGACTTCGACATCGCCGCACTTGATTTGGTCTTCTTCGAGTGGTCATACTCTTTTCCCTATGCCCGAATCAGGTTTCCCTTATACTTGCCACCCATTTGATTTGGAGATATAAGGGAAACAAAAGTGAACCGTGGGACCACTTTGAAGAGCCATATCTACGCGCGAGTGTGAGGAAAGAGAATAAGGAAGGTTGCGTTGCAAGCGCCTCAGTCTCAACTTATTTTTAGTAGGGTTCAACACCTTGGGTCATCACACACACTCGTTGTATCATAGGATCATGGTCAACATGGTAGAAACTTGTTTAGAACTTGTTGACCATGTGTCCGAACTTGATATCATGACTTTCGAGTGTAGCGCATGAGACTTGCGGTGTCATAGCATCTTTCCTTAGGTTCCCACGTCCATTTAAACCAAAGTTATGACCATGGAGGGGCATGGCATACCATGGTGGGAGCCACTTTTTGAAGGTTGTGTTATATGCATGGTATGTGCTTCGATATGCTCACGCCCATGTTATATACCTTCGTGTGGCCGAAGAGATGGGGAGCCATACGTGACAAGGGCCTTGCCCATGTCCCAATTGTGGAATTCAAAGCGCTAGACTAAGTCTACCGCGTATGTATTGCTCATGGTATGTTTGGCAAAGAGATCCATGAGTGCACTCCCATTTTCATGGGGCATGTAGATATGGGTGGCGAAGGTATCTCCATGCACCCGATAGGGGATCCAAGTGGGGGAATTGTTCGTAAATGGTTCCAATCATTTGTGTATTGAACCATGAGCTGATATCAGGGGTGAGCATAGAGATATACCATCATGACAACTTTGTATTTGGACATATTTTCATGTTTTTGACCTCATGGTATGCTCATTTGTGTGTTTTATGTGCTCAACTGGTCGGCTAACAGTAAAGTGCCTAGAGATCCGTGAACTATGGTATGTTGCTTATATGTTGGCATATGCTTCGGTGTTGTACCTCACCATATGCCATATCACCTGGTCACTTTGGCGTGGCACACGAGGCCTCACAAAATTGGGTCTCAAACTCATTAGCTGACTTGTGAAGCATGTCATGTACATAACAGGAGGGGTTTCGGAGCCAATGATGGAATGGCATGGACCTTTGGTCTATATCACCCTTGTATACTACTTTCCGGTTTGACACATGCATGGAGCATTTGGACATTTGCCGTATGCATATTTGAGTATATAATTGATTTTGGGCATTATTGTGTGATTTGCCTGATTGTGCCATGTTGTGAGGTCAACTTCATGGGGCAGTTCTCCAAGCCCAATTGACTCCAAGTCCAACCAAGGGTATGTCAGGGTAGGGCATGGTCCTGAGTGCCACTCTAGGCCATGACACGCCACCTCCCCTTTTGGGCTAGGATTTAGAGGCTTGGGAGTGAACACATTTTTGGGGTTTGTGTAGTGACTTGTGACACATGGCATTCAGCCATCTCATTTGACCTGGTTCAGGGCAATATGTTGGTGAGTCAAGGGAAGGTCTTGAGTCCAGGGAATGAGGGGTTTATGGCTGTGAATGTGTATGTTTACCTCTTTCCCCAACTTTGCTTTATTTGTGTTCATATGCCAATTTCAGGGCTTTCCTCTTTGGTGCAATTCTTGTACATGCCCGCCACCGTGAGACGACCGGTGTGCTGAACGGAAGCCCGCAGCGTGTATTGGATTGTGGATTGGGTTATTGCTGTACTTGTGGGATCTGGTTGCTGTTCAGGGTTGAAGGAGGATAGTATTTTCTATATTTTTGGATTTTGGACCCCGGATTTTGATAAATGCAATCGTTGATCAGGAGCAAGTCGGCAGGGGTAACAGGCGGAAGGGGCACAGCGGGGGCCGGTCCTGGTAGGGACTTTCTTTACGACCGGCTTGGGCTGACAGCCCCCAGGGCAATGGTTGACGTGGAGTCCTATGGCTCTAATGACCTAGGCACAACCGCAGAACCGCAACCTAGGCACAACCGCATACCTAGGCCTACCCGGTGTGTGCCAAGACACGTTCAGAACTCCTGTAGAGCTCCAGTTACGGTGAATGTACTAACTCCCACCCTCAGTTAGGTTCAGCACTTCAGAAACCTACACATCCGCTGCTTGCGGAGCACTGCTCCTGTCATGGCTGTGCCCTGCAGTCCTATGCTTACGGTTACCAACGTGAACTAGGTGGCCGCTTATCAGGTTTGCAGCCACCCAGCGAGTGTGTGCCTTGTTGACCATGTGTTGCATGGGAACTGCCCTGATGTAATGACCTTGGGGCGCCAATGAAGAGCGGTGGCTTTCTACTCCAGGGGGGAATGACGAGCAAGGTGTTATGAAACAAGGTGCGTGCACCCTCCTTGGGAACAAGCGTGCCCAGAGTTGGGACCCCTGACTGGTCCAGACCCATGGGGTTCTACCCTTCCTTACAAGGTTTACCATACCCCTAAGTGTGCTATGTATGTCTGTATGTGTCTCACTTCACTCCCCCGCGTGGCTCCCGGAGACCGGACTTCGCTGACGTCGGACCAAAGGTCCTAATCAGGTACTATTACCACTTATACGGCGCCCAATTTCTGTGTTGGCGCCTATCCTTGGGGGAAGACGGCAAAAGCCCTACCTCCTAGACGGGAGGGGTGGCCAGGTGTGCTAACGGCATACAAAACGCCCCTTTTTGCTGAGGGTCAAAAGCTAACACACTCCCCTGCCCACGAGGAAAAGCACGCGGGACAGAAGTGAAAGTGCTGCCCTAGGTCGTGGATGGTGCCGGAGGGCTCAGGGCCGGCAAGACCAGGGGGGCAGGCACGCGAGGAGTCGACCCGAACGCTGCTGTTGGGGGCAGAACCGGATACACGGGCACCAACGGAGGCAAGAGCGGCGACAACGGAGGCAAGATCCATGCTGATTGTTATCCGGCAAAAAATCCCAGTCTATGAAGAAAATTGATGCGGATATTCCTAAGTACATCTGTGTTTCCATATCTATCTGAAAAGATTTATAAAAATCCGATTGTGAAAAAATATTCGGGCCATTTGGCTCGCGGGCGCGCGTCAGCGGCAATTGGCGATTCCGGGTAAATGATCGGAACGCGGCGGATTTACGATGAATGGACCGCGGAATCAGATCCGGCACATCAGAAATATATAGGTCTGATCCTGAGACTGAGCTGCGGGGCGGCGATTCCGCCGAAGCAGAGAAAATGGCCAAAATGTAGCCAATCTGGGGCAGATCCGCGAAAATCTGAGCAGATGGGGGTTAGCTGCACTTACACTCCCCCTCCAAAAACACACTGGGGTGTGTCTCTACGTCAACGAGGAACGTAGTGCGGGTAAGTCCCAGAAAAAAATAGAAATGTAGCCTCGATGGGGCGAAATCTGCTTGATCTGACCTGATTTGGGCTGAATTGGCACTGAATCAGGATGGATGAACCTGAAATGAGACAGAATGAGGAGTGACGAACAGTCCTCCGGGCAGTAGAACATTAGGTTAAGGGCTAAAAAGCATGTAAACGTATCGCGAATCGATACCAAACCATGCCCTGGTTGAGAATGAGGTAGATTATTGGTGGATTGAGTGGGAGAATCAAGAAATGGAGTGACATCTCGGCGCTCTGGCACAGTTTAGCTGTCGCGGGCACGCTACGGTGTCCTCCACGTACTCTACATCGTGTTACTCCCGCTTTTCTCGTTCTGAAAAGTGCAGCATGTGCCTCAGATTTGGCGCATCTGGTGGATGATCACAAGATTCAGCAAGATTGAGAATCAATTTGAGCAGAGATGAAGGAGATGAAACAATCACAGAGAGGGAAAACAAATACAAATGTAGTCTGCAAGCCCTAAGTGAACAGAAAAACATCAGCGTCAACGAAGTTAGGCAAAGCCGTAAACAGATCTTCGAGGAATGAGAGGAGATGACAAGGAAATCAACCTAAACTGTCCTAAAATGAGCAAATTCCCTAAGATGACGGTGAAATGAAGCGGAATGTCTAGAACTGAAACTACTAACACCTTCGTTTAGACTAGAGTTAATATATATTGTCGTTTATTCAGCTGAATTGTGCTTTCCGGCACGTTGGTTCGCGAGCATCCAACAGATTCCATGAAAATGTGGATCATGTGATGATGCATCATGATGGGA
Organism: Eutreptiella sp. 'Long Island Sound 2002'; assembly: GCA_964036045.1. Classification (NCBI taxonomy): domain Eukaryota; phylum Euglenozoa; class Euglenophyceae; order Eutreptiales; family Eutreptiaceae; genus Eutreptiella; species Eutreptiella sp. 'Long Island Sound 2002'. The sequence continues at coordinate 9,267,376 of OZ038383.1, forward strand.
CATGATGGCCCTGGATCCTTGGCATGTAACGCGCCGAAGGTTCGCTGAAGGCGCTTTACTGACAGTATATAACTGAGAGACACCGAATAGTCCTTTCTTTACAGTGGCGGCGGTGTCAATCGACTTGGACAAGGCCCATCTTTCGATTGAGTCCCACAAGACACTTGGATTCACCATTTTCGACAGTTTCAGGTCGGATTGAGCTCACATTGGCGTGTGCCAAAAATACACCGAAGCTTACGGACCTCAGAGGTTGCTGTTAGAAGTCCCTAGAGCTCCTATATGAAGGTTGTCTGAACAATTGACGTCGGGGTTTTGCGCAACAGTGGCAGAATGATGGACAAACCTGAGGAATTCAAGGTAAATTCAAGGAATCTGGATCTGAATCTGGACTTTGGCTTCAGCATCACGGCAAATGAAGGTAAGATCTGAGTTCTACTACAGGGGGTGACTGTAGGGGTGAACGTCGCTGGCCAGCGTTTTTACTATGTACATTTGCTTCCATCTGCACGAGTAGCCAAATTCCAAAGATGCACAGACCAACAGAGACGAGATTACCCCGGATCTGCCTGAATTAAGCCTGAGTTTGGTTTTTTCTGGACACGGCAGCACACTCCGTGGCTTTCGGCAGCGTATCTACGCCTTGTCTGCCGAACGGAGACCAAAGAAAAGTTGATTGACGTCAAATTATCAAACATTCGCAGTTCTCCACATCATGTCGTAATCAGGAAGAATGAACAGTGGATTGAGCAGAATGTGGTTTTTTCAAGTCGTCAGAACACTCACATTGGAATAAGTGGTCGACGGGGCGAGGCTGGAGCTTTTGTAGGAGTGGGACATGTAGGAGGGTTTCGAACCTACACCCTTGAGCCCTAGCGACGAGTGCCATGACGCCCTGGATAGACGACTGTTACCCAGATTATGGCGTCGGCAACTCAAGTCACGACGGGTCTCCCTCAATTCGGCCAAGCACGAATACATGTGACCACCAACCTGTCTGGTGGGGCCCTCATACGGCTTGGGCGCTGTAAATCAGCGGCCGAACTCGAAACTTGGTCCTCATTTGGCTCCTGGGCTGGCCTGACCGCAGGAGGGGAGATCGACGGATCAGCCCTGGAAGGTGGCTGCTGAGGGCCGTAAAAGGCTGGATCTCGATTCACCACAGGTCTTTTTCCGTCGCTCTCCACCTGTCTGTCGGGTTTCGACAGACAGTCTGTCAGGAGTACGCCAATTTCGGGGTGCTTCTTGAGGAAGTCGATGAACCCCTTGGTGTACCCATGGACAAAAGAATGGGCTGGTTCCCAGTTGTTGTGACTGGAATCAAAGCCCCTCCACTCACATAGAAATTCCCATTCGCCCTTTTCGTCACGTCTTGCCTCTAAAATCCTCTTGAGTTCGTACTTCCCCCCTTCGATGACCCGATCGGACAAAAATTTCGAAGTCCAAAAAAGGGGTTTAACCCGATCCTTGGGGGAGGGGATCTCTCTCTTGAGGCGATCGCCCGAAACTTCAATTTCCCTGCTGACATCCACACGAATCCTCCACCTGTTCTCACCTAGACGCGCTGTAACAGCGAATGGCCCCTCCCACAAGGGAAGAAGCTTATCATCTCCGTCCAGGGTGGTTTCGGATTTTCGAAGCCAAACTCGATCATCGACTTCAAAATTGTGGGGGTTTTCTCGGCCTTGATTCTGGACCCAAAGCCAGTCAGCTTGATGCTTATCGATTAATTTCGAGACAGTTTTTTCTGCTCGTTGGATTTCGTCCAAAAACAACGAAGCATCTTTACAAGGGCGAGGATTATTCAACGGCATGTTCCACCAACACTTCTTTCGTCCAAAGACAATTTCATTTGGAGAAAGGCCATGGTACAATGGCGTGTTGTGGTAACGGCGAAGCAATGCGAAGAGAACTTCAAGCCAATGGAAGTCTTTCTCACTGGCGAGCTCCTTACGAAGCATATTTATAATAGAGCGGCCGGCTCGTTCGCCAGGCAGCGCTCGATGTGAGTGGATTTCACATCTCAGGTGGTGGATTCCAAGGCGAGCACATAATTCCTTCCACCATTCGGAGGTGTACTCTTTGCCTGAGTCCGTAACCACCTCGGATGGGACGTCCCAACCTCCCATCCAGGTCTGCGCGCACCATTTGGCGGCAGCTTTGCCAGTCATTGACTCGACGTGACAAGGCAACACCTGAATGTAGCCAGAATGACGGCATTGTATAAGGAGCACTCCATTGACCTTTTTGTTGCTCCAATGGCACTCTTCGTCGTCGAGTTCACCAAGATGGAAAAAATCACTGGTGACTCTGTTAAAGAGGCGCTCCGGAATAGGGTGTGGCCTCAGATGGCCGTGCTTCTTCGCGCTGGGGGGCGTCGAGACAGCACATTGGGCACATCCGGCGGCTACTTTCATACAATGAGTATATAGCCTTGAGCCGAACAACCTATGTTTAATCATCGACCATAATGTACGGCCATGTGCGTGGGGGGACTCCCATTTGTGCCACCAGTTTAACACTCGGGGGGCCAGGGCGTCTGGTACACACAATTTACCCTCCATCCACAGCTTCCCCCCATCCAACGAATATTCAGAATAAATTCCATCCTTGTGAGCATCTTTGGATTTGAGATTCTCAAAGACCTCTTTAAACATGGAATCATGCAGATAATCGTTCGTCCAGTCACGGATGATAAGGGAATCTTTCGGCAGGGGTGGAGTTTTGGCCGGATCTCGACGCTTAATGCCCTGAATCAACCGAAATCCACTTACAGGTCGGGTATACTCGAACCGTTTCACACTCCCTGAGGAGGGATCGGTGACTTTCTCCACGACTTTCAGTGATTTGGTGATAATCTCATGGGCATGCGCCGGATCTGAGAAGGCCGTGATATCATGACACGGTAATGCGTGCTGTTTAACAGAGCATTGCATGCATTCACGTCGAATGAGCTTTTTTTCTTCTTGATCCCACTCGATTACGACGTGGCGGTCCTGCTCCGTACCATGGATGTTGGTACTTTGCAGCCCCTCTGAAGCGGGGTAAGCCCATCGGCTCAGAGCATTCGCTACCGTGTTGTGTTTTCCAGGCAAATACGACACATGGAGGTCAAACAGACTGAGAAATTCATGCCATCTGGCCCGTCGACCAGCTGGGCTCGCGATAGTATCAATGTGTTCGGTGGCCCAATACTCCAGAGATCGATGATCCGTCAGGATCTCGACTCGATTGGTGCCAACCCACGATTGGTACTTCTTCAGAGCGCAGATTATGGCATAAGTCTCTTGCTCACGCGGTGACCATTGCATCTGGCGTGGAGCTAGCTTCCGAGACCAAAATGCAAGAGGGTAATGATCACCTGTGGCTTCATCAACCTGTTCAAGGACAGCTCCGATCGCGTACCTAGAAGCGTCGGTTCTTATGTAGAAGGGTCGGTCGAATTTCGGCACATGCAACGTGGCGACTTCGCAGAGGGCCGCCTTCAAGTGATGGAAGGCCTCCTCGCACTCGTCAGTCCACTTGACACGAACCTTTGAACCTGCCTTGCCCGCATCTCTCCCTACCTTCAATAGGTCAGTGAGGGGGGCAGCAAATTTGGCATAATTCGGCACAAAAGTGTGGTAAAAATTGCAACAACCCAGGAATCCTCTCAATTCCGTGATCGTCTCAGGGCGCTTCCACTTCTGAATAGCGACGAGCTTCCCTGGACTGGGTCGTCGGGTGCCATTCTCAAGGAGAGAACGACAAAATTCGACTGATTTTAAAAATAGTTTTCCCTTCTTTGGCCCACAAATCAGCTGATTGGCATCAAGAATGTCCAAAACCTGGTTCAGCTGCTTTTCATGTAGGGCCACCAGCTCGGCTTCGGTCAGTCCCTCCCCCTCTGTCGCGATGATTATGTCATCTATGTACACACTCACGAAGGCACGAAGCTCAGGATGAGCTGTAAAAAGCACATCCTCCATCATTCTTTGAAAAAAGGAAGGGGCGTTCTTCAGGCCCATGGGCATGACCGTCCACTGGACTGGGCCACATGGCGTGCACATACAGATGAGAGGTCGGCTGTCCTTCCTCAACGGCATTTGGTGAAAGCCGTGACGGAGATCCAGCACAGAAAACAAACGACCTCTTGCCCTCTTGGCGATTTCCTCCTCAATGAGGGGCAGGGGGTGTGAATCCGCCTTGGTTTCGGCATTGAGGTTGCGAAAATCAACAACCATTCGCCAACCATCAATAGTGTTCTGGCGGCGGCTTCGGGACTGTGAAGGGTGCACAGCACCACTCGCTGGTCATACAACCCTCAAGCCAACCAAATTCCCTGAGATTTCTCTCGATTATTTTTCTGAGTATCTCATGTTTCTGTCCATGGTTCTCATAAGGACGCTGTTTCTTCGCCTTGTACCCTTCACGAAGCTCGATGAAGGCTTCACCGAACTGCCCACGGACAGGGGGGTTTTTGATCAACTTCCCCGAAAGGGTTGTGTCCTTCCGTTCCTCAAAAATCTTTTCCCTTTTCTTGGAACACAACTCAGTGTCCACCTGATCGCCAGGAATTACTGTCGAAAAAACTTTGGCGATTTCTTCGGCCTTGGCAGGAAGAATCTTCTTACGGATGTCCCTAAAAAGGTCCGTATCAACTGCCTCTTGAAGATAGGTGGGTCGAGTGTCGACATTCCAGAGATTCTCTTCGTGATCCAGCTCCTCGAAAGGATCTATGAAAGCTTCCACACGGGGTTTTTCATAAAAAACTCTGAAACGCGAAGAAAATTTTTTTGTCGTCCGTGCGCCGTACATTCTTTTGGATGTAGATCGTATTGGGGAAGAGGGAGACGAGGCGGATCCATTTGACGTTGGATCACCTTGGGCATCTGACGGACAAAAATCAGAAAAAATAGATTCATCATCAGTACCACGCTCAACCTCAGATTCAGACCCAACACAGGAATCAGTACTAGAATCAGCAGAATCAGAGTCAGAAAGCTTTCCATCTACCAGGAATGCAAGCGAACTCCAGGGCCGCTGTGGCAGGGGACCTGTGTCGTCCCTGGCATACAGCTTAATCTTCCTGGGAAGTTCGATGTAATCTACACAAATGTCTTGCAATTCCTGAAACCAAGGCTTGTCGTCCCACAAGGGCACAACTAAAATCGCCTGGGTTTTATCTTGCTTGATTTTGTGGATGACCTGCTGGATTAAGTGAAACGGAGGATTAATCCATAACTTCTTGTCCCATTTATGGGTCCAAGCGTCGCGAAAGTGCTTGTCAAAGCGCTTGTTCTCGCGGTTAGCAAAGGCATCACACTGTGGCCAGAAGGAATGGTGTTCATAAAAATATTCACAAATTGTATCGCGCCATTTGTCGACAACTCTGTAGGATGAAGAGTGCCAGCGCGAAGGCCGTCGTGGCTGGGAGTCCCTACGAAGACATTCTTACTCTCGGGAGTAATCGGCACTCCCATTCACCTCTGCAATGGTGACATCTTCGCCAAACTTTGGTGTAACCTTTTGCTTCAAAAATTCTTCTGCACTTTTAAACCCTGCGTGCAAAAAACGAAATTCAGGACGCTCCAAGGGACGTGACTCCAGCAAAAAACAACGCCGATGACCTACGGGCGCCACCCTGTTCTTGCGAAGCCAAGGATGGCCCAAGTAAAGGTCATACTTTATGTCGGCACGATAGAAGTAGTCATCCTTAAGGATAACTTCCTCCACATTGCCATCTTCCCAAAGGTCTTGAGCGACCAAATGAGTTGATATATAACAACCGCGGTGCCCACCTGCGAGAGAATGTCCAGAAACTCCCTCGAGGGTAACAGGATGAGGCGAATCAAACACGCAGTCGTCAGGCAAAAAAGAATTGGATTGGAGATTTACCTCTGATCCATTGTCACACAAACAAGTGGCGAGGTGGAAATTGCCCTTGCAATCAGAGACCCACAGCTTTGTGACAAACTGACGGGCCCTGTGCTTGGACTGTACACCAACCTCGTCCACTACAACAGAAGGATCCGCTGCCGAATCCAGGGGAGAGGAGACAAGCGACCCTACATCAAGTAGTGGTCGAGAAGGAATCTGGGGATCATGCCTGAAATCGCCTGGGGAGGGGCGATTTTCGTGGCTCCCCTAGGCGTTCTGATCTCCAGTGGCTGCGCTAACATTATGGACACACCCTGATTCGTCGACCCACTCATCTTGGAGCGGATCATCTGCTGGATTCAAGGCATTTAATTCATAATCTCGGTCCGCATCGGACACCTGATCTGCACCTGAGACCTGATCCACACGATGGTTGCCCTTTCCACGTCCACGGCCACGGCCGCTGGATGATGGACCTCCACCCTCGCCACGCCCTCTGCCCTTACCAGAGAAAGGGGTTCCCGAAGGATTTCCCTTACCTTTACCCTGGAATCCTAGAGCATTTCCCTTGTTTGCACCGGATTGAGGGGTTTGGCGTGGATTTCGATTTCCGCCTCCGGCGTTGCTATTGGGATTTTTCTGGCCGTTCGGCTGCCCACCGGAGCCGGATGGAGTCCAATTTCCTGTGCCTTGGGACCCGCCAGGGCCTCCAGGATTTTTGTTTCCACCGGAGGGGGTGGGATTCCCTTTTCCAGCCTTCCCACCGTGCACCTGTCTGTCATTCCTGTCTGAATTCTGCGAATTACTGATATTTTCACCAATCACCTTGTGATCGTAAGGAGACCATCGGTGATTATCAGTAGAATGCGACTTAGCTCGGTTCGTAGAACCTAAAAAAAGGCAGATGCTACAGTGCTGCTGAACATTCCGGGTGTCATTCACCTTTTTGTTGCCCTTTTGGGCCCCATTTTGGGTGTTTTGCTGGGTATTCTTGTTTCCCCCAAGACCCTCATGGAAATTCTGGTTGGCGGCGTCGGCGAGCCGCTCAACCTCCTCCCAGAGTTCCTTCGGGGTGTACGAAAACACCCAGTTTTTGGCCCTCAGGCGATGGCCATGGAAGCTGACTCCCCTGTTGAGGACTTGGACAAACAAGTCCCGATCCTCGTGCTCATGAAACTTTATTTTCGACGTCTCTTCGGTGAATTTCACCTTAGAAAAGGACGTGGGGGAGCACTTTTGAAGTGCCTCCCTGACGGAAAACTTGTTGGCAGAGGCATCGAAGCCTTCCACCTCCGCCCACCAGGTCTTGACCTTTTCTTCGGACTGTTTGTTCCAAAGGGTGGCGGCAGTTTCTGAGGGGATCTTGTCAAAAATCAGACTTTTCAGCTCGGCACTAGAAAATTTTTCGCCTGAATGTTCAGCTTCTTCCACTAAATTCCAGAAGCGCTGTTTTTTGTCTTGCACTTCGTGCAAAATTAATCGCCAGAATGAAGGAAAATTCTTCAACATTTGGTGGTAGTGGTCCTCTGGCAGCCGGGATCCACGTACCTCCAACTGTTCCCACACTTCATCAAAGGTAAGGGGGGAACTTGTATCCTCGCGATCACTCCAAGTCCTGAGCCAAGTGTTGGCCGGCGGTCCCTCAAGGCAATCCAAGAGGGCCATCAGGAACTGATCATCTTGGAGTTTTTGAGTCCTAACCCACAGTTTAAATTCCCGTTGGAACTGAGGCCAACGTCGGGGGTTCCCATTATACTTCGGTTGCTTGGCAACCTGACGAAGTCGCAAGGAAGTAGGGTTAAGAAGCGAATCCAGCCCAACACCGGCCGTAATGGCAGACACCTTGGCGGCATCATTCGCCACACCAGCTCCGGCGAGGGTCTGGGCGAGCAACAGCTGGGCTAAGGTATTGGAATCAGCAGCAGGAGGGGCAGTACGGGAGGCAGTTCGCTTGGCATTCTGAGCCTCAGTCCTAGCCTTCGCCGTCCTACTCTCAGAACGAGAGATTTTAACCCTTTCCTTTAGCTTGGTCCTGCTGATCCTTGCATCGGTGGTCCTGGAGTCCACCGAAGGAGCAATTGAAAAAATTTCTGTCGCCTCCTCCGATGGCTCTGTTGCTTGTCCCACCGATGAGGCGCCCTCAGACCGCATGTGCGTCTTGAAAAGATTTTTTATTCCCAGCGTTTGAATGATGAGGCGCATTTGATCTTTGAGCTCTTGGAGCTCAGCATCTCGCTGGAATCTGCAGGAGCAGTCGGCAGGACAGTACATGCCGTGTCCTGAAGGGCCTGAGCAGGCTGTCGGACCGCTGATCTCGGTGGTCCGCAGCCAGGAGTCCACTTGGGGAGCTCCTTCAGCCCTGATTTCCAGGCTTGCCTGCCTGGCCGCCTCTAAAATTCCCTCCTCAACCGCGGCGGCTAGATCGTCGCGGATGGAAACAGGGGGATGAGGGGCGGAGGGCCCGGGAACAGGTGCCCGGACCTTCTCCTTCGGGAAGGGGCTTGCCTCCCAGATCTGCAAAAAAATGGCAAAAGAGTCATCTTCTTGACAACGCCACCACATCCTGGTATTAATTTCGTTCTGAAGGAGGAAAAAATATTCCGTTAAAAAATCAGAGGCGATTCTTTCTTGTTCGATCAGCTTAGACGAGGCTAAGTAACAAAGGGCCTCAAGGGCCTCAAGGTTACGGGTCACTTCTGGGGACAAATGGTCGCCCCAGTGTGCCCAAGAGGCTGGTCGATTATAGCTAGGTACCTCACCTGGACCGCCCATCTCAATGTCGTTCAGATCGGCGTCCATGGTCTCAAATGTTGGACCTCCGTAAGGAATGTTGGTACCTGCCAGCTCCGTAAGCTCCACCGGAGCATTGCCATCGTCGTAGGCCGATGGATTCCAGCTGCTCGATGGCCAGTTTCGACTGGGATTATGGTAATCTGGGTCCCCACAGCTGCTGATGTGCGCCCTTCTTGGGCAGCTTGGACTTGCGCAAGGCATTCCTCTCAAGGGCTCGTTCGCACAGCACCATGGCAGCGTAATCGTTACTTCTCCAGAAGCGGCGGGGTCTACGGGGCCGTACTGGGGAGCGGGCTGTGGATGGGATGCCACTGCAGCAGCATTCAGGTAGCCTCTGCTACCATGAAAGTGCTGCCCTAGGTCGTGGATGGTGCCGGAGGGCTCAGGGCCGGCAAGACCAGGGGGGCAGGCACGCGAGGAGTCGACCCGAACGCTGCTGTTGGGGGCAGAACCGGATACACGGGCACCAACGGAGGCAAGAGCGGCGACAACGGAGGCAAGATCCATGCTGATTGTTATCCGGCACAAAATCCCAGTCTATGAAGAAAATTGATGCGGATATTCCTAAGTACATCTGAGTGTCCATATCTATCTGAAAAGATTTATAAAAATCCGATTGTGAAAAAATATTTGGCCCATTTGGCTCGCGGGCGCGCGTCAGCGGCAATTGGCGATTCCGGGTAAATGATCGGAACGCGGCGGATTTACGATGAATGGAACGCGGAATCAGATCCGGCACATCAGAAATATATAGGTCTGATCCTGAGACTGAGCTGCGGGGCGGCGATTCCGCCGAAGCAGAGAAAATGGCCAAAAAGTAGCCAATCTGGGGCAGATCCGCGAAAATCTGAGCAGATGGGGGTTAGCTGCACTTACAAGAAGACACCACTACACTACACTCACTAACGCCACAAACAGCCTTCGAAGGCAGGGTGAGCGCTCAGCACCTGCACTCAGCACCTACCGGGCTTTCTGACCCTAACCCCTACACTCACTACTGGGTGTTCATGATGAAAGAGTCACGGGCCCTCCTGGCCCCCCTGTGAAATTACAAGAGAACACAGCGCTACTAAGCGACTGTGGCCTAGCAAGGACGTCACAACAAGTTTCCCTGTCAGGGCTTGGAGGGAAGGAGTGCTCAGTTTGCGTGCACAGCGTGTATGTTGAAGAGGTCGGACTGTCCTCGCCACTCACGGCTGAGCAACAGTTTGTGGATTGTGTGAACGGCGCCCTTTTTAGCATGGGCAGAAAAGTTAAAAGTCGCCGAAGGCAACTGCAGCTGCACCAGTCACCGTGCTCTTTTTCACATGTAAAGCAAAGGCAGATGAGACCAGGTTACCGGCTGAAGAACCAAGCCAGCCTCCACATATTATACACTTCTCAGGCTGACCTATAATACGATGTCCTCTAGCCTGGCCGCAAGCAAGCAAGCTTAAGGACTCCGCCCGTTCTCTTATAGAAGGTAGGGCGGAGCCCTGGGTAGCCTAAGCAAGAGTTATACCGCGTGCACAGCGCGTGGCCTACATCCCTCTGATGCATTGTGGGTATGCAGGGAGAGGAAACAATTCACAATCATTGTTTTACCTAATCCAACCCATAACAACCAATCAGCGCGTGATTCAACCAGGAGGTGAGCTCCTCCTGGGCTTACCTACCTTACTCACCACGCATCATGTGAATGCCGAAGGGAACACGAACGCAAAGCAATCCTAAGCGTTTAAACAACCCTACGGCCAATTGTAAACGACCCTAATGGATTAATGCATTGTGTATGGTGCATGCCCTTTCTACCTTGTTTGCTGCAGAAAAAGGAGACGGACTGGCGCACTGCACAGCGCAAAACAAGCCTAAGCGTTTTAAGCAACCCTATTTTAACGCTACGGCAACACAAACACGAGCAAGCACTTTCCTTTCTAACCTGTGAAGAGAAGAAAAGGGTGGATTGGGGCATAGGGAAAGCGACACATTGTGTGAATGCCTAGATTAGGCTCATGCATTGCGAGCACAGCGCATACACTAACCCTACGTGCACGCTGCGTGCTCTATTGGTTACGCATACCTTGCATTTCAGTTTTGACCTGTGCAGAGCAAAGGAGATGAACACCCGAACCCCCAACGAACACAACGGTGACAACCCTAGCGTTTTAATGAAGCAACCAGCACAAACGCAATGCATGTGTGTGACATGACAGTGACATACCTGAGAGGTAGGTTGTCCACCTGCTCTCTGGTGTGGGTTTCCGTTCAATACTTTTTCCTAAAGTTTATGAAATTTTTGATGCGACCCGTGAAAAATTCCTTTTGAAAACTTCAAAAACTACGGCTCATACCGTCTTTTTCTAGAGCCGTTTCCACTTGCGCAACTCTTTTTTGGAGTCTGCTTTTGTTGCGCTTGTCTGCAACTTGAGGTTTTAGTCTAAAAATGACGATTTCGAACGTCGTTTCGTCAATTTTCAGCGATTTGACTTCTTAAATCACTACCCCTTTCGCTAAACCACAACATTCACTCCCGGTTGGTTCCATTTTCTATTTTTTTCAGCCCTAGAGATTTGTGCCCTCCATTGGGAGTATTGCTCCGCCCTGGCCTTTCGTCAGGACGTTTACTAAAACGCTGTTTATACAACGATCGCCGTCCGCATTAGAGCGTTCGACTTTACCCTAGTTGGCAAGCATGTGTGCTCTAGGGAGGGAGTCCTGGGTTCAAACCCCACTACCCCCATAGTTTTACCAAACGTTTTCGCCGCACTCTCGCACCTTTTGAGGAATGCCCCATCGAAGGAACATCATTCACAATACATTACACTGTTTTTCAAGGGTACCTACAGTGTGATAGGCTTCTATGAACTGATGGGAATGTTTTTGGCTGGTTTAATGCATTTTGTGAGACAATTTTCGGGAAATTTGAGCCTTTTTCCTTGGTCCTACTAGCTTGATCAACTAGTACTCCAGGAGGGAGTAAGAAAAAGTCACTGCCATGTCTTTCTTGGAGGTCTTGATCCAGGCCAAGCCACCCTAAAACCCTTTTGTTAATGTTGAGACTTACTTAAGCATTTTTATCTCTCTTTTAGAACTTAAAGTACAGTTTCTCAAATTAACTAGGGTTATAAGCCTAGGCCCCATTAAGTTCACCCCTACCACTCAACTGAGCGGAGGTATCCTCCTTCATGGAGGTTATACCGAAATAAAGTAGGCATTTCATGCCTAAGGCCTTGGAGGTTAGGCCTAGTGGTACCCCACCCCAAGACCCCTATACTCAACTGGTTCTACAACTTATTGTGGTTCTACGTTTTAACTGTTTCTGAATTCAGTTGCTTGGCCAAGTCATATTCTGCGTTTGACCTAACTCCTTTGCCCCACATTCCAAACCAACTCCATTTCATCCAAAAGAGTGCACATGAAGTGCTTGAGGCCAATTAGGAGGCAAGAGTCATGCCAGTTTTCTCTTAAAAATCATTTGTTTCATCGAATTGTGATTCAATCTTTGTACTTAAGCCTGCTTTGTCTACTTGCAGCCCTTCTGTGATACACTGGATTTCAAAACTATTCGTTGAATCGATCCACATCCCGTTCTTGCTCTACTTGCTGCTTTTGTTCTGTTTTCCAACACCAAAACTTGCAGGATTTCATCAAAACTATTAGGGCACTAATCAAGGACATCTTTCTCAAAGTAGAAACACAATAAGTTGTAGAATCAATTGAGTATAGGGGTCTTGAGGTGGGAGACCACTAGGCTTAACCTACAAGGCCTTAGGCATGAAGTGCCTACTTTTTATCGGTATAACCTCCATGTAGGAGGATATGTCCGCTCAGTTGAGTGGTAGGGGTGAACTTCATGGGGGGCTAGGGTTATAACCCTAGTTGCTTTGAGAAAGTGTACTTGAAACTTCAAAACAAAGACAAAAATGATTAACTTAGTATCGACATCAACAAAAGGTTTTTAAAGGGGGGCTCAGCCTGAGTCAGGTCCTCCAAGAAAGACACGGCAGTGACTTTTTCTTACTCGAAACTTATGTCTTTGATATTGTGATCACCTAAAATGACCAACGAAGCTATGTAAAGCATATTTTAGCTTGTATTTATATAGTTTTTACGCTGTTTAGGGTTCGTGCTGCCTCGGGTAGATTCTCTGCGAGGTGGACTTGCCGAAGGCAATAGAATTTTAATACAAATTATCTGAAAGTAATGTCGAAAGTGACCAAAGTTGTAGAAGGCTCTCTAAAAATGATCCGCTGCAAATCGAAGAAAAATTACAACAACATTTCAGGAACAGACATCGGCATCTAAAAGAAAAAAAAAATAGTGGACAACGCAAACTCCACGTCCCTGCCCTGCCGTTACAAGCAATATGCAATAGAAACCATTGATTCACGCTGTTGGTTGCATCTAGGGACCCAGCATGACACTATTGCTAATAACATTGCCTGCTGCTTGATGCACTTTCCGAACATGCTGTTGCAGCACATTTTGCATTACGTGAGGATGATGGATAATGCAACCCACTTGATGGCGTAGGAACCTGCCACTGTGCAACTGATTCACAAGACACCTTCGTTGTGGACAAGGGTTGTAGTGCCATGGATTTTTGGACACCACCCAAACAAATACAAAACCAGCAATCCTCCTTGCGTGCACCCCGGTCGGCCTATCTTGACCCACCACCTAAAGACGTTTGGAAAGAGCAACACCTGAGCATGAAATTATCGGCAAAGTTGTGCACCGACTGAGTAGTGTTTGAAAACCACTTCTCATAGGCAAAACCCCTTTAGGGATTAATGCCTCTGAACAAAGTTTGAGCAAGGAATCTGCACCTTGGGACTGGCCGGGCAGACTGCGAAATCCGATGAGCATTTAATGCACGAACGGTTGTGTTGGGATGCAGGGTTGTAAGAAGTTGATCACTATGGCTGACACACATTGCAGCACAGGCATGTGGATGGCACGTTGTACTGCAGAGGAAATGAGCAGAAAATGCCTTGCTAGATCACTCCGCGTGTGGGTATTCTGCTGAGCAGCTGCGCGTAAGGACGTTTTTTGGGTTAGTCGCTTTGTGGTCACACTCCGGATACAAAGGGGCCACTGATGCACTATCCGAACTTGGAATGCCAGGAAAAGCAGCAAAAACACATATGTAATAGAATGGGAACTGGGTTTCTTTTTTGTCTGCCGACTGATCGTTCACTCAGAGCCCTCCACTGCAAGTACTTTACCTCAACCTTTGAAATGGTGCTTGTGGGCTATAGCCAAGGTGGCTAAGTACTCCACTTCACAAAAGCACCTCGCAGAGGTAGTTAGATCAAAGCCACGCAGGCGTATATAGGGGAAAACGCCACATAGCTCCCCCATTTTGGCCTTTTTGGGCCTATTCGCGTTTCTCACTCCAAGGGGTTGAATTGTCAGTTTAACGCCTTGCAAAATCATTCTTTTGACCAATCAACACATCCCCGAAGGAGTTTTTGGTCCGGACCCCCCCCCCAGACCCCCCCCCCCTTGAAACCCACTTTTTTGAGGTTTTGAGGGAGGAGGGGGCTAGAGGTGTGGTAGATGATGCATTCAAAGCTGCAAAGGAAAGAGGTTTCTTCAAAAATGAGAGCACTTCAAAGTCAAAGTACTCTAAAGTCTCCGAGCATGGCGTTTGACTTCGGAGTGCGAAAAAAACATTTCAAAAGCAAAACTATCTACATCATGTGGGTACATCTGTTGAAACACAAAGAACACCACGCGAGATTGTTTCACTTCAGGCCGCAATCTGAAACTTATAATGGATTCCTTTGACTTTCAATTGCCATGACTTTGGGCACTTTTGTGTAGCAACAAACTTCTTTTGGTGTACCAAAGCTTTTGTTTTTCATCGAACTTGGCATCATGAAAGGCGAGGCACAGCACGACGGGCTCATTTGACCCTTTCTTCGCACAAGCATTGAGCATGACATAATGTATGGTGTCTTCATTCTACTTCATTGTACTTCGTAGGAAATACATGAAAATACAGTAGACACTATGCAATCTAACTCTGTTGCAAAGCCAATGGCTTTGGACAATACCATAGTCATCCTACTATATTTGCCGTTACCTCATTTATGGCCCCCTCCTTTCCCAGCCACGTTTGTATCGTCTCGTCGGTGCACCCTAGTTTTCCTAATCAAATGCGCGAACTAATCCACCAAATGTTTCTAAAGGATCGGTAGAACAAGGACCAAGCCTCGACTGATGAGTACTCCGGAAGCCCCCCTTTTTAGGGGCCGTTTGCATAGCCTACCCCAAGACATGACATTGAGTGCCTAACCCTTTGTAGGATCATTCTTTTGCCTGAGTCCTCCCATGGAGTTTTTGATTCGGAGGCCGCTATCCTCCAGAAATTGGATACCATTTTTTAGAGAGGCGGGGTCAAAAGTTTGTCCTCAAAATGATTTGAACCAGGGTCGAGTATAAAAAAAGGGCCCAGGGGCCCATTTTCCAAACACCAGCGGGGGGTCGAAGTGGCAATAGGCCGGACGCCGGTTGGGTGGTCGACCACTTGACCACTGGGTATTCTTGTGCACAACTATTTTCCCAATCTGGCCTTGCCCAGGGCAATAGAATGTTGTAAACACTACTCCAAAAAGGGAGCTGTGTTCTTAGTTTGTGACTGAGAATTGCCCATTGCATGGACACCCTATAGAGTGTCATTCCAATGTGGGTGCAGATTGTGGTACAAATTCCATAGCAATAGAGAATTCGCAAAAATGAGACCCCCGGAATCTTCACCAAAAGGGGATTTGCTGACTGTTGTGCGGCTGTGTATGACGGCTTTTGTATCCATTCCTTGCCTATGCTAATACATTTTTAGCTTTTTCACTTTTGCCTATAGCAGATCTGCGTGATGTACACGCTCCGTGAAAAAGGACATCATTGCGCCGACAGCCTCGTATCCGCTTTCCCCGGCTTCTTTTGAGATTTTGTTTGGTCACTTTACATGATTGTTAGTTTTTGGCAAATCATGTTTTGTTTTTACGCGTGTTGCATAGTGGTAATACGCTGGATATCAGCATCCAAGCATTTCATTGTGACAAGCCAAAAAAGGTTGTTTTCGAATTAACGCATCATGCTTCCATGATTCCCACCCTATTGGCCAAAACCATGCAATCCTTACCAGCCTACGGCCATGACCGACCATGTCACCAACACGCTGTGGGATAACAGTAAGTGCTTTTCCAATGCTTTGAGGCATACTCTAGTTGTATTAGAGATGCACTGAGCATCCATGCATTTCTATCTTAGTATTGGTCCCACCAAAACTGGTGATAACACATTTTGACCTATGGAACCAAACACCCAATCAGGATATGGAGTGGACCCCTTGATCCCCTTTCAATCTGAAGCAAATCATCTTTTCCTGAGTTGACTGAGAACTGACATATCCAAGGCAGAGCCTATGAATTTATCTATGTTTTTCAATGAATTCTTAGCTATCCTAGTGGTATGCACCCTAGGGGGCTGGGCACCTCTTTTTGAGAGGTCCTGGGTTCCATTCCTGGTCAGCCTAGCTAAGTAGGAAGATCCCATGTGACATGGCAGTGACCTCATCGCCACATGCCCTGCCACCTCAGCACATATGGGACCCAAAACAAAGAGTGCACATCTCCTGAGATGGCACTATGGAGATAGAGTGAGCATGGGGCAGTTTTCCAACTCTTTCCCAAAGCATTTCAGCTATCTTTGTGAATATGCATTCCGATTTGACCTGAGTTGCAGTTTCTGTGAATATCCTATCATCTTTCACTGTTTACACTGCAGCCCTTCATGCTTTGATCCTGATTCTCTTCCCCTTGCACACCTCTGGCTTGGGTTATCCTGGATTGACTCTATTTCTGCAAACAAAAGGTTTTCATCTCCAAAAACAAGCAGCAGGAAACCCTACACCAGCAACAAGCAGCAGGAGAGATAAAAACACAGTGCTGAAACCACTATAAACTTTTCTGGTAGCAAGAGGCAGTCTGTCTCTGCGCACCGGCAGCAAACCCGCGCCGTACATCCAGTGCGCCGAGTACAGGCACATATAAGCAGAAGGGTGACTGAAGATGGACACAAGGAAGGAGGACGTCGACGTGAAGACAGCGCCAGCGCCTGAGGCACCGGCAAGGCCAGCACCTGGCGCTGTACCTTCGGAGCCCTTACATGGGCCAGTGGAAGCGGCTGAGAACTCCCTGGATGGACTCCAGACGGCCTTCGGGGCCCTGTCTGTCGAAGAGGTGGTCTCTCAGCCTGTGAAGAGGAAGAGAGAGAGCGAGAAGGATGCTGCAGACGAAGCAGACGAAGGAGAGGAACAAGGGCAAGACCTGAAGAATGACCCTACCTTCGAAGGCGCACCAAGCGCTTCTGGCCTCCACGCATCACCCTCTCCTATGACCACCACACTCCCAGCCGCTGCAACATCCACTCCCATAACCAACCCGCCTATGGCAGAGGGCACAGGCTTTACTGGCATGCCTCCCTACCCCGCCTATGGTATGGGCCCACCTACCACTGCGCTCCCTGAGGCAACTACTGCCAGTGAGCCGGTGGCTACCAGCTCTGCGCCGCGATGGCATGCGCCTGAATATCCCCATCCACTACCCGCTACTGGAACCTATGTGGATGTTCCTGGGTATGCACCTGGCTATGCAACCTTGAGTGGGTTGAGGAGAGGACCTGAATCTCTTGGTGGCAGGAGTAGAGGATCGGGAAGATCCTCCAACAGGTCCCTGACGCGGTCGGAGATCAACGAGGTGCTCCGAGGAGCCACTTCAAAAATCGTGGGCGACCTCACTCAAGAGATCCGAGAGAAGCTGGAGCCCTTGATGATACCGCCCCAAGCGTCACCTACTACGGTGGGAATGTCACCCCAACGAGTACAGGCTAACCACCTGGCGGCAGGGTTGACAAACACCCTGGGGAGCCTGAGGAGTTGACCGATGCCGACCCCTGCACCTATTTCGAGAAGTCCCTTCGTACCGAGAACGGCCCAGCCGCCCTACAGCCATGTGACGAACTCTACGAGGGCTGAGCTGGACCGGCTGGGGCTGACAGCCTTAAGGGCAATGGTGGACGTGGAGCCTTATGGCTCTAGTGATCTAGGCGGAGACCCCTCCGATGATGAGCCGCCGTCGATGACTTCTACTTCGCCCTCGGAGGACGATGACCCGGAGGACCCCGAGGACCCAAAGGGGAAGAAGAAGAAGAAGAAGAAGAAGAAGACCCGACGCCCTGAGGGACGCAGGTCTCAGGAGGCGAAGGCTATTGCCACCTCCAAGATCGTGGTGAACCTGCCTGAGTTCACAGGCAAGGACCTCACCGAGTTCGCTGAGAATTTTGGCTAGTTTCTACGACTGACCGGCCAAACCCACGCTAGTGGGCGAGTGAAGTGCGATCTGCTCCTGCAGTGCTGCAAGACCAAGTACCTGGAGAAGCAGGTCAGGCAGATCGTGACTAACCCCGCCACCTTTGCCGATGTATTGGTTGCCCTGGAGAGGCAGTACCCGACCTACGAAACCGACCTCTCCATCAGGGCCGAGATCCAGAACCTGCCCGTGCTGCCCAACAACCCCAAACCTGGCAGGGTCTCTGAGCTGCTGGCTGACCTGGATCACTGGGCTGGACGACTGACGCCCGGTTCCTACAGCAGCGACGACCTGCTGTTCTGGTTGGTGGCCAAGCTCCCTCGAGAGCTATGGGACGAGTGCCGTTCGACGGCGGAGCGCAAGGCTAGATCCCTCCGCTACGAGGATCTATGCGTGCTACTCCTGGAGCTGGCGCTGGAGAAGGAGAGCGACCAGCACTTGAACAATTACCGTCCTGGAGGAGGAGGTTCTGGAGGTCATGGCAAAGGGTACCAAGGGTCCCGACCCGGGCAGGGGGCTAGCCCCAAACACGCCCACGCCCGTATCATGGAGAACGTGAAGGAGCTATTCTGGTGTGATGCCAGAGACGAGCAGGGCCACCTGCAGCACGCCCCTGACTGCGAGCAGCGAGACTGCTTTGTAGTCCAGGGGAAGCAGCAGGAGAAGAACACCGGCGCCAAAGCGAAGCTGCCGGATCATTACAGGTGCACCATCACGTGTGCATTCTGCGGGAAGCGGAAGCACTACGAGGATGAGTGCTACCATAAGCAACGCCTATCGGCGGAGCTTAAGGGTGAAGATCCTGGCAAAGGCTCAGGCAAAGGTGGAGGCAAAGGCAAAGGCAACGACTCCGGCAAGGGCAAGTCGAAAGGACGTGGTCAAGGGCAAGACAAGGGTCAAGGTAGACGAGGAGGAGGCGCTAACCGCCAGCCCGACAACAAGAACAAGGACAAGAACGGAGGCAACCCCAAACCTAATCCAGGGGGGAACGCCGAGCCCTCTGGAGGGCAGTCTGGTCCTACCACACGCTCACAAACGCAGGCCCAGCAAGAACAAGGAGCCAAGCGTGAGCATGAAGGTGGTGATGACGGCAACGCTAAGAAGAGGAGCTGTTTCATGAGGATGGCCCACAAATTGCGGAACAAGGGGTTCGGGGTGACCTGTCCCGCGGAGTTCTGACGGGGACGCTCTGGTGGCACCCAAGACCTGGTGTTTTGGGTACGTATCCGACTAGGGGGACGCGAATACCTGGGGGTATTGGACACTGGCGCCACAATATCTATAGTGGCCAAGAAAATTTTACCTTGTCGGAGCCTGAAGAACACCATGACCACCGCTGCTATACGCATGGGGGATGGACAGGTGGTGCACAGCTGCGGGGACTGTGAAGTGGAGCTACCTATGGGCTCCCGGACTATCGCCCATCGGTTCTATGTGCTGGACACTGAGGCCTTCGACTTTGTACTGGGGACTGACTTCTTCGTACAGCACTCCCAGATACAATCCCTGACGCTGCAAGCGCCCTACCTCCTCTACGTGGACCACGGCAGTGGCAGAGAGTCTGTGCCACTGGAGCACTCGGAACATACCTCGAGTTACCTGAGACTATCGAAGTAGGAGCCCTCGCACATGATGGCGGCCTCCAAAACTGAGGACTATCAACTATTGGGGGAAGTCCTAGACCAAGGTCTGAAGGAGTTGGGTTACTCTCGAGAACACCTGAGTGTGGAGTTGTTCGCCAGTGACAAGCAGCATGTACTGGACCTTTACTGCAGCAAGGGGAAGAACTGCAGCTACAAATTTTACTGGCCCTCTTTCGGGATGGCCTACGGGAACCCCAGGTTCAGTGAACTGGGGAAGGTGCTGACCAAGGTGGCCTTGGAACGTTCCCGTATGGACCTGTGTTCCCCCGATTGGGGAGCCCATGTGGGCAACGAATACTGGCGAAACCTCCTGGACAGGCTAACTATCAGCTCTGTCCGGTTACCTGATGAGGCCATCTACGTGCCTCTGGGGCGTAAGACGCCTATTGGGAAACCCGGATGGGGGAGTATGCTGAGCGTGGTGGACGGAGGTCTTACCTCCATTCCCTGGGAGGATCTGGACCCGACTCTGGTCCAGGCTATACAACGAGAAAGGGATGGACTCGCCTTGGGTGACTTGAAGGATCGCCTACGACCTCAAGATGCTGTTGAAACTACACCCGGAGGAGATGAGTACGTCGTGACTGACACCAACGCCCCCAACTCTCCCTGTCATGTACCTGTTCCTGATGGAGTCTCTGAGTGTGGACTATCTGAGCTACCTAGCTCTATCCACTCAGAAGACGAAACTGAGCACGACGCCTTCTTCGTGCAGACCTGTGTGGAGGAAGTGGAGAACGCCGAGTACGTCGCCCCACTAAAACCCCTACTCTCCATGAGGGTGGAAGACCCCGTGGACGAGGAGCTGGACCCTCGATCCAGGCTCAGGGAGTATGTGGATTCCAAGAGGAAGTTGGTGGCGAAAAAGCTATGCTACGCGAAGCCTACCCGCAGCTCATGGCCACTGAAGCAAGGACGTATGGGAGACCTATCCCAATTGAAGGACGACCTCGAACAGAAGATCACCACCTGGCAAAGGGAGGTAGATCTTAAGCTCATGAAGAGCGTGTGGGGCGCCCATGTGAGGACCCCAGAGGAGGACGACCTCTCGGAGGAATGTGTATGTGAACCTCCTCGAGCGTGCCTATGCTGCCATCGTCCATCGGAGATGGTTGAACAAGACCTTCTATATGCCTACCAAGGACTGAAGGACAGTACCACGGGCGAAGAGTCGGTGGAGGACCACCTCCCGACGTCTATTACTCAGGGGGCAAGCAACTTACACTCTGACGAGGACATGGAGGACAAGATCAAGGTATTGGACCCGCGGGTACAGAAGCTTATAAGGACCTATCTGGAGGTGTTCGGAGAACTACCCCCTCCAGCCTCATGTGACAAGCTGGTACAGATGGACCTCAAGCGGAAACTCGAGTTCATGGGTCACAAGATCCGGAGGAGACCCTATCCAGCTCCTAAAGAGCAGGCCGACGAGATCGAGCGACAGATACAAGAATGTATCGACGCTGGCCTATTCCTGGAGTACAAGGACGGGGACTACCCCCTACACTGCAGCCCCTGTTTCCTGGTGGCTAAACCTGGGTCTACAGCCAAGCGGCTGGTAGTGGACTACGCAGAGCTGAACAAGAAGACGCTGAACCACTCAGGGTCCATTCCCAACATGGAGTCTACCCTGGAGAAGATAGCCTCCTGTCGCTACAAGACCAAGATGGACAAGAGGAGCGGATTCCGGCAAGTGGACCTGACGCCCAACGCACAGGAACTACTGGCCTTCATCACCCCTCAGGGGAGGGTGTTCAAGTGGAAGGTCATGCCGTTTGGCGTGGCTAACGCACCCGCTCTATTCCAAGAGCTGATGAACAAGATCTTGTCCATGCTACGAAGGAGACCTAAGGTGCAGGAGCTCATATCCCGTGGTGCCCAGATGGAGGCTCACATCGACGATGTATGCCTCAGGACCAATACCCAGGAGGACCACCTAATCCTCTTGGGTGAGTTCTTTGCGGTCTGCCAGGAGAACCACATACGACTGAAGCTGGAAAAGTGTGAGTTCATGCAGGAGACCATGCAGTACCTGGGGTTTGATGTTGGCTATGGGTGGTGGACCCCAGCGGCCTCTAAGGCCAAACCCCTGATGGATGCCAAGGTACGACACGGAGACCCCAAGAAAGGACTTCATGATGTACGCAGTTTCATTGGGGCGTGCAACTTCTATCGCCGCCACATCAAAAACTTCACCTACACCAGCGCCGTTCTGACGGACTTGATCAAGAACAGTACTACTTGGCGCTGGGGCCCACAAGAGCAACAAGCGTTTGACGAGCTCAAAGACAAGGTAGCCAACGCTAAGTGCTTGGGCGTGCCTAGGGCACAAGGGGAGATTATCCTGGTGACCGACGCCAGCAATGTGGGCGGTGGTGGAACGTTGTTCCAATGGCAAGCACTAGAGAAGGAGGAGTTCGACTCGGCCGTTTCCCAATGGGGGACGGAAGGTCTCAACCGAGATGGAACCCTCAAGCACAGCTACGCTGACGACAAGTGGGTCCTAGTACCTCTGGGCCACTGGAACTGGAAGTGGAACCAGGCCAGGGGGAACTACTCCACCTATGAGCAGGAATTGCTCGCGGGTATGCTGGTGCTATCCTCACAAGCACGACTGTTGGGGTGTAACCCTGTGGCCTGGCTGTGCGACCAAGAACCGGTCCGCAGTTTCTAGAAGGGTCCCCCACCTGAGAAGGCCAAGCTACGGCGCTGGTGGACCTACCTCAGTCAACTACGGCTGACGGTACACCATATCCAGGGAGTGAAGAACGAGTGTGCCGACTACATCAGCCGCAACAACTTCGACGCCCTGATTGGTGCCCGGTCTGAAGCGCTGGCTAAGGAGGCATTTCGCCGTATGGACGTCCACTTGGACCTCAACATGACGATGATACGCCCCCTGGATGGACTCCAACAATCGGAGTACCTGAAGGAGTTTGGGGATATCTACAAGCGCCTGGAGAAACGCCTTGAACCCCTCCTGGTCAACCAAGACCAGTGGAAGAGGGACAAGAGCTACCTCTGGCACGAGGACCGCATCGTGGTGCCTAGTGACCGAGTTTCAGCGCTGCTGAAGTGGACCCATGAGTCCAGCGGTCATGTGGGTGCTGACCGTACCCTGAGGCTGTTCAAGCAGTGGTTCCACACTACGTGGACTGACGACCAACTGCGGAAAACCGTCCAGCCTATCGTGGACAAGTGCCCGTGCAGGTCCTGTAAACCAGGGGATATCAGGGACAGAGGTCTCTACTCGACCCTGCCCATCCCTCACTGTGCTAACAGTGTTCTATACGTGGACTACACGGAGATGCCGAAGTTCGGGGGCTATGACTTCGCCCTCGTGGTAACCTGTGGGTTGACCAGGTTTACCAGGGTGTTCCCATGTACCAAGCACATTACCGGGGAGGAGACTATCAAGATACTCCTGGAGGAGTGGTTTTGTGTCTATGGGGCGCCCAAGGAGATCAACTCCGATGAGGACGTACCAGTACGCTCAGATACTGGCTGGTACAAGAGGGTCCTGAGATCCCTCAATGTCCAGGTGTCTACGGGGATTCCCTACTCTCACACGAGCAACCCCCTATGTGAGCGACAGATCCGTGTCCTGAAGGAGAACGTACGGATATGGTGCAAAACTGAACGCACCGGAGACTGGGTGAGACTACTCCCCGTCATATCCTTGATGATGAACTCCCAAGAGAGTTCAGCTACTGGCTACTCGCCCCATGAGCTATTCCTAGGGCGCCCGGCATGGTTCCTACATGCCCCCTATCCAGAGGACACCCATTCTTCTGTGGGTGAATGGGTCCAAGAGCAACAAGCGAAGGTGGACAAGGCCAAGGCTATGCTCCAGAGAGTGAGGGAGCGACAGTGGAACAAGAAGAACAAGCACCGTGTACCGGCCACCTACCAAGAGGGGGACTGGGTGCTGGTGCACCACAGTCGAGTACCCGCCTGGCCACGCTCTACCAGCGATGACCCATACTTCGGGCCGTACAAGATCCTATCAGTGGATGGACACCGTATCACCGTGCGGTGTTCTCCCCGTCTAGGGGGGACCCTGGTGTGCGCCGCTCAACACCTGAAGCGCTACCATGATCCTGAAGACCTGTGTGGGGAGGAGTGGGAGCTGAACGACGAGGAAATCGCCGCTCTGGACCTACAAGGGGCTGCCAG
Source organism: Eutreptiella sp. 'Long Island Sound 2002' (assembly GCA_964036045.1). Taxonomy (NCBI): domain Eukaryota; phylum Euglenozoa; class Euglenophyceae; order Eutreptiales; family Eutreptiaceae; genus Eutreptiella; species Eutreptiella sp. 'Long Island Sound 2002'. The sequence continues at coordinate 9,291,203 of OZ038383.1, forward strand.
CCCTATGGAAGTTGAAGGTGAACTCCCCGACATGAACGCCGAGGAGATGGCTAAGGAGGGCTTCTACCTGGTGAAGTCTGTCCTACGCCACCGCTATCGCCAGGGTTGGCGCTTCCTCACCCTCTGGGAAGGGTTTGGAGTCGAAGAGGCCACCTGGGAGCCCTTCTCTGTATTTGTTCTACCCGAGGGACGCCTAAACTCAGTTCTGGTTGACTACTTGTCCCAGAACAACCTTGGTGAGTTGCTGAGGCTCGCTGAGACGCTTGCATCCAAGACTAAAGCTAGGGACTGAACCTTACCCTTACCTGCCAAAGTGTATGTGTGAGTGTGCTATTCCTAAGGTCCTGAGAGCAAGCCGCAGAAGTGGTGTCCTAATTATACCCAAGTCTGCACGCTTCCTAAACCTGGAGGGTTGGCTTATTGATGCCACGGGGTACGCCCCGGGTCTCCCCTCCCCTAAGCGCCCAATTTCTGTGCTGGCGCAAAACCTTTGAGGAATACCCAGCGTACTAATTCAGGTATTGTTTTCCCTACCTGTCTGTCTACTACAGGGAGAGGTGGCCAAAAGCTATGAAGGCATGAAAACGCCGTTTTGCTAAATGGCCAAAACACTGACCTAACCACTACCACAGCCCACCAACCCTGCTAAAATTGCAGGAAACGGGTGGGACAGTGACACACGCACTACAGGTCCTACACACCCTACAGTGGCACCATCCTGGTGGGCGAGCACTGCGCAACTGGCTCAAGCCCCCACTTAGGACTACCACTCCTACACGCACACTCTACTGGGTGTTGTTGAAGAACATGTCGTGGGTCCTAGCGACCCTCCTGTGAAGAAGACAAGAGAACACAGCGCTGCTAAGCAACTGTGGCCTAACAGGGGACGCCACAACGCGTTTCCCCTGCTAGGGCTTGGAGGGAAGAGGTGCTCTTTGCGTGTGCGGCGCAGATGTCGAAGGAGTCGGACTCCGTGCTGTGCCACAGGCAGAGGGGAGTTACTTGTTTGTGTGATCTGCGCCCTTGTTTAGCAGGGCATGAAAAAAATGGTATGCTGCTGCACCAATCACCCTACCTGCCCACCTGTAAAGCAAAGGCAAATGAAGGGTTGTTTGCGGCGGAGGAACCAAGCCACACTCCCCGTATTATACGGTTCTCAGTGTGACCTATAATACACTGTCCGCAAACGCGCTGAAAGATCAACTACCCTGTCAAGCAAGCAAGCGTTAAGGGACTCCTCAGGTTCTCTTAAAGAACGTACCGAGGAGCCCCTGGGTAACCTAAACAAGGTTTACCGTGCGCACTTCGCGTGGCCTACCCTTTAATGCGTGTGTGAATGCGCGAGCATGCACGTGTAGCGTGGGCAAACCTGCGCATCTCAAGCTCAATCACGAACTCCACCAGGGGGTGGCCCCGCCTGGGCTTACCTACCTTACCTACCGCTGGAGAAAGAGAGCAAGTGAGGGGCGCACGCGAAGAACGTTGCTATGCACTTGTGTGTATGTCTAATCACGCTGATGTGACCTCTAATCATCTGCAATCTTTCTAATCAATCCCTCTATCGCGTCGTATCGTTGTTAGCGCTGCTACAAGACTCGTTAACGGAGACACAAGACGAGCAATGTCTATGCGGCATACGAGACGAGCATACCTGTAGTTTATACCTGATTCATTGAAGTCTTTTTCGTTGATTTTGAAATTCTTGAATTTTTGATACTTCTATTAGTGTGGGTGGAATCTGTGTGTTTATTTTTTAATGTGTGTCTCGTCATTTTCAAGACTACGTGAGACATACGTTTATAATTCCATTATTTCTCCATTTTCCGGCGCTTCGCTAGGAGCGGCTCCTGCGCGCCGCCTTTTTATGCGTAGGAAGTTCTTGATTTAAAAAATCTAGAGATGACTATAATTTTTATAAAAATGTGCTTCTGATGCACAATTGGATTCTGCTCAGGTGTGTTGTCTCAGAAAAATTCTAGGCCGTCATTTGACGGATTTTGGTGTCGTCGCTTCGTTTTTGCGTGGATTCGTCCATAATTCTCCCATTCCTGCCTCTGCAGATACCCACGCGCACCCTCGCTGAGTAGGCCGTGTTCTGGCCGAAACGCAGCAGCCTGGAGAGACTAACAGACCCCAAGACCCCACCAAGGGGCAATTTAATTTTTTTACGACTCCCTTCGCCCTAAGACAGGTCACAGGTCGCCAGCAGGTTTACGAGAACCCATGCGAGTGTGTATATTGTGTCTTGCGTTGGGTTTGTGTCGCGCTGCGTCTTGGAGGGAGGGATGCACATGCACATGTTTTGGCATGCTCCCAAACTAACCCAACCAAGCCACAAGAGCCCCGGCAGCGCCATGAGCGCTGAGTCTTCTGTAGGAAATGTTACAAACAGAGCAGCAAAAGAGCGCCAGCCATGGTGAGCGCCCATTTTTCTGTGTGAGGGAATTTATAGGTATTTTAAAGTAGATGTGGAAACCAAGGAAAGGCCAAGAAAAAATCCCTTTTTCCTAAAATGCGACAGTGGTGGCCACCACAGCACAAGGGGGGAGTAAGAAAAAGTGCTTTTCCAATGCTTTGAGGCATACTCTAGTTGTATTAGAGATGCACTGAGCATCCATGCATTTCTATCTTAGTATTGGTCCCACCAAAACTGGTGATAACACATTTTGACCTATGGAACCAAACACCCAATCAGGATATGGAGTGGACCCCTTAATCCCCTTTCAATCTGAAGCAAATCATCTTTTCCTGAGTTGACTGAGAACTGACATATCCAAGGCAGAGCCTATGAATTTATGTATGTTTTTCCATGAATTCTTAGCTATCCTAGTGGTATGCACCCTAGGGGGCTGGGCACCTCTTTTTGAGAGGTCCTGGGTTCAATTCCTGGTCAGCCTAGCTAAGTAGGAAGATCCCATGTGACATGGCAGTGACCTCATCGCCACATGCCCTGCCACCTCAGCACATATGGGACCCAAAACAAAGAGTGCACATCTCCTGAGATGGCACTATGGAGATAGAGTGAGCATGGGGCAGTTTTCCAACTCTTTTCCAAAGCATTTCAGCTATCTTTGTGAATATGCATTCCGATTTGACCTGAGTTGCAGTTTCTGTGAATATCCTATCATCTTTCACTGTTTACACTGCAGCCCTTCATGCTTTGATCCTGATTCTCTTCTCCTTGCACACCTCTGGCTTGGGTTATCGTGGATTGACTCTATTTCTGCAAACAAAAGGTTTTCATCTCCAAAAACAAGCAGCAGGAAACCCTACACCAGCAACAAGCAGCAGGAGAGATAAAAACACAGTGCTCAAACCACTATAAACAGTAAGCACTCAAAAGTTGTCTCATGCATACATGCCATACCCACATGGCATTGCTCTAACGACCCCGCATGGGCAGTTGCCTAAAGCTCCACTGCTCACAGCACCCGTGAAAAGCAAAAGCATCCCGGGAACGTCTCTAGATCACCTCACTCTTTTGTATATTTAATTAAAATGCTGAGCGATAAGAAAATGTAACGTCATGTGACTGCAACCGGCTGAAATCAACCAACAATGAGTCGGTGCGAAATATAAAGATATGTGATTACCTAATAATGTGCATGATACATTTATAGCACGTAAATGAGATCTTTGGGCTATGATTGGACTCATGGAATTGTTTCGGATTTTCCTCATTTGCATCATATTGATCATGGTGAAGACGCAGGATGATCATGATATTGCATGATGATGAATCTGATGATAACCAACCCCATCGTTCATTCATCACTTTTCTGCTGACTCATGCCTCTTCCATCACCTCTTTGATCTTCATCGGGAACACCAAATAGGCATTACTCATTCCACAACCGCGGCTCCATATCCGTTGCAGCTTCAATGTTATTGCCGGATCATCTTGTCAATGGTGATAAAAGCAGCTAGGCGGGGAATCTATGAAATGTCTTTGCTATTATCAAATCCTTTGGAAACCTTTGGTGGATTAATTCGCGCATCTGAGTAGGAAAATTGGAGTGCAACGTCGAGACGATGCAACCGGGGTCGGGAAAGATGGAAGCTACAGATGAAGTAACGGCACCCACGGTAAGATGAGTTTGGTATTGGTCAAAGCAATTGAACACCACTAGTTCTACATTCTTGACCTCCTCCACATTCTAAATGACAACCCAATGGCCTGAGGATGCGACCGTGCGGCTCACCTGATAGCCGAGGTTTCATGGATCTACGCTGACGGCAGCTCGGGTCTCACTGGGCATAACAATGCCTCTGTAATCTTTCGGCAACAACAGTGGGGGAATGTTCGCCCGGCGCGCTACTTTTGTATTAACTATCCCGACTTCAGCCCCAGGTTTACCCTCCCATGGAGAAGCCCCCCAAATAGACCACATTGCACGGCACACCTCTCCTACAAAGCACGTGGCAAAATAAAGCAATATCTGTGACTTCAACCACTCCAGCTGTCATTTGTAGTGTAATTAACAAACAACATTGGTCCCACAAGTGTGGGTGTCAATACATTCATTACAATACCTTACACTCATCACAAACTGCGATGGTGGAGCGCCTTTGGCAACACAAAACACACACTTCGGCCTCATCCTATGCCTCATCTTGCGTGGCGGCCGAGTTGCTTTGGTCAGTCCAAACGTGAGGCGGGACATGCTCCCATGGTCCGTAGGGGGGGTGACGGAGGTGCCTCCGGATGCAAAACTGAGTGAAATGCAACAAAATGCGGACTAACTGGTGCAACTCATTGGGGCCGCCACACCAGATGTTCCTAACCAAACCCCAATGCCACAACCGAACAAACAGCTGCTCAATGCGTGCCCTGTACCACCCATGGACATCATCGTAACCTTGTTGGCGGGCTGTCAAAGTGCCATTCTTTTTTCCAATGAATGGCAAAATGACATGAATCCGGCCTTTATAAGCGCCATCATGGCCCCCAACTTCAAAATCAAAGAAACCACCTCGGGTACGAGTAGGTCCGTACCCATCCCAAATCAGAACATTTGCTGATGTTCGGGGGCCAAGGGGCAAGATTGTCCCGGATTCCTCAATAGCACCGGATGGTTGGGGCCCAAAAGAGGGCGGAAATGCTACATCATCCCTGCATTCTCGGGGGTCCCCAACAAAAAGGGACAAAATCAGAACTCAAAACCTCCACTAGGGGTCACCATGATGCCCCTAGGGGCCGCTAGTATCTCAAAATATGGGTCTCTAGTACGGCCAAACGCCCAAATAGTTGCACTGCGCTTGAGGCCCCCCCTAAAAGGTCACCGGTGGGGCACGGGTCCAAAAAGATGCCCGGCACGCTAACGTTCCCCCAGTGTTATGTACTCCCCCACGTCGGGTGCTTCAGAGCACTCGGCCATGGCCATGGCACCAATGCACCCCCCCTAACATCCTCGCACACACTCCCGTGGTGATCTTGGGTGATAATCTGGACACGGTGCAACCAGTCAATCGTATCCTTACCGTCTGTAGCCCGATACGTTCGTCCGCAACCACACAGGGCACCCGGGATTTGGCGCTCTCCACCCTTTAAACTCCCTCCCCGGGATTGCCTACACGTAGAATGGATAAAAGGGCATGCCCACTTCCAAGGAAACGAGTTGGCGGACTATTTTTCCAAATTGGATTGCACACGTGCTGGCTTGGCACCCCCGACTGCCCCCCCCCCCCCCGGGGGGAGGGGGTGTATGGTATGTGTGCCTGCACTTGATCCAACTACCTCTCTTTGACGTGATTAAATGCATTATCCTGAAATGCTATCTGCGTAAACCTGTGTGTCCTCTTGCATCCATGAAGCACTCAAAACTTCTTGAAATGCAACCCATGGTACCCCTGCAGAACCTGGGACTGCAAACAAAACCCTGGCACGAGCACAAAATACTTCCAAAACAACTACCTGTAAGTGACAAAGCACTACCGATGCGCAGAAAAAACCATTCTGGCATATGTGAAGGCACAGCTCCTGCAATTGCTCCTGCTTGTGCATCCTATTAGGACTAGAATTAAAAACAGCATCGCAGGTGTTGCAATGCTCAAGAATACACAGCAAGCTTCCTGGGGTGCCTGGACACATCTTAGAGGTCCAATTCCATCTTCACTTCAACCAGCTTAGCTTGGGCAACTAGAACGTAGAAACCAGTGGTGGGGCTGGGGTTGGTATCCGAAACTGATTTTAGCAAAACATAAAACAGAAATACATCACACTCTTTTTGGGTGGGTGGGAATGGAACAGGGGTGTTCCATATGAAAGCCGAAAAAATGAGATGAAGAAACTTGGGGGATTCTGACAAGTGTCACAAAGCAAAGACATATTTCAGGCGAGCATTCCGCTTCCACCACTGGGCGGCAGTCAGCTCTCACGGGTGGGGGGGAGGGGGGGGATGGCGCTGGGAGAGCGCCTGTATGCAATAACACAGGTCATTCAATTGAGAGATATAATGTACAAAAGCAGAGGGGAGCTCTGGAGGCCTCCCAATGAACTGTCGATGGCTCAATTAGGAGGGCCATGGAAGAGGGTTTTGCGAGGCTCTGCAGTGCCGTTTACAGACATTGCATTGTGCGTGATACCTTTGGCCAGGGGGCTGGCCATCACGTTGAGCATAAAAATGGGTGTAGAATACAATGCAAGCTGTCTGATTTGCTTTGGAAATGGATCCGAAAAGCCTTGGTGCCTGCATCCGCCTTTGAGTGTGGCGGTATCAGTGTCCCGGCAGGGTTTGTTCCCTGAACCGTAGGTATAGATAGGACACAGCAGGCTGGACATAGCAAAACTATGCTCGTGTTCGACTGCTCTCTTAGATTGCAGTGTGTTTGTGTCGTGGGCTTCACCGCATGATGATATTTATCACCAAGGCAAGGCAACTGTGCTGCAACTACAGGCACTAGTCTCTCAAGTTGCAGCAACAACAGCCCGATCGAGATATATCCCACAACAAATGTCATCTGCATTGGGGAGACCCGTGCAGCATAAAACCGAAGTCAAATGCTTCCAGAGACTTGGTGCTGATTTGCAAAATTCTGGTCGAAAATGTTGCAGAATTCTGCATGGCTACTTATACAGTTCAAACCTGGCGGGAAAAGAGCAAGCCAACATGGTGTAACGGACAAAGAGCAAAGTCAAGCTGGGTGCTGCTGTGCCAGCAGCCATTCCATCCCTTGCATCGAGCATAAATCAATTTTTTTTTTCAACAGCCTTCCCAGGTCGCTTTCGTCGCTTCTTTGCGCTGGAAATAAGTTTCAAAACCCAAAAAAAATAGGAGGAAGATATCTGAGTGGAGAATCCGTTGTTCGTGGCCTTACGACCGTTCGGCACATGGGAACAGCTTCCATTGTGACACCAAATTCAACATAAACAGCAAGAGAGAACTTCCTTCAGCTGCAACGGCCGTTTGCGTCCCACAAACGGGTCTGACAAAATTCAATCATGGATGGAATCACGTGAACCCATGCAACCAACGGAACAACTGATGCCCTGGTTGCACATCTGTCAGACCAGTTTACCTTGCCTTCAACTTCTTGCATGTTTAGATAGCTGCTTCCACAGAAAAACTGTGGATATATGCCTACCCCCATCAGATAGATGTGCATTTTATAGATGTACATGTATGATGAGTCGAGGCGCAAGATGTGTTGATTGTCCCACTGTCTTGTGTGTGCGTGCGTGTGCGTCAACGGGTGATAACACCATATAATCCGGTAAGCATTTGCGTGCATGTGTCTGCGAATATGCCTAATGTCCCCTCAGAAGAGCGAACTAGAACTTCGCACTCACAGAATATGAAGCGTGCGGGTGCTCCTAGTACAGATGCCCTCGGCACTATCATGGGATAGCGCAACCAGTATGATTCCTTGATCGATTCCAGTTGCTGCAGTCCATGTTGCTGCAGGGGGTGTGAAAGAGGTATGTAATAGTGAATATGCTGATGCCACTCGGGTGTCGCATGTGTTTTGGGGTGGCTGGGTTTGTGAGAATGCCACAAGCTGCTTCGTGCTGAGGCCCATGTCCAGACTTGAAAGGCTTGGTGCGCACCGCACAGAGAGGCCTGGTCCACGGATTCCTCTGCACTACGGCATGGCACGTGTCCGCGTGTGTGCGTTACCAGCATGGAATGGGTGGTTATAGGTGCACGCTTTGTGTGCTATCTGCTAAATCCCTAGAACATGCGCATGACAAGCTGCTTGTGTGGGTGCAGGGTCCGAGCGGCTGCGTGTTTTGAGGTATGCCTTTTGCATACCCGTGCTGGATTTCAAAAAGCTCACACCTGTGAGGTTCCAAACGTACCTCGGATGTGTCTGTGCAGATGCTCCAGTAATCTCCGCTGCAATACCAACTTGCATGTCTGCAACAGCCTGCTCCACTCATATTTGTAAAACCCAAATACGGGCGACACAAACCGAGGGTTTGAAAACCCTCAAGAAAAACCAACGATTGTGCAAGCGTGTTGATCGGGGCATGGCTGCCACCTTGCCCCGTACCCACCCGAAAATGCCCTGACATTGCACAACTCCCGCCCCCCTTGCATAGATCTGTGTGAGTGAAACGTCTCCTGCTTCATTTTGCCGTTGCGGTGTGTGGTGGGTTGCTCGCTCGGCCCGTCGTGCAGATATTGCGACGTTGCTGGCTATCTGATGCAGTCGACAATCCTTGTACAGTTCTTGCACTGTTCAGTAAGGCTCGAAGAATGCTGGAACGGACAGGGGGGTTTCCAGATGTCCATTTGCAACCATCAACGTTTCCGCTAGGTGCGCAGGAAATAATACCACTTCTCGTGTATCACTTCTCAGCAACCTTTTCCTAATCCAGCAGGTCTTCTGCTGTAGATGTCTTAAGGGATGCAGTGAGGGCAGGACAGGGCATTTCCTGCAAATCATACCACGGTTGTTAGAAGTGTCCTCCGCCAGCGTTGCTGCGAGGTTGTTGTGCTGAGCTTCTCGTGTTCTGTGAGTGGTACTCCCAACTCTCAGGCAAGCTGTGAAGCCCCCAAAGAATAGATACCGACCTTGGCAGCCATCCGTCAGGGGGACGGGCCTGACTAATCGTTTATTTTACCTCGGCTGCCCAGGGTATCGGTACTTTTTGGCGTCAACTGTGGACGGTGATTGCAGAGGGTTCCAGGCAACAGGCTGTTCATGGGAACCATCTGACAGGATCCTGTGATTGTACGCGTAAGTGTAACTAGAACAGGGATATCCCTGTCAACTACCCACATGGATGGATAATTCCTGCATCAATTTTCTGGATTTGAGGGATCTCCCACCATGAGTACAAGGCTATGTGACATGACTGCATGACCTTGGGGAACCTTGGAGTCTGAACAGTGGATAGGGATGGTAGATTCATGATGGACAAGACCCTGCAAATCGGCTGGTGCCAGTGAGGGGGCGTGCGTGTACGAATGTGCATTGGGAGGCGACTTCCTGTTGGAGACTCTGCTGTTTTTTTTTTTATAGCAGATTCACGTCCAGTGTTGAAAAGAAGCGGGCTGCTCATACAGGGTGCTTGTGAATCCTCATGGCCCCAGAAAACACACATGCACACGTGCACAGCACCACAGGATGGCACGTCATCATCATCATCATGGGCTGACCACTTTGCCTGAAGCCTGTTTGGGGACTATCCCTCTGTGACTAAAGGCACAGGATGAAAGAACTTCCTTCAAGTTCCAATCCTGTCCAAGAGTGTCAGAGGTGCAGGTTGGGTACCGAACCCCTGATGCACCCTCGATGATGGCTGTTTCCATGCAGCTTTGACCGACTCTGCCTGTCCTCAGGTGAAAGCTGCGAAAAATGGCTCAAACCTCAGAACCGGTGCATTCTTTGCAAATTGGACAGGACAACACTAGGTGTCATGAATAGCCATGAAAGAGAAATCATATCACATCAAATCAAATCAAATCAATCAGAGAGGATGCCTGGGACGCGGGGGGGGGGGGGGACAGGACGCGGGGGGAGACGCGGGGGGAGAACGGACCGGGGGGATTTTTGCAGCCCATTTTGGGCCCCTAAAACCCCACAGCCCCATGTCTCTTTGAACTACTCATGAAAGGCCACAAGACAGGCCTTTGCACGCACATGTTGCAGCATGAGTTGCCCAAGGTCCCCGATACACCGTCCCCAATACAAAGCAAAGAAGTGATGCACCAATTGAAAAAATGGTCTTTTCGCATTTCTATTGCATATGTGTTGTTGGGGCAAAACCCGGTTCAGCGGGACGCGGGGGAGGACGCGGGGGGGACGCAGGGTAGGCACCCTCAGAGAGAATAAAAGGGAAAGTGGTGCGGATGCCACGCCTTGAGCAGTGCCATTTTGCTGCTAGCCACCAATGAGACCAAATGAGTGAACTGTTGACCGAAGAGCACAACCTGGGTCGAACGGTTCATCAGCCTCTCAGTACCCAGCTCCCACACGCATCCCACTCAATGAGATTGACCACTTGCAACCAACATGGTTGCAGGAAATCCATGAATACCCAGTTACCGTAACATTTACATCTGAGTACAATTGAGATAACGCACAGTGAAAGCGGCCCAAAGGCAACTGAACTAAGATGCATCTGAGTTTTTCCTATAAAATGTGGGTGGAGATTCCAATCTTGTGCAGACGTGGAAGACACATGAGGGACCTTTCGGTTGCCAGGCGGTGGTGAAGCAGCTCCGTTGTGCCCACTCATGCACATCAACATTTGCACTGCATTGTGCAAATGCAGTGCAGTGCGCTGGTCACAGGCAGCGATTTTAATCCCGTTGTTGAATTACCTAACCTGCAACTCAAGTTGCGAGTGAAAGCACCTTGTGCACCTCACCACACAGCCACTGGGTGGGTATTAGTGCAGTGAGCAGTGTGCAACTTTCTAACCGTATGTTGCCGCATGCACAGCGCTGGCATGCAGAGGTTCTTGGACTCGGGGCCTTGATCCATTGCATCCATGTGTGCGGTTGCATAAAAAAGGAAGCACCTGCGGCTGCGCACCAGAACGTGATAGCGGCGTCCGAAAAGAAAGTCACCAAAAGGGCAAACAACTCCTGCAACTCAGTCGTCAATAGCTCAATCGAAGAAGCCCCGATGGACAGTTGCAAAATGTTGACGAAAATTTGCAGAAGACAAGCACAATGACACAGTCCTAGTTTCCAACGAATCTCCAGCTTGGGAGGCACCCGAAGCTGTCGACCATGAAGCCAGGAAGTCAGGAAGACGGAACGATGCCTCCCTTGCACATAAATGTGCGCTGACCTGTTTCATTTTACCTGTGCCGCAGCACGCCGGCTGCCCCACGTTTTTCAGTTCACCTAAAGCTGTACTACGACCTACATGCGCATGCTTCCTGTCCCTCCCTGTTCTGTCCTTACTGTCCTCATTCCCTGCGTTCTGATCCCATTATATCACAATCACTTCTTGGGACACAATTGAGCACTTTTTATTTTGAAGGGTTGCAAGCGTCCGACCAAGCGTGAGTGTGCCTGAGTGTGCGCCTGCCTCACAAAACGAGTCCTCACGAGCCTTGAACCAAGCCGTTGGTGCAGCCCAATATGCCTAGTTTAGCATGAATTCAATGCGTGGTGCACGACCTGAGAACTGAGTGAACTCCTAACTACTTAGACAAGAGCGTACACGGTTGAGCATCCATCATTAACATGCTTAGGCATGGGAAGCAAGAGGAGACGCCCGTGCCGGTTTTCATGCATGCATAGAGAGTTCCGGCTCTTTTTTGTAGGCGTGCACCAAAGGTGAGGCTGGAGAGCTGGGAACGTTGAAAAGGGTGAGCTGAACTGAACTGAAAGACCGTGGTTCAGTATTCTGCACCCCCTTCGTAACACATTACGGGTGGTGGGAGGTGCATGGGTACTGGGTACCAGGGCGGCGACACGACAGGCTGATGACTAGGGCTGTAGCAATAATACGGTGCAGTTGACCCCCAGTGGTGCATTCCCACGGACTCTGGAGACGCGGGTCCATCTGGACCACGTGGTCGATAGTCCCGGTCTCGTTTGCCAAACGAACTCTGTCGGCGGTTGCGTCCTGGTTTGTTGTATCTGGGCGTACCGTCATATTTTTGGATCATACTGGACAGGTAGGCTGGCAAATTGTGGATGACTCGCAAATCCATGTCAGCCAAGGAGCTGAGGATGTCGTCTTGTTCACGAATTGTTTTCTTTGATAAAAAGTTCAGAACAGTGTAGTCAAGGTCTTTATATGTGATGTTCCACGTGTCGCGCAGCGCAATCCAACCTCGAGTATTGACAGGGTGCACCCACCAGCAGTCCTCACATGTGCACAAACCAGCCAGGAAATACAGGCAAACTTGGTTTGTTGTGTCGTGCTCCTTGATCAAGCAGTTGAGGTATGCTGACAGGTTGTGGACATAGGAAAGGTCGATGGCAGCAAACGACAGCAGGATATGTTCTTGTTGGCGAGGCGATTTGGTATTCAGACAGGTAAGCACCGCGTGATCAAGATTCTCCGGCCCAAAGTTCCATATAATCCGCAAAGCCTCCCAGCCGGTGGCGAAATTCTTGCGGGCTGCTTCATCGGTTTGCAAGATCCGCAGCACAGCATCCGTGCAGCTCTCGCCCCATTCAGTGTGGCAGGTGTGCTGGTGTCCTCCTTTGCGACGGTGACCGAAGCCACCCTGGTATCCTGAGTTTCCGTGTCTTGAGGTAGGGTATCCACGACCCCCATATTCACCGTTCTTTTCGCCCTGGTAGTAAGTTTCATAGTCCAGTGCCGGCGGAATGTTGGGAAACGCTCCTTCTGCGTCAGACAGGGAAGGAGAGGTTACTTCAGGCGTCAGTTCCGCCAAGTCGTCCGGCAGATCAGTTATGTGCGCGTCCATCTCGTCGGCCCAACTGAAGCCAGAGCCTTGAGGTCCAACGGAGTCTGTACTGCCCTCCTCAGAAGCGTAGCTAGCAGTGCGCTTCGAGCATTCGTCACTCCCAACTGAAGAGTTATCCCCGATCTGTTCTCTGCTATCCCCATCTTGTGCCGCTTGGCCTTCCGCAGTGAAGCTGTTTTCCTGAATCAATTCGAGTGCCGCTCGGAGAGGCTTGGGGTTGTAGTATTGTTGGTATTCAGCAACCACTTGACTCGCCATTTGTGGACTTTCCAGTCTCACAAGCGCACCTTTGCCGGGGAGCACACGTACCTTTGTGTAGTGGTGCACTTGGTACTTGTACGCCAAGAAGTCCAGCATTTCTAACTCGGGCGCGGGAAAAATGACCCAGTGATCCAGGTTGCTGAGCTGCCTTAGGTCATGCGCACAAGGACACTGCGGGTCGGAACAGCCTTGGGAAGAGTTGTGAAGAACGCAAATATCCTCCATTTGAAGACGGCAACGGCTGAAAGACAGTGGAATGCTGCCGAGATGGTCAAGAGATGGAGGGTTCAAAAGCAACCCAGGAGGCCCCAAACGCCGGGCGGCGTGTAGTTTTTAAATGCGTGGCTGAAACTTGCCTAAAAGCCACCTTCACGTGCAACGCGCATTTCCTGGCATGGTAGTACAAATTTGTTGTTATTCGTCCGTGTTGTGATGTGTACTTTTTGGGAGCAAAAAACATCCTCCATCTGCATAATATGGTGAAAGTGTAAGAATGTGAAATAAGTGTGAGGGTCGAAGTTGTTTGGTCCGGATCGGACGGATCGGACGACTGTTTTCCAGCCGGTTTCCGCAAAAGTTATTATAAGTAAATGACAACTCCATTGCTATTGTGCGATCACCCTTTTTTTCGTTCCTCCTAAAGGTCAGGTGGTGAAATACCGCCCCCCCCCCCAAAACGCCCCCAAAACGTGGGTATATCCGGACGGTGTGTGGTCACCACGGGGTGTGAGGAGGTTGCCCGGGCAAGTTTTAACTTGGTCTTGGACACCCACTGGACCATTTCCCTTCGTGGTGGGCAACCTCCTTCCAAAGGCTCCAAGTGGCAGACATAAGAACAAGGCATACAAAAGGCACAAAACGAGCACCAAAAACACCTCTCACTGACCACTGTGCAGTACAACCTCCAGGCGCTCTCTGAGTTCCTGCTTCTTGCCTGTCACCCTCAGTTTGCCTCCAGAGGCATTGTACTGCTTGATAGCCTGTGTTAGAACTGCTTTGGTTACCTTCCCTTGGACCTGAGGCACCAAACCCACCATTTGCAAGTGCTGCAGCAGCTGTTGGTCCATGGCAAGTTTTTCAAGTTTGGCCCTCTTGTTGGCATTCTCGTGCAGCAGCTTGCCTAACATTACCTCAGAGAATCGCCTCACACTGAGCTCAGGGTCCGCAAGCCTTTCTCTACCTCTCTTCCTGTGTGCCACCAAGTCCTCAGGAGCCACTTCGTCACGGTAAGAGGACCTGTGGCACCGAACCCAGGCTGCAATTAGATGCATTCGCATGTGAGGGCATCTGTCCAAGAGCATTCTCATGTAATGGAACACAGATTCACCCCAACGGTTGGTCCCACGGATTAAGGTTGGTACCTTCATTTCAAGGAAAGGCATGAGGTGTGTTTTTACTGTGTGCTTCAGTGAGTCTACAAGAATGCGACAGATGGTTAGCTGAGTGAAATCTAACACAATGCTGCCATAAACAACACTCTTGCTGACTACAAGTTCAGGGCGAGCATCCCATTGGTTGACCAGAACCAATAGGTTTCGAAGCCAGGCTTGATACCTTGTTGACGAAACATTACCAAGTTGATGTGAAGCCTTCAGGAAAGGGCGCTCAAACTGAAACGACACACCTTGGAGGACATGACAGGAAAACTGAATGATGGGATCTACCTGCCAGTCGAGCAACAGGGCATCTGTGTCTGGCTTTAGGAGAGGGCGAATACAGTTAGCATACCAGAGGCTCGAATCAGCCACCACACCGAAAGTGCAGAAGCGATTGAAACTGCAGGACACCATCTTGGCCTTAGGCCGGCGAGGAGGGAGGAATCTATCGGCTTCCAGTTTTGTTGCAGACCACTCAGGGCGTAGCACACCCAGCAGTCTTTTCGAAAGCCTCTTGAGGTAATGAAACACCAGGAATATAAAACCCTTCCCTGTCTTCTTTGGATGGCGGAGATAGGACATGGCAGGGTCATTTGCAAAATATTGTACAAGAGCACGGTCAAATGTGGTGTAAATGATACCAGCAATGTGGTCGTCGCAACCTTTAAATACTGTGGGCCTGTAAGGAGGTTTGGGGTCCGCCAACAAAGCATATGCGTGTTCACGAACACTCTCTAGCAATGCAACCAAACGCTTAACATGCCCTGTATTTACACTTGTGTTATCACAGATAACAGACGTGCGCCAATAAATGCTGGTGGGCTGCACACTCAGTTCCTCTTGTCTTACGTTCAAGCGGTCCCAAAACTCTACAACCTTTCTCAAATAGCCTGCAGCATCTTTTTCAGTGATGTCCGTTAGGTCTGCTAACTCGACCTTCTGCTTGTATACAAGATGCACTTCAAAGGCTGACCGAGAGTACCAAGTAGTTGTCCCATCACAGCCCAAAGCTACTTCCTGTACCTCTGCCAACTCTAAGCACATGCAATCAAACAAAACAGAGTCGAGTTCTATTAAAGCATGCTGTGCGCTGTCAGAGTGGCACTTCCCTCCCAACAGTAAGTGGTACGAATCTGCAGCACAGTAGGCAGTGGCCCCACAGCCTACTTGCATCTCAGCCAACTTCATCCTGACCTCACAAGGTATGGTGCCCTTCTTAGGCCAGCAGTGGAGATCCGTCAAGGAGGCTGCATCTGCTGTACCAGGAACATCTGGACCAACAGCCTCATGAACAACACCTGGTGGTGCTTCAACAGGAAGTACAGAATTTGTGCGCACTTTCAGGAGGTGTGTTGATGCAGCAGACGGGTGCTTGCGACAAGATTCACAAACCAGAAGGCTAGACTTGTGCGACAACTGCCTGACTGAGCAAGTGGCGAGCCTGAAAGCCAGATCTGTAGACTCAAATGTGTGCGACACTGCAAACCTCCCACACAGTTCACACAGTGCATCAGAACTTGGTGGTGACCTCTACGAACTCTGGGAACTAGAAGTTATCTGAGACGAACTGCACAACTGACTGCTTGCTGACTGACTGCTTGCTGTGTCCTCGTCGAAGGTAGGTGTGCGGCGGGTACGGCGACTGTCAGCAGGCAGAACACACTTCTTGTGCCAGCATGCCTCACAACACAGAGGTGGACCCGGATGCGGATTGCGAAAATGTGACTCAAGGGGAGCAGGGACAAGTGAGAAATAGGCATTCGGCGAGTGCTTGCCAACCGCACAGTACCGCGTCGTCTTGCCCTTCTTTCTGTTGCCTGCGAATGTGCCCCAGTGAAACTGCGCGGAAGTCATTGGTGCTCCCAAATATGGCCTTTGTAGCCAACATATGATATTCCCCCCTGTGGGGGTCCGGGTGCATACACCAGTCTAAAATGCACAGAAATGCGAACGACTGCGTACCTAACGTCGAACGCAACAGCATTAGTTCAACCCAACGGACAAAATACACGTCGAAATCGACATCGCGTTACAGCCTATGTAGGGCACAGTCTCGAAATCTTCACATTAAAGGGCATTCATCCATGGTCTCGGCACGTCTAAAAGCGAAAAGTTCCAAATCCCATTTTAAGCCCTCAAAATGGCGCGTCGCACGCGATTTCACCTCCTGACCTAAAGGTCTCAATGTGATCCCCATGTAAGATCTGTGGCTTTTGCACCCTTTTTTACACCTGTGTCAAGCGTCAGCCAGCCCTGCTTGTCGTATGAGTTGATTGCCAAGTCCGTTGCAAGGCCGTAGCGCAACTCCCAAACCGAACATATTCGGCACTCGAAACCTCACGATGAACCCCCAAGTAAAGTGCACAATGCACCCACTAAGCAAAAATGCAACTTGACTCACACGGTTCCGACGAATTCCGAAACAAGAAATTCTGTCTTTTCACGCAGCCATTTTCTGCAAGTCCGGAAGGGGTTTATTCACAGTTATGGATATCCACTGAAGAGTCTTCGTGTGCTTGCGCATGATGATGTTGTGGTGGTACCCCGAGTGTTGGTGGGACGGTTTGTTCAAGCATGCGTTAATCAAGTCTGGGATGCCCCCGGATTTCCTCCCACAGGCATTGCGGGTCCTAGGTCCTGAACGACCACACAGCGAAATGGCATGCACAATGGGGTGTTACCACATTGTAACTACATGCACCCGACCACAGACGGGCCTGCAGCCAGCACCACCAAGAGGGGTCGACAACATGACACCAGGCCCGCCACTTGGAACATGATTTGACACTGACAATGAACCCACGCCATGCCCATATCTTTCCCAATGCATCTAATGGACCCGTGCATGAATAGCGAACGTGATGTGTTGTGCTTCTCATGGCGCCATCACTCTTGACAACTAATGGATTGCCTTTTCCATTGTTGAGTGCTCACGGGATCTAGGACCGTGCGATACATCCTTGAATGCCCCCGAGAACCGCCTTTTGTGAAGGATCGCATGGCTGATCGCTGATGGATGAGGGTATCAAGGGACGCCCACTTCCGTTTCACGTCGCTCAAGATCGCCCACTTCCCGTCAATTTTTTAGATGTCTTCTAAATGCTCTTCCCTTTGGTTGTTTCTCTTGTCGTCAACCTCGGGACCGCTGTGGTGTTCCAAACCCCAAAAACGAACACCCACATCAAATGTCATGAGTGGCACAATGGATCGCATAGCCTCATGACTGGTGTGCTTTTTGGTCGGACATTACCAAGCACATTTCAATTCATATACGACAAGCACGACTCTAGACCGCGTGATCCTTTTGATGTCAAATGGGAGGTCCCATTTGGAGAGGTAGGTAGTGCATGCCATGTGTGCAAATGTGCAGAGGTGCCCATAACACGGCTATCCAAAATTGCCCAATACCCCATCTTCCCGCCCCATCCGCTAATGGGATCTTACAAGATCCTAACTTTGTAGTCCATCATTGGTGTGGCGGCATGCGCCCCAAACGGATTCATTGAGTACTTGCGGTTTGTGACACATCCTAGCCTTCGTCTATCGCCTTGGATCCCATCGCCGCCACGTATGATGGAGTGGACGGCTTGTGAGCTATACTTGGTGGCACCACCCTATAGGTATTACCTGTTCACACTAGCCCCTAAATTGTTTGCGGGAGCATGTTGTGGCGTCTCAACTCACCGATTTAATTTGCGTTGATGCTATTTTGGTGAGATGGCGGCAGGGTCATTTGTGTCAATTGTGGGGAGTTGGGGGGGTATGGGCAAGGAGAGGGTTGTCTTAGCATGGGGAGGGGTGTGTTGGCCGGGGTAGTAGGTATTTGGTGCCATGGGATGGGGCTTGGGTGTGTGCGCGAAGGATAGTGGTGTGGGCAAATCTCGGCGTCAGTACCACTCACGGAATGTGGTAATCAACTACTGTAAAAATGCACGGCCAATCCTTAATGACACTGTAAATAGCTCGGTTGTCCTTCATGCGAGATATGATTGATCTTCAATACAATTTGTGCGGGCAAAATTAATATTGGAAAGCTTCGTTCACCCAATAGTGTATTCACTGAATACACCCCACACTGCAACTTCCTCTTACCGCAGTGTGAGCCAGCAACGGGGCAACGATGAGCGACACCAAGAGATTTTTCTTGGACCTCCACAGTGCCCATCCACATGCAGCCAACAAATTTGTGTTTCAAAAACACCTCCCGTTGAGTATGTTTTTGAACTCCTCGGTGGAGCGGCCCTCAAAAATGTGAAGAAGTCAACGCAATCTTGTGTTTTCGCTTAAGACACACCTGACCTGAATTGCACTCAATGCTAAAGTGTAGGCGAAAATCGAGACTCTTTGTCGTCTGCAGATTAATGCTTTTTTAAGCCGTTGAGCCTTTGCTCTGTCATTGCGTTTGCATTGTGTTGTACTCAAAGGTGTCAGGTGCATACAACTCCTCTGGCACCTCCAACTGTGCGCAGGTTGGTGAGTCAGAGTGAAGGACACGAAAGCCAGCAATGGCCACAGTAATAAGCATTCTTCACTCTTTCTTGTGCGCCTTTTGTATTTTTAGTATTGCACTAGTTCGGGAACCATTGATGCCCCATGATGATTTGGCTTTGTTCCCGTCCGACGACATGACAATGATGGGGCCAGTATGCATTTTTGCGCCCAAGGCGCACTTTGGCAAGGGGGGCTCCCTGTAGGACACCCCCCCGCACTCTTTGAGACCCCCCCCACCCCTCAAGCAGAAATTTCTTGGGGGGGGGGGGGTAAATGAGCACAAAGCTCACTCACAAAAGCTATCAACAAACTAGCTACCAAAACCAAAACCAACAAGTGACAATGAGCAACCCACAAGTTCCACAAGTGGGGCTGGTCGATTGGGCCCATTGCTATGGACCACTGCATATTGGCGCAAGTGGCGAGTGAAAACCGTTTTTGTCAGAAGTTTCATGCATCATTTCAACCCACGCCCGTTTCCAAGGCCCTCAGTTTCGAGACCTTGAAGTCCATCCAAGGCTTTTTTTAGTGGTGCGGATACCCATGCTTGTGGTGTCCAAAAACTTTTTTCGAAGAAGTTTCATGGCTCATTGTCCTCCTTTTGCATGGATGTCACACAACATCACCATGTGTGGTTTGAACAATTTTTTTCAAGAAGTCGAATGAGTTCTTCCTTGGACATCACCGGGCGGGCTTTTGTAGTATGGCTGCTTGGGTGGCCAAGATCGGCTCATGAAACAATGTACTAAACCGCCATCTTTGAGGACCAACCTTCAGGACCCAACCCACTCATGGCATATCCCCACGGGTGGGGGCCAAGGGGTAGGATTCAAAAATTACATGAAGTTTAGGAATCTACTTTTCAGGGTTATATATACATGTGCTACCATACACCCAATTGAGTGTTCACCAATTTGTTTTCTCCCAAAACTCATACTATCAAGCAACCGCTCCTCTCTTGTTTCTTTGCCTTGGTTGCAGTTTGGCTTTGAAATGAAGTTGAGAAAGACCAACAGTGCATTGCATAGGACATGCGTTGAGGATTTTCTTGCCCAAAGTGCATCGACTCACACCCGCTTGCATGGGGCATGGCGTGACAACCATGTGCTCAACAATGGCTGTTTAGGTTGACCAGTGTCGGGGGCTGTACAGAATCCGCAAGGCTCCGTGGATATGGTGGTCGGATTGCATGGCTCTCTTTCATGTTCACCGCAAGAAAGTTGTCCTTCCAAGTTTTGGCCTGTAAGGCAGAACTGTGTGAGTCACTGACGGGACACAGTTCACTGCCACTTGTCAAAGGACTCACTCCGTACCTCCAAAACGAGAAGTGCAAGGTGCAAAGAGATGCTGATTCAACGGTGCGTTATTCAGGTATGTATCGTGCAGGAAGACTTTTTTGCATCTGCCTGTTCAAGCATGTGCGTCACAGAAATCCTGGCTCCCAACCCAAGGACCACCCCCGCCTCCTAGAGGGCCCTCCGGGCTATGATAGTGCAACTTGGCCAAGACCTTTTGGCCATGTTTGGTCGCTTCATCGTGTCGCCCACCCGTTGTCCATGGGGCGCTTTTCGATGGTGTGTTGGTGTGGTTTTCGAGACACATCGTTTGGAGGACGGTTCCCCCATGTGCAGAGCGCCTTGCAAGCACTGCGATGGTGGGGAGGTTGTTCATCCGGTGGGCCGTCAGGTGCCATTGCTAGTCCAACTAGTCTAGGGGCAAGCCCAATCGTTGCTTGTACAGGTCTCCCCAACGGTGCCCGTCCTACACCCGCGCTGGCACGGTGGCCTGGTATTGCAGCCAATCCTGCAAATCTGGCGGGGCCAGCTGGCAGTGGTCCTGAAATTTCTCTGTGGGCATAGAGGAGAACGGGCGCCTCAGCAGCCACGTTAGGTCCACCTTAGGGTCATCCCTCGTTAGGTCCACCTTAGGGTCATCCCTCGTTAGGTCCACCTTAGGGTCATCCCTCGTGGCCGCACCGACACGGATGTTGAGCTCCTAGGATCTTCCTACAAGGGTGTGGTATTGCCCAAGGCCTTGCTCCGCTATCCCTGCCATGGCCATGCCAGCCAGGGTGGTGCCCGCATCCGCTGCCACTAGAGTGCATTGGATGGTCGCCAAGGCCAGGGGGTCGTGGAACCAGACTCATAGCTGCGGGCAGGAGATATCACGGCTCTTCCATAGGGTAGCGGCGCAGGGTTAGGGTTGCGCTTTCACTTGAGATCAGTGCGATGCACTTTGGTTGAGCCATTCCAACCACACTAAGGTGTGGTTGAGCCATACCAACCACACCTAAGTGTGGTTGAACCACACTTCAGCGTGGTTGAGTGATCCCAACCACACTCAAGTGTGGGTGAACCACACTTCAGTGTGGTTGAGCCATCCCAGCCACACTTTAGTGTGGTTGAACCACACTTTAGGGTGCTTGAGCCATCCCAACCACACTTAAGTGTGGTTGAACAACACACGTTAGTGTGCTTGAGCCATCCCAACCACACTTACTTGTGGTTGAACCACACTTTAGTGTGGTTGAGCCATCCCAGCCGCACTGTTTAACCACACTTACGTGTGGTTTGGATGGCTGAACCACACTTTAGTGTGGTTGAGCCCCACGTAAATGTGGTCGGGTTGGCCCAACCACACTAAAGGGCGGTTCAGCCACAAGTAAGCGTGGTTTGGATGGCTCAACCACACTAAAGAGTGGTTTGATTGCACTAAAGTGGGGTTGGGATGGCTTTACCACACTAAAGTGTGGTGCAACCACACTTAAGTGTGGTTGGGATGGCTCAATCACATTAAAGTGCGGTTCAACCACCATTAAGTGTGGTTGGGATGCCCCAACCACACTAAAGTGCGATTTAACCGCACTAAAGTGTGGTTTGACCGCACTTTAGTGTGGTTGGGATGGCTCAACCACACTGAGGTGTGGTTTAACCACACTTAAGTGTTGTTGGGATGGCTCAACCACACCAAAGTGTGGTTCATCAACCACACCAAAGTGTGGTTCAACCACACTAAAGTGTGTTTGGGATGGCTCAACCACACTAAAGTGTGGTTGGGATGGCTCAACCCCACTAAAGTGTGGTTGAACCACACTTAAGTTTGGTTGGGATGGCTCAACCACACTTTAGTGTGATTCACCCACACATAAGTGTGCTTCAGCCACACTTAAGTATGTTTTGGATGGCTCAACCACACTAAAGTGTGGTTCAACCACAAGTAAGTGTGGTTGGGATGGCTCAACCACACCAAAGTGTGGTTCATCAATCAGCCAAACTAAAGTGTGTTTGGGATAGCTCAACCACAACAAAGTGTGGTTGGGATGGGGTAGCTGGGCATAGGCTGAGAGGGATGGGGGTACCTGCCACCCTTTCTATGCAGCCCTGGTGGGTTAATTGCCCAACCGAGTGGGCCATTGGGGCCGCCTCACTGCCACAGGCACCATCGGCCGTGATTGCCCAAGTACACACACAACACATGGGGCAAGATGGCAATGATGGGCTCGTTGAATTATTGATGTGGAGCTAACATAGCTACCACCCCACTTCCGGGGTATTTCCCGGGCAATGAGCCAGGTTTTGGTCCACATGCATAGAGCATGGCCGGGGACGGCAAGGGGACAGCCACCATGGTCCGGAGGGTTCTCACCAAGCAGTGGCCACACCAGCCGAAGGATGTCAGTGTGCCCTGGTCAAAATGGTTGTACACACGCATGCTCACACACACACACACACACACACACACACACACACACGGCTGGGTGCATCCGTTCCGAGCAACTGTAGTCATGTGCAGCAGGGAGGCCAAGACTACCAAGGAGGTGGTGGTCTATTAGGAGGGCCGTGCGGTAAAGATCACCAAGTCTCCTCCAGTCATGGATCCCCTGGGGTGGATGATCACTTGCCAACGTGCTGCCGGCAACAAAGCAACCTCTCAAGCGACACCCGCCTCCACCGCTTGCTAGTGGCCCTCTTAGAGATTCAAGTGCAAGTGGAGCCTCCCCGACATGCTGGCCTCCACATGGACCACAAGCTGACCACACTCAGCCGCGCTCGAACCTAGGGCCCGGACGGCCAGGCCATGATCTGGCTACGGGCTCGGCCCACCCAAGACTATTGGGACTGGGCAGCCCAAGCACCGTGCCCGCTGGTCACGGTCCTTGCCGCCAAGGTGCCAGAGCTGTGGATCGTGTTGGCCTTGGACGTGGTGGCTAACCTCTGCTACCTGGCACAGTGCCTCACCAATGAGGGCCCCCTGTACATGGCGATCTGATGGGCGCCTGCCAGCGGAACTCCACCCCGTGGTACGCACTCATTTGCGCGATGTTAACCACAGCTAAGTGTGGTTACACCACACTTTAGTGTGGTTGGGCAATCCCAACCACACTTAAGTGTGGTTGAACCACACTTTAGTGTGGTTGAACCACACTTTAGTGTGGTTGAGGCATCCCAACCACAGTGAAACCACAATTTGGTGTGGTAGAGCCATCCAACCCACACTTAAGTGTGGCTGAACCACACTTTAGTGTGGTTGAGCCATTCCAACCACACTTACGTGTGGCTCAACTACACCAAAGTGTGGTTGAGCCATCCAAACCACACTTAAGTGTGGCAAAACCACACTTTAGTGTGGTTGACCTGTCTCCCTAGCGGCAGGTACTAGCTTGAATTGCATTTGTAACCGATAGTAACCGCCCCCAACCGCTTTGGCAACCTCCTCCAACCGCCTGTCTAACCGCTTTTAGGGCCGTCTCCGAGGCCCCTTCCCTCCTAATGCACCCATGCCCACCACCCTCAGCCCTTGCATAGTGCAGCAATGCTGGACTGTGTCCCCCATCAGCAGAGGAAACTGTCACCAAATGGTGGCCCCCCTTAGGGGATGTGATGCGCAAGTACCTGCGCCATGCTGCTGGATGCTTGCTAGTCATCCATGGAGGCTTTCCAATGATTCCTCGAAATTACCAGGATGTTTGCCGGTCAATCCTGCAATCTGTTGGATGTTTAGTTTGCTGTTAACTCCCGGAGGAAGGAATGAATGAACGAATTGGGGCACAAGGGGCCTTGGGGGTGGGGTGTCTAGTATATGCGTGGGGGCTGGCCCGGATAGAAGGGTAGAGGATGGGGCGCCACTTCACAACTCATCCACCAAGTGCTGACAACGGTCTCAAAGTAGATACACAATCCTAAGTAGATACACAATCCTTGCAGTCTCGTGGACCCAACGTTGGGGAAGAGCTTGTATTTTGTCACTTGGAAACACAAATGCCCACATCCCACAAGAAAAAAAAACACATCCACCCTCATATACACCTCACTTCACCCCCCCTTAAAATGTCCACACGGCTTTCTCACGGCTTGCCTGATCCGACAACATTGCTACTGATGTGATTCGTCCATGCAACACAACCACTTGAGATGCCACGGTGAGGGACAAGCGACCATGTGAAGAGAGGCCGAAAAATCCCCCCACGGGCAGGAGCCCAAGGAAGGGGGGTGGCGACCCCAACAAGCTCCCGGTGCCTGAAACAATTGAACCAAGGCCACCCACCACAATATGTGGGTGGCGGCCTTGGCCTGCCCGGCACCAAAAGCCACCTAGGCCCAAAATGGGCCTCGTCCTATAAGGGGAAGTAGTTGTCTGGTAGAGGATTGCCTCTGCTTAGGCGTCATTCAAACTTAAGGTGAAACCAGGTGAAACCACCACACGCGGTGAACCACCCGGAGTCAGGCACACCAACACACTACTGACAAGCGCCCTAAGAATCTGGGTGGTGCCCCCACAAAAGAGGGTGCAGAACACACCAACACGCCACCGATGAGCGCCCAGTGGACGCCCGGTGGTGCCCTCGCAATGTGAGGCGCGGAACACACCAACAAACGGTGGGGTAGGGCAAACGGGAATAGGTTGTGTGCAAATAGCGTAGTTGTGTGCCATGCCGTTCCCCAACACAAGGACTCCTGCGTGGCTATGCATCGGAGACAGCAACCCACATCTGGACATGCAGGGCCACGTCCCATGAATGGCAGCTGGCGATCCAGCGACTACAGCACTTGCTGGACACCTATATAGGCCCGAGATCGGCCCCGGTCTGGCAGCGACTCTGGGAGCCAGTAGTGCTAGAACAATGGGCAGCAGCGGCAGCCACCTGGGCGCACGTGGAGGTCACAGGGCTCCATGCACTGGGGACCGAATACATCCACCAAGTCTTGACCGAGCCGCGGCGGGTGTGGCTGGCCCATGCCAAGGTGCAGGCCACGCTGCTCAACAGCCTGGGCGGGATAGCAGGGCAACGTGCCATGGGCCGTGCAGGAGCTAAGGCTCCACCAGCAGGCGAAGCAGCAGGGGCTGCCCCGGACAGCCCTGGACTGATTGTTGGCAGCCAGCTTCAGGTCCCGGATGCGCCCCTGCACTGCCATCAGGGCTTTACGGCTTAGCTTAGGGTTTGGTATCAGGGCCCACCCGCATGATTTTTCCCGTGGCCATGGCGTCCTGGCCATTACCTTTTGGTAACAGGGCCTTCGGCATACACACACACGCACGCGCGCACACACACACACGCACGCACGCACACACACACACACAGTCTCTCTCTCTCTCTCTCTCTCTCTCTCTCTGTCTCTTTGCTTTTGGCATTGCATTTGATACACACAAGCATTTGCCACCATTGCCTCTCAGTGTTTGACCACCCCAGACTCTTTGGAAACTGAAACACAAAGGGAAGTGTTGCATCCCATGAAGAATCGTACCTTGTGCTGCCACCGGACATTCTCCTGTGGTACATTCTGGGAATTGGAAAATCAGCGCAATACTCCAGTCAAGCCTCAAGATTGCGCCGAGGTGCAGTTTCACACTCCACACTACACGCTTGAAGCAATCGGCCGGCAAGGAGTGTTCAGCAGTGCGGGCTTGCTTCTCGCGTGTTCCGTCACAGTGGGTCAAGTGTGACGTCGCGCAGGCACACGAGGTCCAGGTCGTGGTTGAATCCACAGTGAATCCATCGCACCACGCATGAGATTCATAATCATATCTGAACAAGCAACCGTCAGGCGAGGGCAGTTCCTTGAACGAGCGAGGGGAGGACATGAGGAGTGGGTGCCATCAATTGAGACCTGCCTGTGTGACACTTGCGGGTTTGCTGTTGCTTCAGACCTCCCCCTGCTTACAGGCCATTGCGTGAACGGTGTCGCCGTGCAATTCGACAACCGCTCGGTGCTCGGGTTCCAGCTACAAGTTCCGAACGCAGAAGCGCAGCGGTGGCTCGGGCGGCGCGAGAGGGGCCACCTCTTGAATTTTACCGCCCCGTCTCCTGATCACGTGCTGCAGGGCGTGGATGCGTGCCGGACTGGAAATACCCTTTGCGGCCTTAACTTCGACTTTGCACATGGCTGCCCTCGGCCGTCCGACTCTGCGATTCAGTGCTGCCATGGGGCATGTCAGTCAGTGCTGTACCCTGCAGCGGGTGTGCGCCGTCGGTGTGCAGGGCGATGGCGTACGACTGTGCGGCGGAGAAGGGTTTCGGGCTCGTTGCGGATTTCCGCGAATTGAGACGAGTCGTTTGCGTTTCGGTAGCACGTCGGTTCCGGCACTGTCTTCTGTTTTTTCTGCGTTCCCCCCCATTTCGACCCGCTTGCTGCACGGGGGATGGGGACTTACGTGTCGGGCCGGACCGCCCCCCCCCCCCCCCGGCCCTCAGAACCCACAACAGTGAACACCGAGGAACAACCAATTTGGGCGCCAGCGGCGCCCGGACCATTTTTTGGGCCTCTGTGGACTGGGGCACAGGTGAATGCCCTGCTATTTTTCATTTGTGGTGGATGGTAAAAGGGGATTGTTACCCGGGTCTTGCGTATACTCAAAATGCTCCGAATGAAACGGGGAATTCAAAAATGCACCCCAAACCGGACAATTTTTGACCCCCCCCCCTGTCCTCCAGACCCCCGTGCCCACGCCGCGGTGGTTGGGGTCCGCAACTGAGTTGAAACCCCCCCGCCCCCCTTGCGCTTGCTGCCGTGTTTGTTTTTGCCTTGTTTTCAACTTTCCAAACACGGATTTGGATCCTCCAAATCCCCCGTACCCCAATCCCATCGCCTGTGACATGGGTCTGGGGTTTTCCATTTCTGACATTCGTTGACAGGTTTCGATGGGGCACTGGTTCCGGGTAGATGGAAGTTCTCCGGGTGTGCCGAGGTGCACTGCCCCGATGGGTATTCCACGTGCATGGGCGACTGCGTGGACACCGACTTCCACGAGTCACACTGTGGAGAATGTGGCCACCAGTGCATTTTCCCGTTCTTACAGTGTTACCGGGGCAGATGTGTGGATGCCACCAATTTTCATCCTTGGTGTGTCATCTGCTTGTGGCGCAAGGGGTACGGAGGGCTACCTGTCCGACATACCATCCGAAGCGAGTTCACGATGGCCCCGTTGCCAAGGGGTTGCCCAAACTATTTGCAATTTCATTTGCATCTTTGCACAGCCGGAGTTCAGTACGTGCCTTGTCGCTTGCGTCGCTTGGCTCACTTCTGCAGCAAAATGCTGAGACATTCTCTTGAGGGAGGTTTACATGGGGAGTGGTGCACCTTTCCACGGTGGCTTTTGGAGCGGGGATGTGCGTAACCACCCCGCACCTGCTTTGTAGCGGCCGGGCCCAGCCTCCATTTCGGCCTTCTGCCCCCGTACGTGGGCATCTGAGAGATACGATCATGTGCCACAGCGATTTAGTAACCCCTTATCAAGTTTGCGTGCACCCCGTTGTTTGAATCACCATCCTCGGCGCGTTTTGCATGACACCCCGTCAAATGTCATGCTCCTCGCCGCCTTCCCCGACAAACCCATGCCCCAAACCGCCCCAAGAGATGCCTGGATGATTCGAGGTGTCATCTGAGATATGAGAGAGTTGCCCATTTGCATTTTTTTTTTGGGACAAACTGACGGCAATTTGCCGACGGCGATTGTAAACATTTTCGAGGTCGAGTGGGTGTGTGTGGATGTCATTGTCGTTGGGAGCCTGCGTCATGCGATTGAAATCCCGGGATGTGTGCAGGTGTTGCAAGCTCGGCGTTGTTTCGCAGGGTATCTGGACACGTGGCGTGGCAGGGGCATGGCAAAGGATGGGTGTAAAAGCACCGATAATGACCGCTTGCCGTGTGAAGTTTCCCTCTCCAATCCGGTTCCCCTCATCAACCCAACTGCCCTCTTGTGCTGCTCGGTGTCGTGAACTCATTCATCGTTGCATTTCTCATCTCTCACCCTTTCGTACTGTGCAGCATCGCTGATCCACTGCTCCGTGTTCTCACAGGGTACGCACTGCAGGGCATGCGACTGGACTTGTGCTCTTGCTGGTTGCTGTTGTGCCATGCTGTTGCATTGGTCCTCTCGTAGTGGTCATCGGTTGCTACGTGCAGCAACGCTCAAGGGCAGAGCGGGCGCGGCTGCTGCAGCAGCGACAGCCTCTAGAGCCTTTCGACCCCCCGGCAGCGGCTGAGGATCTGGAGCTCTGCTGCATCTGCACTGAAAATGTCAGCAACATGACTCTCAGCTGCGGGCACCTGTATTGTCAGCCCTGCCTGCAGGACTGGGCCAGATCTCACAGGGAGTACAGCTGTCCGCAGTGTAGAGAGCCCATCATTAACCAGGAAGTATATGCCATCATTTGATGGCTGCGCGGCCCCAAGTCGCGATCGATGCTGCTACAAGGGTCTGTGTCGCCAGACGCATTGTTGCGATCTGATGGCTCCAGGGGATTTGGGGAGGTTGCATCCGTGGATGTGCGGCGGAAGTTGATCCTCTCCCAAGAGGGCTTCCTCTGAAAGGGATTTTGGATCTTTCACTTTCAATGCTGTGCACTGGCACGTGTGCAAAAGCGTCGATTTCTGAGGTTACTGTTTCTCTGTGTTGCGCAGCGCACTTGACCTCGTGTTGTCAGCCAAGACTATCACGGATCTCATTGCATGAAGCTACGAGGCAAACAAGAAAGCATATCGCAGTGTGCACCTTCCCGCCAACGGCGGGTGTGCGATGCCGCGTGGAGTGCACCCAAACCAAACCCCAGCTCCTAGTCCCCCCCCCTACTAGGCCTGAATGAATAAGTGCAGTCTTTCTTTTGCAAACACCTCCGCTAACGCCCCATTGGCCATTCATAGTTCTGTTTTTTTTTTGGGGTTGCGCTTCAGGTATTTCACGACCCTCTGTCTGAGTACTCCTCGAAGGGTTTGGGGTTGGGCTCGGGTTGGCAGAGCAGTGGCGGTGGGGATGGGAGTGCAACTACGTGAGTGATGGAAGTGGGATTCTGGATGTGAACGGAGCTGCGCAACCTGTAGACCCCAACCCTGGCATTTGTCCCATGGGGTCCCTAGCCGCACCCCACCTGGCATCTGTTCTTTGATTTCCCCGCCCGCAAGCCCCGCACCACAGCCACCACCAGCACGAGCACCACCACCACCATACCCACCCTGAGCCCAGCCCCATCTGCAGCCCTCAGTGGATGATGATAAGGTGGGCGTGGGTGATGTCATTGACAATTGCTGCCCAGTATCTTCCAAATCCACGTCTCTTTGGAAGTGTGCACGAGGATGTGTCTGTAGATGTGCGGTGGAAGTGATCCTCGCTCAAGAGAGCCTCATCTACAAAGGATTTTGGATCTTCCATTTTTCAATGCTGTGCACTGGCACATGTGCTGAAGCGTCGGTTTCTGACGCCTTGGTATGTCTGTGTTTTACAGTGCATTTGACCCCATGTTGTTCAACCGAGACCATCGCGTATCTCATTGCATGAAGCCCGGAGGCAAATGACAAAGCATATCGCAGTGCAAACCTTACTGCCCCAACTGCTGGTGTGCAATGCCTCATACAGTGCACCCAAACTAAGCCCCAGCTCCAAGTTTCGCCACCCCTATTTTGCCCATACTCATCTTTGTTTTGCGAACACGTCCCGTACCCCACGTCGGCCATTCATACTTGTGGTTTCTTTTGCATTTGGTATCTAATGGCCCCTGTGCCCCCTCTGTCTGATTTCTGGTGCCAAGCTGTGCTGTGCTTTGCTTTGCTGTGCTGTGCATACCAATTCTTCCAAAGTTTCCAGTGGATTGACCTTCCGTTTGTGGAGCTTAGCCTTCACTGCCTGCAGTCTGGGTTTAGCCAAAGGTGAGGATTGGAGCACTGAGAGAGCAGGCTGCATGTGTGTATGGTGCCGGCATTCCAACTGCCGAGCAAGCTGCGCCTCTTCTTCCGGGTCGAAATCTTTCGGAATGTTCACATCCTCCTTCCCCATAAGCGATCAAGCTGGTCTTATTGTTGTTGGGAGACATTAGACGAAGGAACAAACTTCATGGACTGGATGTTGTTCCACTATTCAAACGAACTGCCAGCCAAGTCGCCCACCCAAGATAGAGTTTTTCGTTCCTGGACCCATAAAGCAGTGAAAAGAAAATTAAACTTGAGATCAAAATTACATACATGAGCACTGGTAAATCATCCTTGGCTGGGATTGCTGGCCAGGCAGTTGTGCCTGTGCACAAGGGCCAATGACCAGGTCCACTGCCCAGTAGATTCAAAAAGACATCTTTTCTTTTCACAAAATTATTATGAAGTATGCATAACCCATCATCCTCAGTCATGTGAAAATAATGTTGGTATTCACTTACAACAGTTACATCTTAAGTGTCCTGTAGGCAGGTGCAACAACATTTTTGTCATGAAAAACTGCTAAAAACTCCTTCATGTCGTCTTTTTGAACCCATTGTGACGCCATCTTGACGTCATCTTAACACCCGGACGCCATCCTGATGCTACTTTGACGCTCTGTGACGCCATTAACGTTTTCTTGATGCTATCCTGAGGCATCCGGACGCCATTCTGACGCCAAACTGCGTACCATGTTAACGGAATCCTGACTACACTGACACATCGCGACGACATCTTGACACCTAGACCTGTTCTCTTGCTGCGTGCGAGTATGGTTCGTAATTGTTTCATGTATGTTGCCATTGAAACACTCAGTAATGGGATTGTTGAGACGAATGTGTGCTTTTCCAGCCTTTTTTGGCCAAAACTCGTGACAATTATGCAGGTAAGTCACAGTTAATGTCAGAGATGTAGAATCACAGGGGATATTTGCTATTTCCGTTTCTGTTTCGAGCCACGAAGAAGGATGAATAGGGGAAAGTTTTTTAATGCATCAGATAATGAAGTATAGGGATGAGAGCAATGTGCATGTTTTGTTCATGAATGTGCGCATGTTTGTAGATGTTCCGAATCAATACGTCATTTCGAATCAGTGTTCGTAATCAATTCAAATTATTGTTCAGTCACACATTGTCGCTTTGTGCTTCGTGTTGTCTTTGATGTCGCTTTGGTCTGTCGTTTGCAGACGAATAAGATTGCTGATCTTTTGAAGGACCTTTACCTTTATGTCCTCATTTATTATTTTTTGAAGGAATGATAACCAGTGACAGATATTTTAGAACGGGGCTTCATCGCTTGATTGGATGAAGTTTTGTATTGGGGTTGCACAATGGTATTGGATTTGGGATCGAGATTCAGGACAACCTAGGCATCTTTTCTGAATCTTTGTCCAATAAGATGTAGATGCAGCACACAGCTGCGGTTATTGAAAGAGATCTAAAATTTAAAACAATGTTAGTTGACACCTGAAAGTTTACAATTCTAATGCCAATTTTTGGAAATTCTAGATGCGATAGAGCAATCACTAGCAAAACTCTACATCACGGGCGTCCCACAGTTAGCTGTAGACCAACCCCTATGCCACTCCATTTTCAGGAAAAGGTCTGTACCCCAGGATAGGGGCCCTCCATTTATGGACAACGCATCTACATGCAAGCTCCCTCTTTTTTTGTATCATTCAACGAATGGGTTTTGTTTCTTCGTCGTATCTGTACCACGGCATTACCCGTTGCTGAAGTTTGCTCTCTAAGAGTAACACAACTTGATTCAACAATGCGATGAGAGAACTCACTGTGTTTTCATCATCATTTATATAGCATTGTTGTGCTTTTGGTTATCATAGAGTATGTACATATATATTACTACACCCCTCTCCCCTTAAATTTAGCTAACAACAACAACAAGCAACAACAACAACAACAACACACCTCCTTGCCGTTTTGGCCATTCCTCCGTCCCAACGCTTCGGATCTCTTGCCCATGTAGCCATCTTGGAGCCTAGGTGGTGCCCTTGCCAAATCCAAAGTTTGAGCCAAAAACTCGTAGTGGCGGCCCGGGGCGGTGGCGCCAAGTCGGGAGGTGCCCTCCCAAATCTGTGCAGTTTTGGGCCAAAAACAGCCATTTTTCGCCCAAAACAGGCATAGTAAGGGTTAAAAACAGCCAAACGAAGGCAAGCGGCTCTTACACTGCACGTGCGGCTTTACTTTCTCGTGACCAAGGGACCTTTGGTGCCCTGTAACTCCAGGACATGTCCGAGAAACGGCCCAAAAAGACACCACACAGCCCTAGAAACTGCGCTATGTGCACCAGCACCCCGAAACCAAGAACAGGCCGTATCTTGGGCTACGTGGCTCAAAAACGAAATCCGAGGGCACCTAGTCCACCCGCAACCCCCCACTTTTTATGGTTTCCAAGCCTCCGAACCGCTCAACGAGATAGGTAGACCCCCGTACCAGTGGTCACTTGGTGCAGCCGGAGGGCCGGCCAGCCCACGCAGAGTGGGGGCCAACGGTGCGTCCACTAGGGTCCCCAGAGCGAAAAAAATCATTTTTTCCAAAGTTGTTCCTAGACCACTTGGGATGCTCAAACAAGTGTTTTTAGGCTGTTTTGAGCCCCCGATGGCGCGTTTTGGGCCATGGAAAATCCCAAAATGCCTTGAAAATGGGCCGTTTTGGGACCAAAAATGGGTCAAAAATGGGTCAAAAACGCACTTTTCCAAAAATGATCTTGGACCATTTATGATGCTGAAACAAGTGGTTTTCCCCCATTTTGAGCCCGTGGCGACGGGTTTTGGCTTATGGAAAATCCCAAAATGCCTTGAAAATGGGCCATTTTGGGACCAAAAATGGGTCAAAAATGGGTTAAAAATGCGTTTTTCCAAAAGTGATCCCGGACCATTTGGGATGCTCAAACAAGTGTTTTTAGCCTGTTTTGAGCCTGTTTTGACCGAGTTTAGCCCCTTCCACCACATGTATGCACCAGTTTGTGCCCTTTGCACGTACCTTAGAGCCGTGTGGTGGAGCCACCTAGAGTTGGGAGAGGGGTGTAGATTGGAGGATATATATATTACTACACCCCTCTTCCCTTAAATTTAGCTAACAAGCAACAAGCAAGCAACAACAACACGTCTCCGTGCCGTTTTGGCCATTGCTCCGTCCCAACGCTTCGGATCTTTTGCCCATGTAGCCATCTTGGAGCCTAGGTGGTGCCCTTGTCAAATCCAAGTTTTGAGCCAAAAACTCACCTGTGGCGGCCCGGGGCGGTCGCGCCAAGTCGGGAGGTGCCCTCCCAAATCTGCGCAGTTTGGGCCAAAAACAGCCATTTTTCGCCCAATACAGCCCTAGTAAGGGTTCAAAACAGCCAAACGAAGGCAAACGGCTGCTACACTCCACGTGCGGCTTGACTTTCTCGTGACCAAGGGACCTTTGGTGCCCTCTAAGTCCTCGATATGTCCGGGAAACGGCCCAAAAAGGCGCCCAAAAGCCCCAAAAACTGCGCCATGTGCACCAGCACCCCGAAAGCAAGCACGGGCCGTATCTTGGGCTACGTGGCTCAAAACCGAATTCCGAGGGCACCTAGTCCACCCGCAACCCCCCACTTTTTATGGTTTCCAAGCCACAGAATCGCCCAACGAGACACGTAGGGCCCCGTACCAGTGGTGAGTTGGTGGAGCCGGAGGGACGGCCAGCCCACGCACAGTGGGGGCCAACGGTGGGTCCACCAGGGTCCCCCGGGCGAAAAAAATGTTTTTTTCTAAAGTTGTTCCTAGACCACTTGGGATGCTCAAATAAGTGTTTTTAGGCCGTTTGGAGCCTGTGGTGGCGCGTTTTGGGCCATGGAAAATCCCCAAATGCCTTGAAAATGGGCCGTTTTGAGACCAACAATGCGTCAAAAATGGGTCAAAAAGCGTTTTTCCAAAAATGATCCTGGATCATTTATGATGCTCAAACAAGTGGTTTTAGCCCATTTTGAGCCCATGGCGACAGGTTTTGGCTTATGGAACATCCCAAAATGCCTTGAAAAGGGGCCATTTTAGGACCAAAAATGGGTCAAAAATGGGTCAAAAACACGTTTTTCCAAAAGTGATCCCGGATCATTTGGGATGCCCAAACAAGTGTTTTTAGCCCGTTTTGAGCCTGTTTTGACCGAGTTTAGCCCCTTCCACCACATGTATGCACCACTTTGTGCCGGTCGCACGTACCTTAGAGCCGTGTGGTGGAGCCACCTAGAGTTGGGAGAGGGGTGTAGATTGGAGGATATATATATATATATATACATATATATATATATATATATATATATATATATATATATATATATATATATATATATATATATATATATATATATATATATATATATATATATATATATATATATATATATATATATATATATATATATATATATATATATATATATATATATATATATATATATATATATATATATATATATATATATATATATATATATATATATATATATATATATATATATATATATATATATATATATATATATATATATATATATATATATATATATATATATATATATATATATATATATATATATATATATATATATATATATATATATATATATATATATATATATATATATATATATATATATATATATATATATATATATATATATATATATATATATATATATATATATATATATATATATATATATATATATATATATATATATATATATATATATATATATATATATATATATATATATATATATATATATATATATATATATATATATATATATATATATATATATATATATTTTGGTTATCATAGAGTATGTACATATATATTACTACACCCCTCTCCCCTTAAATTTAGCTAACAACAACAACAAGCAACAACAACAACAACAACACACCTCCTTGCCGTTTTGGCCATTCCTCCGTCCCAACGCTTCGGATCTCTTGCCCATGTAGCCATCTTGGAGCCTAGGTGGTGCCCTTGCCAAATCCAAAGTTTGAGCCAAAAACTCGTAGTGGCGGCCCGGGGCGGTGGCGCCAAGTCGGGAGGTGCCCTCCCAAATCTGCGCAGTTTTGGGCCAAAAACAGCCATTTTTCGCCCAAAACAGGCATAGTAAGGGTTAAAAACAGCCAAACGAAGGCAAGCGGCTCTTACACTGCACGTGCGGCTTTACTTTCTCGTGACCAAGGGACCTTTGGTGCCCTGTAACTCCAGGACATGTCCGAGAAACGGCCCAAAAAGACACCACACAGCCCTAGAAACTGCGCTATGTGCACCAGCACCCCGAAACCAAGAACAGGCCGTATCTTGGGCTACGTGGCTCAAAAACGAAATCCGAGGGCACCTAGTCCACCCGCAACCCCCCACTTTTTATGGTTTCCAAGCCTCCGAACCGCTCAACGAGATAGGTAGACCCCCGTACCAGTGGTCACTTGGTGCAGCCGGAGGGCCGGCCAGCCCACGCAGAGTGGGGGCCAACGGTGCGTCCACTAGGGTCCCCAGAGCGAAAAAAATCATTTTTTCCAAAGTTGTTCCTAGACCACTTGGGATGCTCAAACAAGTGTTTTTAGGCTGTTTTGAGCCCCCGATGGCGCGTTTTGGGCAATGGAAAATCCCAAAATGCCTTGAAAATGGGCCGTTTTGGGACCAAAAATGGGTCAAAAATGGGTCAAAAACGCACTTTTCCAAAAATGATCTTGGACCATTTATGATGCTGAAACAAGTGGTTTTAGCCCATTTTGAGCCCGTGGCGACGGGTTTTGGCTTATGGGAAATCCCAAAATGCCTTGAAAATGGGCCATTTTGGGACCAAAAATGGGCTCAAAACATGGCGTTAAAAACTGCGTTTTTACCAAAAGTGATCC